>CM055101.1:55304259-56688066 GCA_029204225.1 Diphasiastrum complanatum
CCCCCCCCCCCCCCCCCCCCCCCCCCCCCCCCCCCCCCCCCCCCCCCCCCCCCCCCCCCCCCCCCCCCTTCCCTCTCTCCGGCAGGATTTTCTTTCAAATTATGCAAGATCAAATGGCCCAAGGCCAAATACATATATAGTGGTTTTGGGAAGATGGATTCTTAAATCTTACATCAACCAGATGATAATAAATTTTGGATCTTAAAGAATCTTATACCAAGAAAAGTGGTTTCTTATGTTTTGCAAAAGCTTACTGGTCAAGAAAAGAGCATGCATAGGCATTCGGCATTAGATGGCATGACATGCATGAATCAAATCTAACATGCAAACTTCAATACCAGCATGCAAAGTCATTAGGCTATGGATGGTATGACATGCAAGCTCTAGTTTCAACATGCAAGCTTCAAATCATACATGCAAGTTCCCAATCAGACATGCAAGCTCAAAAATCAGACATGCAAGTTCCAATCAAACATGCAACAAGGTAGGTAGCTTAACATTTAATGTTAGCCACTTTCAAGTTAAATATTTCTTTGTTTACAACATTGGGATTCACCCAAGTGTTTTTCATGACATGGGAAAGGCTTTGTATATGTCCATCTTACCTTGCATAATTTTCATCAATTCCTAGGACCTTTTTTCTAGGGGTTGCCCATCCCCAATCATAGTGGAGTGTGACACAAAGGGTGATCAGTCCTTTGCTTTCTTCTCCCAATCTTTATACACTCAATTGAGCCTTCTTCAGGTACCGTCTTTAAGCTTTAAGAAGCTTCTTTAGATTCATTCTTCAGGTACTCTTCTTAGTACTTGCACATACCCTTAAGAAAAGGTTAGGAGTCATACCATAAAATGGTTCATCATCAGATTCTATTTCTAGAACATGCATATCAAACTGTTAGATTGATCTACATTTTCATTTCTTGTCTTCAGGTAATGATACCTGCACTCATATTTCATCAGCTAGAGTAATAAGCTCTAATATTTAAAATATGTTTCATACAAAAGGAATGGAAGACTGGATCGCCTTTATTTCTTGGTCAATTTGGTCTATACAATTTTACAACTTGCTTCTAAGAGATATCCTCCCACAGATGCCATTAATGTGAAGACTTCTTGTAAATGGACAACAATATATTTGAGCTTGTTTCTAACAAACTAAATGTTCACTATAGGAATTTTCAAAGGGTGCACTACCAAATCCTATGTGAAATCTTGCAACTGTATTTGAGATAGGTCTCAAATATTCCACCAATACAAAGCAAACTAGATCAACCTCTCAAAATGAATTGGAGTATAGACAAATTTAGGTTCTATCCTCTTTTGGCACGTGTGGAATTCTAAAAAACAACATGATTGTCTCAAAAATGCTCAATTTGTATGAAGCAATGTGTTAAATGACTCAAAACTTTGTCTAGTTCTCGAGTTTGTTGAATTGATATACACAAAAAATGGATTTTGAATCAGACAAGCAAAATTTGAATCAAATCAAAAAGTGGTCACTCGGATTTTGGATCACTCCCTATCCTTCTTTATGAGCTTATGACTCTTGATAGACACATCAAATTGATTTGAAACGGAGATCACAGTTGGAAGCTAGCAGCAGTTTGCATGTAATCTTGGAGCTCCTTCATCAGCTACAAGAGTATTCACCAATTTAAAAATCCACAATGACAGGATATCAGAGTTGGAAGCTAGCAGCAGTTCGCATGTAATCTTGGAGCTTATGATGCTACAGAGACATCCAAAAGCAAGAGTGAGCACGACCTAATGATCCAGAGCTTTAGAACTTGAAGCTAACACTGGTCTTGCTGCAATCTTAGAGTTTCAGATGCTACAAAAACATCAAACAACAAGAGAGAGTAGATTCACAGCATCAAAAATTGAAGCTAACAGAGTAGAATCTTACAACTCCAGATCATGCACAAACATCAGATGACAAGAGTCATTAGAGAAACTCTTAGAGCAAAAAGGGCCTTCCAAAAAGATTCCTTTCATTTTTTTCAGCTCTTTCTCTAGACCAATAAAAAAAGTCCATTTGTACTTCTACATAACGTAAAAAATTTGCCCAAAAAAAGTGGGGCAATTGTTTTAAAAATATAACATATGGCATATTAAAGAAAAAGAAAAAAAATAAGTAGACCTTGAAATTAGAAATAATGAGGGAGAAGATCATTTTGGGAGAAAGGGAATTTGGGAGGCCACGCCTCCTTGGAAAAGAGGGTCGTGCCCCCTTCGAGATGTTGGCCCAGTTTAGGGCGTGGCCCCCTGTGATGTCAAACAGCCCCCCCCCCCCCCTCCGATGCCAACGGACCCCTGCATTGGCGCATGGGCACCACCAGCCATCGCTGCTCCGAGGGAGAGCCAACACGTAGTACGAGGAGAGAGGAGCAAGCGCGTAGTACTCGGGTCCCGATGCAGCCGTGCAGCCTGCTCCCTCAACCCCCCCTCCCCCGGGCCCTGATGCAGCCGTCCCCCCCCCCCCCCTCCTCGTATTGTACGCTGGCTCTCCCTCAGAGCCGCGCTGGTTGGGAGGGGGTGCCAACACGCCCATGCTCCCGTGCGCCAATGCATCCCTTGTGCTTGCATCGAGGGGGAGGGGGAAGGGAGGGGTTGTTTGGCATCACAAGGGGGCCGCGCCCTGAATGGGGCCAGCGTCCCGAAGGGGTTGCTCTCTCTCTCTCTCTCTCTCTCTCTCTCTCTCTCTCTCTCTCTCTCTCTCTCTCTCTCTCTCTCTCTCTCTCTCTCTCTCTCTCTCTCTCTCTCTCTCTCTCTCTCTCTCTCTCTCTCTCTCTCTCTCTCTCTCTCTCTCTCTCTCTCTCTCTCTCTCTCTCTCTCTCTCTCTCTCTCTCTCTCTCTGGTAATCTGTTCTTAGTGAATTATTATTAGTCTAGCTGTTTGCGACTAATATTTAGTCTTGCCTTTCGCAACTAATTCGCCACTGATTACCAGTCGAGCTCAGTCTAGCTCTTCGTGAATCCTTTGCGACAAATAATTTGTCTAGTTGTTCGCGACAAATTTTGTTGCTTAATGTTTGGCTATGTAATCAGATCGACCGTGATTTCTATCACTAACGTTCTGTTCGTTTCTTATATGCACATTCATGCCTAGAGAAAGAGTAATATAGCTCATTCTGTTATGCACGAACACTTTTCGTTCGAGTTCGTTTCTCGTTCGAGTTTTGAGTTCGCTTCTTTTCGTGTTCATTTCCTTTTTGAGCTATTTTAGTTTCTCATACTCACACACCCTCTTTCTCCAACAATTTTTGGGGTGGAAAATTAGAAAAGGCAGGCTGTGAACAATCAAAGACATGTCTGACAAACTTCCAAGAGCACTATAGGGGGACAAACTAGAAGAAAATCAAACTTCTCATTTTGATTGGTCCATTTTCAAAGCACAAGTATGTTTGCAGATCCAGGGGTTGATAGAGGGCACCATTATTTCCCATTTTGACCAGTCGGCAAACTTTGTTGAGGTGGATTGATTAGAAAATTTCATCTTTGACCGATGAACTCCAAGTTTGACCAAAAATTTTGTGTACTCGACTTGACCACCCCCTTCCTTGAGGTGAGGAGGGCTGGCTGCAGCTTCAAAAAGTGAAAAACGGTAACTAGATCCCCTCGTGGGCAAGCGCACATGCAAGCTCAAAAAAGAACAAAAAGATGGACAAAGCTAAATGTAGTGGGAACTACACAAGCAAGAGCGGCAACTACGTCAATATTGGCACAAGTATTCCCCTCGTATCACTACTATGGCTCCAACTAACTGCGGTTAAGGCAAACCCTACTAACGACGGCTATGGCTATCCAACTAGTCATGGTAGGAGGAGAGGACTTAAGCTAGGGAAGTTTCAATGTCGCTAACTCTACCTATTAGTCGTCGAAGGTACAATGGTGAGATTGGGTAGGTTCCACTCGTGGCAAGATTCCTACTAAATCTAGCCTTCTAGCAAAAGGTTGGCAAAACTAGAAGAAGGTTACTAAACCCCACCTTTAAGGCTAAACCTACTAAAGAGGGTCGTTAGTTCTAGTTAGACTCCTATCTTGAGCAAACTAACCTAAGGGCACCTAAAGGCTTCCCTGCTTAGGACACCCTAGGCCCCAGCCAAGGCTTCCCTACTAGCTAAGGCCTCTAACCTATAGTCAACTTTAAAGGCTCAACCTACTTAGTGCTACCCTAGCTCTATCTATTGTTATAGACCAACTAGATAGGTCGATATCTAAGCTACAACTAACTCCACTTGGGAGAGAGAAGGCGACATGGAAAATGTGAAAGATTCAACTAGTTTCATCACATTTTGCAATATTTTCATATTTGGCATATTGAGGCCAAAACTTGTTTTAGACTTAGAGGTTGACTTTTCAAAGTTCATTATTCTAAATTTCATTTGAATAAACACTTTTTGAAAGTGTGGGAAAGATAGAATGCGAGTTTGAGTAGATTCAATTTGAATAAGTTGGGTACATTGAATCTAGACCCAAAATTGGTAGGGTTAGCATTTTGGTGGGAAAGCCAAGTGGCCAAATAGGGTTTGGACCTGCTATAAAAGGATGTAACTCGTGGAGAGAGTCATCTTCTCTCTGCTCTATCTCATTTCATGCTTATACATGGTTCTCTTGGGTTCTACTATCCATTGGTGCACTATCTTGGTGATTGCTTGCAATTCTATGTGTAGAATGATCTATATTTGTTATTTTTGGATCCACACGTGTGAAATACAGTAGCTTGCTGGTTTTGTACGGACAGCAACAGTACATAATCATTTCATTCAAGTTTGATCAAGTTCTATTAGTGTTTGCATCTCAAATTATGTGTAGATGCTGATTTTTCTACATTGGTGAAATTGGTAGTGTATTTCTCTTTCTAACCAAAGATCATTCAAGTAGATTGGATCTTAAGGATCTGAAATCTTTCACAGAAAATACACATTCAACAAGCAAGTGACACATGCCACACAAGCAGGCAAACACATAAATCCCATGTTGCCAGGTTTTGTGCCCCAAATTTTGGGCAGAAAGAGGTCCATAAGCTGAGGAAGATGTCGAAAATGATAAGCCAGGGCACTAATGAAGGCTTATAAAGACTAACATCTGGAAACGGATAAAGGAAAGATATCAAGAAAAACCGAGGAAGGAAAACTCCCAAACGAACCATCAACCCCAAGAAGGGTGAACCTGCCAAGTTCCAACCACATTGAGCTGACACACCAAAGCTAGAGGAGAGGGATAAGAATCCCACACGGAAATAGCGCCCGAGGGGATACCAACAAAACATATCGGGGCAAAGAAGGAATTGGAAAATATTAGTGTTGGGCGGGTATATAGGGTCATGGCTGGTATCAATAATGGGTATCAACATGGTATTAAAAAACCGACCCGACTGGTATATGATTTCTAATACCAGGGTCTAGAACCGGACACCTAGTATTAACTATTTTACTATTCATGTTGATACCTAGGTTGGATTTTTGTCGTGGTATCAATATTAGTACTAATTTTAAATTTTTTTTTATATCTCAAATTTTTTATATTTTAACTTATGATATTACACTTTAAAAAGTATATTTATAGCAATTCGTACATGTTAATACCCGGGTTGATAACTGGCTGCTATCACCCTTGTGATACCAGCCCGGTCTATACCAGTCTACAACTCCTATACCTCCTTATGTTGATACCCTACTGATATTACATTCTATTAAAAACTGAAATACCTTGACCCGGCTGGTATCAAAAATTTTGATACCCGCCCAACACTAGAAAATACTCCTACCTTGGAAGAGGGAGTAAGAAACATTTTGGGGACCGAGAAAGAAATAAAACAAGAAAAACAAAAGAGAAAAAGGAAATTGGAGGCCTTTGCAAGATGAAGCTCAAGCCTCACACCATATGCAAGTGGCAAGACATCTCACACAAGTGAGATGTGTGGCAAGACATCTCACACACGTGAGATGTCAAAGCAGAGACAAAAAGTACCCAATTGGCACAAGTTGAGGCTAATAGGCACAAGGGAAGGTACCAAGTGGCACGTGCATAAGACGGACCAACGAAAGGAAAACACGTGGAATGTAAGTGAGGGCAATGAAGTATTATATTCTCCAAATGAAGGTGGGGGCCACCTTCCTCCAAATAAGAGGAGGGGGGCCTGTGAAAATGGGTTGATTTTGGTTGAGTGAGTGAGGTTCACGAGAGTTGGTTAGTTGAATGCTTGATACTTGGTTGCCTTTGAGAGAATTAAGAAGTGTTGCGCTTGCTTGAAGAGAGAATTGTATCCCTCCCTCTTGTGAAGACAGGAGTGGATTTTGTTAGGTTGTATTAGCACGCTTGCTTAAAACTTTGTTAAAGTTTTGTTGAAAAAGGAGGTGGTATAACATTCGGACAGAAACCAACATCAGGCATACTCACTCACAATCTAATCTGTGAGAACTCTGGCCTGGGAATACAGGTACGTACTGTGGCAACTGGCCAAAAACTAAAGCTGAGTGGCAACACGGTCCTCGAAAATGGTCCCGGCCGCATAGGAATGGATATTGTAATCTCTACATTTGTGGCCAAACTAGTTGAAATAGGGAAAGACAACGTGATTTCAAAGCCAATCTATGAACCCATTCCATAATCCTTCACGGGATTGGGGGAGGTGGTACATAAATCTACAATAAAAAAAGAAAGTTTTATTAACATATGTAAGGCACTAGCAGCTAACATGTGATAGATTGTGAGAGCCCTGCCCATGTGTGACTTATTCATACTACCTAGAAGCAAGCCGAAAGCAAAACGTCTCGAACAACCTTGGTGAGGTTCAGAATGTATATACAATGCTTCTTGGTTTCCAAGGGAGGCTCGAACCTGGGACCAAAGAAACTTTGGATGCTGAGCCAACCAACTAGACTCTTAAGTGACTAAATGTGTCTTTATGTGATGCGGTATAGGAATATCTGGTTCATCCTCAGAAGTGTCATCCCTATCGCTTTTCTGAAAGAAGGCCGTGATGAATATCTGCTGTGAATGCATAGGTTCTCTTACACGGGACGGGAGCGAGGGAGAGGCGTAAGGATGACACATCGTGCTGCAAGAAAAGTACTCCAAAGTTGAGGTTTACGATTTAGGGTTTTTATTTGACACGCCCATGATAAGGTAGAATTGCTTGAATTATTAATCTATGAATGCATTGATATCTTACATAAGTATCAATGTGTACATTAGAAATATATACATACATACCATTTGGAATAATACATTTATGTACGCGGTAGCTGTAGACATTCTTCTGCTTAAAGTATCAAGAGGTTACTTTTCTCAATGACAGTTTGGTTACTTACCTTTCTCTGTTTTGCTTTTTGTTTTTTTTCTACATTTTCATTTTTCGAGTTTTCCTATGCTTTTAGGATTGATTAACGAGTTCATTTGACCCTCTATATGAAGAAAACCTTCTAAGTAGCTTGTCAGCTATCATAATCACTTAGTCACTTGCTAGGTCTGGCTCAAGCAGAGTCTGCTTTGACAGCACTCTGCTTTATTTGCACTCCCTCTCAGTAATGAATGTCTTTACCATGCTTTTGTTCATGATTAATATTTGAATTATAAAGTGCTATTAGAGCCTTTTAGCACCATACCTCTGCAACTATTGTCAAGCTGAAAGGGAAAAATGCGATCTATTGCAGAAAGGGGTTCATTGGAAAGGAAGAAGAGGTGGATGAACAGACGGAGTTTGCACCCACGAAAACGAAACGCATCCTTAGGCATAACCAAAGCCACAGCACAAGCCCTCCCGTACTAAAGACAAGTTGAGAGAATATATTAACGTGATAAGACAAGTACATATATGATGACGTGATGGAGCAAGTTCTTCCAAGGACATATAATAACTGAGTAATAAAATAACTAACGCAGGTGTATAATACAAGTACATATATGATGAAGTGATGGAGCAAGTTTTCAAAGGACATAATAACTAGTAATAAAATAACTAACGTAGGTGTATAATACAAGTACATCTGATTAAGTGATGGAGCAAGCACCAATTTTAAGTTTATTCTCACAAGCTTGTTGCAACTTGAATGATGACATTATTGAGTCTTTTGTTTTTAGATGTCTGTGGAGTGCTAGTGAACATCATGGCTCAGTTTTTGGTGGAATTTAGAAAGTCAGGCTTCTTGTTGCTTCGAAAATCATGTACAGTAGAAGACTGTTATTTACTTATTTCCACACACTCAGGAGCTGTTCAAGGTGTTGGTCTGACAGTTTATGAGCAACTGTCATATGGTTGAACTTCTCCCACTATCCTGCTTTCATCCAATTGTGGTTGTGGAGGTTTCTGTGCAATTTCAAAGATACTTTGTATATGTTGAAGCAATGAACATTTTCACATGCTTATGATGCAATTGAATGCAATGCACCAACTGAGCAGATCAAGTCTGTATGATGAAAATAATCTCTCAAATGAAAAATATGGCACCACTAAACAAAACTCAATTAAGAATGGCTTCTAAATTTGCTGCTTTTTCCTTGAAAGCTAGAATTGCACATATACTATTGATTGTCAATTAAACACATGCAGAAACGAAAAAAAAAAAAATTAAAGAATCACCAATGAATGTCCTAGCAATGAAGAGATCATGAGTACAAAATTTGGAGGTATGGTTGAATTGATCCAACCATGTATTCTATGATAAATGAGTGCTAAGTTTAAGAGATGTTGATGTTGTCAAGGATTAAATGAATATTTTTAGATAGGGAAACATCCACATTATGACAAGTTGAAGAACTAATAATAACAGTCTTTAGGAGGATTCAACTAGAATTCCATAGTTTTTTTTTTGCATATTCTACATCTTGTGAAGACTAGTAATGACTACATCTTCCGAACACTAGTAATGATTAGGCTCTTGGAGGGGTGGGGACGAATTAATCATTAGTTTTTTGTTCAGAGTCTTTTTTGTTTTCTTTTTATCATTTCATTGTCATAAGAGTTATTGTACTTACAATAATAAGCACTAGGTGACTAATGTCTCTGCCCCAACGAACATTTGCATTGTTCCCAAATGATACCACTTTTATGACAAGCTTTCCAAAGCTTCTTGGATCTAGCAAGTAGGCGCCCAGTCCAACACCTTGGTTGTTAACTTGATGCTCACCTCCCAACCGTAGCTGGTAATTTTTATGCAGCACCCTGAGCTTCTATTCTAGGGATGGAGAACCGTTTTCAACCTCTTACCAATCCTCTTACCAATCATCAACGTTCATGTGTCCCATACCACATGAAAGGAGAAGCCAAAGAAGTCTCTCATAGACTGGACATCTCTCTCTTTCTCTCCTCAAGGTATAAGAGAAGAGGGGTGCCCATTCTTGGAGATCATTCTCTCCTTGGAGAAGGGACATAATCATGAGGTTTGAATGCAAAACGGATAAGTTGGCTATTGGTCCAAATGGATTAAAACAAAGTTGGAATGGGGTTGTTGAAAGAAAGCTAAAGAATTAAATAAAAATATTGTACCACATGATAATTTTGAACTTGTTAAAGACAGGGATCTTGAAGAGCAATGTGAATATCCTTCAGAAAGATAATTTAAATATGAAACGTTAAAAAAAAAGTAATAACAGGAACCAAAATAAAATAAAATTGACACGAGTAGGCACCACATGCAAATTATTGAAATGGAAGTGAGAGTGGTCGTTGCATGAACACATAAATGATGGAATGGTAGACTTATTGTTTGAAATAATGATGATGGTATGAAACATTCGTGAACAAATCAAAGCTTTGCTTTGAACAAGTGGTTTTTGAGTAATAAGCATGACCCTCCTTCATAGTACGTCAATGTTTATCAGCGCATTAAAATATCCATTGTAAGCTTTGTAGGCCCAAAAGGAGCTATTAGCCTTAGGAACAAAGTCGTTCCCTCTTTAGGCCTTCCAAAGTAATGTAGCGTAGGCATTCCAAAGGGAGCCAGGAATCACGACTTAGCTTCCCAGCCTTCAACTCTTGCCATCCAAACCCACTTGACATACAAGCAGCCAACTCGCCAACAACGATCAGACTTAACCAACTTGAAGTTCCGAAAACCAACATTGAGATCCAACCTGGCGCCATGCCAGATCGGGGGTCCCGATGTGGGTGACTTCCCTCCAAGCAAACCGCCCGACATACATCAAACTTAACCAACTCGAAGCTTCGTTACAAACGAGTAACATCCATTCCAAGCAAGCGGTTTGACTTACATCAGACTTAACCAGCTGAAAGCTTCGTCACGAGCGTTGGAAGCCAACCTGGCGCCACGCCAGATTGGACAGCCATAAATAGGTAACTTTCACCCAAGCAAGCCATCCAACTCAGCCGACAGGTTAGAGCCTGTTCCCCAAGAGCTTAACCCATTCACGTTCATGCAAGGAACACTCAGAACCACAAGCCGCGACAGATATGGAAACAACCAGTTCCTGGACCAAATGGTCCCGACAGCATACCGTTGGCGCCACGGACCGAATGGTCCCGACGGCATACCGCTGGCATCCCGGGATACGACCCTCAGCTATGTGCCAACTTAAAAAATTTGAAGTGGCCTTACAACTGGCGCTTTTATCGAACACTGAAACCCAGAAGTTAATCAGAATCAGTTTGAGAAAAAATTCCACTTTATTGATAAATCTGAAAAGGTTACATTTCAAATGTGTGACCAACCCTAGTCTCCGGGGTGCTAGCATGCCAAGGCGAGAGCCATGACAATATTTCAGCAAGGGAGGCTGAGACTTGGTTGGAGCTTATCCTAAGTCGCAACCCGCACTCCCCTATAATATTGGTGGGATTCGGCACTCCCCCTCATAGCAAGCACTCTACCCATGCTGGTAAAGCACGTTTTACTCTCTCTAGAAACTCATTTTTTCTCTCTAGATTTTATTGATCCCCAGGCTTCCTTTAATCATGCCTAGATTGTGTGAGGTGATTGCACATCGATCTGAGCTCTCTGGACTTCGCTAGAACCGATCAAAGATTTTTAGCCATAGGAACTTGGCGCCGACTAGATTCTGGTCACAGTGGCGCCGGGAGCGGCAGGGGCGTTGCTGGCGCCGGAGACAATGCTGGCGCCAGTGGCGCCGGAAGTAAAGCTTGTAAAGGTAGCTTTACAACATCCACCCCACCTTTATAAAATCTGATGTCCTCATCAGATGTCAGATTAAAGTAAAGGTGTCTCCCAATTAAAATAACTTTACATTTAAGCTACTTGGCACAGTACTCAATTTACTGGCCACTTTTTTTTTATTAACATTGAAGTTGGCACACCACAAGTCGGAGGCTCAGCTCTTTGTACTGAAAAATTACATAACTTAAAATATCTCTTTGTTTGGGAAAAGCGTAGATTTTATATCGCTTTCGTAAAACCCAAGAACATTATTAACTGGTGACAGAGGCCTTTCTTTGAAATGTTCGCCCCTGTCGCTTCTGACTTTCAACTCCGGAACTCCTTTGAGCTCCTGATTTGTCTTTGATGCACTTTGTGTTGAGCTCCCTGAGCTCCAGATTTGATCAGTTCCGCACAGGTATCAAGGCTCCCTGAGCCAAAGGATTTATCGTTTGATTGCCCACTTTATGGTCCACTCCGTGCCTTGTTGCTTATGCACCTTGATTTCTCTCCTTGTCCCAGCCTGATCTTGATACATTTCCTTCTTGGCTCTTTAAGGTAGGCAAAGATTGAGTACTCCGCAATGCACCTCTCACTTAGCTTGAAGTAGCTCTTTGAATCAGCCCAAATGTAACCATTGACCTCGTGGAAAGTCAAAGGGTCGCACCAGTTTGATCCACATACGAACTATCTCTTCACTTTTGTTTGAAGCACCATGTCCGTCGCGCAAAACTTGACTTTCACAATTCCATCACTGGTCAGTTGCCTCACAGTCAAAACAAGAAGTGTACATGCACCCAGAGTTTTCACTAGTCCAATCTCAACACGAACTGTCCCTTAGCGTTCGTTTGAAATACCCAGTCTCTCATGCAAGACTCAACTTTCACAGTTCCTTCATTGATCAGCTGCCTTACACGTAACACAAGCTAGCGTACTCATATGTTTCCTCATCATTGTTGGTCCAGAGAAAGCCTATAACAAGCTTGCCTTTCCACAACAAAAACTTGTCAACTTATTAGGTCCAAAGTTCGCCAGTCTCCTCGTGTAAGTATGGCTAGGTCACCTTGAATTTGCTCCCGTTTTGATCAACTTTCATTCAAAATTTGCCCCAAGAGAGAGGTGTGTGTAATAGTTTCCCTCCACTTATAAAATCAGCTGATCGGACTTAGAGTAGAGTTCTTCGGACAAAAGGCCTTTCCAACACTTTGCTTCCCATCTGCTAGGATTATGGCTCGATCCAACTTGTTGCCAATCTCTGAAGAGGATCCTAGTCTTTCTCCTTTGAGAAAAACCCAACCGATACTGGATATCACCCATGCTCAGTGAGTTCAGTTCCGAAGGTGGCCGTCCCAAATGAAGACCAACCTCTCCATAGAAGATCTCCTTTGAAATTGCCCTTTCCAACTTTTGACTTCCTGCTTGCGTCTGGTGGGCACTGTCGCAAATGAAACTAACCCAAGAAACAGGCTTGCCATCTATCCTTTGCAAACATTGAGTCGTTTCGTTGTCGTTCACGTGCGAGTATTTGAACTGCAAATCAGCCCCACAGATTCTGTAGTCCTCTTTGTTTGATTGTATAGCCTTCAAAAGAAAGGTTCCTTTTCGAGCCATCAGCTCCTTGTATCACAAGCAATGATGCAAACCAGGCAAAGCACGAGTACTAAGACTCACCACGAATACATGCAAGCAAGACACTCAGGCAGGTTTACTAACAAGTAACAAAGACAAGGTCCACCTTTGAGATGGTCCTGCCAACGGACCTTTGCCTGGCCGCGCCCATACAAATCGATCACATAATCAGCCCACATTGGACACCCCTCCAACTATCCGTGCTTTCACCATTAAGCAGCACATTGTCTCAGAAACGCCCCACCACTTTTTGGTCGATAGCTCTTATAGCTAAACGATCGGCAGCTATCCCGCACCGGCAGCTAACTACCCGTGCTTTAAACCCGAATTCGAGCAGCATCTCTGTATCAATGATTAACCCGTACAGTTTGAATATGTCACCCCGTCCCCCACAAGGCACAGACCGTGCTTACACCAACCTAATGGCAGCACACTGTCTCATCTGTCCTACGTGCAGACAGTGCCAGGCCCGAACCGCGAGAACTGACTGTGCTTACACCTCAAGAGCAGCACCTTGACTCATCAAGTCCCCCGTTCTGTCGACCACCCCGATCGTGGACGCACCCGTGCTTACACTATGGGCAGCACGTTGCACAACAGTTGTCTTGATGAACCCCAGACAGAGGCCATTTCCGTGAGATCGGTATAGCTGACCGGCCAGTGGGCTCTGATACCACATGTAGCGCAGACATCCCAAAGGGAGCCGGGAACCACGACTTAGCTTCCCAGCCTTCAACTCTTGCAATTTAAACTCACTTGACATACAAGTAGCCAACTCGCCAACAACGATCATACTTAACCAACTTGAAGTTCCGAAAACCAACATTGAGATCCAACCTGGCGCCATGCCAGATCGGGGGTCCCGATGTGGGTGACTTCCCTCCAAGCAAGCCACCCGACATACATCAAACTTAACCAACTCGAAGCTTCGTTACAAACGAGTAACATCCCATCCAAGCAAGCGGTCTGACTTACATCAGACTTAACCAACTGAAAGCTTCGTCACGAGCGCTGGAAGCCAACCTGGTGCCACGTCAGACTGGACAGCCATAAACAGGTCACTTCCACCCTGGCAAGCCATCCAACTCAGCCGATAGGTTAAAGCCCGTTCCCCAGGAGCTTAACTCATTCACGTTCATGCAAGGAACACTCAAAACCGCAAGCCGCGACAGATATGGAGACAACCAATTCCTGGACCAAATGGTTCCGACAGCATACCGCTGGCGCCACAGACCGAATGGTCCCGACGGCATACCGCTGGCATCCCGGGATATGACCCTCAGCTATGTGCCAACTTAAAAAATTTGAAGTGGCCTTACAACTGGCGCTTTTACCGAACATTGAAACCCAAAAGGTAATCAGAGTCAGTTTGAGAAAAATCCCACTTTATTGATAAATCTGAGAAGGTTACATTTCAAGTGTGTGACCGACCCTAGTCTCCGGGGCGCTAGCATGCCAAGGCGAGAGCCATGACAACATTCTAGCAAGGGAGACTGAGACTTGGTTGGAACTCGTCCTGAGTCGCAACCCGCACTCCCCTATAGTATTGGTGGGATTCGGCACCACCCCCCCTCTCTCTCTCTATCTCATACCAAGCACTCTACCCAGACTGGTAAAGCACATTTTTCTCTCTCTAGAAAGTCATTTGATCTCTCTAGATTTTATTGATCCCCAGGCTTCCTTTAACCATGCCTAGATCGTGTGAGGTGATTGCACATCGATCTGAGCTCTCTGGACTTCGCTAGAACCGATCAAAGATTTTCAGCCATAGGAACTTGGCGCCGGCTGAATTCTGGTCACAGTGGCGCCGGGAGCAGTAGGGGCGCTGCTGGTGTCGGAGACAATGCTGGCGCCGGAAGTAAAGCTTGTAAAGGTAGCTTTACAACAAGTAATTAATAAGGATAATCGGCCAACAGGGGCCCAAATAAACTTAATAAGATTTAACAAGGGCTACCTATTTTCTAAGACAGTTATGTTTAGTTAAGTTAGGGGACTTGTCTATAAGTAGGCAAGAGACATCACTTTTGGAATCTTTTGGCTCATTTGCAATTGAGAGAACTAGGAGCTCCATCTCCTCTTCTTCCTTTGTGAATGTGAGCCTTGGGATTTACATACAAAACTTTTTTTGGCAAAAAGATTGATTCTAGCTATGTGTTTTGATCAAAACTAGTGTTTTTTTTTGCATAAATGAAGCGTTTGAAGTTTTGATTTTCATTTTGAAATTCTATTTTTTAGACCTGTAAATCTGAAAATCAGATCTGAAAAGTGAAGTTTTCATTTAAACTTCATTAGTTACACCTTTCTATTTCCTAGTTTCATGAAGATGGCAATGTAGGAAGGGAATGGTAGTGTAACTTTGTGCATAAAACAAGTTTTGAAGTTCTGTTTTTTGTCATTATGAACTTCTGATTTTCAAACCTGTAAATCTAAAAATTGGATTTGAAAATTGAAGTTTTCATAAAGCTTCATTAGTTATGCATTTTTAGACACTAGTTTCATGGATTGGGAGATCTAGAATAGTGAGAAATGTGAAAACTTTGGTTGCTTTTGAAATGACAAATGGAATTGGAATTGGAATGGAAACTTTATGTAAACATGAGCTTGGATTAGTTAATTAAAGTTCACATAAAGATTTGGTTTTCAATTTTGCTTTTGATTAAGCTAAATGTAATTTATTGATGTTTTCCTCTTAAGCTTGGATTGAGCTTATAGACAATAAGATTGAATGAGTAAAAGTAAATGCTTTTTATTTGCATTGGATGTAAGAATAAAAGCATTTCTATCATTCTAATTTGAGCACTTGTTGTATTTGCATAATAGGAAAATGCACAAGCAACCCCAATGAATCAAACCAATGAAAACCTAACATTTGAACTATCAAACTCATCCAATGTGGCACAAGCCCTTGAACTTTTATACCAACAAATTCAAGCCACTAATAAGCAGCTTCTTGAAACTAATCAAAGAAACCAAGACTTAGTCTAGGCTAGCCAATCAGAAGAAGCATGTAGTTCCACCTCCCGTAAAAGTGTTTAAGGGGGAGAAGAAAGATAGGAACTTACAAGTGGTGAGTTCTTGGCTAAATGTTTGGAACAAATACTTTGCCATGAACCAATTCCCTGAATCTGAAAAATTATCCAATGTCACCATGTTTTTTTAAGGAAGAGCCTTAGTTTGGTGGGATGACTTAGTTGCAAAGGGCAATCAACCTTGTACATGGGATGATTTTTGCAAGCTTTTTAGGAATTATTTTTTACCACTTTTAGATGACTATGAACACTTCCAAAAGTTGAGTCATCTAACCATAAATAAAGGTTTGGAACAATTTATTCAAGATTTTCATGAGTATCTAAATCCACTTTATAGTGATATTCCACCTAAGTTACAAATGTTAATGTTCATTGATGGGTTATCAAAAGATTATCAAGTGGATGTTCGTAGGAACCATCCAAAAATCCTAGAAGATGCTATTAGGGCTGCAAAATACTTTGATGACACGCCTAAGCCACCTAGGGGTCAACAGCCTAATGAGCAGAAAAAAGGTTTTCAATTTAAGAAGAAAGATAGGGAAGTTGTTAGTGAAACGCATCCCAATTCCAACACTCCTAAGAAAACCAAGAAAAAACTTTAATCATGGTGGCATTCCTAATAAGGCTTTTGTGGTTAGGACCGATGTCAATGATTATGCTATTAGAGCTGTTTTGATGCAGGATGGACATCTTGTGGCTTATGAAAACAAGAAACTCAATCCTACTCAATCTAGGTATTGTACCTAGGAGAAGGAACTGTTTGCAATTGTTCATTCCTTGAAAATTTGACAACATTATTTGTATGGAGCCAAATTTGAAGTTTTGACTGATCATCAGACTCTTCGATATTTCTGTGATGCTACAGATTTAAAGGGGAGGCAAGCTAGATGGGCTGAGCTTATGCAAATCTTTGACTTTTCTATACGTTATTGTAAAGGAAGTCAAAATACTCTAGCGGATGCTTTGAGTCGGTTACCAGTTATTAATCAATTGTGCTTTACTCTTATAAAACCGGGGTTGTTTCAGTCTCTTCAAGGACTATATAAGTCCGATCCTTTTTTTGGAAAGTATTGGCAACAAGTACTTTCGGGGGTCGATTCAGATTTGCAAGATTCCTCGAATTAGGGAAAAATTGAACGGTTTTCCTAATTTGAAATAGGATTTTGTTTCGTAAAGGAAAGGTGTGTGTTCCAGAAAATGACACTGTAAGGGCCCAAATCTTGCACGAGTGTCATGATAGTCCATGCGCAGGACATCCGGGTATACAAAGAACACTTGACTTAGTTCGAAGGCAATTTTGTTGGCCTAAGATGAAAAGTCAGGTAGAGGCCTATGTACTAAGTGCCAGTTAAATAAATCAGAGAGGCTAAAAGCTAGGGGCCTATTACATCCTTTAGATATTCCTACCGGAAAGTGGGAAAGTATATCTATGGATTTGGTGGTCGGGTTTCCATGTACAGGGAAGAGCCACGATTCGGTTTGGGTCATTGTTGACAGACTTATGAAGTTTGCTCAATTTATCCCAACGAAAACTACTGTTAAAGCTTCAAAACTAGCTCAAATGTTTGTTGAGAAGCTTTTTTAACTATACGGGTTGCCTTGCGATATTGTCAGTGACCGTGACCCAAAATTCACTGGGAATTTTTTGAAAAGCAGTATTTGAAAAGTTGGAAACAACTTTAAGTATGAGTTCTACAGATCATCCGGAATTAGACGGTCAAATGGAATGGACCAATCAGACGATGGAGGATATGCTTCGAGCATATGTGGGCCATCCGCAGTCTGATTGGGAACAGTACGTTCCACTGGTGAAATTTGCATATAACAGTGCAAAACATTCAGCGATCAGATTCAGCCCTTTCATGTTTATGTATGTTTTTCAACCTCGATCACCAATTAGTGTTGGCATGAAAAACTTACAGGTGCAAGCCGTAGCTGATTTCCTTGCGGATATGCAAAAAATCTTATAGCTGGTTAAAGATAGCATTAGTAGTGCAGACAGGACAAGGCACTATGCTGATCTATTTCGGAAGCACAAGGTATTCATGGTCAATGACTAGGTGATTTTGAGGGTGACAAATGTATCAATGATAACGATAAATCTAAAAACATAAGTATCTATACACCTGGATAAGCTAGCTATAGAACGAAAACACTAGCTAGATCTATTCTCGTCCTGGTCATCATATGGGCTTGTTGTTCCTGCATGCGCAACAAACATGAATTGGTATTTTGATAAATGTACTTGGAGTGAGAGAGAATAGATAATTTAGAGAAGATAAAATGTATTTGATGTCGTACCTAAGGAGCAGCACCCAGTTTATCCGCACATCCTATCTCTCCAATAATTTGAGCAATGTCTGTGTACTATGGCCACATGCATACATATATTCGTCAAGGGTGGGAGACTGCCCCACGGCAGATCGCTGCATAAACATTTCAACTTTTTATTATATAAAAAATACATTTTATTATAAGGTGTGCAAAAGAAAAATCGTACAAAAAAAAACAATCAAGAGTCAAATTTAGCCTAAGGGTTTAGTATAAATGCACAAAATGGGCTAAAAAATGTTCCTCATTGTCACTGCCCTAGTGAGAATCCGTGATCTCTAGTCGAACTCTGGGTGCATCTCGCTGCTGCTTGAAGCGATCTAGATTATCTCAAAATTCTTTCTTCGCATACTTCTAGTCAACTTTCTCCACCTGGGAAGGCCTACCTCTGCCAACTTTCACTACATCTTGGATCTTCACTAACTTTGATTAGAGTTAAATGTGATAATTATAATATCCGAACCTTGATTAGAGTTGAATGTAATGACTATAATACCCGAATCTTGTGGTGAGTCCTATTTCAAAATGTCACCTCATATTCCCTCACTGTGGCATGTAGGTTTTTCTATTTAAAGAAAGATTAGAACCTCGCCTTTAACGGGAGAAAAGTAAGGGCTACACACCTTCCTATGATTGGGAATTTTAATTACTTGCATTTGACTCTCTCATATTAACTAATTTTTAGTCTATGTGATAAAAATAGGATCTAAGCATCATACATGTATAGTAGAAAGAGCAAGCATCAAGCATAAAAACATGAAAGCTCACCTCACAACTCTCTCTCTCTCTCTCTCTCTCTCTCTCTCTCTCTCTCTCTCTCTCTCTCTCTCTCTCTCTCTCTCTCTCTCTCTCTCTCTCTCTCTCTCTCTCTCTCTCTCTCTCTCTCTCTCTCTCTCTCTCTCTCTCTCTCTCTCATACTACCCTACATTGTGTCCTTAATCCTAGTTGCTCACCTAAATTATCAGCCTACATTGTTCCCTTAACCCCTACTCATCCTTAATACTATTGGAGATTCTTGATTGAGTTTATGATGTTAAAAGGTTTTTTATAAGGTTATGAAAAACAATATTTACAAGCATTGCTCTACATCAAACATCTAAGTAGCTTCTCATTGGCTGGGATGATAAGCTCACTATTATTCCTTTGTGTGTGTATTGTAAGCAGGATCCTGGAGGTGCTTCTCCTTACACTAAATCATAGCCTACAAATGATGAATCACAATTACCACTCCAATGGATTCCCAAGGCCTATATACTAAAGTATAACAAAGACTAGTTAATGAATCTTTCGACGAACCGCTCAAGGCTTTCTTGGTTACTACCAGGGCTTACCTAACCTATGATAGAGGCTGGTTAGGTCCATAACTAGGGACATTCTTTTGAAGTTGTCTGAAAACTTATATCATAGTATCATTTGTATGAGAGTGTTTTTTTGGCCTTCATTTTCTTTAGTTGAGTGTACATTTTTGTCACAAGCTTAGTATTATTTTTTCGGATTATTAACCTAAGCTTAGTTTATACTTACTATTATGACTAGCATTCATTTAAATGTCATGTACTTACAAATTATAGTAGATTAAATGGGTCTAATTATATTAAAACCTAAAAATATCCTTCAATGTAAGGAGATGCTATGAGTTCTTGCTTCATGTGTGGAGATTAGACCAATGTCAAACAAAGAAGCTCTACAAAATTTTGAAAAGTTTTGAATCATTGTTGTGAAGGACAATATCATTTCTCATCTACATTTGGCAACAACATCATCAAAAGTCTAAAAATTTCACAATAACTTTTTTGAAACGAGAAATAGTTTAAGATCTTTGTTTCTAAATTATCTATTCTTGGAATGTATGACTCAAAGGTGACTATTTGACTAGGCTAAAGGATCTAAAAGGTCAATCATTAACTATTGGCGAAAGACATTACAAGGTCCAAATGACAGATTTTAAGGTGGTATTATTGCATAACTTCTACTTTTAAATATGCTATAAGTATCGAAGAGTTATGAAGAGTTTGACTTCAAGAAGAAATTAGGATAGACAATCTTACTTTCGAAGACTTGACTATCTAGCATGAAAATAATTGCTATAAGGCAAAAATAAATTCTACAAGAAGAATAATTCTTTCTTTTAATATAGGTTTCAATAAGGTTATGAAAAACAGTATTTACAAGCATTGCCCTACAACAAACATTTAAGTACAATCTGCCAAAAAGCCACCTCAAAATTGCAAGTTCGACAAAAGAATTTTAGAAATGCTAGTGCAAATCCTCGAAATAGACCTCGGAATAGGTGTTGGTATATTGTTTGGAACAGATTTGCCTATTTCGAAGACAATTCCGACCTTCTACAATATCATTTAATCATGGGAAAAATAGATCTACTCATCACAATTGGAGGTGGTCAATCACCAATTGTGATGAGTAGAGTTTTGCTAAATTTACACAAAGCACAAGGAAGACGTAAAGATCTACAAATAAGATTATGGAACACTTTGGATCAACAAAACTAACTAAGATTTGATGCAAGGCTGAGATCTGCATAGATGCATAGAGACTCAACCTTCGGAATAGCCATCGGAACAGCCTTTGGAATAGCCACTCCAGTAGATGGGTCCATTTCAATGACCATTTCAAGTGCACCGCATCTGGATCTACAACAAAAAATCTTGATCTACAACAAAGTGCAATAACATCATTGTGTATCAAATGGGTAATATTTCATGGAAATGGGAACTATAGGAACCAACAACACAACAAAATCAATTGAGGTATGACAAGAGGGCCAAGAAGGCTCTACACATGATAAAGGTGAATGTTACCAATGAACTTCTCAAGGAGGTTGGTAAGTGTACATCATCTTTGGAAGCCTGGAATTCATTGAAGAAGCTTTATGAATCCAAGTCTACTTCTAGAGTGTTGACTCTAAGAAGGCAAATCTTTTCTTGTTTGCAAAAGAATGAAGAAAGTTCAAGTACTTTTGTTTTGAGAATGAAAGCATTGAATGATGAGTTAGCTTGCATAGATGAAAGCATTAAGGAAGGAGAGCTTATTCAAGTGATTCTTAATGGCTTGTTGGATGCTCATGCTAACATTGGTCAAAGTATTGCTATTCAAAAGACTTTGCCAAGTTTGATGGATCTTCAGGAGATCTTTATCAATGAGAAATATAGGCTTCAAGCAAGAAGTGGATCTACATTGACGCTTCAAGAGGATGCTATGTTCACAAAGGGCAAAACCAAAAGTAAGTGGTCTAAAGGGCAAGATAAAGTGGATGCTTCTTCAAGTGGCAAAAATAAGGATAGATCAAAGCTCAAGTGCTTCTATTGTGGCATTAAATGACACTGTGCAAGTGAGTGCTACAAGAAAAAGAGAGATCAATGAGACAAGCAAGGTAATCTTACTCTTGATGAGGATGGTTTGGATGTTCAAGATGCAAATGATGATGCTTTTGTGATGTCTTCATGTATGCTTGCTAATGATGCAGATCTAGTGGATTGATAGAAGAGAAAGTTCACACATGACCTTTCACAAAGAGTACTTCACTTCTTTGTTGGCATATGGAGATGACAAGAGGGTGATCTACACAACCAATGATGGTGAGTGTGCAATCAAAGGGATTGGCACAATTCCTATTTCTCTCTCTACAAATAGGAATGTTCATTTGGAGGATGTCTCGTCTATTCCATCTATTACAAAGAATTTACTTAGTGTGAGCCAAATGCTAAGTAAAGGCGCCTCAAGGTGGAGTTTGATGGAGATGCTTGTTTGATCAAAAGGAAGGATGTCTTGATTGGAAAAGGTAAAAGACAAGGGAAGTTGTTCACAGTAGATGCTTGTGTTATTGCTAACCAAGTTGGATGTGTTGCAAGGGAGCAAATTTCTATTCAAGAGGTTTGGCACAAAAGGATGGGACACCTCAACTTCAAGTCATTGGAGGTAATGGCAAAGAAGAAGGTTGTGATGGTTCTTCCAAGTTCCTTAAGTAATGTCAAGCATGTTTGTGAGTCTTGTGCTTTGTCTAAGTCACATAGAATACCTTATACTAGATCTATTTTTAGATCTACATAGCCTTTTCAACTTGTACATTCGAATATTCATGGATTTACTACAATCAATAGTAAAGCTAAAATGTATGTAACATTCATTGATGATTTTAGTAGATTTTGTTGGATCTATCTGCTAAAGAGCAAGTATGAAGTGTATGATGTCTTTGTCAAGTTAAGAATGCAAGAGAGTACCAATTTTCTACAAAGATCAAGTGCTTGAGAGGTGACAATGGTGGTGAGTACATATCTAACAAGCTCAAGGCCTTTTGTGATGAGCATGGGATCAAGAGAGAGTATACAACATCAAGGACCCCACAACAAAATGGAGTGACTGAAAGGAAGAATAGGACTTTATGTGAAAGTGCTAAAGCTATGAGATTAAGTGCTAATCTTGACAAACCATTTTAGGATCAAGCTTTGTTGTGTGCCAATTTCTTGTGCAATAGGTGGCCGAGTGCTATTTTGGATGGAAGGACACCTTTTGAGATGTTATTCAAGAGGAAGCTGAGTGTCAACTTTCTAAGAACCTTTGGATGTACATGCTATGTCAACATTACTCTTGATGATAGAACCAAGGAGGATCCATCTTCAAGAAGAGGTATTTTTGTTGGATATAGTAAGGTGAGTAAAGCCTACAAGGTTTACATTCCTTCTACTAGCAAAGTGATTGTTGGTAGAGATGTCATTTTTATGATGGGAACATTCCAAAGGTGTCTTCAAGCATGATTGATGGTAGAGTGGATGGATCTAACATTCTTGATGTTGATGAGAAGGATCCTACTTTGGATGGTGGTGATGATGGACCTTCATCAAGTCAAAAGCCAAGTAAAACATCAAGAGAAAGACAAGTACCTTCAAGGCTCACATATGATCAAAAGGGTAAGCAAGTAGTTTCTGGAAATTATGTTGCTTTCCTAACCTATTTGGATGAGCCTACAAGTGTAGATCAAGCAAGGAAAGAAGAGGAATGGATCCAAGCAATGGATCTTGAGTATCAAGCTCTTATGAAGAGTGAAACATCTTTTGGAGGATCTTCTTGTGTACATGGAGCTATGCAAGTGGATGGATGTTATCTTGCTGTAAAATCAAGTATTGGATCTGGAAAGCAAAGTTTGTTCAATTACTTTGATGGTCAAGTTGAAGATCAAGAGGTTAATCTCAAAGCGCTTCAACTAGTCAAAAGAGAAGTTGGCAATTTGGAGCTAGCCAAGAGCATCAAAGGAGAGGTAATTGGCAAAGATGTTATGGATCTATTTTTGCAGCAATGAAGTGTTGTTCAAGTCTACTTTACTTGTTCTATCTCATGTTTGAGCATTTTCATGTGGATGTGTGCAAATTGTCAAGATATGGTAAAACTAGCTACATTGGTGAGCATTGTTTTGATGTTGGATTTGTACTAGAATTCTTGGATGGTTTTGCTGATGGAAATGAAGCTATTGGAGGTTTATTATGTCACTCATTCATGGTCAAGTCATCAAGGTATGATGGTATCTTGAGGCAAGATGGAGATGGAGGCTCATTCATGGAGTATCATGGTGGATGCATGGCAACAAAGGACAAAGGAGGAAGAAACATGCAAGCAAATGTTGATCACTCACATTTATTGTTTGTTTGCTGCATTTTTCTAGAGAGTTCAAAGTTGGAAGCACGTTGGAATCATTTCGTTTACATTCTATTTGATTCTTCATGTTCTAGTTACATCTTGATATCTAAAATCGATGTAAGAAATAGTGAAGCATCCCAACTAGACTGTTGCGCCAACGCCTCAAAGGGCATTGGGACTTGAGCGGTTTCCCTCTAACATTCATCCATCATGCACTTACGTAAAAGCCAACTCAGAAACGTAACAAGCTTAACCATTCGGACTTAAGAAAACTGGAATCCCAACCAACCCGAAAGCCAACTCAGAATCCGTCCCCAAAAGGTAACCAAGGCAAAGACAAGCCACACATGAAACCCAAGGCATAGTGGTCGCCAAACTGACCAATTGGCATAGCGGCAAGCCACACGTCAATGACGAGGACCCTTAGGCGCCGACGACACAAAAAGGTTGAAGGGTCCTTCCACTTGGACCAGTCCCGGAGGCGAAACCGAAATGGTAATCATTCCCAAGGATCAACTTTATTAGATTTGGAAGAGGTTACATTCATACATAGACTGACCGGTCTTGGGGCCACCAACACGTGCTGGGCATTATGCCTGGCTCGTGCTGGTAGAGGGAGCTGAGTCCTGGCGACTGGATTCCTGGCGCTAGTTGAGCTGCCCAAGTTTATGTTTGTTGAACTCTCCCTATAGTTCTGCTGTGATTCGGTGCACCCCCTCTTGTTCTGAAACATAGTGCTTTCTGGTAAAGCACGCTTTTTAGGACTTAGTTTTTATTTTGTTGATTAAGCCTGACAAGCCTGACAGAATCAGTCTGGCTCCCGGACATGGGTCCCGGGAGCCGTCTCGGCGGCAGAATCAACTTGCTTCCTGACTAGGCCATGACTCGAGCTCCAGAGCTAGCTCATGACTTGTGACTACTTGACTGGCTCACCACAGGTCGGAGGCTCAATCCTTGACGTTCTAACTTGCTCTAGGACCTTAGGGAGCATCACCCCTTAGAGTCTTACAGGGCACACTGGGTGCACCTGAGTCAACTTTACAACATCCTCCCCTCGTTTGAAAAAGCTGATGTCCTCATCAGGGCCAAACTAGACCTAGGACGTATGGCATGTGCTCAATTCATCGACCTTAACAACTTTTGAATTAAAAAGATACATTGGTAGTAGCACAGGAAAAGTGTAGATAAAGTTCACTTACATAAAACTTGTGTAAAGCTGCAAGTGATTTATTGACAAACTTAAGAAAGATACCTGGAAGTTCCTTGAACTTCAGAATGGGCCATGAGTGTTTATGCAGGAGGTATGCTGCCAGGTAGTGCTATTGCGTTGATTCTTCTACAGATAATCTGCAAGTACTTCAGGGGCTCCCTCCTTAAGTTTGTCTTCATACTCCCAAAAAGCATCAATGAGTGGAGCCCGTAGCCACTTCACTAGATATTCACGTTGCACGCCAGTTCGCTTTCTATGTGTCAATATTTGTTCTGGTACAAGCTGTCTCTTTGTATCATCGAGTGTCGTTGGTGGGTGACGAAGTTCGTGTTGCCGATCAAATCGCTCATCTGGTTTGTACCGTTTGAGTAATGAGATATGAAACACATTGTGTATACCCAAGCTGGATGGCAGCGCCATTCGGTAAGCCATTGGGTTGATCTTCTTGGTGACATGATATGGTCCTCCATAAGGTCGAACGAACTTATGAGATAAACCTTTTGGTAATGCAATGTTCTTTGTGTTCGGCCACACTTGATCACCTTCCTCAAATTCTAGTTTTCGTCGGTGTGGGTTCACGTCAGCTGCCATACTTCTTTGGGACTGCTCTAAAAATGACTTCACCTCTGTCAGCTTTGTGTGCCACTCATTGATGAATTCCTCCACAGTGGGTAGTGGGGTTTCTTGCACACCTGTAAGAAAAGAGCTTGGAACAATCGGTAGCCGACCATTGCCTATCTCGAAGGGTGCCCATCTAGTAGATCTGTTCAATTGGTTGTTATGTGCAAACTCGAGAATATCCAAGTAGTTGACCCAATCGGATTGGTCCCAAGCGACATAATTTCGTAAATATTGTTCAATCTGTCGATTGACTTGTTCCGTTTGCCCATCTGTTTGAGGGTGATATGCAGTGCTGAAATTCAGTCCAGTTCCCACGAGGTGAAATAGGCAAGTCCAAAACTTTCAGACGAACTTGGTGTCTCGGTAAGAAATAATCGTTCTAGGTAGGCCATGGTATTTGAAGACACATTTGAAAAATAACCTTGCCACTTCTTCAGCTGTCACTGAACTTTTAGTTGGTACAAGGTGAGCTTGTTTTGAAAAACGGTCAACCACCATATAAATCAAGTCAAAACCCTGGCAACGTGGTAGTTGAACAATAAAATTCATGCTCACTGAGTCCCAACAGTATGCTGGTACTGGTAATGGCTGGAGTAGTCCTGCTGGGGCTAGTGGTTCCACCTTCACTTGTTGACATGTAGGACATGTTTGCACATAGGATTCAACATCTGCCCACATATCTGGCCAATAGAAGCCTCTCTTGAGAAGTTCATATATGCGATTCACCCCTGGATGTCCGGCGGCTAGTACGTCATGATGCTCCCTCAAGATTTTCTTCCTCAAGTTGATGTTGTCTGGAACATATACTCTGCGTTGTTTATAAACAACCATTTGGTCTTTCCAAGTGAAATGTTTACAAGGCTTTCCCAGCTGGAATTCGATCATTAGATTCTTAGCCAACGCATATGCACCATAGTTTTCTTTGATTTCTTGGAGTAGACCGGTCACCTGGGTTGAAACCATCGCCATCAAGTGCTCATGTCTACTGAGTGCATTTGCTACCACATTATTCTTTCCCGCCGTATGTAGAATGTCTATATTAAATTTTGAGAGAAAGTTTTGCCATCGCATCTGCTTTGGCGTGAGCATACCTTGGGATGAGAAGTACTTAAGTGATACATTGTCAGTGAATGTCTTAAAGGGCTTTCCTGTCACACAATGTCTCCAATGCTCCACTGCTTGTACAACTGCAACCATTTCTTTTTCATGAGTTGGCCATTGTCGTTCTACATCACTTAATTTCTTTGAAAAATATGCAACTAGTTTTCTCTCTTGCATCAACACGACCCCAATAGCAAAGTTTGACGCATCTGTATGTATTTTGAACGGTTTGCTAAAGTCCGGTAGGGCAAGAATGGGTTCTTGAGTGATCCGTCGCTTTAGTTCTTGGAACGCTGCTCCACATTCCGGTGTCCATGTCATTTTGAGATGAGTCTTTGTTTTCTCCAACAACGGTGCCACATTTGCCTCAATGAATCTCCTATAAAAATTACGTAGTCCCACAAAGGATTCGATGCCATGAACAGTTTTAGGTGCTAGCCAATCCAAGATAGCCTTGATCTTCTTAGGATCCATTCGAATCCGTCCGTGGCCTATAACATGTCCAAGGAAATCAACTTCCTCCACCACAAACTCACATTTCTCTCTTTTCGCGAACAAGCAGTTCCTCCTCAGTCGTTGGAGAACTGTCCTTAAATGTTTAATGTGATCTTTAAGGCTCCGGCTAAATACTAATATGTCATCGATGTACACAATGACAAATTCATCCAGGCAGTCTTGAAAAATATTGTTCATCAACGTGCAAAAAGTGGCTGGTGCGTTTGTTAGACCGAATGGCATCACTAGGAACTCGTGACTCCCGTACCGTGTTCGAAACGCCGTTTTGTGCTCATCACCTTTAGCTATTCAAATTTGATGATATCCATATCTGAGATCTATTCGGCTAAAGTATTTGGCATGTTTGAGTTGGTCGAACGTGTCATCATTTCTAGGCATGGGGTACTTGTTCTTGATGGTACTCTTGTTAAGCATGCGATAATCCACACACATTCGAAGAGTTTTGTCCGCCTTTTCCACGAACAGCATTGGAACTCCAAAAGGTGAAGTGCTAGGTCTAATAAAACCTTTGTCTATCAATTCACCAAGTTGTCATTTCAGTTCCGCCAACTCCTCTTGTGACATTCTGTAGGGTGCTCGTGAAGTTGGCTCCGTTCTTGGTACCAACTCAATTTTATGGTCCCCTGGTCTTCGAGGAGGTAGCTTAGCTGGGAGTTCCTCCGGAAACACATTGCTAAATTCTTCTAGCAGATCTGCCACTTCTTTTGGCAAGTTTTCTTGTCGCACGCTTTTCCCTTTTGGGACTTCTCGGCAGATGCAAAGAAATCACTTTGACCTTTTCCCTTTCGCCATTCTTTTCATTGCTAATGCTGCAACCAGATTTTGTTAAATATCGATATCCTTAGCATTTCCTCCGGGCAGGGCTTTTGTCACGCAGATTTGTCCCTTGTAATCCAAGAGGACCAAGTTTGAGCTCCTAACCAAAACTACGATACATTGTTCATTTAACCAAGGGAGGCCCAAAATCACATCGAAGGCATCCATCTCTAAAATCAAAAAGCTAAGTTTAGTCTTCCATCTTCCAATCTGCACCGAGATGTTCAATGCCGCTTTGTTTGCATCTAGTGCTCCCTTCGCTGTTTCTACCTTGAGAGTAAATGTAACATTCCTGGTCGGTAAGCTGAATTGTTCCACTACGCTTCTTGAGATATAGTTATGTGAAGCTCCGAGTCGATCATGAAATCTGACTTCCTCCCCGCGATCTTCCCTGATAAGAATAACAATATTGAACCAGTCTTAGGGGTTGCCCCATGGTAGTTCCTTTCCATACTTGTGTGTCGTCCACTCATAAATGTAAGCTCCTCTCACAACTCCCAACTAGATCAGATCACTTGGATCAAAACAAGTAGTCAGGGATAATTTAGGTCCAGGCAAGCACACCACAAATGAACATACCGACCAAAGCTAAACAGAGGATCCCTCTCAAGTCACATTCCCCTTGAGACCGGACGTAGGACCTTTGCCTAGCCGCGCCCACACAAATCTATCACAAAATTAGCCCACGGAAAATATCCATCCAACAATCCGTGCTTTCACCATTAAGCAGCACATTGCCTCAGTCACGCCCCACCACTTTTTGGTCGATAGCCCTTATAGCTAAACGATCGGTAGCTATCCCGCACCAGCAGCTAACCACCCATGCTTTACATCCGAATTCGAGCAGCATCTCTGTATCAATGGTTAACCCGTACAGTTCGAATATGTCACCCCGCACCCCACAAGGCACAGACCGTGCTTTCACCTACCTAGGCAGCACTTTGTCTCATCTGTCCTACGTGCAGACGGCGCCAGGCCCGAACCGCGAGAACTGACCGTGCTTACACCTCAAGGGCAACACATTGACTCATCAAGTCCCCCGTTCTGCCGACCACCCCGACCGTGGACGCACCCATGCTTACACTGTGGGCAGCACCTTGCACAACGGTTGTCCTGGCAAATTCCAAAAAAAGTGGTCCTCCCTGTGAGACTTGCGTAGCTGACCGGCTAGTCGGCTCTGATACCACATGTTGCGCCGGCGCCTCAAAGGGCACTGGGACTTGAGCTGTTTCCTCAACACACACCTAAGTCTAACATTCATCCATCATGCACTTACGTAAAAGCCAACTCATAAACGTAACAAGCTTAACCATTCAGACTTAAGAAAACTGGAATCCCAACCAACTCGAAAGCCAACTCAGAATTCGTCCCCAAAAGGTAACCAAAGGCAAAGACAAGCCACACATGAAACCCGAGGCATAGTGGTCTCCAAACGGACCAATTGGCATAGCGGCAATCTACACGTCGATGACGAGGACCCTTAGGCGCTGGCGACGCAAAAAGGTTGTAGTAAGGGTCCTTCCACTTGGACCAGTCCCGGAGGCGAAACCAAAATGGTAATCATCCCCAAGGATCAACCTTATTAGATTTGGAAGAGGTTACATTCATACATAAACTGACCGGTCTCGGGGCCACCATCATGTGCTGGGCATTGTGCCTGGCTCGTGCTGGTAGAGAGAGCTGAGACTTGGCGACTGAATTCTTGGCGCTGGTTGAGCTTTCCAAGTTTCCATCTGTCGGACTCCCCCTATAGTTCTGTTGTGATTCGGCGCACCCCCTCTGTTCTAAAACAGTCTGGCTCCCGGACATGGGTCCCGGGAGCCGTCCTGGCGGCAGAATCAACTTGCTTCTTGACTAGGCCATGACTCGATCTCCAGAGCTAGCTCATAACTTGTGACTACTTGACTAGCTCACCACAGGTCGGAGGCTCAGTCCTTGACATTCTAACTTGCTCTGGGACCTTAGGGAGCGTCACCCCTTAGAGTCTTACAGGGCACACTGGGTGCACCTGAGTCAGCTTTACAACATAGACACTATTCTCTATATCAATTATGGTTGTTTCTATTTTGAGCATTACATGATCATTGAAAGGAGCTCTATTCTTAGGAAAAAAATCATTCTTATGATGGATTAAAATTCTAAAACTATGCTAGGAGCAAGCATATTGAGATACAATATCATTTTGTGAGGGAGCAAGTCATTGCAAAGGAGGTGGAGCTTCAACATGTGTCTTCAAGGGAATGCGTAGCTGATATCTTCACCAAAGCATTGGGAAAAGACTTGTTCATGAAGCATATGACTTCACTTGGAGTGCTATCAAAGTCTATGCCAAAACTAGTTGAAGAGGGAGTGTGAAAGATTCAACTGGTTTCAATACATTTTGCAATATTTTCATATTTGGCATATTGAGGCCAAAACTTGTTTTAGACTTAGAGGTTGACCACCAAGATAGGATCCTAGCTTAGCCAAGTTGCTAGATTTAGATGCTTCCTACTTTCCTCTAATACTAACCCCACTCTAACACTACATTTCCTAACACTAAGCACATCCACAAACCATGATTGAGAGTGAAGAGAGAGAGAGAGAGAGAGAGAGAGAGAGAGAGAGAGAGAGAGAGAGAGAGAGAGAGAGAGAGAGAGAGAGAGAGAGAGAGAGAGATGGAAGTTAGCTCACTTGCTCATTATGCATGCTAATGGAAAAACTTTAACTAATAAAAACAAGAACAATGAAAAATAGAAAGCAAAAGAGAAAAGTACACAATAGAATTAGCAATGGTTGAATAGCGAATGAGGATGCTTGTTCTCCAAAATGGTAGAATTTACTCATTAAGTATAGAAAACGGTTACAAATGTTGATTTTTTATCTTTGGGGTGGCCCTTGCCTTTGCTTCCTATTGACTACTTGCAAGAAGGTGGGATTGAAATCCACACCCTTCACAAGAAACAAAAACAAATCTATGGTGTAGGAAGAAACACACCCCACCTACCACCATTTGACTTTGACTGGAACTTAGAAACTTAAGTTTAAGCTTAATTTTGGCCTTCTAATATTATTTTTAATTACATGGCCCAAAGTCAAGTTTAGTCCATAATTATTTATTTACGAGTGCTCATTGGGCCATGGGCTTACGCAAACATGATGCCATGACCCTCGCAACTAATTACGGATAAATTATTTATGTACATTGTAATACCCTCAACAGGGCCTCCGACTTGAAGTAGTGCCGGTCCCTTAGCACTATGGTGCTTAGTAGAGCTCCCGTTTAGCGCATCTTTGGTGAATGAGCTGGCCGATGACGTCTTCCATGAAGCTCAAGTGCTTTGTACTTTTTGAGTCCTTTGGAGTGAAGAAGGACTTCCTTTTAAAATAGTCATTTGCAAAGTGTCCTTCAATGCCACAATAAAAACATTTTAACTGTGACTTATCTCTTTTCACATTAGCTAAAGAAGAAGCCTCATCTTAATCCAAGTTGTCTTATTGAAACCCTTGCCTTTGTCTTAGTCTTTGAACTTACCTTTGTGAACAATGCTTCTTCTCTTCTTCCACGAGCAAAAGTGCATCCACCTCTTGTTGTTTGTAACCTATGCTCTTTAGCCATTAAGACTTCTTGCAAGTCTTCAACACTTGGCAATGTCTTTTGAATGGCAAAGCTTTGTACAAGTTTAGCATTATCATTCAACAAACCATTAAGCATAACTTGAACAAGTTTTACATCCTTGGTGCTTTCATCTATGCATGCAAGATCATCATTCAAGGCTTTGACTCTCAAAGTAAAAGTATGAATACTCTCGCCTTCCTTTTGGCAACTTTGAAAGATTTTTCTTCTTAAGGTCAATACCCTAGACGTGGACTTAGATTCATACACCTTCTTCAATGCATTCCATGCCTCACTTGAAGTGCACTTACCAACTTCCTTAAGAAGTTCATCGATAACATTCATCTTGATGATGTGGAGAGCTCTCTTAGCTCTTTGTCATACCTCACTTGCTCTTGAAAAACTCGAGGTCTTTCTTACACACCAAGAATAGTTGCATCTTAGAGGTGGTCCTATCTTTGGTACTGAGTGTTAAGGGCTAAACTTTACATATTGGCAATGGGTTTCATGTTTGATCATTAATGGAAAAGTGTCTTTTGGATTTTTCCTAAGGCAAGATTTCTTCCAAGAATGTATTTGGGAGTCTTCTTCCCAAGTATAAATCTCCTTTGGTTATGTCTTTATTTTTATTGGTTTTGTGTAGGTCAAGTATCTAGATGTTTAGACATTTTAATTAAATTTGGCCTTTTCACAAGTCTCCAAAGTTTAAACGTTTTCTTTGATTTGAATTTTTTTTTTGAAAATCCTTGACCTACTTTAACACAGTCTTGTTTTACAAAAAATGCAAATGACTATAAGTTTTTCCAACAAATGTAAGTTCGACATAGGGAGAGAGAATGTTGGCAGTGATGGAGAAAACATGATTCTTACGTGTTAATTGATCCATGTCTACATTTAGGGTTTTTGCCCATAATCTGTCTTGTAATAATTATAGGTGGATGATGTAGGCTAGTTACATGATAGGTGGCTCTTGGAATATTTTCATAAAAAAACCTTTAAACACATCAGTTGTTTAAAAGGTTTCTCATGACTTGATTGTTTGAAAACAAGGGCTTGAAAGAAATGCTGACAAAATAGGTCACTAACAATTTTAGAGCTCAATAAATGAATGAGAAAATTGATGTGTGTGTGTGTGTGTGTGTGTGTGTGAGAGAGAGAGAGAGAGAGAGAGAGAGAGAGAGAGAGAGAGAGAGAGAGAGAGAGAGAGAGAGAGAGAGAGTGGGCATCGATAGACAAAAAGGGTTTTGTCTATTCTCATTGGTCCACGTTTGCCCTAAAACTTATTTGAAGGGCATTTGAAATCGCTTGAAAATGACACGTGCATTTAAAAATTTCTAGAGAGAGAACATGTGACTTTAGAAATTCATAGAAAGAGAGAAAGGCATAAAAGGGTAAGAGAGAGAAGGAGAGGTGTGCATCACAATAGAGAGAGAGGCATTGTTTTTATTTTTAGAATTTTTTTAGGTTTCACAATAAAATAGCAATAATGTGTGTGTGTGTGTGTGTGTGAGAGAGAGAGAGAGAGAGAGAGAGAGAGAGAGAGAGAGAGAGAGAGAGAGAGAGAGAGAGAGAGAGATATGCAACCTGCGCACATTGAAAAGTGCAACCTATGCATTGTTGTTGTCACAAATTCATGTGCCTTACATGCCAATCCTTACCATGGTTTTGCTATGTGGTATGAAGAAGAGAGATTTTTTTTTGGACACCACCTATGTGTGGGTGGGGTTTGAACTTGGGTGGTCAATCTCATACCAAGAACTTTGTACCACCACACCACACCACACCACACACTCTCAACACACTCTCAAGAACCCTCTACCACACCAAACACTTAAGAACCCTCAACACATGAAGGTGGATAAACATAGATTTTTTGGGCGAGATTGTTAAGTTTGGTTAAATGACTTTTTGGGTGGTGTGCATATCTAGTGAACACACTTTTGGACATCCAAAAACTGGGCCCAATTTCTAGATGTGAGCATAAGATTTGGCTTGCTTTCCCAAAGTTTAACTAAAAACAATTCAATGTGGCCAAGCTCGGCCGCGCAAAGAAGATAGAGCAGCTAGACAAAGGTAGATTAGGTTATTCAAATGAGTATCATAGATCAAAATGAAGGTTCCTAAAAACAAATGAGAGAATCATTTAGGCCACGTTGCCAGCTACTATACATTGTCCAGCCGCACAAAAATACAGAATCTTAGGATCATCTTTAGTCTGGCAGCTAATCCAATAGCCAGATGCCAGCTGTCCATCCAAAAAAACTGGGGGCCGATCCTACGGCTGAGATGCCTTATGGCCCTCTTAATCATAGCTGCTCCAGGCCCGAAGCAAATGCGCACATGCCTTCTCCGGTTCTTCTGCTTCCACATGTTTCTCTCCCCCGGATTTAAGCTACAATCTTGAGCCCTCCACAGTTGGATCTCCTACATACATTCCGATTACGACACGTGTAGAAACGTTGACCACTCAGGTATCTGCAGGTGGAGCTTTGACGCGTGGCGAGCATCCAAGCGAGCGGGCTAACGCAGCATTGCCAGAAAGGTCCGTTCATACTGTCCACCCCTATTAACACAGTTTAATTTTGAGCCCCACACCGTTAGATGCTATCTCAAGCGTTCACAGTCTACCACGTGCTGTATCAATGCACTGCCAGGTGGCAGGTCGACGCGTGGTGAGCATCTAAGTGGGCGGGCTTAAGCGCTATCGCTGGCAAACGCTTCCCTCCCCTTCCCTCCCTTTCGCACCTTATATCGAACAGAAGAAGCTGCCTGCTCTCTTCATTGTCTCTCTCCATTTTTGGGTTTCCGGTTTTGGGTTTTCAGGGTTTCGCATCCGGCGATCTCAGGCGCTCTCTCGGCGATCCTCGCAAGATGTAGCGGCTTGGTAAGATACAGTAGCAGCGTTGTTGATTCTTCATTTACGGATGCAAATTTGCACTCGTAGATGTGTCTAAGCCTTGAGATGTTGCTTGTTCATAGCCCTGCTCTCTGCTCCTGCTTTTTAATTCCAATTTTTTAGTCAGAAAATGAAAGCCCACACTGTCTGGTTGATTATCTATCAGGATTCCAGTACTTTCCGCTCTTACAAGCAAAGTTATTTCAAGATTTGAGTACTTTTTGTTCTTAGAAGCAACAGCATTTTCTCTGAAGTAAGAGCATTTTTTCTGGAGGGAGAGTTTCTGAGGTGGTATGTAGGTCCTGTATTTTGTGTCTAGCAGGTGTGTACTGTGTACCCTTCTCAAGATACAAGGCCGCACTTGTGAGAGCCATTTTAGAAACGAAAAGGCGGTATTCAATTTGGGCGTCTGTGGCTGGTTTAAGTGGCTGTTTGTCTCGGCCTTCAGTTGCAGTGGTTTTAAACCGTTGGAGGAAAAGGATTTACTGCGGATTGGTTATTCTTGAAGGAATTAGGACGGCATCTCTTTGGAAGGTCAAGATTACATCTCGACTATCCTTAAATGGCACAAAACCTTATATGGTATGTTTTGAATTCAATTTAATCAGTGAACTTGGTGTCATTAAAGCACTATTGCACGATTAGCAAATGCTTAAGCTTTCTAACACAATAGATAGAAATTCAATAAAACCTAGAATTCTTAAAAAGCTGCATTATTTCTGTGTCAGAATATGTTGAGTAGAGTAGAATAGATTCTGGATGCCTAAAAATATCATAGAGAAAGAGCTAACTGCTATTTTGCAATTTATTTGTCTCTCTTGTATGTCCTCATTGTGTGGTCGATTGGAGTGGAATTCTAGACCTGAAGGAAAGGAAATGAGGTCTTCACCATTGTAGCTCATTTGGTCCCCTCATCTTTGTTCATAATTCTGACTTTGGCAGGACAGAGCAAAAGGAGGCACTCTCAAGATCTTCCTCTGAAAGTTGAAATATTTGTGTATACTGCAAAATTTTCAGCTGACTACACATACGTCTAGCTGAAATGGGAGATTCAGGTTCAGCAAACTCTTCTCGAGGCCAGACTTCATTTTTTGGTCTTGGAGCAGTATTTTGTTCTGTGTGTTTGGATGCTGTAAAAGATGTGGGCGAGCGATCTATTGCAAAACTGAAATGTGGTCATCACTTCCATCTTGGTAGGTTTCTGCTTTTTGGAGTTATTGCACGAAGTACCGAGCAATCTATTTTGACAAAATTGTTGCAGAAGTTTTTGAAAAGTCTGAATTCTTACAAATTCAAGAAGTATTTCAACAATAATGCTTCGTAGGTTTCAGTAATAAAAAATATATCCTTTGTGGTTGCTTGTCATTTACTTGAAGGTATACTTGATGTAACTTTTGTCACAGTCTATATTGTTGGGTAATCCGCACATTCATTCATCTGCAAGGAAGACCATGTTTGAGTTTTAGTATGATTTAGTTTTTTGAAGCCTATGTATACATATTGACTTGACAGCCTTTTACCAATTTCTAAAGATGAAGCATAGTTGCAATGGAACGGGTCCCGGAATGCTTTTTTATTTATTTTATAAACAAAAAATTGAAAAAGAACATCTAAAATTCGATCTTCACCCTTGAAAACAAATTTGAAAAGACCCAAGAAAAGAAAGTTTGGCTGTGTTTTGGGAAGCCCTAATGAGATTTCCAGACCATGTTTGAGTTGCAATGGAATGTGTCCCAGAATGCTTTTTTATTTATTTTATAAACAAAAAATTGAAAAAGAACATCTAAAATTTGATCTTCACCTTTGAAATTTTTTATTTTAAGCCAACTACTTAAAGCACGAAAAGACCCAAGAAAAGAAAGATTGGCTGTGTTTTGGGAAGCCCTAATGAGATTTTCACAACGCGGGATGCAATTATGAGATGAAGTATGCATTTGGCTCTCAAAATTTCAAAGTATGTATACATATCTTATTGCTAAGAAGATACTTGGTGATTGTTTAAGCATGCCACCAATTGGTCCTCAATTTTAGTGGTGATGTGTATGTTGGAGGCAAGTGTGATTTTGGTCTAATACCTTGGCCTCTATTTGTAAAACATTGACGTTATGAATATTCCTTGTGGATACATGGTAGCTAGTATGATCACAATTTGGTTCTTATCAAATTTTAGGCAAATGAAAAGCCTCTGGAAAATGCAAGGATGATAAAACTTCTAGAAAGATCTTGATATCCATTGAAGGTAATTTCTATCTCTATTGAGCATTTGAAGGTGACAATATAGATGGTTGTTGCATGAGTTAAGGCTCATCAAATTATGATCAGGAAAAAAAATCTTGAATTCTAGAATGTTATGATGGGATGGTAAGCCTTATTAATGTGAATTTATGTGAAGTTTGGTAAAGTATGAAGAAACATGTTTGATGATTTTGTTGGCATATTATAATATATCTATGTCCAACGAGGCGTGCTTCACAAGTGTACCCACGATCACAAGTGCACAGGTTTGTACAAGTAAATTGCAATCGCTTAGAAGCTTGAATATATCCACTAGTCGTTGAGGAAAAAAATCATGCCTACCCTCAGGCCTCGAAGATTACGTCTCATACCATAACACACACCTCATAGAAGGGATCTTTTACTAATGTTTGAAGATCACTTGAGCATTTCATTTGTTTAGGCCATGATTGAGTCAAAGCTCAATTAATGCACAACAACCACTTGGACACTCGTAGCTTAGGTCATATGCCATGAGTAGTATTTGTACAACCACTTCTACATTTCTAGCTAGTCCAGTTGTACACCAAGTCTACCTGAGTTGCCACTAGTCATAGACTAACTATAATTTCTTTTGAGTTCAAAATTAAGTTAGAGCATATCTTTCTAGGCATCGTTTTGTTGAAACCTGTAGATCATCCTTTTTGATATAATAACTATGGTAGATGGCAATAAATGCATCAATTGCACAATAAAATTATTTATGCATGGAAAATAAAAGAGTTAGCAAACACCGAAACTCAAGCTCCTTGACCAAGAGAGAAGGATTCCAACAAGTGAATAATCAATTAATGGGAGGGTGTGGAAATTCCTCAAGATTTTGGGTGCCACATGTTGTACATGCTTTATGTGTGTCTTACTAAATCCATCTCTAGGCCCATAAGGGTTATAATTACATATATAGCCAGTTTGTGAAGTAGGACACATGGGCCACACGTTATAAATGTACGTCTAAAGGGGTAAAATAGGCAATCATCTTAAAACCCCCACTTAATGGCTATTTTATTTACACTAACATCTAGCATCCGCCGAGGCAACAAATTTAAACGATGAGGGGAGACAGACAACTTGAAAATTTGAATTAGATAGGTTCCAAGATTAGCTTCGGCTTTTAGCTCGCCTTAATAGCACAAATTAGGTAGTGCCCCCAGCTGATGTTAGTAGCCTCAAAGACTACTATGTGTCGATTTGATTGTACTTTCTCTCTTTGATCGATAAAGATGAACATGTTGTGGCTGATAACCTTTCTTTCGTTCACGTCTGTGTTTGCTCCAAGTTGAAGGACTATTTAAAACCTTTCAGTGGCAACAAGCATGAGGGTAACCCTCGAGAGCACTTGTGGTTGTCACCGTGCTAATTGGAGAATTGAATTTCGATTTGATGTCAAGTTTCGTTAGTTGGCATGCTAGTTTGGATATGGAAAAGTTCATGACATGTTGGTTAGCTTGCTTGGTGATTTGGGCTTAGCTTTGTGGAGCTTATAGTGGCATGGTGCCAAGTTGAGTCTTTTGTTGCTTGGTTGGATGTCTAAGTTAGGTTAGTCTCCTAGGGCGCTCCATTTTTTATGACCCCTTGTGCTTGGTTCATTACCAGTTGTTTTACTCCTTTGAAGATTATTGTGAAACATTGTGGCAGTTTTTAACAATCTTTTCTTCATCAAGCTTGATCATTGGAGTTCCATCATTGTGGCTGATATTTTGTTGCAAGAAAAGCGTTGTAGATCCATTGCTATACAAGTAGATTGTTGGTTGCAAAGCTTGAATTGTTCCATTGTTGGAGGTTGTTCGAGCTTTATTGTGAGCATGCGAAGCATCTTACTTCAATAAGTAGCCTCTTTCAACATCTTTGTATGGTTGTTTCCTAATTGGCACCATCATTGTCCATCTATGTAGTCAATGAGCATCATGCAACAACTCAGGAAGTCATCTGGGCTGCTACCTCACACTTCCAGAAAAAAATTATCATAGGTGGTTGCAACAAGTCATTATTGTAACTAGTGATGTTTCATTTTTGGCTGCTTTCAACTTGCAGATTAACTAGCCATCCCCAATGAGTGCATCATCCGACAATCACTTCTATGAGCTATGATCATCCTGTCCTTGTGCCATGATCGTTGCAAGTTCATGTGCCCATTTCCTGATGTTCCTTTCACAACTATTGTCAATTTGTAGCCATCATCTCCTTGCATGATTGTTTAACAACATTCTCTACAATGAGTTGGTAGCATTCCCTCCATGACAACCACTGTACACACTTCAAATTCTAGCAGGTCCCATATGATTTAAGGCAGGCCCTTTTGGTACTATGGCCATCCCGGTTCTCAGCTGAGACCATACAATTAGTAGTGTTTCTGGTCGTAAATATTGTTACAGACATTCATATTAACAGGTTCTTTATGACAATAAGTATATAGTTTGTTGACTATACAAGATTTCTGCTTGATCCTATTTCTTCAAAGGTAATAGCAGCCTTTATCACCATCAGTTTTAGCAGTTCTTTGCTCATTTTTAGAATTGATTAGTTACTCTTGCAGGCTGTACACTAACCCTATCATCCTTTTGCTTCCCAAGAATAGTACACTATACTCCATAAATAATGCCTTACAGTTTGATAAAGAAGCTTATTCATTTTATTTCAAAGGGAATGTTCAATTTCTTTGTATCCATATTTATACTTGTGATCTCCACCTACTTTTGGGTGTTGATGATGTTGGTACGAGTTTTTTAGCACAGCCTGTTCTATGCAATAGGTCGTTTATGATCCAAGACTTTGAGGGTAGACTTGACAAAGTTAAAGATTGCACATTTGTTTGATTGCTACTGGGTGGTATTGTAGACTCAAATAGATGTAAGAAAGTATTCAACATTTCAAAAGAAATTGGATCAAGAATTGATTATTGTTATCTATCTTTGGTTGATGTGTCGATCATTGCAAACTTTGATGTGAATTTCTGGATATCGATCGAATTGCATCATCACACATTGTTCGTATAGTTGTGGCATTGCAAATTGTATGACTACTTGATCATTGTTCCTTCTTATGCTATTGATGCCTATTTCTATATGAACCACTTCCATAGACTATCTAGCCGATCTAAAACTAGATAGTTAATGAATGCGAGATAATAGAATGTCCACAATGCTTGGATGCTTGGATACAACTATTGTTAGGTTACTTCTATTATCTTGAATGTTTGTATTGAAATCTATGGATTGACCGCAGATTGTATAGGATCAGCGTTTAATGCAAAAGGGTCAATGCAATGTCCAAATTGTCGATCTGTTGAAGAAGGACAATGGCTTTACGCCAATGGTGTTCGCCGCTTGGAAGATTCTTCAATGGACGGTATAGACCAAGATGCTTATGAATTATTTGCTGGGATAATCAATATTCTTCGACCAAATGAAGACTTGGTAAGAGCCTAATTCTGTACATCTTTGTATGCTCTTGTTCATTTTGCTGTAAGTGTCCTATGTAGTTTTATATCATTTCGCTAATGTCACACTATTGAGCTTGTACATGTCCATTGCTTATATGGCATCTTAAAGGGGATCTGTATGTGAAATATGTTTTTATGAAAGCTATTGGCTTTTGTACACTTTTAAGATTGTTCGACACAAGATGTCATAAGATAACTAAATAGATTATTGTTGAAACTATCTGATTTTAACCTAAAATAACTTTTTATATCAAAGTTAAGGCAACAATTTTAAAAAACTATGGTTTTGAATTTTTCAAAGATGGATTTGTGATTAGTTGACTTTGAAGAACCAATTTTAGTCTTGTAGTTTATGAAACTAAAGATGCAGTGGCAAAAAAAAAATCCTCAAGACCCCTTTAAAAGCAAGTTTGTAAAGTTTCATTTCAGGACAGTCCATTAAACGAATGAAGGATGACTATAGCAATCGAAAAAGAAACAAGTGAGAGATACTAAAGTGCAAGGTTAATTTGTGAAAATTTCCTAATGCTCAACTCCACAAATCAAGGATGGCAACTTGTTAACTGGTACCGGTGAGGTCCCTCCTAGAGGCATTTAATTATTCTGGCATTTCTTTTTTACGAGTATAGATTTGGTTACAAAAGTAAAAGTTCTCAAATGTTACTTTATTTCTTGCGAATTGAATTTTTATAAAATTCTCCCTTTGCCAAGCTTAAATAAAAGGCATACTTGAATCCTAGTCCAGGTTTTGAATACCAAAGGGTTTCACTACTTCACAAACTCCAATTGGCAAACATTAACTAGTCGTAAGGATTGGGGTTTCAAATATATTAGAATTGTGTTTCTTTGTCTTCTTTTCAATCTTTTTATAGTACTAATGATACAAACTAGTAAGCACTGTATGTTTGTATTTCAGTGCCTTAAGGCTTAAATATTGGCTTCATTGCATGCTTGTTCAAGTTTACTTACAAAATTCCATTCGGTGGATTGGGATGATTGTATCCTCTTTTGTGTGTCTGTGTAATCAATACACTTCCTATTTATTTCTTATGTGGGATCTTTCTACATATGTGGCTTATCTATCAATAGTCAAATTTGTGTGGTAGAGCAAATATGTTGCTTATGTGTTTGCTTTGATGCATAGAGGATGCTGTGCACCTAGTTTCTTCTTGTGAAGTTAACATATTTGAGGGTGATTAGTCAAGCAAAAGTGACGATGACGTTTTTTTGGTTAGAGTACAAGAATCAGATTTCTAGAACCCTTACGAGCATGGAATATAGTCTTATCGTGACATTCTTCAGAGCTTACTGAGACATCTTTGTTGGGTTGTTTTGTTGAATTACAGCACTCGAGACATCTCCATTTGGGTTCATTCCTTCCTTCATATCAACACGTCTCAGTAGTTCTCGAGTATGTGTTGCTATTAAACGATCTTCAACACTATCTCCATTTGTAATTTTTGTTTTTCACTAGTTGAGATCCGCGCCATACAAAAATGCATTGTAGCAACTTTATTTCTATTTAGTATCAAATGAGCTTTTTCTTTATAGAAGTGGAAAATGGATTTGTTGATGAACCCAATTCTTTTATTGCGGCATGTGCAGAGGAGCCAACCCTCCACCAAGTGCTTGTGAGTAATCTTATCTTTCTGTTTGGTAACCTAAAGAGCTTGTTGTTTCGATACATTTTCTATTCATAAAGATCATTCATGTGCTTTGACCTTAGGTTGTGTGTTTGCGTTTGAAGATGTTGACATGCGCTTTATTGCATTTAATTGGAGTAATATTTATGGTTGTGTCAAATTGAAATGTTTTGCATTAGTTCAAATGATGAGGTAGTGCTTTAACTTACTTTGATGACAGTTTACCTTTACCCTTACATGAGTGGTTAGTTGTTAAAAGTGGTTGAAGTTCATGTTAGATGTTTATTATCCATGAAATGCTTAGGTAAGTTTCAATCTTTATTACAGATTGTATGAGGTACACCAAGTAAAAAATGTAGACAATCTTGAGTGATCTTTGTGTGCTTAAAGTTTATCATGCTTGTTGTTGCACTATCAATGTTTCGAATTGTACCATTGTACTTTTACAACAACGACATCTCGTTTTGAGCTCGTGGTAAGAGTCAACACCTACAAGCAACAACATGATAAATGATAGGTATTGCAATATCATGACAAATGAATGGTATTTTAAGATCATGAAAAATTAGAGTTACTACACGTACATGCTTAGTCTTCATCATGGTTGAGTCTGCCCTTCACTTCTGAAGAAGTAATAGAAACTCAATATAATGGTTGTTTTACAAATATATGAAAGCTAATATGTATGTTGGACATATGTTTGTGCATGTAACTTGGACGATGTAAGTAGGGATGTTGTAGCATTTGGTCCACGCTGGCATACGGTCTAAGATTGGTTGGGCTCCAGGGGTTGAAGATCGCACATCTCCCTTATTATGTCAAGTAATGATGTACTAAAAGTACATGGATACTCTGGTCTATATAACCGTGTGTACTGCTTGTGTGAAGGTTGTACAACCCTAAGAAGAGATCTTTGATGTAGAATGGTGAGACAATGTAGTAGATAACATGCAAAATCATGTTGGAAGTGCAAGGTTAGATCGCGATTGCACCATCATGATATGCAAAATGGACATGATCTAGCTCTAGAAATCAAGCATGCAAGAAGAGCAAACACTAGTTAGAGAGCAAGAAGCAAATAAAAGGTAAACAAATTCAGAACAAAAATCCATTATCTTGGGAAGATCTTAAGAGATAATTTTAGTGCCCAATTTTCTCTCTAGCGCCCTCCAAGTTGACCTCAAGCACAACTCAATCCCACCTCAAATTGGAGTGGCAAAATGATGGTTCTTCCATGCCCTACTGTTGAAATAAATGCCTATTTTGCCCCTTAAGGCTTGTATACTTGTAACTTGTAAGTTGTGCATAAGACATGGGGGTAAAACATTTATGTACATAGTACACCCCACTTGTGCTAATTAGGCAAGTAAATCAAGTAGGTTAAGGACCCATGTGGGTTCTAGAGCTAGAATTAGCAAGACACCACCTCTATACATAACATGCTATATGTAGCCCAAACTTTGGAGGGGTTTCCACGCCCTACTACACTTTGAATATTCATTCATGTTGTGTGAGCTTTGAAGTCCTCTCTCTCTTGCTTTTGTGTTCTACTACATAGCTGGTTTTCTGAAGCTTTCATAGTGTGCTTACTATGCTGTTATGATACTCCATAGCTAGGCCTTGGAATTTGACACCTACATCCATTAATTATATTTAAATTTGATGGGCCCCTCCAAGGGACTTGGGGGTGGGAGCTGATCCAAAGAATATATTGTATTGTTAGTCAATCATTACCTTCACTATGACGCATCCCATGTTGCCAGTATGTTCATTCTGTAGTTTTTTGGTATGATTGCCATGAATGGATCCAACTACAACATGCACGTCAACTATATTTAGGTATGGTCATGAATAAATAGAACTGCCTAGAGATTGAGAATTTCTTTGTTTTTGTTCTCTTGTTATTTTGAAAGTTGTACTTGTATTTAGTAAGTGTTTTTAGCAAAATTTCAAAGTCGTTAGCTATCAAAAAATTTGAACTGTTTAGGACCTACTAAGAATTATAGTTGATCTTCATATCCCTAAATTTGCGTCCTTATTTTTTTTCCAATTGGGAATACCATTGTGTCATTGTTGTTGAGTACACCATGAGCCTAGATTGGAGCGAAACAAAGCTTTCAATCATTTATAGATGCCATGGTGATGTGTGATCAATTGTGGGGCTAGATGGATATGTGGATAGGCTTTGGAAGTTGATTGCTTTTGTAAGTCGTCCAAAGGGGAGCTTGCTTTAATGCAATAATATACAATAGACACGTATTGTCATTTTATCTGATTAAGTTGTAAGCTTGAGGCTTGAGTAATAAAGAGAATTTCTGCAGTTTTGCATATGTTCAAACTTCATATGCATGGGATTGTTTCATAGTTGTGAACAATTTCTATGATGTCAATGGCGAGACTTACTTCTTCACAACTACTTTCCAATTCTTCAATCCGTAAGTTGCCTATTTTCCTATGAAAACCTCTTTGACCATAGAAACTGAATGACATTATTGTTATTCCCTTTAATAGACTACCATATAGCTTTATAAATAGCTTTACCTAGACATGTTTGAGTAGAGAATCATGCTAACTTGGAGTCAACTTAAGACAAGAATAGGTACTTGTGCACATGATAATCCTTATTTTGCACTCTAGAGAAGACATACATGCGAGTCCATACCTCATGGAATATAGCTAAAGGATCCCCATAGATGAGTGGTGTAAAGAGTGTAGCACTTTTATGGCGTGATCGTTCATCAATAATGTCATCATGGTCGAGTATTCTAATAGGAAAACTATTACGTACTCATAAGGTCATGTGACAACTTACCTGAAGTGATAGTCTTGTTATATGAGATGGAATTTCTGTTTAAGCTATAGAACATTTGGGTTGTACGTGCCAATGTCCTCGTAGGCCGCCAACCTTTTGTTATTGACCCACAATAGTACGTGCAACTGACCCATGGCGAGGATGTAGAACACGACCATAATGGTGGAGGTGACCCTGAGTTTGGTATTCACTTTCACCTAGACAATGGAGAGCTCTTCCCACTTGGTTAGGCCAAGACGATATCTTAGCCTCAAGATGTAGATATGTGAGGGTTGAAGGTCAGATGTGGCGTTATGGGTCGCCGTAGCTTGGTGGAGACCTGAGCATGCTTGATGGTGGTCTAAAGCTCCACTACATGGGAGTGAGATGGCAGTATCTTATGGATGGGCGGTAAAAGAACGTTGGTCACCTAAGTGTGTCCTTAGCTTGGTTGGTTTCGATGATGGCGGTGTCTAACATTTGGTATTAGAATTGTTGATCGTCTCCTTGTATTGTTTGAAGAGGTTGAAAGCCTCTGATTTCTGCTTTATAAAAGATACAATTGTTTTCCTCAAATATTCGTCGATGAATGTAATAAAGTACTTCGCACCAGACAAAGATAACGTTTGCATTGGGCCACATATGTATGAACGAACAATGTCTAGTAAGTCTTTAGCTCCATGCTGATACTTGATCTGAAAGGACTCCTAGTCTGCTTCTCGATAATGTAACTCGGGCAGACAAGGAGGTCAATCTTCTTATCAGGAGAATCGAGATTAAGTACTAATGATTGCCTAGACATGTTCAAAACAGATGCATGATTCAAGTGCCCAAGTCTATAGCGCCAAAGTAATCCTTTATTAACATGAACAAAAGTATTTACAGCTTGATTTGTAGCAGACCAACAATGACTCAGCCTATATAAATATCTATGCCTCTTTCCGAATGCTAGGATCTTATTGTCCTATCGATAATTTGGCATTGATCAATTTCAAATTCTACTCTATGTCCTAGATCAGTAATTCTGCTAACAGAGAGCAGCTTTGTAAAAAGATCAGGTACATAAAAAACTTTAGTGAGTAACTTGAATTGATCGTTCTGGAAGCCTAATCTTACGGTGCCTTCACCTTCGATAGCATGTGTGCTGTTGTTGCTGAGGTGGATGAATCTTCGGACATTGTAAGGCACACAGGATTGGAAACTTTCAAAATGATTGGTCATGTGCTGACTGGCTCCGGAATTAAAAACCAAGCACTGCCGCGTTGTGCTTTCTGGTGAAAGGAAAAAACCATAGCTATGCTTAGCAGTAGGGTACTGATAATGGCAAGAATCTATGAGTTCCGTACACCTGATATAGAATTCAAGCGCAAAAAGACTGTTAGAATAAGTGCACAGAAGCAAATGCGCTTGAAATCGATATTGGAGAAAAAAAGAAACATTTTTATTTTTTATTTTTATTTATTTATTTATTTATTTGTTTCGGGTATCGGTTTCAAGCGCAAATGGGTTAGCCGAACTTTTTTGAATATAGACCATAATTGCATCTTCGTCCACGTCCCGAATAGTCGCTCGAGATGTCTCAGCTACTGCATTCGCTTGTTGATTCAACTGCTTCTTTGCGTTGTGACTTTCGGTATTCTGCTATCTTGAATCTCGTGATTGGTACGCTTTCAGTACTTATAGAACGTCTTTTTCTTCGGCTGTGGATTCGAAGATTGTTCTTCGCTCAGAGTCGGCTTTTGATTCGAATTGAATTGTTTGGGGCCTTTCTTCTTCTGCCTTGTCGAGCTTCTGTTTACATATAGAGCATGTGAGTCTGTATTCGAAGAGCTGGAAGATCCATTCCTTCGACTCTCTTCTTGCAGCAACATAGAGATAACTCTAGACAAGGTTAGAGTGCATCGTGATGATCATCACTCAGTTTTCGTATGTGGATTATAAAGTTATCCAAGGATCCTATTCTAAGCATGCCAATCACAAGCAACACAAGGGAACCTGATGGTGGACAAACTAACTCAACCAAACCTAGATCGAACGGATCTAGCCCCCAAGCTATGGATTAATCACAAAGAGGAATGAGGCCTCACACCAGCAGCATACTGCTACCGGTCATGCTATCAAGCATATACTAGTGAGAGCCCAATAGGTATACGTATACCCTCCAAGGCCCGTGCACCACTAGTAGTGCACTGTGACACCTCACTGGACACCCCTTTGCAGCCTATTTGGGCCACGTCATCCAGTTCCCCAATGACTCACTGATAGACCCATACAAATCCACCATCAAGTGTTTTAGGCCTACAACCATTAATTATGACCATGTACGCATAAGGGCCCCAATTCCCTTATAGTCACGATTAACTTACAGTTTGTTAGTCTACCGGTCCCTAGCGTGGACATGCTACCCGAGACCAATCATGGGCATGACATTCCTCTCCCCTTATTCAAGTTCTGTCCTCAGAACTTAAAACTGAGAAAGTTCCTCCTTAAAAAACTTCCTTCCTGTTCCTTGGGAATCGTCATTGTCTGTGTGATCTTCCATTGAACCAGATGCTTGGTAACTATACGATTTTTCAATCGTTTAGTTCCTGTATCCAAGATCTTTCCGGGTTCAGGTCAAGACACACCGATACATTATCCAACAAGTCCAATTGATCTCCAGATCCAAGATGCTCTCTTTCACGTAGACTCTTCTTGAGACGGCTAACGTGAAATACGGGATGCACTTGAGATCCTTCCGGGAGTTCCAATTGGTAAGCTAAGGATCCGATCTTTTACAAGATCTAATATGGTCCTTTGTATCTGGGGGACAATTAATAATGCTTGCCGGTACGCATTACACTCGAATCCATCGGGATTCACAAATATAAAGTCCTCAATCCGCTCTGATACCAATATAAAGTCCTCAATCCAAGGATCCTATTCTAAGCATGCCAATCACAAGCAACACAAGGGAACTTGATGGTGGACAAACCAACCCAACTTAACCTAGATCGAACGGATCTAGCCCCTAAGCTATGGATCAATCACAAAGAGGAATGAGGCCTCACACCAGCAACATACTGCTACTGGTCATGCTATCAAGCATACACTAGTGAGAGCCCAATAGGTATACTTATACCCTCAAACCATGCACCACTAGTAGTGCACTGTGACACCTCACTGGACACCTCTGCAGCCTATCTGGGCACGTCATCCAGTTCCCTAATGACTCACTGATAGACCCATACAAATCCACCATCAAGTGTTTTAGGCCTACAACCATTAATTATGACCATGTACACATAAGGGCCCCAATTCCCTTATAGTCATGATTAACTTACGGGTTGTTGGTCTACCGGTCCCTAGCGAGATCAGTCATGGGCATGACATGGATGGTAGGCTCGATAGTAGTGTCATCACTGCGTCTTGATCGTCTATGACTGATAATCTTCTCCTAAGGTGTAACTTCGAGGTTACATCTCTCACGTCGTATAGGGCGCTTAGGATGTCCCAGACTTCTTTCGATGTCTAAGCTTCAGGTACATGGCCGATTTGCGTATCTGATATATTAAGAATGACCAGCGAAAAAGCTCTACCATCCTTTAGCTTGTATTTGGAGATGACTGTGTTGTCTGCTTCAGGCTTGACCTCGACACCTGAGACAACATCCCACAACTCCTTAGTTTTATGAGGTTTCCATGAGGTTGCTATTTGAAATTCGGTGGTAGGACTTCATGACACAGTTCTGTAGCCTTTTCGTATGTACAGAACATATTGTGCTCAGTACATGCGGAACATTATAGATATGTTTTAAATAGCATTGTTTTTGGGCACTGGAGCATAATTTCTGGCAAATGTTTCCCAGCTCAAAGCAATCAACTCCCAGCCGGCAGGCACAGTTCAAGGGCAGGATTGATCGTGGGTAGGATTCCAGGTGCATGTCTAGGGCCTGCACGACTGAATCCAGCCACAAGTTTCTCAGCACGAGTGATCGCAGATACGGATTTCCAGCGTGATTGGTCCCAGTTATTAGTTTTAGGGCTTTTCCTAGTATGATTGATTCCAACTATTAGTCTAAGCTACAATTCCTAGCTGACAGGTGCATTTTTAGGGACCGCACGTTGGTCCCAGCGACAAGTTCTCAGGACGATCGATCGCAGATACAGGTTTCCAGCACAAATAATCCAGCTATTAGTTTTAGGGCTTTTCCTAGCACGATTCATTCCAACTACTAGTTTTAAGACTTTTCCTAGCACAATTGATCCCAGCTACAGGTTCCTAGCACTCTTGATCCCAGCTATTAGTCTGTTATTAAGGATTTCTCTGCATTACAAGCATATTTGTAGGGGTATTGAAGGTATTTTTTTAAAAATATTAAATAAGAAACAAAATAAAATGTATCAAATGAACTTTTGATAATTTAAAAAATATGTAGGGAACAATTTGGCATATGTGCCTGTTCCATACACTACGGAACACAAAAAGTATGGAACATGGGAAAAATACCCCATGTTCTGTTTATGGAAGTTTTTTTTTCTCTAGATGGTGACTGAGATAGAATGTGGGGCTGGAGAACCATTTTCACAGTCACATAATCTTATCGGCGATTGGAGAGCCATATCCATGATAGTTATAAATTGTGGATGCTATGATTACAGAAAAACTCTTCGAAAAAAAAACTTTTTCAAAAAATGAAAATCATGATTTTTCTGTACGTATGAATCATTTATTCTTATGTATGTACAGATCAATATGGCTTGCTTAAAATGCTTGGAATGGGATTCTATGCTTCATGATATGGTTTGGACATTTTCTGATTAGGTTTACTGTTTCATTTTGGATATCTATTTGATATGAATTTGAACTTTTGGTATTTTGTTAAACTTGTGTTAGTTAGTTCAAGACTTCAAGTATAAGTCCAATTTCTGGTTGTATTGTTCGGATATCAAGTTTCTTGTGCTGTTGTGCATGAGCTCAAGAGTCATTACTCATAATTTGGTGTTGTTGACAGTCTTCTTTACATATGAAAGGTTAAGCTCTATTGCTTGTTCAAGCACGCCTGTTTAGAACTGAACTTGTTGTTATATTTTTGAGACTTTTAGTTTTTTGCTTCTGTTGCAGTTGCAGACCTTCTAGTGCACGTTCTTTACAGTCGACATGATGGCCTGTCAAATTCTGTTCATACATGTCCATATCTTGCAGCTCAAAGGATGGCTTTTGACGAATCTGTTGGAGCTTCTTACAGTCCTGCTGAACCATCTCCCCTGTTGCAGAACAGACGCCATAGTGGAAATTCACCAAGGGTGCAAACAGGAGGTTCCTCTGAAAGAGGAACTTGGAGTTCACATGCCGCAGAAAACTTAGAGTCCTCAAGGACTGTTGCAAATGCAGACAATGCTGCCTCAAGAGCATTTCCTTACGAAAGGCGTAGATGGTCTAGGCCAGTCGCTGGAAACCATATTGCTGCTAGTTATGGTGGTTCATCTATGCAGTTTGGTCAGACAGGGTAAGTGCTCGTGGTTGTAACAAATTTTGTCAGTTTTAGCCAGTCCCAAATTTCTTCAAAATTTTGAAAATTGTTCTGTAAAGTTCTGTTATCATGTATGCGTATGTTACTATGTACTACCAAAGATTCACACAAGGTCTCGATTGGGCAAAATCTGTTTATCTATCTTAGATTTGCAATTCTGTCTTCACTCCGCGTGTTTCAACTCCATTGGTATGACATGTGGTGAGATCCACTCTGTCACCTGCATTCATAGTTGTTAGGTATGTACATTCATAGTTTTGGGAAATTCGTCCCCATATGAGCATATGTCCTACCCGCCCTACCTATTAATACAGCATCTGTAGTTCTTTCCTAGAAGGCTATGGAGGGGCATTGATTTTGTTAGATAATTAGGTATCAACTATATGCCTTTCATAGCATAAGCAGAAAGTCTTGGTATTGTTGAAAAGGGTTCACATACTGCCTAGGCCTAATCTTGTTTCTTAGTTCTTTGCCAAAAAGATTACAATTTTCCTTAAATTCAGAGTAGTTGTTGTTAAATGTTTCTGAGACTCCTATGTCGTGTTTGTTGACTTAATTTTTCCTGCGTGTTGTGTGGTTGTTGAGCTCATCCCTATCATTTTTTCTGATGCTCAGTAGTGGTACACTGCTTACATGTGGGTTTACTGAAATCATGCCTTTATGGGGAATGTTTGCTACATATTGTATTTGTGGGTCACTTGTACTAAATTGGTGTCCAAAAGTTTTAATTTGTAGACTCATATAGTTACTCAGCAGAGTTCCCTATCATATTTGAGTTGTTTGCCACCTCAAGTGTTACCACTTAGATTTTTGAATATTAACTACCATCAGCATGAAGGATACTAGCTGGTGAGCTAGCTCCCAGCGTAGTCAACCTTCTTAAAGTTCTCTCATTTATTTAGAGACAATGTAAATTTTGCTGTTTTGCCCTTTGAGGATACTTCTGCTTAGGATATTAAATTGACAATGTTGACTAAGAATTAATCTAAACATTCAAGAGGTGTTCAAATGAAATACTTAACTTGAATTAGGAGGCCCTCCAAAATTCTGGAACACATGGCCCTGCAGTATCAATGAAGAGTTTAAAGGCTAGCTTTAGCTGTGCTTTTATCTGCCATCTCTGTACTTTTAAAGTAAAATTGGTCTTAGGCAGAGGTCATATGCATCAGATGTTATTGAACCTGAAAATGGTTCAAAGACCAGGTCTTTACGTTTTTGAAACTGTAATTCTGTGGAGGTACAGCTAGGATATAGAAGCAACTCTCGAAAAGGAGGTGCAATTCCAGTTACAAAAATTTCTTTTCAATATTACAAATATATCTGAAAAGGCACGACATTCGTTTGATTAAACTACCTAAATTATACTTGACATGCAATTCAATATGGATTTACATGTTGTCCTCTAAACCGGTTTAGTGGAGCTTACAAGCTGCTTTTAGGATTCTATACTACATGGAGCATTCGAGGCAAGATGTATTACCTGTATGTAATTCGTAGATATGGGGCTGTCTTCCATTCCATTGGGATCGACATTGATTATACACTTATTAGAATGTTTCTTTTCAGTTTTCTGTCTCATTTGTGGTCGTAACATCAACAATTTGATCTGTTATATTTCCAGTGCGAACCGGAGGTCTGTTCCCCAAGTATCACGTGGTAATAGCACACCTTTCCGTCATAATGCAAGCAATCAAGGACAAAGGGTTATCAATCAAGCACAAGCATCAAATACACCTCCTTTACGTCAGGGATCTATGGATAACAGCAGAAGATCAAGACAAAGAGAATGGCCATCTGATATGTTTCCAGAGCGCAATAGGTCCTTAAATGGTCCTCCAAGGCGTATGGTGCGAGAAGACTCTGCAATTGCCTCTGGTTCAGCTGTGGGATGGCAACGTAACATTCAAGGATATCCATGGGCAAGAGATGGACATTCTGTGTCACATCGGATTGCATATGATGGTGAACGATATTGGCATGCCAACCAGCATATGAGTACTGCCCAACAAGCTGAGGGAATGACGTCTGATAGCATTTTTCATCGTGATTTACACAGTTCTGATGGATCCCAACAAGCCCGAATGGAATTAAGGAGTCCTTTTGAAGGACATCCTTCCCAGCATGCACGTGTGAACCCTATTCCAGGCTTTCCTCCAGCATTTATGCGAGATGGCTCGGTCGAGCCCGGGTCTTCTCATTTTAACTTCATAGGACCTCAAACATAGAAAGATCTATTTGCTTAGAGTTTTCATCTTACCTTGCATTGCCTTTTTATATTTGTTGCTTTTCCTGCGAAGAGAAAACTAGGTGCTCAATGAATTGGCCTTTGGCACTTGGACTTGCTCACTTGGAGATTGGTTATTTTTTGAATGCAGTCTAATCAGAGATGTGAAAGGTCATTGTCACATGCCCCTGTGTGTGTGTGTGTGTGTGTGTGTGAGAGAGAGAGAGAGAGAGAGAGAGAGAGAGAGAGAGAGAGAGAGAGAGAGAGAGAGATTCCTGGAAAATGGTGATTTTTCTAAGGACATCCTCAGCTGCTCTAGAGCATACATTTTTTATAAAACATTGGAATGAGCACGCATCCCAGTTTTTTACCAGATGGTGGGCCACCACATCTTTTTTGACATGTTTGTTGTTTTGGAATTTTTTGGTTCTAGGTTCTTGGCCATTTTGCTCTGTTTTTACTGGAAAAGTGACCTGAAAGAAATATGTGAAACAAGGATCTCGAGCCCGCTATTGGAAACACACCATCAGCATTTCCAAACTTCCAGAGAAGTGTACTCCTGGACCCTCAGAATGGTTGCATGATATTTCTCAAAGACAAGTTCTATATTTAATAGCTGACCAAATGAACACTTCGTGGTTAGCAGTTCCGAATGTCCTGGGCATAAAGATGCACAATCATGATAAATTCATGCAGTTATATGCGATCTCTTGATCTATGTAGACAAGTGTGGGTTCATTCGTTAATCTATCTTCTAAGCATTGACACGGGAGTTCGAGAATTTTAGAAGGGCTCAAACATGGGCATGAATCCTACGGTCACTAAGCTACCTGATCTATGTAACCAAGATATGTATTTTCTTGTAAAAATTGCCCCATTAAGCATTGTTGGATTAGGTGCAAGCTGTTACTTGGCCGCATAGACTCTTAAAGCTTGTAGAACTTATTATGCTGGTATTTTTGAAAATACTACTGGAGGTATGTTGATCATGTGGCTTGGATGTATATTTGGGCATATGATGACAAGCCAGTGGATGATGTAGCAGATGTAGGTCACATTCGCATGGTAAACTTATTGTTTTAGGACTTGTGTTCAGTCGTGTAAGTTACACCTTGCATGTTAGATTGCTTTTTCTTTAGGTGACGGCTTAGGGTGGAACCTTAAATAGATCTCATCGTTAGAAAGCACTTCTAGGATGTTGGAAGCTGCTAGTTTTAATTAGTCATTTAAGTGTTTCTACCATCTCGAAGTGGTGCACCTGCTTTGATGTCCCAATTTTTTAGGTAGAATAATCTGGCACTAGTTTGACCTGATGCTGATATTAGTACTTTCCCTTTTTGGTGACGGAATCCGACATGTCGGACTTTGACGCGCCTTTGAAAAATTGGTTGCCGCCCATATTTTTCGATCGCCGGATTGTGAATTTCGGATTTTTTACTCAGGGATGGCGAACCTCGACGTGTCGGATTGCGATGGATTATGAAATTTGCGATTATACGTTGGACGCGGACGTCGGGATTTGCGCGATATGTTATTGTGGCTCTTGCTCAAGCTTATCAACTTATGGAAGGTTTTAGATCACTTCCAAACCCTAGATCTAAAATGATTAGATTCAATGCACATGAATAAGCCAATTACAATAGGTTTATATGCGACCTTATCAACATTCCTAAGTTTTCAAAAATAATAAATCCACTATTCTTAGGCCTCCTTAACTTTGTAAAGTCTATCTCTAAGTTTAAAATGCCTATTAGCCTCAAAATTGCCAAATAAACTCAACATGAAAAATCTTAAACTAGTTGACAATTTTTCACAATGTGCTTCCGAAGACATGGGAGCTAATTAACAACCATTGTGTGCATTTCCATTCTTCAATTATGATTGCATGTTGTCAGATCATGGGTGATGCTTGGTAACACACTCAAAAATCACTAGCTATTCTATTTGGTTGAGATTTTAAAAGGAATGCTGGGATTGAAACGGAATTCAAGAGTGTTGACAACAATCTATTCCTTGTAGTTAATTGCTGCTTGTTGTACAATTGGATCCATGCTATTCTTATGTTTTTTTTTTTTGGAATTGCTCAAGTTCATATAAAAAATTAGGTTGATTGGTCCACCCTATGGATCTTGAAATCTTTGGCTAGTTGGGGTGTATTAGCTCTTCCTCACTTTTTGGCCATATTTCTTGCTTGCTTATTGGTATGTAGCATGGATTTATTCTCATGTTATGTGGAGTGCGAAAATACTCTACTAATGCTTGTTTATCCCTTTGGGAATTGCTACCAAGTAGGTTGAGGTGCCAGCTTGGTGATTATCTCCCTTCTCTTGACTTACTATTGCTTGTTTTCCCTGCAATTGTTGTTCGGCTTTGTTGTTGGATTGCATCCTCTGATGCAATTGAGGTGGTTGTTTTTTGAGAGACAATTTCAACCTCTAAGTGAAGAGGTCATCATTTTCTTTTAAACAATGGCTAACTATTTTAGTAATCAGATCAGCGCATTGTTTTTGCGAGTCCTCAAATTTCGCAAGCTACAATTTAAATGTTTGGAGCTTAGCAATCAATGCATCATATTTTGCCATTGGTACTAGCCTAGCATTTGGCATAGTTGGGATGGATAGATAATGTTGGATTATGTGCTTCATAGTTGTGTGTTTGGCTGTGCAAGTCTAGATTGATTTTTTTGGTGTTGTACTAGCCCCTTTTTCCTATTTGCCTCCGATTGTTGGGCTGCTAGTTGATTTTGGAGCTGCACCACTTTGGCTTGAAGGGCAGGCACCATTCATTGATAGGATACTTGATTGATTTGCATGGCTTGTATCTCTCATTGTTGTCTCTCTACCACCTTGATGGCTTGATCTTTATCCTTGATGTCTTGCCATTTGAGCTTTTCAATCTGTCATTCAAATCTTTTTCTTGTTGCAGCTTGGCCTTTGCCTCCTCCATTGCTTTTTTCTTTTGTTCTTTCTAATTGAGTATATTTAGCCTATCACATAGAATCTAATTGAGGTTGTGCTGGGAGTTTGGACCATTAGGAGGTGTCTTGGAAATAGGAACTGGGCCTAATATGGATAATGGTCAAGTAGGACCATGGGGTCACACCCGCATGCAATATTAGCATGTGTGTTGCATCCTAGTATGGGATAGGATGTGCACGCATTGTGCTTTTGCATGGATCTTGGCTATTATGGGTTAGGGGTACCTACATGCAGTGATCTCCAGTGACAGTTGAAACTGAGTCAATCAAAGTTCAGAAAGTGGCCAATTTGTTGAGAAATGCAAGAGACGCTACAATTAGTATGCGAAAATGTTCTAAGTGCCCAAGATTTAGTCAGACATTTTGCTAACTTGAAAAGACCTCCTCAAGAGTTTCAAGTTGGAGATTGGGTATATCTTAGAAATTTGAAGGATTCTAAGGTAATGCATACCGAGAAGCACTACAAATTGTCTGCTCATTACAACGGACCATATAAAATCTTGAAAAAGATTTGATCTTTAGCTTACCAATTATGGTTAATGGAGGGAATCAAGGCTCATCCTGTGTTCCATGTAAGTTGTTTGAAGATGAGTTTACATGAGGGGGATCACCTAGGGTAAAAGTCTAGATTCATTTGAAGACGTCTTTCAAAGGATCTTTATAGAGAGCTTGCTTGCATAGGAGTTTCTCAATCAAAGTGAATTGGTGCAAGTAGTCCTTAATGGATTGAGGGACACATTTGACGATATTGTTCAAACATATGCAATTCAAGAGGAGCTTCCAAGCTTGGAGGCATTGCAAGGAGTTCTCATTGTCGAGGAGTGTATGCAAGAGAACAAACTCATAAGGATCGACAAGCTTACCTTGAAGAATGGTGGCGAGGAGAAGGCACTCTACACCAAGGACAAGCCAAAAGGAAAGGGCAAAGGGCAACAACAACAACAACACTTCAAGAAGGGCAAGGACAAATCCAAAGATGGAGATGAGGACCATTCCTACCAAGCTAGAACATCAAGTGGAAAGAAGAACAAGTCAAAGATCAAATGCTTCTTTTGTGGCAAAAGAGGCCACTATGCTAAGAAAAATAATCAATTCAAACAAGCTAATCTTACTAATGAGAAAGAGAGTGAGGGTAATGAGAGTGATAGGGAGGATTCTCTTATCATGTCAAGTTTTTCAATTTTTCTCTTCAAAAGTGAGGTTTTGCGGTGGATAGATAGTGGGGCTAGTTCCCATATGTCAAGTTCTAGAAATTCCTTTATGAGTCTCATGCCTTATGAGGGTACAAAAAAAGTCAATCTATACAGCAAATGATGTTGAATGTAGGATTGAAGGAATAGGATGCATTCGTACAACAATGATGGATCTATTAACAAATTCAAAGCAAGGCTATGTGCAAAAAGGATATGCTCAAATCCAAGGTCTTGTCTATAAGAGTGTGTGAGCTTGATTCTACACTTAGTTTTTCAAATGAGAGATTGTTGACAAAGCTCCAACACTTAAGAATTTTTTTTACATTCTCTCTCTACCCGAGAGCAAGCCAATTTCATACTTAGTTTTTTCATCAAAAGTTGTCTCACTATGTGAATGTTGAATGGTGAATGATAGATGCATGTTTTGTGTGCTCTTGCCTTGAGATTGTCAAGATAGATTATTTGCATCAATCAAGTGTCAGATCCATGTGCAATCACACATTCCTTAGAAGATCAATCACATTGATTTGTGAGTCCACACACACACACACACACACACACACACACACACACACACACACACAATTTCATGTACTTCATTGACATATTTGTTCCAAGGTACTTATAAACACGATGCAATTGTGGTACTTTAAACACGTCATTACCTAATGCAATTGTATGGATGCCTATGATACAATTTTGTAATTGATGTTGATGCAAGTGTGAAGTTTTTTTACCTTGTCTAGCTCATGGGCACTCAAAGATATCAAATATGACATAAGACATAGCTTATTAAAAAATTACCACCTAGTTTTGGCTTTTGAATTGCCAATGTCTTGTTTTGGTTTGGCCTTTGATCTCTTGTTTTGGATTGTGCTTTATGTATCATTCAACCTCTCCAAGGCAAATGCCACCACATTACTCGATCCTTGAGGGTGGCTTCTAGTAGCTAAACACAATCAAGGGCCAAGCTTTCAAATTAACATTTTGAATATCAAAGATGCATTGGTACAAGATATTCTAGCAAAGTCTCACTAATGTGGAACCCAAGTTATTGCTTAGATACATGCATCTGTGTCACAACATAAATCATTATTGGTAAATATGCGTACCCATTTAAGTGACTATGTACAAGTGAGGATAGGTTCGGAAACAGCCGAGTAATCTCGAGAATAAATAAGCTGCAAAACAAAGAAATAAATCAATTTTGTATGAAAAGTGAAACAATTGCAACTTTGAGTTATATTGTTAGTGTTGACATACTCCATACCCTGTTTAGTAGCATTCAACCTTTTATTTTTTGACTTCTAAAACGAATTGACCTCATAAGCTACACAATTTACTACAATACATGGTATTAACTATGTGACATGAAATACAAGGAAAATCCCAACCTTGATCTATTTATAAAAACTCCTACATTCTAAACACCATTTCAATCAATCGAGAAAATCAACATTCTTTGATAATTGAGACAAATCTTTGAGGGAAATGATTTTTATGATTAGTTTAAAGATCTTCACTTCAAAAGAAACTAGCACCTTTCTTCCAAAAGAAATTACATGCTTAATAAAAAAAACACACATTGTTTTAGCCGTAAGTCTTCAAATGTGTAAATACAATAGGGCTCATTGAGATAATTTAGTACAACAAATATTTTCAAATTATAGCTGTCTTCACCTAATTCCGTCTTATTGAGACCTTAATTTTCAAGATGTAGATGTCATACGAAGCTTCTATCAATAAACTACAAAATAAATGACCAGAATTTAACATTATGGCCTATGCTTCAAGCTATATCTTTTCCCAAGCAAGAGCTTTTAGTATTAGCATAAGAAAGCATGTAGTGATGGCTTTGTTAGTATGATGCGCTTTGCTAGTATACTACAAGATGGCCTTTTAGTGATGGAGAAATGTGATACGACGACTATTTGAAGCTGCATTTATTAAAGTAACAAACTTTAACCTCAAAAAGTGCAAGATATTGTGTCTTTCCACGTATGGTCTGAAAACTCCTAGGTCTGTCGCAGTCATCGAAGGTCTAGTAGCCATATATGCTCAAAAATTGTGGTCATCAGCTTCTACTTTTTCAAAACTACAATTTTTGACTTCGGTTTTGTTGCAAGTACTTTAAAACCATTGCACATGGCTCATGGTCAGTAATCATGTTGGGTGCTCAATACAAAAGGGGAAGGGGTGTGTGTGTGTGCAGGTGTCATGTTTAGTGCTTTAATATGTTACACAAAAGGGTGTATATGTGTGTGTGTGTGTGGAGGCACCATGTTTAGTGCTTTAATATGTTATACATCTTTATATTTTTTGCAAATATTGAGACATTTGTTACACATACTACTCAAAGTTCAGTTTCATCAATCACGGTGGGGGTGTATGGGTAGAGTAGTTGACTGAGATCGGCTACGCACAGGCTCGATTCCCAACCACTATGAAGTGACATCTTAGAGGCTTGCCCCTCACATGGCATTGCCCAAATAGCATTGCTAGGTTGTATATATGCGGTATATAACCGACCACTAGTTGCTTAACATGTTGCAAAAAGAAGAAGAAAAAAAGTTCAATTTCAACAAAGAAATAACAACTTAAATAAGAGCCGTACTTTAGAGTCTTGAACTGACTTCATACTTGAATTGGGAGTCACTTTATTTTCATAAAAAACCTGCACATGATTGAACACAATCAAAATAGTACCTATTCCTCCCTCTATGAACACATGAGTACAAAAGAATCCAGACCCTCCAAAATTAATAGCATTCGTTCTGCTCAATTTACATTTGAATTTTTACATGCCACTTATTTGTCAAGCCTTTTGGCTTCCTTGCCTACGATTTCATCAAAGAGAGTCTTTCAGGATTCTTGCAGTTCATGTGGAAGCTATCACAAAATCATCATCTCCGTAATGAGCTATATCGTATTGTGCAAACATTCAAGGGAAGCATAGAAGTTACAATGGAAGTCAAATTTACTACAGGGCTTTAAAATTCTTTGCCAGAAGTAGATATGGTCCGAATTGGCGATGAGATATTGTCATCATCCGTAACTTTCTGAGATGCTCCATTCTCAAGCAGCAACATTGGCTCACTTTCCTTTTCTTGTGCCACCTTAAGAGAAACCGAAATAGGAAAAGAATGTCAATGAGGAAATCGCTACTTAAGAGCAATCTTCAGACTTAGCAAGTTTTAATATTTTTGCAGAGTATCTAAAACAAAAAGATAATTGTGGAATTGGTTACTGCAAGAAGGTTGTCTATTAGAATGTAATAGCAAGAAATGTCTTAAATCTGTAGACCAACACGAGCCTGCTCTCACAAAAATAGTTGACAACTGACAATCTTGTAAAGCATCTCCAGTGTAGCTTAAACCAGCCAAACTTGCCAATTTCCCAATCGTGGGATGCAGCTCTCCTTCCACAAAATCCATTGCCGATGAACGATGAGTCCTTGATGAAAATTCTTCAGCAGACCCTATCATGGACTTCAAGTCCGCCATTCCCCATGACCAAAGGAACAAATGAAAAGTGTATTAAAATATCCCCATTATGACAAAATCCTGTTGGGTGTCCAAGGTGGCGAAGTGTAAACATCTCCCACAGCCTGCAGACCATTGATGCTCTGGAGGTGGACTAAAAGTTGCCACTAGCATTCTAGTCTCTGAGTTAAGGGCTGGTGGCAGGCATTCACCATCACCAATAAGTGCTGGTTGAGGATCACCTCTGATAAAGTTCTGAACAGGTCAATGATTTGAAACTTTTAGATGTATCTAACAGCTTGAGATTTGCACCCTTCAGCACATGAAAGTTCATCATGACTACCAACGTCCTTTGTGCATAATGGTAGGCTGTTATCTTGCTACGAAATAAATTTGAAGGTAGTCAAAGAGCTTCAAGAACATAATCCACTGAACTGAAGGTGTGGCTATGGTTGATCTCCTCAACACAACATCCTGGATGGCCCACCATCAAGTCCATCTTACTGATGCGATATATCCCAAGTGGTTAGAAAGCTTTACAATATCCAATAATACTTAATTCTGTCTGGGAGCTAGCCCAACTAAAACTGAATGCAGGATAACAGCTCTAGAAAGTTCTCCATTTAAATGGTTGAGATGAGAATCTTTTTCTAAAAATGTTACATGCAGCATATTTTAGTGCGTGGTCGTTATACTAGAGTTGAGGTCCATAACATCAGAAACCCATAAAAGTCGAAGATAAGTGTTCCCAGCCTAGTGTGTAAGTCAGCACTACAAATGTTGGGAGGATAAGATGAAATAAGTTCATTGAATCAGATGAATCCTATTCTCTTACTGCTAGCAGGTTGCAAATTTGTAGAACTTAATGATGCTAGACCATGTTAGTTTGCTAGAAGGATATTCAAGGCCGATTCTGATGAGGCCACATTGCTTCACATAAACAACAAAATCAAACAATAGTTTACATCTTACAAAGAGCCATGTAGAACTCATCTAGTAATTTTGTCTGCGAGAGAGTGCAAAAAGCACCTAAAGAATCAGCCTCTGTCATGTAGAAGTTATCAACAAAAAATACAGATATAGCATCACGTGAGAATTGTAGAAAATGCAATGACAATCAAATAGCTATTTGCAATTAAGGACACTAAGTAAACATCAAACACAATCCCAAAATAGTAGAACACTACAAGAACTGCATATGAGTCATGTACAATGAACTCAAGAAATGTATCAATTGAATTATTGCATCAATAGCAAATAATCTATAAATACTACTCTAGGAGACCCTAATGAAACCTTTTAAGAAGCTACCAAACAGAGCTCAAATGGGCCTGAACAAGCACAAGCCAATGAATCTCATAACGCGATTTAATCTAGAAGTTACAGACTTCAAATGATATTTACGAACTAAGGATTACATAATGGATAGGCCAAGTACGTAAATAAGGCGACTAGGGGTCACCAATATCCATGTATCTAAGTCTCCAAAAATGATTTTCCCTCAATACAGGCATAACATGAGGGGACATAGTAAGAGAATCTAGAGTGTTATGTTGAAGCAAATAGTCTTGAAGGTTGATAATCTTATAATGCTCGAGAGCAGATATTCTCCATAAGTGCTCAAGCTTGGTAATGTAGAAGTGGAGAGCGAGCAAACACATATGTAACTCGAGTGCTTCAAGAATATGTCTACGTGTTAGAAACGCCATGATTGACATTGACCAAGCTAAGGACACAATCAAGTTAGGGGCACCCTGGTACCGCCCATCCATAGAAATACTATCATCTCACCCCCATGCACTACAACTATAGACCAACATAAAGAACGCTTAGGTCTCTACCAGGCTACGATATCCCATACGCATCCTACCTTCAACCCTCACATAGCTACTTCTTGAGGCAAGATGTTGTCTGGGCAACCACATGGAAAGAGTTCTTCATTCTCCCAGTGAGAATGAATACACAGCTCATGGAGATCCACCTCTATATACATAGTATAGGTGGAATCACCTCCGTTAACGTGGTCACATCTACACTATCGACACACGACAATTATGCGCATCGCATAATGAGACCGTCACCTCCATTATGTTGTTACGGGCCCTTATGGGTATGTAACATTCCTTAATCGTTTGGATGACCAATTTTGGATGCATCCAAAACTACTACTATCTCTAACTTGGCCAATCAGATTTCTAGCTCATTTCCGTCGGTGGATGAACAAAAGTAAATGGTTAGCTGCACTTTGTCCTTGAATTCTCGTACAAGTGAGGCCACACGACTTTTAGGAGGTGCAACTCAACTCGCATTGGTGGTGATGGTATGTTATTTTGATCATATGTGACTTTAAGTGCATTTAGAGGGTTTATAGGCATTCAACAGTGGACCCTTACTATTTGACCATACAAGATAAAATGGCGTAACAGCTTTCTAAGAATGTACAAAACCTCCTTCTCAAACTCAAAAGTATGGGGTATCGCAGTTAATTTAAGCTATGCAAGGATTTTTCCATTCTTTTACAGCAATGATTGCTTTCAAGCCTACTATATCAATCATTGCTCGGACATTATCAAGAGGATTGGGATAATGACTGTCTATAAGAAGAAAAATCCAAAGCAAACAACCAGAAATACTATTAGCTAAAGAAAACTGATCGAGTGCACATTAACAAAGCAATAAATGTTAAAGTTACCCATGGATATCCTTTAACAGAAAATCACAAGATTTGTGCTTTAAAGCAAAGCCAACTGTAGTGCTCATCAATACTTCACAGAAAGAGGATATCAAGTAATATGTTATGTTCTGGATTCCACCCTTGATTCTGTCTAATGACCATTTGACCTCTGGGCTTTTGATTTTTCATATGTACCATAGAAATTACTTACAAATTCTCCTAGAAATGGTAACCTGAGTTCCCAAGAAAAATAGAAATGTTTATGAGCTTCATAAGCCCAATGAATTTAATAATGAACAAATTGCCTAAGCATAAAAACCAAACACAAAATTCACACACCTGTGCAACTTGTACACCAGTATCACTTTGCTTTTCTTGGCTCTCCAATATGCATGAGTGTGAATAAAGACCCATCCCGACAACAGCCACACCAATACCAAATATGTTCCTCCAGCTAAAAGGATTATGTAGAAGCATGTACCCAAACGTCAACACCAGGCACGTCTTCAGATGGCCGAGGACCTGATAAGTAATGGGAGACGTCTTTCCAATGACCAGAAAAGTGCTGAAGTTTACAGAGACTGAGATAAGGCAAGAGAGGATGATGAAGAGCTGGTAAGGAACAAAACGATGTTAATGCACAGCATGGATTAACCATTACACAAACATGATTGTTTCTGGAAGTACACAAAGCTCCAAAGTGCCTGTTAGTACAGTAGGCTGTTGGCAATCAGCAAAAAGAAGAAATTCTTATTCTTCAATGAAACAGCTGCTAAATTCAAGTTGAGGGTTAAGCATCCAAGCTAGAAAATCAGTTCAGTCGTGACTTACCGTAACAATCATATTGTACTTGAAAGAAAATACATTTTGCTTAGTGAGAATGCCATCCACAAAAGGGCCAGCCAAAAACAGGATACTTGCTTGATATGGACATGATTGATACAGTAGCTGTGTTGATGACACTTTGTACTTCCTCTGTATCTTGTTTGTCATCTGATATCATTCTATGGTTAAGTCTGCAAACTTCAAAGCATGAATGCTTATTGAGTTGAATGTTCTTTGATGTTTTAATTTACAAGTTGGTCTACTAAAATCAGGATAATGTTCAATATGTTTTATTTTTCTAAGTACCTGCACATTTCATACATCCAGCACCTTCCGGCACAATTCATTTCATTGCACACTGAGTCAAAGAGTTGTCCTGGAAGTGAGGTAGAGTCTTCTGGGAACATAGCTAGAATCTTCTAGTTTTGTGAAAGCAGGTTCCTTTATTCTAGGTAACCAGCTTACAAAGAGGAAGGCATACAGATCTTCCAGAAGTCCATACTCCCACTTATTGCTGCTTTGCCAATCTAGATAAGACGTCCAAACTCTTTTCTCTGACAGAATCACTGAGAAGGTTCAGCAGCCTAGTGGAAATGCATGAAGGTGCCCTCTCCGTCAACACAATCTACACTTTATCAGATTGCAACTTTTCAAGATGGCTTGGTGATACATCCATTCATTTTTGAGTTTTACATTTCAAGATTCTCCTCTTAAATAACCACTCATTTCTCTTTGTCATAAAATAGAACCTGGTACAAAACAAAGTTCTGGTGGTTTCTCAAACACAGATTTTTTAATTAAACGCAGATAAATTCACAGAACGGATACAATTTGTGCAACACAGGTAGTCACAATGGCAAAAAGTGATATCACAGAGCCCAATATATTGAGCTGCAGATCTGTCACTGTCGCTATGGCCACTCCCATCAGAAGTAACAAGAGTGATAGCTGGACACTGTGGCTGAGATGACAAGATAACAAACAGCACACTGCGTTTTAGACTGTACATTTCTAGTGCTAGTGGATATCGATGTACCAGATATTAAACTTATCTTAGAAACGTTCACAACAACCAAGCTCTATCTCTGGAATTTCATTCCAGTAGCATCTTCCTTCTTCATTTCTTTAGTCTGGTAACAACATCAGAGCACTTTCGATCTATGTATATACAGCACAGGAGAAAGGTGGCAGAAAATTCAAAGGCATAACCTAGCACATAAATTTCTACAAAACAGCAGCTGAATAAAAATTGAAAGTAGGAAAAGAAAAATAGCTAGACTCTCCATATAATAAATGATTGCGCAATGAATAGCACAGATTAAAAGTTTGAGCGAAATTGTCAATGCTAATCAACACCTAGTATCAAGAAAATCCTTCTTAAAGTGATTCTTACCTAAAATGTTTTCTGAAAAAAACCGTTTCAAGAACAACTGTACAAGGAATGATTGCAAGCTTTGTCATCTGCAAAGTTGAAGAGGTATTGTGATATCAATTCTGCACGGAAAAAAGAATCCAAGCTGTCTGGCTAGCTGAATGCAGCACGTCACTATATATAAAATCCTAAATCACAACAGGAGAAACATTTAAAGTTCAGCAAAACAACAGAGCAAGAATTGTACCTGGATTAGACATTACCTGATAAAATCCAACAGAGTTGAAGCCCAAGCTCAGATTAAGAAATCCAATTGAGACTCCATTCAATATCCCAAACACCATTACAGTTCGAGCATCGATTGACTTGTATTCGAACAGTCTCAGCCATTGTGCGAAGTGTAAAGAGCAAAATGTCACTATCAAGTGCCAGCTGGTTAAAGTTGTAGCTGTCAGAAATCGAAATAAGAAGTCAGTTAAGAAGTTACTTGGTCAAAAAAGTTAATTGTCTCATGATGGTCTCACATGTTTTACTCAAAAATCAGGACAACATCACGAATCTCATGTTTCCAATTCATACTCAAATGCAAATTTGAAAATAGGAAAGGTATTACCAAACCTGAAATAATAATTTTTTGTAATGTTACTGCCAATTTCTTAGTTTACAGCAAATAGCCTCTAAAACAAAAACACACATGTATGTGCACCATGAACAGCAGCAGTAAGGGAGACTCACCATTAAGTCTGGTAGTCATGCTAGGCCAGTCACTAACAGCCCAAGGTAATAAGAATGAATTGCAAGCTTAGTTATTCACACTATTCCACATCGTACTTTATGATGCTTTTGAGGTTGGTCAGGTTAGAGGAAAATCTAGATCCCCCTCTCTCGATACATTCTTCTATATATTCTTGACTGACAGATTCTGCTCTCAAGAAAATCCTCTATAGATAGCTATTAACACAAAACAAATAGCCTATCATAACAAACAGCTCATCATCTAAACAACTCCATATGTCATAATCTGCTCGTGCATGAGCTCTTAGCCTACATTCAGGATGTTCCCAGCCAGAATGTTTTAAGTACACAAATCCCACTATGCAGCTCTTTTATCCATCTACGTTGCTACCTCATCCCATACTCCTACCCCTATTCCCTTAGCTATTTCTAATCTACTCATGATGTATCTTTTGGTTGCTAGATATTTGTGTACTTGTTTATTTCGATGATATTTTGACTTACATTCCAAATTTGATTTCTCATGTAGATCATTTACAAGCTGTTTTTCAACTTCTCATCACTCATCAACTCTCATTCCGCATTGTACATTTTGTGCTCGCTCACATTTTCTGATCTGAGATATTTTGTTGGCCTTCTGCATTCCATTATTACTGACCGTAACTCTTACGACAACTTAGTATTGCTTTTGAGCAATGCTCCTGACCTGTCTCTGCAAAACTTGACAACAAGTTTATTGTAGGAAGAAGTAAGAAGAAAAATCTTATCCACATCGAATATGAAGACAGTCGCCCTCTATTCGAATAAGCAACAGTCGAAGAAGAAGAGAACTTCAATCGACAAGAAGACTAAAGTTGAGCAGACTGATTCAAACCAAAAACTACAACAGCATAATCGACAACATCAAAAGCTGAAAACCAAGCTCATCTGCAAGTACTACAAGAGAACCAAACATGACATCAAAGACTGCTGATTTCTCAAGCACAATGAAACAAAGAAGAAGATGCAGTAGCAGGATGGAGGATCTGATTCTGCCAGAACCTCTCATGAAGACACGACACTGCTGATGGTACAAGATCAATAAGGCAACTCATCTCATTGGGGTGTGTTTCCTAATCTGCCGCCTTATCACTAGTATTAGCTTTTAGACTACAAAATAGGAGGTGCAATTAAGATTTCATGGGCCGAACCCCAATCTTCTCATAATTATATTAATTGATTTTATGAAGGCTAAACAAAGCTTAAGTGTTTAGACAATGTGAACGTATTCAAGATCATGTTCTTCCGATTAATATTCATTGGTTTGCCTTCTCAGTTGGGATGCAGGTTCCTAAACTTTATTTCTTGTGGGGTGTGACTCTTTACTTCCTCAGTCATTCATTGATCTTGCATGACAGAGTCAAGTAATTAGAAACACACTATTGTGCCTAACTCTTAGTGCACCTTGTTTGTATGTATCTGGGTACACTTGGTCAAGGCCACATCTCAACTAGAAGGTGAGACAAAGTTACATAAATAATCTTCCAAAATATGATTTAGAACCTTTGATTGACCATCAACAGATGAATGATAAGTTGTCTCCATAGAAAGTTTAACATCTAAAATGCGCATAAGTTCTTTCCAAAAGCCATGCATAGCAATCGCCTTGAATCTGAGTTATGGTTCTGATAGCATGGATGAATGCTCATAGGAAGGCAAGGAATACCTGCTCATAGTTTCCTAGTAACACAAGTAGGTCCAAGGCCTGCATGGCCCCAAAACCCTTGGGGACTATCCCTTAGGACTCAGACTTTGAGCCAAGATCTCCCCAACTGCCCCTCGTTCACTAATAAAGATGGGATACACCGAGACCAAGAGCTTGATAGCTCAAGGTCCTTTAAAAAAGGCTGCGACCTTCAAGAGTTCCAGAATAGTTCTTTAAAAGGCCAAAAGCTTGCACAACACCAAAGTTCTTGCTATTGGGCCTTTAAGACCCCATATAGTGGGTCAAGATATTTGCTATCCCACTTTAAAGCACTTGTGAGAAATCAACAGAGTCAAGATCTCAAGTCCAATGGCTCTAGATCTTTGTCTAAATGCCACAAGCTCCAAGAAACCAAGGCTTGTCATCCCTATTAGTCAAGAAGAGCCTTAGGAACCCATATTGTGGGTAAAGATAAAGAGCTAGCTCATCAACAACCGATTAGATCAAGGTCAAGATCTTGAGCCCGATGACTCAAGTCCTTCGTTTAGAAGCCACAACCACTTGGGGCCCATGTTTCTTTCCAAAGTCCTAGATCTACGTATCCCAAGTCCTAGAGGGACTAAAAATATTTTAGCCCCAAATTGTAAGGCAAGCAGCGGATCGTTCCGAAATAGATCATTCAGGAACGCAGAACATCCTCACATAAAGGGAAAAAGAAACCCTCTTTTGTTTTTATTTACAACCTGTGGAACCCGATCAGGAGGCATGCAAACTAGGAGCAATAGGAACGTTAGAATGCTAGGTGGTCATGAGTCGAATGTGTAGGCAGCTTAGAATTGTCAGCCTCTAACGTGGCTAGAGGAAAATGGCTTTAAGGTTCTCATCATGTTAGACATACTATGGTTGTCAAATGTTTTATATGCGTGTTGATTAGCTATCGGGTGAAAATCTGGCTTTTGGTATTTTCAAACATTATAATTATTGGATATAAAAAAGGTCTTATATTTAAAGCTTGACATTGTCAAATTCAGCATTAAATGGTAGAAGTGTGATATTATACTTTTGTAGCATTAATTGTAGATGTGACCATACTTTATTTGAAATTAAATCTGTTTAATTCGATATGGACTAATCATTTTGCAGATTGATGGATATTTAGATTGATTTGATTGACAAGCCTCTGAGTAATCATCATCGTAATACGAGCCACCACGTTTGCAATCATTTCTGATACTGATCGACGACGCTAAATTTTTTTGCCTATAGTTAATTGCATCCATGCGATATCGATTCAGCGTGCTCGAAACCAACTTCCTTCAATCCGTTACTATTCACGCGCGCCCATCCGCTACCAGCTTACGTAATTGTTGAGCTCCGGTATCGCTTCGACGCGCCCGACCTAAAGTCTGATCCTGTAATCAACATTATCGCGCGCTGATCCGCTACTACACATTAATGGCGCGGACCAAGCAGACAACATGTGGGCATTGTAGCTAAAGAGGAGGTTGCCTTTAGAAATGTTTCTTTTAGGGTAGATTAAGGAGAACAAACAAATTACAAACTAGAGAGCCCCGAGGTTGTAAGGAAAGGGGGATCGATAGCATAACTAGTAGCAAATCTTGAGGTCTTCAACAGAGGGTCAAGAGGTAAATACAGACTCAGATCTTGGACTCACGAATGCACCTGCGACTTTCCAGCAGATGATGAACGATATTCTTCGTCCATATCTGGGAAAGTAATGGACGAAGAGATGAGTATGACAATATTGTGCAGACTTATGCTGTCAAGGAGGAGCTTCCATCTTTGGAGACTCTTCAAGGTGTTCTCATTGCTGAAGAAAGTAGGCAAGAGAACAAGATGCTGAGGATCAACAAACTTTTATTGAAGGATGGCGGAGATGACAAAGCACTCTTCACCAAGGACAAGTCAAAAGGCAAGGGCAAAGGTCAACAACACTTCAAGAAGGACAAGGCCAAAGAAGGTAGTGAGGATCAATCCTCACAAGCTGCAACATCCAGTGGCAAGAAGAAGCTGTCAAAGATCAAATGTTTCTTTTGTAGCCAGAAGGGCCACTATGCATCAAACTATTTCAAGTTCACCAACTAGGCAAAAGGCCTTGGAAGGTGTCTTAAGCAGACTAAGCGGCTCTTTCCATGTCCACCCCCTCACCAGTTCTTTGCGTCAGCTGACATCGTCCTTTCACTTGAGAGAACGGGTGACCCATTCTCTCCAGCTGGGTTGACCTATTCAATGCCCAAAACTTTATCGTTGGAAGTTGTGCAACAAATGAAAAGGAGCTTTCTTCAATAAGAGATCATGGTCCAATATAATGATATCAATAAGTTGCAACATGACCCAAAGGAGAAAATTTCCTTCTATAAGAACGTAAATTGAACCCATGATTTTTCACAAAGGAACAAAATCACTTACTTGAGGACATTATGATATGTAAAAGGCAATAAACATGTAGGATAAGGACTAGCTCTCATGGGCTTATTATTGAAGCTGGCAAAAGGAGAAAAAGAGTATAGGATTTGCAGAACATGGAGCCAACTAGATGAAGCACATGTGCTTCTCTTTCACCACCAATATTACACCATACAGAAAAGCATAAGATGAGTTGTGCTTGGAACCAACTAACCTATCTAGTTTATCTGAGAAACCTGCTGAACAAATGGGACTCTTTATTGAAATGAATTTAGAATGTGAAAAAAAAAGATTTGGAAGATTTTGGGATTGACTTGATCTAGAGCATGTTTTCTACGGTTGATTTCTATCTAACATCTTTTGCTATAACTGGATTAAGACAGCACTTACTTAGAGCATAGATATAACGTATTTGATATACTTCTGTTTTTGTAGCATAGATTCTCATAGGACTGAAGTGGACATGAATAAAGCATGTTTTCTACGGTTGATTTCTATCTAACATCTTTTGCTATAACTGGATTAAGACAGCACTTACTTAGAGCATAGATATAACGTATTTGTTTTTGTAGCATAGATTCTCATAGGACTGAAGTGGACATGAATAAAGCTCTCTCTCTCTCTCCACGAGCATTGCCTAAGAAGATTGAAAAGCTTGAAAAAACAAGATATGCGCCACTTTATCGGGCTATTTACCGAAGCAAAAGTCAAAAGTGCTGATGAGGGCTTTGTTGCATATCACAATAGCCACCGATGAAACAACGGACAGACTTAATGCCCCAATTGTGCCCAAACGTGGACCGGATCCTTCCGTCATGATTTTAGATTGAATCGAGTAGCTTCTGCAATCGTAAGTTTCCAAAAGCAAGATCAACGTTCGTATTGGAAACCACATACATACACATACATACATAAAATGAAATTGCAGACGAGAACTTTTCGTGCATGATTTTATAAAGACATCAATATGGTCGACTAAATCAAAATCAAGAAAGCATGAACAAGGAAAGCCTCAACAATTCATTAATGATCTTAAACTCTTCCGCATCATTCAGAAGTACGTCTATGATACCAGAGCCAAGACAAAAAAGATCGATAAATTTTCATTCGTTCAGAAACGGTCATACAAGAGAAAGAACTATCAGTTTACAAAACAATGCAGACGAGAGATCTCTGATCATTCTGGCTCTTAATTGCGAACATTACACAGACGCATTGTGGACTATCGTATAGCGATAAGATGAAATCACCAAAGTCTAGATGAAATAATTGCGAACATTACACAGACGCATTGTGGACTATCGTCTCTAAATAATAATTCCAAGTTGCAGAGTAGTTGAAATCAATAGTAAAACGCGAAATTTAAGGCACGAGAAAGCGACATGATAGTCAGCGATAAGATGGAATCACCAAAGATAGATGAAATAGCACTTACAAAGTAGTTGACTGCAACAGAGAATACGTGAGTGTCTCTATCAAAGCAAATTGTGTAGATCTTTATAAAAGGCTTCTACGGAGCCTGGCACTATTTCCAAGTTGAATCCGTTCAGCTCTCAGGTGACATGGACACAAGAGCTGGCATCCAGGATTTGGTTTTTGGTTCTCTAGGAGATCAAGGACAGTTCACATTGTTGTTAGCCTCTGCGGCAAAATTTAAGTCTAAACAGCCAGGTGTGTCACAGATACTGAGCTTACAACAATACTAGACAAATCTTAGATGTCATACGCTCTGAATAACAACAGACACCTCACATACAATATACTGTTCTTCAGTTCTCTCTCCGCTAGCATAATTGAATCAACAAAGGTATGTGGAAGGCGGGGGCATTGCGGAAGTCGAAAGACCAGCTACATCAATAACTGTGGCCTGTCACTAGGACAACTACAAGCTTACTTCCCAGGCCTGCAAATGCCTCTAGCACGATTGAAAACAGTTCGAAGAAGCCAAAATTCATCAAACTTCAGCTCTTCAAAATGCATACATCCAAGCTTACATCTCAGACCTGGAAATGCAATAATTATTCACGAGCACACGAGATTCCGAATATTCAAATTTCCGATCCGTCATTACTCTGAACTTCTCGGCTTTTTCAAACTCTGATAAAAGTTTACACAATAGGTAGGTGAATGTCAGATATTATATCATACAAATGCAACCAGCCAGATAATGCATTATCGCAATCGGAAGAAATCTAGATCCACCAGCCCACCAAATCAATGCGAACAAAATAACCATTCGTACGCCATCTGAATCGACGCCATTGGTAGTTCCGATCGACCAAATCAGTGCGAGCAAAATATACAGTCGAATGATAACAGACAGACGCCATCGCTGGTTTCTTGAAGGCCTTTATCGATTTCGTACGTATGGTACGGACTCGATAGCTCACAGCGCGCTGTTTCGTCTTCCATGTACGGTATTGGGAGATTTGGAGACGAGGAACGTGAAACCGGCTGTAAATGGGTGATGGAGCAGGAGACCGTCCGGACCGGTGAATTCCTCTCGAACAAGGTGAACATTGCCACCGGCGTCAGGCGGTGACCGGTTGGTCCCTGTCTTTGCCTTTGGCGACAGATGGCAAACTGCCAACTACCACTAAAGTGGGTGTGCCACTTGCCACCTGGTGAGTGGTACTTCTCCACCAACAACACATTGTGGTCCTTTGAGGGGTTGTTTTAAGCAAGACCCTATTCCTAATCTCGAAAATATGAGTGTATTTAGTCGTCAAGGAGGGTGCAAGTAGATAATCGGTATGTAATTAGTTGGTTTCTAATTAAGGAGTGCACCGCAAGGTGACCTGTAGTGCTGGCCCCACTCCATCCAATGGTAATGAACGGGGCTAAGGGAGAAAAATGATTTCGCCCCCTTGGATGGTGTGGGACCTGTGCAGCAGATGCACTGCATCTGCGGTGCACTCTGTAATGAGAGCCAGTTGGTAGTTGTCATTGAGGGTGGAGCCTTATCATAAAGACTCAATCTAGAATCATGAATGATAATGAAATATTTTCAAGTCTTTTGGATTGTGAGGCTAATCAATCAAAGATCAGTTAATAGGAGTTTGTATCTGAAAAAAATAAAAACACAATTAAAAGTAATTAATCGAATATAACCTCTTCCAGATTTGGAAGTCCATCCTGTAATGCAAGCCAATTAAAAAAGTGTTTGGCATTGCATACGGTCTACCAGCCACAGTTGACAGAATCAACCTGCTGGGAGGACTGCAGAATCCAAATTTGAACATTATGAGATATCGGATCAACGCACAGGATGTAAGAATAAAATCTACAATGGAAACAAGCGCGTGTCGATCCGATATCAAAAAAATTTAATTGAATATCGGATCAGCGCGCACGTTGGAAAAATAAACCAATCAATAACTACAAGGGCGCGTCGAACCGATATTGAAAAATTTATACCTCTGCATCAACCATTTTCAGCTTCGAGTATGCTTTTGCATTTGGTACTGGAAATAGTTCCAGTATTTTCTGTATATGGGTCTTGGCAATTTTGTGTGTGTGTGTAATAGAGTTCATCTTCAAACAAACTGGATTACACACACCCTCATCATTGACGTACAGAGACAACACATATAAGCTCCAATGATCACTGAAAATAGAAAACAATTTTTTTTTGAGAATCAATGTGAAATCAAAACTCATATGAAAAATTCAATAAAATAAAATTTGAAAAATAGTCACTTACTTTGTTATGTATGGCAGCACGAGAATTGGAGTCCCCAGTCTGACGTATTGGAGCATATCATCGTGCAAACTTTTGAAATCAGGAAAATCAAATGCTGCCATGAATTGAAGAGAAAACAATGCAACATCTATAAACAATGGGGTCTGGAAGAACTCCATCCAACACTGAATGGCCCCACCTCCTACATTGTCCCCAAGAATTTTATCCCTACTTTCTAATTCAACAGTATTCAAACTAGAAAGAGGGAGACCAGCATTAGTCATCGGCATCCTATAACTGTATCGAGGACCTAAACCTTTAAGATACATATTTAACAATTGGTCATACTGTACATGTTGAGGACTATTTACAAAGGCAAGTGCAGGGGGTGCCGAAAGTAACACAGATAAACCACATAAAGAATTGTCATTCAAAATTGATTCTACCTTTACACTAACAAAATCATCTAAATCGCTTCCAACAATAGGAGGAGGGGAACTAATATTTACGGGTCTAGGAGGAGGAGGATATTTAGGAGATGGAGATTTATTAGGAGAGGAAGATTTAGCAGGAGAAGTTAAAGATGGAGTGGAAGGAGAAGAAGGAGACTTAGGAGGAGAAGGATGAGGATTAGGAGGAGAATTAAGAGGGGAATAAATAGAAGAAAGAATAGTATTCAGAGGAGTTGGCTTGGAAAAATCCCTTGCTTTAGATGGAAGGTCAAGAGACCTCCTCTTCTTTGAAACACTCTCGTTCTGTATACGAATAACAAGCCGGGTTGGTTGAGATTGCTTGCGTTTTCTCCTCTCTGAATCTTGTTTTGGAGGAGAGGAGGGAACAAGTCTAAAGTATTCAGCAAACTTGTCATATGTGTCCCAAAGCCTGAACACTATGTTGAAATCCTTGGGCATGATGGTCACCCTCTTGGCATGGACAGTTGCAACAACAGTATGAGAAAAAAATTTCACCTGTAAATACTCATATGCTGTGTGCAGCGCCTCAATTGTCGTTACCGTCCAGCTCACATCTGCAGATAGACTTCTTGTCACCTGCCTGATGGACCTCTATATGTGAGATTTCGGAATCAGAAGATTATTTGTCTTCTGAAGCTTCCGAATATCCTTGAGCCATGGAGGGTCTCTTCTTATGTCCCTTGGCCTAGGAGGAGGTGGTGGTGGACGAGGTGGCAGTTGTGGATTTCCCTGACCCACACCTAAAATTGGTATTCCACCTGAATGCCCACGTGTTGTCTGCTTCAGTGCGCGATAATGTTGATTACAGGATCAGACCTTAGGTCGGGCGCGTCAAAGCGATACCGGAGCTCAACAATTACGTAAGCTGGTAGCGGATGGGCACACGCGAATAGTAACGGTCGTCGATCTGTATATATAGAGAAAATCAGAAATGATTGCAAACGTGGTGGTTTGCAAACGTGGTGGCTCGTATTACGATGATGATTAAATCAATCTAAATATCCATCAGTCTTCAAAATGATTAGTCCATATCGAAATAAACAGATTTAATTTCAAATAAAGTATGGTCACATCTACAATTAATGCTACAAAAGTATAATATCACACTTCTACCATTTAATGCTGAATTTGACAACGTTAAGCTTTAAATATAAGATCTTTTTTATATCCAATAATTATAATTTTTGAAAATACCAAAAGCCAAATTTTTACCCGATAGCTAATCAACGCGCATATAAAGCATTTGACAACCATAGTATGTATTCTCACACGCTCATCCGATATTGGACGTAATAAGAATGATCAAAGCTTGATTCGATAGATTCTACATAACTTTGGCCATTATGAAGAGTCTTCCGAATCAAGCTTTCATCATGCATATAGGGTCCAATAGTTTCAAAAATTTAGACAATATTTTTTTCTTGGAATAGCGATTCGATGCGCGAGGTCCAAATGTAGCTAATACATTGTCTGCTAGGCGCGCTGATCCGATATCCCATATGCAGAAAAATATTACTAGAACGCATAATGAAAGACTTATGAAAATGTTCTGAATGAACTTTATCTCAAAATTATCAAAAAACTCTCCCTTGTTCTATAATCTTCTTTGACTCTCTTCCATCTGCATCTTCTGTTAATCAATTAACTCTACTTGATGTTCCTTTATATTTTATAGATAATGAATGTTATATTTCATTTAATGATATAGAAGATGTATTGAATTTGAGAGAGGATGAAATCCTCTCAATTTTTGCTCAAAATTTATCAGAATTTTCTGACATTGTTGATTACTCATATGATGACCTTGAAAGTGAGATAGATTATGATAAAGATGGCAATTGGAAATCTGGCAATGAGGCCTTGGAGGCCATGATTGAAAAATCTAAAGCCTATGAAAAGACTTTGCCTACAAAGGAGGAATTTTTGGAATTTCAAAAAAGATATCCCCCTAGGGCTAGATATATCCCCTCCGAAAATGTAGAGGCCATTGGAGGACATGACATCAGCAGAACAAATGTCATTGATTACGATGATTATGATCTGATAAGTAGATATTATATTGGTATTGATATTGTTCAGTTTTCTTATTTCTTATGGTAAAACATGACTTAAATAATAATCCAATGCATGAACGATCTGTTAAATAGTTCTTTGCCACCAAACATGATCTGCAACAAACATATGAAACTCAAATTATGTTTAATAAATAAATAATCCATGTTATCAAGTGCAAATCAAACTTAAATGACATATACAAATCAAATAAACAGTTTAGATGACAAGATACTTGAATGCTCGGATTCTTTTTTTCTGATTGCCGCTATGTGTAGATAGGTCATCAATATTCTTCATCGGTACTCTCTTTCTTTTCCTCTTCATCATTGCCTTATTGATAACTTTTAGATCAACAGCAGATTTTAAACTCTCGGATCGCAACTTTTCCATGGATTCTAACAATTCTTGATTTTATCCTCGAAGAGTAGTGACAGTAGCATTCAACTTTGACATAGCATTCTTGAGTGCATTGTTTTCAGCACTAGTGTGTTGCACATAATGAAGCAATTGTTGATTTGCACGTTGCAATTGTTGATTAGCAAACTGTAATTGTTGATTCAAACAAGATATGCTATGCATTCCAATATCTCGCAACCTTTGACAATATCCAAGTAATTCGCTATTTCTTTCACATACATATCTGAGAAGATGAGTTACAGACTTAAAATCTGGACACAATTTGGTAGCTGGATCATTAGGATAAATTGATCCTCCACCCACAAATCTATATTCATATGATTATTCATTCTCAATTCTCTAACTATTGCTGCAGCATTCTCTACAACTTTCGCATTTTTCTTAATAATTGGAGTGCATTCCATCGGAAGAGCAACATGCAAATGGAACATTGCCATTGTTAAAGCTACAATCATGTAAATGAATCTACCTACAATAAATCAATATGAATAGATCTAGCATTCCTTACTTTTGTAATGTTTATGTCACATTGAAAAATCGTCTCGCCTCATATTTCATTATAAGCATACAGTGATTTCAAAAGTTTTGCCTCTCCAGCTTCAGTTTTTGCATTGAGCACACCAATATTTTCAGTCTTAAAGCTCTAGTCCCGAATTTGGGAACGAGCATGAAGAGAAGTTATTACATCTCATGCTAAACTAACTATTGTCTGAAGTTAACCATACTAGTTAAACGTCAGGCAAGGCCGAAAACTCGAAAAACGGCTGCTAGAAGTGACCGGTTTGCATTCTCTCTCTACGTAACCTCTCTCTAAAGTGAAATTTCTAAAAGGGCCCATTTTGAGCCCATATTTCTCCTAATGATTTCATAAAGCAAACATGAGGTCTCTGATGATCCATGAAACAAAATAAGAAAGGTATAGAAGCGGTCTGCTGAATGCTAAATGTTAAAGTCTACATCTGCTGAATGCTAGCAATGCACTACTTTAAGTTGAGTCCTGACATCATGTCCCCCCCCGTCAGGCCATTTATGTTGCACCTAGTGCTTGAAAAACATCTTTTGAGTTATCCTCTAAAAACTTGCATTTTATAAAACTTCTCAATTTGAAAACTTTTACTCATAAAAGGATTTATAGGCTTCTATAAAAAATAGTGAGATATTGTATGATATCTAACACTAGTTTTTCGATTTTCTCGAGCAGTGCATCGCACTCACCCGCGGCCAGGTGAGTGCAACATAAATGCACCCATGACCCTTCACGATGCACTCTCTTCAACAAGTGGCATCGACACCACTTGCACGTCGGAGAGGAGCACATCCCCTCCCCTTGTCGATGCGTGAGTGGTGCGAGGAGAGTGTGTGCGAGGAAAATCTTACTTTTCTTCTTCTAATATTATCTACATTGCAACTTTTTTCTGATCAGCTCGCCTGCCAATGATCAACGATTCCCTCTCATTAGTTTCATGGACATCATTCTTTATTGAAGTCTCAAAAGTTCCTTGTTTGTAGCTGGAATTTTTTCTAAGACACTTCTAAAAGTATCCATTTTTCTAGCAAAAATTAGCTCTCAGATTTGTAGACAGATGCACCATAGTTTTATCAAGCTAAACAGTGAGGAAGAGTGTGAAAAATTGTCAAAATTGGCAAATTTTAGCTTGATTAAAACTATGTAAATTTGTACATAGGTGGATCCCACACGTGTGAATCCATGTTGCCACGTGTGTAGGCTACCCTAGATAGGTTAGATATCATTCATAGGGTTAGTTAGGTTTTGTTGGTCATGATTCCTAAATTATAAGACCAAATTCCTTGAATCATGGAGATGGTTGATCCCTAGCCATCAACTTGGCAAAACCCTAGGGTTAAGTAAGATTGAAAAATTAGGACAAAAATAGTCAATCACTCTTGGAGCCTTATGTAGTTTCATTTATGGTCCTTAATATTGTACTTTTATCAAGACTCTCCCTCCTTTCATTAGACTCATTATGATTAATGATATTTATAGTAAGCTCAATGAGTCTCAATAATTTTGACTCACCCATGTCACCATAACCTATAATAAGACCCACCAATCTAGTTGCTCATTGGCAACAATGTATGCTACCTCTGGTATCAAAGGCAAGCCTAAACAATTTTGACTCACTCCTTGAAAAAATTTGGGTTTTAGACACTATAAACTACTCAAAATAAAAAATATCACTAAAAATCATTTATGATAGTTTCATTAGATTTAATGGTTTGGTCATCATGGTGGCTCAAAAAGCATATGAGAATTTTAGTCACTTTCTTATTCTAACCCTAGTGTGTCACCATAATGCCAACGGTTTTCATCTTATATAAACAATCAGAGATCGTTATTTAGGTTTGCACAAGGAACAAAGCTAGCCACCCCCATAGATAGGTTTGATAGACCTACCAAGATACTTAAGAAGCATGCTATATGGGAGAGGTAAAAAAACATCAAGGATCATCTCCCCACCATCCTCGAGACTCCTTTCAAAGAACATAACATCTTTTAAAAATCACGACACAACATCATTTATCATTTATCTGTGGTTGTTTAAAGTCATAGAACGTATCTTCTTTGAAGATAATGTCCCTAGAAACAAATGCTACATTGGTGGATGAATCATAAATTTTATAAGCTTTATGTTCATCAGGATAGCCAATGAAAATGCATTTATTTGTCCTATGATCCAGTTTCTTCCTAAGTTATTTAGGAACATGAACAAAACATATACAACCAAAGATTTTTAAATGGTTGGCACTAGGCTTGTGTCAATGCCATACTTCATAAGGAGTTTTGTTGTTGACGGCTTTAGTGTTGGATCTATTCTGCACGTAACAGGTTGTGGTAGTAGCTTCTGCCCAAAACTTTGCAGATAGGTGTGCTTGATGTAGCATAGATCTGGCTGAGTTGAGAACGTTCGATTCTTCCTTTCTGCAATCCCATTTTGCTGAGGTGAACCGGAAGTTGTAAATTGTGTTTGAATGTTGTGTTCAACCAGGTAGTCGGACATCTTGTTGGAGACGTATTCGCTGCCACCGTCATTTTGTAATGCTTTTATCTTGTAAGATGTTTGGGTCTCAGCCATGGGCTTGAATCTCTTGAAGCATTCAAAGGCTTCTAATTTATGTTTTATGAACATGATTGTAGACCATCTAGAATAATCATCTATGAAGGTGATAAAATAGAGTGCATCTCCTAACGATGGAGTTGACATTGGACCACAAAGATCTCTATGTACAAGATCTAATACATGCTTTGTCTTGACGGAATGTATTCTGGAAAATTTCCTCCTATAGTGTTTGCCATAGATGCAAGATTCACTAAAAAATGATTTCCTATCAAATGAAAGAGGGAAATACAATCCATCAACTAAATTATTACAATGCATGTAAGAAAGTGATATTGTATTCACGTGTCCAAATCGACCATGCCATAGTAAAGCTTGATTGTTTACATTTTCATTTGAGATACTAGATAATGCAACTAAGTTAGAGAATACATATAGACTTCCGACTCTAGTACACGTAGTCAGAGTAGTATCTTCATCGAAGATTGTACATTGTTCAGAAGAGAACGTAATAGTGTAGCCCTCATCAGGTATCTTAGAGACTGATAACAGGTTCTTAGATAGCTGAGGTACATGAAGAACATTTAGAACAAAAATAGAAAGATCATTGTTGAATACGAGCTTGACTATCCTTTTGCCTTCCACGCGGATGGTGCTTGAATCTCCGAGGTAGATGAATTGATCTCTTCTATAAGCTGTGTACTCAGTAAACCATTCTTTGTGAGAAATCATGTGTTGGGTAGCGCCACTGTCCAAATACCAGCTATCGTAGTCTTCGTTGCTACTTTTGTAAGCCATTAACAATTTTGATGGTTGGTCTTCATCCCTTGAATTCCACCGCATTGGAGGAGTTTGGTTACTGTTGTTGTTGCTTCTTAGTCTCGTTGTAGATGCGGATAAGACACTCATTGATGTCGTCGTTTGCCCTCTCATAATATTTGCAAAAGAGCTTCATGCGCAATCTGTGTTGAATGGATCTAAGATCCCAAATGTTCTAGCTAAGATCTTTACACAACAAGCTACAAAAGCTAGAAATGGCAAAGCATCCTAATGCTACCTTTGATGCACAAGAACTTGAACAAGCATTCTAAGAACTCAAGAAACTATTCAAAGGTACTGAGGGTGTCAAAAAATAATAGCATACCAGCCCCACAACAACAGCCTACCACTTTTGGAAAGCACCTAAGATCATACAGAAGAGCTTGAAGACAATACATACAACAATGCTCACAATGGAGGAAGAAACACTGACGATGATTTATTCATCTCAATGAAACAGTACATAAATTTCTTCAACCTATTTCTCCACAAGATTAAGCCTAATATAGGTGAGAGAGATGACTCTCTCTCCTCTCTCTAAAACTTATGACCCAATTTTAGGACACCACTAACCTAAAATAGCCAATTTTGGCCTATATGTCCAAATGACATGATTTTGGTGTCATTTCGAAGGTCCTAAAGTTTGACACTTCTTCAATATGAAATATATCCTAAAATTAAACTATCTAGACCTCTTCCACAAGTGTAAAAGGTTAGATCCAAAACTATGTGCCAAAATTACCAAATTTGGCCTAAAACTAGTCAAGGAAATGTTGACAATTTTCACACTTCTTCAACTTTGCTTGCTAGTTTTACAACACTACTTTGATCTAACTTAAGAATGATTTCCACCTTAAGGATAGATCTCCTCTCAATGGTCCTAATATGTACAAAACAACAAACTTCATGATTGATATCGATAATAGTGTCCATATTGGATGTTTCACTATTTCTTACATCAATTTTACATTTCAAGATGAAACTCGTACATGAAGACTAAAAACCCATTTACAACCAATAGCTTTTTTGTTAGATAGTAGATCTACTAATATCCAAGTGTAATTTTCAATCAATGCATTGTACTCTATGACCATAGCTTGATACCAATCTTTTGAATCTAATTCTTCTTGAACACATGAAGGTTCATCAAAGGAAGTGGAGAGAGCATTAGAGATGTTACCAATTTTGGCTTGCCTTCCCTTATCAAGATAGGTGAGAGCCTCAAAGGCTCATATTTGGATAGAAGACCTTCTTGGAGACATGAGATTTTGAGATTCCTCCTTTTCAAGTCTCGGGCCATCTCCATCAATGACTTGAACTTTTTGTTGGTGCGAGGATGCTTGATCAAGTGAGCTTGAAGATGCTCTATTTTGCGTAAAGATCTTTCCTTCATGAAAGATTACATCTCTACTAGTTACAATATTCTTAGTAGAGATTATGTAATCCTATAAGCTTCACTTGATGAACTATAACCAACAAAAATTCCTTTCACTGATGTAGAATCTTCTTTTTTCCTTGCATCAAGAGGTACATGTACAAAACATATGGATCCAAAGATCCTCAAATGACTAGCATTGCCTTTTCTTAAACAAATGTTCATATGGTGTTCTACCATCAAGAGCATTACTTGGTAATCTATGACAAAAACAAGTAGCACAAGAAATGGCTTCTCCTCAAAATGACTTGGGAAGTTGAGCATCCATCTAAAAGACCTTTGTGTTGGAAATTAAGTCCATAGTTTACTCCTTGGTGATAATTTCTATTTCAAGATTCTTCTTGCACATTTTTGAACATTGATGTAGGGTCAGATGAAACCTACTTTGGTTCTATGTCTACTCATCTGATACCTGCAGGAATCACAGAACTCAGACAACCGAACTATTCGAAGAACGACTACATCGGACTTTCGGCTGATCTTCATCCATCCATGGATTAAAGACTAAAGGGTAACTAATCCTATTCTATTTTTCAGAATGTTAAGTCAAGTTATTTGAAGGACATTGAAGACCTGGCCATCTTCAACAACTTCAACAAATTCCCATTTTGAACAAGTCTGCAGAAATACATTGTCTTCGCAACAATATGCAGAATTGAACTGTTTTTTGCACAGTTCATATTCTTTCAAAATGCAAAATATGTGAAGTCCTGTCTACTTCGACAAAATCAAAGTCTTAAGCTCATTGTTGCATTTTTCCAAAATGCGAAATATGCGAGGAATGTGACAACCTATGAATTTCGACGACTTCGAGCTGTTTGACCGAAACTACTGCCAAGGCACCGCGGAGTCAATGCTATGGTCACTATGCGAAGACCAACCGCTAAGGCACCACAAGGGAGCCAAGGCTCCACCTAGCGACCGCAAGACTCCGCAGGATACTGCGTCAACTACGGTTGAGGTCAACATGCGGTTGCGACAAGCACAACCACATCAGTCTCCCAAAGGAGATTATTAAATTATGTACACATTGTATAGTTGTCATTATCAGTCAACTACTTCTTGAGTACAACGAAGTACTTAGTTAGATGATAAGCATTTATTGTAATGTAGTGTATAAATACATCTTCATCATGCACTCTATGTGATGCTCCACCAACAGAGCGAATGATATCGAGCGTCCAAGTTACGCCTCCATTTATAGTTGTAACGTATTCAGTGTTGTTCAAGCGTTCATTGTAATATAGAAGCAACATGTTCTATCTCTGTGTTTAATGTAGATGTATTTTGATTAGACTCTTATTGCTTGTTCACTCACTCTGATCAGATCATGGACGTCAACGACTCCTGAAAATCTGATCAGACGACGGGTGTCTTTGATGCCTGAGGAACTTGCATTATCACGCAGCACTATCAGTTTACATTCTGAACTAAACTTTGTTTTGAATATGATTTACAGTAATATCACACCTCATCTAATCTCTTTGGTGGATTGTACTCATTTTATTTGGGTATAAATTCATTTTTAAGATCTTGTGAGTGAGAACGCATGAGCTCTGAATCCATTTCTGCATTAACAATCTTTTAGACTGTTCTTGCTAGTAGCAGCGCATAACAACGGGAGAGTTGTTTCGCAAATATTTCCTTCTCTCTTTCTTCGTTCCGTCCTCACACCCTTATAGATTGGTATCAGAGCACCAACTCAATAAATCGAGAGATTAAAATTGTTCTATTTGTAATACCTATCAGCATGTCGCCTATTGGTAACTCCTCATTTTCTTCATCCAACGAAGTTAGAATCATTGACAAGTTCAACGGATCTAACTTCTATATCTGAAAGTTAAAACTCCGGATTATGTTGATAGATAGAGATTTTTGGGATGTTGGAAGACGCTAATCATCAATTAGCTAAGGCCTGAAAGATCAAAGATCAGAAGGCCCTAGAAGCGATCATGCTGAATCTAGCCGACTCCCAAATATCACACGTTACCACGTGCTAGTCCTCCAAAGAACCATTAGACTTGTTATCGAATTTGTATGAGACTCATGATGTACTACAAGGCTGCACCTTAGAAGGAAGTTCTTCCCTTTAAGAATGTTTGATTCTACAACCATAACTTCTCACATCAACAACTTCAAGTCTTTATTAGATCAGTTATCAACTGTAGGATGTGTTATTCAAGATAATGATGTTGTTATGACCTTGCTTTCTTCTTTAACAAAGTCCTATGAACACTTTGTTGTTATGATCTTCATTTAATCTGACCTGACTCTTCAAAAAATCATCGGTCATCTTCTTCAAGAAGAACTGCGGAGAAAGACTAGCAATCTGTCCATCAAAGACAAGTCCCTAGCCCTATACACAAAGAAGAAAGACAACTTCAAGGTCAAAAATCAAGTGCAGCAGCAACAGAAGCCTCATACTCAATCAGAGAGCAATGGATCGTGTGAAAATTGAGTGTGTTCAGGTTGGTTTGAGTTTGTAATCAATTATTAGTATATGCAAAGTGTTGCATGTGTCTCAATCTTCCTTTCTATGCTTGGCAACCAGCCAAGTTCAAGATATAAGTGTTTTAGGGTCCTAGATCTTCTGAGATCTCCTCCAAGATCAATGACAAGATCTAAGGCAAAAAGACCATTCTACATGCATTCATTCATTACCAAAAAGGTGTTTCACACATGTGGAAGACTTCATGAAATAAACTAAGTCCCAACAAGCTCCTCTCCTCGGGTAGAGAGAAAAAATACCACTTTTGGGCTCATCTAGAGAGAGAACGCAATACAAGCAAAATTGGTATATCTCCAAATTGACTCAAAAACTCATAGATCTCTCATACATTAATGAAGGGAAAGTAAGTACATATATAAACTCATGGAGATCCATGGTTGATTCTTAATGGACCCCTTAAACATAGCTTCTCTAATCCTATTGGATGTGTTATGCAACATCCCTCACTTTTGATTGGACCCTTCCAACACATCTCTCTCTTATGATTGGACCCTTTGACTTTTGCCACCACATTGGGTGCATCACTCATCAAACCTAAACTTGACATGTGTAAGCAACCTAACTAGCTTGAGTTACATCACAATTGAATTTTGGCTTAATCATGACAAAACATGTGTACTTGACCATTTGACCTCTAAAGCCAAAATTGGCCCTATCACCTTGTGACACCAAGATGCTTGACTAGCAATCTTTATGATACCCCTAAAGTCAACATTATAAACTATTTCTAAGTATTTTACACATGTGGGAACATGCTCCACACATGTGAAATGTACTGACAAACATAAAATCATAAAATAACCAAGATAGATTTTTGACAATTTTTCACACTCCTCAAAAACTAGCTTGGTAAGATCAAGGAGTTTGTAAAACTTTTTGAGTGGATCCTTTGGTATGCATATGAAGTAAAAAACCAACAAAAGGATCCATCATAACAGTACCTCATCCATGATAAGATTTCTTTGATAGAAATCATTTGCCAACATCTTTGAAAAGTATTCCACCAATTTGCCACTATATCCATGTGCTTCCTCCATGCTCTTTGATTTGAAAGTACCATTTGCATGAAGATGGCTGCACCATGATGAAAATCAGAGGCTTCCATGCCTCATAAAGATCACAAAGATCATAGAGATCAAGATCATAAGATGAGCAAAAGTGTTGATTATCAAGATTAAGCATACTAGCTTGACTAGCCCACATACTATGAACTTTATCCATGATGGATGTAATCTTGAAATCAAATGCAATCTTGATCTTCTTGAGGCTAATACAACGTTGAGGGCATGTAGCTCTTCCAAGACGCCCATAACTCATTCAAGAGATTGTCTGTTGATTGAGTTCCATTACGTGCAAGAGCACCAATACTCATCTAGAAATTTGTGAGGCTAAGATTACAAATCCATTAGTTGTAGGCAACAATCTAGCCCACAATCTAGAAGATCCATCAATCGTTATTAGGAGAGTGGCCAATACCTAAGCCTCTATACATCATGTAATCCATTCTAGAATGTTGCCTCCCCACTAGATAACTAGTTAATGAGCCAAATGGATGCTAGATCTATTCCAATCTTAAGCATAATCCTTATAAACCATCATAGGGCCAATCGACAACCTTCACCCTAGGCCACAATGGGAGCCAGGACTTTGCTATAAAAACTCACCTCAAACCATTTCAAGCCACACCATTCTGAGACTTTAAAAATACATCAACAACACATTCGGACGTGTTATCTCACAAATGGATAAGCTAGGAGCATGGCCTACATATTTAACCCACAACGATATAGTCTCGTGACAATTTGATTGGGTGGGCATTGTCGGAAACTAGTGGGAATGGGCGGAACCATTGAACGAACTTGGTGTAGGATCGGAAGTGTCACAGTTAGCAGTAGAACATTCAAAATGAATGATTCACAAATGCACAATGAAATGATACAGTAGTAGGACTGAAATTGCACTCTGATTAAGATCAACAATGAGTACAATGGCATGAAGTTATAACTTTAGCTTGTTGAGCGTGATAACGCTGATACAGATTAACGATTAATCAAACTCTAAATTTTCAAAAGTAGTTTTTTTATGAAGATTAACCTATTTGATATCCTACAAATACTACAACAACCTTTTCTACAATTATTACAACCACCTCATTATTATAAATGCTTTGTACAATGTAGGTGGCTTGTCAACGCGAAGTCGTTGGGTCGGATTTTAGACCGACAATATCGAAATTTACAATGATTCAAAAATTATAATGACTCAAAAAATTACGGATTTTCCGAGTCGATCTTGTATCGAGAAATTCTGATTTTAGGTATCGAAAAATATGGGATTTTTTTGAGTCGATACGGTATCGAAATTCTAGAAAGTTCGATCCTAAATTTTTCGATCTTCTACTCAAAAATTCGAGCCTTCTTTTTTTGGGTTTCGTACAGCTTTCAGGATGCTCATTAATGAATGGATCTGAGCATCGAATTCTAACAGGCATCCCTAGAGATAGTATCCTTAGATACCACTACTCGTTAGGATGAGAGATATAGCGACAGTACACAAAGTTATCCATCGACAAAGCTCGATTGAAGTGATCCCAACCCAAGACTCGCATGACTAATCTAGGGCTCTGTGAGCTACCCCCTACCATGAGACTTTTGCTTGTTAATCAAGAGAGATCTAGCTAGATACCACTTTTACTCTCATGATTCATAGAGACATCTACAAAGCAAAGACAGATTATTCCAAGTATGTAATTGCATCGACCAAAGTCACTTGGAGGTCTATGAGTTGATAGTCGACCTAACTTGGAGGCTCGCTAATACCACCCCACCAACTACATAGACTTCAGCCCATCAAACCCAAATTCCTTATTAGAGTATTCACATGAGGATTTACGCTTGATCATAGCCTCATAAGGAAATAGATCCACGTGATGTGTAGTAAAATACCGTTTGACAAAACCTTTAGAAACGATCTCAATTCATTAGCTAGTCCTCCTCAACCTAGGGAAGCTAAGTAGCAGTACATTTTGAAAAATTACCCTTCTCGTGATCGCACTCTTGTGGACCTAGATAATCCATACCGATTAAGGAGCGCAACTTAGCTGGATAAAGCACCTCCATGATCATGATGCCTTGCTAGGGTACTATTCTCGTACAACACAACGACCAACAAATGAAAATGTCACTAATCTTTAGATCTTCCAAGGAGATCAATCCCTCAGTGGAAAAAAAAAACTAACAATCAAACTAGATCCATTTTCACCTAGAATTGATTAGTGTAAAGAACACCCAAGCCTACGTTCTTAAAGGTGGTGCAACCCTCGAATATGAAGTTACCTACATAGTGGAAGATGTGGTGAGGAAGATAATAGTGGACTAATTGAGCAACTATTATAGTAGCTAAGTGGAACATATATAAAGTGTAAAGTTTGAGTTCCAAGGCCAATGAAGGTCATTGAGCTTGGCTAGCTTGTGGGTACGATGATGTTTCTTCAAGCTAAAGTCATGAACACCAAGGCCACCTAATTTGATAGGAAAAGTACTTGTGTTCCAAAAGAGAAGGCTATAGTTGTTGTTCTACAAAAACACCTTAAATCTTGTGGGTAATGGTATGGGTGAAGGACCCTACCCAAAATTTGGGTAGGAAAAAAGAACCCATAATAAGAAAAAATTATACATTTAATTACAAGAATTCAGATAGACATACCAAGTGACAAAGGATTCCAAACTATTAGCTTTTTAATGAAAGGCTCAATGAATCAAAGACTTGTTTTACTTTCTTGGGATGTGAATTGTAAACAACGAGCCCAAGAGCCTAGTGATGGTTCCATATGAAAAAGATGTGGATTCCCTAAGTAAGCCAAGGATGGGGGGACTCATGCGAGGAGCTAAAAAAGTTCAATCAATTTTTGATTAATGATCAGCGAAGAGTTGTCACAAAACTTGTCAATAACAAACACATTACGAACTAGGTAGCGGGCCACTAATGCACCGAGCCACCCCTGCGGTGAGGTGCGTTGAAGGCTGCCTAGTAAAGGGTAGCGGGCCTGCTCACGTCCCGCTACCGAGCGTAATTGGCCCTTCGACCCTTCAACTGTGCTCTATGGCTCTGAACATGTGTGTTCAGAGCCAGAATTGACCTAAAAATAGGAATAGCTTGGAGATTGTCACCCCATTGTAAGCCCCCTTTGTAGCGCTATGGCAAACAAGTATTGTGAAAGCGGGCAACCTTGCCTAGAGCTGCTTGTTGAGACCATGCAACATGTCACCCAAAGCCTTACTTTCTCATCCATCTATTAGTTTTCAATACCAATTGCGTCAAAACTAGGTTTCAAATTCAAAAGTAAGTTTGAAACTCTTTTTATATTTCTATAAATTCATGAAAAATATGTTATTCTCAGCACATAAGTACTTTCCTATAACTTCTATGAAGTCTATATGTTGAGCATTTCTATACTATATCAATGTTGCACGTTTCGTTCCGAAACGTGATCCAGAATGCAATCCGGGAAATCCCATTAGGGTTTCACGGAATGCAAAAAAAAAAAAAATTGGGTATCAAATTAAAGGTGTTTTCACGAGCAATTCACTTACCTAGTTTAGTCGGAGTTCCAAGAGTGCAGCCCAATTTTGGGCCATTAAGTGATTCTCTATTTCTGTATTATGTGAAATGAAATCACATGGAACCATATTGAATGATTCATTTCACATGGAACCATGAATGACAAACCGACAATGATTATGAACCATAAAAAAAAATGGGCATTAGTCTTTTTTACACGCACACACACACACGTGCGATCCAGGTCGCATATCGCTGACGTTTCGGAATGATTTTGCAGCAGATCACGATCCGCTGCAACATTGATTCATATATTACAAACAGATTACTTGTATCTAGAGTTTCATATGATCTCTATTTATTAACGTGGATCTCATTATCGGATGAGAGTTTTCTGGCAACTTTCCTTCCAACTCTAAAGGTTTCATGATTTTTTTGTGCAAACTAGTCATATGGTACTTAATGCAATACACAACGCACTTCTTGGATGTTCACTTCTTGGTGTTTGTAACTCGGCTACAAACTCCAATCACCTCATCTCAACAAGTCAGTCAACCATTCACTAAAAGCCTAAGCATTGAATGTTTAGTGCTTAAAGTCCCTATCTCATATGATTGCTAACTGTCATAGACAATAGCATGTAAGCTGGAATACACACAATTCTATATAATACTTGGAACTAAGTGGTGTTTAGAAAGTATGTACTGATTGATAAACATGTAAAGATTGTTGTTTGCTTAACTGTAGTTATGATACTACTACACACAGTTCTTAGATTAGACAGGTGTACAAACGCACGCTCACATCTATATATTCTTAGGTACGGAATCAAGTAACAAATCAGCATATTGAACAAAATTGGTGTTTTAAAGAAAAACCTGAACTTTCAGCAAAGACAACCCACGATTTAGATAAAAATGAATCAGTGCAGCCCACAAATAGAGCAGAGTGAACACAAAAAATCTTCCTAATTAAACTGCACATCAACTTCGATCACTCGATAAGGGGCGTGATATCAACTTTCATCTCCACAGAAAATAAGGTACGGTAAATAGTAGACATGAAACGATCCCCAAATATGTATTTGACATACTGCCTGCATTGGCTTGCATCCCACATGGGAGAGAGCATACAGAAAGAGGTTGAACCTTCAGTAGAATAATCACAAGTTTAGTTCATCTACCAAAACAAAAACTTCAAGTTTACAGAAAATTATACTAGGGCACTAAGAGCAGATACACATATATGAAGGCTATTAATTGTCAACCAGGTAATAAATTTGATAATGTCATGTTTTGAAGGGCATTTGATAATTAGTCCTTCCTGAAAGGATACAGTATGGATTTAGCTACATCAGGCTGGTATGGCAAAAGCCACCAAAAGGTACAGCGCACAAAGATTTATGAACCTTGCCTACATATCATCGCTCCAAAGTTGCTGCCATTCAGGAAATGGAACTGGTGTAAGCATTTTCTCATCTTCGGCGTTTCTCAGGGCAATCCACTGCCTTGTGTCCTACTTGGCCACATACAAAGCATGCTCCTCCCATACTCCTGCATGAAACAGAATGGTGGCAACATTTGCAAGAATGGGTTCAGGAGTCGAATGGAAAGGACTGGGACATGGAGAGATTAGATACTTTCATCTACCAAAATTTAGCACTGCATGTATGCTCCCTCTACTACAACTAGACAAATTGTTCTTCGGATGTCTTACTCTTGCGTCAAGACTTCACTGATATCTTACGTGAACTGTACCTGGTCCTGTCTACAGAACGAGAAAAGGTCCTGTCAAACCTATCATCATCTCTTGACCTTGTCCTGCCCCCGTAGCCAAATGAATCGTCTTGCGCCCTAAACCGACTTGATGGTCTTCCTCCTTGACCTCTGAAGTCAAAATCTTGACCACCACGACCACTGAAGCTACCTCTTGAAGAAAATCTTCCATATGAAGACCTTCCAGAAAAGTCCTCTTGTATTCTTGGTAACTGTTAAAAAGAATAATATGGTAACATTATTGTTCACACTTCAAACCTCCTATATTATACCAAGATCTTCAATCTGTTAATAAGGGCTCTATTCGAAAAAAAATAAGTGGCATAGTTCTTATCGAAACTGAGTCATGACGTCATGACTCTAGAGCAAGCTCTTCAAAACAGCCACAACTTCTCACTCTAAAACCATGAACAAACATCTAGAAAACAAGCTTCTGGCACTACCAGAGGACTTAAACTAGCATACCCTCCACAAACACATTAAATTGCAACCCCAACATGATTTTCAAACTCCACATGCTAATCATTACAAAGATCACTTTTAAGAAAAAGAAGATTTGAATCTAATGTGTGAAAACTCTAACTTATGATTCCCTCACCAAATTTCTCAACTATCAGAACTCCAAAACCTAATTTCCTGTATGCTATCCATGAAGCCATTGAAAAGGTATGATGAAACACACAAGTGATTAAACATCCATATTTTGTCACTCTTTAGAATCACATATTCGCCTCTACAATGAGACTCGGTATAGTTTTTTGAGAATTTGAAATCCTGAAATTAACAAAACTTAAACTTAGCTTCAATATTCACAGATTCGTAAGTTTTTTCGTTGTTCAGATTTCTCACAGCTGTTATGTCACAGAAGAAATGTCACACACCTTGGCAGGAACATCGATAGAATCGCCTGGATTCATCTGCTTTGTCAGCAGCTCCTTTGCAACGTCTTCAGGCAAGTCAAAAACGGCACCTTCTACCTGTGAACCATAAAACATTTTCATTCTTTGATCATGATTAAATGGTTACACGATGCACAAAAGAATTTACAAATGTAACTTCATGAAATCTGAAATAGGTCATAAATGAATCCACTCATGGAAAGAACTTGCAACTTACATTAGGTTCATCAATCATACAAATTTTGCCCATATTCTGAGTGGCAATTGGATATATTTCAGCCAGAGTGCCCATAACTGATCGTGCAGAAATTAATGGTGGTCCACCGCGACCTGATCGTACAATGCGCAAGGTCATTGAGCCCTGCATGAGATGTACTTCAGCAATAACCCTTAGAGATAAATACCCAACAAAAATTTCAGAATTAAATTAACAGGAAAGGTGGCATCCTCACAGCTGGATTCTAACTGATTCTGTAAGCATAATTCCATCTCTTAAGGACTTGCTGCCTATTTCTTCAATAGCCAGGCATACCTCCTCATGAGTGATTAAAGAGCGTGATACAGGGGGCTGACTGAAACCGCTGATATGAGCGATTGCAGCTGCAAGAGCATCGATTCCCTTGTCCTCCAGAAGCTGTTCAGCCGTAGGTAAAAAATACTTTTTAACCTCAGGATGTACCTTACTTATGGCTGCAGTAGCATGGGCAGATGATGATCTAAGCACATCTGATACATGTGGAGGGTCAATTTGCTCAAACTTGCAGCCAACATCCTGCTCTATCCTGAACAGTGTTCTCCTCTCTTGTTGTGTGTGCATCAAGATTGCTGTTCCCTCCTTACCAGCACGACCAGTTCGACCAGAGCGGTGCACAAATGTCTCTGGATCATTTGGAATCTCATAGTGGATGATCTGTCAAAAGGGTACACAGAATGATTTATATTCCCTGGCTAACAATATTATGCTATTACAACCACAGAGCACTTCATGCCCTACATCACAGAAAACACCATAAATGAGACAATTTTCGAACAGCAACAGAAATGGATGACAAAACAAGAGTCCTACACTATGGACTTCAAAAGGAAAAATTGACAAGACTCTATGAAGGAATCAAAAAGGCAAGTGTTCATGTTCACACGCACATAAGGTGACTGCTTGATCGAGGTGAGTTTCTTAGTGACTTACTTGCTATTGCTTGATGTACTTGCATTTCAAGATATGTATCTGACAAATGGAACCATGCCTGTTTGTTTTTGCAGACTCCTGCATGGTACAGATGATAGCTGCTGCTCCTCGGGTACCACCTACCGAGGAGGAGCTCAAGGATGAAATCTATCATGACCCATAGTCTGCACGACAACAAAGGAGAGCAGCCCAGCACCGGGATAGAGAGGGGGGGGGATGATGAGCTGTTGGGGGGTGGAGAGGAGTTTGGGCCTGGTTACGAGGAGGAGTGGGTGAGAGTGGGGGGGCATTGTTTGTAGAGAGGACTGGAGCATCACAGGCAGTTGAGGGCTAGGTCGACCCTAAGTTTACAGGGCTTTCCCAAGGTGCGAGATCACAGGTGACAGGGCGACCTAGAGAGAGCAACAGTTGGAGCCAGCCTGAGAGGGACAGGAGGGAGAGGGAGAGGGAGAGGTAGGGGGTGGAAGCAGAGGGGGAGGCGGAGGCGGAGGCATGCAGAGACGGAGGCTCACCACGATGCATGACACCCTCAGCGTCATCTGCAGACTCCCTATTTGCTAGTTCCACAGACTCTGATGATTCTGACTATGAGTTAGTTGTACAGTGTTTATGAGACATTTTCATATTGTTAATCAGACATCACTGTACTCCATTACGGTACCTTGAGCCTGACATTATATATTGTCATGTTTTTACACTGTCTCACGTTTGGTTTGTGTTTCAATATGGTTTTTTTCAGTATGGTAACTATCCCATTGTATATGGAGAGAGAGAGAGAGAGAGAGAGAGAGAGAGTGCCCTCAGGCATATAACACTGAACAATACATCAAAAAAGATGTCACTGTATAATGTACTCATTTTTGTTGAGCACGTTGAGCTGAAATGGTGCTTATGCTTCATAACTGTTGTCAAGTTTGATGTTCAGTATAGTTTCATATGATTTCATTTCACACAATACAAATTCGATTGAAAACCAGGATAGAAAATCACTTGATGGCCCAAAACTGGACCGCACTGGTCTTGAAACTCTTGGCAAACTAGATAAATGAACTGCATTGAAAAAAAGCTTTCATTTGATACCCATTTTGGCACCAGAAAAACAAAAAAAATTCATTCCTGAAAACCCTAACTGGATTTCCGGAATGCGATATACAACTTTGATTGTAGTAAATATTGTGATTCATTTTCAATCTATTTGCACAAAGTCATTGAAATATTCAATAATGCATCACTACAACTAGCAAACCTACATGGCAAACTGCTAGAAACAAGAGTGAATCGCTATACGTTAACTTTGATCCACGTGGGGTCCAGGTGCCATACCACGGCACACGTGCTGTTGTACGGCACCTGTTCTTTTTTTTTTTTTAAATTTACGTTTTTTCCACTAAAAATGACTTGAAATTTTTTTTAAAAAAAAAACTACGGCACCTGGAACTTTGCTTTGATTCTACCCTTTCTTCATTTTTTCATTTTTTTCATACTTGTAAACTTTTCAAAAACCTTCAATAAAACTACCAAATTCGTGAATTTTCATATATTCTGATTTCTAAGTTACAACTTACCATATTTTGATTATACCATCTATCTCATATTAAAATGACTCTTTTCTTGATAGAATATTCTTTTGCAAAACTTCTAAAAAAATTCAAATTTTTCGAATTTTAAAATTTTTGAATGTTTCATTGACATGCATGCCTGTCAACAAATTACCACCACCAAGAATAAAAATCCCCCCTTAGAGAGATGTAGTTTTAAGAAATGTGTTTCCTAACCAATTATCAGTATAAAAATTCTCCTCATACTCCAAGGGGTATCACAAGAAGCATATGATGTGTTCACGCGTATTATCAGTGGTACCTAACGATTATTACAAAAGTTCATACTTGTAGACTTGCTCAAACTTTGAATACATAACTATAAGGCTTAAGCACACCATTACTTTGTATATCCCCAACAGAAATGAAATACAAAGACAGAGATAAGTATAAATGAGGTTAAGCTTCTTCAAGAAATGCAGAAAAGAATTTAGCATTGTTAAAAGATTCAAAGATGACAATATGAAAAGAGGAACCAAAAATTTCTGGTGTGACAAGATACCAGATCGACATCTGATATATCTAATCCACGAGCAGCAACATCTGTAGCCACCAACACAGAAAATTTCCCATCACGAAAGGACTTCATTATAGACTCCCTTCGATTTTGTGTAATATCCCCATGTAAAGCTTCACACCCCACAAGTCGAGATAAAGCTTGTGAAACCTCATCAGCATCTTTTTTAGTTTGAGTGAATACTATCGATTTACCCCCTCTTCCATAAACCTGAAAGATCAGCCACATAATGTTCTCACATTAAGCAATCTGAATTAACAAACAATAGCCTTCAACCCTAAATTGGCATCATAGAGTAGTTTGAAATCTATAGAGGATTCTTATACATGAAACTTCACTTGTTGATGAAACTTAAAAACAATAACATTTCCCATTTGAGTGAATAAATAACAAAATATAAAATAGGTTTGATTCGAATCACTGTGCACAAAACATTAGAAGGGGCAATGTGTCTAATAATCTTGTACAAGCAAAAAGTTCCTGAAAAGCATGATTGGAATCAAAGTTACAAATAGCATATTGCCTCATGCTTATCAGATAAATATTGATGGAACATGCCAAATGTATCATAGCAAAGCTATATACCATAGTGCATAGCACGTTCCAGAACATGTTCCAGGATTTTGGCCTGGAACGCAGCCTTGAAAAGTTTTTTTTCGGCAATATGGGATTCAAAATGCAAACAAAATTATGGGGAATTTGATAATAATTTTTTGAAAGAAAAATTATGCACTACAAGACCCTGTTTTTGCCAAATACTATTAACTGTACAGCAGCCATTGAAATTCCTTGAAAGCCAGTGAAACTGCCGGCGTTCAGAAAAGCCAGTGGAAGCCAGTGGAAGCCAGTGTTCGAAAAAGCTGCTGCAAAAAAGCAAAAAACATCTCCACCTTCTGATCGATGCAAAGCCAGGCTCTGATACCATTGTAAAGATCGCCAAATGTAGATCCTTAAGATCATGTTGCAAGTGCCAAAAGGAGTGTTGTGGAGCCAAACCACCCAACCAAGTAAAAATTGAAAGTCAAATCCCCAATCAGCTTCACTTTGAGCCACGGTGACTGAATTTAAGAGAGGAGGGGTTTCTAACAACTGAATACCAGAATCTGAAAGTGGGCAAGTTCCTATTAGTATTTTTAGACCTCTTGAGCCTAAGAATAATCCTTTCAGGACCCTGATTATCATCCAATTGTTTTTTATCTCCTCAGAATGCATATGAAGTGGTCAACCCCATGCACTACTACTATTAGGAAAATGGACAAGATCACACAAAGGTAAGATGACTTTGGATCTCCACCCACTATCCTGTATCTGGCTCTACACCCATAGGCCACCATATAGATTGGTGTGCATGTGGGCACATAGGTCCAACCTAACTTTAGGGACCCACCGTTAGTTACTAAGGGTGCCCTCCACTTAGTGGCACTCCCTATGGATATAGACCAAGCCCTCTAGATCCTAGTACCTAAGGGTTATCCCGAACTACGGGGCTGAGTGTCACCCTGTCGGGACCCCTTAGAGACTAACGAGTCACATGTACCCTTGTGTTTGCCAATGGCCATAACAACCCCCCCCCACCCCCTGAAAGGAGCTTTCGTCCTCAAAAGCGAAATTTTCAAGGATGAAATCAAGATACCTCTTGCGAAGCTTGCTTACAGACTCCCAAGTTGACTCGTCTTGGGACCCAGCCTTCCACTTGACTAAAACTTCTCGAAAGACCGCATGATGAGTCTTGCGGTTTCGGATATTCAGAATTTCCTCTGGTTCGTGTGGCAAGGAATTTGGTTCCTCAAAGTCTATTAGGGTTTGTTCTGAGACGATATTGTCTCCTTCTCGCATCACCCGCTTCAGTCGACTGACATGAAAGACCGAATGTACCTTTGCGGATTCTGGCAAAGCCAGCTAGTAAGCAAAACTTCCAATTCTCTTGAGTATTGTGAATGGACCACAATACCTCGGGGACAACTTAGGACACTTACCTGTACTTAGAGTGGTAGAGTCTTCAAGAACTTTCAAAAACACCCGATCACCTTGGAAGGCAACATACCTGCGGGTTTTATCCACATAATGCTTAGCTCGCGCTTGCGCTTGCTTCACATTAGCTTTAGCGATCTTGATCATGGTTTCCATATCCTCAAAAAACTCTCTAACACTCTGTACTTTCTCTTTCCTAGGCCCTACGGCCATGGGGGCTCTAGGTTGAAATCCATACATTAACATGAATGGGATGTACCCTGTAGTACCATCCGTTTCGGGATGATCAGTGGAGCTCATAGACAACTTAGTTTCCAACTTGTTACACAGCGCCCTCCAAAAGTTACCTGTAAATTTTGGACCTCGATCACTGACTATATTGGTGGGAAGTCCATATAGCTTATAATTTTTCTATAAAACGCCTAGCAACTTCTGGAGCTATAACGGTTTTCTTGGTGGGAACAAACCGCACCATCTTGGTCAATCAGTCTACAACTACCCAGATCGAGTCATGGCCTTTACTCGTTCTTGGTAACCCCACTATAAAATCCATGCTGATGGGTATCTCTAGTGGCTGGAGAAGCCCGCCTACCTTGAGACATTCAGCCTTTATGGCCTGGCATTTGGTGCACCTTAGCACATACTCATGTACGTCTTTGTGCATACTAGGCCAATAAAACTTATTCTCTGCAAGAGCATTCGTGATTTTCCTCAAGAATTTGGCGCCTGAAGTCACGGTCCTTGTGTACACATACCCTTCCTCTATAGAGGAGGTACCCGTCCTCAATGGAGAAATTCTTCCATCGAGCATCCGCAACACTAGTTGATGGCACATCCACTTCGGATGTTTCCGCAACATCTTCAGGTGGCGCGTCCCGTCCCGATGCAACTGTAACATCTTCCAATGGCCCCGCAACATTCTCTGATGGCCCTAGTGTGGCTGTGGAATTCCTTTGCTCAATAGCCTGCCACACAAGTGCGTAGTGAGAATCACTAACACACTTTCCTCTGAGTGATTCCAGGAATTCACTCCTGAATGCCATAAAACTTAGCGCGCTTACCATGGGCATTCGACTCAGGGCATCTGCTACCACATTGTAGCGCCCTTTTTTGTACCTTAACTGGTAGTCAAACTCCTGGAGAAGTTCGGCCCAACGAGCTTTTCTTCCTTTCAAGTCGCTTTGGGAGGAAAGTCACTTGATACTTTCTTGATCAAACACGATCTCAAACTTGGCTCCATAGAGGTAATGCCTCCATTTCTTAAGAGCATAGACTATTGCAAACAACTCCTCATAAGTGGAATAATTCAATTGGTGTTTATCCACTTTCTTACTTTCAAATGCGATTGGACGGTCGTGTTGAGTGAGAACAGCACCAACTGCCTGATTACTGGCATCCGTTTCTACTACAAATGCTTCATTTGGATCCACCAAACTTAAGACAGGAGCAGTTGCAACTGCAGCCTTTACATCTTCAAAGCTCGCTTGTTCTTTAGGCCCCCAGCTAAAGTACTTGCCCTTACCCTTGAGCTGATCCGTCAAAAGAGCAGTCAAGCGAGCATACTGATGGATAAACCTCCTGTAAAATCCAGCCAATCCGAGGAAGATCTGCAGCTCTTCCATCGAAGTTGGTACTAGCCCATCGCATAATTGCGGCTACTTTTTCAGAATCCATCCAGATCCCCTCAATGGAGATAATATGTCCGAGGTAGTGAATCTCTTCCTTGAAGAATTCACATTTTGATTCCTTCGCATACAAGGAATTCTCTCTCAGGACCTGGAACACTTGACGCAAATGATCAAAGTGTTCTTCTTTAGTACGACTAAAGACCAGGATATCATCAAGGTAGATTAATACAAACTTGCCCAAGAGATGTCTGAACACGTTGTTCATTAACCTCATAAATGTTGCTGGGGCATTGGTTAATCCAAAGGGAGGAACCAAAACTCATAATGACCATTTCGTGATCGAAAAGCCGTTAACGGAACGTCATCTTCTTTAGTAAGTACCTGATGATATCCAGACCTAAGATATATCTTAGTAAAATACTTTGCCCCTTTGAGTTGATCAAAGATCTCATCAATCCTGGACAAAGGATATTTATCCTTAATAGTGAGTTTATTTAAAGCCAAATAATCTATGCACATACGCATAGACCTATCTTTTTTCTTAACCAACAAAATGGGTGCGGCCCATGGTGATTTACTAGGGCGTATAAATCCTTTAGCTAAATACTCTTGCAGCTGCCGCTCTACCTCTAGGTGTTCCGAGTGACTTAACCTATAAGGAGGCTTACTAATAGACTTAGTCCCGGGTACAAGCCTTAGGTACTACCTTATGGGGTGATGGTTAGATAGGAGGACTACTACCGTGGATAGCAGGATTCACTCGATAATGCACTAAAACAGCTTGTTTCAAAGCACTAAGACTTTGCACACTATCATGTACCAATCTTTCAAGTCTGAAAAGCCTCTCATTAGTTTCTTGCTGGGTATTGGCTTGTTCCTCAACAGACTCTTCTAGTTTCTTAAGATGATCATATGTTTCTACTACCCACTGCCTAAACTCAAAAAGGCTCAATGTTATATTTTCATTTTCTTCCCCCTCATTCATTTCCACATCCTACATGTCATCATGCATGGAGGGTTTCTTGGGAAGGTTCTTCAGTAGGCGGTAAAAGAGGGACTGAATGGCTCAATTCTATAGGAGAACTTCTGTGAGGTAAGCTGGACATGACTATATCTTCAAGTTCATCTACGGGAGTAGGACTCATGTTTACAAAATTGAACATGCACAATAAACTAGACACGATAGTGCCTCTAAAGAAGCAAAACACGCTTCACAATTAACTTGCTAGCAACAACATACACTTGAATTTCGACTTAAAAACTTGACATGCAAGAAAAAAATTTTGACATGCAAATTAAAAAGTGAGAGAGAAAGCTTCTCTTAGTTGGAAATCAAGTGGTCGTCTCGAACACGATCCCGGACTTCACTTTGATACTTTGCAGGTTCGCACCCCATGTCATATCATCATCAAGACTGGCATGTGGATGTAAAGTTTGTTGATTCCAATGCCCCTACATCACCTACACGCAAGGGGGTGGGATAACACAGGCAAAGGGAGCAGCGGCCAAGCGAGGCCTGTTAGAAAACCGACTTGCTCATACAAGTAACCCAAGACAAGATTCCTATTGTGATGAAACAATAGCCAAACACATGAGAGAGAACACAAGTGATGGGAACTCCAACTATGTCCCATCACAAATGAGGTAGGGCGCCAACCTACATATATACTTTCTCTAAACTATGTGCAAGGTAAAAAGCATAAAGCAAATAGCAAATGACAAAAAGCTAATTGCTATAATTACTACCTATATTGGATAAACACCCAAGATGAGTTTCTAAGTGATAAAAGCAAATCCTATTCTAGTAGTAGTGCGCCCACTTACATGTATGACTAAAAACGAATTTACTATAAACAGTAATGGCCCCTATAATAACACGCAAGCATGGCCAAACTAACACTAATTAATCCTAAATGATAACATTAGGGGTACTAATGTAAACATTAACTCTAACACTCCCCCTTAATGTTTACATTGTCTAGAACTATACATAACAAAAGTATGCATGAAGCCCATGTAACGAAGATCCTCAATTCTGATGTAGAACTCATGATCAACTCTGATCTCAATGTCTTCATTACTCGATGTAGAGCTTTCTTCGTATGATGATGTAGAATTTCCTTTGAATGTCAATCCTTTTCATATGAACCTGCTTCATATGACTTCTCAATGTCTTGCTTTAGTCTTCATGTCTCTTTAGTGTATATGTGTGACCACCATGAGTTCAACATATCACCCGATCCTCCACTTGTGTCGATTCCTTGAATTGAACCTGTTTCACTTCTCCTGGTACTCTCATAAGTTACCACTTGTGATGAACTTGACGGACTTTGGTTGAACTAACTCATTTCCTAAGGCCACTTTGGAAGGGCCTAATTTTGGCTAGAAGAGGGTTTTTGGGGCCAAATAAAGGCCAAATAGGCCAGGGGATGGCTGAGCAGGCTGCGATTTGTCAGCCACGCAACAGCACAAACAGATGCAAACAGTTCAAGCGCAGTAGCAAAGGATCCGCAATTTGCTCAATTTGGAGCAGGATGCTTCTGGGGTGTGGAGCTTGCTTTCCAGAGAGTGCCTGGGGTAACCAAAAACGGAGGTGGGCTATTCTCAAGGAAGAATTCACAATCCTACATATGGTAATGTTTGTAACAGCGATACTAGCCATTCCGAAGTCGTCCGGGTGCAATTTGATCCAAAACAGGTTGGTTACGAGAACCTGTTGGATGTCTTCTGGAAGCGCCATGATCCAACTACACTTAATCGCCAAGGAGGCGACGTTGGAACACAGTACAGGTCTACTATTCCACACCTGAACAAGAGAAAGCTGCAGGTGAGTCATTAGAAAGAGATGGAGATGGTCGCGCGCCTTCAAGTGAGTAAGATCTACAAATGTCAACATCAAATCTCATACATCGACACCCACTTTAGAAACCTGTGCTTTATAAGTAGTCGGCTCCACTTGTGTCGATTCCTTGAATTGAACCCGTTTCACTTCTCGTGGTACTCTCATAAGTTACCACTTGTGATGAGCTTGATGGACTTTGGTTGAACTACTCCCCCTGGATGTACACTTCATGTTTGCATTCCAAACACTCTCTCCAAATAGAATAGAATATCATCCATGAGCCAAACCAAATATGCAAGTAAAAGAGCATCCCCAATAGAAAGATAAATGTATACAATACTTCCTCACACAAAGTACTTCACATGATCTTTTCCATGAAATCTCCTACCTCTATCTCACACACAGTCACTTGACCAAACAACTTTCCAACCTAGAAAGCATTTCATCATGATATCTATTTATTCTGACACTTTGTCATATGCAAACTTGGTGTACGTCCAACTTCAACCATGTTGTTTTTCTTGAAGCTAAACAACAACCTGTACTGTTGATTTTTAAAAGCTAATCAACAACCTATGCTTCCCAATCTTAAAACAGAATCCACCACATGACAGAACATGAACTTGGATAGATTCTAAAACTTTTCTCCAGCTCAAATTAGAATTGATCTCACTTAGTACCACCACATGAACAATCAACTATGACTTGGATGGTATCTAGGAATTACATGACAACCACAACAAGCAATCACTTCGATTACTCATAAATCTGAAGTGACTTCCTTGCATGTAGTCATCCTCAAATTGCATGTGATCACTTGTATGTGATTGTCTTGTTGTACTTTCACTTGCATGCAAAGAGCTCCAATTTGGCCTTTATTTGGCCCCAAAAACCCTCTTCTAGCCAAAATTAGGCCCTTCCAAAGTGGCCTTAGGAAATGAGTTCGAAAATGAACTGTTTCCTCGTTATGAAGAACTCATGTCGTTCAATCCCAAATTCACCAGTCGGGCTCCTTTCTGGCTTTCAAATTGAAGATTTTTATTAAAGTTAAAGGCCCAATGGCCGTTTGGACCCCTTCAAAGCTTCTTTCAAGCCAATCCAATGGCTATACTAGATCCAACGTTCCAAGTCGATCCTCATCCATTCAATCTCGACCATCGATCCACCGTGGTGCCCATCCGACCGTTCTTGCTTCTCCCGTGAGCCGAAACATACTCTTATGGCTGCTATACACCTGGAAACACTATGAAAACTTTTGGATCAACGCGCGCGACAGGCCGTCTCTATCCTACACGGCTGCCTCTCTCTCTTCAAAGCTGCTTCCTTCTCTCAAGTTAACTCTGGCTGATCTACAAATTTCGATCCAGCAATGATGGCTCCATTCAGATCTGCTAGTCGCACCTTCATAAGATGCACTGACTTACTCAAACTCTTGAAAGCTATGTCGACACCTTCGATCTACAAAATAGCTTGTTATGCGCTAATGCTGATGATCAAGCTGCATCAGCTACTCTGCACTGTTTTCTCCAACAAACTGCATGTTTCCAGCACTCTGCCTGTTTCTCCAGGAATCTGCCTGTCTGTCTTCTCCAGCGATCTGCCTGTTTCCCGATCAACTACTACAGTAGACCGCAAACTGTCAGCAGAGAGTACGTCTGCAGTTCTAACAGCAGTGATCTGCAGTCTGACTAAATCCAGCCAGCGGACCAATTCCAGCCAGCGAACTGCTTCCAACAATAGCTATAGGTCTGATTTCAACAGCAGTTTCAATCTGCTTTCAGCTCTGCAATTCAACAGATGTGTAGACAAAGATTCAGGTCTGTAGACAGTGATCAGCACTGTAGGTTTGATCCACCAGCGATCAACCTGTAAACAGCCAGCGAACTGCTTCCAACAGTAGTGAAGTGATCTGATTTCAGGAAAAGATCATGTCAAGTACTTTGTGTGAGGAAGTATTTGTATACATTTATCTTTCTATTGGGGATGCTCTTTTACTTTGTACACCGGATCTTCTCCCACAAAGCTGCCACCGTTTTAGTTGAAGATCAAACTTGAGAGCTGGCTAGGGACACCACCCGCACCCATTTTTCTCCTTGAAGATGATGGCCAAATCAATTCCTGGTGAATTGATTCCGTTCGTTAGAGTACCTGCTTGTTCTCTCAAATCTTGAACCACGCTCTGATACCATGTTAGAAAACCGACTTGCTCATACAAGTAACCCAAGACAAGATTCCTATTGTGATGAAACAACAGCCAAACACATGAGAGAGAACACAAGTGATGGGAACTCCAACTATGTCCTATCACAAATGAGGTAGGACGCCAGCCTACATATATTACTTTCTCTAAACTATGTGTAAGGTGAAAAGCATAAAGCAAATAGCAAAAGACAAAAAGCTAATTGCTATAATTACTACCTATATTGGGTAAACACCCAAGATGAGTTTCTAATGATAAAAGCAAATCCTATTCTAGTAGTAGTGCGCCCACCTACATGTATGACTAAAAATGAATTTACTATAAATAGTAATGGCCCCTATAATAGCACGCAGGCATGGCCAAACTAACACTAATTAAATCCTAAATGATAACATTAGGGGTACTAATGTAAACATTAACTCTAACAAGCCCCTAGTAGACCTAGAGGCAGAGGTGGAGGCCAAGGCAAGGGCAGAGGCAGAGGTAAAGGCAAAGATTTAGAGAGACAGCAGCATATCCTTGAAAAGGATTCCCCTTCTCCAATTTCAATCACAAAATCTCTATCCTCAAAGCTTTGTGTATCTTCATCATTGGCATCATTGACTTCATCGATTGTTTCATAGGTCTCTCCAACCTGTGTTTCACCATGACTACACATTGCCGAAGCTCATCATTTTGTTGGAGCAATTTATGGCAAGTTTGCTCAATGAGAGAGAGAGAGAGAGAGAGAGATGAATCTGCATATGGGAATAGCCAACCTCTTTATAGGCTTAACTATTCCACTTAGCCATTGGCCCACGAAATTCCAAGAAGGTGCCATCATCCATGAGGCCAAATTCTAATCTTGTGAAAGGCTTATATATTATTTGAAGGGCAATTTTGTAAGCTCTTCATGTGCAAGTGAAGTTAGTCACCTTCAATCCTTTCACGGGTCAAGACCTTCAAGAATCCCACAAGTTCGAACCTTTCACAAATCACAACCATCAACCTTTTGGACCTTTCATGACCTTCAACCGGCCTTCAACTATTAGGCATGGAACTTTCACAACCTTCAGCCAAAACGTGAACACTAAACAAACTCCAATTGCACCCCTGGAATCACCTCTTATGTACTCGTATAACCAGCATCCGTATGTGCACAAAAATGCATACGGGAACCTATGCGATTAAGCGTACGAATCCCTATCTATAAGCATATGAACGCAACAATGGTGGCAATATTGGGGCACATTCATCTACCCTCTTAGTAGAGATCTCTCTAGACTCTCAATGAGCTTCTTTAGTTCCATATATACCCTAAGTAGAGCCATTATCTTGCACATACTTGGATGCTTCAAATGATTACCATGTAAATCAAGTAGATAGAAATCTTTTTAGTTCCTTTTCTTTCAAGCATATTTTGTACAAAGGCCTACATAACTAGAATTGCCCTTACAATGAGCTCAACCTATGCTCCAAATTCCCTTCCGGGTTCATGCAACAATCTTGTTTGCATGTCAATAGCCCAAATCTTTGAAAACTTTGTTTGAACAAACTCCTCTCATTCTCTAATTGGATCCAAATCTTTCATGACAATCGAAGGCACACTATCCGCCAAAACAACACAAACCACATGCTCAACTACATTTGGAAATGCATAGATATGGAATTATACCAAAGATGTGATAATAGTGTGGCAAACTTAGTTGTCCCCTTAACAATAGCAACATGTCCAACTATGAATGAAAACTTCCGTTGGCTGCTTAACTACACACCAACACTTACTTGACTAGCACCTCATCAAGACTTGCTACAATTGAACCAAAATTTGCTCATGCAAGAAACCCCTCTAGCTAGCTCAATAGAGCTTCCATAGGCTTGAACATGTTACATTAGAAACTAGTTGTGCTACTTAAATAGCAATACCTCGCACTTTGGCCCCATTATAATAATGTAGGGACATTTGCATCTCTCTCAAATAGAGTACAATTGTCGACAATATAGATCATACTCAAACAAAAGATGGTTCATACCTATGAATTTCATTTTCATGGGTTTCCTTCTAGAAAGCAAAAATACAAAGAGATATGGAACTAATGAACTTTCTATAACATACTATTTCCAAGTCAAGCCTGAAAATAAGAGAACCAATAAAATTTGTTCCCTAACATGTCATGACTTTTGCTTTGCCAATCCTAGGTAAGATCGAGATGTTCTTCCTTACCCTTACCAACTAGCCATATACATGATAATTTATCACATTGCCATCCCAAAATCTTGTCACAGTGTCCTTTTCAAATTGTGGTCAACTTCTTTTTATTTTAATTTGTGTGACTCCCTAAGAAATAATTCTTCGAAGTTCCACTCACCATTCCTTGCAGACATTATATCTTGTGGTCTTATATATGTGAGTCACCGTATAGTGATAAAGTTCTTGGCCGCTAACAGGAATGAAAGGATTAAAGAGGCTTCAAACAAAAATCAAGCAATCAAGACATAGTCACCTCCTCCTAATTGACAAATGTCCTTTGACTATCTACCTTTGGCCTTAGCCTTGGCACCTCAAAAAAATCGAGAATTGGACAACTCAAATGCACCTATGGTTTCCTTCACAACAAAGAAGCAAAGAAATTGAAAAAGATCTCAATGGGCCATCTATACTTACTATAGCATGTTCCAAACAACAATGCAGCACAAGATAGTCTAAGTTAGCATTAATGTTTGATCAAAAGATAACAGTCACCATAAAATAACCCAAACAAATTTTGACATTGATAATAGATGCAGAACATATAATAGTTGCAGAACATCAAGTCAAATTGAATGGAAAATGAAAAGAACATACAATTCAAGTCCCAAAGGATGCAATACAAGAGCTGTCTCTACACAATGCTCCTCCAAAGTTGACATAAAAATGGGCAAGTCGCGACTTTCATGATTCATACCATAATAAGGTCGTTCAAAATTCCACGTTTTGCAGCGCTGATTGTAGAAATAGAGTAAAGCTTGATTCCTTCCGCAAGTTTTTCATCAGATTCCCCGACCTGTATATCCACAATTCCACATGTCACTGCCTTTCAATACAAAAATCTGGTGCTACTTAATAGCCTTTCCCCAAATATCAAAGAGAAGATTAAATAAGATGGAGGACCAAAATCTGAACACGTGAGGACAAAAAGATAATGCATTAAATTCAAGTTAAAAATTTAGAAACCACAAACCAGATCAATTGTGATTGGGTCTTGCATGAATTTCCTAGATAATTTCTTAACCCAGCCTGGCATTGTTGCTGAGAAAAGCATACTTTGGTGACCTTCTTGAAGCTGCTCCATGATCTTCTCCACATCCTCCTCAAACCCTACAGCAAGCATTTGATCGGCTTCATCTAGAACCATGAATTGAACAGTACTAAGCTTCAAGGACCCCCGGTCAATCAGATCAATAACACGACCAGGAGTTCCAACAGCTACATCCACACCCCGAGCAAGCTGTCGTTGTTGCGAAGTTATAGATACTCCTCCGTAGACACACAGAGTAGACAAACTCGGAGCCGACTCCATCAATTCTTTCTCCACCTGCTTGGCAAGTTCTCTTGTTGGTGCAAGGATCAAAGCACGAGGTGTACGACCAAAGACCCTGAAGACATAACCAACCCACATGAATGTAGAGAAATATAAGGCAGAATTTCGTTGGATTGCATAAACGCATTTATGAGAAAGGTGTACTCAAAATAAGGAGACAATATCATTAAAATGAAACGTTATTTCACAGCAATCGGAAGAAAAACAACCTTGACGTCCTTCCTTCCTCTTTCTCCTTCAAAATTTGGTGAATGATAGGGATAGCAAAAGCCAATGTCTTTCCAGTTCCTGTCTTTGCACGTGCAATGAGGTCCCTCCCTTGCATAGCAGGCTTAAGAACAGCTCTCTGCATGATAAAGTGAAAACTTACAAAATATAGAGATGGATAAGATACTGCCGATACTTTGTTACGAATGGCACACAAAGAGTTAAAACAAAAAAAATAGCTAGGTGCAAGGAATTCCTCTACGCAACACAAGGATCAGACTATGCAGATACAAACTGGTTAAAACTAGATCTCTAAAGATGTCACTGATCTTCATCAGCTGCTAAACAGAACAAAACAAATGACAAAGAGCAAGGCACCATGGGTATCACCACGAAAATAGGGCACAGCCAACGAATCAAGTAGATCTGTCGTGCCAAACAATTAATACAAAAAGATGACAGCAGACAAACTCCAAGATCAGGGACGCACAAATGTGGAATGTATTCCATCCAGACTCAACGAGAACTAACTCATCATTAACTGTACGGCACAAAACCTTGCTGTTCATTTCCAGTAACAACTTTCTAGTGAAATTTAAGAAAAAATTTCATTTCGATTAACGACATCACATACATGAACAAAAACCCGGGCACATCTTGGTTGTCATTATACAGCATTGTGTGAAAGTTTCAGAAGGCTAATAGATGACAGCAAAAACCATGAGCGGTAAGAGTTCTGTGTCTAAAGAGCTGTATTGGTACTTGCAAACTTTCAGAAAAGTAATATGACTAAACGACCACAATACAAAGCTAACCTGGATAGGAAAAAGATGGGTTATTCCACGCTTTTCGAGGGCATCAACAATTGCCTTATTGACACCTAAACGGGAAATGGCGTTTTCGTCGTTATCTGACTTGGTCTGACCATCAACATGTAACATATCTCCGAGCTCCGAATCTTTCACACTTTTATCATTTACAAAAAATGCAGCATTCTTTTGGCCATCTTTTCCAAGTATTGTAGAGTTACCGCCTCTGCGCAACTCATCTTCAGCCACAGTGTAATTGGCGGTTGCGACAGCAGAGGATTGAAACTCCAAAGCATTTAGTCGCCTCAGTGAATCCGAGTTGTAATAGGATGAACCGTCACTTTTTTTAGGCCATCCATCTTTTAAAGAACTGTGAGAACCCTGAGCAGGGGAACACCGGCATGCACCCGCAGACTGAGAAAGATAGAGATAAAGTTTACCACTGCTCTGATTAAACCTCACCTTCTCGCCAAGAAACGATGAAAAACCAGGCGACGCACACGCATTTCCTGACAACGCCTTCAATGCCCGCCTTGGATCTTCCACAGACAATGCTTGAAAGCACGGCGGCATACCAACAGTGAACGCCATGCCTAACGTTCACAAAATCTTAAGCAAAACAAAAACCCTAGCACCTCTGCCACAATATCAATGCTTGAATTTCCAAGCAGCCTATTATGGCAAAGTTGGAGGCGCTCTACTTCACTGGCATATTCAAAGAACTAACCTCAAAGTAGAAGAGTAAACCACACTTAGCGTATGAAGAAGCAATGGCGGCCTGGGAAACATCACCAAGTTACGCACTCTTTTGCAAATGCTGTAACATACTGATGATTTGACCACTGCAAAAAAGGCGTATGGCAAATCCCAAGCAAAATAGGGGAAAATCTGACACTGATTCTCACATTTACATGTATCTGTATGTATATGCAGGAAAGCTTGGATCGGAATAACAGCTCTCGAAGCCGAGAGCAGAAAGAAGAAAGAAAAGAAGAAGAAGAAGAAGAAGAAACGAGAAGACGAGAAAAGCAGGAGAAGAGAAGGTACAATACGCCCTTCGGGCAGATTCTCGACACGTGGCAAACGCCACTTGTCTTTATCTAAAAAGATTACGTGGCCAGATCTGAACCGTTAAAATAAATCCAACGGTGGACATGTTTTAAGTCATGCGAGCGATTGAGACATGGAGGTGTAAGGCGGAGAGTTCTCGGGCAGAGGAGTACGGGCAGCTCTCATTATCGCTTTTGCCAGAATTAAAAATTCCAAGTTCCACGAAGATAAATAATTTACGAGATTTATTTTCTGTGTATGAAAATAAAAAATGGGTGCTGCCCGAAAAAAACCCTAAGCCGGGCAGCGGCCCTAAAGCCCTCGTCGGCCAGCCATCCATAGATTTTGTGGGATGTGGTAGAGCCACGTCGGTGGGAGGGAGGTATGGGACCCCAAGGTTACCTTTTTGGTGGCCAAAAAGGAGAGTTATCTCGTCTACTTGGCCTCTGTAGATTAAGGGCCGTCTTTGAGTAGTAGATGATGGCATTTGGGAGGCCCATTACCGTCACGTTGATCAAGCTATTGTATCGACTCAGTTTTTAAAGTCAACATTCATCGTCCGAACCCACCTGACATACAAGCTCACCAACAAATATCATACTTAACCAACTTGATGTTTTGTAACCAACATTGAGAGCCAATTTGGCGCCATGCCAAATTGGGGATCCCGCGACGTGGATAACTTCCTTCCAAGTAAGCCGCCCAACTTACACAAGACTTAACAACTCGAAGCTCTGTTATGAACAAGTAACATCAATCCCAAGCAAGTCCTCTGACTTACATCAGACTTAACCAACTCAAAGCTTCATCATGAGCATGAAAATAGCGGGAATGCAGTTTGTAATCACTTTTGTGGTGATGGACATACCAGAGTCTCCTTCTGCCTACTGTGTTTTACTAGGAAGACCTTGGTTGAGGATGGTGAGGAGGACAAGGTTAAGGAAGAGCCTATATGGCTTGAAGCAAACACCTAGAGCTTGGTACTCTAGGTTGCATGACTTTCTCTACTCCCTTGGCTTTGTGATTAGCTCTTATGAGCCTTCTTTGTACATCAAATGTAATGATGGAAAAATCATCCTTTTTGTACTTTATGTTGATGATATCATATTGACAGAAAATGATGGTGAAGGCATAAGAAATGTTAAAGCTTCTTTGTCTAGTGAATTCAAGATGGTAGATCTAAGACTTCTTAAGTTTATACTTGGAATAGAAGTTACTAGAGGTAGTGATTTTACTTATAAGTAAATCAAAGTATGCTACTTCCATTCTTGAAAGGTTTGGCATGAAAGATTGTAAGGGGATTGACACCCCTATGGAGCAAGTTTGTAAAGTCACTAATGATTGTGATGAAGCATCCTTTGAGGACATCACACTCTTTAGAAAGCTAATAGGCTCCTTAATCTATTTGACAATCACTAGACGAGATTTGAGCTATAGTGTAAGCAAGTTAAGTCAATATATGCAAGGTCCTTTGATGCATCATTGGAAAAGTGCCAAGAGAGTGCTTAGATATGTCTCTTCTACTATATTTTTTGGTATTCTCTATCAAGGATCTAACTTGTACTTGAGGGCATTTTCGGATTCAGATTTTGCAGGAGACAAGATGGATAGAAGATCTATAAGTGCATTTACCACTTTTCTTTGTGGAGGAGTGATATCTTGGCTTTCCAAAAAGCAAGATACAATTTCTCTTTCCTCTTGTGAAGCCGAGTACAAGGCATTGACTTCAACAACCAAAGAACTCCTATGGCTAAGAAGACTTTTGGTGGAACTTCAAGTGCTAAAGGCCTAAGAGCTTGCATCTATTGTGACAATCAAGCTTCTCAACAAATTGCTACCAATCCAATCTTCCATGCTAGAACAAAGCATATTGAGATAGCTCCTCACTTTGTCAGAGAGAAGGTGCAATCCAAGGAGGTTCAACTTCATCATGTGCCATCATCCGAGTACATAGCTGATATCTTAATCAAACCTTTGGCTAAAGATCCATTTTTCAAGTTAAGAAGTGCTCTTGAAATTGTAGATTGATGTACGTTAGACTTGCCAAGTTAGAAGTGAGGAGGAGTGTTAAAAATATCAATTCAAACTTATTATACTTGGTGTATTTTGAGATATGAGATCACGATAGGATCTCACACATGTGGAGTCTATTCCCACGTGTGAAAAGATGTACATAACTTGTTTTATAAAGTTAGATTGATTTTAGATGGATCTACCCATGTGTGAAATTGACCTTTGAGTAGAATCTAGAAATGAGTCAAATTGGTCAAACTTTTGTAAATAAAATGCACTTCCATGTAAATGAGTAAATGCCCCCACATGTAAAGATGTCAATCACACGTGTGGATACGATAGAGAGATTCTATTAGATCCTATTTTATAGAGAATATTCCTATAAATGTGGAAGACTAGCTTTTTGTTTTCTAGCCAAAGAGAATAGTCAACTTTGGGAAATGAGCATATATGGCTTCCACTGGTGGATCTGGATGACTAGGCACTCTTCACACGTGTGAAGGCTTGCTGGACAGTACACAGCTCGTGGATCTACTTGATCTATAAAGGAACCAACCAAATCAATGAGAAGTTGATGAGACATTTGCAAAATCTAGTTTTCTTGTATTTTTCACATTTGTCTTGAGTTTTCATGAGTGGAATGCTCTTGTATGCTTGAATAATTTAATCTCTATTTACAGTCCGTACAGGTACTATCCTCCACACGTGTGAGGCCGCTCTTCAAGGTCGGGCTCCGAGGCTCTTCCGCCTCGGAAGGTTGTGCGCCCGAGGATGGAGGCCCGAGGGCGCACAACCTTCTACAGGCGGAAGGGCCGAAGAGTCGGCCCTCCCTTACATGAAATCTGTTTTCACATTTTTTTTTCTTTTTTATTTTTGAGGTAAATTTTTTTTTACATGCACCTTTTGGGCGGAAGGTGTGTGTAAAGAAAAGTATTTTTTTTTACGTGCACCTTCCAAAGTCCGAAAGGTGCGTGTAAAAAAATTTTGTCAAAAAAAAAATTTGCCCCACAAATTATGTTCTGTGAGGTGCTTAGTTTTCTTTGTAAAAATTTGAAAACTGATTTTACGTGACTATTTTGCTTGGTTTTTTAACATATTGAAGAGCATAATATGCATCTATTTTTTTTAAAGACTCTGTGTGTGCCTTTCAACTTGGTCATCATGCGTCAAAGTGTCAGGGTGCCATGTGACATTTTTTTATTGGTCGAAAAAGTCATAGTGCTCATTATGCTTCATAATGTACATGTGAAAAACCTTAAAGTATCCATTATGCAATGGAAGTGGCGGGGCATAGGCCATTATGGCTAAGAATTTCCAAAAGTTTTTAGGTGAGGTCGAGTCTAAAAACTTTTGGAAATCCTTATTAGGCAGAATGGCATGTGCCCCGCCCCTTCCATACTATGTAAACAATAATTCGTGGTTGAGGTCAATTTCGAACTTTAGCAACAATATCCTTTCTTTCATGAATAGTAAAGAATAATTCGTGCATTTTGTCAAACACAAGATACGTATTTTGTCAAACGCAAGATACTTACTTTACCAAAGAGCTTTTATTTTTGAGAGGGAGAGGGGGGAGGGGGGAAGAGGAGGAGGAGGTGACCCTCTGACCCCATTCCGCCATGGGAAGGGCTTTCGATGAGGAGGTGACATTCCACGACCCGAAAACTTTTTTTACTTTTATTTGCTTCTTTTATTTGCCACAAGTTTTTTTTTTATATGACATTTTGCGAGGAAGGTCATGTAAATTTTTTTAACATGCACCTTTCACATTCCGAAAAGCGCATGTAAAACATTTTTTTAAAAAAAAGGAGGAACACGATGACATATGTTTTGGGACTTTTACCTATAAATGAGTAATCTTTTTTTGTATTTTTTCATGGTCCCAGTTTTAGGCCAAATTCAAGGTTTTTTTTAAAGATTCTCTAATTTGCAATTTTTAAAAAAAAATGTTAAAAAGTGTCTATTTTAAATGAAGCACTGTAGGTTTTTTTGTGCAAATTTCATAAAACTATCATAATTACATATCGTATAACATTTTAAGACAACACATGATTTTTGGAAGTCCAAACGTCATTAAAACACAAAAGGGCCTAAATTATATTATACATATTTTTTTTTTCAAAGTACATTTTCTAAGGAATTTTCATTGATGCCTCTCAATTCAGAACTTGACAAATTTTAAACACTTTTGTTTTCAGGTGATGAGATGGAAGACCCGTCTTCTTAATCAGAGTCGACTGACATATCGTCTTCAGAATCCGCGTCCAATGTTGATAAAAAACCTTGTAAGTCAACTTTTCTTTGTTGTTGACGAGTTGATGATGATGGTTGTCTCATTAATCCAAGTCGTTCATTCAGTATGACTATAGTTGACTTTCGTAGATGATTGGTCATTGTTAACTCAAAATTCAAAGCCAAAACATCTACATCTTGTAAATTCAAATCATCAATCCTCGGTTGGTTCTTTGGCAATCGTTTTCTCTTGCCTTTTGAATTTACTTGCAATATTTTAAAATTGTACCTTCCCAAAAAAGCATTTGTTGAAGTGGTGCGCAAGCAATGGACATGTAGTACTTTTGTCTGATTGCTTTTTTGAATGAAAACAAGTACGTTGGCAATCCAAAATGGATGTCCTTCATTGTTTTTTGAAGCTAGAAGTTCAATAAGGCTTCCAATTTGGATTTCATTCAGATCACCACACCACTTCATTTTTGCAGCTTTATACTTTGCCTATTTTTCCTTGAGCCCAAATAAATTTCACATTCCTCGCCTTGCACAAGCTCCAAAAAATCATTATTTTGATGTAGATTTAAAGGTTCAACAATTGTAGTTGAAGTTCTTAATTTATGAGGCCATTGAAATTCTTCAGTTGTTGATGTGTGTTCAAGATTGAGCAAACTAATTTTTTTTGTTCCTCGAAAAAGTCCATCCACCAATGTTGATCAAACTCATCAAAAAATTGATAAGTTGCTTGAATACTTGAATCCACAAAATTTAACGAGGCAAATGGGTCAACTTCACGATGCTCTCTTTGTGTTTTTTGTTCTTCTAGCATAGACTTCAAGGGAGACAATGCAGCAAGCATGATTTGACTAGATGGTATATTGAGCAAAAACCATATTTCTTCAACAAGTAACCATGAAATTGAACTTGAAAATTGTTTGCCCCATAGCAATGTGATGCCAATTTCATTACATTTGATTTTGAACTGATGTTGAAAGCTAATATCATTAATGGTAGCAACACAATGACTTGTTTCATTGGACGTCTTAATATATTCACGAAAATCATATGTATGCCTAATTAACGACACATTTGGCTTGGGCACGTATGATTCTTCGACAATGCTCTGAAGCACTGGTAAAGAAAATGTCTTATTGCGGCTTAGTTGTACAATGGTGGTGGTCAAATTTGGATCGTTTCGAACATTGGGATAATTGAAAAATACTTTCGACTCCAATGTGCCATTAAACACAAGTGTTCCAACAAGATGAACCTAAATAAAATCTGTCTCGTTCAAATTTTTTGGCACTCTAACGAAATGAGGTAACATCGTATTCTTCTGATCCATGCCATCGATGACAAGCCCATATACTTTGAAAATTTCAGACATTTCATTCGATGTTTCACTAATTTTTGTCTTTCCATTGTTTGTTGATCTCTATGCACTTGAAGCGATTTTGCAGCATCTAGTACAAAATGTAACAATTAATATATTCAATAAAACTATGATAATATCATAACATTAATAATTTGAAAACTAAAAAATTAACAAAAAAATAAAAAATTTAAAGTATTGAAAGTTAATTAATTTTTATCTTTCTCATCATAGGTCTTTGCTAGTTGTTTGACAGGTTTTAACAACTCGCATGTCGAACAAATTGTCATTCGTGATTTTTTAGGAATCTTCACCAAACCAAAATTTCTCTTCCAAATCCTAAGAAAATACGAGTAACTTAAATAGACAACATTTTTTGTCTTAGCGAACTCCTTGTACATAAAAAATATCTCTAATTTTGTAAAATTATCTGACAAGTAAAAATATAATAAATTTGGTAATTTTTCTCCATGCACATCCACAAAATGCTTTAGCCAAGCCGTAGTATTCAAAGCATTCGGAGAGACAGTTCTATCCTGTAGTGATCCTCGTAATGTTGGATCTTTTTGCAATCGTGCGTGCATTTTTTGAAGACGTGAATTTTCAATTGCATGAACAACTTTCTAGGCTTTTCGACAAACCTCCGTTGTATTTAAAAAATATGCATACGAGTTTTTGTCGGGTCTCACTGTGGCAGACAAATAGTAATTCTTTTCATCTTTACTTTGCAAAAAAAAATTGGATCTCAACTCTTCGATCTCTTTGTTGTTTAATTTCTGTAAGCAACAAGATGAACAACAAATAACGCATCGTACCTTTCGAATCTCCTCTCTTGTAATCAATTGTTTTTGACGTTTTGTCAAAATAGGTGAAGATTTCAAGTCTCTCTTATATCTTTTCTTTATTTTGAAATCGGTTTTGTAAATTGACCTCGTCACATCTGTAGTTGCGTGAACAGGTTCAAAAGGTGTGAGAATATCTACCTGAACATCAGGTTGTTGGTGGTTTGTCTCTAGTAGTTCAGCAGTGTCAGAAGAAAAAAGATTCTCAACAAATATAGTTGTTTTGGATTCAACCGGATTCTAGATTTGAGAAGTGGACCTTCTTCGAATATGTGAAAAACTTGCACGTCGAACATGAATTGATTGACGAGGATCTATAGATTTACTTGAATCCGTGACTGAGTGAATTGAATCCTGTGAATCATCACTGACTAACTCTTCTGATTCGTCAAAACGATCTTGCAATATTGTTTCTCTAGCATCTGAATCTGAAGACGAAGAACTCAAATTTGTAACAAGTTTGTCAAAGCTGTCATTTTCTGAAAAGTAGTTAAATGAAAAATTTCAGATGATGTTGTTGACGGGGAAACACAAAGGGTATTAGGATGAGAACCTGAAGGAGTGACTTCATAATAGTAACTTTCATTAGGGATATCAGAGGAGGATGACTCAGATGTGGCTACGTACTGAGTTACAACTACATAAATAGAAGAAGGACTACTTGCCATTGCAAAAAAATTTAAAAATTTTGATTCTAGTCCTATGTCAAGCATAAACAAAAATAAAAATATAAACGTAAAAATAACACAACAAACAAAAAATTTACATTATGTTATGCTAGTCATAGAAAGAGTTAAACAGACTATGCCAACATCAATAGAACTACACACTGAAATTCGTATAGAGGGCATTTAACATAAAATCAACAATAACAAAGATATTTTTCAACTACAAAAAATCGCTCTTAAATGTTAAAAAAAATAGGGTTAGGATTAGGGTTAGGGTTAGGTTGTCCTTCTCACAGTAGGATTAGGGTTGGTGACACGAGTTCGTTCTAATAATTGTTCGTGAAGAAAAAAGTTGGTCGTGAAGTAAAAAGGAGGCCTGTTAAAGTTTGAAGGTCAAATTGTTTTTGCTTAAGGACCACAAGAGTAAGACATGGCACCTCATTTGCAAATTTGCGTTCAAGGTTGTCGTTTGAGCGATAGAATCATTCATTTGATGACCTTCTATAATCTCGCGCATAGTTATTAGCAATTCACTTCTTGTCCAGGTAATATTTGTAATTTTTTAAACTTCAAAAGTTTTTCTTTATGCTCAACATAGTATTGTGCCACCATATTTCCAAAATAAATGTTTAATTTTTTTTAAATTCTATGTTGGGCATAGAAAATTGTTTTATTTTGCAACTATTGGCTATGCTTAGCATAGAAACCTTCGTTCCTCGCTCCCATGTCTTATGCTGAGCATAACACCTCTTCAATCTTAAAGTGGTTATGTTATGCTCAACATAAGATATTCTCTTAATTTCTCTCTAGTTCTACGTTGAGCATAGCGTGATTTCTCACTCCACGCGGTTATGTTATGCTGAGCATAGGAATTCATGTTTCGCTCGTCCGCATGTTATGTTGAGCAAAGATCGTGGGCGAGCGAAAGAGAAGATCCTATGCCCAACATAACATATTCGCGTGGAGTGAGATAGCATGCTATGCTCAACATAGAACTCCGAAGAAATTAAGAGAATATCTTATGTTGAGCATAACATAGCCACTTAAAGATTGAAGAGGTGTTATACTCAACATAAGACTTGGGAGCGAGGAAGAGAGGTTTCTATGTTAAGCATAGGCAATAGTTGCAAAAAAAAAAAAAATTCTATGCTTAGCAAAGAAAATAATTATTTTTTTGACTTGGACTTAAAAATGTAAAAAAAAAAAAATCCAAACAAAAATGTTACTTTTTAATCAAATTTTTGCGTAAAATTTTTGTCATTCATACTCGAATTTTAAAGGATTTCTTTATTAAAATTCTAATAAATTTTCAATAATAACTATATTTTGCAGACTTAGAACGAATTTTTTGAGAAATTAAAGATGTCGAAGATTTATTTTCGGATGTCAAGCCGGGCTCTGGATGTTCCTCTGAAGGACAAAAAAAATACATGTTTTATTTACAAAAGGTGTAAATAACAGTAAAATGAATAAACTATTTATCCATATTGTTGAAAAGAGCATAAGAGGTGAAGGTTCATTTCAAGTGCAAGGTAGAGTCCTTACTGATCAGCCCGATGACGATGTGGAGCAAGAGAGCTTGGTCAATATTCTTGTGAAAGAACTTGACAAAAGTCGTTCGATATTCATTTTGGATCAGAGAATGTTTAAGATTCGACTTTGCAAAGACGATGTCATTAAAGTGTATTTTGACAAAGCCCTTGTGACATTGGTATGAACACATAAAAAAAATAAATTATATTATTTGCAATGAATTAAATTTTATATCATTTGCTATTATAATAAATCCGATCTATGTTGAGCATATATTACTTTATGAATACTCAAAGTTCTCTAACATTATTATTTTCTTTCATGTAGAGCCTCAAACAATGTTTAAAAAAACATGCTCTGTGCTGTTGCTGAAGGGAAGGATCCAGTCTTTTCTTCTCGTAGTACAAAGTTAGTGGCAGTGACACGTGGCAATATAGCTTTTTCCACTGTCCCATCCCACACAGATGCTACGGGTAAGTTTGCACCCTCCGAATCAGCCATTTTCCCCAAAAAAGAAAAGATCTCAGGCTGCTGTACATATTGAATCCGCAACCAAAAAACCAAGGTCTAGAAACAAATCCATGGCCAAGCGACCAAAAGTAGTTCCTTCTAGAAAAAAAAAAAAAGTAGAAAAAAGTTAGAAGAGACCACTTTAGTTTTGCCTGGAGCCACTATCCAACCGTTGAAAGATGCATCTATGATATCTAAAATTAGAGATCAAATTCATAAAACAAAAAGAATTAAAGAAATTACATTAATTCTAGATATAGACCAGTGTGATCGACCTCCGATTGATCCAGCCACTAGAGATCGCCCAATGGAGGTTCGAGAGCTAACGACACACATGTACATAATTTAAAAATTAAATGTAAAGATCATACGCAAGCAATTGTGACACCTTTTGTTCTTTTGGTAAATTCGGCTGAATGTAAATCCGTTTTTTTGTTGGGAAAATGGAGATAGGTTGAATCAGTGGAGGCGCTCAAATACCACTATTGGATAGGAGCACTGATACCATTAATGAAATGAGATGATATGAACTAGATGTTCAGATATCTCTTGAATAAATGCAATCTCAAAATTTGAATCTTTTCAGTTTCTTGTAGTTAGACTTAGTAATCCTTACTATAGTGTTGTGGGCTATGCAATTGTCTGATAAAACAGAATGAGTTAACATTGTGAAATTAAAGTCAAAACGACAACAAACCTCAACGTATCTGAGATCTATTATGAGCCGGAATCTTGTAACTTTAAGATGTAAAACAAATTAATACTTCTAATGGTTAAGAATGTAGAAGTCAATGACATTCATTCTACTACCTTCTCGAGGTGTCGTAGACAACCATGGAAAGTGTAATAGTTATCGTTGTGGAAGTTGTAATGAGGATGATGATTGATAACACGAATTAATATGTCTAATAGCTGATAACATAGGAGTCAATGACATCCATTTTACTACCTTCTTGAGGTGTCGTAGACAACCATGGAAGTGTAACTGTTACCACTATGGAAGTATGATGATTGTAGTGTGTTATCGAAACAAGAAAGAGTGAGTAAAATCCAATAATTCAAGACATGATAATGTGCAAAAAAAATCTTACTTCTGTTTCAATTAAATGAGCTGAGTACAATGATTCTGTATGATTATGGTGTGTAGAATAAGCTAGAATACAAATCACTATAGTGTTTGTCATGAAATAGCTTACGATCGTGCGTAGCACTATGCACACTGTAAACTCTCTTGCAATCACCTCTCAATGATCGATCTCTTCCTTTCTACACCTCACTAGACGCATTTCTCATCACCTTTGATGTTGGCGTTTAGTCACTATTTATTGACGAACTAACCATCTTGTAATCTTCTGATTAATTGTACAATTAATAGATCTTGTAATAGATGATAGTGATTATGACTTACAGAGCCTTATTACAGTTTGTAAAGCGGCGTTGAAGTTGATCGTGAGCAGTCATTATCACGATGATATCTGAAAGAAATACAATGTATTTCTTGCAAGTGTCGGGAAGTTCACAATTTTTGGGATTTTGAAGAAGGCCAAAAATGACGAGATCTGCATGTATATTTGATACTTAGCATTTTTGCATGTTGTGGAACTTCATGTAAATCTGCAAGTAGTTGAATTGTCATCGAACTGTCACTAAATCGTGAGTAAATATGTAATGTCGAAGATTTCAACTTTTTTGCTTGTGTACAATCCAGTGTTTTTCTGCAAAATTGCATCTGAAGCTGACGAAAAAAAAAAAGAGTACTAGGAAATAAAACTTGCGGCTTTTTAGATGGATCAGAGGGTGAAGGAAGATTAACTCCCACAGAATTTGCCCAACATCAATACTCCGTGAATGATGTGAATTATAAGTACAAGATTATTGTTGATGGAATTAGGGAGCCCATGATGAAGAGGTTTGTCATCTGAATTTTGGAAGTCTAAATCTGATGAATAAATTGAGAGTATATTGTCTAATTTTGATGATCAATTGAATATGGTCTATAAATCATGGTTTTATGGGAAGCAGCATTGCAAAAAATTCAAGTTAGATGGTGTTGCAAGAGAGAAAAACATCTTGGATATAATCCACACAGCTTTATGTGGACCAGTGAGGATGTTGTTTATAGGTGGGACCTATTTATTTATCACTATTATAGATGATATGTCACATGAGATGCAATATTTTAAGATCTGATTAGATTAACAGGATAGGATTTACCATAAGCCAATACTTGGATCAACATATTATTGTTCAGGTAAAGTCCTTTCACTCTTAGAAAAACAAACTACAAATATTTTCATGTTACAGGTTTTCTCTCATCAATCCTTCTAGAAAATATGGACACTTGCACTTGAACTGTAAGATATGTGCACATCATAACGAGCATCATTCTATTTTTATTCCAAAAATTTCATGATTCTCATCTTTCACCATTTTAACATATGGGAATTCAAGGACAATGTCCTTTGTGTGTGTGTGTGTGTGTGTGTGTGTGTGTGCTTTTTCATCTAGGAATATACCATGTCTCTATTTTGAATGTATGTTGTCTCCTCTCATGATTGAAGTTGGTCTTTTTTTCTCATCCCTTGACTAGGAATCAATGACATTGGAGGTCCTTCTTGGAGCTATTGTTTTAGTTTCCAATTGGCTTCTAATGGGAATCCCATGCATGTTGCGTGAGATTCGTGGCTTCTACGACCATCTATATGTCGGTTATCTTTGTAGGGATTGTAAAGATATCTTGTCCAAGTTTCTTGAGTGGTTAAAATCATTGTTACAAAACACATCATTTATTGTGTCTTGGATCTAGATGGATTTGAGCAAATAAGAAGCGAGGTGCAAAAGTTTTCCTAGAGGAATTGGATAATAGAAGACCACATTTCCCTTGTTTTGATGTATCCATGTCAAGCACATAGCGTGACCATTTAGGGGAGTTCTTGTTAATTTTTAAGTTCTCCAAATCTCATGTTGGCCAAAACTCAAGAGATTTTTGTTAATATTGAGATTAGTGTCAAGAATTAGATATGCAACATCAAGCATTCACCATAAGCGATCACCACTAGTAAAAGCTTCGTAAGGTGTCTTATCCTCCACGGACTTCGTAGGACACCGATTCAAGATATGAGTAGCTGTGTTGCATGCTTCTGCCCAAAAAGTATTTGGCAAACCCTTGCTCTTAAGCATTGCCCTAACCATCTCCACAATGGATATGTTTTTCCGTTCTGCCACTTCGTTCTGTTGTGGTGAATAGGGTGTAGTGCTTTGTCTCTTGATCCCCTGATCCTTGCAAAAATTTATAAACTCTGTCGAAAAATACTCACCGCCACCATCTGATCTGAGGGTCTTAATATAACAACCTGTTTGTTTTTCAACTAGAACTTTGAACTCTCTAAATTTGGCAAAAGCATCAGATTTCTTGCTTATGAAATAAATCTAGATATGTCTACTGTAGTCATCAATAAATGTGATGAAATAGTAACAACCACTAATGGACCTAGTTTGTATTGGTCCACACAGATCACTATGAACAAAATCAAGAATGCCATTGGCTCTTCTTGCTCCATCTTTGGGAAATCTCTCTCTATGCTATTTTTCCAAAATGCAACCCTCAAAAATTTTTCCTTCAAAAGAGATATCAGGCAATCCAACAACTAGATTACCTCTTTTAAGGATTTGCAAGCAAGCTTTGAGCACTGATATGACCAAACCTTTGATGCCAAAGATCACTTCGACTATCAACAGTGCTTACCATAGCTTGAGTAAAAGATCTCACATTCAATTTGTAGAGTCTATTCTCGTTGACTCTAGCTCCTGTAGCAATCACTTTGTAGTGATTCTTGATGTCTTTGTCACTGTCAAACTCAACCTTGAGTTGTTGATCAGCCATCATCCCAACAGATAGTAGATTGTTAGCTAAGCCAGGTACATATTGCACATTGCTTATATGCTTTATCTTCCCGTTGGCTAACTTCACTGGTACCACTCCAATTCTTTTAACAGATAGCAATTTGCCATCAGCTTGTCCAACTTCAGCACCATTGTTAGTCTTCTTGAGTTCTGAAAACCACTCTTTCCTTGAAGTCATGTGCTTGGATGCACCACTATCAATGTACCAGATATCCTTGGCTTCATCACTTGTCATTAATGTTGTAATGAACAATTTTGAACTCTCACCTGTATCATCTTCATATTGATCATCATCGTATTGATGTTGATCAGTATAATTGTCTTCATAATAATAGTCATCAAATCGATGTTGATCAGCATAATTTCTCGCTTGCCATTTGTCTTTTCTTTGTTCCATCTCCTTCTGTTTCTTGAAGCATTCACGCTCCCAGTGACTAGGTTTGTTGCAGTACCTACAATTTCCAGGTTTATTTTGCCTTGAATAGCCGCGTCCTTGACCTCGATCTTGATTCCAATTATCTCGATTCGGACTATCATTGACTTGCTCATGAAATTGTTGAAATGATCCTCGGCTTGAGTTTCCTCCTCTCGATTGATACTTTCCACGACCAAATACCTCGTCCTCTAACTGCAAGAGCTTGATCATAGCTCATGTTATGATGATTCAAGTTCTCTTGACGTTGCTCTTCTTGCAAAAGCAATCCACCTAGTTCTTCATAGGTTGGAAGATTTTCTCTTGTGGCTATACTCGTAACAAACATCTGATGTGACTCACTCAGACTATTCAATGTCAATTGCACGATCTCACGTTCTTGTACTCGCTCTCCAACTGCTGCTAATTGATCACGAATCTCTTTGATCTTCAGTATGTGATCGGCAATAGTTGCACCATCATCCATCCGCAATGTATGCAACTTTGTCTTTAGAAATAGTATTCAAGATGTATTTGTCGTTTCAAACAATGTCTTCAATGTATCCCACGCTTCTTTTGGTCCTTCTGAATCTGAAATATAGGGAATAATTGCATCTCTAATTGATAAGTTGATGACATTTTGGGCTTTCTATCTTCTCCTATCAAATGCTCGCTGATCTTCTTCAATCACTGGCCTTGTTTCTTCACCTGTCACGATCTCCCATAGCTCATTTTCCATCAAAATGTTCTTCAGTTTGAATTTTCAAAATGCATAGTTGCCGGCACCTTCCAATTTGCTTGACTCATCAAGGACACTCTCGCTTAGAGTTGCAATTACTGGATAGATGAGTCTCGATCACAAAATTTATTCACACCACAGAACTGTAAATTTTTGGTTGTACACCTGATATCGGTACGACACGCGGGTGCACGACTGCTCGGGATTCTCTTTACCTCTGGCGCGTCGATCCGATATTAGTACGGATATGCTATATTTATATGACACGCGGATGTACGACTGCTCAAGATTTTTCCTACCTCTGGTGTGTCGATCCAATATTGGTACGGAAAAGATTAAAAATAGAGGGAATATAAGAACTTTCAAAGAGAACATTCTAGATTTCCCACTTCATATCTTTGCAAAGAGGCGGCGGCTACGCCGCCTCCTCTTTGCAAAGATTTCGAAATGTGTGATCGTTCAAAAGACAGATATCAGTAATGTAAAAAGTATGAAGCCATCTAACTTTGAATGGTAATACTAGACACTGTCTAGTGTGATTTGCGGTACTCCAAACAGACAAATGAGAGATTTCTTGACAAACCTCTCACACAAATAGCACTTTCCACAACAACTAGGAAGTATTGTAAAAATCTCCTCCACTCAACAGATTTTCAATCTGTTTGATGCTGCTCTGGCCTTTTTGATGCCTCCGGGACTGTGCTTTCGTTCCCCACTGATGAATCTGAGCTCCAACCCTACAAAATACACCAAAAAATAATTTCTTCCAGTCGTTTTTGTCTCTCCAAGCTTTCACCTCCCGTGAAGGACTTTCTCACTTCGTTGTGGAGGCTGTGACAAGTTGTATCCACTGATCATGCACGCAGGACTATCGATGCTCTAATACCATGTCAAGAATTAGATATACAACATCAAGCATTCACCATAAGCGATCACCATAAGAAGGCGGAAGAAGAACACGCACTGTCACTCTATCACACTAACTCATACATAATGTAAAATGTACAAATAAACCCTGAACCCTAATAGAGAGAGAAAACCTACGAGTAGACTAATAGACTAGCCTACGGCTATTGACAGATGGTCACAGATGTCAACATTAATGTGCATCGTAAACAGTAACAATGAAGTTTATCATTGATTTCTAACAATTAGTAATAAAAAAAAGTTAATAAAATAATTATAATAAAATCAAACTAAAAAAGCAAAACTTACAAATTTGGCTTGTAAATTGGATTTTCCACCCGAGCCAAGGTGAGATTGGCCCAAGAGATTGATTCTTGATTTGGTCGCTTCCCGTTGTTGTTTGAAACGATCCGGATTCCGATGTTTGGACTCGTGTATCACCTTTGCCCAATCCTTCTTTGAAGCCCATCCCGGTCTTTTTTTTTCCATTTTTTACATATCTTCGTAAGGATTGACGCTTATGACGAATATGCGTACACATATTCGTCAATGCCCACACCTCCCCAAATCTATTTGATTGAGGAAACTCACTATTCAAAAGCGCAAGTATCTTATTCTTGTCATCTTGGTTTTGTTGCTCCCAAGGAGTGAGCCAAAATATTTGAGAGCAAGGTCGTGCATCCTATTGATGACGACGTTGTCTTTGGTATCCTTAATGATGGAGCCATCATCTTCTAAATTATAAAACAAATTGGATGACTCCTCCGATGGGACATCCATCAAAGGATTACCTCTATTGGAATCGGGCTCCTTTTCGGAAAGACAAAGATGTTTCAATCTTTGTCTCTCATCGGGAGATAGCTAACCATAAAAGTCCGCAATCCGATTGGAACCGGATCCTCCTCTTGCACTAGAAGAAGATCTTGGTCTTCTCCTAGAACCACTACCACTAGAAGACATTGTGTGTGTAAAGAGGGAGAAAAGAGAGAGATAAAAGCTTAACAAATGTAAAAAAAAAAGCTTGAGAAAGAGAGAGCTTAAGAAAAGTAAAACTTCAAATTGTGTGTGTGTGTGTGTGTGTGTGTGTGTGTGTGTGTGTGTGTGAGAGAGAGAGAGAGAGAGAGAGAGAGAGAGAGAGAGAGAGAGAGAGAGAGAGAGAGAAAGCTTAACAAATGAAAAGAGCTTGACAAAGAGAGCTTCAAAATGTGTGTATGCGTGTGTGTGTGTGTGTGTGTGTGTGTGTGTGTGTGTGTGTGTGTGTGTGTGTGTGTGTGTGTGTGAGAGAGAGAGAGAGAGAGAGAGAGAGAGAGAGAGAGAGAGAGAGAGAGAGATTAATCACTAACACAATGAAAGCAATAACACTATGCAAAAAACTAGTGAATAAATGCGTTCAAAAACGCTCTATTTAAAGGATTTTTTGGATTCAAATTTGTGTGGCACTGCCACGACAATTTTTGCCATGCATGGCAAAAAAAAATTTCTTTTTAATGTCGTCGTACTCTGATGGCCTACAATTCTTCTGATGTCTTGCTTGACATCCAAAGTTTCTTTGGTCCCAAGTTCGAGCCTCAGCAGTCTTCTGATTTACTTAGCTACATTGATGTGTGTTGGTATTTTCAAGCTGACTTGTTCTAGGCCACTATGATGCTTAGCATCATCCGTGGCTATCTCATTCTTCTATCATCTTTGGCTACGTTGATGTGATGTTGGTATTTTCCAAGTGACTTGTACACATCCGCTCAGCTAAACGTCATCTGTGCTCATCTCATTCTTCTATCTTCTTTAGCTACACTACTATGATGTGCCATCCTGCGGCTGACTTGTTCCATCTCCATCACTCAACTTAGCATCATCTGTGGCCATCTCAGTAATCTACCTTCCTTAGCTACACGGATGTGCCATCCTGCGGCTGACTTGTTCCACCTCCATCACTCAACTTAGCATCATCTGTGGCCATCTCAGTCTTCTGCCTTCCTTAGCTACACTGATGTGATATGCTATTTTGCAGCTGAACTACTCAGCTTAGCATCATCTGTGGCCATCTCATTCTTCTGCTTTCTTTAGCAACACTGATGTAATGTTGATATTTTCCAGCTGATGTGTAATAGACATCTTTTTTATAGCTTCACAGAGACTGAATCAAAAAAGTTGTTCTTGTTATTGCGGCGGCTTGGGCATTTGGTGCACTGCAATTGCAACTTTTAACCAGCACAAGAATGTGACCTGGCGTTGTTTTTAGCGATCTTGCACTGGTAGCAAAAGACTGCTGTAAAAGGAAAACCATAAGAAAACTCTGTGAGGGGATGGCTTGCTGCTAAGATGCAGCTTAATTTGAGCACAAACTTTGTGCAATTTCAATACAAAAAAATCAAAAGGACGGTTTCCAGCATAATAACAAAGAAATTTCTCGTTCGAGGGTGTCTTCGACAAGATGAGTCTACACAATTGTGAGCCATTGACAAATAGACAGAAGATTCATACAGAAGCAGTATAGACAAACGAATAAGTTTAGGATCATCAAGGAAACTAGTTGTAGCTTTAGCATGCAATAGTTTGCTGCTTACTGTAATAATTGTTCTCAACCACGTTACTATTCATGGGAATCACTCACTTCTTACTAAGGAAAAAAGCACACGATTCCATCCAGCTAATGATCAATTTAATTTTGTTGATAGATTCTCTTCACGTCATTTGAAAGAACAACCTCGACTCTTGACCTCATTAAGATCAGGAAATCTGTACTCCGTGCATATTGGCCTACTAAGGATCTCACTACTACAGCCACCACTTTCACCACTGCCACCGCCAGCACCAACACCAATATCTGCTGATTCTCATGGATGTGAACGGGTGTGTGGGAAAGTACCCATTCCCTACCCCTTTGGCCTTTCGCTTGAATGTGCGCGCAGTTCTGGGTATGAATTGAGTTGTATTGACTCAAACAGCACATTGGCGAAACAAAACCTGGAAGATTCAACTGGTCCGTGGCCATTCCTTTCAACTCCGTCAGGCTCCTTTCAGATTGCTAGCATAGCTTCTGGTAATCTGATCATCAATACAACAAAAATCAAAGCCTTGCCAAAATGCAGGTCTCAAGCTCCGGGCCTTGGAAATGCAAGCTTAGTACTTGATCCTGATGGCCCTTACATCATCAGTCCGGCCAATTACTTTTTTGTGGCAGGTTGCAGATCTGTGGGGGAATATTCACTGGACTTTCCCTTAAACTCATTTCAATTTTGGTAATGGCAATAACGATGAAAGAATTTGTGGACCGATTTCTTGTACAAATCAGCATCAAAATCCTTTCTGCAATGCATATGATTGTTGCACTCTCTCTGTAACCGCATCTCGACAAATATACCAGATGGGTAAAGGTATTTCTTTTTCTGGCCAAAGTAATTGTGGGTTTTGTAGCTTTTTGTAAACACCGTCCTACTCCACTTGGAATGGTGGTTTGATTGGAGTTGGGCAATATGGAGTCCAACTTCTCTGGGCAATACAGGAATACAAAAATTGTGCTGCTGCCCTAACCCAGCTAGATTATGCCTGTTCTCCGAGCCCAGCCAGTTGTAGTGATGTTTCAGAGGTTCCTGGGTATGTTTGTGAGTGCACTGCCACCGACTATCACGGAGATGGATACAACAATGGGACCGGCTGTACAGGTAAAAACATAAAAGCATCATGTGAGTGTTGAAAGAACAAAACTTTTCATCTGAAAAACGGTGCAATTTTCCTCCGGCATCTTGCTATAGATGAAATTGAAGATTTCCTTGAGCCAAATCTTAAGAGGCGAACATAAACTTCATGGACTCATGATCTAACGAATTTTGCTGAGATATGGTGAATTTGATTAGTTTTAGGATTTCTTATTTGATTCATATATTTGTTTAGGTCGCATACAGTAAGCATTGAGCCAAGGTAATTGTCTCTATGCTTTGAAAATATTCACCATCTTGATGGTTTCTCTCTGATCTCTCTGCAATTTGTTTATGTGTGGGACCTGTTGACATCAACAAATGTACAGATGCCAGTTTGAATGATTGTGCAAAAAATTTTAAGGAAGTAAAAGCCAGGAGAGGCTTTCGTCCCACTGCACTTGATGAGTGTGGTTGGAATGCCCAAGACATCAGTAGTACAAGTGTTCATCTAGACGAGAGCTCAAAAATGCCAAAAAAAAAAAACTAACCAAATCTACTATTGTAGGACCTGCTAGTGGCTTATTGGGTTCCTTATATGTTGGAGAATACCCCAATCCAACGGTTGATCAAGGAAACTGTAGACGCATAAAAGAATGGGTAAAAGAATCCCAAGCCCGAGATCAAGCCAAGGAGGCAGTCTAGGAGCATGATAGAGGTTAGTCTAGAGGTGAAAACGATCAAAGGTCCAATGCTTCCCCTCACTCTCTGATGAATCCAACATTATTGTAGTTCATCCGTGAGACTGGACATAATGCACATGTACATGAGCATTCTGGTGTGGAGATCTCTTTCCAAGTCAAGGAGATAGAAAAGGACCATACTATTGTCTTGGTCGATCTATTGTGAGGAGATATTTGATTGCAATTAGGCACCTTACTCAAAACACATCCAACCATTTGGGAAGGATTTAAATCTTACATAGATGGACCATGCGGTACCCGATCCACCCCAAACCCCATCAATCCCATGCCAGAAGGAGTTGAGAAATCACAATTTGTCCACTAGGTAGGAGTAGGTTGGGAAAAAGATGCAAAACATGTAACGATCCCAATCACACATCGAGGGTCACCACAAAAATCAGTCATAATTGACGGAGGATCAAGAGTTAACATCATCTCCTCCAAACTATTCCAAGCATGGGGACTTACACAACTACATACATTGGCAATTTGCCACGCATATTGCCACACACATAAGATGGGGGTCAATTTGGAGCTTGTCTGGTTTGTGTGGCAATTCGCATGGCACTATGCCGATTTTAAGAGATCTCCCAAAGAGTACTCAATATCATAGGTAAACAAGTGAAAAATCATTCTATCTTCGAGTGCTTGATTAGGTGGAAGGGTCAGATTGAGGATGATGATTCGTGGGAAAGAGTTGAGAGCATAAAGTAGATCTGGGCCTAGTTTTCACTTTTGACGACAAACGTAGTTCAAGGGGGGAAGAATGTTATGTCCATGTACCAAAAAACTCATCAAGATGACAAAAGTGTTGTCTACAGATGTGGGCAGTACGGCTACTGACCCTCACCAAGTTTGAATCCCAAATCTTCAACCTAAAACTTGATTTGAACTCACCCTCTCAAGACTAGCTTTCTAGCAACAATGGATAGTCCTTTGATCAATGATTATCCTCTTGTACTTGGCTCTAATACCATTCTGAAAATATAGTACAAAGGACCATAAATGAGTCTACTTAAAGCTCCAAGAGTGATTGGTTGATTGACACACCTATCCAATGCAAAACTAGTCACCAAGTCTTGATCTAGATTAGCAAACTAGGATCTTACAACCAAGAGCAATCAAATAGAATGATCAAATATGAAAAACTGAAGCCTCCATTTTTGTCCTAATTTGTTAACCTTGCCTAATCCTAGAGTTTTGCCAAGTTGGTGGCTAGGTTGGTTATCCACCTCCATGATTCATGGAATTTGGCAATTTCTCACACTCAAAAGGCAATGAACATATGGTGTGCAAACTCTATAAAGCATTGTATGGATTGAAACAATCACCAAGAGCATGGGTTCAGAGAATTAATTCTTTCTGAAATTGTATGTAATTTGTATTTTGTCAATTTCATTTGTACTTCAATAAGATTTAATATTAGTTTTGTTCGTATATTACATATCAAATATCTTTATCACGATCAACCAACGAATATGTCATCTGCTGAAGAAATGTCTCGAAACAGGTATTTATATTGTAGTCTTTATGAAATAATATGTACTTATGATATGGACATGTAGCATTGTGTGTTGCATATGACATTTTTTTTTTGTGTTAATGCTCAAAGCACAACGCCTCCACGAGATTTCGAAAAATTAAAAAGGATGGAAGCTTATCAAAAAAGCAAATCACGAAAAAGAGCACAAATGATTGATCGAGTACTTAGTGGAGGATCATCGTCATCAAGTTCTGGCACTCGACCTCGACAAAGAACTACGGTACTATATATTCGTAATTATTAAAAATTTGAGAACAAATTAATTGTCATGCAAATCATTTTTTGCATCAACAAGCTAACTATTCTTATGTTTGTTACATGAAATTAGTATCAAAAAGAGTACGACGAAAAGATATATTGTGAGTGTAAGCAATGCAAAGGATTTAAAATTCAACCAAGGCAAATTGTGGCACAACATTTGTGGAAGTTTGGAAAGCATGTTGAGGAGCCTGATGTGGTTTTTGAGGTATATTTTATTTGCTTAGTATTAGTCTTTATCATTCACAATGCTTTTGAAAAAAAAGATTAATGCATGTATACTTTCTCTCTCTTCTAGAATAGTACATTGGTGTCAACCTCTTGCACAATTGATAATCTTATCAACAAGATAAGAAATATTGATTTTGGATCATCTTTGGCATTGGACGAAGATCTAGTTGATGATTTTATTGATGAGGTCACTAGTGACTACACACCGAGTAATGTGGAGGTTATGCATATTCCTATGTCTCATATATCCACTCACTCCTCCAGTCTTGCAATTGATCCTGCTTCAATGGATTCTGATCATCTCATAGTGTCATCACACCTAGATTGTATCCAATCCACAACACCTTGTGAAAATCCTATCCCAAGCTCTACCCATCTCATGATGTCACCACATACAGATATTGTGCATCCCATCACACCCAACGTAAATTGAACAGATTCTTCTATCTTAGCTACGCCATTAAAAAAAAGAACATGACTTGGACGCATTTTGACAAAATTTGAAAAAGAACAAAGTTTTTTACATACTATCGACTTGTCCAAAAATGTTTTAAATTCGTTGACCGAATCTCCCCTTCCTCCTCATCTACATGCATTAGTTAAGTCGTTTGATAAAAAGAAATATTCATGTTGGCTTGATACGTTACCACTACCATTATGTGGGACATCATTTTCATATTGGGGTCATATGTACATAATTAAGCCTAGTGAGCAGTTTCCTAATGCCGGATTAGGTTTATTTTCTTTGACTAGCATTGATGTCCCGGACAAGTCATATCTAACATGGAATGGGACTTTGCAAGAAGATGTGATTGGAAGGTTTGTTTATTGTTTATTGTTTTTTGTTTTTTTATAAAATACAATGTAGCTTGTATAATGATTGATTATGCATGTATTTTTTTCAACCGGATCGACTAAACAACAAGTGGTGGTATGTTGTTCAAGTAAAGCCACGCGCTAGACATGTATTTGAAAATGCATACATTGAGAATGAAATGGAGGACTTGAATATTGACAACACAAACATGGTCGATGTAGATATAGAAATATCTCAAAGTTCTCTAAATATTATAGAAAATCTTAAATGAATCGAATGATTATGACACAAACGACAATATTGAGAGAGGGTCCGATTACTGTAGTGATGATGAAAATCATCTAAGCGGAGATGAGTTGCAAGATGTATTGGCCGATGAATTTGAATCTTGTGATGATGAATAATAAATTATATATATATATATATATATATATATATATATATATATATATATATATATATATATATATATATATATATATATATATATATATATATATATATATATATATATATATATATATATATATAATCAATTTTGTGATAAAATGATAGTTTACGTAATTATTGCATCTTTATAATACATTCTTGCATTTTTTAAGTTTACCTTGATTTCAATCTACCAATCACTTCTGATTCATTTTAAATCAAATGCTTTCAATGCAATCTATATCTTATTAAAGATCTAGCAAAAGTTGTTGACCAAAGAAAACAATTAATGAGCATACGTTGATCATTTATAGTCGCTTCAAAAACATTTTTCTTTTGAAACATTCTTACTATACTTAAAATATATTAAAGCAATATCTTCATATCTTCACTCTGGTCGAAGCACAATATTGATTTCGTCAGAGCACAAAAATTTGACACAATGATCATTTGATTTTTAATTCACAATCATGATAACATAATAATCATTTTATTATTAGTCCACACTTATTTAAAGCCTAAAAAAAATTTCATTTACTTTTAAATTAATCATAGGGTTGTTTGTTTATCAAAGTATTGTTCAAATAGTTTTAAAAAAAATATAACAAATATATTTTGCCACGCGTGGCAAAAAATTTGCCACGCATGGCAATATAAAATTACAATTCTTTGGAGTTTTTTCTAGAGATTTGCCACGCGTGGCAAATCTCCAAAATTACAACAGGTATATTTTGCCACGCGTGGCAATATAAAAATACAGTTCTCTGGAGTTTTCTCTGGAGATTTGCCACGCGTGGCAAATCTCCAAAACAAATGAATATCAGATTGTCAGGTGAGAGGCGGTTAAATAATAGCCTCGTGTGGCACTTCCACGCGTGGCTTTACCACGCCGCACAATGTTGGTGCTCGTTTTTTTGAATTTTGGTTTAAAAAAATTTGCATGGCACTGCCACGCTTGGCAGAGCCACGAGGAAAAAAAAAATCATTGCCGGACCCACCTCTAACCTGGATTTGACCAACAAGGTCCTCAAAATTTTTTGGGCGTGGATGTACCATGTGTGGTAGAGCCACGCAAAGGAAAATGTGAAAATTTTGATTAAATATCAGGTTCGCGTGGCAACATCGCGTGGCAAAACGCCCATATGTGTAGTTGTGTGGGACGTGGCCCAGATAGGCTGCAGAGGTGTCCAGTGAGGTGTCATAGTGCACTACTAGTGGTGCATGGGCCTTGGAGGGTATAAGTATACCGATTGGGCTCTCACTAGTGTATGCTTGATAACATGACCGGTGGCAGGATGTTGCTGGTGTGATGCCTCATTCCTCTCTGTGTGATTGATCCATAACTTGGGGGCTAGATCCGTTCAATCTAGGTTTGGTTGGGTTGGTTTGTCCATCATCAGGTTCCCTTGTGTTGCTTGTGATTGGCATGCTTAGAATAAGATCCTTAGATTGAGGACTTTATATTGTATGCTTTGTATCCTCCACCACGAGGAGGCATTTATCCAAAGCAACACAAAAGATCGATGAATTAATGGCTTGTATTCAATTGATTAGATTTCACATTTGGTTGTTTCAGTTTATGTGATGGAGTTTCAACACACCATTGCCCAAAGTTGTATGCTTTGTATCCTCCACCACGAGGAGGCATTTATCCAAAGCAACACAAAAAATCGACGAATTAATGGCTTCTTGTAGCCAATGTAGACTGCAATTTTTTTATGGCAATTATGTAATAGTTAAAAGGAATGGCTCAAAAAAAATTGCGCAAATTAGATTTCAAATCATGTAAAGGGTTCTTTCGGGTATTTATTGAAGAAAATCCATTTGTAGTGATCATTGGTATATTTTGTAAATAAGCACGATATGTTCAATTAAAATTAAATTTTTGGCCATTGCTTTACTTATGAACCATTACTCGTAATAATCATTAACTGAACGCAAATTTCTTTTGAAATTTTTTAGTTGTATTCAAAATGGATTGGGATGGAATTCCTATGAGGGAGGCATATGAAAATTTGTCCGACATCACTTGACAATGATGGCCCCCTGCAATTTTACCCATTGTTGCAAACTTTGGGCAATGGTGTGTTGAAACTTCATCACATAAACTGAAACAACCAAATGTGAAATCTAATCAATTGAATACAAGACATTAATTCGTCGGTTTTTTGTGTTGCTTTGGATAAATGCCTCCTTGTGGTGGAGAATACAAATCATACAACTTGTGACTGGGCTGAATTCTTTGGGGAATTTCGTATGGCTGTTTGTCACAATTGACAAAGCACTTCCACATTAGTAACTGCCATTTGGGCAACCAAGAATTAGACAATTTTGTCCAATAATTCTTGGATTTTCTTGACTAGGATGCTAATTTTTTATACAAAAATGTGGCACGCCAAGATGGCCCCGTTGTCTAAGGAGGGGGGGAGAATTTCTGAAGTTAACAAAAAAATAAAATAAATCAGTTCGTTAAATTTGAAGCTATGGCGTTCCAACATACAAGAAAAAGTCGGTTCATTATTCCCCATTTCTTAATCTGTCGCTGTGAACCTTACGGTGACTGTAAAGATTGTGAAAAGGGGCGAAAGCATGTTTGTTTGAGTTGAAGTTGGAATTTTTTATAAGTTCCCGAGAACTTCATATATTTGTATTATGTTTCTAACACTTTGATCAGGAAGTGGAGGGCCTTTGTGGAGGAAGAATTTGTGGTATGGGATGCAAGCGATTCCAAAATGAAGATCTGAAACTAACTAAATCAGTTGACCATAGTATGGCCGTAAGTCTCTGTGATGCCAAATACTATCAGTCATAAAACGGGTGTTTTGTCGAAAATTTGAGATATTGGTCATGAACCCTTTTTAGGATATCTCAAATTTACAAAACTGGAAACCCAGTAAGCTATTTTTGTGTGAAAGATATATTGGTGAATTTCTTAACACATTAATTAACCCGATTTTCTTGTGATTTCTTGGAAGGTAATTTTTTATTACCCGTTGAGACCTTGGGTGATGTCACGAAAATGGTTAATGAAACTGTTTTCTAGAATTGTTTTCTCTACTTGAATCTTCAAGAAATCCTTTTCTAATTTACGGGTTAATTCTCAAGCTTGGTAACAAAGAAGATCTTTGGTTTAGTCATTGTGTTGGAACATCATTGGTATTTGCTAACAATGATGCAACATTTCTTTGGCTTTCAAGATTTTCTCGTATCTTTTCTTTGAAACTTCTCCTAGGCAAATCACGAATGATATGCACCCCTGGAAACTCATGGCGTTTCTTGTTGAAAAGGGGGAGAGGTAGGAAGAAAAGAGAGTTATCAAGGAGAAGCATCAGTCAGAGATTCCAAGAGGAATCTATTATAGATGATGAACATGTTTTATAAATTAGAAACGATAGGATATCCCAGAAGACTTAAGAGAGTTGGATAGTTGTTGTTTTCCAAAAGTTAGAACTTCACGTAATGAGGTTCCGGTAAATCTTAAGTTATTCTAGATTAGAACTTAAGAGGAAAATCTAGACATATTCTAGATTGGGACCCTAACTTTGGAATGACAATCTGTGCCATGTCTAAAGTAAGGGCATTTTTTAGATTACAATCTTTATATTGGCACTGTGTGTGATGTTGTGAAAGTCTGAAACTTTCCAAATGGAAAGGACTTTCAGGAACAACTCATGTGTCTTTTAAGATTTGTAATACACTCTTATGATTGGTATGGTCTTGGGAATATGGAAGTTGGGATTGGTAAATCATAACTCAAATTCTAGGAAATACCTAATCGATAGGAGTGGATAGTATTCATACCCCGGATGAATAGACAAGATAGTGGAATTTTGGTAATGACTGGCCATCTTACTAATTGACTATGTTTATTTGGGTAAAGACCAAGTAATTAGGGTATATGGTTAGGCTTTACGGATTACCAAAGTGACATTATGAACATTCGCGATTCGAAGTTCACTGGTCACTTTTGGTGGCCGTATTTGCTAAACTAAAGATGACTCTGAACTTGAAGTTCTTCTAATCATTGGAAGCTGCCTTCTTTTATTGAGTATAGGACAAGAATCCGATGAATTATGATTGACAAATCATAGTTCAGATTCTAGTTATACTTGATCATTTAAAAGAAGGATTACTCGCGTGATCAGAAGATCAATTAAGATATGTATTCATATTTTCTTAGCAATCTCCTCGGAGAGGAAGTTATCCTTGATCGAGATTGAGTTATAGTAAGCATTTGGCTACCGGTTTATGCTTACGTATAGTTTTAAACCTATATCACCCATTGCGGTAGAGATTCAGGCGTTCAAGTTTCAGAAAGTAGCGGATTTCCTACATGATATGCAGGAAATGCTACGGATTGCACGTGAGAATGTATGGGGTACCCAGGATGGGGACCGACATTATGCAAGTATGAAAAGATCACCAAGAGACTTCCAAGTGGGGATTGGGTATTTTTTGAGAATCCAGAAGGATTCGAGTGTAATGCATATTGGAAAGCATTATAAGTTGTCCCCTAGATATAGAGGACCATTTAAGATCTTGAAAAAGATCGGATCCTTGGCTTACCAATCGGAACTCCTGGATGGATCTCAAGTGCATCCCATATTTCATGTAAGCCATCTTTAAAAGAGTCTACGTGAAGGAGAGCATCTTGGATCTGGAGATCAATTGGACCTGTTGGATGAATCATTGGGTGTGTCTCCACTTGAACCCAAAAAGATCTTGGATACAAGAAGTAAACGATTGAGAAATCGTATAGTTACCGAGCATCTGGTTCGATGGAAGGGATGTATAAACGATGATGATTCTTGGGAACATGAAGGAAGCTTAAGGAGGAACTTTTCCAGTTTTAAGTTCTGAGAACATAACTTGAATAGGGGGGGAAGAATGTCATGCCTATGACTGGTCTCGGATAACGTATCCACGCTAGGGACCGGTAAACCAACAACCCGTAAGTTAATTGTGACTATAAGGGAATTGGGGCCCTTAGGTGTACATGGCCATAATTAATGGTTGTAGGCCTAAACACTTGGTGGATTGGTATGGGTCTATCAGTGAGTCATTGGGGAACTGGATGACGTGGCCCATATAGGCTGCAGAGGTGTCCAGTGAGGTGTCATAGTGCACTACTAGTGGTGCATGGGCCTTGGTGTCATGTGCTGCATGTAATTAGCCCATGAGCTTACTAATGAATTGCCAAATATGGCCATGGAGCTAAAGTAGACTAGAGTTAGTCATTAGGACATTTAATAAGGTGGCTCGAACAACCTCGCTATAATTGAGAATAACGGAATTGTAATAATGGTTGTAAGGCACAATTTAGCTAAATAAGGCCCCAAACTTATAGTAGAGGCACAAATGACCACTATAAATAGCTGAGGTCGTGCTAAATTTGGAGGCTATTGTTCATTTTGTAATTTTGAGTTTTAAGAGATCTTGGAGGTTCTCTTGGAGACCTTTCTTGATGAAGAAAGTGGTTCATGTGTCTAAAATCACATGAGAGCTATGATCATGCTCTAGAATCAGGCCCTATCTTGTGAATGATCAATAATCATGAATAAAGATACCTTACTTTGCCTATTTTGTGAAGTTTTGCTACTTTTAGCTATCTTCTTGATTTTTGACTAGTTTCTTGATTTCTTGCATTTCCATTGTAATACGATGTTTAATGAAGGGATTAGATGTTTGAATGCTAAGGTTGGCACATGACACTTGGAGGGTATAAGTATACCTATTGGGCTCTCACTAGTGTATGCTTGATAGCATGACCGGTGGTAGGATGCTGCTGGTGTGATGCCTCATTCCTCTCTATGTGATTGATCCATAGCTTGGGGGCTAGATCCGTTCGATCTAGGTTTGGTTGGGTTGGTTTGTCCACCATCAGGTTCCCTTGTGTTGCTTGTGATTGGCATGCTTAGAATATGATCCTTGGATTGAGGACTTTATAACATTTCCCTTGTTTTGAAGTATCCATGTCAAGCACATAATGTGACCATTTAGGAGAGTTCTCATTAATTTAAAAGTCTCGGCTCATGATTCTCAAAAACTAGAAATTCTCAAGGACCAGACTTTCCATGGGGTAATAATTGTGCAAAGGCCCTATCTTATCACGATAATTTCACTTTTACTTATCCATTAGCCCAGAATTTACTTCTTGGTTTTATTAAGCCTATGAACTTTATGGGTGAAATTTCTAAGGCTTATAATTGATGATGTTTACGCTATATAATTCCCTCCAAAATGCAAAGAGAAATAGTGAAAGGTGTTTTTTAGTTCATGGCAATGTTGTCTCTATAAGAAATTGGGCTCATCGTAGCTACTATGGAATTGTCATTCTTGGCACCTCGTTAATCCTCTTGTGTCGTGCCATGCAATATGTTAAGTTATCATCAAATGTAGTCTCATAAGGTTTTTAAAGAAGGAATTCAATATCTAGTCACGACCCCTCTCAAATTGAGAGAGAGAGAGAGAGAGAGAGAGAGAGAGAGAGAGAGAGAGAGAGAGAGAGAGAGAGAGAGAGAGAGAGAGAGAGAATGTAGGCTGTCATGGATAAAAGATGATTCTTGACTGCTGATTGGGCCACATGTGCCCTAAGTCTTCAATGACAGGCAGATGAAGGGCGCAGTTGAAGGGTGATGGGCACTTTTCTGGGAGATCTCTGTCTCTAGTTGGTGAGCAGCAGCTGCAGAAGATCTCCTCAAGTGAGAGAGAGGATAAAAGCGAGAGAGAGGAGAAAGAAAGAGAAGCGATGGAAAGATCGATCCAAGGAGGGGGGGAGAAAGAAAATTTGCTCGATGGATCGATGCTGAAGAATACGTGTGAGTGATGGAGGATGGAGAGAGAGAGAGAGAGAGAGAGAGAGAGAGAGAGAGAGAGAGAGAGAGAGAGAGAGAGAGAGAGAGAGAGAGAGAGAGAGAGAGAGAGAGAGAGAGAGAGAGAGAGAGAGATGTCGAGTAAAAGAGGCACGAGAGAAAGAAGAGAGAGAGAGAGATGCTGAGTAAAAGAGGCACGAGAGAAAGAAGAGAGAGAGAGAGAGCGGAAAGGAAGCACGAGAGAGGGGAAAGGAAGCGCGAGAGAGAGGGAGAGAGAGAGAGAGTGTTATGTAGGGTTAGGATTTTTAAGGGTTTTGAGAGGAAAAATAGCAATAATATGAGGAGAGAGAGAGAGAGAGAGAGAGAGAGAGAGAGAGAGAGAGAGAGAGAGAGAGAGAGAGAGAGAGAGAGAGAGAGAGAGAGAGAGAGAGAGAGAGAGAGAGAGAGAGAGAGAGAGAGAGAGAGAGAGAGAGAGAGAGAGAGAGAGAGAGAGAGAGAGAGAGAGAGATAGATAGAGAGAGAGAGAGAGAGAGAGAGAGAAGAAAAGAAAGATTTTATTAATGTCCTTGAATACCCTAAGGTACATAGGACTAAGAAAAGGTACATGTCAAGAGTGCACATAGGAGCTTAAAGCTCAATCATCTATAAAACTAAATAACTGCAAATACAATGTATAAAGACAGCTGGTCCAGTCAGGATCCAATAGTCTGGAATCATATATCACGATGCCCATCATCATGAAAGAAATGGTGGATGGTATGTTGTGAAGGTGTGATTAGATGTGCCCTGGACCTCTGTCGCCGAATAGGCCGTCGGTGTCGTCTCTGCTGCCGTGGCGCTCTGGGCTGTGATCTAATAAAAACTGACTGTCTCTCTGGCCGTTGACATGGTCTCTGATGCCGGTGTACGAAGGAGTCGGAAATCTCGGCCTCTCCATCTGAGTCGCTGCCTATGAATACCTCGGATCTTTGTCTCCAACGGAATATGCACTCATCAATGCTCAGCTGTGTCAGGGAATGTGTACCATCTAGTCTCCTCCTCCTCAGGTCTGACATCTCTCGGATCATCAGTGTGACACATCTAGGATCCTCATAAGATATCAAGGTAGAAAGTGTAACTGGGTGCTCTCTGAACAAGCAGTAGTACCGCCCCCGTATCTCATAGTAGGCTAGACATCTAAAGAGGAAATGTAACTTGTCCTCAGTCTCATGCATAACACACATGCTACAAAGCCGGTCCTCTCATGGGGTGCCACTGTATCTGCCAGTCTCAATAGCCAGCTGATGTGAAGAAACCCGAAACTAACCCATCGCTATTTGCAGACTATGTGATATACTCCTCAACAAGTAACCAGATACTATGGGGCAGCCAACCGGATCAAGCGATAGAAAGTGTGTACGATAAAACTCACTCTTGGTCCCCAATGGACCCTGCCAAGTGATATGAAGATATGATCTGTAAAGGAGGCCTCTGATGTACTGGTGGGTGCCCGCAGGTAGATCACTGATCTGGATACCCAATGTGGAGAGGAGACGGCAAGCCTGGGAGTACCATGAGAAAAGGTGTCCCTCTGAGTGTAGGCGCCGGGATGAAGATAAAGCTGCAACTACATAATGTGTACCCCCATCCTGAAGTTCCTCTAACCTCTGTATGAATGTCACAATATGGAATAAGGCCTCAATCTGAATGGGGGGGGGGGGGGCGCGAACTCCACCAAGATAATCTGGTGTGGTACTGAGGGCTTAGCCCATATCATCCGGGAGAGCAAACGAATTTGGAGCCAGGAGATATTTGTCCAATCAGTAGCTGTCAGACCATTACTCCATGTCTTGGAAGCATACATAGCTGAGGGCACAACCATAGTGTCAAAGAGCCGACACTTACTAGTCGCATCTCTGATGTGTGAGCTGAAACATAGTCTCTCCAAATCTACCAGTGAGGCATAGCCCTTCCCTACCCGGGAAATAGCTGCGTGTCTCATGCTGAACATAAGCCTAGGCCCCGAGAATAGTACTCCTAGATATGTATAGGAATCAACAACCTCTAGGGGATGACCATCCCATAGAAGCTCCTGCCGCATCATGAAAGACCTAGAGGTGTTGAACACCATAACCTTAGTCTTGGCCACATTCATCGACAAACCCCTCCGTGTGCAGAAAGAAAAAAGAGCATCTAAGTGTCGCTGCAAACCCTCTCTCGTCCGTGAAAGCAAAACCACATCATCAGCATAAAAGAGAATAACAATAATGAGGTCGCCCAATGTACAACCCTCCCCTCCATCACTCCGTAGAACATGCTCTAGCTCGTCAATGTAAAGACCAAAAAGTGTAGGAGAGAGTGGACATCCCTGTTTGACACCAATAGTAATGACCACCTCCGGTGAAATAACTCCTGATAGTCGGACCCTGCCAATAACTCGCCTGTACAATGCTACTACTGCCTGTATAGTATCCTCCTTAAAGCCTCGATCATGAAGTCTCTATATCAATAGATGCCTAGGCACAAAATCAAATGCCTTGCAGAAATCCACAAAGCAGCAGTATACACGCTCCCTCTTGGCCTTAGCCTCCTCAATGATGGACCTCAAAGTAAAGATATGATCCAATGTAGTATATCCCGGTCTGAAACCCACCTGTCCAATGGCATGGAGTGATCTAGCATCCATCTCTGTACTGATCTCTGACTGCATGATAGAACCATCTACTTTGGCGAAGAGGTGATTGATCATAATGGTGCGGTAGTTGTCAGCTTTCATGGGGTCCCCGCCTTTGTGGATAGGGTGAATGAGGTTTGTGGACCATGGAGAGGGAAAATCAGAGGTGACAGCTCGATTGAATAGGATGGAGAGAAAGGGTGAGAGGATGTCGGGAGCATACTTTAGAAGTTCAACTTCTAGCTCATCAATGTCTTTGGCTTTATGGGAATGGAGTCGTGTGATGGCCTTTTCTATAAGTTCGTTAGTGAATATGGCAGAAGTATCCGTGAGACATGAGGTGGGAAGAGGAGGGGTATCTGGGATGGTGTACAATGATGTGGCATATGCGACCCAAGTGCTGAGGTCTGTGATCTGTGGTGGGGGTGACCGTGGAAGGAACCTCTTCCAGAATGAACCTGAGGAAGAACTAAAGAGGAGATCCATCAGTTTCTTACCCCGAACAATCTCGTATGCGATTTTCTTTTTTTTTTGTGGTTATGCGGTAGACACGAGATATGGTTTGGTCATATGAGGAAGATGGGAGCGAGCATATATGAGGTTCTGATGTAGCTGGATGCATTCCTAATCATACCAGGGGTTATAGGGTCTATGACATTGTTGGTCTTTGGGCCGTGGGGATGGAAAGGCAATGGAAGCTGCAGTATGGATGGTTTGGACAAGAAAGAGGGACTGCTCCTCTAAAGTATGCTCATGTGGGAAATAGGTAAGGAGATCGGAGAGGGCTTCTCTATATAGTGGTGTGTGATGTGAAGTGTAGCGGTAGGTGGGTTTAGCTGTAGAGGTCGAAGAGAAAATAGGTGTGATGTGGAGATGACCGACAGAGAGTGAGAGATATGAATGATCAGAAAGAGTGGTGCGGTGTACAGAGAAGGATGAAATGAAGTGAAGAAGAAACGGTGAACCCATGAAATAGTCGACGACGCTATGTCCTCCACTATGTGGGAAGCAAGTGTAGTCACCAAAGCCTGGCAGCTGAAGAAGGCCATTATAAATGGCCAGTCCATGAGCCTCACCCAACTGAAGCATCTGCTCCCCATATGATGTGACTGGACCAACTGCATCCGCCGATCGCCGTATAAGACCAAGATCATCCCAATCAAGTGCATGTATCCGCTGTGGGTCATCTGCTACTCTATGAAATTCCGTTTGCCTAGACCCAGTCCTGGCATTGAAGTCCCCCGCTAGAAGAATATATCGATTCTCATATCTGATAATGTCCGATGAAATATCCATGAAAGGTGACTCCTCCTCTGAGGTGAAAGTTGATGTCTCTGGAGGGAAATAACAAATAGCCAAGAATATGTCACGATCTAACTCCATCAACCTGTGGTCCAACCTGATCCAGATATAGCGAGCATGCTCGTCAGTGTATAGTAGCTCGACCCATGGCTGGAGAGAGTCTCGAAATAAGCAAGCAACACCACCTGAATCGCGACTAGTCAGTGCCCTCGTCTTCCCTCTGCAAGTAGAAAGCCAACAAAATCCCTCAATGCAAGGAAGTCCTCTCTCAGGACTCTCATGTGTCTTAGTAAGTATAAGGATATCCCCTGTAGTACAAAAATCTCTAAAGTCTCCTGCTGTAGCTGAAGAATAGATACCATTGTAGTTCCATAAACTTAACCGCAATGCTTTTGTGAGGGCCCCCGAATCGCTCCTAAGTCCGGGGGCCCAAATCCCTATGCCTCAGATTTTTGGGGGTCAATGTATCGGGCCTTACCATCCCGATAGATCACCCTTTTTCCCAGTGCTTTGGCTTCGCTGAAAACCTTCCTCCTTTCGGCAACTTGCATAGGTGTGAGATCATCGTCCATGAAGACAAGGGTACCTCTCAGCCTAGCTCGTAGCCTAAGGACAGCTTGCCGCTCCGCTATTCCCGTGAACCGTATGATGAGTGTAGTTGGATCTCTTTTAGTTCTCCACGCTTTTTCCATTCCGTTGTGATGGTGGGAAAGTGTATCCGTGACGAAACTGGATGCTTCGGTAATTGGAGCCTTAGTATCTTCAATTCCTCGCACCCGCACATTCAGAGATTTATACTTCCGCATTTCTTCTTCGGATATGGTGGCTGAGATGACGCTATTGAAAGTGTGTGTACCTTCTTTACCGTCTTCTTTGAATAGAGAGGCCCATGTTTTGGTTTCCGCCTTATGTTGCTCAATCCGTTCCTCCAATTCTTGGATCTTTGTGGTGTTGGTTGGTTCTTCTTTTCTGCTCAAGGTCTCTTCCAAAGATATGATCCGGGCCATCATAGTTTGCTTCTTGATTGCCATAGCTTGTATTGTGGTTTTCAATTGACCCATTTCCATCCTTAGGTAGCTAGATTCTAGTGTAATCTGTTCCATGCAAGAGAGAAGGTACTGTTCAAATGCTTTCGTAGGAGAGTAGGCTTCTTTAGGGAATGAGAGAGGATAATGGGAGGGGGCAGGAGAACCATGGAGAAAGAAGAGGGCCAAGGAAGAGGGGGGAGGGCTGTGAGCAGGCAGCGAGGGGTTGGGAAGGGCCAGCAAGGGGGTGGGAGGGGCGGGAGTAGGCTGAGCAGACAACAAGGGGGTGGGAAGGGCCAGCGAGGGGGTGGGAGAGGTGGTGGGAGAGGGAGTAGGCAGCGAGGGGGTGTGTGAAGGGCCAGCGACAGGCTGCAAAGGAGAGGGAGGGGGTAGCGAAGGAGAGGGAGGGGAGCGAGGGCTCCCCTTTTTTCTGGCCATGGAGACCTGCTGAGTGCAATGGAGGTCAGAGGGGAGGTGAGTGCGACCATGGTAGGGCGAGCTAGGCCAGGGCAACAACCATCACCATCGCGAGAGAGAGGCCATCACCATCGCGAGAGAGAGATAGAGAGAGAGAGAGAGAGAGAGAGAGAGAGAGAGAGAGAGAGAGAGAGAGAGAGCCCATCTCTCTTCTTCTCCACTTGTAGAAGAGAGGTTGCCTCTAGGAAGAGGGAGAGAGAGGTCGTCTCACTATATATTTTCTAATTCCCAAACCCATCCTACTCCAGTTATCCTACGCATTTGACACATGGAGGGAGGGAAAGATCTCTCTCTCTCTCTCCCCTAAACCCTAAATCTTAAACTCCCTCCAATTGTCCTATTCATAACCCTAAATCTTAAACTCTCCCTTCAAGTGTGCGATGCTAGGACATCTCGCAATAATTAGTTTTGTTTATCAAATAAGAAAAAGGGGAGAGCCTATAATGACTCTCTAGCTAGAGAGTTAAGACCTCCCATTACAAGTATCCTATACCCCTCTACAAAACCCTAAACCGTGTGAAACCACCCTACTAAGACACTATGCCTAGAAGGTGGCCCTATTTGTGAGGTCTTTGAGATAAGGGGTCTCTTTACTTAGTGGCTGCTTCACTACCAATAGATTTGGAATTGGGTTTTTTGTTCTATGCATGTTTAGATTTGGACTTGCTGGGCATGAATATGAGGAGTATGCACAATGGGGCTGTTTCTATGGGCTGCTTGCCACCCAGTTTTGATCATCAACAGGGATGGGAGGCACAGAAAGCAGGGAGGCAGCTGCTTGATTCCAGCAGCAGAGTATGCAATGTGGGAAGAGGATGCTGCAGTTCTCAGAGTGCGTTTGTGAATTGTGTAAATTGCTCTAGCTGCAGAAATGGCAGCTTATTTGGCCATGAAGGAGCAATGGTCTCTTTCAAGGCTGAGATGCTCTGTGGGCTGGGTTGGCTTTCCTTGAGTCCCTTTTACTTGCAGCCCGTAAGATTATGTGCTACTTTAAGCTCAACATTTATTTTGAGCAGTCTGCAGATGACACATGGTGGGTGTGCTTATCCATGCAACTCAACCTCAGACATGGGCTACTGTCGGTACAGTGATGGTTCTTCCCAGAGAAGAAGAAGCTTAAGAGGTTGGTACATTCCCTCTTTTCTTATGTTTATCAATAAAGCCAGATACGATCTACATCGTGGTGTTAGTCTTGAAGAGTAGCTCTGACGGGTACTGCGAGAATTGCATGGATAACAGACATTCAGTTATTTTTTTTAGAGAAGAAAGGGGGGGTCCATTAGCCACTGACTTGGACGACTGGTGTCATGCTTGCGTGTACTGTCTATCCATACATAATCTGGCTGAATTTGAAGAGTTGCAATGGTGGAGAGCTCTTCTCCATAGATTTGATCAATCAAGACCGATTTGATCAAACAAGGATCGATCTGCATGCCAAACAGCAACAGTTATTGTCAATTCGCTTCTCAATGAAAGAGCAAAATGAATCGTTTTAAATTTTGATCCTGAAGATGTTTCAGAGGATGGATTATGAAATTTCTAAAGAGCTTTGTGAGACAGAAGACAAGGCCAGAAGTTCGCATTGTAGAAGGTTGGCTTTTCCAGGAGTCTTCATATCATATCACAAAAATAATCTCAGAATTGCATCTTACAAGTCCAATATTGTAGTCATTGGAATCATAAGTGTAGAATGATTTGCAAAGATCCGGTTAATACTATAATGGAGGCCTTAGGGCAATCTTCTAGGAAGCTAGTGCCAAGATTAGGGCTGACATCCCCCAGCCTTAGTCCAGAATTCTAAAATCTTTTAAATGTACTTAGGGGCCCATAATTCGATTAATGGGGCCATCAATAAAGTATTGACTTAGGGACCAACGTAATTTACTATATGTTCCTAACACTCGCCAACAAAAACATTTTCCTCAAATTGGCAATAAGTGCAAGTGCTGCATATAATTGCCAAAATGTAGCTATTGTGAATACTGCAAGTGTAGAATTGAAAAGATGCATACATTGAAAATGTTGCTATAAATTGTTGATTTTTTTATCATTGATTCCAAATATGCGTACGCTAAATGGTAGCTGCAAAATTGTAAATGCTGAACTGAAATCTGTGCCAAGAAGAGTTGCCAAATAATGATGTGAACTTCATCAAGCTATATGGATAGATCAGGAACAGGAAAGGAAGGCATCAAGACGAGTGTTGTAGGTAGTGCATGTGAGAAAATTGTTGCTTGGAACAAGCTTGTACCATGCCAACTCTATGCTACAAGAATGTTAGGTAATGGTTTGACTAGGAATGTCATGGCACCAACGTTGCAATATTGATGTTGTAGACATAGATGCACTGCTGCTGCTACTACCTTTATGCTGAGTCACTAGCCTCATGTATTGACTTGTTGTTGTCTCTTCTTCTTGGCTTGTAGCTTTCTACAATGCTTAATCCCTTGTGTCCTTTCTTCTTGCAATAATAGCATATAATGTTGGATGTTGAAGAAGGTGATTTGTCACTAGATTGTTGATTCTTCTAATTTGTTCTCACTTGCGGACTAATAGGAGATGGGTTTTACTTCACTTTGCTATTCTTATGTTTATTCTTAACAGTCCAATAGCCCTATCAGAGTTAAGAGGAATTTCTTTTGATTTCCTCTTGAAGTAACATGGATATGACTCTTTGAAGTTGTCAACTCTTGTTGTGTTGACGCAATCTAGTGTAGTTTTCGAAATTCTTTGGTAGACTAGATAGCAAAGTCATGACGACATTAGAATATCATGTTAATCTGAGAATCTCCAAGACTGTGCACATTGGTGGCAAGAGCCTTGCCATCTTTTGGTACTTACCTCAGCTGTAGTGACAACATCCCATAGATCTTTGGCCAATAGGACCATTATGAGCTTAAAATTTTTGCATATGGAAATTATTTCCATCATTATGTAAATCTGCAAGTTTGTCCTTCACGGAAACTATTCTTTATGCCTTTTTGCAGTGCCTGTATGGCCTACTTTACCTTCAAATCTGGTCTAGGACTACTATAAAAAATCTGCTTAGATCTTGTACTAGTTCTCCTTATACTTTCTTGAAAGTCCTCCCTCCAAATTAGGTATTGTGCTTTCTTGGTTCAGACTTGTAATAGAATGCCAAATTGCAGTACATGTGAAAAAATAGCACCCAAACTGCAAAAAACACTCTAAACCTGATACTGTACGGACCTATATGGATTGTACTATGTATTCTCAGTTACATATTTTGATACCATGAAGAATGATTAAGTCTAAGTGGTACTAGACAAAGTACACTTCACTATCATACTATTATTTTGGAGACATATTAGCACAAACTTGGTTGGATAGCTTGAACCCTTTAGATCTAGTAGTCTTTATTGTGGCTAAGTCTATACACTGCCTCTAAAAAAATCATGGCAACAACAATAGATCTTCATAACTATGGGAAATCCACTGTTGAAATCTTTATGTATGTGAGCTTCACCTATTATTGGGTGCTAATATTATGAGCTTGGGATGTGGTAGCATATAGTTCCTTGCATGCATGATCAAGCTGATGGATGACTTTGTGGGTGGAATTTACGAAGTGATAGTTTGCATGTCTTGTTTGTTAAGTTGTGCACCTCAAGTATTTGCATTAACTTCCATGTACATTTTGTAAGGCCAAGAAAACACATGCTAAGTAGTAAACCACATGGAGTCAGTTAGTACATCAAAGTCTTTTTTTTGCTTAACTTCGGTTGCTAATTTTTTCTGGGTTATTGAGTGGATGATCTTGTAGGCCAAAGGTTTGCAGTTTCATTTGGAAAATTGCATAATGGCGAACAACATAATGCATCCTCTACTCGAGATGTACCCCTATTTGTTCCAGGGGGAATCATTATAGAGGATTGGGGAACAATTTACCAAGGAGATGGAGAAGAGAAGTACTACAATAGGTGATATTAAAACTTTCCACTGATATTTGATACATATATGGTTGTCAATTGTTAATTGTATAAGGAATACTAAACAGATAGATTATCTTGCATGTGCCTGTTATTTGTTGTTGTTTGAGCATTGCCATCATGATGTGTGACTCTAGTTTATAAAATGTGTGTAATTAGAAGTGGCTATTCAACAATGGCCTCTATTCTTCTTTAGTGAAATTTCAAGGGTTCCATCCTAGCTAATAAGCTACACCACAACGTTAGCAACTCGAAAGTTCTATTACTATGTCTATTCTATTTTGCTTAGTTAGTGTAAGGGAAAGCACATCAAGATCCTACTCACAAGACACACACAAAGGAGCAACGGTCGGGCAAAACCGCCCAACCAATGAGAAGCCACCGATCAATCTTTGATAGCTCACCCGCAAGCCACGTGATAAGATGCAAGTGTAGAGAGAGGAAACTGGTAACGAAGACCTGTAACTAGAATGTTTGGAGGGCGAGTCCTCACCTGGATATATAGCCTGAGCTTTTACTGTGCATTCCCCCATGCAAGCCAAGAATATTTCCACAAAAGTATTTTATTACTATTGATACTCTAAACCATGCCAACTGGAGAGAGAGAGAGAGAGAGAGAGAGAGAGAGAGAGAGAGAGAGAGAGAGAGAGAGAGAGAGAGAGAGAGAGAGAGCTGATTAGTTTTTGTACTTTTTGTAGAAAAAGTGCAAGTCGACATCCTTATCCAGTGGGGTATGTTGCCAAGAAAGTATACAAAGGCTCAGTCTTTAGACAAACCATACAAGCTGGACCTGACGGTCCCATTTTTATGGTGAGGAATTCCAGCTTTTTATAATCGGAAAAATAGGTTATGTAAAGATTATTCCCAAGCACATGTAGATGGCATCAAAGTTTGCAAAGATATCCACTAGTTTCTCTGATAGGCCCTTTTTTACCACGATTACCATTTAAGTCTTCTTTGTTGATATTTTTGCAAGTTTTGAATACATAATAAGCTAGGGTAATGTATTGGCCTGTTCTTGTGTTGTTCTGCTTGTGCATGATATGAAATCAAGGAAGGCTTTATTTTCTACCATGTATTATAGTGATTTTTTAAGAAAGTTTGGAATAATTAAGACTCTGATATAATGAAACTATAGATCAAGGCATGTATGATTGTCTATGACATTTTTTTGGTCTTCGCTTCTTGTTAGTGTCACGATTGACATTAATGGTGGGCCATCAACATGGATTGTCCACTATCGAAATCGTTATATGTTGATAGTGATGTGCATTCCAACAAAACTCAATTTAGACCTTTGTTATAATTGTTATTGATACATTGCTCACTAGAATATGGAAATTGGAGATTTGGAAATCAGCATGCCTAATGATTTGTTATTGTGATGTAGTTGAATTTGTTCTTTAGTAGTGCTAATTCTTTAGTCGTGTGTGCAAATCCTTTCTACTTCAGTGTTGCACTTTGCCCACTAGCTGTGCTATCCAATACTTTAAGCAAGCTGCAGTGAGAGAATGTAGAATTGCCTTACTTTTCTGTGAGGAAATGGGGATTTTATTCAATAGGCATTGCTCTTTAGTGCTAGCCTTCTTTATCACTTGAGTTTTTCTTGTTCTTTGGAGAAGCGATAGAAACTCAACACGATGTGGTTGAATTTATTCTTTAATGTTGCTAATTCTTTAGTCGTTTGCGCTGGTTCTTTCTATCAGTGTTGCACTTTGCCCATTAGCTATGCTATTCAATACTTTAAGTAAGCTGCAGTGAGAGAATGTAAGATTGCTTTACTTTTTCTATGAGGAAGTGGGGATTTGATTCAATAGGCATTGCTCTCTAGTGCTAGCCTTCATTATCACTTGAGTTTTCTCGTCATATTTGGAGAAGTGATAGAAACTCAACATGTTGGTCCTTGTCCAAAGTTATGGAAACTAAAATGAACATATGCTTCTGACCTCTACCTACTCTTGGATGCTGATGAAGTGAGTAGGGATGTCATAGGATTTGGTCTGCACCATGCATGATGAAGTTGATGGCCTAAGACTCAGTGGGGGGTCTCCATAAGGTTGAAGATTGCAATCTCCTGTGTTATGTAAGGTGCTATAAGTCGATATATTATTCTGCTGTATTGGCAAGTACACAATTCTCATTCGAGATCTTTGTCCAAGTTGCCGCTAACTGGTTCCTGCCATGAAAAAGGTTAAAAGTTGGTCCTTCAAATAGACCTAACAATGGGACTATAAGCTAAATGAAATTTGTATTATTGACCATGAGTTGATTGTTTCTGAAGTAGAATATATAAAAAAAACCAGCATATGATTCTGCAAAAGGATTTCTATTCGAGCATTTTAATGAGTTAATGTTTGTGATGTTTATTGTTGTGATGATCTCAATTTGTGGATAGTGAGTTGCGCTGGATCTGTCTTGTTTTTTCTAAGATATCTCTGCATGGTCCAGTATCCAAGACTACTGTCATGTTGTTATCACAAGTTCGGCACCAGTTTGTCAAGGAATTGTTGAATCTTTTAATGTAGTTCTTCCTCGGCTTGATTGCAGGTCCAGATAGGAGAAGCATGCTTTTCAGCAGACAGTCTCAACCGAACCTGGGCTCTTGCATCTGATTATTTTCAGCCAGGATCAGAGCATAGAATTCATGCACACCGCCATTATGGGTTTGAAAATAAAGATGTTTTAGAAAGGTTGAGTCACATGCAGAAGGAGCATAATGAAAAAGACATTTCTCAAAACCATACCCTATTGAACTCAAGCACCCTACAACATTCCACCAAAGAAGAAGCTGGGCAGAAAAATGGAAGACTGAACAAATACAGTGAAGCTACTGAGAGCAATGAAACAGCAGTCAAGGAGGAGCCAAAGTCTTTCAGGCCCTTAACTTGCGCGAAGAAGATTGGGTTTAATGAGGGGCCATTTGGAGACAGTGCAATAAATGATGGGTTCAATAAGCCTGATAAAAATTCCAAGATGCAGGCTCTAACTCATATACCAAACAATGATCTATTCAATAAGATGGTTCGATTAAGAAGCAAACTTCTGACAGAGAGCATTTCAGAAAAGGACAATATTGCTGGTTTATTACGTGACTTTAAGGGATTTATGAGGCCACAAGCCGGAAGGAGTATCTCTGCATCTTTGCAGACTGCTTCACCGTCGAATTATTCTGACAATTCCGGTTCCCGAGGTATTTTTGCAAGGGTTACATCTTCAGAGCCTCAAGGTCTATCTAGTGAGTCAGGAAGGTTTTTTTCTGATGCACGAAAATTCATTGCAGCAGACAGAAAGGTTCATAGTCAAGAAGAGGACAAAAGTGTGGTAAGCTCCAGGCAGCAAAAACATCTGAAGAATCTACTACCAGAGGAGACTTCATCATGGGACAAGAATGGCAAAGTGCATATTGACACAGATGTTGCTTCAATAAGCAACAAGCAGTCAGATGTTTCACTCAGCCGCTTGAGAACGTCCAGTTTATGGGAAAGTTCAGTTTTTAAGAGCAGTGCGAGGGGCACACAGAGTTCCTATGTTTTAAATGAATTACTTCAGTACTGGAAAAAGACTGATATGTTACCTGGTGAAACAATACCTCCTACAGATAATGAAATTAGTATGCATTCTGGTAGTGACAAAGCAGAGTTGGAGAAGGAAGCTCAAGAAGCAGAGGTTAGTGAGGACAAGAAATTTTTTTTCTCACCGCCAACATTCTGACTGTTGGAAAGAAGGCATTATCCTAATATAGATACACTTTATACATCTTGCATGATCCAAAAGCTTCCCTGATCAAAAAGTTATCTCTATTAGAAGATAGCAGATGAAGATGGAAGTCTCTTTCTGAAGCAGATTCTTAGCATCCAAAACAAATGCTGCTTTGCAGGAAATGTCAGATTTCAACGAGGAGGTCTCAGTCATTGAAAGGATGCAAGGATTTGTTTCAAACAAGAAGTTTGAGGAGGCAATTTCTCTCTTTAAAAGGCATGATCTAACTGCGGCACATTTATCCAAGGCCTTTTTTCCCTTCAAATTGGATGATTGGCAAGTAAGATGTACTTTCTTACCCATGTTACAGTATATTCCATTTTACAGCGTTGAATTCCATCTTGTCGCATTGCGTTTTTTAATAATGAAGTATATTTAGATCAGAATTTATTAGTCCCATTAGACTCGTTCAGTGGTGCTCTGTCAAAGGATCAGTCCGTATGGCAAAGACTTTCAGTCCACTATCTGAAAATTCAAGTCTTATTGCAACTAGAATTTCTAAATAATACGACTTTAATGACTGCACCAGTCAACAAAACGTCTTTGAAGTACATCATAAAAAAGCTGAGCACTAGTTAATTCAACCAAGTTTGGACATGCAATGTCTTAACGTGTAAAATGTCAACTATAAACTCAACAAGATAGTACATGATTGATGGAGCCTCTTGCTAACAGTGGGATAGGACAATTGGACTGTCAACAGAACTGATGCATGTCAAGTACCATGAACAATCTGAATAAGAGTCTCTAACGAAAAGTTTTACATTTATGTGTACTAGACATTTGTACACTCTTAAAGCACAATCTCTGTTCGTGTCATTTATAAGCTGTATGTCTTTTGAAGAAACGTTTGCACTACAAATCATAAGTTCTACTCTGTAACGAGCCCATTTGATAGTCTTGATTTTTGGCTCAAAATCTTTTGACAGACTCTAGCTCTCCAATACTTAAATGGAGGAGACTCAGTATTGGTCTGCGCTCCTTGTGGTGCTGGAAAGTCAGTTATTGCCACATTTTGTCTTTATGAATCTGTCTTGAAGGTATGACTCCATGTAATGGAAAAAATATCCGTACTTCTTTTTGCATATATGTTCATCTAATTGCAATAGACTGCAAGAAGTAGCATACTTTCTCAACACATAAATGTATATAGTTCAAAAAGGCCACCTCATTCAAGAGTGTGACTATTTGGAGGCATAGAGCACTCGCTTGGAACTTATATGTGTGACTAGTTGAACTCCAATCATGACTTCAACTCACCAAATTGATCATCTATTTTAGTCTCTTATGAGATTGATTCAGAGAATAGTCATTTACTTTTTAGGGGATTTTGACATCTTATTCTACAAGAATGTTAATGATGTTGCTGAAAATATAAGAATGTCATTATGTTGTAATTGTAGGACAAACGAGCAATTTTTGTCACACCATTCGTTGGATTGGCATATCAGCACTTCTTAGCTTTTCAGGTAAACTGGTTTCGTTGGCAATCTTCTGATTGGAACACGTTAAGGCCTTTGTCAGCAGCTACAGTACTTGCATGCTACATTTTTTATTGCTGCATTTTGGCTAGCAAAAGCATAAGAGGTGTATTGAAATTTTATTTCCTTAGAGCTTGCAAAGTCGACAGGGAAAATGAGTGAGTTTTTCTTTTTACATTGGCTGTGAAGGTCTTTATGAGTTTAAAAAGTGCACTATCAGAACATCCTCTCATGTACTCTACTGTGTGCAATCTTGTTGACATGATTTATTTGTCTTAGTGCTAACTTTTAAGAAGAGTATTGTTTGCTAGCAATCCACAAAGAGAGCTGCTTTTGATTTTTCCATATGGAAGAGGCTACTGTGCATTAAAATGAGGGCACTTTAGTGGCCTTGTAAGGCTTTTCTCACACTTGCACATCACTACTTCACTATCTAATAATTAAGTCTCTTTGCAACATAATTAACATCTATCATATTTTGCTCAATTTCTATTATTTTGTTTTGTACATATGTAATTCACTATCTGCTGGTTTTTCCTATCAGTGATTCTCCTTGAAAAAAAGTGGTACTGCAAGTTGCTAGATGGTGACAGGTCCTGCTACAACAGCTTAGGTGCAAGGCAGATGACAGGCTTTTTACTGCATGTACATACCTAAACACCTTCATACAAGCAAAGGGGCATTATTAAAAAGCATAAAGTAGGGCCCCTCAGCTTTACTATTGCAAAGAAGTGGGTGGATGGAAAGAGGACCAGGTTCAGCAGTGTGATGGCTCCACAAAGCACCACAAAATGAGAAAAATCTGATTGAGGATGATCTAAAACACTTATATATTGGAGTAAGTGTGCAATAGAATCAAGAAAAAACACCATAGCCAAAGAAAAGCGGAGGAATCCTGAGCATGTCCTTCTATTTTGTTGCCTTCCATGATTATTCAAAAGTGGATCTGACAAGAACCACTGAAAAATATTGATTTTATCATATTGGCCATCTTTGCCAGTGAATTAAAATGACTCATGAGAAATATGTTAATACTAAGTTCTTCCAATCCTTAATAATTACATTCTTACTTCTTGATCCATAAGAAGTGCAGCATCTTCCAGTGTCTCTTCTGGATCCGAAAGCAGCTTATGTTTTTTCTGGCCTGAATAGTTCCAAACCTTGACCTGTAAATGGTACACCAAGTCTCAAGGCAATAAAAGCAAACAGGCAACACATATTATCGTGTGCGGGCAAGTTAGGGGTAGCAATGGTTAAGGAGGGTGTAGGGACAGCGTATGATGGTGTTGACACTCATCAGGATGTAGAAAAGTGGACAAGATTTAGGTCGAGCGCATCGGCTACAATAGAGCAGGAAAAAGGCTGAGTAAGCCACATTCAGATGGTAGAGCTGAAGAAACAACTTAGTAAAATAGAAAATTTCCAGACTTATGTAAAAAAGGAACGGAAAGGGCTGCCGAAGAAGCTCAAATTGTATGAATTTGCTAAGAATCAATCCACATAAATAAGAAAGACGTATCAAAGCAGCCCCATGAGAAAGGCTGAGAATGTGATAGACAGAATCGACGAGAAATTGGTGCATAGACTTATGAAGTTACCCAAGGATGGCATGATGCCCAAGAGGTGTAGCAGCAGCAAAGAAGAGTAAAGCTTACTTCACACCAACTGCTATGTCTAACACCATGGAATGAGTTTGATAATAGTTAGGCTCCCAACTGTCATCTCCAAGTATGGTCAAGATATGCCCTATATAAAAAGCGTTTGATACACTAGTGAGTACCGGAGGGAAGATCTGTAATGGAGATACTAAATGACTCGAGGAGGGCATGGGATCGTTGAGAAGACCATGACAACCTGTAACCCTGATCATGAAGAGAAGGTGAGGAAGCAAGTGCTATCTGGGTATATCTCTCCTCTGCAACTGGAAGTGCTGAACTCTCTGCATATGTGCAATAAGCTGAAAAGCTGCATCTATCTGTATAGGTGGAATCATAAACTCGGCAAGGAGGATCTGGTGTGAAACAAAGGGCTTCGCCTGAATCATACGAGCTAACATTATAGTTTGTAATATCGAGATACGGCCAAGTGTGAGGAAGAAAGATCGGTACTCCATGTCTTTGTTGCATATAAGGTTGCAGGGGTGACAATGGTATCAAAACGCCTACACTTACTTCGAGCATCCTAAATGGACTTTCGGAAGAAAAACCGCTCTAGCTGAACAAGGGAGGCATGTCCCTTCCCAACTTGAGTGGTAGCTACTTGTCTCATGCTGAACGTAGGACCAGACAAAAGTATCCTTAAGTAAGTGGAACCTCTAGGGGCTGCCCATCGAGAATGAGCTCCTGACGTTGCATGAAAGCTCTAGAAGTGTTGAAGACCATAACCTTGGTCTTTGCAATGTTCACCCCCAAGCCCCATTTGGTACAAAAGACCTGCAAGCAATCCAGCTGCCTCTGTAACCCCTCTCTAGTTGGGGAGACTAGTACCACATCGTCAGCATAAAGAAGAATGACAATCATAATGTTGCCAAGTCTGCAGCCCAATTTGCCACACCGTGAGATGCACTGTGAGATGACTCTCTCCAACTCATCAATATATAGTCCAAAAAGAACTGATGAAAGAGGGTGAGCATATATGCTAGGATCCTAACTTGGTAGTCTTTTGTAGCGGAGAAGATGCAAACTAGATGATCATGAAATTCATAAGTGTCATGGTTGACAAAAAGCTTGGCATAGTGGACAACTTATTGAGATTGAGACTGTTCAGGGAGGCCGTGGGATCATTGAAAATAGGAAAAAGACTACCAAAAGTGGATATGATTGGGCTCCTTGGGACGAAGCCATAGAGATTGTTATGACCCCAAGACCCAGAGTTGCAAGAACCAAAGAGGGTTTTGAATAGATCGTAGATGAGGAGGGACCTTTGCTAGGTGGACCTTACTTGCCTACATATAAGAAAGTGCAACATATACATGAGCATATGCAGTTGTTGGAAGTAGTGGCAAAGTTGAAGGCTAGAATACAAGCTTGAAGAAAGAGAATGTACATAAGAATGCATAAGTCGGGAATAGAAAGGTTGGAAGTAGTCCTTCAAAATCCGTTGGAAGAGCTGTAGGCATGCCAATGGAAGATTAACCAATTGGAGGCCGATGGTAGCTCAAGCGAGTTAGGATATGACTTAGTGGTCGACAACTTCCTTTTGAAGGAAATGATAGACTGATTGAAGGAGTTGAATTGCCATGAACAACTTCGCAAATGCTTATGAAGAAATTGCACATGTAGAGAAGATAAGATTGGTACAGAAGAGATGAAGCTAGAACACGTTAAAAACATGTGAATGGTTCTTGAGAGAGAAAGAAAGAAAGAAAGAAGCTTTAGTACTACCAAGAAAGCATATAAGATGAAGCACATGTCAAGTGTGTATAATGAAAACTGCGGGAGCTTAAAAACGTCTCCAAAACTATAAAAATGTGTATATAAATCTAGAACTAAGGGGAAAAAACCCTAGAATAAAAGCCTAAATATGGATGTGTAAAAGTAGTGAGGCCATCATCCAATCTTGCTAAAAAAGGTTGTGATATGGGCATCAACCTCCTCAACCCCCATAGAAAGTGCACCCCCGCATTGGGCTTCACAATTATAAACAAAAATTTTTTTAGGCTTATTTTTCCCCATTATTTTGGGATTCGGTAGTGCTCGTTCCGGAATGTTGGGGGCCTAGGACGTGGTTCCGGTGCAACTTAGACCGTATCCAAGGTCCTATAATCTGTGGATAAGTAAGTGTCTTGGAATGGATTTGATGGCCTTTCAAAAATCTACGAAACGACAATATACATGCTCTCGTCTAGATCTAGCCTGAGCTTGGGGACTTGCCTACTCCAAAGCATTCAAATGTCTAATTTTTGCTTCGCTGCTAATTGTTGTTTGTAAGACCAAGCTATATACTTTGGCCAATCATGATAGTTTGGTAGTTTTCTGGTTTTATGGGATCAGCCCTCTTGTGAATGGGATGCATGACATTGGTGCACCAAGAAGTGGGGAAGCCCCGAGTGGCTACATGATTGAAGGAGTCGGCTAGGATGAAGGAGAGTAAGTTTTTTGCATGGACAAGAAGTTTTGCTTCTAGAACATTGATATCTCTTGCATGACGAGTATTGAGGTTCTCAATAGACTCGGGGGGTTCTTAATAATCTTCTAGGTTGAAAAGGTTGAAAGATGAAGGTTGGGGTGAGATGATGATGGGAGAAGTAGTAGGCATGGTATATAGAGATTTAGCATATTTTCTCCAAGTTTGTAAGTCGGTTAATGCATGAGGTGGTGCACGAGGAATGAATTCATACCGATAGGCCCTTGAGGAGGAACTAAAGAGAAAATTGAGGTACATGTAGTAGCAGGCAGTTTGTAGGCAATGAGTGACAAAATTCACATGCTGAACTATACGAAAAGGCCCATTATAACAACTATGCGCTTCTCAATGGAAGCATGTCAATGTACAAAGTGATGCTTAGAAAAGCTAAGCCTAAGATAAACCATGTCACCCTCATGAAACTCGAGATGGCATCGATGTTTGTCCCTAGCATTGCTAAGTCTTCCATATACGCTCATTGGCCCAAGTAATACTCTCGAGCTTCGAAAAGGGGAGGTAATAGTTTTAGGCGCATCATAAGGAAGCAATGATATAAGGTAGCCCTACCATAATGTTGTAAGGACCATGCAATCTTTCATTTGAAGTTGGCTATAGGAAAGTCTTGGTGTGCCAGATAACCTTGTAGGGATGAGACTATTGTTGAAGTCATAGAACCAAAGGTGATTTTGCATGAGCTCGAGAGGATACTCTATATGAGTGTGAGGCATACACATCGTACTTCATATCATGACTATCTAGTCAAATGGACAAACAAACCCTTATCTTGTTTCCAAGGACATAAACACTTCTTGAGAGGAGTGTTATAGATATTAGCCCTTGTACTTTAAGTGACGGCATCTATGGAGGGAAGACAGGAAACATAGGACTAGATGATGGTATGCTTAGTGCTAGGTATGTCTACTATTGAGGGTCAAGGTGACTATGAGCAATGCCCACAAAGGACCAATAGGGCACATGGGGCATGAGTGCCATGTAGTTAAAGTATAAGCTCACTATACATGGACCTTTCAGCGAATGTTGAATTTTCACATAGCACGCATACTACTCTTTCTAACCACTATTTTCTCTCCTTCCAATCAGGAATCATTCCTACCATTGTCTCTACCTATTGAGGAGGCTACTTTGATTCAAATTGCGATTCTGGTTAGTTTGGAGAATCGTTTTTTTTTTGACTTTGGTGGGCAATATGGGATCAGCTTGAAGCTGTTGGCAAGAGCAGTGCTTTTATGCCGGTTGCCAGTAGTTTCAGGTACCCTATGCAGCTGGAACCGGATTTATGTAAAAATTTAAAAACCAGATTTATGTAAAAAAATAAAATAAAATTCGATTCTCGTTTCTTGCCAAGAAATTTCCTTGCATGTTGCTTTGGTGCATCAATGAGACAAAACAGTGTCAAGCTTGATAAATATTACAACCAGCTTACTAAGTTTGACCAAAAGCTTTTGAGATGGAAGAACACAAATATTTGAAACACTAGCAACAAATTTTCCATATTCTAGTTTGTGGATGGGATGTAAATAACAGTTTGAAGAGGGGGAGACAGATCGTGATAAATATAAGTTTTGACTTTGGCATTGTGAAAAGTGTGTGCAGTCAACTTCATGTTCTATAGAATAGTCTACTTCAGATTGAGATGCTACGTGAATATCTTAAGGAAGAAGACACAAAAGAAGCTAGAAGCTAAGTCTACTTTTTTCCAAGAATGCCATGTAATATGCTAAACAAGTAGTGGTGATATTTGAAAGTCATCCTTTGAATACCTTCATGGATGTTTTTGTTCTTAGAATCTTTGTGGCTTGAGGTTGTTTTCTCTGTATGCGTGTTAGGCCTCTAATTGTGTCTCATAACTGATACCCTTCTAAATTGGAACATAGAAAACTTTTGGTGAAAGCAGGGTTGGAGGTGCTTGGGAAGCAACTAGGGTGCAGATGCATGCCAAAATACTTGTTGTCACTTTGGAGTTTCTTGTCAAAGAATTACGAGACCAGATTGGTGTGGAAACATCAAAGAAAACTATTCTTTCAGAAGGGCTCAACATCGTAGTTCTGGATAAGTTTTTTGTTGCCATTGATGGTGAACTTGGGTCATTTTGGGAGGAGGCCGTGATGCTTATGGATTCACAGGTATGGTTGGTTTTAAATTCCCATATAATGATTTTCCCAGCTTGCATCATGTACACTGTAAGGGTTCTTAATTATAGAAAAGCATGTTGTACATGCTCGAGGAATCCACTTTTTTCATAGACATCTTTTTAAAGACATATCTCTTCTAGTCATAATTAGTTTGTTCACCCTTCCTTGGGACAATTCACTGTGTTTTAAGGGACATTAACTATAAATAGAATATCGAGAGTGTTTACTGTTGCAAACTGCAATTTTTTAAAAATGATTTTATCCTTGTTTTCATGTAAAAAGCTTATTTTGCTACTTCCTACATCTAATGTTTGTCTTAGTTAATGTTATAGGTGAAGTTGCTAGCCCTCTCTTTGCCGGCAACAAATGCTGATCATCTTGTGTCATGGATAAGCAACATACATAGACCCTGTAAGCTGGTAAGCTGATGTGAGTTTCCGTTTGTAAGTAAACAGAGTGTAGTAGGTGCTGAAGGACAGGTGGCTCTCTTTATGCTCCATGGTCAGAAACATTAAAGAGGTTCTCAGTTTGCACTCGTAAAGTAGTTTCATATTTCTCCTTGGCATTGTGTCTTCATGATTTTTGACTATCTGTCATAATCTAGAGTCTAGTATAATGTGAACAAGAGAAATATCCTTCATTATTTCTATCCTTAAGGTCCAAAAGGCACTACAAATATGTACAAAGGGTTATTGATGCTGGAGATACATTATATAGGGGGTATCCTTATAATGAGTTATTTTCAAGTTGTCTGTCTATTGGTGAGAGGGTGTATCCTTTTGAAAGAGACATGCCTTGTTGACAAAGGATCAGGACCTTCGGAAGGGATGTGTCATGGGCACCAGAAATTTGATTCTTGGGCATGACAATATTGTAGAGTACTTTAAGCATGTTAAAGAATGAAAAAAGCTAGAAGTTGTGCCATTGATTGTTATAAGTCCTCTTTCCAAGACTAGGCAGGCGGCGGTGATCGGAATGAGGCTGCATTGTAGGCAGCTCTCCTTGGTTCACATGACCTTCAGCCAGTTAACTATGCTCTGGACTGGATCTTTTGTGCCCAACCTGACCAATGAGGTGTAGTAATTGCTAATGATCGCCCGTGTGGCTAGACACGGCTCATTGATTATTGGACCACTCCACACTTTTGCAATTATTCTTTGTCACAATGTGGATGCTCTTGATCTAGATGGCTAGGCCCATTACAGTTATCCTTAACTTCCAACTTTGTCCACTTGATGGGTTCACTAGGTTATGATTCACGACCCTTTAGCCTAGATGCGTAGCTTGAGTACCAATCAACACTATATTTGTTACTTGTTTAGCCATTTTCTGATTTGTCCTTTTGTGATTGTGTTTGATCTCTTAGTGGATTTTACATCCCTATGCCCTTCTACAAGATCTGGATAAATTCTTTGTGACTTCTGCCAACTCTTCTACACAGCCTCTAACATTTCTAATTTTATCCTTATTTCTGGATAGTCGTAGAGTAGCTCCTCCTCAGTTGCTTGTCTTGGATCTATTTTTCAAGGCAACTATGTGCCTTTGCTAAACGTGATGTTGCAATTACCTGTGTCTTCATTTTAATACTTGAGACCATTGGATACTCTTGGAGAATGTGATTTAAAAATTTCCTTTTTGTCCTATCTAGTATTCTTTCATGTCAAGATTTGTGTATCCTTCTCGTGTAGTGTAATGAGGCCCTCAACAAGGTCATCACCCTAGTATGAGCATTTCTTCAATCTTCTTATATGCAAATTGGAGTTGCCTAGCAAACCTTGTATAGGCTAAGGTCTTGGAGGGGCCTTATTGAGCCATTGTGGCCTACACGTGCTAGTTGACCTCAACAGTAATTGAACTCTCAAATTGAGTAGGCTCATTTTTGTACATGGTGTGGCTTTTCATGATATATAAACTCTACTCTACTAAGGATAAGTATTTTATCCAAAAATTTGTATCTCACTAACTTATGCGAGAAGCATATATAATCGAACCTCTTAGTGAATTCATCTATCTGCAAATGCTCTTCACGCAAATCAACCACTGTTTACATCCTTCAACTCCCCATGCATCCCGACTACTATGCAAATTGTTCCCTCGAACAGTCAAAGAGATGTGAAATTGGTTCAAACATTTATTATTGCCGTTCACACGTTTGGAATGTGTTTAAGGCGTTTAAATATTTTTCCTATGCAGCCTGTAAGGGGCATGTCTGCCGGCTGATGAGTAAGGCCTTCAGAGGAGACACGTCCCACTCATTCAAGAGAATGTCTTGTTCTTCGTATTACTGCTGAGAACCTGGTCAGTGTTTGACATATCAAATGAGGGAAAAAGGTCGCAAGTTCTGACTCACTTTTATACAGTCTATGGAAAGCTGAACAAGATCCCTCTCCCAATGTTTTGACTTTTAACCTGCTAACTTTTCCGTCGTCACTCAGAAATGTTTCTTAGCCTTGATTATACACCTTGACCAAGTGAACTTCCAGTTTTTCCTTATTCTGCACAGTTTGTACTGCCAGAGTCTGTGCGATCATAGCAACTATGCTGATACTACAGTGTTTTTGTTAGATGTTTCCTTGTTTCCTTTTTACCCACCACTGCTTTTTAGGAAATCCATGGCTGTGAAGGAAAATATTTAATGGCTTGACTGTTCTTCAAAAGAGGAGTTTTTGTTTCTGGTTTGATTCAATATAAAAAATTGCTCTTACACTATAATTGATGTTATGCTACAGTTTGCTTCACTTATGCTTATTATACTCGACTTATGATTTAATAATTTTATTCAGATCATGCTGTTTATTCTTAAACTGGTATATGATTCTCCTGGAGATCTACTGCTACTAAGTAGGTGGTTGCTGTTCTAAATGTATATAAGCTTGGTACAGACCGCTGCTAGCTAATGATAAGATCCCATATAAAGCACCATTGTGGTGGTCATCTTCATCTAGATCTGAAGTGCAGATCAGAGCGCAGTAGCAGTTCTTTTTGTTCTCATGAAATAAGGAACTCCATCTCATGAACTTTCAATAAACTCATCCATCTCAATAACCCAATCCCTTTTTGTGAATTTACAGGTACAACGTGAATCAGAGCCAGTTCCTAGGAAATACTTCTCTTTTGATTCCACTGGTAAGCTAGAAAACAGTTTAAAGTCATCAGAATGTCTCTCACTACCTTAATTCTAAATATGATCTTGAATCCTGCTAAGATCAACAGTCACTTATTTGTACTGCAGCTGAGTTTTGCACATCTCTTTTGTTTCAGGATTGCACGAGCTTTCAAATTTGAAGCTCTCTGCTGTGAATGGTAGTCTAAAGTCAAGTTTTTCCAGCAACAGTGAAGTGATACCAAGAAAAAATCCAAAAAATACCACTTCTAATGTGCATCCAGGCTTGGGGTGAGTTTGTTTTATTCATCAAGCATTAGAAACAGATTTAATTGATGTTTTGTCTTGTAAACTGACTGAGATTCTTATGAATATTCTTTAGGTCCATTGCCATTCCATTACGAGAAAGATCAATGCTTCCTGCAGTTGTATTCTTTCATGATCCTGAAGAATGTATAACTGCGACTAAAGATATCTTAAAGGTACTGTGCTTCTAATGTACCTTTTTTTTGCATCTTATGTGGTCAATTTGTACAGTTGTGTTCTTGACGTAGCTACCATATTTGGTAAGTTTAGGCAAAATATGATATGAAGTTGTGCTAGTCACATCTTATTTTGTATGAAAAACATGACTGATGTGTTAATCTTCATATCAAAGACATTCAGCACGAGGATGCTATTTATTGATTAAGTGTTTGAAGGATTGTATTTGTACATCTGATTTCCTGGAATTAATTCTTGACAGCCGATTGTGGCGCAACTAAAATGTTGTCCTGCATAACTATCCTTATGATATGTACCCGGGGAAAGATCTCTAGATTTTTTTTCCCTTCCCCTAATTTTAGTTGAAATTCCACAACTCATCTAGTCTTTCGTCCATTTAGCTGCTCCAGTTACGGACCAAATTGTGGGAATTCCCGAAGATAATACAGAATCTAGTGCAGCATGCATATCACACCAACCATTACCTTAGCTCAAGCATCCAAAGCTCTCAAAGTGACACAACAAAAGTTAATGATTACTAAGGAAAAATAGTATACATAGAAAACACTAAAACTGCATGTCTCTCTAACAGGTGTCCTAAAGTTAGCATACCACTTGTCAAGTTAGAGTTAGGCCTAGTATGGCAAAATTTGACTAACAAGTTACCCGATACATGCCCATGCCCTTGAGTATAGCAAATGCTGTAAATGACACTGTACATCGGATTTCCTACGTGTGGCTACCCGCTACTCCAAGTAGCCAATTACGGGATGAGTGCCCGACATATATATCAATTGCTGGTCAAGTCCCAATCAGTACAGAAAATACAATAAACTAGATAAACTGTAAGTCTTATTTAACTGTATAATATCGCATTTTGAGCTTACATAAAAACATCAGATTGAATCTGATTCTTAACACTCTCCCTTAAGCTCAAATGCAGTAGGGGTTTAAAAACAATAACTTGTAGCAATGTTTGGAGTGTCCAAAAGATGTTATACATGTTTCTGCTACTATGCGCTTGACTCACTCTCAAGCACACCAACAAACCACTTGACATACACGCTCAAGTTCAGGTTTGACAACACAAAGTATCATGCAAACACAATGCTCACGTAAAGAGTCTGCCACACTCTGCCATCTGACTTGTTTCCAATCCGACTTGCACACAAGTGGACCATGTGAGTGATTTGGCTCAAACTGAGGATATCTCACTGCCACCATGAGACTAACATCCTCCATCTAGCTAGGCTGATACCCTATCAGCACTTACAAGCACAAACCTATAAAGTTGACATCAATGAGTGATTAAGGCTCAACTTGAGGAACAATGTTGTATCGAAACGTGTTTCGAACAATGAAACGCATTCGAAACGCCACGTTTGAAATGGGTCCGTTTTGAAACATCAAACGGACATTCGAAACGACTGGAAAAAAAACCAATTTTTTTGCATTTCCGCGCGGTCATGTGAGGAAGAGAGAGAGAAAGAAATAAAGAAAGAAGGTTTATTAATGTCTTATAGGTACCCGCAGGTACAAAAGACAGGATAAATGTACATCTCAAGTGTGTATGGTACTCTAGGAGCCTATGACAAAAATGTCTCCATAAAAGAAACATACTAATAAAATAAAAGAAATCTGAACTGAAAATGCTGTAATCTCTCTACTGAGCTGGAAAGAAAACATACATCTATCATGATGTAAAACAAGCCTCAAGTCTCAAGTCTTTGTAGAGGCTCTAAAGTAGGATGTAATCAAAATCGTGGAGTGCTCTGGATGTGAGGGGTGAAACTGCCTCTGTCTAGACCTGTGGACAAAATGTCGCCTGCTCTGCCTCATCCTGCTGGGAGGATGACTCGGTCTGATGCATTGACGTTTGGTACGATGTCTGTCACTGATTGGAATATCTATCTCATCCTCGGATCTGTCCTTTGTGTCATCTGTGGACCTCTGTCTGCGTCTGGAAAAGAAATCGGTAATACTGGTCTGGGGATCCAAATTGATCTGGTCACTGACTAAGTCGCGTCTCAAAAGCATCATCTCACGTATAATCAAGGCTACACAACGAGGGTCCACATATGTGACCAAAGTCTGGTCAGTTTCCATAAAGATGGATCTGTAGTAACGGGGCTTCACTCCAAGCTGCCCCTCCCAAACTCTACATATATAGGATCCGTATATAAGCTGCCGAATATAGTGATGTGTGCCCTCTGGAAGCCCTCTGGAAGTGACAATAAGGAAATACCGATGTAGTCAAGTAGCCTTCCTGCCTGAGAAAACCATGAGAGGTGGAAACCTTGGCTGTGGAGTAATCATGATGAGGTGAGTGCAACATAGGAGTATCTGGATCTGTCCATCTGCATCAATCTCTGGAGAAAAATAACAATCCGAAAAATAGCCTCAACCTATAAAGGAGGAACTGCAAACTCTGCAAGTATAATCTGGTGAGGGATAGAGGGTTTCGCTTGAATCATACGTGAAAGCATAGTAATCTGCAGACGAGATATATCAGCCCACTCAGAAGAAGTAAGACCCGTACACCAAGTCTCTGTAGCATGTCGGTGTGACCATGATATCAAACAGGTGACACTTACTCGAGGCATCACGTATGTATCGTCTGAAACAAAATCTCTCAAGCTGAACCAGTGATGCGTGCCCCTTACTCAACCTAGCAAGAGCAGCCTGCCTCATACTAAAAACTGGACCAGAAAAGAGGACCCCCAAATATGTGTATGAAGAAACCACCTCCAAGGGACGACCATCCCATAGAAGCTCCTGACGCTGCATGAATGCTCGAGATGTGTCGAAGACCATAACTTTGGTCTTCGTAATGTTCACCGACAAACCCCATCGTGAACAGAAAGAGCATAAAACATCTAAATGTCTCTCTCTGGAACGTGATATGAGGACGACATCATCAGCATACAGTAGAATCGAGATCAGTAGGTCACATAAAGCACAACCCTCTCCTCCATCCTGCATAATCATCCTCTCCAACTCATCAATATAAAGTCCAAATAGAGTAGGACATAACGAGCATCCCTTCTTCACCCGAATGGTGCTATGAACCTGCTGTGATATGCCATGCTCAAAACAGAAACAACCTATCACTCTCTCATAAAGGCCCATAATCGCCAAGACTGTGTCTGAGTGGAAGCCAAGGTTATGTAATCTCTGAATGAGAAGGTGTCGCGGAACAGAGTCAAAGGCCTTACGGAAATCCACAAAACAACAGTATACCCACTCTCGTCTGGATCTAGCCTCCTCAATAATAGCCCTCAAGGTGAATATATGATCTGAGGTGGAGAAATGAGGTCGGAACCCTGCCTTCCCCAAAGCATGTAGACGTCTGAGCTCGGCTTCGCTATTGACTGTCGTCTGAAGAACTGAGGCATAGACCTTAGCCATAATGTGTCCAACCATAATAGTGCGGTAGTTTTCTGGCCTCATGGGATCACCTCCCTTATGAATGGGATGTATGACATTGGTACACCAAGAGTTGGGAAAGCCCTGAATCACAGCTTGATTAAAAAGATCAGACAGGATGGGAGAGAGTATATCTTTTGCATGGATAAGAAGTTCTGCTTCTAGGTCTTCGATATCATGGGCACGACGACTATTGAGGTATTTAATGGAATCAGATATCATTTTGGGTGTGAATAGGTTGAAGGACGAAGGACGGGGTGAGATGATGATGGGAGAAGTGGTGTCAATAGTATATAGAGATTTGGCGTAATCTGCCCAGGTATATAGGTTGGTTAAGGTGGGAGAAGGAGCACGAGGGTTGAATTCACGCCAAAAGGCTCCCGAAGAGGAACTAAAGAGAAGGTTAATAAGCCTTCTCCCTTCTTTGATATCATAGGCCTTTTTTTTACGATGGAGTGTGTTTCGATAAGTATGGTTTATGTCACGAATAGAAGGAAGTGAGTGAGCATAAGCGTGTTTAAGATGGTTGTGAAGCTGGCGGCATTCATCATCATACCAAGGTTGATTTGGGTTTTTGAAGGTGTTTGTTTTTGTTCTGGGTTTTGTGAAAGGAAAAGAAAGGGAAGCTGCAGTATGTAAGGCATTGGTGAGGAAGTTAGATTGTTGTTCAATGGTGGAGCTATGTGGGGTGTAACAGGGAGGTTAATGAAGTCTGGTAAGTGGGAATGTATGAGTTCTCGAAGCGATATTTTGGGGCACGAGGAAAAGATGGGTGGGAAGTATGAGTGACCGTGGGTTGTGTTCCTAAATGGAAGGAGAGAAATGAGTGATCAGACAGAGTAGTACATGTGATGGTGAAGGCAATAATATGAGGGAGAAGAGAGGGTGATCCCATGAGGTAGTCTACCACACTATGGCCGCCGCTGTGAGGATGACAAGTGAAGTTGCTAGAAGAAGGCCACTTGGTGAGGCCACTGAAAATGGCAAGCTCATGGGCTTCTCCTAGCTGTAAAAAGTACTCTTCATAACCTGTGAGAGGCCCGTCCTCATCAGCAGAATGTCTCAAAAGCCCAACCTCATCGCTATCTAATGCTCTGATACGTAAAGGATCCTGATCTACATCATGAAATAAAGTCTGACGTGATCCAGTCCTGGCATTAAAGTCCCCTACCAATAAAATATGTCCTCTATCAGAAAACTTGATGATATCACCAGACAAGTCCATGTTTGGAGAACCGTCCTTGTCTGAGAAAGAAGATGTATTTGGTGGAAAATAACAGACTACAATATAAATGTCCCTGTCCAAACCTATGGGCTCCTCTCTGAGTCTGATCCATATGTATCTGGAGTGATCATCTCTGTGAACCACCTCAAGCACTGTCTGAGTAGTATCTCTATATAAACATGCAACACCACCAGAACCACGTCCGCCTGCTGATCTGGTCTCTGCTAAGAAAACTGATTCCCATTGGAAACCGGGAAATAAAGGTAGACCCCGCTTTGCACTCTCATGTGTCTCTGTAAACAATAGTATATCACCACTATCTATGAAATCAATCAAATCCCCTGCCGAGGACGAGGTATATATCCCGTTACAATTCCACACACCAAAACGCAATGAAGATGGGTGGCTCTTCAGGCTGCTCCCAGGCCTGAACGACCCAAATCCCTAAAGATTTTCACTAATATATTTCACCTGGCCATCTCTATAAATTACTCGTCTTTCTGATGCTTTAGCTTCCTCGAACGCCTTCTTCCTCTCTATCACTTGCAGGAATGTGAGGTCATCATCCAAAAATATTTTTGTGCCCTTTAGTGTGTTTTTAAGTCTCAAAACTGACCGCCTCTCTTCAAGAGTCTTAAAGCGATTAGTGTAGCATTATCTTTTTTAGTCCTCCAGGCTCTATCCATTCCTTGTGTGGTGTGTCCTAAGGTGGTTTCCAAAAATCTGGTCGCCTCTTGAATGGCATCTTGCGTATCAACAATACCTCTTACTCTCATGTTGAGGGCTTTTTGATCTCTCAATTTCTCTTCAGAGATGGTGGCTGAAATAAAAGTGGACATATGTGGCTTACCATCCTTATTTTCGAAAAGCGACGCCCAAGTTCTCGTTGTTTCCTTGTGCTGGACCAGATCTTGTTCCAGTGCCTGGATTTTCATCACTGTTGCTGATGGCTCATCATAATTATGAGTACCTTTTTTAGATGTTTCAAAATCCCGTTTCAATTGTCCGTTTTCTTCTCGAAGTAGCTTCAGCTCGTCCAATGTCTTCATCTCTGACTGCTCAAGTGTTGTGACTTTAAACTTTAATAAATTTTTCTCACCGATCAGAAAGTGACCATTTCCTTCAGCTGGGAAACTTCTTGCTTCAGATTCTGGAAGTCTTCCTTAAACTGGTCCCATTGCCAAGATGAAAATAGGTTTCTTAAATTTGAAGGAGTATATGGGATGTTTGCCGTATGTGGAGGTCCGGCAGGGGGTTTGTCAGCCGCAGTAGGCAACGCAGTAGCAGGATCACAGGTGCTGTTTTTTTCAACAGCAACATTGTCCGTAGTGTTTGCTGTAACAATCCCGATGGAATCCACATTTCCAGCGACAGCTATGGTAGTGATGGGAACCACAACATCTGTGATATCAGCTTCAGTCAGGCCCAAAGAAACATTCAAGTCCACAGCAATGGGAGCTACAGTATCAGCGAGGGTGGGGGCTACAACCTCAGTGATAGAGGCTACTATATCAACAACGATGGGAGGAGAGGGGGGGGGGAGTTACCTCCCCCCCTTTTACGTGGAGTCATGGTGGGTGAGGGAGAGGGAGTGTTTGAGCTTTGTGTTTGACATTTGTAAGTGTCTCGACTCTTGAGGGTGGTATGGTACGTGTGTGAGTCTTGAGAGAGAGAGATGGAATACCCTAAGGTACATAGGACTAAAAAAAAAACTGGTACATGTCAAGTATGCATGGTGGGAGCATGAAAGCTCTACCTAAAATAAACAAGACTACAAAAAAACCGGAAATAGTGACTGGCACAACCAAAGACTATCATCATGGTACAATAGATGCCTCTCCGCCTGTGAAATAATCATATAACGTATGTTGTGGCACTGTCTCTGGATGAACTGCGGCTCTCTGTCTCCGAGTGGATGGTTGGTGTCGTCTCTGCTGCCATGAAGCTGTAGACTGTGGTCTGTGGGCTAGCTGTCTCTCTGGTCGTCTACACTATCTCTGTTGTCTATGTATGGTAGCATTCGGACTCTCACCTCTCCATCAGAATTAGTACTCTCTTGTCTCTGTCTCCTACGGGATAAACACTCATGTATGCTCAGCTGTATCAAGGGGGGGGGGGTGTCAGCATCTAGCCTCGTCATACGCAGGTCTGACATCTCTCGGATCATCAGTGCAACACATCTGGGGTCCTCATACGATATCAAGGTAGAGAGTGTGAATGGATGATCCCGAAACAAGCAATAGTATCTCCCTCGGATCTCATAGTAGGCTGGGCGTCTGAAGAGAAAGCGAAACTCATCCTCTGTATCGTGTGTATCACACATACTACAAATCCGAGCATCTCTCGAGATGCCACTGTATCTTCCAGTCTCAATGGCTAGCTGGTGGGAGGAAACCCGAAACTGACCCATCACTATCCTGTGTGAGATACTATCCACCAGACATCGAGGTACAATAGGATACCCTGCAGGATCCCAGGAAAGAAAATGTGTCCGATAAAACTCTGTCTTCACCCCAGACGAACCCTGCCAAGTGCTCTGAAGATATGCCCTATACAGGTGTCCTTGAATATATTGATGAGTACCAGCTGGTAGATCTGTAATATGAATACCCAATGTGGAGAGAAGACGACAGGCCTGGGAATACCACGAAAAGGAGTGTCTCTCAGAATGTAGGTGCTGGGATGATGACAGAGCTGCTGCAGCATAGTGTGTGCCTCTACCCGGAAGATCCTCTAGTCGCTGTATGAATGTGACAATATGGAACAATGCCTCTAGCTGAATAGGGGGGACGACAAACTTCGCCAATATAATATGATCTGGTACAGAGGGCTTAGCTCGTATCATCTGGGATAGCATATGAATCTGAAGTCGTTAGATGCGTGCCCACTGGGAAGCCGTCAGGCCAGTACTCCATGTCTCTGCAGCGTATAGGGCTGAAGGGACTACCATAGTGTCAAAGAGTCGACACTTACTAGTCGCATCCCTGATGTGTGAGCTGAATGATGTTTTTTTTGGATATTCTTGTAGGTTTGGAGGAGAGGCCAGCAACACAACAAGAATGAATGAGGTATGACAAGAGAGCTAAAAGAGCTCTACACATGATAAAGATGAATGTTACCAATGAGCTTCTCAAGGAAGTTGGTAAGGATTCATTAAAGAAGCTTTATGAATCCAAGTCTACTTCTAGAGTGTTGACTCTAAGAAGACAAATCTTTCAATGTGTGCAAAAGAATGAAAAAAGTCCAAATAATTTTGTTTTGAGAGTGAAGGCTTTGAATGATGAGTTAGCTTGCATTGATGAGAGCATTAAGGAAGGAGAGCTTATTCAGGTTATTCTTAATGGTTTGTTGGATGATCATGCTAATATTGTACCAAGTCTTTCCATTCAAAGAACTTTTCCAAGTTTGATGGATCTTCAAGAGATCTTGATCAATGAAGAATATTTGGCTTCAAGCAAGAGGTGGATCTACATCAACATCTCAAGAAACTTAGTCTCTCCAAATCTACCAACGATGCATAGCCCTTCTGTAGCCGGGAAACTGTTGCTTGTCGCATGCTGAAAGTGGGACCAGAAAATACCACGCCCAGGTAAGTGTAGGAGTCAACTACCTCAAGTGGATGCCCCTCCCCTCCCATAGAAGCTCCTGCCGCATGATGAAGGATCTGGAGATGTTAAAACACCATAAATTTGGTTTTGGCCACATTCACTGATAGTCCCCACTGTATACAAAAGGAATGAAGTGCATCCAGATGCCGTTGCAGGCCGTCCTTCGTCCTTGAAAGCAAAACCACATCATCGGCATATAATAGGATAGCAATAACGAGGTCACCCAATGTGCATCCCTCACCTCCCTCTCTCTGTATAACCTGCTCTAGCTCATCTATATATAAACCAAAGAGTGTAGGATCCCTGCTTAATCCCAATGGTACTCTCTATCTCTGGTGATACAACTCCTGATACCCGAATCCGGCCAATAACTCGTTTGTACAATGCCACAACTGCCTGTATGAGATCCTCTTGGAAGCCACGATCCCGAAGCCTCTGTATCAATTAATGTCTGGGCACAGAGTCAAAGGCTTTGCGGAAATTCACAAAGCAGCAGTATACACGCTCTCGCCTGGCCTTAGCCTCCTCAATGATGGATCTCAGGGTGAAAATGTGATCTGATGTAGTATATCCTCGTCTGAAACCAGCCTGCCAATGGCAGGCAGTGTGCTAGTATCCATCTCTGTACTGATCTCTGACTGAAGAATAGAACCATAAACTTTGGCAAAGAGGTGGCTAATCATGATGGTACGATAGTTGTCGGCTTTCATGGGATCACCGCTTTTATGGATAGGATGGATAATGTTTGTGGACCAAGGGGAGGGGAACCAAATGTGGTAGCGCGGTTGAAAAAGAAAGAGAGGAAAGGAGAGAGGATTTCAGCAGCTTGTTTCAGAAGTTCAGCCTCTAGTTCGTCAATGTCTTTGGCCTTATGTAGGTTTAATCGGTCGATGGCCTCTTTTACTATGTCCGGGGAGAAATATCAGAAGTACATGTGCATGGGTGTGTGGGAAGTGGAGGAGTGTCAAGTACAGTCTACAACGATGAGGCATAGGTCACTCATGTGTTAAGATCTGTGATCCGGGGTGGAGGTGCTCGTGAAAGGAATTTTTGCCCAAAAGATTTCGACGAAGAGCTAAAGGGAAGGTCCATCATCTTCTTTCCCTGGCAGATTTTGTATGTAATTTTCTTTTTTTGGGTGGTTCTACGATATACACGAGATAGGTCTTTTACCAGATGGGGAAGGTGGCAGCGTGCATAAACCAAGTTCAGGTGAAGTTGGTTACATTCGTTGTCATACCAGGGATTATGTGGTCAACTATGTTGTAGGTGCTTGGGCCGTGGGGATGGAAAAGCAAGGGATGCAGCGGTATGCATGGTTTGGACAAGAAAAAGAGACTAGTTCGCTAAAGTTTTTGTGTAAGGGAAATGAGTCAGGAGGTTAGATAAGGCGTCTCTGTACATAGGAGTGTTTTGAGGGTTCTAACGGTATATGGTCTTTTCACTAGGTATTAATGTACTAGCATATGGGGTGTGAAGGAGGCCAATAGAGAGAGAGAGGTATGAGTGATCATATAGGGTGGTGAGGTGAACCAAGAAATATGAAATGGAGGGGAGGAGAGACGGCAATCCCATGAAATAGTCAACAACACTACGTCCTCCGGTGTGTGGAAAACAGGTATAGTCACCTGAATCAGGCCACTGCAGTAAGCCATTATAGATGGCCAATCCATGAGCCTCGCCCAACTGAAGCATCTGCTCTCCATATGCGGTAACTGGACCCTCCTCATCTGCTGATCGTCGTCGGAGGCCAAGATCATCCCAGTCTAAAGCATGTATCTTGTATGGATCATCCTCTGCTCTATGGAACTCTGTCTGCCGGGACCCAGACCTGGCATTAAAGTCGCCAGCTAAAAGAATATAACCTTGCTCCTCGTATCTGATAATGTCTGAAGAGATATCCATGTAAAGTGATGTGAAAACTGATGTATCTGGTGGAAAATAACAAATGGCCAGAAAGAGGTCTCGTAGCGATGGCTGTCCTCCATCGCCCTTCCTCCATCGCACCTGCTCCATCTGCTGGCGGATCTGTTGGCCTCCATCGCATTCTACATTGCACCTGTCCTCGATCGCTGATCTGCTGGCTCCGTCGCTGTCTTCCATCGCACCTGCTGTCCCTCATCGCTGATCTGCTGGATCCCTCATAATGCCACGTTGCAAAGGAGTCGTTGCCATCACTTTTGAACCATCCTCCATCTCCAACAATGCTTCAACATCTTCCTTGCAGTCAGATCCACCTACCCCTCCTCCTCTGATGCCCGTTGCGGTTCATATCTCTCCATCAACCCTATTCTTGACAATAGTGAAATTATTGTAGCTATTCCCTTGACTCCAAACACTCCAGAAGCACCTGTTTCTCTCCCTCCATATGCATTGGTCAAACTTCTTCGGGATGATCAACTCCGTCTATTTGAATACCTCAACAATCACAGAGAGCAACTGGCTTCTCATGATTCCCTGCTTCTAGTGGTGCAATCGCATCTTCAGAAGTTGGATACTTACATTCAAGAACTCAAGAACGAAGTTACAGTTATAAAAAGTGAAGCCTCTTCCCAAATCGCTACTTCGGCAAAAATCCAGCAACTCAAAAATCAGGTGGAACAACACCATACGGCTGTCCAGTCATGGGCAGATGTGCTTAAAGGTTCATCTCCAATTATCTCTCCACCTCTGCCTTCACCTTTGCTTATCTCAGCCACGTTCATTGAGAGTCGTCTGCGAGAGCATAAAGCTCTCAATGTTCGTGTTAGAGGTATTTCGAACTTTCAAAATGCTGTTGCAGAAGCTGAGAAGTTTTTGGAAGGATATCTTCAACACCATAGCAAAAGGAATGGAAACTGCCTGGCGACCTAAGAAGGACCTGGATACTCTTGTCATCCGCTTCACATCAGTGTCTCACCGGCGTGAAGTTCTTGGGAAGAGATTCAAAAACCAAAATCTACCTGGAGGAAGATCTTACCTTCATCCAAGTTCAAGAACGTAAGAAGGCAAGACAAGAAGCTCTATCAACTGGCAAACGGATTATCTATCATGATGGTATTATCAGACTGGTAGATCGAAAGCCTATAGTTAATGATAATTTTGAGATAGAATTTGAGATAGAGAAATGAAGAGATGTCCAGTTCAACATGTAAATGGTCTACGTACCATATAATCTTGGCTATATGACTCTCTTCCTAGTTAGTTAGTTTGTTTTTTCTGCTTTGACGGCACTGATCCGTCTTGTGTCCAACTTAGTTGATGTACTTGTTCGTCTTATACGCCTTTGGCATGGAAAAGACGTTAATAAAGCTCTCTCTCTCTCTCTCTCTCTCTCTCTCTCTCTCTCTCTCTCTCTCTCTCTCTCTCTCGGCTATGGAGGGTGCCCTCCCTCCTCGCAGCTATGGTGGCGCCCTCCTATCCCTCGTTGTCTCTCCATCTCTTTCTCCTCGCTGTCTCGCTATGGTGGCGCTCTCCATCCCTCGCTGTCTCGCTGTCTCCCGTCTCCTTTCCCTTGCTGACTATCGCCTTGCTGCCTGTCCCTCGCTGCCTAACCCTCGCTTTCTTGCTGACCATCGCCTTGCTGCCACTGACCATCACTTCTTGCTGCCTGCTGACCATCGCTCCCTGCTGCCTGTCCATCTCTCCCTGTCCCTCGCTGACTGACCATCGTTCCCTGTCCTGTCCCTCGTTGACCCTGCCCCTCCATCGCTGAGTCCTTCACTACCCTCACAATCCTCGCTACCTGTCCCTTGCTGCCCTGGCTGACCACCGCCCCCTGTCCCTTGTCCCTTGCTGCTCCGGTCCCTCCATTGCTGTCCCTCTCTCCTTTCCCTCCATCACCATCCTTCCCTCTCTCTTTTGGCCCATCCTTGTATCTCTCTTCCTGACCATTATGGCTGATCGGCAATTAGTGAATCGGAAGGGGAAGAAAACCCCTCCCCCTTCTCCTTTTGTTTTCTCAGCCATCCCTACTACGGCTCCAAATCCCTTTACCTTGCCCCCTCCCTCTCCTGCTTCCTCTCCCTCTCCCTCTCCCACGCCCATACCCCCCACTCCCGCAATTGCTACCTCTCCTCCTACTGCCACTACCCCTCTACTCTTTCTTCCTCCTCTCCCTCTTTCACCCCTTCATCTTCATCCCCCCCATTGTCTCTGTCTCTTTCAGCTGAATTTTTATCTGGTTTCCCCCGTATCATTGATTCTCTTCATGAGGACAATGCATCCTTGTTTGCGATCATCAAGAAACAAGCATTCCAAATCTCTACTCTGGAGAACACGGTCTTGGCCTTACAGGGCAAAGTTGGCATTCTTGAGGTTGATGTTACTTACCTCAAGAATGAACTAGAATCAGATGAAGAGGAAGAAGAAGAAGGAAGTGGCAATGCGGATTCAGAAGCCATGGCAAAGCAGCTGCAAGAACGGGTTCACTCCTCGGAGCAACAACTTCAGCAATCGAAGAGTTCTTGGGCCAACGTGCTTAAGGGTTCTAAGCAGGTTATTTCTGAATCTATTCAAGAACATAAAAAATGAGATCTCAAGACCCTCAATGTCAGGGTTAGGGGAGCTTCTTTTGCGGGTAAGGACCTCGTGGCTGAGGCAATTGCTTTTATTCATTCCACCTTTGATCTCAAAGAGGATGTCATATCTGCTGCTTGGGTGGGTAAGCTCCAACCCACCACAGTGTTTTTGCGATTCAAGGATGCTTTGCTTCGTCAAAAGGTTTTGCGTAAAAGAGGCTGCCTGAAGGGGTCTACTATTTTTATGGATGAAGACTTAACGCCCATTCAATGGACTGAGAGAAAGAAAATTACCGCAGATGCTAAGGCCAATGGTTCCGGACTTTCTTTCGAGACGGACGCCCGGTCTTGGTTAAAATTGCAGAACTTAAAATTTCAGATTCTTCTCCCTCTCCTACGTGAGAGATGTTTTGAGCTACGACCATTTATTTCCTCTCCTGCGTGAGAGATGAGCTTTCTTTACATAGTGATTTACGTTTTACGTTTTAGTTTTAGTCTAGTTTTCTGTTGACGGCACTGTCCCATCCGAGTTCCATTTACTCTATTGTACTACCTCTTCAGTCTTATATGCCTTTTGGCATGGAAAAGACATTAATAAAGCTTTCTTCTTTCTTTCTTTCTCCTCTCATGGGGTACCCTAAAAACATCCAATCTCAATCTCAAGTTGATATGATTAGACTTGTAGTTGACCGTGCGTGAATCTCAGACCATGGGATAATTCTGAGTCTAAATAGCATGGTAGAACTGGGGTCCCGACTACATCCATCTCCAAGAAATGAGTCTGATAATTGTCGGGTTTGACCCCTAACCATGTACGATGACGATATGCTCTATAAAGAAAATGCCTGATATAATCGTGGGTGCTCGATGGGAGGTCCATGATAGAGATGCGGAGGGTATCAAGTAAATGGATGCATGTGAAAACCATGATAAGAGATAGTCCTGTCTATGAAGGTGCTGAGATGATGTGAGTGCTGCCTGTGTGTATCTCTGTGCATCCATGGGAAGCAATATGAGGCGGTGTATATATGTGATGAGACGAAAGATGGCATCAAGCTGTAGAGGTGGGACTGCAAACTCGTTTTAACTTTGTAATATTTTGTAGCTAGCCGGCAGCTGCTATATGATATTTTGATTTGCAATTTTGTCGAGGCTTTATGTTTGATACAATTTGAATTTGGCTATAGCCTGCTGTCTGCTGCCTATGACCAATTACCATTCTTATTTCATTCCAGGTTTGTCGTGATGTTCCTTGTTTGCTGCTCATAAAAGTGCACGCAAGCTTGAGGCAAATGGTTGTTTCAAACCATTGGGCAGAGTGGGGCCCATAACGAGGGGAGTTTAGGTCCAGGAGATTTTAGACGGCTGTGCTTTCATCTATGTTTTGGGATGATGCACGAGCCATTGTCACATCAGTGCAGCCTATCTATAGTGTGTTGCGCCTTACTGATAGAGAGTTGCTCTTCCTATGCTTCATGGCTAACCCCACCCTTCTGGGATTAGCTTGGCCTCAATAGAACGACCATGGGTAGCAATTTACAGTGCTCAATTCCGTCACCTTGGAGAAAGATCCGTGACTTTTCATTTTTTGAAAACTAGGCCACCATAGTTAGTTTCTTGAACTGCTCCTTTCTCCTCCAACTGTAGATTGTTTTCCAATACCTCTCAGCTTTGAAACTGTCCTACCTTGCTGTACCTTTCGCCCCACTCCACTCCGTAATTGACGAAATACTAAAGGAGTCTCAGCAAGCTTTCCGTCATAGCAATTTTTCGAAGCCATTTTCTATTTTTGAGCAATTTTTTCAGAATCCTCCAAGAATTCTCTTACTTTGATCCTTCCCTAACCGCTTCACCCCTGAGCCATGGTGACTGAATGCAAGAGAGGAGAGTATCCTGGCTCTTGGAGACTGGAAATTAGAATGAGGAGTAGGGCGAGTTTCTACAGTCAAACACCATGCAAAAGCTCCAAAGGTCCAATTAGAGCACATGGGCCCTCACAAAATTACATTTCTGGCTTACTCCGGAATGACATGGCGTAGCTAATAAACTCGTACACTGGAGTACCAAATATCCAAGTCTAGGATTATGCCGAATCCTATATGCAAGACGTGGACGTAACAATACCTTTTTGGTGGATGCGTCATTCGAGCAGATTTTCGAACAGTTTGCTGTTCATCGTGATCTGAATCAAAAGAAGAATGACAAGGTGCAGAAGTGGAAGGAATCGAGACAAAGTTGTCTTCGATATTGGCAGTCGATGGTTCAATATTCGAACTAGACATAAATTCGTGTTTCTTCATTTTGAAATCATGAAATTTGTCTTCTAGGAAGACTACATCTCTGCTAATAAGTGCCTTGCCAGATTGTAGATCATAGACCTTGTAAGCCTTATGATCTGATGGATATCCAAGTAATATTGACTTGGTACTGGTTTGGTTGAATTTCTTCCTTGGTTCTGATGGAATTTGAGCATAGCAGACAGATCTAAAAATTCTTAGATGATCTATGTATGGTTTTGTACCTGACCAAACCTCCTCAGGGGTTTTGTTGTTGATAGCCTTGGTATCGCAACGATTCTGATCATAGCAGGCTGTTGCAATTGCCTTTGCCTAGAAACTTGTTCAGAAGATTAGTAGCAAATAACATGGATCTTGCTGACTCGACAAGAGTCCGATTATTTCGTTCGGCTACTCCATTCTGCTAAGGACTGTAGCTCGAAGAATATTGTCTCTGAATCCCAGATTCACTCAGAAAGTCCTTCATAGCGTTTGAGATGAACTCTCCCCCTCCATCTGTGCTTTGACCTTTAGTCTGTTAGAAAACTGACTTGCTTATACAAGTAACCCAAGACAACATTCCTATTGTGATGAAACAGTAGCCAAACTCAATGTCTTGAATACTCAATGTAGAACTTCCTTTGTATAATGATGTAGAATTTCTTTGACTCCATAGAATCTCTTGCCTTTATCTCACACATAGAATCACTTGCTCCAAACAACTTTCCAACTTAGAAAGTATCTCATCATGACATCTATTTATCCTAACACTAAGTCGTATGCAAACTTCTCAACTGGTGTACATCCATCTTCCTTTATGGAACTTGCTTCACTTCAGAAGACTTCATTATGATTTTCTAAGGCTGATCAATTATAGAAATGAACCCTATTGTTTTTCTTGAGGCTAAACAACCACCTATACTGTTGATTTTCAACGGCGAATCAACAACTTTAGCTTCAAAATCTACATGACAAAACATGAATTTGGATAGATTCAAGAACTTGAAAAAACAACTCTTCTCCAACTCAAAACAAATCTTCCTAGAAGGCTTGATCTCACTTGGTACCACCACACGAACAATCAACTATGATTTGGATGGTATCCAGGGATTACTTGACAACCATAGCAAACAATCACTTCGATTAACCATAAATCTCCAGTGGTATTAGTTCAGATAGACAAGAAAGTTTCGAATAGAAACCAAACCGATACAACGTAGAATGATGACCACACAGCTTGCCACACCTGTCACTTGTAACAATGAACTTATCATTTGCCACCATGATAAGAAACTGTTAATCAATGAATATCGATTTACTTATATAGACCCAGGGTCTATTCTTCTCATGCAACTTCCTTTTAGAGCTTGCAGCTTTGTCAATTCCAACCTCCACAAAACCTTGTCCAATCTTAGAACTTCTGAAGTTGACCTTCCCTCAGTATGCTGGTTGGTAGCTGCTTCTGTACCTTCAGTGACACCGTGATCACTGATTGTCTTCTCTTGTCATCTCCCTCACCGTCTTCTTGTTTCATGTAGTTTTCCTTTTCTTGTGAATTGACCCTTCCACTTTGCGACGAAATTGTTCTGATTACTCTTGTGGATCCTTTCTTCACCTTGCACCCTGATATGCTACTAGAAGACACAAACAATTGCGTCCTAGCTGTAGGAAATAGAAGCCTAAGGATCCAGGATCTTAACTATTCAATCACACAAAGCATTCTCAAAAGAAAGAGAGAGATGGCTAGAAACCCTCTTGTAGAAACTTGTGGACAGCCAAGGAGAATAGTCAGTATTGCTTACAAATGTGTCACATACAAATGGGATGCACACATATATATAGTCCAAGATGACTATCTAACTTCATGACTATTGGCTTTCCAACTACTTGACTATTGGCTGTCCAACTACTTGACTATTGACTATCCAACTTTCTATAACTTACATAGAAAGAATAAGGTACCTCCAATATGTCAAGTTGGGGTACTTAATGTCACAATTAAGCCTAGTGGACCATGAGTCCCTACCAAGTTAATTTCATACTAACTTAGCTAATTCTAAGTTTAGTAGGCCTAATATAATAAATGATATGACCATGGTTACACAACTCTTGACCTTTTGGGTCAAAGTAACCTATGGTATTGTAAGCAATTCCATTGACATTCCAACACCCTCCTTAAATGGAAATGCATAACATAACATGAAGTAACTTCTCGAAAGAGAAAAATGCAACTTGCTGTCCGAACTTCATGTCGCCAAATAAACTTCGCACCGAAGTAGTCGAAATCTCATCCCCAATCATGTCCAACATATAAAAGGAAAAGAATGCATAATAATGAAGCATCAAGTCGAAGGGTGAGGATTTGCATGCTCCATCTGAAGTAGGGAACCAACATAAACTCGGCAATAAGTCGAAACATGGACTTGTAATCCATCATAGGCTCCCACATTATTCGAAAATACTTCTTATCATAAGGACAATAAAAAAGAGTACCAAACTCTTTTGGCATCACATCCTCCCGAACCTTACCATCAATGACTTGCTTACATAGAATAGGCAATGTACCAACATCATGATGAAGAGTAAGTGTAAAACCAAAAAAATCAGCATGAGGTACTGATTTTAAAGAGGCATGTGCCTTCCTTTCGTAGTAAGATATCTTTGCTGTCCTGCAAAGTCTCCAATAACCGACAAGGAACTGTTATATGCTGTTCAACACTTTGCTGACCAAAGTGTTCCCAACATGGACCATGTTGTCCATAATCTTCCGCAGGCTGTTCCTGAAGCATAATGGACTGCTCATGATGTAAAATGGGCTGTAAATGACCAAAAGAAGATGACTGAACCTGCTGTCCAACGTCTTCATCATAAAAATTTGGCAATATCAAGAGATGCATCAACGATGGTGTCATCAAAGCTGTCCCTTGAAGAGGTATGGGATGACATAGAAGATTCTTCAAGTAATGAAAAATTCTCTCCAATCAAATGCTCACTCTTAACACTTTGAACAAAAGTACTAATTGACACATGTTGACTCCCTCCTCGATTAGTACAATAAGGTTCCAAAGAGTGTTTGAATTTTTCAGCCTTTGCTAAAACATCAAATTGAAAAGGTTTCGCATGAAACTTTTCACTAATGCATCCATCATATGCATCAACTTGCGGTGACTTGAAAAAAGAAGATTGTTTCAACATCTGTTCAATGTATCGTTGCTGAGAGATGAAGATTCCAGCCCCATGTGGAAGATCAACAAGAACCCAAGTGTGGTTCTTCATGAGTGAGTTATACTCCTCTTGCATCGCATCCTCCCACCATTTTACTCCTCTGGCCTGCTCATAAAAAACAGGTTCTACTACACCATCCTCAATAGAAGTCAGAGCAAAATCAAAAAAATCAGCAAATTCTACTGATTTAGTAGAGGCACGAGTCTTCCCTTCATAGAAATGATCCACTTTGCTGTCCTGCAAAGTTTGCAACAACCATTTAGGGACTGGTTTGGGCTGTCCAACAGCCTTACCTTTGTCAACACTTTGCTGTCTAAAGTGTTCCGAACTTGGACCTTGCTGTCCAATGTCTTCAACAGGCTGCTCTTCACCATAAATAGGTTCTTCTTGATGAACTATGGGCTGCAAAATTGAAGAAGTAGTGGGCTGTCCACTAGAAGTTGATGACAGTCCCTTATCTTCATGATTAGATGGCAAAACCAAATCTGTAAATATTTCAACATATGCATCATGGGGGAAGTCCCCTTTCATGACATGAGTGGGCGCAACATCATAGGAGGTCTTTTCATCAAAGTGAACATCACGACTCACTATGATTTTATTAGTATCCATATTGAACAACCTATAGCCCTTGCTTTCACTACTATAGCCAACAAATATGCATTTAACTCCTTTATCATCAAGCTTGGTTCTTAGCTTATCGGGAATGAAAGCATAAGCCGTGCAACCAAAGATGCGTAAGTGAGAAACAATAGGCTTCTTACCATACCAAACTTCATAAGGAGTTAATGCCTTCAAGGCTTTAGTAGGACACCGATTACTAATGTAAGCCGCCATTATAACCGCTTCAGCCCAAAACTTGTCAGGTAGGCCCTTTGCCTTGAGCATGCATCGAGCCATCTCCATGATAGTGCGACCGAACGTATTCTTTTTATATTCCCCTCCTCGGTCGGTACGTAAGATCTTCAAAGAGTGCCCAAACTGGTTTTCTATCATTGCTAGAAAATCCTTAAAGCGTTGAAAAACTTCAGATTTTGCCTTCATAGGATAAATCCATGTAAATCTTGAAAGGTCATCAATAAAAGTAACAAAGTACTTACACCTTCCAATGGATTCGGTCTCATTGGACCACATACATCACTATGAACCAAATCAAATTTGCCATCAACTCTAATAGTTCCATCAATTGGAAAAGCTTGCCTTTGAAATTTTCCAAGTATGCATCCTTCGCATACATGTCCTTTGGGATGCTCAATATTAGGAATGTCTTCAACCATATTGAATCTCTTCAACATCTTCAAGCTAACAAAGTTGAGATGTCCAAACCTAGCATGTCATAATTCAGCCAACTCCAAAGAATGTGAACTTGGTGCAACAAGACAAAAAGATGATGAAGCTCTTCGCTCATAGGTATCCATAAGGAACAATCCACCACGTAATGTTCCCGAAGCAATGATCATAAGAGATCTCTTTGGGTCTTTGATAAGACATTTGTCTTCTTTGAATTCCACAACCAATCCTTGGTTCATAATTGTAGAGACCGAAATGAGATTCTTTTTTATTTTTGGAACATAAAGTACATTCGAATGTACTTCTCCTCACCATTGGGTAAGATAATGGGGATCACTCCAATACCTTTGATAGGATAAGAGGTGTTATCAACACCTTGAACTTTGCTTCCATCATGCACTTTCACAAGCTTTGTGAGACCTCTTTGTGATAAGTCATATGACGTGTGGCACCGCTATCAATCACCCAATCAATAGATGAAAAAACAGCATCTTGTAAAGCTGAAGATGAGTTGTTTTCTGCTGAAAAACCAGCAAGATTTGAAGTGGCAGAAATCTCGTCTTCAGGAGAGATGAGATTATTAGTGACAAAAGCATAATCATTATTGAAAAGATTATTCTCCTTTCCAAATTGTTGTTCCAAAGTAATGATTGCGGTACTTGTATCGTTACCTTTCTCTTTTTCCTTTGCAAGCCTCTTCCTACATTCTTTGATGTGATGCCCAATCTTCTTGCAATAGTGGCACTTACCCTTCTTCTTGGAGCCTTGATCTTGAGCTTCCTTAAATTTTTGATCATCTTTGGAAGTGTTGCTCTTCTTGAAGAAGTAAGCCAACAAGTTTGTCGAAGGAGATTTGCTGTCCCCTAAGAGAAATGCTCAATGATGACACAAATGGAAGGTAAGAATTAGGAAGAGAGTTGAGAGTAATAGATACAAATTGTGAGTTCTGAATCACCTCATCAATACTAAGAAGCTCCTCTCGAAGATCCTTGATCTTCGTCAAGTGGTTTGTAAGCAAATCACCTTCTTGCATCTTCAAGATAGAAAGTTGATTTCGAAGATATACCACTTTTGCGGCATTCTTTACTTGAAACATCTTAGCAAGAGTCTCCCAAGCACTTTTGGAAGTCTTGCATGATCTAATATGAGGAAGGATAGATCTCTTCACTGATGATGCAATGACGGAATGTGCTTGTGCATCTCGTCGATCCCACTTCTTTGGCTCATCGGAAGACACCTCCGTAGATGAAGAAGTAGTTGTTCTAGATGGTGTAATAGGTGCCAAGGGAGGCGGCCTTTCTTCGTCACCATTAACTACTTCCCACAAACCTTTAGCAATTAGAAGGTTCTTTATCATGTAGCACCACAAGGAATAGTTTGTGCCATCCAGCCTATCTTCATTAAATAAAGAACCAATAGACTCCGATTGTTTAGCCATAACAGAAAAATCAGCTTGTAGTAGATAGGAAATAGACTTTCCAAGACAAAATCTACTCAAAGGGCAGCAACCTCAAAGCTGAAATTATGAGCACAATAGATTGCAATACTTCACATGCAATTTGCTCAACAAGTAATGAAATAGGTGGCTGATTTCTGCACAAAAAACAGAATGCTCACAAATAGGTAGACTTCGAATGACACCGAAACCAAAACCAAAACTAGACATTTGTGGCTGAAAAGAGTGCACACTATGTGCATATAGAGCTGATGGTAGCGCCCTACTCCAAGCTCACCAACAGGGAAATTTTAGCAAGAAATGTGTCCAAAACACATGTATCTTCATTTAAGAAGTAAATCTGAAATTTTCAGCATGTAATTGAGTCAAGATCACATGCAATTGGTTTGAGCATGGGCGCCCTACTGCTAGCTCTCAAATAGGTGAAGGTGCCCTGCAATTTCCTGCAAAAAAGCTATAAGAAGATGAACAAATTCTTCTCCTGCAAAAATCAGCAGCTTGATGATTTTCTGCAACCAAAAGGGGAAGAAGATAGCTTCCTATTGAGCGCCCTCCTGCAAGCAATATGATCACCTAAAGGCTCTGATACCATGTAGGAAATAGAAGCCTAAGGATCCAGGATCTTAACTATTCAATCACACAAAGCATTCTCAAAAGAAAGAGAGAGATGGCTAGAAACCCTCTTGTAGAAACTTGTGGACAGCCAAGGAGAATAGTCAATATTGCTTACAAATGTGTCACATACAAATGGGATGCACACATATATATAGTCCAAGATGACTATCTAACTTCATAACTATTGGCTTTCCAACTACTTGACTATTGGCTGTCCAACTACTTGATTATTGACTATCAAACTTTCTATAAGTTACATAGAAAGAATAAGGTACCTCCAATATGTCAAGTTGGGGTACTTAATGTCACAATTAGGCCTAGTGGACCCATGAGTCCCTACCAAGTTAATTTCATACTAACTTAGCTAATTCTAAGTTTAGTAGGCCTAATATAATAAATGATATGACCATGGTAACACAACTCTCGACCTTTTGGGTCTAATCTATGGTAATGTAAGCACACTAGCAATCTGTGCATGTCCATGCTTCTTTGCCTGTATACCAATTACTTCCAACAATGATTGGCAATCTGCAGTGATCTACCAATAGCGTTTTGATCAATAGTGACTTGGCTCCAACATGCAGCGATAGCTCTCCAACACTAGCAATTCCTGGACAATAGTCCTTGGATCTTCATGACCTTGGCACTCCTGTTGTTTTCTAGCGATTATCAAATCTGTCCTCTTTCCAGTAACCTACCTTGCAAGTCAGCGATTAGATTCAACAACACTTCAAATCCAGCGAGTAGGTGTGTTGGTTTGTACATGCTTAGTTAAGCATGCCAAACTAGTGTAAAAACTGGGATGGGTGACCCAATGGTGGGGAAAGCCTTCACATCTCCGACGTGGCAGAACTTCACCAAGTATTTTCTATGGGATGTGACGTGGTGTATCGACCCATGGGGTGACTTTAAAATGTCATTCTCCAGAGTCTCGGAGACTATGTGAGTGTGGGTGTGTGTGTATTGTAAAAAATATTTGATGACCAATGAGATAAAAACAACTATATTGTTATGATATAAACCAAGCCATAAGTCCGGACATTAGACCATTGTGGTAGGTACACCAAATCTGGGGTATGTTAAACTCCTAGGGGTGGTTTGGTTACCAGCCCCGGTGAATACGTTGTATAACATGGTTAACACTTGGAGAAGTTTTGCCCAACGGATGGCAGGTGTGTTGGCTTGTACATGCTTAGTCAAGCATGCCAAACTAGTGTAAAAACTGGGATGGGTGACCCAATGGTGGGGAAAGCCTTCACATCTCCGATGTGGTAGAACTTCACCAAGTATTTTCTATGGGATGTGACGTGTTGTACTGACCCGTGGAGTGACCTTAAATGTTATTCTTCAGAGTCTTGGAGACTATGTGAGTGTGGTCCGCAATAATAATCGAACTATTCTCTAGCTCAGCGATCAACAACCAGTGAACCAGCATCGATCTATTTTCCAATAGCAATCTGTTTCTAGACATCGATCTGTTTTCTAGCGGATAGCAAATAGGTCCGCAGCCAGCTTTCCAGCTAATTTTTAGGCAGCGATCAGATACAGCCAGCAATGAATCTGATTCTACTTTAGCGATCAATTTTGTAGCAACGATCTAAACAATACTCGGACCTAAAAACAGGCCAGCGATCGGGTCTATAAATCTTCTCCTAGAAGATCCCTGTTGTGATCTTGACAACGTTGTCTCCACGCTTTGCTGTCCAACAACAACATGAAATCTGGGGCAGCTTTCATAATCTCCTCTTGCAACTCAGCTCTTCTCCTTGTAGCACTAGATCTTCTCACAAAGCTACCACCATTGTTGATGAAGATCAAACTTGAGAGTTGGCTAGGGACACCACCTCCACACCTCGAAGATGGTCGAATCAATATGCATGTGATGATTGACTCTGTTCGTTGAGTACCTCCTTGTTCTCTCGAATCTTGAACCATGCTCTAATACCATGTTAGAAAATTGACTTGCTCATACAAGTTGAAGCGAACCACTCGGTCCTGCCTCAACTGCAGCTAACAAATCTAAGGATGCGGAAGCATGCATTATTCTGCAATTGTCGCGTTTTTCGGAAGGCGAAAAATGCGAAACTACGTGAGTTCTACGCACTTAAGCACATTTTAACTCTACTAGAAAAATGCGAAAATCCCGAAGAGAGAGAATGCGAAAAACGCTAGTTAGTTTCTGATACTTCGTCTTTAGATTTTGCGACCCTATAGCTATCTACTGATTGAGAAGACAATATGATTCATTCATCAAAGTAACAATGTTCACATAAATAATACTTGTATTCATGCGTACACAGCGCAAAACTGATAGAAAATGATCTATTGTTTTATGAAAACTTCTTAAAGGAGAGTTTACAGTCTGCCGCATATCTGACTGCAAAAACTGTTCTATTCTATTCTGTGCTATCGGTTATTTTTTTTTTTCCCCTCTCTTCTTCTGTCCGTTGCCAGAGAAAATATATATTCTTTCATACATTTTCTTTTAAGTTGGCCTTGTAACAAAGGGGCTGCGCTTAAGCGCTGATTAGTTGCAGCTGTCTGCTTCCTTTTGAACAGACTGTACTTGCGGCCACCTTTGCGAGATCTGATTCGTCCCGCGTGGAAGTATCCAGGGATGAAGGAAAGTGAAGTTCATTTACCAACACTCCCTCTTGAACTGAAGATTCCTTCAGCCGACCCCCATGTTTTTCTTGTGCTTTTCGAATAGTTGTTTTGTAAGGGGCTTGGTCAGAAGGTCCGCTGTCATTTCTGCGGTCTTCACATACTCAATTTGAATTTCCCGTTTCTGCACAAGATCTCTGATATGATGGTACTTGAGTTGAATATGCTTTGTCCTGGAATGGAAGACAGGATCTTGAGTCATGGAGATTGTGCTGGTATTATCCATATACATGACAGTAGGTTTTGCTTGTTGCTCTCCTAGCTCATTCAACAGTTGTCTCAGCCACACGATCTCGTTTGCATTTTTTGAAGCAACTACATATTCAGCTTCACATGAGGATTGTGCGACAAGAGTTTGCTTTTTGCAAACCCAGCTTACTGGCCCTCCACATATCATGAAGCATCCGCCAGTGACAGATTTCCTGTCATCCCTCGAACTTGCCCAGGTAGCATCGCTATATGCCCTCAAAACGGATTCATCTGGCTTTGAATACATAATGCCAAAGTCCGTGGTGTGTTTGAGATATCGTAAGATTCTCTTTGCCAGCTCCCAATGGTGCCTTCCTGGATTGTTGGAAAATTGTGCTAAAGCATAAACAGGAAATGCCGAGTCTGGCCGAGTACATATAGTTAGATACATTAGAGCTCCGATCAGATTTCGAAAGGATGTATTACTCATTTCGAACTCTTCCTGCTCAGTCTTTGGACAATCTTCTTTTGATAGTTTTGCTCCTAATGCCATACGAGTTTCTCTCCCTTTGCATTCTAGCATTGCATAGTCTGCCAGAATTTTATAGGCGTAACTTTGCTGAGAAAGTTTTATATTGCTAGTTACTTTATTTCTAGCAATTTCTATTCCTAGAAATTTCTTGGCTTCTCCAAGGTCTGTAATTGCAAACTCTTGGCTTATCTGCTGTTTGGTTTCTTGTATCATCTCTAAGTTATTACCAAACATTAGAGTGTCATCAACAAAAACAGCTAAGATTAGAGAAGTATTACCCTCAGTTTTAACAAATACATTAGTATCTGAAATTTATCTTCTAAAACCAATAGAGACTAAATACTCAGACATTCTTTTGTGCCAAGCTCTTGCGGCTTGTTGCAACCCATAAATACACTTCTTTTGTTTGCAGCATAGATCAAGGAATTCTGGATCGGGGAAGCCTTGTGGCTGTCTCATATAGATTTCTTCATCAAGAAAATCATGTAGGAATGCAGTCTTGATATCAATGTGATGGACTATTGAGGAATTCTTAACTTCTAAAGCAAATAGGAGACTAATGGTAGACTGTTTTACCATAGAAGAAAATGTTTCTTGATAGTCTATTCCATATTTTTGAGAATACCCTTTGGCTACCAATCTAACCTTGTATCGCTCAGCACTCCCATCAGGTTTCAACTTTAATTTGTAGACCCATTTGCAGTCCACAATTTTTCTTCCTTTTGGTGGTTGTTCCAGTGTCCATGTTTCATTCTTGTGCATTGAGTCGATTTCCTCCTGCATTGCCTTCCCCCATTCTTCTGATTCCTGACTTGTAATAGCTTCTGAGTAATTTCGGGTTCTGTTGTCATCAGACATCGATTTTCATCACAGCTGTTTGCTGCAGTTTTCTCGATAGCTTTCTGTCGGATTCTGGCAGAGCGTCTTGGCTCAGCAAGACTCTTCCACTGTTCAGCTTGTACTGGTTGTTGTGGGATATGCAGCTCCTGTTGCTCAACTGCTTGTTGAGATCATCCGACTTTATAGAAGTCTAATCTCCCTCTTCAGCCCAGTCAGAGATGTAAGGAGTTAGATCAAAGAACTGATAACCAGTCTAGTCTGCATCTTCCTGGAACGTTTGTTTATCAAATTTGACATCTCTGCTTACTTGCACCTTATTGGTTTCGGGATCATATAGTCTGTACCCAAATGAATTGATTGCATATCCCACGAATGTCATGGGTCTTGATTTTTCATCAAGTGTGGACCTCTTTTCTCGAGGCACGTGCATGTATGCCCTGCAACCAAATACTCTGACATGCGAGAGATTGGGCTTTTCGCCAGTCCATGCCTCATATGGTGTGGCATCGCTTACAACAGCTGTCATGCTCCTATTCTGTAGATACACGGCTGTCAGTATAGCTTCTGCCCAAAAAATATGGATGCCCCTCACATGCATACTGTACATGTGGGCACATAGGTCCTACCTAACTTTAGGGACCCACCCTTAGTAACTAAGAGTGCCCTCCACTTAGTGGCACTCCCTATGGATATAGACCAAGCCCTCTAGATCCTAGTACCTAAGGGTTATTATCCCGAACTACGGGGGTGTGTCACCCCGCTGGGACCCCCTAGGGACTAACGAGTCACATGTATCCCTATGTTTGCCAATGGCCATAACACAAAAAGCAAAAACAGCCTAAAAGCAATTGCCTAATTAATGTCTCTATATATGGTAAAAGCACGAACACCTATCTATACCAAAAACTTGTGCTCCAAATCAAGCCTAACTTGTCTAACTATAGTCTAAATTGACTTTTACTAAATATAGGTAAAGGCTCTAGAATTGGCACGTAGGCATGGCCCAATAATCCTAATTAACCTTAAATGATAACATTAGGGGTAATAATAATGTGAACATTAACTCACACCTTCATGTCTGAGTTTCAGATAGACATTTGAATTGTTGAAAACACAGAAATGCTTTTGATTTGTTCTTGATGAACATGACAGTGGTTCGTCGAGAAAAATCGTCGATGAATGTAATGAAATTCATTGATCCTTCGCATGATGGGGTTTGCATCGGGCCACAAAGATCATAGTGAATCAGATCTAGAATGCCCTTAGCTCTATGAGCTTTGCCTTTGGGAAATCTTGACTTTGCATGTTTCCGAAGAATACAAGTCTCACAAGTCTGTTTTGGTGATGAGTTGTTGATGTCTAAACCTTCGACAAGATTGTTGTAGAACATATAATATATTGATCTCATATTGAGATATCCAAGGCGTTGATGCCGTAGGATATTCTTGTTTGATGAAGGTGTAGACATGAATTTTTCTTCTGATGTAAGTGCACATTCATGAGTATAGAGATGACCATCCCTATAACCTTTGACTAGAACATTCGACTTGCTGTCTCGAATAAGGCATTGATTTGCATCAAATGTGATAGTATGGCCGTGATCAGCAATTCGACTGAATGATAATAAGTTCTTGGTCAGAGTCGGAACATATAAAACATTGTCGATATGTCGAGATGAACTATCATCGAATCTGATGGTGACTATTCCTTTGCCTTTGATTTTAAGAGAGCAAGAGTCTCCAAGTTGAATAGTACTATGATGATGTGACGAAGAAAAATGCTTGAACCAGTCTCGTCGAGATGTCATATGTTGTGTCACACCTGAGTCGAGATACCATCATTTAGAATCTGAATCGTTGTTCGATTCGGCCATAAACAGCTTTGGGTTGGATTTGTCTTTAGAAGCCTCCTTGACTGCAGTATGAATTTGTTGGTTCTTGTTCGCAAGAATTCTGTAGTCCTTTATATCATGTCCTTTCTTCTTGCAATACTTGCAGAAGATTTTGGCATGTTGATGTTTTGACTTATCCTGCTGTGATGGATGTTGAGTATCTGACTTTGAAGAAGTATTGACAACACCCTTCTTCGAGTGTTGCTTCTTTTTCGAATATAGTGCGACTGATTTGTCTGATGTAGAAACATCATTTGGCTTCCTTTGAAGTTCTTTTTGGAGATGAATTGAAGTGACCTCTTGCATAGTTAAATCGGGCTGTGTAGAGATCAACATAACTAGATGATCGTAGGAGGTAGGAAGACTTCCTAAGCATCATTGTCAGCAATGGGTGATCCTACTTCAGCAAGTTGATCAATCAATGATCTAACGTGATTAACATGGTCGCTTATAGAAGTCGATTTTGACATCTTGCAAGAAAAAAATTTCTTTCGCAAGAATAGACGAGTGGTAACATCTTGGGTCTCATACAGTCTAACGAGTGTTTCCCAAGCGTTCTTAGATGTTTTGCAGTAATTGATATAAGATATTTATGAATCCTTCAGATTCATGGATATGCGAGAGCTTTGCCATCTTTGGATTTCCGTTTGGCTATAAGATCAACATCTTCTTGTGGTAGGGTTGAAGATCCGTCAACCACATCCCATAAATCTTTCTCCAATAATATCATCCTCATGCTATACTTCCACATGTGAAAGTCGTCGCCATTGAATCGCTCAATGGCCGAATTCCAAAATACAATTGATCCATGTCTCAAGAATAAGACAACTGGAAATGTTATGACAATCAACACAAGCTCTGATACCATTGTTGGGGGGTGTGATAGGTGGGCGATAGTTTGAGGTGTCGGATGACACTCTCAGAGTATCGTGTTAATTGCTGCGGAAGATTGATAATAGAGCACCGTGTTTAGAATCATCTGTCACAACAGAATCAATCGATTAATCGATGAGTCAATAGGTGTCTTAGACAACCATAGTTAGATGATTACAAAGGCGTAAAGGACAACTGTGATTTTGCACTTCGACTCAGTCGATAAGACACAAGAAGAATTAGGAGTATTCGTTTCATTTTCAAAAAGTAGAAACAATGCTATGAAGAGATCTACTTGTCAGTATACAAGCCTAGAAGAACAATTTAGAACTGGACGATAGTGCTAGGCATCTCAGCAAATACATTACTAATGCGATTCATCTAATCTGATACGATTTATTTGATACTTATCTGTGCATCTTACTCTGTATTTATATACAACGCATCATTACTCTATTGGTCGCCAGCCTTTAGGCTGATCGTACAATGAGGCGGGCGTGAAGTCCGTTTGATAGTAGTAACGATAGTCCTTGAGACGTGAAGTGTAGCCGTTGGGTTCGAATATCTTCCGAAGATTCTCGAGTTGATGGTGTCGACTATCGACTTTCGAAGGATTGTCGAGTCAAGGGATTGTCGACTATCGAAGGATTGTCGAGTATTGAAGGATTGTCGACAATTGAATGATTGTTGAGTATTGAATGGATCCGACTCTCGTGAGAGGCGACTCTTTGGCATTCCTTTGACTTATTTGGTTGACTTTGTGTAGTGTTGCAAATCTGTCTTGAACTTGCGTGTATTTCTGCAGGTTCTTTATCTTCAGCAGGTTTCCGAGTAATAACCAGGTCTGGGACTCTTTTGTGGATACCTAAAAGGAATACATGGTAATGTATACAGAGGCAACTAGATCCAATGAAGTGGAATTAAAATTCCAACACATGTTACAAGTTGCAATATTATAGGCTTGTTTGGATGTGGGTTAAGAATGACTATCATGGACCAAGGCTATAGCATCATCACTAGAAAGAGGCAAAGGGAGATTTGGGAGATAGAGAACTAGGTGACAACATTGCGATAGAGGCCAAGTTCTCTACTGTGTTGTCCGATGCTTCTTCAGATATGATAGAATTTGACCAAGCTTTCAAGATTAGAATTTGTTTAGATAGTGATCAAGGCTGATAAAAAGAAGTTAGGGTGATCACTAAGCCATGTAGGGGCATAATATCACTATAGTAGGCTGGTTGTACGTGAGAGGGGCACAAAATCTGCTCGAGGAGCCAACGAATTCACAGGTAACCACATGACACAACAACTTGAGAGGCATGTAGTGGACTTACGTTGTGACCTTTGGTAGAGAGAAGCTTCGTTTTAATCGTTTGCTAGCTTGAATCTAAAATGTTTGGAGGAATTGAGCACTTGCATTAGCTGCTTGCTTGGATCAATTATGCATTTTGTTGTGTTTGTTGAACGAAGCATGCTTCTGTACTTATTTAAGAGGTTTAAGCTACCAAAATCTTCCAAAGTAGTTCCAAGAGACATTTGACCAAAGCCTTTTCAAACACAATTTTTTGAACCCTACTAAGGTTAAAGCCTGAAGTTCATGTGAGCTATTCATAAACTTGGAAATTTCAGTAGCTCCTCGTTGAATTATCTAACAAAATGCCTTCTATTACAAAATTGTATTTATAGCATTACCTTGTAAGCATCAACATGCTATCTTACATGCCATGAGGAAAATAGAAGAAATTATCTTGCTTGAATGAGAATTTGAAGTTCTATGTGACCTTCTTTAAAGCTCCTCGTTGAGAGAGTTCTTGCAAGGGTTTCACTCTTGTGCTCCATCACCTATGTTGTTTGATTGTCATGCATGGATCTCTTATGCCAGCTTATGATGTGCCATCGATGCTTATGCACTTATTATCTCTCATAAGCTCTCCAATCTTTCATGTCTTACCTTTAAGATTGTGATGAAGCCATTGATAAGCTGAAATCAAATGCTTATCACTAACCATAAAGGATTTTTTTTAGCTCAATAGTAGTCTGCAGTTTTTTTGAGCTGCTAGTGCACAACGATCAAACATTCCATCCATAAAATCCGGAAACTTGTGAAGCTAGAAAACCATGCTACAATAATAATATTGTGCCAATGCGTGTGATTCTTTTTCCAAATGTCTTTTGTTTGAATCTTGGCATTCTAGATGGTAGTATTAGGATTGTGAAGGAATTTTCATCTAACTAGATGGATCAAAGATTTGCAGGCTATTTCCAATGGGCTTTCATCAAAAGGTGAGATAGATATTATAGAGAAACGCCTCAATAAACTTTTGGAGACCACACCAGAGTACCTACCCTTGGTATGCCATCAATACAATTTATATATTGCTGCTTTTGAAGTACAGTTAAATATGAAATTTCACTCTATATTGTTGTGTCACTTGGTTTTTTAATAGGTTCATTGGCATCTCATGTTCTGTTAGCTTGCTCTAGAGTCTTTTGATATTAGTGCTTTTGTTCTAAGTTCTTCGAACCAAGAAACCTATTGATTCTATGGCATCTTCTATGTCCAATTTAAGAACTTGACACAAAAGATGAAATTTATTTCATAAAGAACAAGAAGATTCCACTCTCCTTTCATGCATAGGCACATGTGTGCAACATGCATCACCGGATCATCATGACATGAATGGAGATATGCATGTTCATAGGTGGACACTTAGCAAGGATCATTTTTCTACTATAAGACCAAAAAGAGTTGCCTTCATCCACATCTCATAATCTTAGAAAGAGAATGTGCAAAGAACCTAACAAGATCGAAATGAATATGAAGTTCTTTTGGTATGTCAATACAAATGATTTACCATGCATCCTACTTGCATTTAGTCATCATGCCATCAAATTTGAGTATCATGCATTGTACTTGCATGTAGTCATCCCATCATCTAAATAACATGCATTTGTCAATGGCCACAAAGCAAATAAAATCGAATGAAATACTCTCAGGCATAACTTCTTCCCCCTCAAGTATCTTACTTCTCAAGAATGGAGAGGCATGTGAAGATAATTCTTTATTAAAGTGTTATGAAATATCCCAAGCCTCCTTGGGTCCAACAACATCTTTGATGTGAGGCATAATCATATCTTTAACAGACAAGTTGATGATATGATTTGCTTTTCTCCTCTGCCTTTGATACTCTTTTAACTCCCTGTCTATAGTTGGAGGTATCTCGACACCTGTGACGATCTCCAAATATTCTTGATCCTGGAGAATATTCTGCATCTTGAAATTCCATATGCTGTAGTTTGTTCCATGTAGCTTGCTAGACTCCGGCAACACAACATCATTCAACCCTACTATTGTACTGATCTATAACAAGTCTCAACAACCTGAATTTCCAGCAAACACATATAGTACCCAATCTGTAGGTCAACAACCTTGCTAATGAACAAGTTCTAATCTTTCCTCTTCCAACGAACAGTTGTAGATCTGCGCACAACTCAGCGATTCAACTAGTAGACAACAAGCAATCTCTCTCTCTTGCTCTCTCTCTCTCTCTCTCTCTCTCTCTCTCTCTCTCTCTCTCTCTCTCTCTCTCACCTTTGGATCTTGACTCTTCCACGGTCACAAAGCCTACTCTGATACGATGTCAGAATTTGATCCACAAATTCTAGATAGGAGTTAACTAATCATATTAGCACTCACATGTTGGAATATCAATCCACACTCTAGAGAGAACTATCAAACAGGGCGGATAGCTCAGTGGTAGAGCATCCCATCCGGTATGAGGGAGGTCTTGGGTTCGAATCCTAGTCTGTCCATCCATATTATGATTTATGGATATCTAACATGGTATCAGAGCCAAGTTAGACCTAACAGTTCTTGGTGTCAAAGCCATGGTTAGGTGGCCCAAGTTGTGGGGCAGGTGACAGCGAGGACCCCAACCAAGTGTGGCTTGACGGGGGGTGTTGGAATATCAATCCACACTCTAGAGAGAACTATCAAACAGGGCGGATAGCTCAGTGGTAGAGCATCCCATCCGGTATGAGGGAGATCCTGGGTTCGAATCCTAGTCTGTCCATCCATATTATGATTTATGGATTTCTAACATCACACACACCAAGACCATCATAAGAGATTAGGAGAACTCTGATTATAGAGGAATGAGCAAAGCTCTATTCAATGGAACGAATTCGTGGTGGGGTGCTAGCCTACTTAAATACTTTCTCTACTCCGTGAAAGCATAAAGCAAAAGCTACAGGCAAGAAGCTGATTGCTATTATTGCTACCTATTTTGGGTAAAGACCCATAATGAATCACTAAGTAGTAAACCCAAGTTCTATCCTAGAACTAATGCGCCGCGCCCACCTACATGCATGAACAACTAAATTTACTTTAGGAATTACTTAAATAGATTTGGCCCCTATAATAGCACACAAGCATGGCCAATCAAACATTAGGAGAACAAATGAACATTAATTTCTAATAGGCCCCTCATCAAGCTCGGTCCAATCAGTGACACGTGTCATCCTAGGATGTTTGACATGTGGCACCCAACCATGTCGATAATCGTAGGCCTACGTTTCACCCCTTGCAAGGTCGCCACTATTGGGTGTACCGTTATGGTACATAACAGGTGGTACTAATCTACCATACAACTGATACACACCCTTGTCTCTCACATGCACCATCATGAGGCTACAATAATGTCCTGGCCATGCATGTGTGCTGGTACCATCCACCACTCCTTGGGTACATAGAATGAATGACATTGGATACCTACCCCTATATGGAGTATGAGTAGGCCCCACTCCAAATTGTCCATGCCTAGACCATGACATATGGCATTCACACTTATTGACATATGTTTGTAAAACTCTCAATAGTTCTAGATGAATGATCAGTCTCATGTGTAGAGGCTGCGGCCTCAAGTTAGCATTATGTACCTCTTAGGTACATAATAGTATGAAAGTAGCTTGCTGACAAATAGACCTATGGAGATGGCTTGAGAAAAAGACACTTTTTGAGGCTTTGGTAACATCGATACTAACTTTATGGTTGTGACATTTTGGGAGGTAGCATATCTCTCTTCAAATGGACTAAAATTGAATGGGTGCTCCAAAAAGAGTTTTTGATTTGTTACTTGGGACTTTAGCAAACCATTTCTTATCCTATTTTCTTGGATGAAATTGACCTCCTTTTTTTGGAATCCAGGGCCATGATCAAGACCATGAGTTACCTTGAAAAGGTAGAAGATTTCATGCGTCCTTTTTTATGTCGGTACTATCCTAGACATTAAATTGAATATTTTTTGTTGTATTAGCGTCCATACAATCCTCACTCGAGATCTTTGTCCAAGTTGCTGCCAGGTGGTTGTGCTAGTTCTCTCTATTTAAGTGAGGCGAAGCAAGATGTTCTTATTCTTTTACGAGGAAGAAGGGACTTCATTTGATTGGGTTTTGCTCTCAAGTGTTAACCTTCATCATGACTAAGTCTGACTTTCACCTTCAAAGAGATAGTAGAACATAGATAGGTCTTGGTAAAAATGTATGAAAGCTAATATGGACATATGTTTGTGCATGTGACCTACTACTACAATTAGGCTCTGAAAAAGTGAGTAGGGATATCATAACATTTTGGTCCGTGCTTTGCGTGATGAAGTTGATGGTCTAAGTCGACCTCATAAGGTTGAAAATTGCATGTTTCCTTTGTTATATCAGGTACTATCCTAGACATTGTGTTGATATATTGTAGACACATTACATTATATATTTGCCAATGGATGCAATAGTGATAGGTTGATTGAGCCTGATGGCATTTATGCACAGTTTCCTTGCTTGGGATTGGTGGGAATCCAAATTGCGATTTGTGATTCAAATGGGTACAATCAATTCATAAGAAAAGAATTGCAATTTCTTTTTTGTTTTAAGGGATCCCTCCCATTTAAGTTCTAATTTCCAAACTGCTATGATTCATTGTTAGTTTAGCAAGTAGCAATAGTTAGTACTGCCCCTTGAGCACTCCCATTCTATTGTAACTTGTGATCATTATGACTCATTGTCAGGTAAGAGGTTATAATCTAAGTATCGGTTCCTTAGCAATGAGTATACTTGTAAGTTGTGACAATATATTGTAAGTTCGTACGATGATCGATCTAAGATTGGAGATATTGTGAATGTGATTTATACTGGACCACATTATACCTCAACTACTGGCAACCTACATAAATGCACTGCTCTCACCAAGAGCTTCAATGTGATACCCATATTGCCTACCACAACCAACAAAACTAAAATAAAATAAAAAGCGATTCTCGAAACCTTAACTCAAAATCGTGAATTGCTATTTGTGGTTGCAACTATGCTATTGGTCTTGGTGGATGTTATAGTCTATTCTGTTCTCATCTGTACTTATGCACCTTCAGCTCTACCTTTCACACAGGTTGTACAACATTATGCACTAGCTTTTAGTCCCATCCATCACCTCTAGATTGAGATTGAATAGTCTTGGAGAGTAAGGTGGAGAGGCCAGATTATATTCACTCTGCAATGTGTGCGAGGTTAAGTTTAGAATCCACAACATTTTCAGCTGTCTGATTGATTATGAGGTCCACAGGAAGTAACACAATCTTCTTTGTGAGCAGGTTATCTGGTATCGAACAAAAATGTGTGTTTGTTCTTAGGCCTGAGGACCTAACCTCAGGGATGCCAAAGATTGAAACTTTGCCTCTTTAGGCTCTTGACAAGCAAGAAAACCTTGCAGAACACTACATTTTCATATGGATCAGCTTGGTGCGTTGAGCCTGCACACAAGTGAAACACAAATCTAGTATAGGTTTTCTTGTCCTTACTATATGCTTATCAATTGCTGGGGGGATGGTATTGCACTCCACAATGTAGTTGCCATCAAACACATTTTGTAGTGGATTCCAAACTTCCAAACATGTTTGCAAACTCATTGCAAACTTCAAGGTTTATAGTAGGAAGGTATGGAATAGCTAATCAATATCACAGGTATAATGTATTTATGTCTGTATATGCTCATGAACATATGATAGTACCTATTTATTTTTAAGTTTCCCTAGAGATTTTAATAACATAATTGCTATTTGATGAAGTTATGGATGATGGTGAGTTTCCTTGAATAGATATAGCTTTGACTGCTGAATCTACCTCTAGCATAGTCATATCACCCATCAACTACGCTACACTACTTTACTAATTTCTCTATGGATGAGTAAAGGTAGAGGAGGATCGAGAAGGATTACGACATGGCATAGTGGCACATCATGACCTCCAAGTTCCCTTCTGGAAACAGTTTGTGGATGCCCTCATTCAAGATGATTTGGTATATCCTAGCTTATTTGCAATGAACTCTTTTTTGATGAGCATGTCTGCTTATATGTTCAATGCATAGTCACATTGACCTGTTTCTAAGAGAGTTGTTCATGGACCGATTATGGTTACAAAACACTGTATTTTCTTCTATGACAAGAGCAATTACACTGAATAACAATAGAAAGGTCTTGATTTTATGTGCAATGAAGCTCATGGTTACTTTACAAATGATGGTATCTGTTCAGAGTAGCTCAGAAAATTAAGCATCACTCAAAAAGATATGATTTACAGAAGTTAGCGAACCTGTTTTGAAATTTTGAATGCAATAATCAACTTCTTTACCATTTTCTTGTACATCTCGAACTATAGGTTTCATCTGGCAGTGATGATTTCAGTGTGATAGGGTCAATATAATTAGATCATAAACAGAAGATGGTTGAGTGAGTGAACGGCTCTTTAAACTTGCTGCCTCTATAGCAACCCAACAAGAAACAATTGTAGAAATTGACTGCTGGAAGACTATCTTGCGCAGCCAATAATTGAAGTCCTTCACACAATGACCTTTGTTTTTTGGATGATGGTGCCACTGAAGTCAGAATTGATGAGAAGTGGTTGTTGGAGAGGAGCTTGAATGGTAGTTAATAGTGGGACTTATCAGCCATGTACTTTAGGATGAATTTGCAATTGAGCTGCATACACAAGAATGAGCCATTCCTGGAGAGAAGAAGGTTGGGTTTGGTTACACTCATTGGAGAGAGAACAATCCTCTTTATAAGATCAATATCAGCAATTTTTACCATGAATATTCCTAAGAATAAAAGAACCACCCCAACATAGGACGAACACATCTGACTAGAATGGTTAAAATCTCATTTTGAGTTTGACCTTATTGGTGTGTCATGCAACGATTGTCATACTGATTCAGATATATCCAAATGGGAACAGCTTTTTCTGCTAGTTCATCTTTGATATGTTGCCTTGGGGTAACTTATAACTGAATATGAAAAATCCTCCACAGTTATAAAGTAATCAATAGATTTTAGTATACATGAAGCAGTCTAGCAATTTCCCACAAATAATTGTTAAGAGCATCACATAAGATCAATGGCTAAAGGCCTACAAGCATTAGCAAAGGACTACACCATTCGATAATCTACCCAAATGAGCCAAGGATGTTCCTACTTATACTGAACTAGGTGGCTTTTGCTACAAGTTAGGTCAAAGGTGCTCTATTTATACCTTAACCCTAAAGTAACCCTAAGAATGGCCCCAAGCAATAGCTTGGGTATTAACCAGTCTATAACTCTCTCCGACTTTAATGAATATTGCCCTTAATATTAGGCTTGAAAAAATAATTGATAAATAAGAGCTACAATAAGGAACATGCCATAGTAGCAACTCTACGATTGGAGGTGTTACAATTTTATTTCCTATCCCGGTTGTTTACTGTTTTATGCACAAATGTACTTTTTGTAAACACAGAAATGCAAGTCATCGGCCTGTGGTGACCAAACATGTAAATAAAACTGTTATAAGAATCTCTAAGCCTTTGAGTCGCATGTTAAGCTTTGGTGTAGGGTACTGGGTCATTAATTAGGAGTGGCTGGACTTTTCTCCTAAAAAGTAAGAGTTGACTATTCAATGGGCCACATGTCATATGCTCATTGGGACACTTGGTCCAGTGAATGAGTGACATGTCAGGGTTGATCGGTCAAACATGACATATCTGCTTGCCCCAAGATTCCTGATGAGGAGGTGAGGTTGATGGATATGCATGGGCCCGATGGTACATCCACCCAGCCTGTGAGACCAGCACATGGTTTTGGACAGGGACGGGTAGCAGGGGCAGCTATAGGCTCACATGCAGGGCCTAGTACAGCACGGACCGGGCCTACTATGAGTGCAGGGCCTAGTACATCATGGGAAGGGCCTAGTACAAGTGCAGGGTGTAGTACAACACGGTCTAGGCATGGTTTAGGTGCAGTGCATGGTCCAGGCGAGGCCACTCCCGTTCCATCCACAACAGCAGGACCTAGATCAGAGCCACGAGCATCACTCGAGCATGTTGGATCAGTGGCAGCGGATCCTTCTCGTCCCTCGACGTCATCACCAACAAATGCACCACATGCTTCCACAGATCCTGTCAGAGACAGTGACACACCTCCAAGACAGTCAGTCACACCCAGAGATCACCCATCCATTGGACGTGCTAGACCATGAGTGCCCTATGTACAGCAGGGAGGGGTTAGGCCTAGACAATAGACTCTTGATCGATGCGGGTGGCAGAGAGAGCAGCATGCCCAGTGCACTCGACTGGTTGGTCAGTTCTTTTACAAGTGCTGCATTCGTTTTGCTGTTGCTGACCCTTGGTTATTCAGGGAGCTCTGTGCGCAGATTGCAACAGTGGATGCTACATGGAGGCCTCCTAGGCGAGAGGCACTGCGAGGCAGGATGCTTCGTTAGGAGGAGACCATCACGCGGGAGCTGAGTTCCATTCACTCAGCGTGGCAGACATAAGTACTTTGTCTCTTGAAACTCTTTGCTTTGGTTCCATTTTGCCAGTAGTGCACTTTTTGCATGTGGCTAATGAGTGATTTGTGGTAGGTATGGATGCACGATATTGAGTGATGGATGGACCGACATTCGTTGGCGATCCGTCATCAATATCTTGGTTTCTTGCTCACTTGGGAGCTGAGTTCCATTCGCTTAGCGTGGCAGACGTAAGTACTTTGTCTCTTGAAACTCTTTGCTTTGGTTCCATTTTGCCAATAGCGCACTTTTTGCATGTGGCTAATGGGTGTTTTGTGGCAGGTATGGATGCACGATATTGAGTGATGGATGGACCGACATTCGTTGGCGATCCGTCATCAATATCTTGGTTTCTTGCCCACTTGTTCCTACGTGGCATGGATGCCACTCGAGGTGGTGCAGCCATCACAACTGACTTCATATGGGAGGTTGTGAGAGATGTGATTGTTGACATTGGGGTGGAGCACGTGGTTCAGGTTGTCACAGACAATGCCACAAACGGTAAGCAGATGGGAGAGATTCTGATGAGGGAGCACCCCACCATTGTATGGACACCATGTGCTGCACACTGCATAGACCTCCTCATTCATGACCTGTGTGAACTACCATGGATTAGAGAGGTATAATTTCTTCCATTTGCTTTGCTATCTTCCTTGACACTTTTTCCATGCTGCTAAACCCATCTTAGCGGTTATCTAAAGTTTCTACTGGATGTCTGTGTTGCAGATCACTTCTCAGGCCATGCGCGTGGTCAGTTTCAGCACCAGGAAGAAGCGTGTGCTAGCCCTATTCCACACCTTCTCGCCACTGGACTTGAAGAAGTCAGCACCCACCCGCTTTGCCTACTACTTCTTGGTTCTAGAACGACTGATGGCAGTAAAGGACCCATTGCGGCGGATGGTTTCTAGCGAGGTCTTCCTGGACTTTAGAGGCGTTATCGCAGATGCGAAATATTTCCAGGACACTGTGTTTGGAGATGAGTTCTGGACACATGCAGAGGAGCTTGTGGGGGTCCTTCGACCCATTTTCTATGTGTTGCGCCTAGTAGACCGTGAGGGGTCCACTCTCAATCTCATTTACGAGTTCATGGACCCGCATCGGCGAGGCGATTCAGACGTCGGCCTTGGACGAGGATAGGTATGACTCTTCAGTGTCTTGTTTGTTATTTCTCACTCAAGTTTGTTGCGTTTCTTTTATGCTATGGCGCATTAATGATTGTAATTTGTCCGTTGTAGGAGGGACGAGATCTTGCAGATATGGGAGGCCAGATGGGACTACCACCGACCCATCCACGCCGTAGCCCACATGTTGCACCCCTTGTGGCACTCTACCTAGGATTTGGACGATCGGGAGTTGCACAGGAGATGGGTGGATTACACTGAGCGCGCATGGCCCAGACCAGGTATATGTGAGAAGCTGCTTAGTAGTCATAATACTGCAGTAGTGTACTCATTGCTAGTGTGTGGATTCAGTGGACTTACGCGTGCCATGTTTCTTTTGCCAACGGGTCCGATGCTCAGGAACATAGCATGCCAGTTGATCACTTTTTGAGTGCTCCCAGTTTCCATTTGATGGAGAGCAGTGTCAGATGAGAGAGGATATGCTGAGGCCTGTGACGTGGTGGAGCATCCACGGGCGCAACACATGTGACTTGCGGCGACTGGCTGAGAGAGTCCTTGCACAAGACTGTTCAGCATCCGCTTGTGAGCAGAATTGGAGCACCTGGGCCTTGTATCACACATAGAAGAGGAACCGGCTATCCATTGAGCAGTGCAGGCGGTTGGTGTTTGTGAACACCAATGGCCGTATGCTGAGGCACACAGGCGCAGAGGGCCAGATGATCGAGGTGAGTCACATTACTATCCCATGCTCCAGCTATGCTTTGACGATTGAATTGTTTTCGAAATATGCAATGAATCGCAAAATACCCGTGTGACTACAATGTTTGTTTGTGGTGGTAGGCAAACCCTGACTCTTGCTTGGTGGACTTGGTAGCTGCTGCTCCTCAGGCACCACCCACGCAGGACGAGCTAGATGATGAGATCTATAGACAGTTCTACAGATAGGCAGAGGCTGACGCACGGGGCTTACGGCGGCAGAGAAGGGCACATGTTACTGAATTTGGGTCAGACCTTGCTTCTGTGACTGCTTCTAATTGCCGTTGAATTGTTTGACAACTTTCTTCTTCTGTTGCTTCTTCATGTTCTTCTTGGAGAATAGAGCCTGCGAGTCGTTGATGAAGGATGAGGGTTACAATCTTACTTACTGCAAACCTCCAGGTGCTGGTTAACCACAAGAGACCGAACGCCTCACGTTCCACCCCGCCATAGGACCTAATCCGGGTCCACCTTCTGTGCCCCGGCCTATGACCGTATCAAGCGGGATCCGACCTCCATCCTAGACAGTGTCCCATACCACTGCCTAGGCTCTCAGCCATCTCCTACCTCAAGCTACCATACATGCTGGCCATGCACACACTCTCCATCCACCTCCTCCTAGGTAGATAGAATGGATAGCGAATAAGTTCTCCTCCCCTTGTATACCTCCAAGGAGAGAGACTCCAGGCCATGTGCACACCTAGATCATGATACGTGGCAACCATGCAGGTTCACGAGTCACCGGTCAAGTCTACAGGCCTAGTCATCGTCCAGTCTCAAGTTTGGGGTTGGGACCCAAGGGATTCGGGTCCCTAACATTCCCTCTTCCTTAAAAAATTCCTTATCTAAGGAAGAAAATCAGGGAACCTCAGTCTAAGGTCATGTTCCTTTTCCCAAGTATCATCATCCTCGGAACTTCCTTTCCAACGAACCAAGTACTCAGTAACTTGCCTGTTTCTGAGCCCACGTTGACGTACATCAACAATGGCTTGTCGTTCAGTAGGTACAAAGGATGTCAGGTACTCAAGCCGAACTAAGTCCTCTTGAAGTATCAAGTCATCCTTTCCACCAGGTCGTTCCTTTAAACAACTAATGTGAAAAACTGGATAAACCTTAACACCTTGAGGAAGTTCCAACTGATAAGCATTCCGATGGAGTTTCCTTACTATACGGAATGGTCCTGCATAACGAGGTGATAACCTAGGACATTTTCCAGTCTCTAAATACCTTAGAATCTTTTGGGGTTCTAAGATATACCCTAGCCCCCTCCTCATGACCCTAGGTTGTCGCTTTTGATTGGCGTAAAACTGGGCTCTATCCTGAGCCGTTTTTACGTTATCGCGAGCTACAAGCAACATTTCTTGCATATCATGCAGGAAATCTACTGCTGCTTTAACCTTTACGCCTTTGAGGCCCACTGAAATGGGAGCCCTAGGCTGGAAACCATACATCAGAGAAAATGGACTAAAACCCGTCGCTGAGTGCTTTGCGCTGTTATACGCAAACTCAATCATTGGAAGGTACCTTTCCCAATCCGAATGTCTCCTGGAAACATATGCACGAAGCATATCTTCCATAGACTGGTTCGTCCTTTCTGTCTGACCATCCGATTCAGGACGATCTGATGACCCCATACTTAATGTGGTCTCTAATTTCTCAAAGACCCCCTGCTAGACTTTGCCAGTGAACTTAGGATTTCGGTCACTAACAATGTCATTCGGCAAACCAAACAACCTGAACAACTTTTCCACGAAAAGCTGAGCAAGTTCAGAAGCTTTGACAATTTGCTTGGTTGGTATGAATTGCGCCATTTTGGTTAACTTGTGTTGCAACTATAACCCAAATAGCATCGTTTTGCTTCCCCGTCCGGGGTAGCCCAACCACAAAGTCCATAGAAATACTTTCCACTTTCTTTCGGGAATTTCTAAGGGCATTAGTAAATCAGCTGCCTTAAGTCTTTCAACTTTATCAATTACATATGCCTCCACTTGACTTTTAAGTTTGGCCAGTAAAAGTTCCTTTTTACTAAGTCAAGCGTCCTTTTGTGAGCCAGGGTGCCCTGCACATGGGCTGTCATGACACTCATGCAGGATTTGGGCCCTGATGTCATCATTTTCTGGCACAGAAACCTTTCCGTTCCGGAAAAAGGTAACCCATTCCTAATGGAATAGTCTCTTAATATCTTGTCCTGTGGAGAAATCTTGGAATCGTACATTCCAAGCTCATCACTAGATCTAGAAGAACATGCCAGGACGCCTAGCTAAATACAACAGAAGTACCTATCGGTCTTACAATCTCTTAAGGACAGATATAACTCAGATTGGATCTCAAAAAAGCTTAACTGATTAACCTCTCCAATCCGGCTTAAGGCATCCACGATACTATTAGAAGTACCCTTCCGGTACTCAATGTCATAATGAAATTCTTGGAGCATCTCTGACCTCTAAGGTCGACCGCATCATTAATATACTTTAATGCTTGATAGTCAGTAACTATGGTAAACTGGGAGCCATACAAATAATGTCTCCAAACTTTCAGGGCATGAATCACAACATCCACGTAATCAACCTGACCACCTGCCCTGAAACTTGCCATCAAGCAGCTAGCCCTCACCGCCCCCCCCATCGCTGGATATTTGCTTCTCTTCCCTGCGGACAGATCTGCGGAACAGGTGTTCGTTGCTGGTCAGCGGGGCTAGAAGACAAAAAATCTTTTTTTTTAAAGTGGGGGCCTGCGGAATACCTGTCCGCCTCCTTCTACCTGAGCCGAACTGCAAACCGCGACCCTGGACAGGTGGCATCCCCTGAGGGCCCCACAAACTGTTCTTTTTTAATCCTTAAAAACTCAAAAAAACAGCGGAAGAAGGAACTGATAAAAGTGTGTAAAAAACAGATTTCATGCCCAATTTGAATTCCGTCAAAGGATTCAAAACTTGCAAGAAAACATCTTCGGATCAACGCACCTGCTTTTAGCATGCAATGGCTCTGATACCATATGTTACAATCTTACTTATTGCAAACCTCCAGGTGCCGGTTAACCACAAGAGACCGAATGCTTCACGTTCCACCCTGCCATAGGACCTAATCCGGACTGGATCCAAATAGTCGATTCCGTAGACATGCACGAACTAGATTGATTTACAGTTTAATTGTGGAAGCAAAATAGTGTGGAGCTTAGAGCATTATGATCGACATAGATTATCAGTCAAATGAATAGTTTAATCTACGAATAAGTTCTTCTGCATGACATGAATCAATCGAAACGGTATGAAGATGCAATCAACATAGCACAACACGACTTAGATTACTGGAACATAAAATATTCAGTCGTAAAGAGTACAAGTCTAAATGCAGACAAAGTCGCATTCTTTTTGAAACAATACTCTGTGATAACAGAGAGAAAGAACGAATATTTGTGCTCTGAACGTTTGATTAAGCGACTAAGTGAGTTAATGAGAGAATATGAGTAACTGATTTTGTCATTGAGCAACGGATAAGTTGTTGAATATATATGCATGGCTAAATGATTAAAAGAATGCTTAGTCTGTACTTTGCTAATGGAATTAAGGCACTACGTGCTATTAGCAGTCACTTTCGGACAATGTTTGATTCTGTTAGAGATTCTGTCAGGCCATGATGAAAGTACTGTTGAGCCGCCGAATGTTCGAGTCGACTATTTGAGTTGATAGTGACATGCAACTAGTCGATGAAGTCGAATGGTCGATAAGTGTAGGTGACAAACAAATAGATAGTCGATGTCGGATGAATAGTGATGTCGGCTGAGTCGACGAAACACTATCATCGAATGAATGGATCTAGATTAGCAATGAGATAGGGGATGGAGAGGATAGAAATCCAACACTATATTCATAGGTGGTCACCATGAGCATTGATGCGGTTTGTGTGTGAGTCAGTTTGCATAGTTTGTTTCTTGTAGGTTTTAGGGTTTAGTAATTTGGGGTAGGTCTTAGGCATCCATTGACATTACGATATAGGTCTTAGGCAGGTTCAGGGCTGTTTTATTTCCCTTTTTCCACCAATCACTTTCCATTGAGTTTTTTACCTTTTTTATAGCATCCTGAGGGTTTTTATAGCCATGATTGTGGAGGGACGAGATGTGTGGGCGAGGTCGATCTCTTGGAGGGAGACATCTTAGTGTTTAGAAGTTCTGGTGCAAACATCTTAGTGTTGCTTGTTTTGTGGTGCTACCTTTTATAGCAAGGCGACAAGGATCAGAGCACACTTGCTTGGTACCAGTTAAGATGGATGGACCATGGGCATTGCCCCATGTGGCAGTTCATGCACCTGCGCGAGAGTGCCTACTGAGCACATATGGAGGAGCAATAGTGATTGGGCCCAGGGTACAGATTAGTGGGCAACTAGGCTCCATTGGCTCATGATCAGAGGCTGGCAATAATGGTGCACCGTTTGGCGCAAAACCATCACAACCCAGTTCATTAGCAACAGGCCCATCACGACGGCCATCACAACCTAGTCCATCTGTAGCAGGGCCATCACGGACTTCATCGGTAGATGCAGGCCCATCATGGCCATCGTCAATAGCAACAGCAAGAGGGCCATCATCTATAGGAGAGGCTTTTCCTTCCATCAAGGGAGTCAATTGGGGGAGGGCCTATTGAGGGTAGTGGCCTAGGTTCAGTAGAGACGACAGTTCCTATGGCAGTGCAAAACAAAATAATTTGCGCTTTTTTGGTGCTCCTTGAAATTCTTTAAGGAGAAGACCAAGGTTTCTATGCAAAACTATTGACTTGAGCTCTACATTATTGGAGACCTTACTAGAATACATCTTGTTGGAATATTTATATCAATTACAAAAGGGACTTGCAATTCTTGCAAATATAGTCTGTTTCAAGAAGAAAGACTATGACAGTCTATTCTTCATGTGACATTTGTTGACATATTCTCAATTGAGCATAGATGTTTCCAAGAATGTTCTCAGCATAATGTCTCTCTATTGCAACTACCTATGTGAAAAAGCTACTACAAACCATGCTGAACTTTGATTTGTGCCTGATTCTCAAGGAGAATCATACCACATTTATGCTTTGATTAGCAAGTTCAACTAAAAACATGGCAAATTCGCAATAGAGCTTATAACATAGTAACAAAAAAACTTCCAGTATAGTAGCAAAAATGTTTAAGCAGAATACTAATTTTTCCACAAGATACATACATATATATCTCTATATATATACATACATACATACATCGCGATTCTAGAATTGTTTTTTTTTTTTTTTTAAACCCAAGCAACATGGGTATCAATAGAGAGGGATTCATTTCAGGTCCAATTTTTTTTTCTGAAAAATAGAAATAAATTTGGCGAGAGAGAGAGAGAGAGAGAGAGAGAGAGAGAGAGAGAGAGAGAGAGAGAAGAAGAAGCTAGTGAGAGGCTGTGGGACCTGCGAGAGCCAGTCGGTCGAGATGCCAGGGCGCACACCACCTGACGTGAGTGTTTGCCCTGCATGCGTTCTTAATGCAATGTAATGTGTGTGTTTAGGGTATGTAATATCTGTAATGAGTTGAAAATTTGGGAGAGAGAGAGAGAGAGGGAGCTTCATTTACCTGCTAAAGAGAATATCGAAGTTCCAAAGGATCACCTTGGAGTTTAAAATTGTGAGCAACAGTTTTGTTGCAATTGTTTTCCTCAAGCTATGGAATCGAGGATGCACACCACACAAGCATCTCAAAACACACAAAAATGTTGACCTTTCGTTTGGTTTAGGCAGCCGCGCGAGCTAACAAACAGCCAAAAGAAGGATATCAAATATACTGTTGAGCAAGATTCTGTTGATGATGAAAAGTACAAGCCTTCAGTTAGTCAGGAAGAAAGTTTGAGCTCTTCCATAAGTATGAAGTGTGACAGAAATAAAGAAGCGTTTTCAACAGAAATGGCAACAAGCACCTTGAGGTCGCACCCTCATAATCTGCATTTGAAAAATTGTCCAACTTTTTCTTGTGAGGTTGACCAAATTCTGAGTTCCAAGCCAAGTCCTCAATATGGAGAGAGAGATGTGGACCTTTGAAGCATAATGAGCTCTCTTCTCAATCCAGCAGCTTCCCTTTTGACAGTATTAGTCGACCCTTTTGACAGTACATGTAATGAGGATCCTCGTCCCATTTTTTCTCAATCCAATTAGTGCTGGATGTAATATATTTTTGAGGAAAAATGAACTTCTTGATTCAAGCAGATATGTGAAAGGAATACAGATGAGTGTACCCTTTTTCATTGAGAAGTAGAACTGCAATTCTAAAGAAAGCTTCAATAGAAGGACATTTTTGTTTGCATGTTCTTATGCAATCCTGGAAGTGGAGTCACAACTGGTCCTTCTTGAGATGCTGATCTTCCCAATTGAGAAGATGTTTCAGAGCCCCGGTCTAAGTAATTAGTAAGCTGTTGAAGTTCATCCGGGGAGTAAGACATAGTAGTGTGTAGGTTTAGGGTTTAGGGTGGCCAAATATCCAGGTGAAAGGGTAGTGATCACTGCCCCCAGAAGGCATGCAACTTCCTTGGGTGTCCGAGATAAGGAAATGGGCAGTGAAGCCAATTCCTTTACACAACCTGTATGAAGCCCATTAAACTGTAGAGAAGAACGTGGTTAAAAGTTTTTTAGATGAAGGGCATTTCCCACGCACAAAGAACACGAGGATACTTCTCCCAAAAATCTTTTGGTCTTGAGAGAGAGAGAGAGTTTAGATATAAGCTCCTTTGTAGTGTATGTTTACATTTTTGAATACTCAATTTCAAGACTTCCACCAGGCTGATACTTTTCTGAATATGATTGAAGTTCAACATATTTATTCTAATGTAACCCCATTTCTTGTGATGGTGTTTAGGCTCGAGCTACCGCACCTCAGATTGTCAGAAATATATATTATACACTCAACTATACCACGACCACCCTTACCCAGGAGAATATTATATTTAAAAGTCCTTTCCCAAAAGATACCTCAATTATCCAAAGCATAGTTCAAATTTTATGTTTTTAACATCCAGAGCAGCAACAAGTCCAGCTAAACTTAGGCAAAAAATGTGAATCTGGTTGACCTGAACCTTGGATAACGAACTGTACAAAATGATAATCCCCTAAACTTGAACCTTGGATAAAGGAGGCTTTGTTAACTGATATAAAGGAGAAGTTCTAGAAAACTTACTTGGTATTTGTGACTTCACAATTTTTTTGAAACTTATGCTCTGACAACATAAGGCACTTGGATTACCTGAGAAGGCATGTACAAATAATGAAATGAACCTAGAGGCCTCATTGACAAGGATATGTATTGATCCCTGTCTGTCCTTAGATTGGTTTGTCATCTGAGGAAAGTAAATTTGGAGGATTCCTGCTGTAGCACGACATGCAATTTCCCGAGCATTCAGAATTGGTCTCCAGACTTTGCGGCAAGAAATCTCGTAGCTGAAAGGAACGGTTACATCCTTGATTCACGAGAAGAACATGCTGCAGTCCAAAGTTGCATCACTCAAACAATCCATCGGGACCAAGCAGGCTGCGGCTTCGGCGTGTACCACCACTTTGATACGGGAACTAGAGACAAAGATTGAAAAGCAGCAAGAAGAGGCCCTTTCTTGGGCATTAGTTTTGAAAAGAGGCACGAAGCACTCCCATCTCTTCGGTATCTCAACCACCATCTCTGAAGAGAAATCACGAGACCAAAAGGCGAACAACATTAGAGTTCGTGGGATCTCGGATACACAAGATGCCTTGGCTGAAGCTAAACGCTTTCTTGACACCACTCTTGGGCATAGGACAGATGGGTTAGATACCGCATGGAGGACCACCGGAGATGTAGCCACACTCATCATCCGCTTCACTTCCCTCGCGAGTCGCCGAGATGCTTTGCGGTGCAGAGCTAAGCTACGTGGTACCACTATTTACATGGATGACGACCTCACGTATATCCAGGTAGAGGAGAGGCGCAAGGCCTTTCAGGCAGCCCGTGAGTCTAACAGACGAGCCATTTATCGGGATAGACGAGTGCACTTTCTTGATAGCGCTCCTAGCAGCTCCCAGTGCTAGGGATTTGGGGTGCACCCCGGGGCCCCATCCACACCACCTTCGGCTGGCACGTATGATCAGGGCCAAGCCATCTGTTCCTCACTAGATTATACTTGCTGAGTTTGCTGTTATTCCACTCCGAGTTGAGGCTATTTTCAGGTTGATCATATACATCCAGAGAGTGTTGAGTCTTCCAGCTTCACGCTATCCCTATATAGCTTTTCTCTCTTCTCAGCAGCTTCATTATCAGGGTCATCAGCTATCATGGTACTCCCAGGCTTCTCGTCTCTTACGTACATACGACATGGATATCTTTGATCTATCAGAGGGATCCCATCAGTATATCAGGAGGGTTATTTATCGGGCATATTCTCGAGTGACATGGCAGGTGTTATGTACCATAACGGTACGCCCTTCAGTGACGGCCTCACAAGGGGCATGAGGCAGGACTGGAGTTCTCGACATGTTTGGGTGCCACGCATCACCATCCTAGGTGCTCACGTGTCGCCGGCAGGACCGTGCTTGATGGGACCCACTGTGCTATGCCTATATAGTGGTGGGGTTTCTCTCTTTCCATTCACTCAGTCTACCCAGGAGGTGGTGGATGGAGAGCACGTGCATAAGCTAGGATGTATCTCCAGGCCAAGAGATGTGTGCTAGGGAGAGCTGAGTGCGATGGCTGGTGGTATGGGACACCAGTTATCGTAGGAGGCTTGACCGGGCATGATTATGTCGATTGCTCCAAAGCATGGGGGTGGGTCGGTTGTGACCCTACGGTTGGGCGGTTACGGTGCGTCGTCATTGGTATGGGGTGTGCGGAACCTTCAAGGCAGTCGATGATCTTAGGGAGTTGTAATAGTTGGTATCAGAGCAGTTGATTTCCTTAAGGTTAGCGCGTCTCCAGAACCTCGGGTTCTGCACAAGGGTCCGCTTGGTCTCTGTGGCAGATCCGTACCGGGGGGGGGGGGCGCTTTTGTTAAAGCTGTCCTATGGGCGTGGGAGGATGAGGCCTTTCAAAACAAAGAAGAGGAATTTTATGGCTCGCTGGTGTGCCTGCCTCAGATATCGTCCACTGCACAGATTCTATATCTCAAATTTGAAAAAAAATTTGAAAATTTGAAAAAAAAAAATTATACAAAATTATATATTTTTTTTGAAAATTCATATCTCAGTGGCACCCGCAGTAGAAATGCATGTTTAGTGCCTCTTAATACCTTGGGATTCGTGGGAGGTACCCACTGGTCAGCTATGGTCTGACAGTGCCTGCAGATCCGTACAGGGGAGGTCCGGTTGCGCGGCGCCAGCCTGGGACTGTTTTGCAGTTGGGGGAGGAGGGGAGGGGGAAGGAGTTATTACCTCCCCCGGAATCCAAAGAGATATGATGTGACAGGGAGGGGCGCTCCTCCCCACGGCCTGTCCATCCCTCCTACCTTTGTGTAAAGAAAGCTTAAGAAACTAAGTATAGGCAATAAAACTTTATGCTACGTTTCAAAGTTTAAGACTTATTAATCAAAACTTTTAATCTTAAGATTGAAAAATTGAAGTTGATTCTTGGAGGCCTGTCGTTGTTAGGCCGTACTATCCACTTTCTCCCTCTCTGTACCTGCAGATTTCCAAAGGAGTGGAGAGACCTGTGGTACGTAGGAGTTGGAGAGAGGAGAAAGAGCCTAAACCAAATCTCATAAACCTTTGGGGTCCATGGGCCATGTGGCACCTATTGGTGGTCCCACATGGATAGAAAGGCCTAGAAGGGACAAATGGGGCCTTTCTTGGGCCCCACCTCTCCTTTTTGCACGAGGGTGCAGAGGAGCTTTGGGGAGGGGATAGAGGAGGTACGTTCACTTCCTTTTCCTCATTCTCGCAAGTTGTTGTAGAGTTTTATTGTTCTCAAGTTAGTTGTTCTCAAGTTGATTATTTCTTGAGGCCTTGTGCGCTAGTTTTTTTTCCTTTTACGGTTTTTACACCGTAGCTCTCCATTTTCCCTCTAGTTTTTTGCCAGTTACTCCTTTATCCATGGACACCCCTATGGATGAGACTAGAGCTCCAAGTCCCGTCGGGACTGATATGGAGAATATGACGCGGGCCATTAATTTTTTACAACAACAAATTGTGGACATGCGTTCAAAGCATGAACGGACGGAGGCTGAGATTCTGGCTATGTCCCAGTCTTGTCAAGCTCTCCTAAACCCGATGTTTACTCCGGAATTTTTTATCGGTGAAAAGAAGGACAAACACCAAGATGTGGTGTTAGCCTGGTTAGATCGATGGACGTCGCATTTTTCCATGCACGATCTACCAGATAGCTCGCGTATTTCGACGGCCATCATGTTTTTACGCGGTAAGGCGTATTCTTGGTGGCAGGATCTTAAAGACCGAGCTTCGGTCCCAACCACTTGGGATGACTTCCAGGTAGCCTTTAAGGCTGCCTTTATGCCTGTCCTGGACGATTTTGAATACTATCGTCGATTTGCCATGTTGCAAATGGGGACGAAGCCCATGGACGTCTATTTGCAAGACTTCCAGGAGGCTGCTTCACGGTTTTTACCTGCATAGACGGGGTACTCCTTAAGTTGCATTTCATATTGGGATTGCCCAAGGAATATCAGTTGGAGGTACGCCGTAATCAGCCGCAGTCCTTAGAGGATGCCGTGCGTTTCGCTTGGATTTTCGACGATACGCAGTTATGGACTCGGCTCATTACATTCGCCGCGTCCATTTACATTTACTTTACTTTATGCATAAGCAGGCCTTGGGCCCTTTTTTATTCATTAGTAACACTTAGACTATATGGTTGGCCTTTGGCCTTATTATTCATTATTTGGCCATTTGGACATATTACTGGAAAGTGGGGGCCTTCTTGGAGGGCGCACTATTTTCCCTCCTAGTTGGGCCCTAGCCACCGGAAGCTTCCTTTTAGGGCTTCCTCTTGGCTATAAGTAGGGAAACTGTGTCATTTGTTATTCAGCTGATGATATTGATCTCTCTCTTTAGTCTCCTTAATCTCTCTCTTTCCTGCTTTCTAGGGTTAAGTCTTGCTTATGTGCTGCTTTCATAGCTTAAGTCTTGCTTATGTGATGCTTTCATAGCTTAGCTCTAGATCAGCTGTGGCTCTATTCGTAACTTGGTATCAGAGCACTTTCCTGATTGTTGAATTTCAGATTTGATTTTCTGCTTGGGTGCCCATTTTCCTTGCTGATTTTTCTCTCTTTGCTGAGGGCTTTCGTCTCTTTGCTTCAGCAACATTCAGCACAGTTTGGAGGAGGACCAGCTCCCATCATTTTCCTTGGCGGAGCTTTAGCAGATAGTTAGCGGAAGTACTTCCGCCAAATTTGGCGGTCGGAATTTTTTTTGTTTTTGTTTTTTGGGCAGATTATTTCCGGCGCCCAAGTTTCAACCCTCCATCACCCATTTCCAGCTTGTTTGCAGGATCTCCAGCGCCCAATTCCCTCGTCTCTTTCGTCCGTTCCTCCTTCCATTTTCAACCCTCTTTTCACTTTTGTTGGCAGGCTGTCCAGCCGCTTCATACCTGTCACTTTCGTCCGTTTTTGTCTCCGTTTGCAGCCATTTTTCACACCTTGTTTGCAGGCTGTCCATCGCCCATTTTCAACCAAATTTCACGAAATTCCGACTCCGTTTGATATTCCAATTTGTCACTCGCCTCCTGGCTGTCCAGCGCATTTTCACAGCCTTCATTTTCACATTTTTCATTTGCTGATTGCTGTCCTTTCTTAGTTGTGATAATAGTGGTTTTAATAGACTAATTTGGGGTGACGACAAGAGTCCGCTCTCTCAAGTTTTCGTCTATTCCTTCCACTATCATTATGGCACATTCACCTACCCCGAGTGAGACTACTCAGGAAACCTTATCCGATCAGTTTCGTCGCATGGATGAGACCCTTTCTAGCCTTGTTCTTCGCTTTGATACCGTTATGACCGGCTTTGCTACTATGCAGTCACAGATTGATTCTTTACAGCCTCATGGTCCTGGTAAAGCTCCTGTTTTTCCTTCATTTGGGACTCCCCCTCCATTTGGATTTCCATCTTCCTCTGCTAGTCAGCCTGGTGGTGGGCCATTCATTCCACCTAACCCATCTCCTGGTTTCTTTTCACGTCCCCCACCTCCTGAGCCACACTTTGCTCGAGACTTTCGTGATAGGGTACAGCTTGCTACCTATTCTGGTTCCTCTGACGGGAAGTTATTAAAGAATTGGTTTGCTAAGCTTGACACATATTTTCAGATCTACCCTAAGACTGATCCTCAGAAGATCCAGTTGGCTGCTTTACATTTAGATGGACGCGCCGCCACGTGGTGGCGAGTTTATAGAGCTGATCCTGATCGGGAACGGCTCCATTTATGGCATACTTTTCGCCGTGACCTCCGTCATGCTATGATTGACCCTTAGTGGCTCGACCGCAAACGTGATACATTCCGTAGTCTCACTCAAACCAGTGATCTTGCTTCTTATACAGATCAGTTTATGGAGCTTTCTTATCTTTTCACAGATCTACAGCCCAGTGAGCTTATTTCTCGTTAGATTGTTGGGCTTCGTGGTGCTTTACGTTATGATGTTTCTTCCTTCCGTCCTCCCACACTTGAGGCGATGTCTCTTGCCAGTACTTTACAGCATAAGTACTCTGTTACTCTTCCTTCCCGCTTCTCCCGACCCCATCTTTCTGCTTCATCTTTTCCCGCTGCGTCCACCCCTACACCTGCCCCTTCTGTTCCAGCTCTCTCCATTGTCCCTTCGTCTCCTCGTCCTCCGACTCCTCGACCTGCTTTTGTCCGACGTTACACGTCTGCAGAGTTCGCTGATCTTCAGCAGCAACGTCTTTGCTTTCGTTGTAAGAGTCCTGACCATTTTGCCCGTGATTGCCGTCAGCCTCTCCCTACTACTACTGCTATTTACCATGAGGGCACTACTCCAGTTGATTCCAATATCTACATTCATATTTCTGATGAGCCTGACCTATCCTCTGAGCCTTCCACTAATTTACTTCCCGCTACTTGCCATGCTCAGCTTGCCTATGCTACTTGGACAGGGCGTCTTGGTCCTCGCTCCATTCGGTTACGTGTACGTATTACAGGTCGTGAGTATATTGCTTTAGTTGATACTGGCAGCACTCATTCTTTTATTAGTAGTTATATCACTAGTCGGATACGTGCTTCATCTGTTCCTGCTTTACAGCCTCTCACAGTTGAGGTTGCCAGTTCCTATTCTTTTCCTAGTTCTCAGATGTTTCAGCGTTTACCACACCGCATGAAGATTTTTCTGGACAAGCAGATCTTTACATTATTCCTATGGAGCGTTATGATCTTATCCTTGGTGCTGATTGGTTTGCATCTCTTGGAGTCGTTACACTGGACTTGACACAGCAGACATTGACATTTGTACTTGATGCAGTTACACACTCACTTGTTGGCATTGATTCTCAGGGAGACTTCCAGTTGGTTACCGGGAAGCAGTTTATGCGTAGCCTGCCAAAGGCTGACGATGCAGCTCTTCTTTCCATTCAGAGTACATCAGTTGCTGCTCACTTTCACCATCCGTGGGTCCTCTTCCTCAGGTTGATGCTGCTTCGGATTTACAGGTTGTTGCTGTGTGCCTTGCGCCTATATGCCTTGATTCACAAATAAAGTATTCAGTGGTCATTCCGGGTTTCATTGATATTGAGGCCGTAGACCTTGGTGGTATTTCTACTATTGCTTTTGCGCATACTTCAGATTGCCCTCCTGGTTCGGTGGTTGGTGCAGTATCTTCTCCATTGGTCTCTATATCTCTATCTCTTGAGTCTGTTATGGCCGATGTTCCTGCTGATTTCTATGGGGTTCTTCATGGGTCCACGTTTGATGGTTCCCTCGCTATTGGTGATTAGGTTGTATCTTCTTTCGCTTTACTCCATGGATCTCTGCTTGAGGTTTGTGATCTGCCTCATGATATTTCTATGGTTCCTGACATGATTCATGAGCCTTTGGCCCTTACTGTTACACATTTTTCATCCGAGGATATTTGCCAGATGGTCACTATTACTTATCTAGGGTATATATATGCTGGGATCTTTCTAGATGAGTACACGGACATCCTTCTGTCTCCTGGTGTTTCTACATATAGGTTTGCTGCAGTCCATGCCGATGGTATACACTTTTGGGTTCATGCGACTGATTCCTTTTTACCTCTTGATATTTGGCATTCCTGGTTATTACGTATAGCTTGGTTTTCATTTGGACCTGTTGATTGGTGCTGGTTTTTCCATATTACTGATCGCCTATAGTGCGGATATCTCTATGATTATGCATGTGGCTCTCTATCTGTTCCTTGGATTGTTGCTCATTGTCAGGCTTGGCATATCCTGTTGGCTTGGGTTATTGCCTCCGTTCCAGCTATTGTTTGTCTGGGTGATCTTGAGGTTCCCTGTCATTTCAGGTTGCTCCATATTGCTTGGTCTCCGATGCTGAGTTGCCACTTTGTTCTGGTGTTCCGAGACCATTAGGGTACCTTGAGAGAATTCCTTCTCCTCTCTTGGATAGTTTTTGGGGATGTTGCCGCCATATGCTTCAGTGTTGCTCATATGTGCTTTGATACTCATCCCAACTACACGTGGATATTGCTCCGATGCTTGCTACTGATGTTGCGGATCCTATTCCTCGTTCCAGTGCATTTCTTCTATTCCTCACTTGTGCGCCTGGTGTGTACTTTGGGATTACACTTGCGGCCAGTTTTGATGGGTCATCCGATTCTCCATCCGTTTTTGGTGTATCCTATGATGGATTGTTCTACCTTCTCGGGCTTTTTGGATACCTTGGTGCTCGAGAGCTTATTACCCGGGCCAGTTCTCATTTATAGCATGTTCAGCAGCGTTATCAGACCTCAGTTGATCGTCACCGCCGCCATGTTGAGTTTCAGCTTGGAGATATGGTTTATCTATGCCTATGGTTTGCATGTCATCATTTTGTCCAGGGCCATGCTTCTACTGAGAAGCTTGCACAACGTTATTATGGGCCTTATCACATTTTGGAGGTTCTTAGTCCAGTTACATATCGCTTACAGCTTCTTGCTTCCACACGCGCCTGTGATGTATTCCATGTCAGGTATTACGTGCTGCTATTGAGGATGACGCTCCTTGTGATGCTGAGTTTCCTACTGCTCCAGAGTTATTTCCATTTTTACCTGCTGCTATATTACAGGTTCGTCTACCATAGTCGACGCCGCCGACAGATTCAGTTTTTGGTTCAGTGGGATGGCCGTCCTATTGAGGAGGCCACATGGGAGCCTATTGATGTCTTTTATCATACACCATCACTTGCGGATCAGGCTCGTGCTCTTGCTGCACTTGTTGATTCCTCTACATCAGATGTTGTTTTAGCTGTTGATGCACCAGGGCTTGCTGCTACTTGATCCAGTTTCTTTTCGGCAGTTGGGTCTTTTTCTTTTGTGCCCAACCTGTGAGTGTTCTTTTTGACGACGGTTCTACGCATAATTTATTAATGCTAAGTTGGTGCAGAAGTTGCAGCTGGCAACCGCACCAAGTGACCACAAGTACGTGGTTAGGATGGCAGCTGGTGGGGAGTAGCAGGTCTGGGACCATTTTGTCCCCCACGTGTCGTTGAAGATTCAAGACTATGTAGATAGTTTGTCTTTTCATGTCATGAATCTAGATAAGGTGGATGTAATCCTAGGTAAAGAGTGGTTTTATGCTAGGAATGAGTCCTTAAAGAAAGACTATGTATCTCATTGTATTTCTCTCTTGCATAATGACTCATTGGTTTGTCTTAAAGGCGATGAGCCAGATCTACCTTTTGTAACTGCCCATGAAGCGAATCAATGTATTTTGAATTTTGAGTATTTCTCGTATTTATGTTATCTGAAAGATGAATCTTACATAGATGCTTTTAGTACATAATATCAATGTTGATGTATCGTCTTTCCCTAAAGCATTGTCTTTTTCTGACGATAATTTAGAATCTTCGCCTAGGGCAAAATCTTTAAGAGACTTAGGGAGGAATATAGTGATATATTCCCTGAGCAGTTGCCTGAGGGTCTTTCCCCCTCACGGGGTGTAGACCATCACATAGATCTCCTTCCCGACAGCTCTCCTGTATCGCTTTTTCCTTACAGGATGAGCCCGAAGGAAGAAGATGAAGTTGCTAGCCAACTTAAGGAGCTTTTACGTAAAGGCCATATCAGGCCTAGTAAATCCCCTTGGGGAGCTCCTATTTTGTTAACCGGCAAGAAAGACGGTGGTATTTGTCTTTGTGTCGATTACAAAAAGCTTAATAAAATGACAATTAAGAACCGTTATCCCTTACCTCGGATGGACGACTTAATGGACTGATTGAATGGTGCTAAGTATTTCACCAAATTGGACCTCAGGTCGGGGTACCATCAAATTAGAATACATGAGGGGGATATTTCCAAAACTGGTTTTCGTACTAGGTATGGCCATTACGGATTTTTTGTTTTGCCCTTTGGTCTAACTAATGCCCCGACAACCTTTCAGCAGATGATGAACGATATTCTTCGTCCATATCTTGGGAAGTTTCTCGTGGTATTTTTAGATGACATACTGATTTACAGTAGGACTCTTGAGGAGCACGAAGCGCATTTGCGTACAGTCTTAGATAATCTAAGGCAGGCAAAGCTTTATGCTGAGGAGTCTAAATGTGAGTTTTTTCAAACAAGACTCAAGTATTTAGGACATATCGTGTTTGATCGTGGTCTTGAGATCGACTACGATAAAGTCCAGAAAGTTCGTGATTGGCCTATCCTGAAAACCATTAGGGAAGTAAAACCTTTTCTAGGATTCACAGATAAATTCATTAAAGACTATGCCTTAGTTGCATTGCCTCTAACGAATCTTCTTAAGGGAGTGAAGAAAGCCAAACAGAAAGCTAAAAAGGGTAATAAGAAGAAGGCCGGAAGGCGTTCGAAAATCAGTCCCTCTGTTGTTTGGACTGATGAACTTAATCAAAGCTTTGAAGCTTTGAAGATGTTAGTGTCTACAGCCCCTATCTTACACATTGTGGACCCTAGTGGATCTTTCCTGGTGGAAACGGATGCTAGTGACTATGCGGTGGGTGCAGTCCTTTACCAGGATGGTACACCTGTGGCTTTCGAGAGTAAGAAGTTGGACCCAACTCAAAGTAGGTATTCTACTTATGAGAAGGAACTTTTTGCTGTCATCCATGCGTTAAAGATCTGGAGACATTATTTGTACGGGTCTAAATTCGTGGTTATGATAGATCATGAGTCTCTTAAGTAGATCAGGAGTTCGAATTCGACATTAAGTACCGTCGAGGTACGTCGAATTGTGTCGCTGATGCTTTGAGCCGGATTGGAGAAGTTAATCAGTTATGCTTTGCTGAGTTCCAATCTGAGTTGTATCTTTCTCTGCGAGATCTTTGTCGGACCGATGAGTTTTTTGGTCGTATTTGGCAAGATGTCCTGGCAGGAAGCTTTGTATCGAGAGACAATCTTGGAAAGCAGGATTCCAAGAAATCTCGCGAAGAGAAGATACTTGATGATTATTCCATCAGAAATGGTTTGCTTTTCCATAGAGGAAAAGTTTGTGTGCCAAATATCGCGGACATTAGGGCCCAAATCCTGCACGAGTGCCACAATAGCCCCAACGCGGGACACCCTGGTATACAGAGAGGACACTTGACCTTGTTAAGAGAGAATTTTATTGGCCAAAAATGAAAGGTCATGTCGAGGCATATGTTCAAAAGTGTGAACAATGCTAAGTAAATAAAGCGGAAAGACTCAAAGCAGCTGGTCTGTTGCATCCATTGGAAATTCCCAGCAAGAAATGGGAGAATATTTCCAGTTGGACTTCCCATATTTGGGTAGTAGTTGACAGGCTAACCAAAATGGCGCAGTTTATTCCAACAAAAACTACTGTCAAAGCTTTTGAACTTGCCCAACTCTTCGTTGAAAGGTTGTTCAGGTTGTATGGTTTGCCAAACGATATTGTTAGTGATCGTAATTCTAAGTTCACTGGCAAGTTCTGGCAGGCGGTCTTTGAAAGAGTGGAAACTACCTTAAGTCTATCATCTACGGATCACCCAGAAACCGATGGTCAGACCGAACGTGTCAACCAGTCGATGGAAGATATGCTTCGCGCATATGTTTCCAGGCGACAATCAGATTGGGAAAAGTATCTCCCAATGGTTGAGTTCACATACAATAGTATGAAGCATTCTGCCACTGGTTTTAGTCCTTTTATGCTCTTGTACGGCTTTCAGCCTCGTTCCCCTATCTCCGTTGGACTCAAAGGTCTCAAGGTTCAGGCTGCAGCGGATTTCTTGCATGATATGCAAGAAATGTTGCAGGTGGCTAGGGAAAGCATTAGATCGGCTCAAGATCGAGCCCAATTCTATCCCAACCAAAGCCGTGCTCCTCGAGAATTTGAGATCGGTGATTGGGTATATCTTAGAATCCCAAAAGAATCTAAGACACTTCGAATGGGGAATCTCCACGTTTTAGCGGTCCTTTCAAAGTCATTAACAAGATTGGTAGGGCTGCTTATAGACTAGAACTCCCTGTTGGAACTAAGGTCCATCCAGTATTCCATGTTAGTTGTTTAAAGGAACGACTTGGTGGGAAAGATGACCTGATTCCCACAGACGATCTAGTGCAATTGGAGGATTTGACTGCTTTTGTACCCCATGAACCGGAAAGGATCATGGATACTCGTCGACATCAGCTGAGAAATCATTTGATTTCTGAACATCTGATTCGTTGGAAAGGTAAGTCAGATGATGAGGACACCTGGGAGGAGGAGGATGATTTAAGACTTAGATTCCCTGCTTTCTTCCCATAGAAGGAAGTTTTTATGAGGGGGGGAATGTTATGTACCATAACGGTACGCCCTTCAGTGACGGCCTCGCAAGTCGCATGACGCAAGACTGGAGTTTTCGACATGTTTGGGTGCCACGCGTCACCATCCTAGGTGGTCACGTGTCGCCGACAGGACTGTGCTTGATGGGAGCCACTGTGCTATGCCTATATAGTGGTGGGGTTTCTCTCTTTCCATTCACTCAGTCTACCCGGGAGTTGGTGGATGGAGAGCACGTGCATAAGCCAGGATGTATCTCCAAGCCAGGAGATGTATGCTAGGGAGAGCCGAGTGCGATGGCTGGTGGTATGGGACACCAATTATCGTAGGAGGCTTGACTGGGCATGATTATGTCGATTGATCTAGAGCATGGGGGTGGGTCGGTTGTGACCCTACGGTTGGGTGGTTACGGTGCGTCGTCACTAGTATCGGGTGTGCGGAACCTTCAAGGCAGTCGATGATCCTAGGGAGTTGTAACAGCAGGGGCCTTTGGGGGTCAAACCAGACTTTTATCGCTCCAGTTTCCTAGAGCTAGACAGTGCTAGGGTCCCAGTTTTGCCTCGTTACCTGGATAGTGGACTTTCACATTGCCTCCGATTTACACTGGGACAGTTTCGAGTTTCCTCACACCAGCTAGATGTAGGGATAGGGCGTTTCCAAGGAATCCCTCACATGAGCAGACTTTGCCAGATGTGTACATTAGGGGAGGTGGAGTCAGAGGAGCATTTTCTTTTTAGATGCCCCATCTATTATGAGATCCGTGGACGTTATCACTGTCTTTTTCGGGATGCTCCAGTTACATTGCACTCACTCATTTCATATGTTGATCCTCGATGTGTTGCATTGATACTGCGTGAGATGTTCCTCCTTCGTAGAGATATTTGTCAGAGAGATCGTGATGGATACCACGACTCCCAGCAGACCCAGATTAACTCCTTTTTTTCTAGGAGACGTTCCAGAGTAGATATTGACGCCGACATTTTGTCCGAGGATGAGTCAGATATCTTATCTCGGGATGTTCACCGTGATCGCCGACAACGTACGGTTTCCAGACCATACACTATGGCTACACAGAGACTTCGCCTATCTAGAGCTCACATACGTCGGCCCTCCTCGTCAGTTCGTGCATCTTCATCATCATCATCATCATCATCGTCTTCTATCCTTGCTTTTTTTAGCAGTGATCCTGCGGTGACATGATACGGTCTATCCTACAGCTCAAATGGTTACTGTACAACCTTACTTATGTGATTCCCGATGTACCATATCTCAAACCATATCTCAGACTTTCATGTCTTGAGGGTAGATGAGATACTTTAGTTGTTTAGTCTTGTTAGGTTAATATCTAGTTGTTGTTGTTTGATTATGGAGACATTTATATGCTCCGTTCAGTATCTATCACCCTTGAGATGTATTTACTTTGTCTTATATGCCTTTTGGCATTAAAAGACTTTAATAAAGCTTTCTTTCTTTCTTTCTATTACGGTTGGAGATGTTTTATACGCTCCCATGGTTACCACACACTTGACATGTACTACTTTAGTCTTATATGCCTTTTGGCATGGAAAAGACATTCATAAAGCTTTCTCTCTCTCTCTCTCTCTCTCTCTCTCTCTCTCTCTCTGTCTCTCTCTCTCTCTCTCTGTCTCTCTCTCTGCTGCGGATGCTGATCGCTGCCTTGCTGCTGCTGCTCGCTGCTCTAATGCTGTTGGTCCTCCATCGCTGGCCCTCCATCGCCTACCCTCCATCGCTGGCTCTCCCCCTCCCATCTTCCTTCTCTACTGACATGCCCTACCATCGCTGGCCCTCCCCCTCCCATCTTCCTTCGCTACTGACCTGCCTCTCCTCGCTACCTGTCCCTGTCCTTGCCCTCCCTTTTGCCTCGTGACCTGCTCCTACTGCCTCCTCGCTACCTGTCCCTGCCCTTGCCCTTCCTGTTTCCTGTCCTTTTGCCTTTCCTCTTTTCCCTCATTAATCTTGTATCTAGCTGTGGTATTATGGCTGATTGGCAATCTGTGAATCGGAAGGGGAAGAAGAAAACCCCTCCCCCTTCTCCCTTTGTCTTCTCAGCCATCCCTACTACAGCTCCAAATCTCTTTACCTTGCCCCCTCCCTCTCCTGCTTCCTCTCCCTCGCCCCTACCCTCCACTCCCGCAAGCTCCACCTCTTCTCCTACTGCCACTACCCCCTCTACTCTTTCTTCCTCCTCTCCCTCTTTCATCCCTTCATCTTCATCCCCCCCCCATTGTCTCCGTCTCTTTCAGCTGAATTTTTATCTGGTTTCCCCGTATCATTGATTCTCTTCATGAGGGCAATGCATCCTTGCTTGCGATCATCAAGATTAGCATTCAAAATCTTCACTCTGGAGAACACGGTCTTGGCCCTACAGGGCAAAGTTGGCATTCTTGAGGTTGATGTTACTTACCTCAAGAATGAACTAGAATCAAATGAAGAGGAAGAAGAAGGAAGCGACAATGCAGATTCAAAAGACAAGGCAAAGTAGTTGCAAAAACGGGTTCACTCCTTGGAGCAGCAACTTTAGCAATCGAAAAGTTCTTGGGCCGACGTGCTCAAGGGTTCTAAGCAGGTTATTTCTGAATCTATTTAAGAACATCAAAAACGAGATCTCAAGGCCCTCAATGTCAGAGTTAGGGGAGCTTCTTTTGCGGGTAAGGACCTCGTGGCTGAGGCAAATGCTTTTATTCATTCCACCTTTGATCTCAAAGAGGATGTCATATCTGCTGCTTGGGTGGGTAAGCTCTAACCCACTACGGTGTTTCTGTGATTCAAGGATGCTTTGCTTTGCCAAAAGGTTTTGCGTAAAAGAGGCTGCCTGAAGGGGTCTACTATTTTTATGGATGAAGACTTGACGCCCATTCAATGGACTGAGAGAAAGAAAATTATCGCAGATGCTAAGGCCAAAGGTTTACGGACTCTCTTTCGAGACGGACGCTTGGTCTTGGTTAAAAGTGCAGAACTTAAAATCTCAAGTTCTTCTCCCTCTCCTACGTGAGAGATGTTTTGAGCTATGGCCATTTATTTCCTCTCCTGCGTGAGAGATGAGCTTTCTTTACATAGCGATTTACAATTTACGTTTTAGTTTTAGTCTAGTTTTCTGTTGACGGCACTGTCTCGTTCGAGTTCCATCTACTCTGTTGTACTACCTCTTCAGTCTTATATGCCTTTTGGCATGGAAAAGACATTAATAAAGCTTTCTTTGTTTCTTTTTTCTCTCTCTCTCTCTCTCTCTCTCTCTCTCTCTGCTGTTTGTACTTTATATTGATGATCTTGAGCGCCTCATTCATGAAGAAGGTGGAGATGGTTACCCGTTGGCTCATTTGCTCATCCCCATTCTGCTTATGCTGATGACATTGTTCTACTTTCTCCCTCACCAGAAGGGTTGCAGTGTCACTTACAGGTCCTACATTGGTTTGTGTTGCTTGGGGTCTGTAATAATTCCTAACACCACAGTAGGGCAAACACTAACTGATCCACCCAACCTTGCCTACTCCCTGATATAGAGTAAGCCCCTCCTAGCCCAGTGTGAGGACTGGTAGCATGCTACTGCCAAGTGTCGGCCACGTGGCACTGACGTGGCCGACTGCAGGTCGGGACCCAACTGGGGGCCCTATCCTGCTGACAGGGTCCCTAGGCTGTGTTAGGCCCGCCATGGCTATGGACCGTGCTGGGGCACACTACTCACACTGTCTTGCCCTGTTGGTCATGTACGCTGGACACGACCCTGACTGTGGTATCTGACCTATCTGTGTTCTCTAGGGTTCGGCACTGGTTACGAGCTCGTAACACTCCCTCCCCCTTAAGAACCGTCTTGGTCCTCTAAGACAAAGTCTGGAAAAATCTTGCGAAGGACGCTGCCTCTTTCCCAAGTGGCATTCTCAACAGGCTGATCATTCCACTTAACCAGATATTCTCGGTATAGAGTATGACGAGTCTGTGTCTCTCTACTATCAAGAATCTCCTCTGGTTCATGTGGAGGTTGTTGAGGATCCAATGGGAGAACTAGAACACTGTCCCCTACCAGATTGTCTGATCTGGTTAAGGCTTTTCGTAACTGACTTACATGAAAGACTGGAAAAACCTTACTGCTGTGTGGGAGTTCTAGTTCATAGGTGGCCTCGCCTAGTCTCCTACTGATGGTAAAGGGACCACAATACCTTGGAGACAACTTAGCACACACTCCTGATTTGAGGGTTTTAGAGTCAACTGGAACTCTCAAGTAGACTTTCTCACCAGCGGAGAACTGCACATCCCGTCTGTGTGGATCTGCATAATGCCTGGCTCGATCCTGGGATTGTCTAATGCTACGCTTAGCATGTTCTATCATCTGGTTTAGGTCTTCTAAAAAGTTTCTGGCTGCTTCAACTTTTTCTTGTTTAAACCCTACAGCTGTGGGTGAGCGTGGCTGAAAACCGTACATCAGCATAAATGGGCTGTATCCCGTAGCTGAATGTTTGGTACTGTTATATGCAAACTCTGATATCGAGAGATACTCCTCCCAATTAGTCTGCTTCTTGCTGACGTATGCACGAAGCATATCCTCCAGCACTTGATTTACCCTTTCTGTTTGACCGTCCGTCTGTGGATGGTCGGTGGTACTCATATTAAGTTTAGTATGGAGATGATGGAATACTGCCCTCCAAAAATTTCCAGTAAACTTACTGTCCCGGTCGCTGACTATGCCGGAAGGTAGACCGTACAATTTAAATAGCCCGTCTACAAACAACCTCGCTAACTCTGGAGCTCTAACGGTTGTTTTGGTCGGAATGAAATGAGCCATTTTGGTCAGACGGTCAACTGTGACCCATATAGCGTCATTACCCTTTTGGGTTTTAGGCAGGCGTACTATAAAATCCATGGAGATACTCTCCCATTTACCAGCTGGTATTTCTAAGGGATGCAACAACCCTCCTGCCTTTAAACGCTCTGCTTTATTTACTTGACATTTTTGGCAACTGGTTACATATTGGTGGACGTCCTTTTTCATACTGGGCCAGAAAAATTGCCTACGAAGAAGCTCATAGGTCTTCTGTATGCCTGGGTGTCCCGCGCTAGGATTGTCATGACATTCATATAGGACCTGCTGCCTATAATCCTCTGAATTGGGGACACATACTCTATCTCTATAGAGCAAGTACTCATCCTGAATGGAATACTGTTTCCATTTGAATCCTTGAGTCAACTGACCCTCAACCACTGGGGTTTGCTTGGGTAGTATAGGCTCAGAATCCTCAACGTCATCTGACGACGTATACTCGGACTCATCATCATCCTCAACGGAAGTTGCCGTATTCTTGGATGAACTGGCACCAGCCCTGGGAACTGGTTCTGGAGTCTGTAACTGTCTGTTCTGGACTGAGTTCTAGATAGTAGAGAAGAATGCATCATGCTGGCATTTCCCTCTCAAGGACTCGAGTAACTCATTACGAATCTGAGTAAAACTCAGTTCGTTTATCATAGGCATTCTGCTAAGGGCATCTGCTACTGTATTGAATTTTCCACGCCTATATCTGATAGACATGTCAAACTCTTGCATCAACTCTGCCCAACGAGCTTTCCGACCTCTAAGCTCAGGTTGATTGCAAAGGTATCTGAGACTCTCATGGTCTGGCTCGAGTTTTTTACTCTCGAACGCAACTGGTCGTCCGCCCTGAGTTAGCACAGCACCTACTGCAAAGTCGCTAGCATCTGTTTCGACCACAAATGGCTGATTGGGGTCGACGACTTTTAAAACTGGTGCTGTAGCTAAGGCTGTTTTGAGAGCATCAAAGCTCTCCTGCTGTGCGGACTCCCAAATGAACTCCTTTCCCTTCCCCTTAAGAAGATTTGTCATAGGAACTGCTATCTGAGCATATTCCTTGACAAATCGTCTGTAATATCCCGCCAGACCAAGAAAGATCTGAAGTTCCAAAATATTCTGAGGTCTCAGCCAACTGAGTATGGCTTTAACCTTATTTGGGTCCATCTTAATCCCATCTGAAGAGATAATGTGACCCAAATATGCTACTTCTTCAACGAAGAATTGACACTTGGATTGTTTAGCATAGAGCTTATGCTTTCTGAGCAGTCGAAACACCTTTCTGAGGTGTTTTAGATGCTCCTTTCTCGTTTTGCTGTAAACGAGGATGTCATCTAGAAATACGACTACATACTTACCCAAGTATGGTCTGAGGACACTGTTCATCAAGGTCATAAAGGTAGCTGGAGCATTTGTGAGCCCAAATGGCATCACCTTAAACTCATAATGACCGTGACGAGTCCTAAAAGCTGTTTTTGAGACATCTTCCGATTTTATACGGACTTGATGATATCCCGATCTGAGGTCTATTTTACAGAAAAACTTAGCCCCGTCGAGTTGATCAAACAACTCGTCTGCCCGAGGCATAGGGTATTTATTCTTGATTGTGACTTTATTGAGGGCTCTGTAATCTACGCAAAGACGCATAGACCCCTCTTTCTTTTTCACCAATAGGACTGGTGAGGCCCATGGTGAACTACTGGTCTGAATTTGGCCTTTCCCAAGATAGTCTGTTAACTGCCTAGTTATTTCTTCATCCTCTGTTCGGCTGACCCGATACGGAGGTTTAGAAACAGGTGCTGTACCTGGTACTAGGTTTATTACATGATCTACCTCTCTGCTAGGTGGTAAACCATGTGGCAAATCTTCAGGAAAAACTTCTTTAAATTTAGACAATAAAGTTTCTAATTTACTGATTTTCTGCTGAATAGAATTGGAAATAGAAACTTCAGGAATAAACTGAAAGTCACATAAGAATACCTGATGGTCTTCGGAAGTGGCTGTTGTCTCGCCTTCTTCCTACCCACTGAATCATCATAGATTTGAGCATATCTGAGAGCTTGCTCAAGGGTAGTAGGCGAGTTTCTCTGGACCTCTACTTTATATTCATCTTTGAGGCCACGGACAAATCCCCTGATTTTCTGATAATCATCCATATTTTTAATCTTTAAAATTGCTTCTCGATACTGCAAGATATATTGGATGAGGGATTTATCCATTACTGTTCTTTCCCAGGCTTCCCAGGCTCTATCCAGTTCATTTTCTGGTAGAAATTCTCTTAGGAAAGCTTTTTCAAAAGCTTTCCATGACCGGGGAATCTGCCCAGTCTCCTGGAGATTTAACCACCACTTATAGGCCATAGGCCCTAAGGAAAGACTGGCCTCAATTGCTTGCAAATGGTCAGGGGTCTATTTCAGAGCATGAATGTTCTTCCATTTGCTGAGGAAGGTTTGTAGAACTCTGCATTTCTATCCTTCTCTTCCCCATTAAAAGTAGGAGGCTTTAAATCTTTAAAAACACTGGGGTGAGACCATAAAGTCTCACCCGAAACTGATGGAAGTGGAGAAGGGGATAACTGAGAAGTGGAGGGAAGGCTTCCTTTCGTGGAACTCAAAATCAAGTTTTTGAGTTCAGCGAACGAGTCGTCCACATTGGACTTGAAATTGGCTAATGCCAACTTCAGTTCATCCACTTCTGTTACCAATTGGAGGAACTGCTCCTTGGTAACCAGTTCGTCGAGTTCTTCGGCGAACTGTTCCTGTTCTTCTACTTCCATGGGTTCCTTCCCTTTTCTGTAAGCCAAGGCTTCTGTTTCAAGTTCGTCGAAGCCTCTCTCCGGGGGTTGATCAGGTCCCTGAGGAGTGGTCATCTTCGGAACTGAAAGAGAGCTACCTTAACTTCTGAAGGAAAAAAGTATAAAAGACTAATTTACAACTGTACAAGGGAAAGGAAACTTTGCTCTTTCTGAGAACTGTACTTCCACAGAGAGAATACAGAAAAGCCCTTCTCAGCTTCTTTCTCAATCTGATTTGAGGTTGGAAAATGTGCAACAAGATCTGAAACTTTTGCTACCCCCCCTCGCTGGTTTGACAGCATCTCAATTTGTCCACAAAATGGCAAATCTGAAGTCCAAAAACCCTTCTGAATTCTGAAATTTCAGAAGTCTCCTGCTCGCTGATCTGGTAGGAATCCTCTTGCGCCAAATCTCTGACGTTGGGGCCCGTCCAAAAACCAGATTTTCAGAAGCACCGGCAGCGCTGGCCCTGCTCCTCTTTTTTGGCTTCAAACTCGCTGAGAACCAGTAAATTTTTCCCTGGAAATCAGATGCAGGTCTCTGACTGTACAGCGATGGAGGTGCTGGCTTCTTCCTACTCTAATTTCGCTGGGAAAACTATAGAGAATCCTCTGAACTCAGTGAGAAACAGCTGTTTTTCCAGCGAGTTACCTACACTTGGAATCTGACTCCTTGTTACTGTGATTTCTCAGTGAAAATCAAAAGTTTGAAGGCTGCTCCTACAGCGATCCTCCTCCTTTATTCCTCTCTGAGAATCTGAGAGACACTTCCTATCTTCTGATAGCTTTCTCTACTGTTGCTCCTAACTCCCTAGGATGGAGATGGCTCTGATACTAGTGTACTAATTCCTAACACCACAGTAGGGCAAACACTAACTGATCCACCCAACCTTGCCTACTCCCTGATATAGAGTAAGCCCCTCCTAGCCCAGTGTGAGGACTGGTAGCATGCTACTGCCAAGTGTCGGCCACGTGGCACTGACGTGGCCGACTGCACGTCGGGACCCAACTGGGGGCCCTATCCTGCTGACAGGGTCCCTAGGCTGTGTTAGGCCCGCCATGGCTATGGACCGTGCTGGGGCACACTACTCACACTGTCTTGCCCTGTTGGTCATGTACGCTGGACACGACCCTGACTGTGGTATCTGACCTATCTGTGTTCTCTAGGGTTCGGCACTGGTTACGAGCTCGTAACAGGGTCTCTCTGTTAACTTAAAAAAGACGAAGATCATGATTTTCAACACCAATCGACAAAGCCTTCACAATTATCAATTCTTCTATGATGGCCAAGAAGTTGACATTGTTGCCTCTTATACTTGGGAATCCTGTTTACTGGGCCCCTTCTTGGTTTCCGCCAGGCTGCATTTGCGCACATTTCCTCTGGTCTTTCAGCATTGGTCCAGTTCGAGCGTGGTTGTACAATGAATCATATTTTTGATCCCGCTACTAGATGCCAGTTGTTTCACACGGGTGGTTCCAGCAGTGATGTATGCCTCCGAGATCTGGTTGCCAGGACTTTCTTTCCGGGACCGGGCAAACATTTCCCGCATTCAGGCCACTATGTTGGGTCGCATGATACGTGCCAAGACTACCACCCCTCATGATATCCTATGTGCTGAGTTCGCTACTCCTCCGATCATCCTTGAGGGCTTTTTCCGCCTTATTCTTTTTCTTCAGCGGATTCAGGAGATTCGTGCATCTTACCCGGATAGATACATAGTTGCTGCGGTTACTTCTTCACGTGTCCTAGCTGATTCCCATGCCAAGCTCTCCTGGTACCAGCAGGCGTCTGATCTCTTACGATATCTGGGCATCTCTATGGATCTTCCTCATGGTACGCATTCATATATCCAAGGCTATTTATTTCGTCGATATATGCAGCAGACGTGGAGCTCCCTCCCACCTTCCCGCATTTGACTGAGCTGTTACCAGACACACTTCCTCTCTTTGGATCCTTCTGGTTTGCCATTGTTGCCGCTCAATCTCTCACAGCCCCTATTACACGGCCTGCGCTATCGTCTTGGGCAGTTGCACATTTCCTCTCATCAACTTGCTATTGAGGCCGGTCGTGCATGGGATATCCCCCAGGAGCATGGTCTATGTCGCTTGTGCTCGTTGCAGGAGGTGGAAGATGAAGCCTCCTCAGAGCTTCTCACTGGCTTCTTTCGAACTCGAGCACATGCTGATGACTCCGATGATGAGATTCCTATTCTTGTGCCACCGCGGAAAAAGCCCAGATATAGTCGCTGCTTGCCTCCATCAGGGCCCATTGTACACTCCACTCAGCGGACACTTCACACTTACTTTCGCTGATATGTACTTATTGTTGAAAAGTAATGCCTATTTTACCCCTTTGGCTAAGCACTAGTTAAGTTGTAAGTTGTACATAACTCATGGGGCATGTTTTAATTAAATACATGAGACCCCCCTTTTGTAAGTTGAGTAAAACTTGGCCAAGTAGCTCACTCCTATGGTTGACACCTAGACTTTCCATGCATGTAAAGGAGGTGCTTTTCTCACAAGGGATTTGGAGGACCCACGCCCTCCTCTCTCTCTCTAGCAATTCATTTCTTCTAACTTTTGAGTTTGTGAGGTGCTTATGCAATTCTCCTTGTGTGTGATTTTTTCCATAGCTATGTTTCTCAAGCTTTCATAGTTGATCTAGTATTGAAGTTAAGATACTCCATAGCTGGGTCTTGCAAATCATCATGGTATCAGAGCAGGTTGTCTAGCCTGTGAGTTTGTGAGTGAGAGAAACTTCAGTGCTCAGATCTTGAAGATTCTCATCTTCTACAAGCACCTCAATCTTGAAAGAGAGTGCTTTTGATCTACAGGAGTCAGATCAGGTTGAGTTTTGCACTGTTGGAGAGCTATTGGCAAGGAGAGTGGGATGATCCAAAAACTTTCTAAATCTGGCTAAGTTTTGGGGAGTCTTTCTGGAGGAGCTTACACAAAAGTAGGGCTCACTTTCTGTAGGGGCTTCTGGTTTCTGTTCCAATGGGGCCTAGTGCTTGTGCCAGTGAGGCCATACCAAGTGGCAAAGACAAAAGCAGGAGCTGAAGGGTTGCCTTGAAGTGGCTACATACCCTAGTTTGAGGTCAAACCCTAGTTGCTGGAAGTTGTTTCTTTTTTGATCTTTTTCAGGTTGAGCTTTTGTTTGGGCACATATTATAGCATGGCTAGTTTTGGGGAGAGTTTGCTGGGCGAATCTAGCAAAAAGGGAAGATAATCCAGAGCATGCATTTGCTTCTAAGAAGAAGCAAAACTTTCAGAAGAAAGGCAAAGGCAAAAAGAACTACTCAAAGCAAAGCTTGGAGCAACAGGTGTCCAAGTTACAGGTTGGAGAGGAGTCAAGCACCAATTCCTCATCTACACCCAAGAGGAAGGGCAACTTCAACTATTGTGGCAAGTATGGGCATTTTGCTTTTGAATGCAGGAAGAAGCAAAGTGATCAGAAGGGAAAGAACCAGCGGGGTCACTTTGTTGACAAAGTTGCAGAGGAGGAGCAATTTGGTGGGCTTGAACTATTCACCGCAGCCCCATCATCTGAATCCACATTTGGTGGATGGTACATTGATTCTGGAGCCTCAAAGCACATGACACCTCATAGACACTGGTTCAACACCTATGAGGAGACAGGAGATGGTCAACATGTATGCCTTGGAGATAATTCTACACGTATGGTGAGGGGCAAAGGCACAGTTGCAGTGCAGCTGTCATTAGGTGAGGTGAAGGAAATCAAGAGTGTGTTGCATGTACCAGGGTTGGCTAAGAACTTGCTATCTGTTGGTGCCATTACCAAACAGAACATGGTGGTAGAGTTTGACGAATTTACATGTTTGGTAAAAGACAAAGATCAAAGCTTCAAGGTGGTAGCCAAGGGAATGCAAGAAGGAGGTCTTTACAAGCTTTACACAACCATTCCTAGCCAAGAGGCCTTGTCAGCAGGGGATACTAATCAGGACAAGCTTTGGCACGAGAGATATGGGCATTTGAGCTATAAAAGTTTGCAAGTTTTGAACAAGCACAACATGGTAGTAGATCTTCCTAGCATTAAGTCTTCTTCAGATACATGTGAGGCTTGTGCACTAGGGAAGCAACAGAGTAAAAAGTTTCCAAAGGAAAAAGCTACCAGGGCCAAGTGTATTCTTGAGCTTGTGCATTCAGATTTATGCGGTCCCATGCAGGTCAAATCAGCAGGGGGGGGCATACTATCTCATGACCTTCGTAGATGATTTCTCACGGAAGGTATGGGTCTATTTTCTGAAGCTGAAATCTGAAGTGTTCAAATACTTCAAACAGTGGAAAACTATGGTGGAAAACCACACAGGGAAGAGGTTAAAGACTCTCAGGTCAGATAAGGGTGGTGAGTATATTTCTAATGAGTTCAAAGACCTTTGCAAAGCATGTGGGATAAAGAGACAGTTTAGTGCTCCACATACACCGCAGCAGAACGGCGTGGCTGAGCGGAAAAATAGGTCTATAGTTGATTGTGCGAGGAGCATGCTCAAGGCAAAGGGGTTGCCAAATTCCTTTTGGGCAGAAGCGGTAGCAACTGCTATTTTTCTATTGAATAGAAGTCCAACCAAAGCAGTTGAAAGAATCACGCCAGAAGAAGCATATAGTGGCAACAAGCCCAAAGTGGGCAGCCTATGAGTATTTGGGTGTACGACATATGCACATATACCAAAGGACTTGCGGAAGAAACTTGATGCAAAATCCGTGAAGTGTATCTTCCTTGAGTATAGTGAAGGTGAGAAAGCCTATGTGCTATATGATCTCGAAAACAGGAAGATCCTAAGTCGAGATGTCATCTTTGATGAAGAGCATTCATCCAAGATAAAAAAGCAGGAGAAGGATGGAATTTCTGAGTTCATACCCTTGATTGATTTCACGGATGAGGAGCCTAGACAAGAGTCCTATGAGCCTCAAGTGCAAGAGCAACAACAGGAAATCGAACCTACTAGTTCGAGACCTCTTTTTGGTCAAGTACCAGAAGCCGAAGTTGGGGACAAACGGAAGACTAAGACAATACCATGGGATACGTGGTCACCATCCACATCACCTACCGCTAGGAAGAAGCTACCTAGGTGGTATTGGGAAACAATCAAAGAGGGTCAAATGATGGAAGAAGGAGAGAACAGTGAACAGGGTGTCAGAAGATCTCTTAGGTTTCATGAGAGACAAGAGACTAACTTTGCTCTTATGTCCACTATTCTGAATGTAGATGAGCCACAGTTCTTTCACGAAGCCGTGAAGGAAAAGGTATGGCAACATGCCATGCAGGAGGAGTACGACTCCATTGTCAAGAATGACACATGGGAGCTCACTACATTGCCAGAAGGGAAGCAACCAATAGGTTGCAAATGGGTCTATAAGACCAAGTTTCATGTCAATGGAACAGTGGAAAAGTACAAGGCAAGGTTGGTGGCAAAAGGCTACGCCCAGCAGGAGGGGCTAGACTATGATGAGACATTTGCACCTGCTGCTAAGATGACATCTATCAGGACCGTTTTGGCCATAGCCTCATATTTTGATTGGGATGTCCATCAAATGGATGTCAAGAGTGCCTTTCTTAATGGGCACCTACAGGAGGAGGTTTACATGGAACAACCGCAGGGGTTTGAGATAACAGGCAAGGAGAATCTGGTTTGCAGGCTTAGGAAAGCCTTGTATGGGCTCAAACAGGCGCCAAGGGCTTGGTATAGCCGAATTGACGAATACTTTGCAAGGAAAGGGTTTGAGAAGAGTAATTCTGATTGCAATCTTTATGTCTTCAAGGAAGGTGAAGACTTTGTGGTTGTTGTGCTCTATGTGGATATCTACTCATCACGGGAAGCAATAAGAAGCTTATTGCTTGTTTTAAGAAAAATCTTTCTAGTGAGTTTGAGATGAAAGATTTGGGTTTGCTACACTATTGCCTAGGAGTTGAAGTTTGGAAAGGGAAGCGTTGTCTTTTTATGTCACAGGCAAAGTATGCACAAAAATTATCGAAGAGGTTTAACATGCAAGAAAGCAAACGACTACGAGGTCCACGTGTGAAGCCATTTGGTTACGCCGTCTACTTGAGGACATGCAGATTGCTCAAGTAAGACCTACATTGTTACATTGTGATAACCAAAGTTGCATTCAGCTTGCAAGGAATCTAGTCTATCATGCACGGATGAAGCACATAGAGGTGGACCAGCATTTCATACGAGAGAAAGTGCACAGTGGGGAGATTGAGCTAGTTTATTGTGACACCAACGATTAAATAGTTGATATTTTTACTAAACCACTTAGTAAAGATAAGTTTGAAAAGTTCAGAACTTTGTTGGGTGTTAGTTTGAATAAAATTGCCATTAAGGGGGGTTGTTGAAAAGTATTGCCTATTTTACCCCTTTGGCTAAGCACTGGTTAAGTTGTAAGTTGTACATAACTCATGGGGCATGTTTTAATTAAATACATGAGATCCCCCTTTTGTAAGTTGAGTAAATTAGTGCAAGTGGCCCACTTGGCCAAGTAGCTCACTCCTATGGTTGACACCTAGACTTTCCATGCATGTAAAGGAGGTGCTTGCCTCACAAGGGATTTGGAGGACCCACGCCCTCCTCTCTCTCTCTAGCAATTCATTTCTTCTTCTAACTTCTGAGCTTATGCAATTCTCCTTGTGTGTGATGTTTTCCATAGTTACGAATAGAGCCACAACTGATCTAGAGCTAAGCTATGAAAGCATCACATAAGCAAGACTTAAGCTATGAAAGCAGCACATAAGCAAGACTTAACCCTAGAAAGCAGGAAAGAGAGAGATTAAGGAGGCTAAAGAGAGAGATCAATATCATCAGCTGAATAACAAATGACACAGTTTCCCTACTTATAGCCAAGACGAAGCCCTAAAAGGAAGCTTCTGGTGGCTAGGGCCCAACTGGGAGGGAAAATAGTGCGCCCTCCAAGAAGGCCCCCACTCTCCAGTAATATGTCCAAATGGCCTAATAATGAATAATAAGGCCAAAGGCCAACCATATAGTCTAAGTGTCAAGGCTTGCTTATGCATAAAGTAAAGTAAAAGTAAATGGACGTGGCGAATGTAATGAGCCGAGTCCATAACTTCCATAACTATGTTTCTCAAGCTTTCATAGTTGATCTAGTATTGAAGTTAAGATACTCCATAGTTGGGTCTTGCAAATCATCACTTATTCTCCACCTGGCCCGGGTTGTGGGCAGTGGTACTTTTTTTGTAGTTCTTCTGTTATACCTGGTCAGGGTTGTGGGCTTATTTCACTTCTGCTTTGTTCTACTTTCATTTGTAGCTAGTTTATAGCGTTTTACAGCCACGTCCTCCTATGGATGATGCTCCCACTGTTGCTTGTACATATTTTCTTAAAATGCGAGACACCCTTCGGCCACCCGTCAACGACCATCGGCCCTCCCCTTCGGCCACCTGTCAACGACCATCGGCTTTCCTCCTAAACCATCGACCGCCATCCAAATCATCGGCCGTCACCTAGATCGCCGGCCGCCCGTCAATGATGGGCATACCCACTAGATCATCGGCCGCCACCTGGATCGGAAAATCATTGCCCGTCAACGACATACTAAATTTCCAAATCATCGGCCGTCACCTAGATCGGCCTCCGTTGCCCGTCAACGACGGGCACTCACAGCTAGTATATATATATATATATATATATATATATATATATATATATATATATATCATAGTACCCTCTGGTACCGCTGGTATGGTACCGCTGGTACCATATCAGTGGTACCGCCGGTACGGTACCGCCTTGGGATCCGCGGTACCAGAGCGGTACCATTTTTAATATTTTTTTTTATTTTTTAATATATTTTTAGTAATTTTTTTTTGCATATTAACTACCAAAAAAGGACAAAAAAAAGTAAAAAGAGGGGGTTCTGGGTGTAAAAAAAGAGGGTACAGTACATGATGCAGGGGACCGTTGCAATGGCACATGGGCACTGCGAGTGAGCAGACCGAGGGGCCAATGGGAGACCAACATAGGGGGGTAGCATCACATGGGGGCAAGTACAGAGGCACATGGGCATTGTGGGTGAGCAGACCATGGGCCCAATGGGAGACCAACACAGGGGGGAGCATCACATGGGGGCGGGTACGGAGGCACATGGAGGGATGATGGGGATCCACATGGCCGATCAGGCTGTGGGGATAAATAGGCACTCACAATGCCATTGTGGTCGGCATTTTCAGAGGCTGTGAGAGGGCTAGTGATAGACAGTGAGAGAGCAAGCGAGAGCCGGTGACAGGCTGTGAGAGGCTGTTTGAGAGCCAGGGTGCTGTGAGAGGGTGTTCAAGGATCAGGGTGCTGTGAGGAGAAGGTCGATCGAGATGGCTGAGCGAATACCACCGAAGCCCGAGGGCGAAGCCAGGAGAAAGCTTGAGGAAGATATCCGAAGGCACAACGAGAGGCATCGGAAGCAAGAGGCAGATATCCGAGAGATGCTGCGACAGACTCGACAGAGAAATCCGGAACCGGAGCCACCCGCCCCCGCTGTGGATCCTGTCCCCGCTGTCGAGCTGGATCTGGATGAGCAGATCGGAATGAATTTCACACGACGGCAGCTCATCATGGTCAGGGAAAGGGCGGCCAGACGTCGGGCTAACCAGGAGGCAGCTCGGGCTAACCGGGAGGCAGAGCAAGAGCGACAAAACAATGCACCAGACGAGGGCGAGGAGTCGGTGGAGGATCAGTGAGGGATGTTTAGAATAGATGAGGTCCACCCGTATGTGGCGGACTGTTGCTATGTAGTTTTCGGCAGTTTATGGTGCAGCAAATAACTAGATGGCTGCTTAAAAAAATGACAGTATATGTGATGTTATCCTGATACAACGGTTGAATATATACATAGTTGTTTTTTGTGCAACGCGAGCCTGGTCATGTAAGATGCAATGTTTGTAATTTTTTTAAATGCAGATGTATTACATGTGTTTATTCAATGTCGTTTGGGGTGTAGGGGTGATTGCTGTGCTCATGATGTAGGTGCATCTATGTGAAGCTAGCATTCACTTCAAACGAAATTAAATGAAAATAGGATTCACACACGCACATAGAATTCTTCAACATAAAATAAAGCATCACATGTACAGAGCGACATACGCACAATGTGCAGCAAATAATGTAGGCCAAACACTGTATATAATGTGAAAAATCATCTGAGTACAATGGTAGACCGACTGCTAGAGACAAACTACTGAAACTAAAACAATAGAGCCACAATCAATGCTCTGGCTCTGACTCAGACGAATGCTCTGGAGACAACTCAGGGCCCCGAGCTGACTCTCGCAGCCGATATCTCTGCCTGTCTGGAACTGGCATGGGCTGTGTATCCGAGGGGGAAGACTCGTCATCCTCATCCTCCCAATCAGCCTCCGCATCAGCCCCCAAGCAGGCCAAACCAACAACACCTGCTCCAACTGGCTGTGATACTGCACCTCTACCTGTACCTGGAGCCCTGCGTGGTCGTCCTCTCCTCCCTGGCAGTTTCTGTGCCTTGCCTTTCTTGTTCGGTGCACCCTTGGGCCTGCCTGGTCTCTTGTGGACAAGAGGAGCTGTCAATGCCTCGTCACCCCCATGCAAATCACCTGGCTGGCTAGGCTGGGCCCAAGCTGAGGCCGGCTGGGATAGGGAAGCAAAAGAGGGAACTCCCTGTGCAACTGAGCGAGGAGGATGAGCTCGTGGAGTGTGTGCCCGTGGGCTGCTGCAGGTGGAGGAACTGGCTGTGCAGGAGGCGAGTACAGTGGCGATATGTACTGAAAGGGGCGCTGTGGTGGCCGGTACTGGTACATCCTGGGTGCTGCCAAAGGAGGAGGATGTGACGTGGGTGCTGCCACTGGAGGAGACACTGTGGATGTGGGCGCTGCAAGAGAAAACCTGGGCACAGATGGTGGCCTGCCATGGAGACCTGGTGCTGCAGAAGTGGACGGCGATGGAGGGGATGCAGGCCTAAATGGCATCGGTGGCACTGGAGGAGCTGTGCGACGCACATACACCCTCTGAGGAGCTGGAGGAACTGTAGGCACCTCATGCGGCTGCTCTGGCTGGGACTCTGTGTGTGGCATGCTGGCAAGAGATGATGGGGGCGCCCTGACACTCGGCATCTGCAAGGCCTCTGAATCCAATGTGGCAACCAAGTCGGCCAGCTGGGCATCCGAATACAAATGCTCTGGGCTCTGGGACTCATCCTGTGCACCAGCCTCTAAATCATCCTGTGCACCGACCTCTGAATCATCCTGTGCACCAACCCCTGAATCAACCCAAGCCTCATCCCGTGCCTCATCATGTGCACCCTGTAGACCCTGCATGGCCTCCCAATCTGTGCAATGAAAGTCATCAGGTGCCTCCTCTGGTGTGCTGTCGTAGTAACGGCCATGACTCTGTGCTGCACGCATCCAAACATCTGCGGGACCAGCATCTAAACCACTCTGCCCTCTATCAAGAGCCTCCTCCATCATGTCGACATAGGTAGGTATGCCACTGCCCCCCCCTGTGTGCCCTGCCTGTCTGCCGGTATAACCTGTGCCATGTGTCCCACCTCTGCCACGTGATGCACCTGTGACCCCTGCCCGTGGCGTGTGCCCTGCACCTGTATAATCTGCCTCATCCCTCTCTGGTCTGGCAAACACAACCCGAATGGGCTCATCCTCATCATGCTCATCCTCTGACACTGGCTCATCTGCCTCATACAATGGGGGCTCTCTGTGCTCAAGCCCAAGCTCTCTCTCTCTCATCTCGGCAAGCTCCCTCTCTCTCTCTGCCATCAACTGTGTGCCCAGGTCATCTGCAGGCATGGGATGGGTGCTGTCCGTAGGCAAGTCAACCTGGCGCTCCAAATCAGATATCTTCGTCTGCAAGGTTTAAAATTTGCATGTCAGAGAGACAACTTTTTCAAGAAATGAAATCAACATACCAGGAGTCAACCAACATGCTATGAAAGATTAGCTTATCACCTGCAATGCGCTCGTAATGGTCGGAAGCCTCCTGGCGAGACGTGCGTTGGTGCTACAGAACACCAACCGCTCCAACTGACTCACTGACAACCGGTTTCTTCTCCTCGTGTGAATCAGTGCCCATGTGCTCCAATTACGCTCACACACAGAGGCAGCACAGTCCTGTGGTGCGTGCATTGAAATACTTCAGCACATTGTGGCAAAGGTGAAACTTCAACGAAACACAAAAAATGGAGGATAAAATGAGATGCATACCTGAGAAAGGACACGCAGTGCAAGACGCTGTATAGATGGGTATGTGCTACCGAACATGGTCCACCAGGTAATGGGTAGCTGCCTCCTCTCTGGATCCTGGGCAGCCGGGTGGCCGAATGTGCCCATGCCGAAACGAAATGCAGCGAGCTCCTCCATGAGCCTGATAGGATCCAAACCTATGTGTGGACCCACCCTGTGAATGTACTGAAGCCAATCGGCCTCGAGCTCCCTGTCTGCGATTTGTGTCGGAGAGAGGAAGAGGGGATGCAGCATGTGTGCAACGCTGTGGATACTCCTGTGGAAGTAGTTCCATCGCGTCTCCCATATGAACTTCAGCTCTGTCATCCTGCAGGTGAGGGGCATGTGGTTTAGGGCATTACGAAAAAGCTTAACATTGACAGAAAAACAAACTAGCAAGTACTGAAAAGATAAAGGTCAATTGCAACACTGTACCGCTTACCTCTCTGGCTGCAAGATGGGCAGCTGCAGGAACTGTCCAATCCGGTCCATGAGCTCATACACCAGTCCAAGTGTCGACCCCTCGCTGTCAGCCATGCGGAGCACAATGTAGAGTGGTCGAAGCAGTCCTGACAATGTCTGTGCATCCCTCCAGAACTGGTCTCCCCTCACCGTGGAAGAAAAGTGCTCCCCATCCTCAGTGTGCGGAAATGTACTGGCACCCCAAAGATCACTGGCAACCATCTGTAGAAGCTGGGCCCTGCACCTGATCAAACGGTCGATGACCACCAAGTCGAATGCAAAGCGCGTGGGGGCTGGCTTACGGAGGTCCAGATGGCTAAACACCCGAAACATGGCAAGAACACGCCTCTTTCTGGTGACAAAAGTCACCAGGAAGAGGGCCTCCCGGACGATGGCTCTAACCCAGGGAAGTGCTCCAATGTCCCCCATCAAAAGGTCTATGCCGTGGGCTGCACAGGGGGTATGAACAATATGAGGGAACTCGGCCTCTAGCAGTACACCCATCTGAATGCAGTTCGTGGCATTGTCCGTCACCACCGTGACGACATGCTGTGGGCCTATGGCTAGGATGGAAGACCTGATGACATCAAACATGAACTCTGCAGATATGACTCTCCCCCCCCTGCTGCAATCCACTGCCCTCAAAAACTGTGTGCCCATGCAGCTGGAGACCAGTATGTTGAGGATCGGCCTCCTCCTGACATCAGTCCAGCCATCGGACATGATGCTGCAACCGTAAGTGGCCCAGTGCCGACGCAGAGGCTCCATCTCTCTAGACAAGGACTCGACCCTATCCCTCAGCATGTGTGTGCGGACAACCTCTGAACTAGGGACTCTCCAGCTAGGGCTGACAGACTGTGCAAGGCGGAAGGCCCTTCTGAAGGGCTCAGAGTCGGTGATGGCAAAGGGCAGGTTCAGCTCGTAAACCAGACTGGCCACGGCCTGTGTGGCCTCTCTGTCCATGTGCGGCTGATGCGCGCCGCGAATGGTCTGCTGCACGAGGGCTCTCCCTGGTGGACGACGGGTGGTGGACCTCCAGCACGGTGCACCAACCGTGACGGGAATGGACGATGACGCGACAGGCTGGGCGCTGGTGGATGCATCGGCTGTAGACGTGGAATGGGGAGAGTGGGATGCACTGGCAGGGATGGGTGCAGCAGCATAGGTGGGGTGCACTGGTGGAGGGGCAACATCTGGCATGGGGTACGAAAACTGCTGGCTGAGGAGGTCATCCGGATGGGAAGGGAAGGAAGAAGGGATCTCTTCCACATCCTCGAAGGCCCGCCCAGTACCATCCTGGGCCTGCTCGGGTGGCGGAGAGTCCATGAGAAAGTCGTAGACTGGTGGAGTGCGAGCAACAGTGGGTGGTGGTGGAACCGCAGTGGCAACTGTCGGACGCGATGGGACGGGATCCACCGGAATCTGAGCAGATGGGGGTGCATGAGGCAGAGCTGTCTGAGGGGCAAAGGGACCAGAGGAGGATGCACTCCCTCTCCTCGTGCGTGCCAGCCAAGCAGGCAGCAACTCTGGGTTAGTCACATAAGGAGCGGTGCAAAATCGGAGAACGCCCTCCGAAATGGTGTTCTCCCCTGCCACAAGCCGCGGCCCGTAGGTGTCCAGTAGTCGCTGCCTGTCGGGGACGGTCATGCTGCCACAAGGGGCAGCATTCAAGGTGGCACCATTTTTGGCGCGTGCACCGAGCAGATGGCCTTTAAGGCGAGTGAGGGATGCAGCAAACTCGACGAGACAGTATCGGCAGCGCACGATCTTCTGACCGGTCTTGTTGGCCTTGTCGGCAACCCGCCTGACAATGTCTACCTCGTCCCACAGACCGGAAAGGTCGGATTGCACCATTGCAGATGAAATGAGGGATGGATTGCTGGAAAAAAAACAGCAGGGTTCACTGTTGGAGAGACGCTGAAAATGGGCGAGTGCAGGGCAAAGGAAATCAGATGCAAGGCAGGGCGTTGCGTGGGCGATGGGCGACGCAAGGAATCAAAGGCAGGCAAGAAAAACCAGCAGCGATGGCAGGGCGGAGAGGGCTCAAAAAAATTTCAGAGGAAATGCGAGGGGGGCGGGTAGGTTTAGGTAAAAAAAAATTAAAAAAAATATTAAATAATAAATATATTATTATATTGTGGTACCGCGGTACCATCATGGTACCGCGGTACCAGTATGGTCCCGCGGTACCGGGATCCGCGGTACCCAGTACCGCGGGACCTATGATATATATATATATATATATATATATATATATATGTATTTGTATGTATGTATCTATGTGTGTGTGTGTGTGTGTGTGTGTGTGTGTGTGTGTGTGTGTGTGTGTGTAATAGACCTTGATCTTATATATGTGTGTGTATAATATATGGATAAATAGGATAAACTAGATTGTATTTTTTTAAGAAAACGTTTTAAACCAAAAGGTTTGGAACTAATATCTTTGCCAAAGACATTATCATAACCACTTATTATCCCGCACATAAAGTTCTTTTCTCCTTCAATATGTACCTTTCTTTCAAACATGTAGTTTGTACATAATTTTATGCCAATATACTTATGTGTTTTTCATGCTTTGAGTATCATGTTTGTAAACTCTTGGTTCCAGTTTCCAATCTCTCATACATGCAAGTTTTGAATGATCTTGGTCAATTCACTTTAGTGCGCTTTCCATTCTTTGTTGTGTATACTTTGCATGACATCATTTTTCTATCCTTCTTACTTACAATTTGTTGAATGTACCCAGGTGCAACTTGTCTTGACAACCCAAAACTTTTTTTGCCGCACAAAGAAACGTTTTAAAACAGCAGTTGTTAATTTGAAACCAAAAATCGTTCAAGATGAGGTGCATTTTATCAGGTAGGTTGTAACCTTGATTAGCACTTAAGAGAGCACCCATAAATTATGCTCGTAGAGATTGAACAAGTGTTTTGGTCCTTAAAAACTTGTCTTGTATTCAAATCGTGTAAAAAAGCCTTTTTTGTGAAGTGTTGAGCATGCTTTAAATTGTATTGGTTCTCTACAATTGGCACCCTATGCTATTATGCCATCAAATGTAGGCCCATGCAACTTGTTTGCTTATGTTCTTTTGTAGGAATGGAAGGTATTATTACAAGTTTTTCATTTTGCAGGAAAATCTCACAACAACAAGGGTTAGCTGGCCGAAGAGGAATTGAGGAATATGGAAACGTAGTAAGTCCAATTTTGTTTATGGAGCATATCACCTATTGCCAGATAGAAGTGAAAACCTAGTTTGATTTTTGTTGCTCATTAGCTTTGAGATAATACATAGTTATGCTTACTCCTAGATGGTGGGTCAAACCTAATGACTTTAGTTTTGCCAATTTCCATGACATAGAGAGAAATGTAATATCGTACTTGTAAAGTCTAATAATCGCATAATCACTTTGAGTTTTAAAGATCTATAGATAATAGCATTAGATATACTTGTACATACTGGATTCTATTGGTAAGGAATTAAATCGCTTTTTCACTCATAAATACAGGCATCAAACATGTAGTGACACATTTAGTTGTAGCTTTCTAGTTGCATTTTTAGAAGTTTTCGTCAGTACAGAACATTGTTTTCTTGAAACATAATAGGGAAATGTAGACTTGTAGGCATTATTTATGATTGTTAGCTAATGTTTGCATGCCTTAGACTTGTAGGCATTATTTATGATTGTTAGCTAATGTTTGCATGCCTTAGAAAGAAATCTGTAAATACTTCAACAAATCTTATAGATCAAAGAAGCTCCAACCATGCAAGTCATGTTATGGCTTTGGACAATTGCCAAGACTAATGCTATCCTTGTTCAAAGTGGACCCAAATCAGCCTTAAGTATTGCCAAGGTGTGGCAAATAATCCAGTAGTAATGTACAACATACAATGGTGAAAGAAGCATAAAAAAGAAGAAACTTCCTGTTTTCATTTGTAAAAGATGGGAAAACCCATCGAAGTATAGAGGAATGCATGTAGAAAGTATAAAGTCCGTAAGGTTCCCAAGTGGCATTCTCAACAGACTGATCTGTCCACTTGATTAGATATTCTTGGTATAGGGTATGACCGGTCTGCGTCTCTCTACTACTAAGGATCTCCTTTGGTTGATGTGGAAGTTGTTGAGAATCCAATGGGAGAACTAGAACACTGTCCCCTACCAGATTTTCAGATCTGGTTAAGGCTTTTCGTAACTGACCTACACGAAAAACTGAAAAAAACCTTACTACTGAGTGGGAGTTCTAGTTCATAGGTGACCTTGCCTAGCCTCCTACTAATGATAAAAGGACTGCAATACCTAGGAGACAATTTAGCACACACTCCTGATTTGAGGGTTTTAGAGTCAACTGGGACTCGTAAGTAGACTTTCTCACCAGCAGAGGACTGCACATCCCGTCTGTGTGGATCTGCATAATGCTTGGCCCGATCCTGGGATTGCCTGATGCTACGCGCTTAGCATGCTCTATTATCGGTTTAGGTCGTCTAAAACGTTTCTAGCTGCTTCAACTTTTCCATGCTTAAATCCTACAGCTGTGGGTGAGCGTGGCTGAGAACCATACATCAGCATGAATGGGCTGTATCCCGTAGCTGAATGTTTGGTACTGTTATAAGCAAACTCTAATATCGAGAGATATTCCTCCCAATAGTCTACTTTTTGCTGACGTATGCATGAAGCATATCCTCCTGCACCCGATTTACTCATTCCATTTGAGATATTCCTCCCAATAGTTTACTGTTTGCTGACGTATGCACGAAGCATATCCTCCAGCATCTGATTTACTCTTTTCATTGGACTGTCCGTCTATGGATGGTTGGTAGTACTCATGTTTAGTTTAGTATGGAGATGATGGAATACTGCACTCCAAAAATTTCCATTAAACTTATTGTCCCGGTCGTTGACCATGCTGGAAGGGAGACCAAATAATTTAAATAGCCCATCTATAAACAACCTTGCTAACTCTGGAGCTCTAACGGTTGTTTTAGTCGGAATAAAGTGAGCCATAATGGTCAAACGGTCAACTGTGATCCAAATAGCGTCATTACCCTTGTGGGTCTTAGGCAGGTTTACTATGAAATCCATGGAGATACTTTCCCACTTACCAGCTGGTATATCTAAGGGCTGTAACAACCCTCCTGCCTTTAGACGCTCTGCTTTATTAACGTGACACTTCTGGCAACTACGTACATACTGCTAGACGTCTTTTTTCATACAAGGCCAGAAGAATTGCCTTCGAAGAAGCTCATAAGTCTTTTGAATGCCTGGGTGCCCTGCACTAGGACTGTCATGACACTCATATAGGACCTGCTGCCTATAATCCTCTGAATTGGGGACACATACTCTATCTCTATAGAGCAAGTACTCACCTTGAATGGAATACTGTTTCCATTTGAATCCTTGAGACATCTGACCCTCAACCATTGCGGTTTTCTTGGGTAAAATAGGCTCTGAGTCCTCAACTTCATCTGACATCATGCTCCCCCTGCAACTGGATTTCTCTACCATTACGCTGAAAGCTGAGGGTGTTCTCCTGATAATTTCTGTGGAGGGAAGGCCCTAAGCTGTAGAGCCAGTCTCTCCCGAGAACAATGTCTGTACGATCTAGGTGCATTATTTGAATGTCAATTTCATCTTGATACCCCTGAATATCAAGATTTAAGTTGCTTATCATAGTTTCCTAAATTTTCTTGTCTTCACCCTTGGCTAAAGAAACTATGTACCTATGCTGACTAGGTATCTTTGGAAGTCTGAGTTTCTTAACTAGGGTGTAGTTGATAAAATTATGGGTTGCCCCATCATCAACCATGACTCTTACTGACTGATTGCCAATCTTACCATGCATATGTACTAGATCATGTGGCCCAAAGCTGAAGGGTCTCCCCAGCATTGTAGAGGTCAATTGGCAATAGTGTTCATGATCTTCATGAAACACTTCTATCTCGGAAGCTGCCGAGTCACTTGGGAAGCTTACAGTCTATACAAGGTGAACTTGTTTTGTATCTTTTTTAATAAATGGCCCCTTGGGACACTGCCTGACTGTGTGACCCTTGCCCATACACACAAAGCACAAACGTTCTCTGCTGGTTTCAAGGGTTAGTGATGGACGTTTCTAAGGAGCATCATTTGTAACTTTTTCCTCTTTCTTTCTTTTAATTTAAAAAAAAAAAATTGGAAACCCTTCTGAGAAGGTTGCTCAGAAGAAACTTGTTGTTTCGCTTTCTTCCTGCCCACTGAATCATCATAGATTTGGGCATATCTTAGAGCTTGCTCTAAAGAAGTAGGCGAATTTCTTTGGACCTCTACTTTATATTCATCTCAAAGCCCACGGACAAACCCTCTGACTTTCTGGTAGTCGTCCATATTTTTTATCTTTAATATGGCCTCTCGATCTTATATCCGCTGTTGCCAACTAATCTGCTGTCTCTGCTGCTGCCACTCTACCTATCTGCTTGGTAGGAGGTTGTGTAGAACACTGGCTGAACACTGGTGGGGGCACTGAAGTGCGATGGTGGCTGCAGCATATTGCCATGGTGAAAGCTAGCCCCTTTGAACAATGAAAGCATTTATGAGGAGCAAATGCTGCGGAGGAGATACTTCAAGCTGTACGTTGGGATTTCGTTCAGCTTGGGCAATGCAGGGTCCCAAATACACTGATTCAATTAGTGCTAACTGAAAGTTCTGATAGAACCATGATTTGTCCATGACTGTTTTCTCCCAGGCTTCCCAAGCTCTATCAAGTTCATTTTTAGGTAGAAACTCTCGTAGGAAGGCCTCTTCAAAAGCCTTCCATGACCGGGGGGTCTGCCCGGTCTCCTGGAGGTTTAACCACCACTTGTAGGCCATGGGTCCTAGGGAAAGGCTGGCTTCGATTGCTTGCAAATGGTCAGGGGTTTGTTTAAGAGCATGAATGTTCTTCCATTTGCTAAGGAAGGTATGTAAAACATCTGCGTTTCTATCCTTCTCTTCCCCATTAAAAGTAGGAGATTTAAATCTTTAAACAAACTAGGATGAGACCGAATGGGCTCACCCGATAATGATGGAAGTGGTGAAGAGGACAGTTAAGAAGTGGAAGGGAGACTTCCTTTCGCAGAACTCAAAACCTTTGAGCTTGGCGAAGTAGTCTTCCATACGAGACTGGAAATTGGCTAAAGCCAGTTTCAACTCGTCCACCTCTGTTACTAGCTGGAGATGCTGCTCCTTGGTAACCAAATCCTCTAGATCCTCGACGAATTGCTCCTGCTCTTCCAGGTTCTTTTTCTTTCTCTTTATTGAACTCCAAGGCTTCTGTTTCTAGTTCGTCGATGCCTCTCTCCGGGGGTGATCAGGTCCCTGAGGAGTGGTCATTTTCGGAACGGAGAAATATGTACCTTAGATTCTGACTAGAACAAGAAGAAAGATTGATTGAAACTGGAAAAACGAAAGGTAGAGTACTTAGCCTATCTTAGGTCTGTACTTCCAAAGAAAAAGCAAGAAAACTCCTCAGTCTTTCAATGGCTGACAAAACTGGCTCCCCAAACTGCATGCAAGATCCGCTGCAAGGAGGAACTTATTGACGGTAGTCTGGAAGATCTAGTTTCAGATTGGCCGAAAAACCCTGGCTGCTTGGCTGCAAGCTGGTTATTACTGAAAAAAAAAACTCTATTTTTCACCAAAAAGGGTGAGAAAACCAGCCTGTAAACGGCGGTGAATAGCCTGATTTCCGATTTGGAAGCGATTAGGAGCTATTGCTGAAGTAGGTCGCCCTAATCTGAGGATTCTTTGTTCCAAATTTTAGGTCAAACGGGCAAAAACCCAAAAAGTTATGTGCCTTCAACTGCAACAACCTTGAAAAATGTCCAAAAACTGATTTTTTGCAATATCGAAATGGATAAGACTGACGAAACCAATCTCTAAGAGGGGTAATAGTGCGCCCGGGTCTATAACCCCCCAAATGGCCCCCCTCATCAGTACATGACCAAATATCAAATAGAGTAATAAAATGGGCCCAAGGCCAGTACATATAAAATACGAACCAGACATATAAAAAGGGCCTCAAGGCCTACGTATGCATAAAGTAAAGAAGGGCATGACGAATGTAATGAGTTGAGTCCATAACTACAACACTTTTCAAAAAGGAGGTTAATTTTTAGTCTTGATGCAAAAAATATTTTTTTTGAAAGTTTGTTGTGAGTAAATTGTTGATTAAGGTCATTGCCAATGGTAGTTTCCGAGGGAAAGCATATAATGCTTTTGCATTACATCCAGATATATTGTACAACTTAGGGATGGTAGTGATAAGCTTTGAAATTTGCCAACTACGAACAACTTGTTGATTTGGATTTCCAAATACTTTAGAGATACACAACTCTGAAATATGAGACCAGCTTATAAAATACCCACATAGAAGGGAGATGAGTTGAACTGAAGCATTGAAACCACTCTGCACAATGTTTCATGACATGGAAACAAGAAGCGCAACCAAAGAATGAAAGAAGGGGTGATGAACCAAACCTGTTTCTGGTCAAGTTTGTTATTTCTTTCAACAGATTTATGGAACATTGTGAAAATTGAATGACAAGCACTTTAACCTTGTAGGTTTTGAATGTCGGCTTTAGCATTATGTGGTTAAAATACAAATTGTATCAAATACCTATCGTAAACTAAGGGTGCAGTTGTATACTAAGAGTGTAGTTGTTTCGATCAATATGATACATCATCTACTCAACTTCAAAGAAATGCATATCTGCCCATGACGTTTCTTGAATTCATTAGAAAGGGGGACTCGCTGCAATCTCACAACAATAATTGTATTAATTTTAAATTTTTGTACATTATGGGGTTAATTTCTTCCCAAACTTCAATCTTAGAAAAGAAATGCGTTGCTGCTTATTATGCATTATGAAAAGAGAACTTTTCACAATCAATTCTAAATAATTTGTTGTTTATATGTGGAATATGACTTTTGCAATGTTTCTGTATTGTAACCTTTATTCTTGCTGTAGGTTTTCTTGGGTTCACAAACTAGTGCCACTGAGAGAGTAGGAGTTTTGTCGCAATGGTTGACTGGATTCTCATCCTATTTCACGCCATCATACTCCCTTTTGGTGAATCTTTTGTCAAAATTTGATTCTATCAAGGTAAAAGTTAACTTCATTTAATGTCTTTGGCAATGCCTTGGGTTTAAGATAGCACATGTGAATGTTTGCATTAGGTCTCTAATACACAGTTTTGATTCAATGTCTTTAGGTGAAGGAGGTGATTGATAGCAATTTCTCAAGGTTTGCTGTAAAAAATGTGGCTGAAAAGGTGCACAATCTTATCCTATTCTTAGTAATATTGGAGTCTTACAATTGGTATTATGCATCATGAATTATCAAGGGGTTTTGAACCTGCTGGGACCAAAGAAACTTTGGATGCCAAGCTAACCAACTGAGCAACCCGTTGAACCTTTACCATTGATATTGTGATCGCAATTGCTCAATAATATGCTAGTGTTTGGATCTTCCCTTTAGTGGACATTGAATATTGATAGCAAAGGGTATCTTTTCTAGTAAGTTCTTGTAGGTAGGTCGTTTCATACTTGCATAATTTCGTATGGCTGATGTGTCGGGACATCATGTATCCAATGATTTTAATCGATCCTCACACCTTTTGGTACCACATCATGATTTATCATTTTATATAAAAACATTTATGCTTCTAGGAGGAAAATGATCCCTTCCCCTGGTTGGAAAAAAATTTCCCAGCATTTATGTCTTTTGACGAGAAGGACGTACGGTAGTGGTCCCTCATTCTTTTCTGTTTGTCTTTTATTTTATCTCCTGAAGTTGTTTTTAATTGTGGATAAGATACTTCTTGTGCTGGCTTAGGCAAAATGATGGGAGCTGTTCCAACTTGCTTGTGTTCCTGCCTCAATTTATTTCAAAAGGCATCAATTTTCATAATCATTTTGAATGCAGAAACAATGAAAATGTCTGCCGTTCTGATAATTTTCTGAAACTTTTGGTCAAAGAATGTAATTTTCTATATTAACTGATTGCAAGCTCTAATCTTTCATTGTTGAACGGCATTTGTATGTTATCTTAGGAGCTGCGACAAGAAAACCAGTCAAAACTTCAAAGCGCTGCAGTGTTTACTCGAGTTGATGTGAGACTGAAGGACATGGAGGAAAGGGACAGTTACCTTTTGTCAGGAGTAATGCTTGCTGTACGTATGTGGCCTTCCGATATATTCTGGAATATCTGGTCATATCTTCTGAGAGTTGTGCAAGCTCCTTCTGTTTGCAATTTAATATGTCTTTAATCTGTAATACATAGTACCTTTAAAGTGATTCCATGTTCAGCAAGTGTGTTAGGCTTTGACTTTTTACTGAAGAGAGTCTTCTTGGACTGTCCTTTGTATATGTAGTGCAACAATGGCCGGCTTAGAATCTTGAGCAGTTGTGATACTAACAAGATAAAGATGTAACCATACTAGCATTTAGAAGTGTGCATTAACTTTAACGAGAGTCCAGTACAGGTTACCGTTTATGTGCTCCTAAAAGATCTACAAAGAAAGGCTCGTACTATGCAGAACAATAAACATTTTGTGACATATCTAAAGGGTGCTTGTCTCACTGATATTGAGGCAGAGACTATGTAAAAACAGTATAACTGAAAACTAGTGTCTTCTCTAATCTTTAGATCTGTAACACAGTTATTGCATGGTTCGTGAGTGGCTTTTAAGTCTATGCTGATCACTAATAGTCCATCGGTACAATTTATTTCAATAAGCATGTCAAAGAACTTCATTTACTTTCGGCCTATAGCAGATAATAAGCACACATCAGTTTTGTTACAGTCAAAAGATTGGATGTCTATACTGACTTTTGGTGTGCTGTTCTCTTTGATAGCGTTGAGGATCTGCTGATATTAAGTTTTCTACCAACTATTTCTTATGACTTTTATCACTTTGTGGACCTTTTTGCATAACAGATTGCACCTGGACCTTGTGAGCATCTATATATGATACTTTGTGCTGACAACAAATTTAGGCTCGTCCCAGGTTTGTGAACCACTTATTGTACTACAAGTTCCAATAGAACTCTACAATTCCTCATAATTCCCTTGGTCATGCAAAATAACAGCCTTTTGTTACTCTTTGAGTCATTCTGAAACATGTATGCATCATTTTTTGAGCATTTGTCTTTCACTTTTAATCAAGAAAATATGCAAAAGGCATCACCTCAGTCTTCATAACTCATGATTTATCAACACCCCGAACCCCTACGATGGATCCTGGGATATAGGATGATTTTATAAAACTTGAAAAAGATTCCAGTATGCATGAAAGTTTAAATAGGTCGAGAATTATTACTTAAGACTCTCCTAAGATTCAGGGTAAGGAACACAAAAGGTAAACCATTTACACTGTCCATCTGAAGCCCTTTGTTTCAACTTTTTCGAAGTTCAATTTTGTACATTTTTGACCTACCAATTTTACACATAGTCGATCCTAATAGACCATTTTTGGTAGAAACGGATGCTAGTGACTTTGCTGAGCTTTGGAATGAAAGGATATTGAACATTTGCAACAGCTTAAATCTTGCTGAGCACTATGTATTGGTTTTCGAGAAAAGAGAAGGGAGGTTCATAAGAACTTTAAAACATATCTTAATTTCAGCATTTTGCAAATGGATTCATTTTAAAACCACCCTTAAGGTTCCTGGCAGTCAATGTCTCTATGTTGCAAAAGCGCCACTTCAGGCTTACAGTCACATGCGTCTATCCTCAGGCTAGTGTCATATATGGTATGATTATAAACCTGTGCATAAAAGAGGTCCAACTGAACAAGCACATATATGAAGTGACTTGGAAGCTATTTGTAAAAGACTTTGTATGCAATTATATGAACGATATTTGCAACACGGACTGTAAATAGACATTTAAGCTTTTAGTAGTAGGTATGCATTTCCAGTAGTAGGGATGAGCAGAAGAAGAGATCAGAAAAATGCTATTGTGCATTCTGGCAACAGTCTATGGCTCCTGATTGTAATGGCAAAAAAGTTAATTTTTATTTTTATAAATACTTAATAAAGGACCCTATCCGACCCATGTTTCAGCAGATCACAGGTTCAGCAGAAAGGTTCAACAGCATTCTTGCATTTCCCTTGAGCACTCAGGTTGTTTAGGCTACAACTTGGCATCAGAGCAAGCAAGCGGATTTGGGCACTAGCTTTTGCAGTTATTAGATGTATGTATACTAAGGATACTTGAATCGATTTGATCATTTTTTGCTCCGGAGACAAAACCCTGCTCTTCTTCTGTTTTCTCTAGTTTTTCTCTATAGTTGTCAGATTTTCATTTCATCTGGATCTTTAGATTCCTTCCTGTTGGGCACCCAGGAATGTATCCAAAAAATTTCAGTTCTGAGAAAGCATAAGGCTGGGCACCTAAAATCCCAATCCCAAATTTGCTAGTTTTTGTCAATGTTACTTTTGTCCTTTTTTTGGCACTTTCGTTCAGGCTTTTTTCTCACTAACCTTACAGCCAATAGCTCCTGATACGGTTAACAGATGTTTACTTTGATACGTAAAATCTGTGTCCAAAATTACAAGTTTTTTTAAATTTTTACCACTTCATTTTTTCATGTATTTTTTGAAAATTCTGCAGCGTTGTTCTTCCTACAAAACGGTGCTTGCATTGCAAGTTACAGCTCCTGAAACTCTGAAGTTGACTTTCTGGTTTTCCAGTTTTCATCAGTCTACAAAGCTAGTCCTTTACATTCCGATTTAGTATGTTCTGGAACGTGCAGTACGTTCCGGCCCAAAAGGGTTGGAACGGACTTCTAAGTGCAAGACAAATGATGCAGACTTTGAAAACTTGCTCACTCAAAGTGTTGGAACTTCACAAGTAGGGTTATTGACCACTTCAGAGTTCCAACTTTGCTTACAATTGTGGTTTTGCGAACCATATGTTTTTGTGTAAAGCTGGTGCACTAGAGTCTATATATTCGGAAGAACCACCATTGGATTTAGCTCATAAAATGGCGACTGGGATTACCCTAAAGCAGCCTTCTCCTCCAAAAAGGCGTAGATGGCTACCAGATGTAAGCTCGCTCTCTAGCTCATTCAACTTTTTTTTCAAGAATTTACTAGTTAGTACACCGTTTTATCAAAAGGTCATGCCTCTTTTTGTGTTTTTAGCCTGTAGGCTGCGAGAGTTATGTGGCAAAAGGCACACCTGAAAGTGCTCAGCTTGTGGAGGTGCTACATCAAAATCCACTTAAGTCTCATGCAAAAGCTGAAAAAGGTACTGCAGTTTGTCCAAATCTCTCTAAATGACACTGTTAAACTTCAATCGAATGTAGGCAGGAAGTTCATGGTGAGTACCTTTTATTACAGTGATCATATAGACCCAAGGAGATAAATAGAGACACATTCTTACTTTAAGCTTGGTTTATATTAAACAGAGAGTCATGAAGATGCCATCCAACAATCATCATCCTGAGTGTCATATAAATTTATTGCTTATATCAGTTAGACACTTGTTTTAGGTATTCCGTGGTTCTGATTCGTAAAACAGCATCTCATGAAGCCTTATCCATTTGCGCATTTAAATCTTTACATATAGGGTTGTGAGGCTGTATATTGAATATTTTTCATAAAAACTAACGAGATTTTGTGAAGAGGTTTTTGATATTTATTCCACTTGGTGGATCTCTTTTACTCTTCATCGTGCTTTTCAGTGTAATAAATTATTTCTGCTATTATTTTGAATCCTTAAAATTCCATGTACTATGCTAGTCATATCTATGAGACTAATTCGTTTTGGATTTAGGAATGTAATTGATGTTGGAAGCTATGCTAAAGAAAAAGTTGCAAAGACACACGCGCACGCGCACGCGCACGCACACGCACACGCACACGCACACACACATCAATTTCAAATACAATATATTCCTTTGCTTTTTAGCTTCTAGGAATCAATACCTTCTATACCCATCCAAATGACAGGAAAAACAAATGTAATCAAAGTGAAATGTGAATATAATTACTGTGGGAGAGAGAAAGAAAGAAAGAAAGCTTTATTAACGTCTTTTAATGCCAAAAGGCATATAAGACAAAGTAAGTACATCTCAAGTGTGATAGATACTAAACGGAGCATATAAATGTCTCCATAATCAAACAACAACAACAACTAGATATTAACCTAACAAGACTAAACAACTAAAGTATCTCATCTACTCTCAAGACATGAAAGTCTGAGATATGATACATCGGGAATCATATGACTAAGGCTGTATAGTAACCATCTGAGCTGTAGCATAGACAATATCATGTCACCACAAGATCACTGCTGAAAAAAAAAGCAAGGATAGAAAAGTCTCTGTGTAGCCATAGTGTATGGTCTGGAAATAGTATGCTGTCGGCGATCACGGTGAACATCCCAAGATAAGATATCGGACTCATCCTCGGACAAAGTGTCGGCATCAATATCTACTCTGGAACGTCTCCTGGAAAAAAAGGAGGTAATCTGGGTCTGCTGGGAGTCATGGTATCCATCACGATCTCTCTGACAAATATCTCTACGGAGGAGGAACATCTCACGCAGCATCAATGCAACACATTGAGGATCAGCATATGAAATAAGTGAGCGCAATGTAACCGGAATATCACGGAAAAGACAGTGATAACGTCCACGGATCTCATAATATATGGGGCATCTAAAAGGAAAATGCTCCTCTAACTCCACCTCCCCTAATGTACACAACTGACAAATTCTGCTCATGTGAGGGATTCCCTGGGAACGCCCGGTCTCCACATATAGCTGGTTTGAGGAAACTCGAAACTATCCCAGTGTAAATCGGAGGCAATGTGAAAGTCCATTATCCAGGTAACGAGGCAAAACTGGGACTCCAGCACTGGCTAGCTCTAGGAAACTGGAGCGATAAAAGTCTGGTTTGACCCCCAAAAGCCCCTGCCATGTCACTCGAGAATAGTCTGGTTTGACCCCCAAAAGCCCCTGCCATGTCACTCGAGAATACGCCCGATAGTTAACCCTCCTGATATACTGATGGGATCCCTTTGGTAAATCAGAGATATCCGTGCCGTAGGTACGTAAGAGACGAGAAGCTTGGGAGTACCATGATAGCTGATGACCTTGATAATGAAGCTGTTGAGAAGAGAGAAAAGCTATATAGGGATAACGTGAAGCTGGAAGACTCAACACTCTCTGGATGTATATGATCAACCTGAAAATAGCCTCAACTCGGAGTGGATCTGGTGAGGAACAAATGGCTTGGCCCTGATCATACGTGCAAGCATACTGATCTGTAGATGAGAAATGCTAGTCCACTTTGACTCGGGAATCCCAGTGCACCAGGCCTCTGCTGCATACATAGCTGTGGGTGTAACAATGGTGTCAAATAGGTCACACTTACTCGGGGCTTCCCGAATGTGCTTCCTGAAACAGAAATGCTCGAGGCTAACCAACGAGGCATGACCCTTACGTAGTCTAGCTATAGCGGCGTGTCTACATTGAGAGCTTTAGAATCACGTAATTTTTCTTTAGAGATGGTAGCTGAGATAACAGTAGACATATGAGCGGTATTACCTTCTTCTTTATGGAATAAGGAAGCCCAAGTTTTTGTAGCCTCCTTATGTTCACTGAAGTGACGTTCTAGCTCATCGATTTTGCTTGTCATTGGGGATGGCGTTCCTTCCAATATCTGGATTTTCTGTTTGAGAGCCATATTGTCCTAGAGCAACGTGGACATAGTCAGCTTAAGCTGTTGTATTTCAGATCGTAGCGCATCCACCTCCACTTTTAGGTAGCCTTCAAATGCTTTCCTTGGTGTATAGATGTCGTCTCCGTAAGGAGCATTTTTGGTAGAGCATGACAGGTAGGCAATAGACCACGAAGGAACCGAAGGGATGAATGTCCCCCCAACGATGGAGTCAACTGCAGCAGCAATGGAGGCATCCCAAGCAACACTGGAGCTATTTTCATCATCGTTGGAGGCAGGGGTGGAAGCAGAGACATCGCTGGAGGTAGGAGCATTGTCAAGAACAGTGCTGAAACCAACGGTGGGGACATTCGTGTTGGCAGTAGCTGTACTGTCCACGATGTGGGGGCTGGAGACAGATGTGCTAGCGATGGAGATGCCAGAAACAACGCTGGAGGTAGATTCTTGAGCGATGGAAGCAGGGTCTGAAGCAGCGATGGAGGCGCTGGAGGCAGATTCGCTGGAGGCAGGGTTTGAAGCAGCGGTGCCCAACTCAGGTGTGTGGGCGATGGAGACAGGTGAAGTGCCAGAATCGTTGGAGCGAGGTGGGGAGCGTGGAGAGATAGCTCCCCCCCCTTACATGGAGCCATATCGAGGGAGAGATGGAGGAACTAGGTGGCCATCACTGCGAGAGAGAGAGAGAGAGAGAGAGAGAGAGAGAGAGAGAGAGAGAGAGAGATTGATTTTATGCCAAGAGGCATATAAGACGAATAAGTACATATCAAGTGTATGGTACAAATGGGAGCATATGAAACGTCTCCATAACAGTAAAGAAAACCATATGTAATTCAACTAAAATGATAAAGGACATCTAATATAAGAGAGTCTGCTGGCTGCCAATATAAGGCTAGTGATAAGTTATAACGGTACATCGGGCTGTCCTCAAATACTGCTGCTACCAAAGAAAGATAACGCCTGGAGGTGGCCTCGATAAGTGCTGCTGATGTTGCCAAGGAGGTTGTCTTTGAGTAGTGGCTCTGCGGACAATATGAGTATGGGTATTACATGGTCTTTGGTCTCTATGTTTGGAAAGGTCATTGTCATCCGAGCCATGATCAATCCGTGGTCTCCTACGGGAGAAGAACGATGTGATCGGGAGATGTGCGTCAGGGTGAGTCGGTGGCTAACATAGGTCTTGTAGTAAAAACATCTCTCTGACCATGAGTGCAATGCATCGTGGATCGTCATATTCTACAAGGGACCTACATCTCTCTCTTGAAAGAAATAAAGCTTGACTCCCAATGAGCCTATTGACCAGTCCCTTCGGAAGGTAAGCCTGATATAAAAATTGTTGAATTTAGTCATGTGTCCCCTTAGGAAGGTGAGATATGAATGTCCTATGAACCTAATCAGGGCAAAGCCTGAGAATACCAGGATGAATGACCACCATGCTCATATATTCTACGAGATGACATGATTACACCAAAACCAAAACTGTCTATATGTAACTGATCCAAGGGGAGATAGCCTCCAGTTGAATAGATGAAAGAGTGACGATTTAAAGTGAAAGTTTGTCGCTACATAAATGATACTTCACAATGACCCTGGTTGTCATGATATTGACCTCCAAACCCTCTCTAGTCGGGGAGACCAAAACCACATCATCAACATAAAGTAAGAGAGAGATCAATATAATCCACAACTTGCATCCTTGCCCACCATCCTGATCAATGGTGCAATCTAACTAATCAATGTAGAGACCAAATAGAGTAAGGGGGAGAGGGGGAGAGGGGGAGAGAAGAAAGAAAGAAAGCTTTTATTAGAGTTGTTTTCATGCCAAAAGGCATATAAGACGAAAGAGTACATACAAATGGGATCGTATGAAATTTCTCCAAAACAGTAAAGAAAGGCATAAGTAATATAACTTCTAATGACAAAATACATCTAATATAAGAGTGCCTGATTGCAAATGTGAGAAAGGTAGTGGTACCTCTCTCTGATCTTATAGTAGACTGGGCATCTGAATAAGGCGTGCTCCTCAGAGTCCAGAGTCAGACTTTTGTTTCAGGATTAGGATCGGGTTTCAGCTGTGGAATAGGATTTGGTTGCAGTTGCGGAACAAATTCAGATTTCAACTGCAGATTAGAATCGGGTAACAACTGCAGATCTGAAACCCTTGTTTTGCTGAAAATTTCAACCTCTAAGCAAGTGGACAGGTTTGCAACACTATAAATATGGATCCGTTAGAAGGTTCTAGCACTGAGATATTGGGGATCGAGGAGGTTTCGCCAAGGTTGACGCCATGGGGATATAGTGCTACAAAAAATTCTTGAACAGTTGAAGTCGACCAAATCCCCACAGGAACTTGAGAGAGTCAGTGGAACGGCTACGGAGGCCGTTGAACTTGTGACAGTTGAAAAAGAAGTCGAACTTCCATCGAAGACGTGGAAATTGTTGTAAAATCGTGTGTGCGCGTGAGCGGCAGCGGAAGCTTGAGGATTGGAGCGCGGCGTGTAGGAATGGAAACGCAACAGTTAGCAGCAGAATTATTCAAGTAGAAGAATTCATACAAAATGTGCAAATGAACGACGCAGTAGTGAGACAAAAATTGCACTTTGATAAATATCAACAGTGAGTACAATAGCTTGAAGTAATAACTTCAGCTTGCTGAGTGTGATAACGCTGGCTACAGAAAAACTCTGATTAAAAGAGAGAAATTCAATTAACTCAATTAACTCAAATTAACGCTTGCTTAGCTTGAATCAGCTAATATATAGATTTACAAGTGTCGAGGAACAAAATATCTTACAAGCCTTTGATGCTATTTACGCCAATCTTTGCATATGTACAAAGTCGGTAACCGCCAACCGCCTTTGGGATATTTGGTTGTCCAGCTGTTTTAGGGTTGTTGATAAGTTGGCGATGTTGGTCAGCCAATGTAGCAAAAACGCGAAAAAGCCAAAAAGCCCGAAGGTGCCCTTAGACTGAAGGTTTGCAACTCCCGAAGGTTCCCTTACACTAAAGGTATGTAAATCCCTAAGGCGCCCTTAGTTTCAAGACAACGAAGAAGGCGAAAAAGCCGAAACCTTACACTGAAGGCAGAGAAGAAGGCGAAGGTGCCTTAAACTAAAGGGAGCAAAAAACGCGAAAAAGGAGAAGGTGCCTTAAAAATGGTTTTTAAGGCATCTTGGTCACTTGGCCGCTATGTCGCATTTTTCGCGAGTCTGAAAAGGTGGAGGCGGGAAGGCAAAAGGTGCCTTAAGAATGGTTTCTAAGGCATTCTGGCCACTTGGGCAGTGTGTCGCATTATTCACTAAGGCGAAAAAGTGAAGGTGCCTTAAGAATGGTTTCTAAGGCATTCTGGCCACTTGGCCAGTGTGTCGCATTTTTCGCTAAGGCGAAAAAGTGAAGGTGCTTCAAGAATGGTTACTAAGGCATTCTGGCCACTTGGCCAGTGTGTCACATTTTTCGTTAAGGCGAAAAAGCGAAGGTGCCTTAAGAATGGTTTCTAAGGCATTCCTGGCCACTTGGCCAGTGTGTCGCATTTTTCGCTAAGGCGAAAAAGCGAAGGTGCCTTAAGAATGGTTCCTAAGGCATAAGGAAAAAAAACTCTAAAGGGAAAAAATGTGAAGTTCCGAAATCATGTTCTCGGCCTTCCGTTTTCAAGATGCTCATTACTTGACGATTTTCAGCTGAGCATAAGAAATCTAACACTCCCCCTTAATGAGGATCTTGGAAAAACGCTTTGAACTTCAGATTTAACATATCGTTAAATCTAAGATGAAGCTCCTTTTGATAGAGCACGCCTAGAGAGTTTGTGGTAGGAGACATGGTGTTTCTTCAAGTACCCAAGAACTCTAAGACCTTAAGACTGACAAATGTTACAAGTTATCCCCACATTATTGTGGACTCTGGAAATTGTTAAAAAAATCAGTGATGTTTCTTATAAAGTTAGGTTTCTTGAAACTTGTAAAGTGCATCCTGTATTTCATGTTTTTGGATTGAAACAAGTTTTTCCTAACGGGGATAACTTGTTGTGTGATGGTTTTTTTGCATTCCAAGAGCAGGGAGAAGTGATCCATGGGCCAACGAGGGTATTGGATAGGTGGGAGAGGCGTTTACGTAACCATCTGATCCAAGAGTACTTGGTCGCTTGGCATGGCAAGCCTCTTTCTGATGCTACCTGGGAGACCGCGCATAGTCTGCATACATAATACCCTAGCTTCGCCATCACGAACGATGTTACCTGAGGGTGGAAGGGATGTTACAGCTTTTACTCCTTGTCCCAGTTGTTTACTGTTTTTACTTACAAATGTACTTTTGTAAGAAAGTGAAATGGCTAAGTCACCGGCCTATGGTGACATTTGTAAATGGCTGTCACCGCCCTGTGCTGACACTGTAAAAGAAATGTAAATAAAATGGTTATCTGTGTTACTGTGTCTCTAAGTCACATGCTGAAGCTTTGTTATAGGGTATTAGGTCATTAATTAGGAGTGGTTGGACTAACCTCCTAAAAAGTAGTAAAGTTGTCAACGTGACACGTGTCATATGATCACTGGAACACTTGGTCCAGTGCATGAGTGACACATCAGATTTGACCGGTGAAACATGACACGTGTCATATGCTCACTGGGACACTTGGTCCAGTGAATGAGTGACGCATGTCGACCTACGTGCTTGCCTATGTGTCAGAGTGCTGCTGAGTGGCGAGCATCGACTGTGCATGGAATTGCCTATGTGTCGATGGGAGGAAGGGTCAGGGTTAAGGGGTGCTTGAGGGTCATGGATAAGAGAGCCTAGAGAGAGGCATTCATCATCATGATCTATGTAGCAAAGGCTAGGAGGGGACGACGTAGCCAGCTCCACTGTGTTTATGTTTGATGCTATGTGCTTACAGGGAATCAAGAAGGTTTAAAATTGGTGGTGATTAGTCATGTTCTAGACAGGTGTTGGTTAGGAGTTCAGGGAGAGCTTGACAACAAATCTGAAAAACGTTCAAGAACAATAGCTTTGATAAATAGTGAATACTAGCTCAAGAAGCAAGGAGATTCTACCAAAACCTTCTGATTGATGTAAAGCCTTGCTTTGATACAACTATCACGATCGCCAAGTGAAGATCTCCTTAGATCCTGTTACATGCAACCAAAAGGACACCTGTGGAGCAAAACCACCCAACCAACAGGAAATGGCTAGTCAAATCCCTAACCACTTCACCCCAAAGCCAAGGTGACTCAATGCAAGAGCGGAGAGGATCCTGGGCTTCAAGAAAGAAAATTATGATTGTGGAGGTGGGCGAGTTCCTACAAGAGATATACTCTAAGGAATATTCCATCTAGGATCTCCTATTTCAATCTAAAAGCATTTGATCTCCTATGCTTGCACCAAAGGTTGTCAATCACCATGCAATAGCTCCATAGGTCCAATTAGAGCACTTGGGCCCTCACAAGGTTATTAATTACATTACTGTCCTAGTTCGGAATGATGTGGCATAACTAATAATCTCATACACTGGAGTATTGGTTATCCATGTCAGGAATTATTCCGAATCCCACATCTTGGACATGGACGTAACACGTTGGCTTCAGTTTTTACAATCCTTCCATTTTGATATCCACTATAAGCTTGGTAAACATAATGTTGTTGCTAAACATAATAATTTTAAACACATCATGTGGTCATGATTCTCAGTGTGGTCTTATTTTTTATTTATGAGATTTTTTTCTTACATGGTCTTCCCCAATCTAATCTCACTAATCGGGATACCAAATTTACATCAGGTTTTTGGATAGAGCTCTTTTCTATTCTTACCAGTTACTATTCTACGGAACTTATTGTATAGTTGTCACCATCGGCAGGTCCACTTTTTGGTACAGTGGGATGGCCGTCCTATTGAGGAGGCTACATGAGAGCCTATTGATGCTTTTTATCATACTCCCATACTTGTTGATTAGGTTCGCTCCCTTGCAACTATACCATTGCTTCTCAAGATGCTCCTGCTCACCTTGACATTTTGTTACCAGATGGAGTATCTTGAGGTTGCAAAAGCACACTGGTTCTTTTTTTACTTTTTCCACATTGGGGGCAATGTTCTTCATAGCTAGGGAGAGTTATGGACTACAAGCTAGAAGCTTACTGGGCTACTCTGCATATATTCCATAGTCCTTTTTTACATATATTATTGTTTATACTTTTGTTCCTAGTTATGCATTTTATATTATTCATAGCCTTTTTTATGCTTATGACTGGCCTTGGGCCTTATTTCTAACATTGACTAGCCAAGTGCCTTTATTTATTGAGTCATTTGTGGGGGAAAACGAAGAAAATCTCCACAAATGGAAAAACCTGCTGGAAACAGGTTTGAACCATGGCAAAATCATTGCTTCTCTCTATTGTTAACTTCCTGCTGTAAAAACCTAGAGGCAAAGCAATCACAAATCACCCTCAAATGACCATTTTTCCCAAAACTGCCTTGTTTTGGCAGATTTGAAATAAAACTGATATGCTTATAGCTTCAAACGAAGTCAAAAGTACCAACGCTATTTCGATCATAATAGTCGGTTAAATATGCACAAATCAGTCTTGCGTAGCCCACATGCACTAGCTTACCACCTATTCCCATGTTTTAAGCTCACAAAATGACGAAAATAGTGAAAATACAATTATATGGTGTGCACTAGCCAATAACTCTAATCACATCCATCGTTTAGCATAAAACAGCATAGGAATCACAATATCTATCCATGCATGCATCATATTACAAGAATCAGATGCATACTAGTGCTTCACTTTAGTTTGAAGAAGATAACATTGAACCACGCTCCCACTAATGTTAGATCCTTCCAAGTTTGTTGAATGATTCTCTTAGCTCGTTGTTGAAAGCACAATCCAATTTCCTACTCTGATACCACTATAAAGACTCCGTAGGACAAACTAGATATCAACAACACAATGGAGCTCACTATAACAGTGAGTGACCATGACAGTCTATTCACCAAACACATGTATAGACTTATATATTTTTTATATTTGGCAACCACACTGAGTTTAAGCTCAACATGCTTCCAAAAGTCGAAAGCCATACAAAGGGGACCAATCAGACTATGGAGGATTTGCTTTATGCATTCGTTGAGTAGGAAGACCAATAGAGAAAGGTACCTTCAACTAGTTTTATATTGTGGCAACAATCATAAGCATTTTGCCAGCAAGTACAGTCCCTATATGCATATGTACAAATTTCAAACAAGACCACCTTCAATGCCTTGATTTTTTGACCGAGATCTGCATTGTGAAACGTCCAACTATAGTAAAATCCCTTAGCTCCGCCGAGAATTGGTAATTAGTCACCTCTTTCAAGATTAATGTGCTGCTTAGAATCTGACATCAGTCAGTTATGACAGCATAGCAGTAGCTCAGAATGGTTCTGGATGGGTCTTTTTGGATTCCAGAAAGATTCTACTAAGTATTCAAAAGGTTGTGATTATCCTCTATGCAACACTCTTGAGATTCTTTTGAAGCACTACAATGCCATAGTTCACTTTTTCCTTGCTAACTTTTTTTAAGAAAAATTGCATCATTGTTTTGTAGTTTTTTTTTTGCATCAATATTCATGTGAAATGAGCATGTTGATCTCAAAATATCTTAAGATAATGTGTGTGTGCTTGCCTTGCCTTGTCATATGTCAAAAATTGTGGTTTTTCTTCATAGTCTAAATTCGAAAATGACAACAAGTTAACTTTCTGTGCAAAAGAAATGCGGGAAGGTGCAAGCTGGGACGAAGCCCAGAAAAAGATTTCAGTTCTGGAGAGAGCTGGTACCCTCTCTCTACACAAACCAGCGATTGAGATAAAGCAACACAATCCTCTTGCAACATTGGTATGCTTTGTTAAGAGTGGGAAAATTTACGAGCAGAAAATGTTGTCTCATTCCTAGTTGATAGTAAGTAACAAGTGCTACTAAGATTTTGGTAAAGAGAGTGAATTGTGTTATGCCTCTGAAGGGCTTCTTTTTAGATGACCTTCTTTTTGTTATATGGAGAACTAGTCAAATGTTATGAAGTGGTACTAATGAAGTTACTAACGTATGCAATAGCTCACAGAGCTTTGGGTCAAGGTATTTAGGGGGTTTTAGAGCCACATGCTATTTCAGCATAACCTTGCAACATTTTGTGAAGGTTCAACACTGACCTGCAGAGCATGACTTGGAAGCAAATTTACCGAAGTCACAAAACAGCACCTTGGAAAATGTTTTAAGGCATATTGTGTAAGTAGTAGCAATGAAAGTAGAGACCGGAAGCAGAGGCTCTCAGAATGAGGATATATTACTTCTGGAAGTGCATTGTAAAAGGAAAATTGATTAAGAGCTTTACATCACAAATCCTTAGCATGTGTATTATGCTTCTTGGTTTAGGGGAGGCTTGAATTTGGGACCAAAAAAACTTTGGATGCCAAGCTAACCAACTGAGCCAACCCCTTGGGTAAATCCTTAGCATACGAAACAGGCACATATGAAACGTTTATCAAGTTTCAGTAGGAATTTATAAAATTTTCAGAAATTCGTTATGTTTTTTTAGAAATGCCCTCGACATAGTTTTGCTGGCAGAATTCTTTTTGGGTTTTTTTCCTTTAGAGTTAAAAAAATAAAATAAGGTGTGTTTTATGGATTTTTGAAAACAAATAAAAATATGTACAGAATGTCATTCCATATACTACAGAAAGACTGTGTGTGTGCGTATACACAGATATATATACAAGTCAAAAGGAGCACAACCAAATTAGGCATCTTCAAGAAGAGTGCCCACAATACCTTTGAGCATATTTTTTAAAGTTTCTGATAGAAGGATGCCACCCAGCAAAATTCCCTCGACATAGTTTTGCTGGCAGAATTTGTATATTTTTTGGGCTTCCTTGAAAACTTTTCCCAGCCAATTTGCACATACTTTGGGCTCATCTGGCCTCATTTGTATACTGTTCCTTTTTTGGGCTTTTTTTTCCTTTCGAGTTAAGAAAATAAAATAAGGTGTGTTTTATGGATTTCTGAAAACAAATAAAAATATGTACAGAATGTCGTTCCATATACTACAGAAAGACTGGGTGTGTGCGTATACACAGATAAATATACAAGTCAAAAAACCAAATTAGGCATCTTCAAGAAGAGTGCCCACAATACCTCCGAGCATATTCTCTAAAGTTTCTGATAGAAGGATGCCACCCAGCAAAATTTCAATTCTTGAATGGATGAGATAATATCAGAAGCATGTATTTTAAGCTACAAAGATTAGAGAACAATAAGCTATGAAAAGGTTGGCATCATAGAGAGTTGTGAGCAAACATCACAAGAGAATATAGATAGAGAGAATTTTACAAGTGTAAATATCAATCAGAATGTAGAGCAGCAACAAGATGCAAATGACATGGGTAATTTGATCTAAAGCTAAAGTTAATAATATGAATCTATGCTACATTGATCTCAAGTTGCTCCCTAATCTAAAAATCACTTTTCAAGCAATCAACTAACTAGAATGAGGGTGTGAGAAGCCCTATTTTTACTCTTTGAGGCCCAAACTAGGTTAGAGTCTATGCTATATCCTAAGACCCAACAAACTTTTAGTAAAAGTTTTTTGTTTTCCTTGAACACATCTGATATGTATAACTTTGGGAATCTTGGCATTCACCTGAACATGAAAATACACATGTGGTGATAACACCCTGTTTTTATGAAAGCTCTTAAGCACGTTTTGATTGCCTTATATCTATTAGCGCTACAATGATTAGAATGTTGAATTTTTTATACAATGATGCCCTATGAAAGTAGGCTATGGGCCCAAAGCTGTGAAGGAGCCAAGGGTTTCTCTTGAAATGGCAACGGATCACCAAAACGTGAATGAGACCAGGATGTTGACTGACCTAACTAAGTGATCTGGTAGTGGAGAATGCAAGTGATCTTGGAGGACAAGATGCTATGTGCAATTTTGAGCTGGCACTGATGATGTGCACTGGAGACGTTCATCGAGGAAGAAAGATGCAAAAGCAGGTGCTTGCCATTGGAAATGATGCACAAAGCAGAGCGACAACAGAGATTGGCACCTGGACTCTACTGCTACAGCTGATGTCATGAATAAAATCCTGCACTTACGGAGTATGGAACTGTGAGCTATGAAAAGTATGTGGCAGTAGGGGACAATAGCAGCATCATCAAAGCACTGGGAAGGGGAACTGGTCAGTTCAGGTTGGAGAACAAATGACGTGCAATCATCCAAGATGTGCTCTACATACTTGAGATAGTTAAGAACCTCGTGTCAATTGCATGGTTGGCAGATGTGGGGCTTGAAGTGCACTTTCAAGAGACTCGCTGCAAGGTAATGAGGGGCAAAGACATGGCAGCGACTGGGATCCACTGCAGAAATCTGTACAAACTTGAGGCGACAGTAGCAATAGAACACCAAGCTCATGTGGTGGTTGCAAGAAACAAAAGGGAAATGGCACAAATGATTAAAAAATTTGGGGGCAGATTCTGTAAGGCTCCTATGGAAAAAGGAGCCAATGAGTAGAATGCATTAAAATGGTGATACAGAGGGATACATATACAAGGGATGCATATTGGAAGACAACACTATCACTTTTTTAAAAGGACGATTGGAACATACACCGACTCAATCCTAAATTTGATTTGTAGCAACATACATGGACCAATCTTGATTGAACTTACTTCCTCTTTCATTGCCATGTGCCATTGCTCCCATTCTTGACTCTCCTATGCTTCTGCATAGTTCCTATGATCTGCTTGCTTCTCCATATGGGCGATGAATGTCATCGTATCGTACGTCTTTGGATGCTTTCATACTCTACTTGACCCCCTTGGCTTCAGGACTTCCTCTACTATTTCTTTAGCTTCTTCTATTTCTGGGTCATCTTCTTGCTTGACTTCATTGACATCTGGCTCTTCTCCTGTGTCCACCAACTTTGGTGGTTTTGCACTTCCTATGACCACGATTGGTATTGTGGAACTTCTCTCTGTGTCCTTGGTGCTTCTAACAGCTCTGCTTCTTTATCAAATATGACAACTCTTGACATTGTTATTTTATTTTTTATTGGATCATAGGTATCCACATGCATTCAGTGGATACCCTATGAACAAATGCCTTATCCTTGTTGGATCAGGTATGTTAGGGACGTGTGCATATGCAACACACTCGAACACTCTCATATGGCCCACTTCCTGTTTTCTGCCAGTCAACACTTCCTCTGGAGTGTTATCCTTCCTTATCCTGTTAGGTGACCTGTTCATGATGTATACTGTTGTCGCTGCTGCCTTTATCCATAGGGATTTAGTTAGCTCTTTATCGTGAAACATGCACCTTGTAATTTCTAGCATGGACTGCTTCTTAATCCGGAAGGCCAATTTATTGAGTGTGGGGGCCATAATGAGCTCGTGTTATATTCCTTCTCCTGCATAGAATCTTTCAAATTCTTTACTGTCATACCGTCCTCCATTATCTGATCTGAGCCTTTTTATTGTCTTCCCCATCTGATTTTCTACCAAGTTCTTGAATTCCTTGAACTATGCTAACACCTTGCTCTTCAATTTCATGATTTGTATGTGTGTTCTCTTGCTTAATTTGTCTATGAATGTCACAAAGTGTTTTGATCCCTCATTGAGGGATCAAAACACTGGGAATTAGTCAAGCTACTAGAAGGGAGGAAGGCAATAGGGAACAAGTGGCTATACAAGATTAAGTACAAGCCAAATGGGGAAGTCGACAAGTTCAAGGCACAAATAGTAGTTAAAGGTCACAATTTAAGGAATTGACTACAGACATTTTCACCAATAATGAGGATGTGATACTTAGGGTGTTGATTGCTTGGGCTACTAGACACTATGGAAATGGATCAAATGGACATAACAATATTATTACATGGACAATTGCAGGAGGTATATATGGAATTACCACCTAGACTTGAGGAACAAAGAGGGATTGTGTGCAAGTTGAAGAAGGCATTGTATGGCCTAAAACAGGCCTTGTGAACTTGGTATAAAAAGATAGATGCTTTCTTCCTTAGTAATGGTTTCAAGTGCTTTTACGGATCACAGAAAAATAATGCACTGCCATAGCGCTTTATGTAGGTGACATTGTTATGATAAGCAATGATCAGAGGAGTCTATAGGAGAGCAAATTGAGCAAAGCATTCAAAATAAAAGACTTAGGAGCTCCACACCACTTATTGGGGATTGGACTCAATTGAGTTGAAAGAACATAGTGACTCAAATCACCCAAAAACATTATGTTAAAGACCTCCAGAGAGGTTGAAGATGACTGAGTGCATATCAGTTGGGAAATTGATAGATGACATGAGCCCAATAACAGAGAAAGACAAAAGGGAAATGGAAAGAAAGCCCTATAGAACATTGATTGGATCTTGGATGTATACAGCTATATGTACAAGGCCAAATATAGCATCGATAGTAAACAGGCTAAGCCATTACCTAATGCATCCCAAAGAAGAGCATTGGTTGGGGGAAAAGTGGGTATTGAAGCACTTAAGAACGGCACTTAAGAACGACAATAGATGCCAGGCTAATAGACAAAGGCAATAGGAGCAAAACCATCACATAAGCTGATTCAGATTTGGATGGGGACCATGACCGTTGAAAATATATGGCTATGTTTTCATGATGGCAGTAACATGAGCAAGCTCCAAGCAACACTCTATCACGTTATCATCTGACATCGATCGAGGCCGAGTATGTCGGGGTATGCAAAGTGACAAAATGGATGTTTGGATGAAAAGCCTAATAAGAGAGCTAGGGAATTTCAATCCTGAAATGGTAATGTATAGCAACAATCAGGGATGCATCCTCTTAGAGAGAAAGGGTGTTTCCATAAGCAGAGCAATCACAATGCTCAGCAACTGCATTTCATTGAGAATTTAATCCAAGATGGGGAATTAGATGTAAAATATTGTCATACTGACAAAATGATACTAGATGCAACAATCAAAGCATTGCCGAAGGAAATGTTTAAAATGCTCAAGTGATTAATGGGGCCAGATTGAGTAGGCTTCTTATGATGAGTACTAGCTTTTTTTAGCACTACTTGTGACTGTCCTTTTGCAGTGAAACATCTTAGTGAAAGTTGTCTATTCAGAGCCTTGTCCTTTGACTTGAATGCCTTCACTAATATTAGGTCCAAGGCCTAATTTCAAACTTACTTGTCTTGCATTTAGTGAGCACATGATAGATTGCCTTACTTAGTGACTCAGCCGCTGATTAGAGCCTGGAATAATCTAGTAGCAATCAATATCTGCTGATCAAGGATTTGAAAATACTTCCCATGCACAAATGAAAATTGCAAAAATCTATTTCAAATGGGTGGATACAGAAGCTCAACAATGGGTCCACAGTCCAGAGGCTTACGGTATTGTATGTCATGGATTTGCTTAAATTGTGGAAAGTAAATTTGTTATCTAGCAAAATTATCAGCTGGGAATAATCATAGTACACATTCTTAGATGTATTATTTCTAGATGTTCCACCTCTTTCACTACACTGATCTCTCTTGCATTTTGTAACCTCTAGAAGATAATAAACTATTTCAAGCAAGTTTATATATCTGTATGACTAGGTCAGTAGAGTATTTGAGGCCTAAAGGCCAATCATCCCAACAGCTATTTTCCCCATATATTTGATTACTACATGGGCTCAATGTCGTTGACAGATTGCAGGACTTCATTATCTTGAGAATGAGCTTTGGGTTTCAATGGTGCTGACATCCTCCTTCATAAAGCCATTGACTCCTCCAGAGCTCGCAAGTATATGCTCAACACTTGTCTTCAGAGCCGAGAACTTTGATATCTTGAATGAAGATAAGGCATGTTCTTTCAACTCCCTGATATCACATTTTCTGTGTGAACTCTCTGATTACTGTGCGCTATTCTTTTCATAGCTGAAATGACTCGATAGACTTTCCTTAGACTTAAAATTTGTAGTATTCAGAATCAGATGCACACAGTTCTCAATTGATTGCTGATGTCTTAACTATGAAGATGATGTCTTCCAAAAGTTTTAGCATGTGAAGCATGTCATTTGCAGTTCAAGCTCTCCTACAAGGTGCCAAAGCGAATCCAGGAAACTCTCAGCAAAATGGAAGCTTTACGAGAGCATGTGGCAAACATGGAGGGGTCGCCCACTGTACGTGACGTTTTCAAAGCTTTCTTTTTACTGCACTGACAACTGAAGTTCATAGCATAAAGTTTGATGATGTGGACCCAAGAAATATTGTTGCAACTAAAATCAAAGTAGAGGTTTTTGTTTTTGCCCTTTAATCATCAATGTATTTATACCACTTGGCCTTGAGACAGTTTTTGCTGAATTGTTTTCACTTATGTGCAGGATAGTCTGAGTTTTGATGTCACCCCTGCTGCAATGGTGCATGCATGGATACGCGGGAAACCATGTATTCAGAATATTAGATTTAATAGGTCAGCAGTATTTGTAGTTCGTAAGTTTGTCACAAATAGTTAGCAGTCGCCTGGAATAAAAGTCAAGTCAGAGGCCATAAGTATGAGTTGAGACATACTTGTTTGTTGTTCTATTTGTTGCATTTGGATTTATTCTAGTAAATCTTTGTCGGACGTTGACTTTTAGATGTTTCCAGCTCTACTTACAGTTCTAATGAAAGAACAGCAAACTGTTAAAATGATGATAATTTTCCACCAATGAAACATGGATAATTGAATGTGAATTACCCTTCAGGCCCTCCACACAAAGAAGTACTGAAGTCTGCCAAGCACTAAAGTGATAGAGCCCAACATTTACATCCTACTTAAAGCTTCCATATGAACTTGGGGGATTGGTGGGCTAAAGAAATGCCTAGTTTCCATCCCTGAAAGCCATGTAGAATTGCTCTATGGCCTCGAATAGAAGAAGTGCATAAAGCATCTAGGAGAAACCCTATTCTTTCAGGATGCAAGTAAGGAATGGCATCAAACCATCAATAGGTGGTATGCATATGCAGGCTGTTGTAAAATAGACACTAGAGGACAAAGAAATGCATAAAACCATATCAGCATGGCATGGAGAAGGCAGCTTTTGGTAGGAAGGAAGCTCCTTGCAACTTTTTATCCTAGAGATTAGGGTTCAAAGGTTGGAGATTTTCTCTCTCTTTCTATCTAGTGTGAAGATTCAATGATTCTTGAAACAAAGTGCAAAGCTTTCTAAGGAGAACGTGAAGATCATAGTGGTGACATGCAGCTATCTCCTCTCACTTAGTCTAGGTGTTTTGCTCTATTTGTTTGCCAAAGCCTGCATATGCATTTCTCCTATAGATTGAATAGGGCCTCACCTTCAAGAAGAAGCCACCAAGTCCTTAATGAGACATTGGATGTTCTTACCTTCAATGATGCAATGTCATGCACATCTAGCATATGCTCCTTGGTTTGGTCATGTCAGACCTCGACATATTCGAGTTGGAAGAGTTTATGGCCTTTGTTAGTATAAGGCCTTCCTCCACCTCCCCTTTTCCATTTTCCTACTTCTTCCTTCCTTTCTTCCTCCTCCCTTGCTTGATTCTCGTGCCACTTTCTTGTTTTTGAGTTTTCTCCTCTTCCTTCTTCTTCTTTCAAGCCTCCTCTTCCTTCACCCTTTCTCTCCTCTCCTCCTCTTTCTTATTTCAAGTTTTAAGCCTCCTCCCTTGCTTCTTCTCTTGTTGCTTTCCCCTTCTCTCCTTTTTTCAAGCCTGCTTCCTTGCTTCTCCTTCTCCCTTGCTCTCCTCCTCTTCTACTCTTCCTTCTCCTTCTTTGTTCCTCCTTAACTACGCTCCTCTCTCCACTCCCCTAGCATGTAATAAAAAGAGAAACTCGATTTAGCACATGTCAATTCATTGAGAGAAATGATTCAAATCCACCAATCCCAATTTGAATTGGCTGTGAAAGACCTAGAGACTACTTATTGCATGAACAAGTACAATTTTGAATAAGAGAGACCAGATCAGATTTCATACAAGGCCAATAAATTAAGGCTTTAAGTTGGGAAAATGGCTTTTGAAAACCATACTAATCATCAATGTGAAAATAATGGGCATCGATTAGAAGTTCACAATGAAGATCCATATAATACCAGGAATGCAAAGAGCCCCATAATGATAGAGACGCTGCTCTAGGAGAGAATAAACCTATTGGTGAATAGGAGGTGGTTGAGCAGTAGGATAAACATCACAAAAATAGGGCAACCGAGATACATAGCTGAAAGAGTACCAAAGTCATCGGGAAGATTAGTAGTGGTAGTACAAAGAAGAGCAAGTAAGCGAGATAATGCATCAATACCATCATTGCTCTTACTAGGGCAATGCTTCTTGGTTTCCAAGGGGAGGCTCGAACCTAAGACCAAAGAAACTTTGGATGTCAAGCTAACCAACTAAGCCAACCCCGTTGGTTTACTAGGGCAATGATATGACTGATAATGAAATCGTTGAAGAAACATTGGAAAATATCTTGTAAATGTCGAGTATGAGAAATTGAATCGTAGTTATGAATCAAAATATCATCAAAACACAGACGCCTTTTGAAGTTATCATTCATGATATCTGGAAAAGTACCATTTGTGGCATCAATAGGTAAAACACAAAAAACATAAAGACCAATCAAACTACAAAAGGCAATTTTCGATTCATCTCGAGGTGGATATTTTGGTAGCCAAAACATAAATTTTTTTGTCTTTTCCAAACAATTTGAATAAGTCATCCATATGAAGAATGGGGTATTGATTACGAATAGTCCCTTGATTGAGTTCATGATAGTCAATACATAAGCACTTAGTGCCATCTTGTTTATCAACAAGTAAAACAGGAGCACTGAAAGGACTCTTGCTAGGAACAATGAGATAATAACATCTCCCAAACAATTAACACCAAGAATAGTGCCATCTTGCTCAATAGGAATAGTGTGAAAGTCAACTTGGCCAAGAAGGGTACCAATGTGATAAGGAAACCCTTGAAATGTACGAGTACTTTGAAACGGATGGGAACTGGTCACTTTAATGCGTGTGAGGAATTTCAAATCATTTGATCTTTGGTTAGAAAGACAACAAATCACCAACCTTGCCAATGTAAAAAAAATCAACATCTACTTTATGAATGATGTGTGTCACATGTGTGGATCCGAATATAGCTAAATTGAGCATTCTACACACAAAATTGCAAGACATCACCAATATAGTGCACCAATGGATAGATGAACCAAAGAGAACTCATTTATAAGCATGAAATGAGATGAGAGAAAGAGAATGCTTCTCCTCACACGTGTGTACAGCTATATATAGCAAATCCATGACTCATTAATGAGTTTGGTTTCCCTCCATAACAAAAAACCTAGCATTAGTGTGGACTAGATTCAAATGTCTCCACATTCAACTTGAATCTACCAAAACTCGTGTACTACACTTTCCCACACTTTCAAAAAGTGTTTATTCAAATGCATTTAAACTAATATAACTTTGAAAAGTCAAACTCTAAGCCTAATATGAAATTGGCCTCAATTGCCAAATAAACAAATATAGCAAATTTGACTAAACTAGTTGAAATCTTTCACACTCTCTCTTCAACTAGTTTTAGCATAGACTTTGATAACACTCCAAGTGATGTCCTATGCTTCATAAACAAGTCTTTTCCCAATGCTTTGAAGTAGCATCCATAATTGATATAGAGAATAGTGTCCACTTTGGATGCTTCACTATCTCTTACATCAATTTTACACATCAAGATGTAAATAGAACATGAAGAACCAAATAGAATGTAATTGAGATGATTTCTCCATGCTATAAACTCTAAACTCTTTGGAAAATTACAGCAACCAAACAATAAATGTGAGTGATAACCATTTGCTTGCTTGTATCCTCCCTCTTTGTCCTTTCTTGATATGTCTCCACCATAAAACTCCATACCCCCTCCATCTCCATCTTGCCACAAGACCCCATCATCACTTGATGACTTGGCCATGAATGAGTGACATTATGAACCTCGAATAACTTCATTTCCATCAGCAAAACCAGCCGAGAATGCTAGTACAACTCCAACATCAAAATGATGCAAACCAATGTAGCTAGTTTTATCATATCTTGACAATTTGCACACATCCACATGAAATAGCTCAAACATGAGATAGAAGAAGTAAAGTAAACTTGAACAACACTTGCTTGCTGCTCCTTTGACCTTACTTGAGTCTTTAAACACTTGCAAAAACAGATCCAAAACATCCTTGCCAATTGACTCTCCTTTGATGCTCTTGACTAGCTCCAAATTGCCAACTTCCCTTTTGCCTTGTTGAAGCCCTTTGAGATCAACCTCTTGATCATCAACTTGACCATCAAGCCATTGAACAAAAATTGTTTTCCAGATCCATTACTTGATTTTCCAACGTGATATCCAATATCTACTTGCATAGCATCATCTACACAAGAAGATTCACCAAAGCATTTGAGAAAAGCAAAATGAGTCACTTCCACTTGCCTACCTTTCTCATCATATGTGAGCCGTGAAGGCATTTGTCTTTCCCTTGATGTTCTCCTTACTCGGCCACCTATTGCACAAGAAATTAGCACACAACAAAGCTTGATCCCAAAATCGCTTATCAAGGTTAGCACTTAACCTCATGGCTTAAGTCCTATTCTTCCTCTCGGCCACTCCATTTTGTTGTGGGGGTCCTTGGTGTTGTATACTCCCTCTTGATCCCATGCTCATCACAAAAAGCCTTAAACTTAGTAGATATGTACTCTCACTCCTTAAGCACTTGATCTTTGTGGAAAATTGGTTCTCGCTTGCATTCTTGAACTTAACAAAGACATCATACACTTCATCTTTGCTCTTTAGTAGATAGATCCAACAAAATCTACTAAAATTATCAATGAAAGCTACTTACATCTTAGCTCCACTATTGCTAATTGTAGTAATTCCATGACTATCTGAATGTACAACTTGAAAAGGCTTTGTAGATCTAGATGTAGATCTAACATAAGGTAGTCTATGTGACTTTGACAAAGCACAAGACTCACAAACATGATTGATGCTACTTAAGGAACTTGGAAGACCAATCACAACTTGCTTTCTAACCATTACCTCTAATGACTTGAAGTTGAGGTGCCCCATCCTTTTATGCCCAACCTCTTGAATAGATATTTGCTCTCTTGCAACACATCCAACTTGGTTAGCAATAACACAAGCATCTAGTTTGAAAAATTTCCCTTGCCTTTTATCTTTTGCAATCGAGATATCCTTCCTTTTGATCATGCAAGCATCTCCATCAAACTCCACTTTGAGACCTTTACTTAGCAATTGACTCACACTAAGTAAATTCTTGGTACTTGATGCCACAATAGAAGCACTTTAGCTTTGACCTATCTTTCCTTTTGCCATTTGAAGAAGCCTCTCCTTGATCTTGCCTTTTAGACCAATTGCTTTTGTTTTTGAATTTGCCCTTAATGAAGCTAGCCTCCTCTCCAACTTGAGACGATGAAGATCCACCTCTTGCTTGAAGCCTATATTCTTCGTTGATCAAGATCTCTTGAAGATCCATCAAACTTGGCAAAGTTTTTTGAATAGCAAGACTTTGTATAATGTTAGCATGACATCCAACAAACCATTAAGAATAACTTGAACAAGCTCTCCTTCCTCAATGCTCTCATCAATGCAAGCCAACTCATCATTCAAAGCTTTTACTCTCAAAACAAAAGTATTTGTACTCTCTTCACTCTTTTGCAAACATTGAAAGATTCGTCTTCTTAGAGTCAACACTCTAGAAGTAGACTTGGATTCATAAAGCTTCTTTAATGATTCCCAATTGTTCTTGTTGTATTGCTGGCCTCTCCTCCAAACCTACAACAATATCCAAAACATCATTCATCTCAAGAAGTAATTCCATCCTCACTTTCCACAATAAATAGTTGCTTGAGGTAAGCCTATCATTGCCTTCCAGCATGAATCCACTTGATGTAGCCATGTAGCAATGACCTGATCCTCTCTTTCAACATGTTCCAATGCACAAAGCACTCTTTTAAGATATAACAAATGTTTTCAAAAAGAAATTACAAAGATATGGAACCTCTCAATTCTCTTCTAGCACTTATATCAAGCAAATCAACACATAGAATAGTGAAATCTTGATCAACCTATGATCTATCCTCAATCTAATGACTCTTGCCACTTCCTAAGATTGAAACACACTCAAATGAAGTTCAACAGCCTCACAAATAGAGATCCAATCAAAATTAGGGTATTGACAAAATCACAAGAAATTGAATATTTCAAATTCTACATGCAATTGCCTAAAACTTGATATGCAATCTTGTAGCCACCACTTAATCAAAACATGAAATGAAGTTGTTGTCCGTACAAAAACAGTAAGCTACTGTATTTCACACGTGTGGATCCGAATACAGCATAAATTGAGCATTCTACACAAAATTGCAAGATATCACCAATATAGTGCACCAATGGATAGATGAACCAAAAAAAACTCATTTATAAGCATGAAATGAGATGAGAGAGAGAATGCTTCTCCTCACATGTGTGTACAACTATATATAGCAGATCCATGACTCATTAATGAGTTTGGTTTCCCTCCATAACAAAAACCCTAGCATTAATGTGGACTAGATTCAAATGCCTCCACATTCAAATTGAATCTACCAAAACTTGTTTATACTACACTTTCTCACACTTTCAAAAAGTGTTTATTCAAATGCTTTTAGACTAATATAACTTTGAAAAGTCAAATTCTAAGTCTAATATGGAATTGGCCTCAATTGCCAAATATTGACTAAACTAGTTGAAATCTTTCACAATGCACAAAAAGATGTGAAGCAAAAATAGCCATGGCATGAATACCATAAGCAATTTTGTGACTAATAAAGGAGTGAGTACTACTGGAACCAACTAGGGCAATGAACTTTCAACTAGTATGATGGACACATAAACAAATATGACATAGACTTAGCTTACCAGCCCAATTAGGATAGGCCAATTGAGCTAGAAATTCAGCAGATTCATCAGGATTAGGTTCAAGGATCTCTTCAACAATATAAGAGATCAGAAACCTCATGAACATGTAACATAGCAGGTGCTCTAGGATGTGGACAATAAGATGATCATAACTATGACAATTAAAGCCAAGGTTCTTAGCATGGATTCAGCCATTTCTATTAAGAATAATGTTTTCAAACAAAATCACATGGAACAAAAGGCATGACTTGGAGGCACAAAAGGGAGAACAAGAGAAGAACTAGAAGCATGAGTAGATGTAACAAGAGGGGAAGCATAGTCTGATGAGAAATAGAACTAGATCGAAGAGAGGGTTGGTGATCTACATATTTATGTTGCAACTTACTAGCAAGAAGCATAGGTTGAAATGATTGAACATCAAAACATAAAGCGCCACGCAAGCCAACAATATAATAACCAATTACCTCAGCTAGTAGAAGATTAGAAAAGAGATGAGAAAATTCAACAAATTTCTTATTTTATTTTTAAAGTGAACTTGTTTGCTTGAGTTGATTATAGAGGTCGAGTTGAAAAGTGAGCCACATGGGGTTGACCATAGTGGAATGTAATGCCACATTCAATTTAGCCCAATCAACCATACCAGAAATTGAGATTGATGTGTACACCACCAAGTCAAAGCATGTCTTAAAATGAAGCACAACAAGTTGTATTTGTTGGTTGACATTACAAGAAGTCAAATGAAGATAAGCTTCCAACTGGAAGAACTCATTATGTAGTTCCGTTTCATTGGAAGAACCTAAATAGACTAACAAGGAAACGTTATCACGAAAGTCACGAGCATTTATTGGAAGGGCGAGGTTATGTGATGCAATGTCTAGAAGGAAGATGATTATCGAAATGAACGGGTGCGACAAGTAGATGAATGCAAAGGGAGATAGGTTACATAAGATTCTACAAAGCAGTCATATGGGATTGTATGTTGTGCAAAAGCGTGGTATTGCTAGTGATTTTGACAAGATCATCTAAATGGAGGTCATCATGTGAGGAAGAGGTGAAAGAGAGGCGCATTTAGGCTATCTTTTGAATAGTCTTCTGTATATAAAAGGAGGGCTTCTTAAAATTATAAAAAGGCATTTGAAAACAATTGTGAGACTTAAATAAAGATGGAGTAACTTGTTTTAGCAAATGATGTGGTCTTTAGGTCTTGAGATCCTCAGGCAACCACGAATAGTTCGTTGAACTTCAAAGAAATGATTCTCTTGGTCTTTCGGGATGGCTTGGTTTTATGAACTCAATCATAGACATTGGTATCAAATGAACCATACAACAAAAAGCATTCACACAAGCAATCTCCAACTAAGAAACTTGATGATGGTTGCCAATATCTCAGGAAGATCTTTAAGTAAGATCTCCAAAAACATAAAACTCCCCTATAAGTGTTGAAATAAATGCCTATTTTGCCCCTTAAGGCTTGTATACTTGTAACTTGTAAGTTGTGCATAAGACATGGGGGTAAAACATTTATGTACATAGTACACCCCACTTGTGCTAATTAGGCAAGTAAATCAAGTAGGTTAAGGACCCATGTGGGTTCTAGAGCTAGAATTAGCAAGACACCACCTCTATACATAACATGCTATATGTAGCCCAAACTTTGGAGGGGTTTCCACGCCCTACTACACTTTGAATATTCATGTTGTGTGAGCTTTGAAGTCCTCTCTCTCTTGCTTTTGTGTTCTACTCCATAGCTGGTTTTCTGAAGCTTTCATAGTGTGCTTACTATGCTGTTATGATACTCCATAGCTAGGCCTTGGAATTTGACAATAAGTAGCTCAAAACTCCAAACTCATAGTATGAGAAATAGTACATCTCTGACCCCTATTTATGTTCATATGAGAAATATCTAGAAGGTTCCCAAAATCAGGGCTTGTAGTCGTATCCATTGAAAAAGAGAGAAAACTCCATTAAATTGCTTCTAGGGCTTTATCTATGATTATATTTGGTGACCTCTAGTAACTTCGAAATTGTTCGTTGCTCATCAATTATAGTCTTTCTATGCTTTATAATATATATATAATGCCATGTATGTGAATATGTTCATCACTGGTATGTTTTTTCCCAATTTTCTACTAATATTAAGTTCACCAAAGAGAAGTAAACAAATTTGGTATTTATGATGAGTGAAGGAAAAAGGTAGGACTCTCTCATTGATTCCTGTAGTCGATTTATCTTCTAGATAAATGGTACGACTAGAATATAATTTTTATGCTCCATTTTGCAACTTAACCGATTTACCAGCAATGGACAATCGTTTGGATGGTACTTCTTTGCTCAAACTAAGGATCATCCATATTATTGTGTTTGAATGGTAAGTTGTGCAAAGCTCAGAGATAGCTACAAATATTTACTGTCACACTCATTAGTCTATGCATCTTGAAAAATTGATTGACAGTGTTAACGATGGTGCCACCGCATCAATACTGCAAAGTACTTTGAGGCTTCTGCAGCAGATTAACATGACTTGCACTGAAAGTTCAAGAAAAGGACAAGATCTAGATGGCTTTTTAGGGCTTGCAAGTATCTCACGAAGAGCGGCATTCTTAATGAATAGGTCAATCTGTGAATCTTATATCTTTCCGTAAATTGTAGATAACTGTATATGTTAGCTCCATTAGTGCTACGATTTGAAACTTGTTCATTATACTGATTTTTTATCAAAGAGAATATTTCCTAAGTACATATGGTTCTTTTTTGTCCAGAGATCTAATTCAGAAAGACATATCGAGTTACATCAAATGATGACAAAAGAAACCTCAAAGAGTTGGATGCTGTGCAATTAGTGCTGAGTACAGCCAGCTAGAGCAATCAAGCATTCACTGGTAGGCCACTCATTAGTTATCAGTAACAGACAAAAGTATGGTGCCTTCATACATGATACCTGTCATATTTGCACTGTATAGAACGACTGTCTTATTTATGCAAGTTGTGAAGTTTGACATATCAGAATATTGCCTAGTTTAATTTTCTAACTCGGTGATAGTTTAGCTCCTCAATGCAATTTACATAATTTCTGCTTCCATCATGCATTTCAGATGTGAAATTCAGCAATTACAAGTTGAATTATTGTCCTGATCACATGTAGGTTCATTTCAGCATTCAAGCTTAGCATTCCTTTGAAGTTCGTTGTATACTTGTAATTGATCGTTCAGCTAAAAACCAATTGACATTTTTATATCGAAGTGGTTAGTACAAACCATGTAGTTTTTTATACCAGCATTCTGATACTGTGAAGTCATCTCCACAATTTTCCTTGCATCCAGGCTATCAAACCAATAGCTAATTCTGGCTCGTATAGGCTGTTAGTTATTGATATGCTTTAATTTTTTTATCAACTGAAGGGTATAACACAATTATTATACCGGTTGTAGAAAGAACCTTGTTGAGGCATTCTGTCAAAAACACATCAATGCACTATAAGATTGGTGACACGAAGGTTGGAAAACTATGAAGGCTAATCTTACCATGTTGTTGTGTAGGGGCATGCAGAGACAGATGAAATGCTTTTTTTTCAAAGTTGCCAGTTGAGCTGTACTATAAGCTAGTGGTTGGAAAGTTTGCCATATATGGTGGACGCTAGCCCAAAGAATAGACTCTGCGATTGTTTGCATGTGCATTTGCTACATCACCAATTCATGACTGGGAAGCCTATTTTTAGCATCTCACCATTCATTAGGCTTACAACAAGCTTCAAGTGAATTTTATTTGTATAGAATCTTTCGAAATGTGCATTGTTGATGAGTTTATTTCTCGAACATATCTCAATGGACCAGATTGCATGCTGATCTTGTATGTTGCTTCTGGCAGTTATGATAACCTTCCTACAAAGGGAAAGGCCATAGTCTGTAACACGATTATCAGATCTCATCTTGGAGACATCACACAAGGTTCTTGTTTTAGACCTCTACAATGAGTGAAAATTGTGCTTTTCCAGGATGGAGAGTGCCCTTAGTCTACTTTTTTTGAAGCAATTTTTTGGAAAATTGCTTCTTACTCAGCAATTTTTGTTGCTTAGTAAAAAGCCTACTATTATATTCGTAGATTCTTTGACAGCAGAAATTCAGTACAATATTGGTCAACCAAGGTTGGAAATTTTGAAAGAAGGCATTGTTATCCTACCCTTCCTAGAGGCCTGCTCAATCCTCAAGCTTGCAAAGTGAAGTTTAGTACTAGTTACATCCTGGACAAGTTATCTGAGGTGAGCACTAGCCCAAAAAAGAAAACATTCTTATGTGCACTTGCATTTTCTCATAATCCTTCATTATTGGGAATTGAACTTCTAGCATCTCAAATTCCTTACATTTTTAATGTGCTTGAGATCATAACGTGATCCAGGATGCATTCTGGATCACAATCTGGAATTTCCCATTATGGTTTCCTGGAACGCAAATTTTTCTTTTTGGGGGTGCGAATTTGGGATATCAAAATTTAGAGCAATTCAATTACCTAATCAGGAGTTCAAAAGGAGTGCGGCCCAGTTTTGGGTCATCAAGTGATTCTTTATTGAACATCTTTATTTCTGTATTATGTCAAATGAATCACATAGGATCGTATCGAACGACAGCAAACTGACAACAATTATGAAGCATAAGCACCCATCTCAGAGCTTGTGATAAAAACGTGAATCGACTCAACCTACTGAGCAGAATAGGGGTACATTATACAGTGCCAACCTGAAAGTAAGCTTGTAGCGTTTGGTAAGGTCGGGACCGTGGTCTATAATTATAGACTATTTTCACTTCTTGAGATTTATATCTGATAAAGTGAGCCAAATTTGAATTGTTGATGGGCTCCCGATTGCATGCTAATCTTGTGTGTCTTCAATAGCCTCTTGCAGTTACAATCATCTTATGAAAAACGAATGGCATGAATCTTTAACATGGCCATTGGAGGCCTCACAAGGCTCTGTTTGTGCTTTTTAACCTGGAAACATTGTGTACAGACTTGAAACATTATGGGAAATAAGGTGCTTCAGAGCTAACCAATCTCAAGAAGAAAATCTCAGTTTATTATTTTCTTTGCAGCTACTTCAAGAACATTATTCTGAGAGCTAGTCTCAAATTTTGATATTTGTTGTAGGAAGCCAGGCATTAAGAGTCCTTCCACAAACTCTAGCTTTTATGCATGTCCCTTAACTGCTTGGATTGATTTGGCTATGTCTTGTTGTGCCATTCCTATGAGGTACTTTCTTTGATGTTGTTCACAAAATGGTTCTTACTTACACTTGTGTTGCAAATGTGGTAATCTTTTGAGCAACAAAAATACACCCACATATCATAATATTATTTCATTACAGAAAGAAAACAAACATGATGACTACTTCCCCTGCATTCATTGCATTTAACTTGTGCCGCCCTTGAGCATTATCACATGAACATGTAAAGATAAACATGCATAATTGAATTCATGCTAATCTACTAACCGTATTGTTATTGCCACTTGCATCCCCTTGCATAGAATCACTAAGAGTGCTCCATTGAGACAAAGAAACTAGAAACCATGTTTTAATACTTTCAAAGCATATCCATCCAACTCTGCATCCCAAATATAAAGAATACAAGGAAATTGTTCTTTGCACTTTCCATTTATATATAAATATCATCAAACCATGATACCTTCCTATTTTATCCCACTGAAGATATCCCTTTTTGCATTCAAACACAAGGGCCTCCCCCTATCAATGGTTAATTCCATTTTTTTTGAGATGTGCGAAGTTGTTTTGCTTGAGGAACATAGTTGCAAGCAAAACATTTGGAAGCATCAGACAATTGAGTTAGCAAAGGCATTTGCACTTTGCCAGAGTACACATGCTTGCCCTAAAAAAGAAATTTTGTATTTTCCATGTCAAATTAGGTTTTCATATTATGTGGGAGCTTGTAGCACTTTGAAATGAGCAAAAAGTAAATAAAAATTAAACAACTTATTGCATGTGGATTTTTTAACCACGGATTGATCTTTGGATTTTGAATCATGATAAGTTACAAGCCACAACCTGTTGGCTATGGGTTACAACATTGTAATATGCAGATACAACAACTACAAGTTCAACCCTGAGCTTGGTGGTGCAAGAGGACAAGCAACTTGAAATTCTTGAATTGTAACACATATTACACGATTTACAGATTGCAATGGTTTCAACCATCAAATTATGATGGCCATTATCCTTATTTCATTGCAAATTTGAGAATGAACAACGCATAAATGATCATATGTGTAGGATTGTATTGAGTACTCTAGTTTTTAAGCTCAATGTGTCATTGAAGATAAAATCTTGTCCATAGATCATAGATATGGGACATTTACAGATGGTACTTCGTACTAAGCTCTAGCCAATCTCGACTCTATGTCATAATTCATCTTGATTTTGAATTAATCGTGCAAAATCATCATCTTCATGTAGAAAATCAAGCTCAACAACCCCTTTGCCAACATCAGCATCCTCATGGTCATCTTATGAACTAACTACATTAATAAGCCCATCGTGGCCATCTAACATCTTGAATATCTCTATCACATTCTCCAAGATCACTTTTGTAGCAAAGAGCCTCTACACAATCACTCCCTCTCAATTTCATCAACATCATTTTCCATTTAATATTATATACAAGTCTCACAATTGTCTGAATTTTTATTAGCTTCTCATTGATTCAACCTTCAATTTGTTTCTTCATCTAATGTGGATTAATGAGTATAAGCTCGAGTTTGTCTTACAAGGAGGGGCATCGTTGTCTTGACTCAAAATCATGTTAGCCCAACATTAAACTTTTGGAATGCCTGCTCCAAAGGTCTATCTACATTTGGTGATTTAACTTTGCAAAGTGGCTCTATTTGTCACTTCTATGTCCATCAAATTGTCCAACTACCTTCTTTTCTTGGGACTAGATTATTGAAAGTCCACCTTTTATATGATGTGCACCATTCCTAATGTGCCTCAACTCTAACCTCATCTAGGAGAGTAGCTATGGGCAAGTTTGCTACTAGGCACATATTCAACATGGATTGTGGACCTTGCTTCTATTAAGCCAAATATGAGAAGCTGCTTTTAATTTCATGCTCTCTCTAGAAATGAATATGACTATAGTGCTGCTTCTCACAGTTATGCAACATGGTTTAGGGAGGTGCCACATATTAATATGCTATTCAAGACAAAATGGTTCTTTTGCCACATGTATACAAAATCTAGTTTAGAATATATATATATATATATATATATATATATATATATATCCTACGCTTAAATTAGGTGGGTGGAATTATGAGCATTAGCATGGGATTGACCAATTTAGAATGAGTAATAGATGATGTGATTAGAAAGATCAGTTTTGCTTAATTGCCTTTTTTATGTTAAAGTATTTGGCACGTATAGATTTGTGATTCCATTCAAGTAAAAATAGAACATATGTTTATTGAAAATAAAGATGTATCATTGTTGCCAGACTCACCAAATAGAAAAAAGAAACTAAAAAATATAATGTCTTAACTAGATCATCATAATGCAAACTTGAGGGTCATCACTACATAATGTTTCACAATTTAGATATTGTATTTTGTCATCGTCTAAAGTCAACTAAAACTATCTTGCACTTTCTCAATAAGGACTAGTTGAGCTCCTAAGAGAGACAATTGTGTTATGGTAACACAATGCGGGTGCTCATGTTCAAGGTTGTCTTCATCCCTTGAAACAAAACCAGCTTTATCTTGCAACAATGAATTGGAATATTTTGTATTATTAACCAACATTTCATAATTATGTGATGTATTTAAATCGAGAGTTCTTTCAAAGAATCTTTACTTCCTATTTTAGTTTGCGACACATAACCACTTTAGTTTGGAAGAATCAAGATGATATTATCCTAACAAACATAATAAGATATCGATGTTTTCTAATACCATTTCATGAAATTTAATACATATAGATCATTGGATGCATATGCTAGATTTTAATAATATTAATTACTTGCTCGCAATGGCTTGGAAAGGACAAGTGCATAGACTTCAGAAGTTAAATTTCTACTCGAGTCAAATGCAAATAATTTGCTTGAATCTAATTTTAACATTCCATATAGCCCTCAACAAATTACTTGGAACCATCAAACAAGAAACTATGACAATTGGCTTGCAAACAATCCAAGTTCAAGAGCACATATTTTTTTGTTGATGCTCTCAATGCAAAAATGTGGAACTTGCAACCATAGAGTAGTAGTATATATTCCTTGTATAAAATGTTACTTCAAAAAAAAAAATAGCATCATCAATAGAGTACAAGCACATGTTTGCTTCCCAAGCCCAAAAATGGCATGAAGAGAATGCAACACAAAATACACTTTACAATGGTGGCTTTCAAAGGTTTTGATATTTCATTCTAGGCATCTCAAAATTTGATGTTCATCTATTCAAAAATGTCTTTCCCAATGTGGTGGATATGATGCGAAAGTTTTTGGAAAAGCCCCTTCCATTGATGAATTGGAAGTTGAAGTGACAAATTTATGGAATTTCGTTCATTGTAATTAAAGCCAGTATATTACTGAAATTGTCACAACAAGCAAATTTGTTGGCCATCTTGGAAGACTCCATGCTATAAGGCTCTTAGAGGGAAGGAGCTTAACAAGAAACTGAAGTCCTTGGATAAGGACTTGTATGTCATTAAAGAGAATTGGGTGAAGTATGTTTGCACAATTGTGCTTGCACGTGGCACTAGAAGAAAATCAATCATTTTTGCAATTGAATTCTTTGGGGCTATGTTTCTAAAGTCAATATACATAATAGGCAATGTCAAAACAAGAGATTACATTCATGGTGTTTTTAATTTGTAGCTCAAAAATTTGGACTTAACATGTGGTGGAAGTTGTCATGGATGATGCATTAAACTGTGTTTGTGTTGGTGAGCGTGGGTGATGGTGACTTTAAATTCCAGGTGCCCCGAGGTTCATGCTCTATATTTTGAGTGCTCTTGCCTTTATCTTTGGAGCTAGGTTCTTTCTCTTATGGCCTAGGATTATTCCATGATTAACTAAGGTGGTGACCAAGGTAAGGCCTTGTCTTAGATATTTGGGGGGGCTTAGGACTAATCAAAACTGGCCTCAAATTAAAGGAGATTCAACAAGGTTTTAGAAAAAAAAAATTGTTAACTTTTCAATAAGCCTCATAAACTACAAAGTCTATCACGATGATCATGGATGTACGCAAAAGAAGGATGATGCTATTGAATATCCTATTACATGGCATTTTTTTGAATATAACAATATATTCAACTATATCTCTTTATAATAATGATTTATATTGAAGGCAAAGACCTATAATTGAAGAAATATCTAAAGAATGGCTATTTGACATATGTATTATAGGGGGGGTCAATTTTATTCGACATATAAAGATTCAACATACAAACCAACTAAAGGGCGAACTTACATGGAAGGCAAGTTACTTTGTAAAGAGACATACTTCAAAGCCAAATGAATCGGCACATCCTTAACTATTGAATTGACTCAAATAATGGATATTTGGAGCTAGTCATTTTATTTGTGACTCTTCTAACAATTACGAACTTCGAGTGTTTAATCTTGATTGGTTAAACATGACATGACAGATCAACATGTAAGCAGTTGTACATGTGTCATTGTTGAAATTCACACCTATGGGAGTGCCACAAAGTGTGCTATTGATCTCCTAAGACTTTGTGATTGCACATAGATTGAAAACCAAGATCTATTCCATCAATCTAAGGCAAGAGCACTTTTCAACATGCATAAATCAATCAAACAAGTACATTCACATGTGTGGAGACTTGTACTACTGAAAATTAAGTACGAAATGCCCTCCTCTCGGGTAGAGAGAAGATCCACAATCAAGAATACTCAAGTAGAGAGAGAAACTAATTTTGACTCAAAATAGTGTAGAGATCTTAGAACTCCAAAAACTTACAATACAAATGGATTGATGGCTCTATATGTAGCTACTCGAGATAGAGAGGAGTGAAACATCATTGGACCCCTTCTCTTTTCCTCCTCAAAACCCTATTGGTTGAGTGAGATATGAGCCCTTAATCTTGATTGGGCCAAATTGATGAATATTTCTCTTTTGATTGGACCCTAACTCTCATGCCAACACATAGGGTCATGTCACACACCAAATCTCTACTTGACAAATGTCATAAGCCTAACTTGTCTAGAGCTACATCACAACCTACAAGATCTATTAGAGTTTGCATCTCACTCATAGTGTAGATGTTGGTTTTTCTACATTGGCAAGATTGGTGAGTTGTTGTCTTTCTAACCCAAGATCATTTTGTAGATTTGGATCTTAATTGATCTGAAATCTTTCACATGGTATAAGAGCTTGTGTTTCAGGTTATGAAGGAAACAATCACATCTATCAATGATTTAGAGAAGATATCAATGCTAGAGCATGCTAGATTGGATTCTACACCAAAATCGAGTTTCTTGCATTAGAGGAAGTTTGAGTTCAAAAAGACCGCATATGAATTTGTGCCAAGATCTCTTTTGCATTTTGTCACCATTTTCAACCAATACACTAATTTTCGTCGATTCTGACATATCAATCAAAAGTTATGCCATTTTTAGTGTAGACTCAAAATGTGACTCAAAGAAGTAACATTACGTTAAAGCCACTATGTCAAGAAACTATTGGGCCACATGTACAAAAGAAGTGAATAAAAGTGAATAAAACATGAAAAAGGAATCTTGACAAAAGGCCCTTTTGTGTTTAAAACTCCTCTAATGTAGATCGGATCTTTTGTAGATCAAAACTCAAAATAGGTTTATATTCTTGATCAATTCTGAGTTCACAACATAGTTACTAAATGTGGCCGATTTTTTGAGCATTGGAAAAGCCTAGGTGGTGGCCTCAAGATTGCTTATCAAGTTTTAGGCAATTTCATATGGAAATTGAAATAATCAATTTTTTGTGATTTTGTCAAAACTCTAATTTTGATTGGATCTCTAGATTGTGAGGTTACTAAACTTCATTCGAGTGTGTTTCAATCTTAGGAAGTGGCAAGAGTCATTAGATTGAGGATAGATCATAGGTTGATCAAGATTTCACTATTCTATGTGTTGATTTGCTTGGTATAAGTGCTAGAAGAGAATTGAGAGGTTCCATATCTTTGTAATTTCTTTTTGAAAACATTTGTTATATTTTAAAAGAGTGCTTTGTGCATTGGAACATGTTGAAACAGAGGATCAGGTCATTGCTACATGGCTACATCAAGTGGATTCATGTTGGAAGGCAATGATAGGCTTACCTCAAGTAACTATTCATTGTGGAAAGTGAGGATGGAATTACTTCTTGAGATGAATGATGTTTTGTTTGGAAGAGAGGCCATCAACACAACAAGATCAAGTGAGGTATGACAAGAGGGCCAAAAGAGCTCTACATATGATAAAAATGAACGTTACCAATGAACTTCTCAAGGAAGCTGGTAAGTGTACTTCATCAAGTGAGGCTTGGGAAGCTTTGAAGAAGCTTTATGAGTCCAAGTCTACTTATAGCGTGTTGGCTCTAAGAAGACAAATCTTTCAAAGTTTGCAAAAGAGTGAAGAGAGTCCAAATACTTTTGTTTTGAGAGTGAAAGCTTTGAATGATGAGTTAGCTTTCATTGATGAGAGCATTAAGGAAGGAGAGCTTGTTCAAGTTATTCTTAATGAATTGTTGGATGCTCATGCTAACATTGTTTAAAGTCTTGCTAGAGATCAAGGAGACAATCACTCTTGATGAGGATGGTTTGGATGTTCAAAGTGTGTGTGTGTGTGTGTGTGTGTGAGAGAGAGAGAGAGAGAGAGAGAGAGAGAGAGAGAGAGAGAGAGAGAGAGAGAGAGAGAGAGAGAGAGAGAGAGAGAGAGAGAGAGAGAGAGAGAGAGAGAGAGAGAGAGAGAGACTCTTCCCCAATTCAAGAGCTAAAATATAGCATTTACAAAAGGATGTGCAAGATATTCATGTTTTAATTAGGACTAGGATCACTTTGTAAGACAATCAAGTAGTGATATGTGCATATTGCTAGATATTCCCCAGACATGATGGACCCCATGGTTTGATCAAACACTAGTTGTTTGTAACCTTTGATGGTCAATAATAATTAATCTAAATGTTATTACTGGACAACTATGGGGAGTACTAGAGACCTATATGAGACTTGCACTGGTGTGATGAATGCACATGCACACATTATAAGTGGCTAGTAGCAAAGAGGCTTGCCTCTAGCATTTTACAAATGGCAAAATTTGGCAATCATGGTTTGGCCCAAATTAATAGCACTAAAGGTAATTGTAGGCGAAATATGGTAAAGATTGGTTTTCTCGAAAACCCACGAGGTAGATAGTGACTACAAATTTACCTTACAATAACAACTGGAGGACATCATTAACAATTTTACAACTACTCATTAAGGCATCAAATGCAAATACATTTCACTTTTGACAAGGACACTCCTTGTGAGATCTTTACTGGCAATGATAGGGCCAAAACATGCAAAGTCCAATAAGTCCCTGAAACATATTGTAATTCAAATGACTTCAATTCAAATTATGGAGTCTTAAGACATGTATATTTGTCAAAAAAATTCGAGATTCATTGGAGAGGAAAAAGATAACAAGTTCATTACCCCATTTCACATAGAAAAGTGAGGTGAAAAGATAACAAGTTCATTACCCCATTTCACATAGAAAAGTGAGGTGCCCCATGTGGCAGTTGACTTGGCTTAGAAAACTATACATGGGGTGGAGATGCAGAGGAGTAGTCTCAACATCTCCACATGCCCTAGGGTCCCTGTTTTTTAGGAGCCATTCAAATTTAACATCCATGTGGTTCATATAAGAGTGGCTTCAGACTAGCGACAAGTCCCACTGCTTGGTCCTTTGACTTGCCGCCCATTTTTTGAATTTTGGCGAGTGAGTTGACCAGGCAATGGACCACCCTCCTTTGAAACTGGGCTGACAATGGAAGGCTGCAATCTAATTGGCCGGTTTGAATGCCTACCATGTGATTGGTCTACTGTGGTTAAGTTGCGCATGACAACTCAACGTGCTGGGCAATGTCCCTAGGCCCAAAAAAATGGGCTTCAGTTGCCCCTTACCCATGCTACTTACCCATGCTATCTCATCTGCCACATGGTGGCAAGTCAAGCTAGGTCAGCTAGGTCTAAAAGGTAGGGAGACCCATTTTCCCTCCCTCGACTCATTGGAGAACTTCATTTTTAATTACTCCCTTTGTGTGTGAAAATACCCTTTTACTCGGCTTTTAGACTATGGCCATGCACAATTCCTACATTGGGAGAGTGGAAGTTTTGGTTCATGGGTGTCTATACTTAGAATAAGGTTTGGGGTCTTTTAGATATTGTGGATGCCCTAATTCTAAAAGTAGACCATTACCGTCCTTTCTCCTAGACCATCTTTTCATGGTTTTAGGGTTAGGGCACAAGACAAAAACGTTAGATAAAATCTTTTGTGAGAGAGAGATAGAATGTCACCCGAGTTAAACAAAATGGGATTTGGAGATTCTCATTGGTCCACGTTTGCCCTGGAACGTCATTGAAGGGCATTTAAAAAGCATTTGAAGTGCACTGAAAATGGGTTGAAAATGACGTGCATTTAGAACTTTCTAGAGAAAGAGCATCTATCTGCCTTTAGAAACTCCTAGAAAGATAAGTTTTGGAAAGAGAGGAGGTATAAAATGGAGAGAGGAGGAGGGTGCCCTTTAGGATAGCCTAGAGAGAGAGAGAGAGAGAGAGAGAGAGAGAGAGAGAGAGAGAGGAGCTCATTTTTTATCTTTTAGGGTTTGTTTTAGGGGTTTTTTAGGTCTCACATGAAAAATAGCAATAATGTGAAATGTGAGTTGAGCGAGAGAGAGAGAGAGAGGGAGAGGAGGGGGAGAGATGGGTGGAAGAATTCCGAGTATTGTAAGTAAAGTTGAAGGGTTGCAAAGAGCATTTGCTGCTGCTTTATCTCCATGGAGTCACAAGCCTGTTTCGCGTTTCCAGGTTTTGCAACAGCAGATGCGAGGGGCAAAGGTCATGTTTCTTGCAAGCTTATCTTCCTCATCTGCTTTCATATATGTCGTTTTTCTTTCATCAACTGCTCACAGTAAATTTCCTTCAGGTTTATCATTCATTTTTGGTTAAACAAAAGAAATGGCTACAATTCAATAGAACAGGAGTTTAGATCCATGTTTATACTTGTGTGACTGTATATTGACTGTAAGTTGGCTGTTGGCAGAGCAAAAGTGTTGTGGAAGATGGAAAGTATGAGGCTTGGGAGCCTGAGGTTGCTGCAAAAGAAGCACCTCGATTGATGAAGCTTGTGCCGAAGAAAGGTTCTGCCAAGACGCTTGTTAAGAAGAAGCCACACAAGTCTTTTAGGCTGCGCACTGAAAAATACATGCGGCCATTCATGCTGGATGTGTTTGTTTCAAAAAGGTTCATACATGCGTCAATTATGCATAGGGTTACCAGCAGAGTAGTTGCATGTGCTTCAACAAATTCAAAGGAGTTTAAGCCCAATCCTTCGCGGACAGATATCGGGGCTTGCAAGACGATCGGCGAGTACCTAGCCGAGCGAGCCAAAGAAGCAGATTGCTTCACAGCCATGTATGTTCCGCGCCCAGGGCAAACCCCCTTGGTGCAAGGTAGAATTGCAGCAGTGGTTAAATCAGTTGCTGACAGTGGAATCACTTTGTTTCATGGTGAGAAAGGAGTCACACTGAGCTGTTAGCTGCCTGATCGGTATGTTCCAAAGAGAGCAGATAAATTCTCAAAGTCGCTCGCCGCCCTATTTGATCAAGCCAGTTGGTATAATCACTAGCACACATGCAATCTTTTTTTTGAAGAGGATCACTTTTTCCTCATACAAGGTGATTCCTGTTCAACTAGTCTTCTTTGAAAGATCCCAATTTATTGCATAATGTTGGGTTGGTTTGAACTGCCAGGGGACATGAATCCTGCCAATGCAGGTCTTGCTCCTAATTGACTTTCACAAAATAGCTCATGAAGCAACCTTATATTCAAAAGATTGTCTTGAAGCTTGTCAACTAGAGGTCATATTTTTCGGGTACCATTGGCCGAAGTCTCTTTACAAATGCTTGGCAACTACTGTTGTTTTATGTCTTGATGAGATGTGTTTGAAGAACTTGTGACAGATAAGAAGACACATGAGAAAACAATTCCCTACAAACATCTATCATCATGCTTAGAAGCATGATGAAACAATGAAGTATAAAATGTTCTCATTTTTTTAATAAGGAGGTAGGAACTTCCTTTGATTAGCTTTCTTGCCCTTTAGTATTAACCTTCAATATGGCACAATCTGCCCTCCAGCTTGGAGAATTGATAGAAACTGAGTACATTGGTCTTAAAAGAACTTTATGGAAGATATTGCAACCATGCCCTTTAGCTTGGAGAAGCGATAGAAAGTGAGTACATTGGTCTTATTCAAGCTTCATAGAAGATGTTGCAGCCATATACCTCTGCATGAGACTTGCAACTATTCTTGGTGATGATATGAGGGTTTATTCAAGTTGATATATTGATGTCAGAGTTTAACCATGTCTTTTCTTTTGTACGTATGTCCTAATCATCCCAAATTGCTCGTTTGATTAGGACAAAATTCAAATATGACTTTACTTCTATTTCAATCACAAATACTTTTCATGTTCTTTTAGATTTGCACGTTAAACTTGGGTTTGCCCTTCAGCTTTAAAGAAATGATGGAAACTTAGTACGTTGGTCATTGTACAAATGTATGAGAGCTAATGTGGATATGTGTGTGCATGTGACCTACACCTTCTCTATGGCACTCACAATGTGAGTAGGTATGTCATAGCATTTGGTCCACACTATGCATGATGAAGTTGATGGTCTAAGACATTCTGGTTACACCAAATAAGGTGGAATATTGCATGTCTTTTTTGTTATTTCTTAGTATGTTGGTTGTCGTACTGAAAGCTAATGTGGACATTTTTTTTTGCATGTGACTTGCACCTACTCTAGGGTGTTAGCGATGTGCTAAAGTAACATCTTTATGGGTCAAAATACAAACCATAGCTGCCGAGTGTTTCTGGAAACGCGTTCAGAAATGTGGTCAGAAACGCATTTCTGAACCGCATTTCTAGTTTGGGCCAACATTTTTCAGAAGAGGTTTTTTTTGGATTTTGTGTCAGATTAAAGCTCTAATCAAGGGCATTGCATTCATGTAGGTTGTTTCGGTTACAGTGTGGTCTAGTTTAGGTGCATCAATCCCTGTTGGATTCTGTCACAGATAAAAATGCAAAATGGCTTGTCGTTTTAGGGCTTGAGTTCCAGGAATATCATGGAAGAGAGAGAGAGAGAGAGAGAGAGAGAGAGAGAGAGAGAGAGAGAGAGAATCCCAAATGGTACATCCAAGGTGAGTCAAAGTGAGTGACACTTAAAATAGCTGTCAACTGTATTTTACAAATAGTTTGAAAATGTTATGTTCCTAACGGACATAGTTTTATTGGCCCTTGGTTTGGGTCAGTGGTAATGCTAGCAAGGACAGGATGTTAGTTCTTGTACTTTTAAGGACATTACCTTCAAGCTATTTGGAGTCGAGGCTATCTATGATGTTTGAATTTTGTAGATTAAATCTCTAGATATACTAGAAGAGGCACATAGGGCTAAACTTGAATTTTGTGGCAATGATATTGACATGACAGAAGAAGATTGCGTGTCCTCGTGTGAAAATGAAACTATTATTGAGGTGTGTGACAATAATATATTAATGCAATTAATTTTTTATAATCTGTTTTTTTTTTGCGATTCTGTGCCCAGAATCGCGTTTCTGGAAACATTTTTTTCCCTAGAAATGCAATTCTGGGCAACTATACACAAACCACTAAGAAAATCATCAAAACTAAGAACGTGTTTAAAACATGTGAGTTTCAAACCTTTCAAACGTTTGATTGCAAGTAACAACTATAATCTATTATGATAGTAGCACCATTCAAAGTATTTAGTAGATGTGTGGCCATAGGACATTGGTTTTTAATTACAATCTTGTTCAACTCTCAATAATCTACTCACATTCGTGAAGATCCTCTTTCTTTTGAACAAGGATGGATGTGATAAAGAAGGATAATAGCTAGGGCATATCTATTCTTTGTAATCCTCATTTTGAAATTTCATTTTTTCTCAAACTTGTTTCATGAGTTGGTCTATTTTACATGATTGGATTTGCGAATAAATGCAATGTTATGTTTTGATCTTAGAAACAAATCTTCTTTGAACACTTGTACAAGTTGAGTGATCTCATCTCTTGATCCAAACTTTCTTTAGGATTATTTCGCACATTGAACATGCAATTTTACTTTACAAGTACTAATATATAGATCATGTAGGAAGCAAACATGCATACACTCACAATAAATTATGTGTAACTAAGTAGTTGGAACCAAGGGTTTAGGAGGCACGTTTGATTTGATTCACCATAATTTAGTGAAGCCCACCATTGGACTTGAACACGATATACATGAGTATTTCAGGCAATGTGGGGCTTTTGCATTTGTGTCAACATATGTCCATTATAATTTGTGAAGATCCATCCTTATTTTGAACAAGGATGATTGTTGTTGAAAAAGGATTATAGCTAGGGTGTATATGTCCTTTACAAATAAATGCGATCGTATTTGAACATGTTTACTAGTCGAGTGACCTCATATTTTGATCAAACTTTCTCTAGTACCATTTTGCACATTTGACATGCTACTTTGCTAGCACTAATATATAGATCATGTAGGAAGCGAACATGCATATACTCATAATTAATCTTGTGCAACTAAGTTGGAACCAAGGGTTTAGGAGGCACGTTTTGATTTGAATCATCATAATTTAGAAAAGCCCACCTTTTGTATTTGAATTCAGTATACATCAGTATATCAAGCAATTGGGGCTTTCGTGCCAACATATGCCCAATACAATGTCAAATTGTGTCAATATGTTATTTCAAATTCCAACTTATTAGTATGATTTTGAAAGGTCAATGGAATTCCATAACCCCTGCTACCTACAGTTTTGTACCATTTCTATTGACCATCTTGATGGAAGCAGGCTTTGAATTCCAATCTCCCCTAGTAGATGACAAAGCCGACATGGAGGCATATGTACTTGTACCACTCATTTGCCTTTTATGTCATGAACATTGTTGCCTTCTAGCTTTACATTTGATCCATCATGTCAAGGTGTAAACTTGGTCAGCCATTCTCGATGAGGAGTCATGTGCATAGAAGCTCGTAAATCTATGTATCACCCAACATTTGATTTCTTACATGAATCATCCAATTCCTTACTTGATATGAAAGTAGAGAAAGGCTCAATGATTGACAATAGCATTATATGCACATTCTTCGGCCATATTACCAAGTTTTTATTATTATTTTGATTATAACATGCTTTTTATGCTGAAAGAAAAATGGCTATGCTTATTTCGATAGTTGCAGTTTCCATCCCACTGTGGAGTGAACTTGGATTCACCATGCTTGTTCTCTTTCTTGTCTTGTTTTTTCTAGAAGCAATTGTTAAATAAACATAGTTATAATCGAAAGAATAATCTCATGTCTAGGGTGTTACAAGGATGTCTAGAAATTGCTTTTTTATTGTAAAGGTTGCTCCTTGTTATCACCTCTAGACATGAGATTCAATCTCTTCATCTCCTCTGAAAGTAACATGGAGCTGAGCCCCTCAAATGAAGGTCTTGTTTCTCTTAAGGAGAGTGTGAAGACAGTTTTGATATGCTTGTGGAAGGCTTAGTATTAGGTGACTAATATCAAATCAAGAACGACTTTTCCTATACACGCGAGTTGATTTCTCAACTCCTTGATCATGGTCATAGAGTCATTGATAGTATGTAATCACTATAAACTACTTGCTATATGAGGTTCCATGTCAAAATTTGATTGCTAAGAAACATACATGCAACTTAATTTCAAAAATTTTGAGCCTCATGTTATGCATCTTGATTTTTAAGGTGGGCTTATTAAACATGGGACTAGAGAAACTTTGGATGCTAAGCTAATCAATTGGGCCAATGTCATTGGATTTAGGCCTCATGTTATGAATGAACCATACCAATTTTTTCTATCATAAGCTATTTTTACAATACTCAATGTTAGTAGATGAAGAAACTTAAGGTTTCTGCCCACAAAGCATCATTAGCTTATGAACCGCAAACTGCAATCCATCACTATCGCAATTGCATCGGGACATATGTGCACAACGACGATGGCGAAGTTCCACAGGTGCAATAAACCACAAACCGCAACTTCAAGCAACAAATGAAGACGTTTGTAGAGAACCGCAAGTCAACTCTTGCAGTTCACAAGCGATGACCAAAGGCCAACCACAATGGCCTAAACTATGGTTATAAAGGCGGCCCTGAAGTCGGCACACTTTACGACCCACGATCAATGAAGTATCGGGAGAACAAACTGACACTACGGATGAAGCTAACAACGAAACTAAATGTCGCGACGTGGTAGGTTTAGCAGTTCTTGTAATCATTCATTTACATTAAAGACCATCTTCTTCCTCTGATCATATATATAGAGGATGAATGGGAGAACGAATATACACAGAGAGGTGACAGACAGATAAATGAACAACTGAGTGTTGAATGTGAGGATGAAAAGCCGTCCACTAGTAAGTGAGACGAGCTGAGTCGATCAGACTTCCAAGGCCAGACATAGAGAGATATAGATAGAAGTATTTGCTAGTAAGCACTGTTTATCTATTCTATTTGTAAGAGACAAAGTTTCTCTTGCGATAACGCGCTGTGCGGTATGCCAAACATCGCTCAAAGAATCACTATAAATCAATAGATGTTTTTTTTATCTTGTCTTCGACACATAATACTTGACTACGTTATGCTTGTCAAATGTTCCTCTAAGATCAACTGTTATTTGTTTTTCCACGTAAAGGCTCATCATAACTAAATAAGCAGTAGATCAGAAATATTTGACTACACCTTAGAAGAGAAAAGATCTTAATTAGAATCAGTAGCTATAGTTCAGAGTTCGACTCTATCTAGGTATATCAAGAATCTATCAAAATAGGACATTCCAAATAGTGAGATCGCAACAAGAACATTGCTCATTGATCGAGTGTAGGAGAGAATCAAAGTGTGCCTCTCTAATTACAACGCTTCCATTCTTCAACAAGAACAGAAATATTCAATACACAATTCAAGATTCCAACAATAGACAAAACTAATAAACCACAACTTCTTTTGTAAAGGCGAGTTGGACCTATTGAAAGATACAAAAAAGGATTGCTGGGCCATTTTACAAATAGTGAGAATTGACTTTACCAATTTATTTGTTCAAGTGGAAAAGTTGACATCTATATGCATGATTTTTGTTGTAACATAAACGATGAATATGTAACTTTACCATAGAAATGTAAAGATTTTTTTTTATTTTTTTATAGGGAGTTGAGTGAAATAATCTACATAAGACAACTAGATAAAAAGGGAAAAGAGCTATGTTTTAGATTGCACAAAAGCTCGTATGTTCTCAATTTATGTGTTCGTATTGAGTTTGAGAGTTATAAGTTGGAATCATAGGAGACGATAGTCTATGGCTTTTTTTTGTTATGAAAGCAAGTACATAGCTTAAAGGCATGCTATATGAGAGAAAATGCTATTAAGACAAGGGATGAACATTTTGAAAATTCTAAAGAGACTCCCATGTAAATAATGAATGACAATCAAAGCATGATAGCTTTTGAAAGAAACTCAATTCATCACAAGCATACCAAGCACATTGACATTTAGTAAAGAAAATTTCATGAAACTTAGGACAATGATGGCCATTATTGGTATTTATATCTTCTTTGACAAAATGTCAATATCAATTATTGTATTTAGAGGTTAAAAAATAGTTTCCTAATAAAAACATGCTACTGCTTATTGAAAGACCTATATATTCGATTGATGATATTTATAATGCATTTTGTTGACACTTAGAACTCTTTCAAGATCATTAATATGTAAATGCAAATGTTATATTTATGCCAAAAAGACAAACTAGTTCAACAATTTTTGTTATCGATCTTTCATCGTTTTGACACAAAACTTGTAGGTAGTCATGGTGCTCTTTATCTATTCAAAAATTGATATTACGTTAAAGAGAAGGTTGGAACACTTGTTGTTGAGATGCTCAAGATCTTTTGCATGAAACTAACAGCACATGTCATATTCACAAACATGAAACATGTTAGTTGATTAGTGTATATGTATTATAATTGACAATTGAATTCAGCATAGACAAGAGACAATAAACTCAAATTTGAAAATCTAATAATAGATCCAGTACATATGATGATGGTGCTATCCAATCTGTGCACCTTGGAGAAGGGCTTCAATGGCGATCTTGAATAGACTCTGGACGACTGATGAGGAATGCTTCTCAATGTGGTAGCTATATAGTGGTGACCACCATCAGAGAGAGCAAACATCCAAGTGTCAAAAGGGTGCAAAACACCAAAAGTGTGTTTTTGCATAAGGAGTCGGACCCCCCGCACCCCTTGTTTCTCGGGGGGCTCCGCCCCCCGAACCCCTCGGACTTCCTGCTATGCAATCCAGCCGTCTCATAACCATCATGGTCTCACATTAGACCCCATACTAACAACCGTGCTCAATTATGGCTTCTCCTCATAAGTTTAGAGGTGAATGTTTAGTTATGTCTAGCAATATGGATCTGCTTGATATCCAATTATAAGAATGTTTATACCTTAAAGCCATATATTAAGTATTATGAATTTTGAGCTATTTCTTTTGCAAAATGTTGCTTTTCTTTTCAAATGTTAATTTGTGTGGTCAATCCAACTTTACAACAATGATGGATTATCTCTAGTAATCGCTGTTATGGATTGTCATCGCGTATTTAGTTGAATTAAAAAAAAAACAAAGTTCATTGTTATAATAGACACTTTGGGTGTAAAAGATTTAAGCCATTATTGTGTAGAAAAAAGATCATTTTTGTTACATCAAAATATGCGAAAGAGTTGCGTGAGATTAAAATTATCAATTTGAAACTCTTTCATAAAAAAAACATTTGGGGAGCCCTTCTCTTCTAACTTGATCCTGATGAAGGGATCTTGGACAGTGATTAAGGGAATCTCAAGACTTTAATTAGTCAATATAGACCAATATCATTCGTATATGGTACTTAGGGCTTTGATTGATTACATGAGAATTGATGTAGAATTATTAACTATAAAAATAACATAGGTGTGGACTACTTATAATAATATAGGAGTAAGGAGGTGAGTTTTGATTCTATTAGTTTTGATTTATTATTGACATCATTGTTTTTTTGATGTTTCAATGGGAGTTTTTGACACCTATTTAGAGGTGGAGCTTACGTCACGTCTCGTGAGGGCTTGGTAGTATGAGATGCCATAGCTAGAGCCAAATAGTGGATTTGGTATTCATTAGTAAATCTTGTAGCTTGTGTGTGTGTGTGTGTGTGTGTGCACATCATGAGGCCCAATCAAATTGTGAGGTGGAGATCATGAGGTGCAATCATGATGAGAGGTGCACACACTTTTGGCTTTCTTCACACGTGTGAAAAGTACACATGGTGTTAGATCTTGCCTAAGGATGGATGGCATGCATTAGAGATATTTTGAGCACCAAAAGGGCCTTTTGTCAAGATGCTATTTCTGACTTTTAACTATTCGACGTACACTTGGCCTAGTTATATATTTACACCTGTGAAAGACCGTAACGTTGTTTGTCGGTTAAATTTTTTTTTGAGCTTTTCAGTCATATTTTTTTACAATTCAAAACTCCCGTCAGGCAGGGTACCGACTTGTGATTGGACCGTAATTGTTGCTCATGAGTTTCTCGAGTGCTTGGGACTTAACACTTGTGGTTAAAGTAAGTCTCTGTTGATCTAACCGTAGTTAGAGTAACATATATGGTTTACGAAAGACCGCTAGCATTTATTACAATTTTGGTTTTCTATTTTCATACTGATTCATTTGCTTTTAGTTTCAAACTCTATTGTTCATCTTCTTTTAGCTTTGTAATGGCTTCCGAAAGCTGTGACCATGAAGCAATATTGTCTCAGTTTCTGTTTGTAATGAAAAAGACTCTGATGGCTCTTGGATACCACATATCTATAGAAAATTTTAGTGGGTTTTCATGCATCCCTCATCAAGAGATGTTTTTCTTAAAAAGAGAAAATCAAATATGGATTATTATAGGAGCTTTTGGAAAGGTAGAATTTTAGAATTCAAAGTTTCACCTGGTGGTCGATCCGTTTTAGAGGTCTTGGTTCAACATGTGTACATGCATAAGGAAACTAGAGTGGAAGGCGTAAGCTCAAATGACAAACTCAAATGCAATTGTAAGTTTTGGAGAATTTTGACTTTGAGCTTTACATCAATTATTTAGATGTGTACCTGAGTATTTAAATGATATTTATATTTTTTATGGGTTTCTGCAGATTTGTATCTAACAAGCATAGTCGAATGACAACCTATACAATCTCTTGTCGGCATTATGGACGTTATTCATTCTGATATTAGTCTTTGTAATATAAGAATCGCTCCATGAGATCACTTTTGGATTCTTGTATTTTCTTCTATGATTCATCTTACACACCATCCATTAATAGTTTAGGTGGAAGATTAGAGGCGATACCATAAAACTCTTCCTCAAGAGAAGAATGGATTCCTCCAGATTCTACCATAGCAGAGAGCTTCCGATCAAGATTTTTTATGGACATTCAAAACTGTATGAAATGTAGCACAGGTTCAAAAATTAATAGATTGCATTGGTTTCTGCCTTTTGCAAGTTTTGTAGATTTTTTTGTTGAGTGTAATAACAACGACAATGTTATTTGTAGTGATTTAATAGAAAATATGCTATCAAGCAGATGATCAATGGGATAAAAAGAGTGCATCTTCATGTGATGATATATTTTAATACATTTGTATTTTATATCAACAAGTAGTTACACTTATATATCGATATTTACATTTCAATAATAAGTGTCTAAGGCAGATCACCAAGCACTGCAACTTCACTATCCACCTCTGGGACAACTTCATCTGGGACAACTTCATGCTTGTAGGACCTTGCAAACGATAATAGGACTAGTAGCATTTCATGTCAGAAATGATGTATAGTATTTGTTGATACTTCAGGGCATTGGAACTGCAATTTAAAACATTGAGTGTATATATTAGCCAATGACTAATAACTTATAATTACACAAACATAATATCATCAGGATATTAGAAGTTGAGAAATTTACCTCATGTATGTTAAAATTTGGAGTTTGCATCATATACCAATCCAAAAATGATTTAACATTCCAGATGTAAAACCATCCGTAGCTGAATGCATTGTCTTGTTGCAAAGACTGAAAGATTACAACAGAAAATTATTAAATTATAATTCAGTATAATTTTTAACTACAAGCCATCGTGTAAATAAAAAATCAGTGAAAAGATCCTTTCACCTTTGCATCAACAATTTCCATATTCAGCCCATCTAGCCTGGGCAATAGCTCCACCATCCTCTTGTACAAGGAGTCGACATTGAAACCGGGTGGCAATGAAGGAATTCATTTTCATGCACGCATAGAAAAGTGTGCATTTCAAGCACTTATTCAAAAAATCATATCTCATAAATTATAATGAATCACATCAAACCCTTTACATGTGTGTTCTTCATATATAAATTTATTGATTAAAAAATTTGAGACCTTCATTTTTGAGTAACTTATTTGTAAGATGTGATGTGTCAAACATGTGGGAGTACTGATAAAAATTTGATATTTTCATATATGGGACTACATTGTTGTGAATTTTACATTCAAATTTTAGCCTGTCTACTCTTAAAAATCCTATATGATTATAGAAACATGCCTATTAAAAAAATTGAATTTGGAGATCTATAGAGATTGATACGTGCATTCAAAGTTACCCTTTTAAGTGCTGATAAAAATCACCAAAATTGAAAATATCATATATGAGTGTGTGATACCATGATTTTGACAATATTTTTTTGGTTTGTCTACTTTAAAAAGTATTATATGACCATGGAAACGTGTCTCTCAAATTTTTTTCAATTTGGAGTTATGTAGAGATAGATATGTCATCTAAAGCTGCCTATGTCAAGTGTTGAAAAATATTGAAAATTATTGAAGGATGCTAGAAAGTTTCAGCTCTTTTGGAGGTGCTTTTTACAATTCTTTGTTTGGTTGTCTACTTTCAAAAATCCTTTTATGACCATAGAAACATGTCTATTAAAAAAAAAAATCCAATTTGGAGTCCTATAGAGATATATACGTGCACCTAAAATTACCCATGTGAAGTGCTGAAAAGTGCTAAAAATTGAAGGTTTTTGGGGGCAGATTGCCATCAATTGAGAGAAACAATTTTTAAGTCTTCCAGTAACACAATGAAGAGTCAAGTCTAGTTCCATGTACAATTGATAGATTGAAATTTCAATCATTTGATGGCATGTTATGTCTTGTCAAGTGACCAAGGATTTTATGTGCACTTTTGTGCGCACGCCCACAAAAATGTGCTGAAAACAAATCTCGTGTTAAAGATATAATGTGCACACTCCAATGTGTGTTGCCAACAATGAATGACTAAAATCTATAAGAGTTTCCAAAAAAAAATCTTACAAAAAGAAATTATCTTACTCTGCACAGTATGGAATGATGAAGATGGTTGCCTCCTCACTTATGTGCTTGAAGAGCCTTCTAGCTTTTCTCTCTCGATGCAACAGATGCCCAAAAAATGGAGATACAACACAAATTCTCCTTGGTGATTGTACATGTGTATTTATGTAAATAATATACACACGCGGCTTCAAGAACTGTATCTGAGATATGGGAGGTCTTTTCCTTAAGCTCCTTACAATGCTTATCTTTGATATGCATTTTAAAATCAATATCATCTTCACAAAACATAAATTCTCCTCCAAGATCATCTATTTTTTTGGCTATATACATATCAAATTCAATGTATCTTTCAGAATAAAAAAACATATGCTTTGGATCATTAGGGAGTGTTAAAAAATTCTGATGAAGATTCTTCTAACGAATTCCAGATGCTAAAAGAGCTCAATGGATATCAAGTGAAGGAATCGAACTGCCAAACTACATTAAGGAGTGTCGACAAATAACCGAGAAGGAGTTCCAGAATTCAGATTTATCGGGAACGCCAATATTAGAAAAGTTGACAAGTTGCAGACCGGCCAATGAGCGAAAACAAAGCCCACCAACACCTCCCCAACACATTTTATGACAACGAGAAAAAAAGCATGGCCGAGTCAGCATAAAGACATAGATCTATTTGTAACATAACGTCAGACACCCGTAGAAGGTGCATTGTACTCGTAAGCCTATGGCACGCATATATCATTTTCTGATTGAACACTGAAATTGAGGCCTTCTGAGTCTTCTGAATTTGAAAGTGCTCCATTCATGATTGTGAGACTGACTCTTTCCAAATTTGGCCTTTTATAATTTCAGATTCATCTAACTTGAGAACAACCATCAACTTGTTATTGACATTCTCATTTGTAATACCATAAAAATTTATGATGAATGTTAATAACTGATTAATGTCAATAAATAAATTGTTGGAATTGTTATATGCTAGACTTTCTCCTTTCGAGCAATACACTTCATTGATATGAGATGGATTACCAACTATTGTCTGCATACCATGGTTTAACATGTCTCTTTTTTAAAAAAGATGAAATGGTCGTGGGATTGGAAACTTTTTAATATTTACTTGTGCAAATGCCTCCTTTATCATCTTAAACATTGTTGCATATGCTTCCCTACTGATGCTAGAAAAGTCACATGCCCCCTGAAGCAATGTAGTGTCTAATATTTTTCCAACTTCATCCATAATGCTATCAGTAATTGAAGCCTTAATCTTTTTCATGATCTGTTTTGAGTGGTTATACGAATGTACTCTGACTGTTAGATACAAAACTGAGTTTTATAACTGACAATTTCCATAGAACTTGATTTTACGTTAAATTCTGTAATTGTGAAAAATCAGTTTAATGTCGCATGTCTTGCATGCCTGATGGACATTAATGTAGTAAAACTAATAATTGTAATTGGAAGCAGTATCTCTCAATCACTCATGTAAGGGCAGTGTGGGCCCCTCCCCTGTAGGGCTTCTTGGCGAGACCAGTCCCCCGTCGGGAATTTTCCCCTAACTCTCTCTCTCTCTCTCTCTCTCTCTCTCTCTCTCTCTCTCTCTCTCTCTCTCTCTCTCTCTCTCTCTCTCTCTCTCTCTCTCTCTCTCTCTCTCTCTCTCTCTCTCTCTCCCTTTGACACACACACACACACACATCTCACACTCTTTTTCATTTTTCACCTCTCTCTCACACACACACACATCTCACACATCTCACACACTCTTTTTCATTTTTCACCTTCAATCCTGTGTGAGCTGCTGTTTCCAAGGTGGACAAATTTCTTGGCATTATAGGCCAAATAGTCGATGAACCATTCTTGATGGCTTGTCATGTGTTATGTTTCTCTAGAGCCGAGGAACCACTCCTCCAATTGTTCGACATGGTGATGGTTCACCATGAAGGCTTCCTGCTCGTTGTCATCGTCTTCTTGGATCTTCTACTTCGTGTTTGTTACCGTGAGTCATAGAAAAATTGGATGATGTGGCCTAGTTAGGCTATAGAGGTGTCCAGTGAGGTGTCACAGTGCACTACTAATAGTGCATAGGCCTTGAAGGGTATAAGTATACTAGTGTATGCTTTATTGTGATGTTAGTAGCTATATGCTACTAGTGTGACTCCTCAATCTCTTGTGAGTAATTGATCCATAGCTTGGGGGCTAGATCTGTATGATCTATGGTTTGGTTGGATTGGTTTGTCCACCATCTGTTTCCCTAATGTTGCTTTGTGTGGCTTGCTTGGCTAAAGTATCCTTGGTGAGGGACTTTATAGGCAGGGGAAGGGGCAGATACATTTGAGGACATGGATGGTTCAGAGGATGGTTTGGAGGACCTAGAATCCAAGTTGTTGAGGGCCTTTGATATAGAGTTGTCTGTTGAGTGTGCTATTGAGAGTGATGTATCCTGTCCAAGGCCACTAGCGGACAACTTTTAGGATGTTTACACTGACATAGAACATGAGGAGGTATTTAGCATGGGGGGTGATTCCATTCCTCCCTCTGAGCAATTTTCTTTTGATGACAAGTTGCCCATTGGTGGTAATATAGATGCAAAGACTCAAGCTGGGGCTGATACAATTATATTTGGTTTGGGTGAGACAGCTGATACTCAACTTAGACCCTCCAAGATGGACATTGTTTTGGGGAGACAACCGCCATCTACAAGCATCGTCATGACCACCATTGCCAGTGTCACGTCCATGTTGGATTTCTATCCTCTCCATACCTATCTCTCTCATAATCTAGATCCATTCACTATCTCTCTCATAATCTAGATCCATTCACTAGCTGTTGTAAATACTTGTACAATCGCATACTGTGCAGAAATATACTTGTTTCCTAACAGTATGCAAAAATACAAAGGAATAGATGACAGTGTCCTGACGACTCAGCCGACATTGACTATTCGACCACCCTTCGACTATTTGGCCTACTCCGACTATTCGTCGGTCACATTGACTCAATCTACACTGACCATTCGTCGAAAACCCGACATCAACAATTCGACTTCTCCAATTAGTCGTATGTCACTATCAACTCCAAAAGTCTACTTGAACAATCGGCGGCTCATTACTACCTTCATACGGCCAGACAAAATCTCTAACAGATTAAGATACTGACCGAAGGTGACTGCCAACAACACGTAGTGCTTTAATCCTAATTGTAAGATACAAATCATGTATTTTCCTTGTTCTCTAGCTTCTTTGCTTTGTTTCAAGCTATTCCTTGTTCTTTTTAGCTATGATACTTACTTATTTCTTGTTATTACTTCATTTCAACTATTGTTTTTCTAATTTTTTTATGATTTCTAAGCATGAAACACTTCTGATCTGAGCACACCTTCATGTCAACTAAGTGCTGCCATCCATTGTCCACATATGAGGGAAAGAATTGACTTCTAAATCAATTGATCTGGAGATGATGATACACCATCATATTGAGCACAAATCATCAATAGCTCTACTAGAATTCTGATTGGTGGTCCATAACATTGTCCTTTGATTCTGAGCAGTAGTTCTCAGGTGCTAAACAATGGAATTTCAACTTCTGTACCAAGCATTTGAAGAAGCTATTAGTTGTCATCATATCACCATTGTTCATTTTGGCAATCTATACTAGTCCGTTGGTCCACATGCAAATGAGCGTTGATATATATGTGTATTTTAAGTATCTATCAATCACGTTGAAGCTGTTGTCATACCATTGTAAGGAATTGATCCAACGGGGTTGGCTCAATTGGTTAGCTTGACATCCAAAGTTTCTTTGGTCACAAGTTCGAGCCTCCCCTTGGAAACCAAGAAGCATTGTAAGGAATTGAGTACCGGCCTCTAAAGTACTGAAGGATGATAGCTGGTTTCCAGAACTGAATTGAGAACTGATTATCACCATCGCTGCCAGAGGCTCCATCGTTGCTGGTTGGACCAATAGTATATCTACTCTATCAAGAATGATAGCTAAACTGTACATCAAAAACTCCACATGAACATTGTCACTAGCTAATTTTCAGATTGTCATCATTGTGAAAGGGACTATCGTTGCCTCTGTTACCTTGGCCGTCACTGTTTTCACCATTTTTTGTGTAATGTGTTCCGTTGCAGAGCCATTATTGGTGATAAATACTGAGAAAGTATGAATCATGGTTCATCGCTACTATTGAGGAATCGTGGACATTGCTATGGTTGACTGTGCCATCTGAAGCAGTTCATCGTCTTCTAAGTTATCTGTGAACACTATCAAATGAATCATTACTCTTCAAGCACTTGATTGAGAACTAAAGTATGCTTTGAGAACACAGCTACTTGACTGCAGCTAGGAGTATTCGCACAGCCACTTTTTGGCTCGCACAAGTCAAGATCTAACACTTTTTCAAGCGTGCGACCACTTCCACAAGAGAAAAAAATGATGAAATCAAAATTTTGTTTTTGGCACTAAATTTTATGAGGGAAAGAAAGTATTTGCACAGCCACCTTTGGACTCGTCCAAGTCATGATCTAACCCTTTTTCAAGGTGCGAATACTTCTATGATTGAAAAGTGATGAAAATCAAAATTTTCTTGTCTATATGAAATTCCACGATGCACAACCACTTTTTTGCTCGCACAAGAAAAGATCTATTACTTTTTTAGGTGTGCGAATACTTCTACAGGAGAAGCTACCACCAGAATTGAATTGGTGAGTAGATCGGCAATACAAGAGGACGAGTTGACATGCTTCAAATAGATTTCTCCTCCAATAAGCTTTTCTCTCACAAAATGGTGTGCCACTTCTATATGCTTGCTTCTTGCATGAAATATGGAATTATTGGCAAGAGCTTGGGCCGAGATATTATCACACTTGATCATTGGTAGATCATCTTCCTTGATGCACTTTAGCTCCAATAATAATCTCTTGATCCAAAGCACCTCTTTGGTGGTTGTAGTGAAAATGATGACCCAATTATGAGGCCACGTGGGCTGGGACACGTGCACAAATCCGTTCTCGAAGCGTGTCATTTTCGCACGTGACAGATGTCAAATCAATCATTCTAGGTACGTCGCATTAATTTTGACCAATCACAAGTCGACACGTGTTCCTTCACCACTCCTCCACACGTGCGATTTTTCTTTTTTTATAAATAGGTCTTTTTCGGCTCGGATTTTCATGCAAATTGACGATTGCTTGGCCGGATATCAATTTCAAGCGCACCGCTTGCTCTGATTACCCTCCGTTGACTAATTTGCACTGGAACCGATACTGCCTCGTCCGATATCGCATTCAAGCGCGCATCGCATTTCCTTTCTTCTGTGCTCTGTGTTCTTGCGCTTGGATTCGATACTCCAACTTGTAATATCTCTCTCGAGCGCACATTGCCTTGACGTGCTTGCCTGACCTGCAGTTTGCGCCTGAGAGCGATAATTGGAATTTTACTTTTGTGGTTTTTGTTTAAAATGTCTAATTTTGATTCTAGTTTGTTTTCTTTTTTTCATGAATTTGGTATTACTGATAGGTTGGAGTATTTGAAATCTCTTTTTTCTCCTTTTTTTTTAATTCTACCTTCTATAACTAAGGGCCCTAGTGTGGAGGGATTTTCTGAGATATATCTCAGATTTAAGTCCCTGCTCAGTACTCCGTTATTCAGATCTTAGAATAAGGACATGATTCATTATCGGGAGTTGGTGGCACTCGACAAGCATATCTATAAAGCTAAGCTTGATAGAATATTTACCAAGTTACATAATGATTTCAAGTCTGTAGATGAGTGCCCAATTCATAATAAAAAATGTAGATTTGTTGATTTTCAATCGGCTTTTGTTTTGTTTTCTTTTGTTAAATATTTCTGACGATTCAGAGGCTATCCCTTCCACTTCTGAAGCTGTTTCTTCTAGTGGTACAAAGTTTGAAAAGTCAAAGATTGTAGATATAGATATTTTTTTATTGATATGAGTGTAAATTTAGATGATTGTTCTGATTTTGATCCTGTTCGAAATAGGGCTACGTTTATAGGCCCTAGAACATCCACTATCCTTTCTCCTTTTGATATATCTTTGATCACTTTGCTCACTTATAATATAGATAATAATTTTTTTTTGACAATATCGGATATATCGGATCTTTTTGAATTCACTGAAGCTGAGACTCTTTGCATTTTGAACAAATAGCTTGATGAATTTCCAGATATAATTGATTTTGATGCTGATGATCTTCTCCCTGGTGTTAGCCATGCCATCATGTAAATAAAAAACGTGAAAAGATTTTTTTACCTTTGCATCAACAATCTCCATGTTGATATTTACAATCAGCCCATATGGCCTGGGCAATAGTGTTAGAATAAGTAAGCCCGAGTATCTCTTACAGTTCATGACTTTCCATGTTTAGTAGTAATTTTGAGCTTTTTACTGTTTGTGTAATAGTGTGCATGAGTGCCACCTTAACGACACGTGTAGTGTAAGTTAGGACACGCGTCCCGTAACGGGGACCAAACTGCCATGCAACGGTACCCCACAAGAAATAGACTGTGTATATGTACCTTTCAGTCTCCTTTGTAAATACAGTTCAGAAGTGTTCTCTTGGGTTGGTGTGTGATCTCTCTTTACTGCTTATCTGATTGATGTTAGTTTGCTTGCAAATTAGCTAACTATACTGCCATTAAGGTCCTTGACATGGTATCAAAGCCTGAGAGTGGAGCAGTTCAGGGTTAGTTGAAGCCAAATTTTAGAAAAATTTGAAGAACTGTTTACGGTTAGTCAAGCAAGCAATCGTTTGCAGGTGCAGTAGAAATCAAGCTTCAGCATAAAGCTTTTGGCTTAATTGTTGGAGGGTTTGCGGATCTCAAGGCAACCCTAACCCTAGTTAATGAGTGAGAGGGATTTGGCACCTTGCGTGTGTAGGTCCAACCCGATGATCACACAGTTATTTGATTGATTAGTTAAAAGTTAATAAAAGGACTTTAGGCCTTTTTGCGGGACTTTTAATGTCGCAGGGCCTAGATGTCAAGTTAGTGAATAAAGTTGGGTTTCCCTCCAATTTTGATGATTCCCACACTTTTTAAAATTTGAATAAAAAGAGAGGCAAGACTGGACCAATAAGATTCAGAGGCCAGGGTCCTCCTCTCTACTATAAGAAGGGACCAACTCGAGTTGCTCCTCATATTCATTTCCTCATTTCAATAAAGCAGATTGGTTCTCTTCAGAAATGGTTCGATGAATGTCCTTGCTTTCTATCACTTTTCCTCCATCTCTCATGCTTATTTGGATTTTGCAAATTGTTGGATCTGAGTGTTATTGGAATTGTATGTTATTATACTTTTTATGAGAGAGAAAGGGAGAGAGAAAAAGAGTAAGATATCTCTGTTGTGGATGTGTAGTGTTAAGGGGTTCAATAAAGGTGGTGTTGCAAGGGCAAAGAACATCTTGGATTTGATCCACACAGATTTATGTGGGCCTATGAGGACAATGTCCAAACACACTTCTGAATTCTGAAATTTCAGAAGCCCCCTGCTCGCATGAATTTGATGGTCAAGAGGAAGATCAAGAGATTGGTCTCAAAGGACTTCAACAACACGCAATAAAGGATAGATTGATTTAGCATGAAACAAATGATGATGAGCACAAGACAATTGTAGATAGAACTTGTTTCTTGTTCCTTGTTTCAATAGTTAATCTTGTTCTTGATCGCATTGTAAGTGTTAAGGGATGTGTAGTGTTAAAGAGTAGGGTTAATGGATGTAGAGATAGATGTGAATCCTCCATTCATGTTGAAATCTGAACTAAACTATCGCTCTCATGGGAACGAACCTACGTGTGACAACTAACTCATTCTCTTTGATGCTAAATTGACTAGATCTTGGATTCAGCTTAGGCAAGGAAAGAAACCCACTACAATTTTGGCGTCGTTGCCAGGGAGCTACGCCAATTTTTTAGTTTGCAGCATGATTGTTGGATGGTTAGCTTGCATTAGGCATCTTGTCGTGGCATGAATAGTGTTAGATCTGCATTTTAGGGTTAGTTCAAGATTGATTTTGCTTGATTTGAGTGGATTGGCTTGTTTGAAATCTAATCTGATTAATAAACAGGGAAAGCTATTCAGATCACCAATATTAAGATACATTTGAATCTGAGATATCAGAGAAAATAACAAAAATCGATCAAATCTGTCAGATTGGTCAAAAAAGAGACAAAAGAAACCTTCGCCGAGTTGCAGACACCTTCGGTTTTGTTTACAGAACCTTCAGTTTGAAGGGCAAATATTAATTCCTAGTAGATTTTCAAAAACATTAGAAAAACCTTCAAAAAATATCGAAAAATCGTCAAAACCCTAAAAATTCAAAAAAAGAACCTTCGTCCGATTCACTGTGCTTAGGTGTGATTCAGATCTATCTACTACCAGGTCGGTGAAGAATAATACCAAAAATAGAAAGGTTTTCAGAGGATCAGTTGTCATATTGTCATATTTCTGTCAAAAAGTCACTTTTTTGCAAAAATACCAGTATCACTCTTGAACCTTTGCTAGAGCCTTCACCAAGATTCAAAAACATTCTATTAATAGTAAAATACTATTTTTGAGTTCGACAAAAATTCTTCTTGATCAGATCACAGAAATTCTTGAATTTTACCCTCGCTAGACTACAAAAACTATAATTTCTTGTGTCAGAAACCTTCGTCCAATTTTTCGTAGTTGTATCTGTGTCAGATCCTTCGCTTGAGAGGTTGGCGAAGGTTATTTCCCTAGAAATTGCTAGAAAAGTATTCAGAGAGTTTTTTTTTTTTTCCAAAATAACATTGATGAACCTTCGCCGAGACAACCTTCGCCTAGTGAACCTTCGCCAGTCCTATTTTTAGTTTTTGATTTTCCAGAACAAGTCTCTGTCAAAATTTGGATCAAATCTGATATATTCTGATTTGGATTCTGAGAGATTTATCATTTTTGAGAAGTATCGATTGATCAAATTTCGAAAAGTTTTTCATCCTATAGAATCAGATTCTTGAAAAGTAAAATAGATCTAGTAGATCTAATCTGAGAAAGTTTTTTGAAAAATCAAGATCCAATCTCATTATCTATTTGATCTAAATTTGTGAAGATGGCTGTCCCTGAAGGTGCTCTTGGAGGTGTTCCACAGGAAGTCAATCCAATTATTGTCGACTGGATTTACCCAAATATAATGGATTAACAGATCCAGTTAGATTTCTTCAGATCTATGCTGAATCCTGTGAAGTCTACGGTGAGACTTATCCTCAAGATAAACTTAAACTGTTTCCTATGGCCTTAATAGGTGCATCACAAGATTGGTACTATAATCAGGATGAAACTGAGCATACAGATTGGGAGGTTGTTAAGCGAGCCCTGATCACATAGTTCAAACCACGAAAGTTTATGGAAGACCCTTTCCTACTTTTAAGTAAAATTAAAATGGGAAAGCGGGAAATGGTTCAAGATTACATTGAACGGGTGAATAATCTTAGATCTGAATGCGAACGTGAGCTGATTAACAAAAATGCCATGATTATGTGGTTTTTGTCAGGTCTATCTAAACGGATCAGACGTGAGTTGAAATGCCATAATGAGTATGCACTCTTGCAAAATGCTATGGACGATGCAATTCGGGAGGAGGATGAAGATTCAGATGAGGAGCCAAATATTAGTATGTTGCCTTATATAGCAAGGCAGACTACTATGACATCCACCACTATTGCATCAATGAATGCCAATGCTACTGCAGAAATGATGCTCAATGAGTTCGAGAAACTTGGGAAGAACCAGCAGAAACAGATGGAAAAGTTGTAGTTGCAATTTGATGAGAAGATCAAAGCATTGGAAAATTTTCATGGAGAAGTAAACAAGGAACCTGAAAAGCTTGCAAAGACTTTTCCTACTAGGAAAAATGTTTGGTGTTCTATTTTTACAGGAAATCACACAGTGAACGAGTGTCCTCAATTGAAAAAACGAATGGAAATCAGTGTTTGCCATCTGTGTAATTCACCTGATCATGAGACTGCTTTTTGCAACTTCAACCCTCGGATTTTCAACAACGGTATGCCCAGATGGGATATCGAAAATCACAATATGGAGGTAGTCCAACTGTAAGACCACGACAATCTGCTCTTGGATACCCAGAACGTTTAGCTTTACCTGCCCCACCAAAGCACTCCACTCCTCCAGCCAATTTGATGGAACCAAAACCTTACGAAAATGCTGAGCAATGGAACTATGGAAATGATCAAGCAAGTGGATCTTCAGAACAATATGCCATTTATGCTGCTGCTCAACAACAAGCCTCCAGAAATTGGACTAGAGCACCACTCAGATCTTTGCATGTGGAGAAAATCACAGAGTTGTAAAATGTCCAAATAAAGAAAAATTTGTACCATTTGGTCGTGACTGTGGTTACCGACATTGCTATAAAGACTGTCCAGCAAGACTGAAGCCCCACCAGCTACAGCACCTGTAAATTTGATAACAATCAAGCAAAGACCAGTAGCTCAGAATAAACCAAGCGCACCCTTGATGGTGGTCACTAGAGCACAAAAGCAGAAAGAACCAATAATGGATCCAGTACCTTCTGATTCTATACCATTGAATGATATACCAACAGCATTGGAGGTCTATCCAAATCTTAATACAGAAAAATGTAGATATCAGGATATTAGACAGTGGATCAAACATCTGCAAGAAGAAGAGGAACTTGAGTTTGCTAAAGCAACAGCTGAAGTTCATTCTTCACCATTGCAGCCACCAAGAAATTTATGTACGGATATGAATGATCAGTTACATCATCTTGAAGAACCCTTCAAGATGACTAAACTAGAAGCACCGCATACAGAACTACTCATGAATATTTTGTCTAGCACGATCAATATTTTATTGGGAGAGTTCCTGAAGTTGGTGCCAAAAGCAAAATAAGTCTTGACACAAAAGTTAGCTCAAGAAGAACCAGAAGTCCATCAGGAGCCGCTTTTTTGTGCTAGATTTGAAGAATCTAACGAAGTACTCCATGTTGGAGCCGCTCGGGAAAGTGAACAAAAGAATATCACTCTGTCGGTATAGCATAGACAATTTCCTAAAGAAGCAGCCGTGATAGATGGAGGTTCAGGAGTTAACCTGATTTCTACAAAGCTATGTGCAAAATGGGGCCTTACAAAGATTAAGCCTGCTACTTTTGCTATTAAACTAGCTGATCAAATGATAGTTCGTCCACGAGGAATGGTGGAAGATATACCTATCAGGATTGCAGGAGTACAGTTCGTCATTACTTTCGTAGTGATGGACTTACCAGAAGCGCCTAATGTTTACCGAGTTCTATTGGGACGTCCATGGTTACGAGTTGCGCAAGTAATTCATGACTGGGGTACCGGAAAAATTAATTTTGAAAATCGTGAACGTGCAGTTAAAATTGATCCTACAACTTGGCCTATCAAACCAGTGGTTCAAAAAGAGAATGACAATTCGTCTTAAACGGATCACACTTGTGACCGACCACAGAAAAATTTGGGAGTTCATTACGATTCTCAAACGAATACGGTCAATTGGAATGAAGCTCTTGCAATGATTGACTATACAGCAGGATATATGTGTCAACAAGATAATCAATCAGATTTGAGCGAGATTTTCTTATTAGATCAAACTTTGGATACACCAATCACGTTTCCATTGAATGTGTTGAATGTAGCCTGGATATCAACGGAACCTATACTATATCCGATTGAGGATGAACTCATTCCTGTGAGTCATGTCTTGACTTATGATGGCAATGTAGAACTTACGAACGAGCAAATTCTAAATCATATGGATCCGATCAGATTTGGAGTGCGTAATGTTCCTGATGAACTCACAGTAAAATCGCCCAAAGTAGTTATATTAAAGGAAGACAGGATCACAGGATCGATGACGAAGAAACAAGCTAAGCAACATCATAATACAGTCCTGAAATGGGAAAATCCCCCTCGAAAGATTGATTCATAGAAAGTGCCACCCTTATTAGATAAAGGCAAAGGAAAAGTCGAGGATGATTCTTCAAGTCAGATTTCTAGTAAAACATCATCGTCTAGGAAGTCTTCACCTGTGAAGAAAGATTTATCATTTCGAAAGTCATCACCTCCACGATCAATTCCTGCTAAGAAGGCTAAGCGAAGATCCAAGACAAGTCCTTTCGAAAAAGAACAAACAAATGTAGTCCAACATGATATGCCTGAACATTTTTGGTTAGCTTGGCATCCAAAGTTCTTTGGTCCGAAGTTCTTGCTTCCCCTTGGAAACTAACAAGCATTTTTGAGTTTCTATCCAATGGGGTTGGCTAGCTTGGCATCCAAAGTTTTTTTGATCCCAAAGTTCAAGTCCCTCATTGGAAATTAAGATGCCCCTAGGTTAGATTCTCTATAATCCCATGCCTGGGTTGATAATACCAAGAAGCATTATTGTTTTTCCACGAAGGGCAAAGCTTTCCATTGTTCCCAATGATATGTGAAAGTGGTATCTAGTGTTTCAAATGGGAATTTCAAGATACAAAAAATTCATCGATGAATGACCTTATAAAGATCAAAGCATCAAGCACTAGGAATTCATTAAAATTTGGGATACGGCTTGTGGCAAGTTTGGGCTCTCATTAAAGAGTGCATCTCATAGGCACCTGCAATATGCATGTGTTGCACATGTCCCACACCATCTAAGGGGAAAGATTTATTTTTTCTCCCTTAACTCCATCCGTCACCCTTTAGGGCTAAGTAAAACATGACTGGATAATAGATGAGAAGTTGAAGATCATGAAAACGTCAAGCCAGGCTTCCTTTCACATGTAGTGGCCACCCATTAAATGGATTATATATATATATATATATATAAATATATATATATGCAATTTGCATTGTGCAGCAATCAGAATAAGGGTAGAAAAGTCGAATGTTCAGTTTCACAATTCAAAAAGGTGATGCTAAAGACAGCAAAGAGCCTGAAATAGTCACTGTACTCTAAACTGTTCAAACTGCATTTACTAGTATTGATAATTACTACATTTTCATTTGTTAAAGTCTGGACCTACCTGAATTGTCAGTTTCACAATTCAGAAAAAGGTATTGCTACAAACAGCATAGAGCATGAAATAGTCAATACTCTAGGCTGGTCATAGTGATATCGATAATTGTCACATTATTAGTTGTTAGGTGTGGACCTACCTGAATTGTCAGTTTCAGAATTCAGAAAATGGTGACGCAATAGACAGACAGCATAGAGCCTGAATAATGAATACCTTTTCCTGAATTGTGAAACGGACCATACAGGTAGGTCTAGACTCTTCCACTGAAATTTGAGTAGTCAATACTGGTGACTAGTTCAAATCAAAATTTCTCTCAGCAGCAGCTCCTCACAACTACGTCAGCGCTAGCCAAGGAAAATCGTAATCCAGCTTAGCTTATCTAACGCTTGTCCTCATCTCACTATAACTGCACCAGTTACTTGTTACTAGTTAGACGTAGCACAATATTTCCCTCAGCCCTGTAGTAATCCTGTAAAATTTGATCCACTTAATACTTACTGATCACACGCAAGAGTCACGCCCATCTCATCTTCCACCTCATCCATTACGGAACTGCTGCAGACTGAACAGCTCTGACTTCTGATCCACGTTACTCGCAAAACTGGTGTCTGCTTTTATGAAGACGTGCTACACGATTTGTTAATATAAAAAAGGATGAAGACTTTGAGCATCGAAGTCGCTGCCAGCTGGGCTGGCTGCAAAATACGCTCACCTTGGATTTTATGGTGTAAAGGGTGCCCCTTGGGCATGTCTATCGCCTACATTGCAAATTGCAATAAAAGTGTCTTAATTACAACTTTAAACTGCTCATAGTTGCTTATTGGCACCTAATCAGGCTTAAAGACCGCGCCAATGGGGGCTTGGAACGCATCTGTGCGGCTAGAGGGAGCTGCCAAGTCATCGGGCTCAGACTTCCGGACTGGGGGCGAAGGGAGGCACAATGGTGGTGCGTCTGTCTGCTGGTGGGCTGCTACGTTCATCCAGCGGGCTCAAGCTTGCATCCAACTGCCAACTGCCTGAGGAAGGAAGCGCGCTCATCGGTGGGGCGTTCATCAAGTCTTTTCTCCCCATCCTAGCTATGCTGCTCTGCTGAAAAGCTCAGCTTTTAGCTCTACTCGCCTGCTTTCAGTTCTGCTTTGGCTCTGCTCGCCCTCCTTTGCTGAAAAAATGCGGACAACTTTCAGCTTTGCTTTCAACTTTCTCTCCTCTGTTTAAAGCACACACTTTGTTTAAAGCACACACTTGGTGAAACTCTTACTTGTCAGTTGTGGTTCTTCGATGATTCTTTGATGTTGGCATATACCTTGGAGCTGGTGTATCGAGATAATGGTTGTTAAAGTCTTATTATTTAGGAGGACATAAATTTGTTAGACAAATAAGATCATTTTCGTTAAGAGATATTATGTTTTGAACATTCTAGGTTTCACTGATGAGAATGTTCTTTTAAGGAGCTCTTATTATACATTGTACTCTATATGTTCCTCAATATTGTACTCAATATATGTTCCTCTACATATATTGAACTTAGTGAAAACAAGGATAATGCACATCTATTAGATGCATACTAAAGCAAAGAATTTTTTTATGACAACACAGCCATTGAAGGAGATACAAAAACTGATGATGAAGAGTGAAAACTTTGTATTCTGTATTTATACAATCAATACATATATAGTACATGTCATTTGATTATGATGATCTTCTCTCTTGCTCCAGGAATTTGCAAGCTTTTTTGAACTTGTCATAATCTGAAGATTTGGTGATTTGTCTAATTTGAACTCTTCTTTAAAACCATTGAAACAATTGAATAATGTAGCTTATTTTTTCATTGGTTCCCCCATGTTAGGTGTTTCGATGGAATGTTGCTCGTGCTTGCCAATGTGATTTCTCCATTCCTTGTGATGACCAAATACTCATGCTCCTATAGGTATTGGCAAAGAATGATGTGTGATGTCTGAGTATGTGCTGCATAATAGTGAAATATAGAATTAGCAAAAGCAAGATTGAAATGAGTAATGATAGGAAATTAAGGAACATTCAAAATAACTGACCATGATCTGGCCCCCATGCTTTTGATACGGCATCAACAAACTCCAGACAAGTCTGTTGGATGATGTGCTTCTCTGTATTTGTAAATTCGTTTTATCTTAGAATTTTAATTATACTGTCTAATTTTTTTCACACATTAACTTTCTGTATTCTAGTTGCACCTCTCACTTCGAAATCTTGAGTTGCAGCAATGATCTTCTTCCAAACAAAGTGTGTGCAATACTTGATTCACCTATGTGGTTTGACAAAAACCTATGTGCTTTTGCTCCTCCTATGCTTGGCTGTAGCGCAGGCATCCCAAAGGGAGCCGGGAACCACGACTTAGCTTCCCAGCCTTCAACTCTTGCCATCCAAACCCACTTGACATACAAGCAGCCAACTCGCCAACAACGATCAGACTTAACCAACATGAAGTTCCGAAAACCAACATTGAGATCCAACCTGGCGCCATGCCAGATCGGGGGTCCCGATGTGGGTGACTTCCCTCCAAGCAAGCCGCCCGACATACATCAAACTTAACCAACTCGAAGCTTCGTTACAAACGAGTAACATCCATTCCAAGCAAGCGGTCTGACTTACATCAGACTTAACCAACTGAAAGCTTCGTCACGAGCGCTGGAAGCCAACCTGGCGCCACGCCAGACTGGACAGCCATAAACAGGTAACATCCACCCAAGCAAGCCATCCAACTCAGCCGACAGGTTAGAGCCCGTTCCCCAAGAGCTTAACCCATTCACGTTCATGCAAGGAACACTCAGAACCACAAGCCGCGACAGATATGGAAACAACCAGTTCCTGGACCAAATGGTCCCGACAGCATACCGCTGGCGCCACGGACCGAATGGTCCCGACGGCATACCGCTGGCGTCCCGGGATACGACCCTCAGCTATGTGCCAAATTAAAAATTTTGAAAGCGGCCTTACAACTGGCGCTTTTACCGAACACTGAAACCCAGAAGGTAATCAGAGTCAGTTTGAGAAAAATCCCACTTTATTGATAAATCTGAGAAGGTTACATTTCAAGTGTGTGACCGACCCTAGTCTCCGGGGCGCTAGCATGCCAAGGCGAGAGCCATGACAACATTCCAGCAAGGGAGGCTGAGACTTGGTTGGAGCTTGCCCTGAGTCGCAACCCGCACTCCCCTATAGTATTGGTGTGATTTGGCACCCCCCCCCATACCAAGCACTCTACCCAAGCTGGTAAAGCATGTTTTTCTCTCTCTAGGATTTTCTCTTTCTAGAAAGTCATTTTCTCTCTCTAGATTTTGTTGATCCCCAGGCTTCCTTTAATCATGCCTAGATCGTGTGAGGTGATTGCACATCGATCTGAGCTCTCTGGACTTCGCTAGAACCGATCAAAGATTTTCAGCCATAGGAACTTGGCGCCGGCTGGATTCTGGTCACAGTGGCGCCGGGAGCAGCAGGGGCGCTGCTGGCGCCGGGGACATAGCTGGCGCCGATGGCACCGGAAGTAAAGCTTGTAAAGGTAGCTTTACAACATCCACCCCACCTTTATAAAATCTGATGTCCTCATCAGATGTCAGATTAAAGTAAAGGTGTCTCCCAATTAAAATAACTATACATTTAAGCTACTTGGCACAGTACTCAATTTACTGGCCACTTTTTATTAACATTGAAGCTGGCACACCACAAGTCGGAGGCTCAGCTCTTTGTACTGAAAATTTACATAACTTGAAAATATATCTTTGTCTAGGAAAAGCGTAGATTTGATATCGCTTTCGTAAAACCCGAGAACCTTATTAACTGGTGACAGAGGCCTTTCTTTGAAATGTTCGCCCCTGTCGCTTCCGACTTTGGAACTCCTTTGAGCTCCTGATTTGTCCTTGATGCACTTTGTGTTGAGCTCCCTGAGCTCCAGATTTGTTCAGTTCCGCACAGGTATCAAGGCTCCCTGAGCCGAAGGATTTATCGTTTGATTGCCCACTTTATGGTCCACTCCGTGCCTTGTTGCTTCTGCACCTTGATTTCTCTCCTTGTCCAAGCCTGATCTTGATACTTTTCCATCTTGGCTCTTTAAGGTAGGCAAAGATTGAGTACTCCGCAATGCACCTCTCACTTAGCTTGAAGTAGCTCTTTGAATCAGCCCAAATGTAACCATTGACCTCGTGGAAAGCCAAAGGGTCGCACCAGTTTGATCCGCATCCGAACTATCTCTTCGCGTTTGTTTGAAGCACCATGTCCGTCGCGCAAAACTTGACTTTCACAATTCCATCACTGGTTAGTTGCCTCACAGTCAAAACAAGAAGTGTACATCGAGCTTGGCTTCAAGTAGCTCTCTTTGAATCAGAAACATGCACCCAGAGTTTGCACTAATCCGATCTCAACGCGAACTGTCCTCTAGCGTCCGTTCGAAATACCAAGTCTTTCATGCAAGACTCAACTTTCACAGTTCCTTCATTGATCAGCTGCCTTACACGTAACACAAGCCAGCGTACTCATATGTTTCCTCATCATTGCTGGTCCAGAGAAAGCCTATAACAAACTTTCCTTTCCACAACAAAAGCTTGTCAACTTATTAGGTCCAAAGTTCGCCAGTCTCCTCGTGTGAGTATGGCTAGGTCACCTTGAATTTGCCCCCATTTTGATCAACTTTCATTCAAAATTTGCCCCAAGAGAGAGGTGTGTGTGATAGTTCCCCTCCACTTAATAAATCAGCTGATCGGACTTAGAGTAGAGTTCTTCGGACAAAAAGCCTTTCCAACACCTTGCTTCCCATCTGCTAGGATTATGGCTCGATCCAACTTGTTGCCAATCTCTGAAGAGGATCCTAGTCTTTTCCCCTTTGAGGAAAAACCCAACTGATACTGGATATCACCCATGCTCAGTGAGTTTCAGTTCCGAAGGTGGCCATCCCAAAATGAAGACCAATTGCTATAGAAGATCTCCCCTGAAATTACCCTTTCCAACTTTTGACTTCCTGCTTGCGTCTGGTGGGCGTTGTCGCAAATGAAACTAACCCAAGAAACAGGCTAGCCATCCATCCTTTGCAAACATTGAGTCGTTTCGTTGTCGTTCACGTGTGAGTACTTGAACTGCAAATCTGCCCCACAGATTCTGTAGTCCTCTTTGTTTGATGGTATCAGCCTTCAAAAGAAAAGGTTCCTTCTCGAGCCATCAGCTCCTTGTATCACAAGCAATCATGCAAACCAGGCAAAGACTAAGACTCACCACGAATACGTACAAGTAAGACACTCAGGCATGTTTACTAACAAGTAACAAAGACAAGGTCCCCCTTTGAGATGGTCCTGCCAACGGACCTTTGCCTGGCCGCGCCCATACAAATCGATCACGGAATCAGCCCACATAGGACACCCCTCCAACCATCCGTGCTTTCACCATTAAGCAGCACATTGCCTCAGTCACGCCCCACCACTTTTTGGTCGATAGCCCTTATAGCTAAACGATCGGCAGCTATCCTTGAATATACCACCCCTGTGGACGCACCCGTGCTTTCACCGTCAGACAGCACATTGCCTCAGTAACGCCCCCACCAAATCTAGTCGATAGCCCTTATAGCTAAACGATCGGCAGCGTACCCCCCAATCGTGGACGCACCCGTGCTTTCACCGTTAGGCAGCACATTGCCTCAGTAACGCCCCCACCAAATTTGGTCGATAGCCCTTATAGCTAAACGAATGGCAGCTATCCTTGAATATACCACCCCCGTGGACGCACCCGTGCTTTCACCGTTAGGCAGCACATTGCCTCAGTAACACGCCTCCACCAAATTTAGTCGATAGCCCTTATAGCTAAACGATCGGCAGCATACCACCCAAATCGTGGACGCACCCGTGCTTTCACCGTTAGGCAACACATTGCCTCAGTAACGCCCCCACCAAATTTGGTCGATAGCCCTTATAGCTAAACGAACGGTGGCCATCGCGAATATGTCACCCCGCACCCCACAAGGCACAGACCGTGCTTACACCATCCTAATGGAAGCACATTGTCTCATCTGTCCTACGTGCAGACGGCGCCAGGCCCGAACCGCGGAAACTGACCGTGCTTACACCTCAAGGGCAGCACTTTGACTCATCAAGCCCCCGTCCTGCCAACCACCCCGACCGTAGACGCACCCGTGCTTACATTGTGGGCAGCACCTTGCACAACAGTTGTCTTGATGAACCCCAAACCGTGGCCATTTCCGTGAGATTCGCATAGCTGACCGGCCAGTCGGCTCTGATACCACATGTAGCGCAGGCATCCCAAAGGGAGCCGGGAACCACGACTTAGCTTCCCAGCCTTCAACTCTTGCCATCCAAACCCACTTGACATACAAGCAGCCAAATCGCCAACAACGATCAGACTTAACCAACATGAAGTTCCGAAAACCAACATTGAGATCCAACCTGGCTCCATGCCAGATCGGGGGTCCCGATGTGGGTGACTTCCCTCCAAGCAAGCCGCCCGACATACATCAAACTTAACCAACTCGAAGCTTCGTTACAAACGAGTAACATCCATTCCAAGCAAGCGGTCTGACTTACATCAGACTTAACCAACTGAAAGCTTCGTCACGAGCGTTGGAAGCCAACCTGGCGCCACGCCAGACTGGACAGCCATAAACAGGTAACATCCACCCAAGCAAGCCATCCAACTCAGCCGACAGGTTAGAGCCCGTTCCCCAAGAGCTTAACCCATTCACGTTCATGCAAGGAACACTCAGAACCACAAGCCGCGACAGATATGGAAACAACCAGTTCCTGGACCAAATGGTCCCGACAGCATACCGCTGGCGCCACGGACCGAATGGTCCCGACGGCATACCGCTGGCGTCCCGGGATACGACCCTCAGCTATGTGCCAAATTAAAAATTTTGAAAGCGGCCTTACAACTGGCGCTTTTACCGAACACTGAAACCCAGAAGGTAATCAGAGTCAGTTTGAGAAAAATCCCACTTTATTGATAAATCTGAGAAGGTTACATTTCAAGTGTGTGACTGTAGCGCAGGCATCCCAAAGGGAGCCGGGAACCACGACTTAGCTTCCCAGCCTTCAACTCTTGCCATCCAAACCCACTTGACATACAAGCAGCCAACTCGCCAACAACGATCAGACTTAACCAACATGAAGTTCCGAAAACCAACATTGAGATCCAACCTGGCGCCATGCCAGATCGGGGGTCCCGATGTGGGTGACTTCCCTCCAAGCAAGCCGCCCGACATACATCAAACTTAACCAACTCGAAGCTTCGTTACAAACGAGTAACATCCATTCCAAGCAAGCGGTCTGACTTACATCAGACTTAACCAACTGAAAGCTTCGTCACGAGCGCTGGAAGCCAACCTGGCGCCACGCCAGACTGGACAGCCATAAACAGGTAACATCCACCCAAGCAAGCCATCCAACTCAGCCGACAGGTTAGAGCCCGTTCCCCAAGAGCTTAACCCATTCACGTTCATGCAAGGAACACTCAGAACCACAAGCCGCGACAGATATGGAAACAACCAGTTCCTGGACCAAATGGTCCCGACAGCATACCGCTGGCGCCACGGACCGAATGGTCCCGACGGCATACCGCTGGCGTCCCGGGATACGACCCTCAGCTATGTGCCAAATTAAAAATTTGGAAAGCGGCCTTACAACTGGCGCTTTTACCGAACACTGAAACCCAGAAGGTAATCAGAGTCAGTTTAAGGAGAATCCCACTTTATTGATAAATCTGAGAAGGTTACATTTCAAGTGTGTGACCGACCCTAGTCTCCGGGGCGCTAGCATGCCAAGGCGAGAGCCATGACAACATTCCAGCAAGGGAGGCTGAGACTTGGTTGGAGCTCGCCCTGAGTCGCAACCCGCACTCCCCTATAGTATTGGTGTGATTCGGCACCTCCCCTCATAACAAGCACTCTACCTAAGCTGGTAAAGCACGTTTTTCTCTCTCTAGGATTTTCTCTTTCTAGAAAGTCATTTTCTCTCTCTAGATTTTATTGATCCCCAGGCTTCCTTTAATCATGCCTAGATCGTGTGAGGTGATTGCACATCGATCTGAGCTCTCTGGACTCCGCTAGAACCGATCAAAGATTTTCAGCCATAGGAACTTGGCGCCGGCTGGATTCTGGTCACAGTGGCGCCGGGAGCGGCGCCGGCGCCGTTGGCGCCGGGAGCAGCAGGGGCGCTGCTGGCGCCGGGGACATAGCTGGCGCCAATGGCGCCGGAAGTAAAGCTTGTAAAGGTAGCTTTACAACATCCACCCCACCTTTATAAAATCTGATGTCCTCATCAGATGTCAGATTAAAGTAAAGGTGTCTCCCAATTAAAATGACTATACATTTATGCTACTTGGCACAGTACTCAATTTACTGGCCACTTTTTATTAACATTGAAGCTGGCACACCACAAGTCGGAGGCTCAGCTCTTTGTACTGAAAAATTACATAACTTGAAACAAATATCTTTGTCTGGGAAAAGCGTAGATTTGATATCGCTTTCGTAAAACCCGAGAGCCTTATTAACTGGTGACAGGGGCCTTTCTTTGAAATGTTCGCCCCTGTCGCTTCTGACTTTCGACTTTGGAACTCCTTTGAGCTCCTGATTTGTCCTTGATGCACTTTGTGTTGAGCTCCCTGAGCTCCAGATTTGTTCGGTTCCGCACAGGTATCAAGGCTCCCTGAGCCGAAGGATTTATCGTTTGATTGCCCACTTATTGGTCCACTCCGTGCCTTGTTGCTTCTGCACCTTGATTTCTCTCCTTGTCCCAGCCTGATCTTGATACTTTTCCATCTTGGCTCTTTAAGGTAGGCAAAGATTGAGTACTCCGCAATGCACCTCTCACTTAGCTTGAAGTAGCTCTTTGAATCAGCCCAAATGTAACCATTGACCTCGTGGAAAGCCAAAGGGTCGCACCAGTTTGATCCGCATCCGAACTATCTCTTCGCGTTTGTTTGAAGCACCATGTCCGTCGCGCAAAACTTGACTTTCACAATTCCATCACTGGTTAGTTGCCTCACAGTCAAAACAAGAAGTGTACATCGAGCTTAGCTTCAAGTAGCTCTCTTTGAATCAGAAACATGCACCCAGAGTTTGCACTAGTCCGATCTCAACGCGAACTGTCCCTTAGCGTCCGTTCGAAATACCAAGTCTCTATGCAAGACTCAACTTTCACAGTTCCTTCATTGATCAGCTGCCTTACACGTAACACAAGCCAGCGTACTCATATGTTTCCTCATCATTGCTTGTCCAGAGAAAGCCTATAACAAACTTTCCTTTACACCACAAAAACTTGTCAACTTATTAGGTCCAAAGTTCGCCAGTCTCCTCGTGTGAGTATGGCTAGGTCACCTTGAATTTGCCCCCATTTTGATCAACTTTCATTCAAAATTTGCCCCAAGAGAGAGGTGTGTGTGATAGTTCCCCTCCACTTAATAAATCAGCTGATCGGACTTAGAGTAGAGTTCTTCGGACAAAAAGCCTTTCCAACACTTTGCTTCCCATCTGCTAGGATTATGGCTCGATCCAACTTGTTGCCAATCTCTGAAGAGGATCCTAGTCTTTTCCCCTTTGAGGAAAAACCCAACTGATACTGGATATCACCCATGCTCAGTGAGTTTCAGTTCCGAAGGTGGCCGTCCCAAAATGAAGACCAACTGCTATAGAAGATCTCCCCTGAAATTGCCCTTTCCAACCTTTGACTTCCTGCTTGCGTCTGGTGGGCGTTGTCGCAAATGAAACTAACCCAAGAAACAGGCTAGCCATCCATCCTTTGCAAACATTGAGTCATTTCGTTGTCGTTCACGTGCGAGTACTTGAACTGCAAATCCGCCGCACAGATTCTGGATATCGCTCATGCTCAGTGAGTTTCAGTTCCGAAGGTGGCCGTCCCAAAATGAAGACCAACTGCTCCATAGAAGATCTCCTCTGAAATGGCCCTTTCCAACTTTTGACTTCCTGCTTGCGTCTGGTGGGCGTTGTCGCAAATGAAACTAACCTAAGAAACAGGCTAGCCATCCATCCTTTGCAAACATTGAGTCGTTTCGTTGTCGTTCACGTGTGAGTACTTGAACTGCAAATCCGCCCCACAGATTCTGTAGTCCTCTTTGTTTGATGGTATCAGCCTTCAAAAGAAAAGGTTCCTTCTCGAGCCATCAGCTCCTTGTATCACAAGCAATCATGCAAACCAGGCAAAGCACGAGTACTAAGACTCACCACGAATACGTACAAGTAAGACACTCAGGCAGGTTTACTAACAAGTAACAAAGACAAGGTCCCCCTTTGAGATGGTCCTGCCAACGGACCTTTGCCTGGCCGCGCCCATACAAATCGATCACAGAATCAGCCCACATAGGACACCCCTCCAACCATCCGTGCTTTCACCATTAAGCAGCACATTGCCTCAGTCACGCCCCACCACTTTTTGGTCGATAGCCCTTATAGCTAAACGATCGGCAGCTATCCCGCACCGGCAGCTAACCACCCGTGCTTTACACCCGAATTCGAGCAGCATCTCTGTATCAATGGTTAACCCGTACAGTTCGAATATGTCGCCCCGCACCCCACAAGGTACAGACCGTGCTTTCACCTCCCTAGGCAGCACTTTGCCTCATCCGTCCTACGTGCAGACAGCGCCAGGCCCGAACCGCGAGAACTGACCGTGCTTACACCTCAAGGGCAGCACTTTGACTCATCAAGTCCCCCGTTCTGCCGACCACCCCGACCGTGGACGCACCCGTGCTTACACTGTGGGCAGCACCTTGCACAACAGTTGTCTTGATGAACCCCAAACCGTGGCCATTTCCGTGAGATCCGCATAGCTGACCGGCCAGTCGGCTCTGATACCACATGTAGCGCAGGCATCCCAAAGGGAGCCGGGAACCACGACTTAGCTTCCCAGCCTTCAACTCTTGCCATCCAAACCCACTTGACATACAAGCAGCCAACTCGCCAACAACGATCAGACTTAACCAACATGAAGTTCCGAAAACCAACATTGAGATCCAACCTGGCGCCATGCCAGATCGGGGGTCCCGATGTGGGTGACTTCCCTCCAAGCAAGCCGCCCGACATACATCAAACTTAACCAACTCGAAGCTTCGTTACAAACGAGTAACATCCATTCCAAGCAAGCGGTCTGACTTACATCAGACTTAACCAACTGAAAGCTTCGTCACGAGCGCTGGAAGCCAACCTGGCGCCACGCCAGACTGGACAGCCATAAACAGGTAACATCCACCCAAGCAAGCCATCCAACTCAGCCGACAGGTTAGAGCCCGTTCCCCAAGAGCTTAACCCATTCACGTTCATGCAAGGAACACTCAGAACCACAAGCCGCGACAGATATGGAAACAACCAGTTCCTGGACCAAATGGTCCCGACAGCATACCGCTGGCGCCACGGACCGAATGGTCCCGACGGCATACCGCTGGCGTCCCGGGATACGACCCTCAGCTATGTGCCAAATTAAAAATTTGGAAAGCGGCCTTACAACTGGCGCTTTTACCGAACACTGAAACCCAGAAGGTAATCAGAGTCAGTTTAAGGAGAATCCCACTTTATTGATAAATCTGAGAAGGTTACATTTCAAGTGTGTGACCGACCCTAGTCTCCGGGGCGCTAGCATGCCAAGGCGAGAGCCATGACAACATTCCAGCAAGGGAGGCTGAGACTTGGTTGGAGCTCGCCCTGAGTCGCAACCCGCACTCCCCTATAGTATTGGTGTGATTCGGCACCTCCCCTCATAACAAGCACTCTACCTAAGCTGGTAAAGCACGTTTTTCTCTCTCTAGGATTTTCTCTTTCTAGAAAGTCATTTTCTCTCTCTAGATTTTATTGATCCCCAGGCTTCCTTTAATCATGCCTAGATCGTGTGAGGTGATTGCACATCGATCTGAGCTCTCTGGACTCCGCTAGAACCGATCAAAGATTTTCAGCCATAGGAACTTGGCGCCGGCTGGATTCTGGTCACAGTGGCGCCGGGAGCGGCGCCGGCGCCGTTGGCGCCGGGAGCAGCAGGGGCGCTGCTGGCGCCGGGGACATAGCTGGCGCCAATGGCGCCGGAAGTAAAGCTTGTAAAGGTAGCTTTACAACAGTGACCGACCCTAGTCTCCGGGGCGCTAGCATGCCAAGGCGAGAGCCATGACAACATTCCAGCAAGGGAGGCTGAGACTTGGTTGGAGCTTGCCCTGAGTCGCAACCCGCACTCCCCTATAGTATTGGTGTGATTCGGCACCCCCCCCCATACCAAGCACTCTACCCAAGCTGGTAAAGCACGTTTTTCTCTCTCTAGGATTTTCTCTTTCTAGAAAGTCATTTTCTCTCTCTAGATTTTATTGATCCCCAGGCTTCCTTTAATCATGCCTAGATCGTGTGAGGTGATTGCACATCGATCTGAGCTCTCTGGACTTCGCTAGAACCGATCAAAGATTTTCAGCCATAGGAACTTGGCGCCGGCTGGATTCTGGTCACAGTGGCGCCGGGAGCAGCAGGGGCGCTGCTGGCGCCGGGGACATAGCTGGCGCCGATGGCACCGGAAGTAAAGCTTGTAAAGGTAGCTTTACAACATTGGCTTACATGGCAAATTTCCAATCTTTCTTGAAAGCTTTTCATATTTTTGTATTTTCACATGACCCTTGTGGAGTCATGCTTTCAGTAAAACATCTTCTAATCTAGAAATGGCTTGTTTTGATGATGATGCTGGCTTGGTATCCCAAGCAAATAATATGTGAAAATAAACAAGTTTCTCTATTATCCTCACCTCTACATGAAGAGTATAAATGTGTACATTTTTCAATGGAATAGGCAATACAGGTTTCCAGTTTGGATCCAAATTTTCTCTTGTTATACCTGTACTTTTTGTAACATCTTTCCCAAGTTTCATGTAGTATATACATGGATGCTTAGATGTGGCTCCATGAGAAACATTATACATGCATTTCAGAGTTTTCAAATCACCTACCAAATGTCGCTCCACATTAAAATCCCCTTTCCCAGGTACATTGAGTTGTACCCCATCCATATGCTCTTTGATAATCTGAGGATAAGATATTCATATCCATGATAAAATATCATGATCCTCTTTCAAAACCAATCAATAGAAATGCACCATTAGATTCAGAAATGAAAATAGCTAGTTAGTTTGATTTAAAACTTCAATCGTATTTCATTATCGAATCAGCAAATATACCTGGAAAGCTGCCAACCACCAGATATAGTTTTCTGACTGGACACTGAAGTTAAAATCTCCCTAATGGATTGATTGTCCAAGTGCCCCATTCATGAGAGCTAACCCTCTCCATCTTTTTCCCTTTAACTATTTCTAACTCATCAAACTTAAGCACTATGATTATTTTACCACTTATCTTTTCAATTGTGATTTCATAAAAAACAATCATATATCTTAGTAGCTGATTTACATCCACAAAATAGGTTATTTGATGCATTGTAGGAAATTGATCTTCCTTCAGTTTGATATGTCTCTTCAATATGAAATGGAGTGCCTATATTCGTATGCATTCCTATATTTAAGCTACTTCATGCTTCAAATAAAATGACCTTAGAAGAAGAACCTTTTTAATACAAACTTACTTAGATGCTTCTCTGATAAGTTTAAAAATTGTATCATACGCTTCCCTACTTATCCCAACAAAATCACAAGCACCTTGCACTATAGTTTTATCTAAGAATTTTTGTATGTCCCATCAAGCCCTTTGCAATTTTAGACTTTATATGTGGAGTTTTATTATTCATCAACATAGATTCAATTAATTTACCTGCTATTATATAACCCAATGTCTTACCGATTGAATTACATATTAGAAAACAAACTTGTATAAGCATATTCAATGAATCATCTAAGATAAATTACAAAATACCTACTTGAATGCACGAATCCTTTTGTTTCGGTAACCTCCTCTTGAGAGATTCTGAATATCCTTCAAAATTGTCGCTTTCGTTTCTTGCTATTAGCTTTCTTATTTAATATTTTCACATCTTTCAATAACTTTAAATTCTCAAAACGTATAGAATGCAATATTACCTGCATTTGTTAGATTCAATTCTAATGTCTGAAATATCTTTCTTCCATGACTCATTGTTATGGCCATATTCGGTGAAGGACCTGGAATAGTCCTAATATTATAGACCGGCCCTCCAGTATTCGAGATTATTGTTCATGCCGAGATTTAATTCCATGGTGAGGCCTGTTTGTGACTAATTACCTTGAGAGGACCCAGACACTCTAATTGAGACATTTGGAGCATTGCATGTCTGTGCGACAGATATAGGCAGGAGGACTGCATGAAGAGGTGTGATCTATTTATAGTTGACCTGCATGGAGATTTCATGGTTACATGCACAGGACTCTACAATGAGGTGGGGATTCTCTCGTCGACATATTGGGTTTAGGTTACCAGTTTTTCTCTTCTCCTCTTGCTTCACATGGCATGACTTGGGGGCTAGATCCAGGTTCAATCTAGGATTGGTTGGGCGGTTTGGCTCCATAGTCTCTCTTATTGTGTTCTCCTATTCTCATCTTAGGGAGGGCCCTTATATTGGTATCAGAGCCTGGCTGAGATGCAGTCAAGGATGGGATTGGAGTGCTATGTTCTCAAAGGAATCACTAAATTTCGATGAAATCATGCTTTTCAAGATTTGGTGGTAGAGTGCCCTTCTACTTTTATGATTTTGATAAAGATGTCGTGATTTAGTAAAGAATTCATTTTTGAATTTCTAAAGCTTTAAGGAAGGTTCTTTTGTGGTAGAATGATATGCATGGACAGATCTCCTTGCTTGATTTATTGTTAGTTTCTGCTGGATTAAGGATTGGTAACTAGCATAACTCCATAAGGTTCTAAATCATTGTCTACTTGTTTCATTGAAAGATTGATTGTAATCAATTATTCCTGACTAATATGAACTGTCTGCAAATTAGAAAGATGATTCCAGGATTTGCATGCTGAGGATTAAAAGTTTTCTGTATTCAAATCCTCCAATAAGTCAGCATGTTAAGAACACTTATTGGAAGAGTCATATGCTACTTCTTTAATTTGAGCAGAGCTTAAACAATTGACAGTTTCAGATCATTCTTCTAATCCCTAGGATTCTGTGAATAGCTGTTAAAAGACTGTCACAGTTGGGTTATGTCCTCTGTTGTCGTTTCTCAGAGAATCAATATGCATGTTATGTGATTGATAGAAAACGACTGAGGAATTAAGCGTTGTGGGCCTTAGTGAAAAATCTATCAGGAGCTCTGACCACGGTCCAACAATTTTGATAATCTGTCGTGGAGTCCTCTGCTCGGAATCTACCTGGACTGTTGGAATGGATCAAGATGAATGTCTGTAGGCTGTTGGATTGCTGGAATGATACACAAAGCTGAGCAATCAGATTTGAAGGAGATGACTTTGTGTGAACTAAGTCATTAAACCTCCATTGCTCACTATCATTCAATCTGGCGGCTATCGCTCTCTTTCTGATGCAAGCAGTGTTGAATTTTTGATTCCTTGGAGAGCGCGAGGACTGGAGGTGAAATATTGATGGCTGTCAGTGAAGAGCTCATGGTTTCATTTCATTTTGGTGAACCACAGAAGGCAGAAACTGAGTGCGATCCAGACTCCTATCATTGCCTGAATTCTCTCTGTCTCTCGATTTGTTGATGGCCGCGCTGTCACAAGAAAATTGAGGAAGCTCGAGGTAGTGAGGAGAGGACGGGCTCGCGATCTACTATGTGGATGAACCGAGCAGCCATCACGATTGTGGCCGCCAGAGCTTTGTGTAAGCCTTTTTTGTAAGGAAAACCTTAGGGTTTTTAGGATTTTTGAAGTGTGGGCATGATTGACAATTGTGGAATCTATGCTTTTTGGTTTTGGCATGCATGGTTTGTCGGTTAAAAAGGGAATTGATGCTTGATGAAGGGTCAATAATTTTGGAAATTGTGTGACTATCAGTAACAATTCGTTGTTGCATGCCGAACGACCAAGGTTTTTTAAGGGCTTGACGTCGTTAACTTAAAGTTTTTGGAAAACTTAAGTTATCAGCACCCTATTATAGAAACTTGTGTTTTTTGGTGCTCGGTTATCATTGGGTAACCTTGATCTTTGTATAGTGTTTCCCATGGGTGGTTAGAAGAAAATTGATTTTCTTTTTCCATGGACAATTTGCATGTCATTCGCTCATGTCATTCGCTCTTATCAACTTGGCATTAGACTTTCAGCAATGTAAGCCCAATTTTTTGTGGAACTTGAGTACCATTATTCGTGGTCAAGCAATATTAATTGGTTTCCGGTGGGAATTTTTTCGAAGCTGATCTTGACGAAATGAGGGGAGTGGTATAGTTCTCAAGCATATACCCAGTTAGGAATTCGATTCCTTGGTACGATGCTATTTAAACCATTTAACTCTGGAGTATTGGTACTCCCAATAAATGGAGTTAAATTGTGTTTTTTTCAATTTCCTCCTTTTCAAATCGGTGGAACACTGATCAGTGGTCATTAAAATTGAACAAACCAAAAGTTTTGGAATACTTGTTAGATAATTAATGGTGGAAAATTTATAGTATTTGGAGGTAATTCTTTATTCAACAATATTATTTTGGGTTGAATACAGTGTAGGAAGTACCCGAATCCAAATCTTATTTCCATTAATTACAGATAATATTAACGAAGTAATTCTTAAGCCAGTAAGTGAACAGTCCAATTTTATTGGAAAAATCATAATAATAGGAACTAGTCAAAAGTAAAACTGATTTCATTTCCAGTTAAAATCCTATGGTGGTTTGTATATTGATATTTCTACCCAGGTATAGGATAGAGATGAAACTGTTTCAAACTTTTTTCCTCCAATAATTTATTATTTTACATTTACTAATGTCATTACGTCTTCTTGATACTTAGCTAAAAGATTTTCAGAGAACTGAAAATTCTAAGGAGAGAAGAAGAGTGGACATCAGGGGTAGTAAGTGTGATCGGGAAATGTATTTTGCAATTAGGATTTTAACAATCCCAGTAAATAATTGCTTAATACTCGATATTAATTTTCTGGGTAGGATTCATTTAGTTGAATTCATAAATAATATCTTTGTGACCATTGAGTTATCCGCAGTTTTGGATGTCAATTGTGATGTTTAGAAGTAGAATCTGATATATGGATCACATTGGATCTGTTAGTTGATTGAAGCTTGTCCCTAGAGTTGATGCTCTTGAATCCAGGGGGATTTGAAGCTTATCATTAACCTGTAAGGATCAGAATGTAGTGTTAGACCATGTTAATTCTTCTGTCTAAAGTCAAAGAATCAGGTGTGGATTTGTGATATCCATCTGATAGGACATGCCAGTCATCCAAAGAAAATGTATTCTCCAGTATTTGGGAACAAGAGATAATATCCTATAGTGATTATAGGACAACTAGAAGATCAGTGGATCTCTATAATATCAGATAAGACGGTTAAGAATTTTCTGGAAGGAAAAGCTGATGGTATGGAACATCAGTAATTTTGAAAAGGGAATTCTAGGACTGTAAAGATCTGATGATCAATGGTGTGTTTTAGTTCCTAGTCCCGATATGGAAAAAAGAAATCATTTGATCAAATGTGAGGTATTTTGTGAAATTTTGAGGTTTAATCTAGATCCCAATGTGGTATCTCGTTATTTACAAAATCAGAGGACCTCAAATCTATTTTTTGTTTTCTTAATTAATCCTTTACTTCTTAGTAATTTCTCGAATATAAGACATCAGACTGATTTATATGAATTCTTTCCAACATGAAGTTACTCTTCTGAAAGACTGTTATGTCATATAAATTACCACTTGTGTGAATAGACTTGGAATTCAGATAAATTCTAAGGTCAAAATGTTTCAATTTCTTAAACCATGGAATATCTCTGTTGCGTAAATGGATTTCGATGGAATAGTAGTTTTTATCTCTCAGAGTGAAAATATTTGAAGGAGAAGTCTTGTGTGTAATAAGGTGAATTCTTTAGTGGAAGCACTATTTACTGACTTTTCTTGGATTTAGATATTTTCATATATCATCTTTCTAGTTAACTTTTTTTGGACATTTATAATTTCTTTAAAAGGAGAGGTGAAGTGGTGGGATAAAATTCTATTTGGAAATCTGTAGGTTGCATAGTTTTTGGAAGAGAACCAGTTGTGGTATAGAAATGACATTAGGTCTGAAAGTAATCGGATAGATTCAGAATAAGATACCTAATTGAAGAGGAATTCTCTAGGGATTGTGTGGACAATCTGGAACTAGAACAGGTTTAATATCTGAATCATTATCTATAAGTATTACAATGAAAGGTCAAAGGTTATTAATTCCATTTTGATTGGAATAGAAGTAAGCTTGATCAGGATATAAGTTTGAGAGTTCTGTAGTGGATCAACCTAATCTTAGTTTTAGTACTAGGATCAGAGAGGGGTTGATTTAGTAGAGGAATTATGTAATTAGAGATAAGTTGGATTGGAAAATTGTTGAGAGTGAATGTTATTCATCTCAGAGATTTCCCGGATATATTATTTACTCATGAGAAATAGAAAATCTTTTGTAGCTGAATTACAAGATCTCAGTGAGATATGTGAGTAACATATGTGGGTTCTAGAGGAATCTGCCAGTTAAGAATGTGTTTATGTACTGGGTCATAGTGAGATTATTCACATATGTGCACGATTAATCTCGTATGAATCTATTGTGTATTCTTGGTTACTAGAGTTATTTGGTGCACTTAACCTAGTCGGTGAACATGAACATATGATCAAGTATCGTTTTGACAGATACTTGCAAAGTTAACAAATCTTTGTATGGAAGGTTTATGGATTAACTTATAAATGATTTGGATAAGGGTCTAAATGTGGTGTCATACTAGTATAATTGAATTCTGCACCTAGACATTTGAGATTTCTGAATCATTGGCAATTAACTTGAGTAGTTGGTTACTCCAGGATGAAGTTAATTGGTAAAACGATCAGTGTGATGTGGATTCACCAGGAACTGATAGTTTTGATTTATATTGCTTGTAAAACGCATGATTAGTGAATCATTTGGGTTCATTGGTTAAAATTGTGTGCATTGGATATACAGTATTCTTGGGATAGAGTACTCCTTAGTTAAGGAAGGAACTCAGCTCATTAGTGATTGTATCCCAGAGCGCTCAATTGGATAACAAATCATAATAAATCCAAGAATAATATCTGAATTGATATTCAGCACGACTTTGGGTATCTAGATTTGATTCTAGATTGTAATATAAAGTTTTTTGTAGTTGAGGATGATTGTCATTTTGATATGCGTTCAGTCTTTAATTACCAGTGGTTTCTAAGACCTTGAATCTTGCACTTCAGTAAAGAATCATGTTTTGGAAGTATTCCTAAATCCAGTATTTTCTTAATAGAAAGATTTTGGAATGACTCTTACTTTTCTTGAGTTATGTGGACATATACTCCAGTATTCTATAAATGATTAAGTATGGGTTTTGGATTCCAAAAAATTATGATTGACGAATCATACGAATCTAAATATTTATGGTTGACGAATTATAAATAGATACTTAATTATTGTCAGAGGATTATAAGGAATTGTAATGATTCTTAAGTGTGACGATTAAGTCTTGGTCTATTAATTGAGTAAAAATTCAGAACAATGTTTTGAATCTCTTTACTCCAGTATTTTAATTGGAAACCTCTGGATCTCACAGACATTATTTTAGTGGATGTTATTCTGCTACAGATTATGGTCTATAGATGCTTGAGTACAGTTCTTCATTTACTTGGATCTCCAGTTATCATAGGAGACAGACAAGTCTATTAAGATGAATGAATGCTATTTTCTTGCATTTGGTGCCAAGAGCATTTAACTCAAAAAGAGTATCTGAAATACTCAGAATTGAGTTTTAATTATTCTATATCTTAATGATTCTCCTAGATATTCTAGTTGAATGAATTATCATATCTTATTGGATTCTAAGGATAGTTGTACTCGGAAGCGTTTTATAAATTGTCTGCCAGAGTTTGTGGATAATTTCAGACTGTAATTATTATTTCTTTTCTTTAACTTGAATCTCCTAAGTTAGGGAATATTTCACTCAGTGGTTCATGTAAATGTTTTACATGAAGGTGATGTTACTAACTTGTGTTGAGTTTAACCTAGTTGAGAAATTTATTGCTTAGTGTATTTTTTTCAAACTTGAATCGTACTCCAGGACAGAGATTAATTTGGAAATAGGTTTATCTCTGAGTACTTGTTTGATATGGAAGTCAGACTAAGACTAATGTTTTCCTCGATTAATATTGTAAGTTAAAGGAACTATTCTTGTACTTCTTTCATGTCTTGAGGAGCTTCTATGGATATTGGTAACTAACAGGATATCATAGCGACGTGAGAGCTCCAAGTTTGTACAGACTGTGAACTAGATTCTTGCATGGTAGCGATATTGATTAGAATAGCAAGTGTGGGAACAAACAAGAGCTACGGGGAGTGAAAATCGAAAACTCAGCGAAAGTTGTAAATTGATCGAACCACATTTATATAGTTAAACCCAATAAAATCCAAGCCATACACACATTCATCCAACAACGGATCAGATCTCACACGCGTAATGTAATCGTCGACACGTGCGAGTCCACATGTGCGAGAATAAACATCGATTTGTCATTCGGCCACGTGACACGTGCGAGTCTACACATGCGAGTCCACACGTGCAGGTCCACACGTGCGAGTCCAGACATGCGGGTCCACACATGTGACTCCACACGTCAGTTTTTGATTCGGCCATGTGTCGCCATTGCACACACGTGTGAACTTTTTTCACCTATATAAGTCCATTTTCCACGATTTTTTAGATTTTTTTTTTCTTTCTAGAATGCTACCAGAGTACTTTTAGACCCGATATCACCATCACACGAGGACCTTCCTCCCACCCTCTGACTTTGCTACTTCCTCGCTTCATAGTGATATCAGCCTCACTCTGACCAATATCAGTATCACACGAGAGAACCCATCATTCTCTGCTACTATAGCGCTATCATTGTGTCGTAGAGATATCCATCTTTACCTCCCAGTATCGCCATCACGTGAACCTATCTGTCATTCATCGCCATAGTAACACTCTCTCCCGTGGTAGAGATATCTGGCCTGAATGGCTCAGATGAAGCAATCCGCTAGGATGACTACCTTTGTTGAACCAGCCCGTCCATAGAATCTGTTCGTCCGGGCATTACAAAAGAGCACCAAGCTTCTAATCCCAAAAGCAGCATTCTATCGGGCTGTGAGGGAGGTCACGCAGGATCTGACTACTCATTTCCCTTATGCAGTGAGGTGGAATATCACTCTTTGGAGGCACTCCATATTACATATGAGGACTTAAATGTTTGAGGATTCAATCTTGTGCTCGATACATGCCAAGAGGGTGACACTGATGCCCAAAGACATGCTTCTTGTCATGAGGCTTCGGAACACCTATGACAACATTTTTAAGTTAGGCTTCACACAAAGGCAAGTTCTTCTTGAAATGGGGCCTGTCCCACCCCAAAAAAAGAGAAAGCAAGCACAGCCCAAGCAGTCAAAATTCAAGCCTAGGTCTCCCAGTTCTTCACCCTTACCTCCTCCAGTTAAAAGAGATGTGACAACTACCTCGACAATTCTTTGGGTTGAGAGCTCTCCTATAAAGTCCTCAATCCAAGGATCCTATTCTAAGCATGCCAATCACAAGCAACACAAGGGAACCTTATGGTGGACAAACCAACCCAACCAAACCTAGATCGAACGGATCTAGCCCCCAAGCTATTAACTTATGGGTTGTTGGTCTACCGGTCCCTAGCGTGGACACGCTACCCGAGACCAGTCATGGGCATGACACCTCGCGTAACCCCTGATTTTGAGATTGAAAGTTCTCCTTCTCAACATGAGGAGGATCTAAATACAGTGGTGGACACGATTTTATCTGATGTTGATGCAACTGATAAAGAGTTGCATATCATACTCCCCAATAAAGATACATTGATTTTGAAATGTGTATAGCCAAAACAATAGACGATCTCGGAGGAGAGTTTTTGTTTTGTATAGATGATATTAATTTTAAAATGCATATCAAAGGCCAGCATTGTAAGGAGCTAAGGGAGAAGACCTCCCATATCTCAAATATAACCGTTGAAGCCGGGTGTGTATATTATGTATATAAATACACATATACAGTCACCAAGGAGATTTGTGTTGTACATCCATTTTTTGGGCATTTGTTGCATAAAGAGAGAAAAGCCAAAAGGCTCTTCAGGCACACAAGCAAGGAGGCATCAATATTCATCATTCCATATTGTGCAAAGTAAGATAATTTCTTTTTGTAAGATTTGTTTTTTGGAAACTCTTATAGATTCTAGTCATTCATTGCTTGTCATTTGTTGGCAACAAACATTGAAACGTGCACATAATATCTTTAAAAGTGGATTCTACTGGAGGTTGCACACCTGTGTGCATGAAAAATGAATTCGTTAAATGCCACCCATTCCATTGTTAACTCTATGTACAAGAGGATGGTGGAGCTATTTGTTAGGGATCTTACTGGCAGTATAGTTAGCTAATTTGCAAGCAAGCTAATATCAATCAGATAGGTAGTAAAGAGAGATCACACACCAACCCAAAAGAACACTTCTGAACTGTATCTACAAAGGAGATTGAAAGGTACATATACACAGTCTATTTCTTATGGGGTACCGAGTACCTGATGCAGTTCCAAAGGTTACAAAGTTCTATCGTTGTAATCCTAATGTAGCGGATCTGATAAAGAAAAAACTTCAGAAATTGCTTGACGCCGATTTTATTTATGAGATCGAGCATACTGAATGGATTTCACCGATTGTCATTGTTCCTAAGAAAAATGGGAAATTGAGGATCTGTGTGAACCTCAAAGCGTTGAACAAAGTGACGCGAAAGGATCACTTTTCGTTACCTTTTACTGAAAGCATTTTGGATCACCTTGCTGGAGCGAAAGCTTATAGTTTTCTGGATAGATTTAGTGGTTACAACCAGGTTAAGATCGCAACCTACCGATCATCACAAAACCGCTTTTGCAATAAAATGGGGCACATATGCTTACAAAGTAGTGTCGTTTGGACTCTGTAATGCACCAAGTTCATTCCAAAGAGTAATGCAATTTGCTTTTAAAGATTATCTACAGAAATTTCTTGAAATTTACTTGGACGACTTGGGAGTTCATAGTAGAGATACAGACCACCTGGATCAATTGAAAAAAGTATTTGAAAGATGTCGCAAATATCAGATTTCTCTTAATCCAGAAAAATGTCAGATATGGATTTCCCACGGAGTTGTGCTTGGACATGTGATATCAAGACATGGTATTGCCACAGATTATTCTAAGATCAAAGTTATTGTGGAATTGCCACCGCCATCAACAATTTGTGGAGTTTACGTGTTTATGGGTCATGCGAACTACTATTAAATCTTTATTATCTTCTTTGCAGATTTAGCACGACCTATATACAAACTGACTCTTGTTCCTATTTGGACAGTAGAAGCATTAGAAGCCTTTGAAAAATTTTAAAAAGCATTAACTTTAGCACCAATACTGCATTCTCCAGATTGGACAATAGAATTTCATGTTCATACGGATGCTTCAAAATACGCCATTGGATCAGTTTTGACGCAGCCAGGTGACTATAAGAAGGATTATCCTATACGATTTGCAAGTTGACAGCTTACATATCTAGAAAAGAATTATTCAACAACAGAACGTGAGGCATTGGCCATGATTTTTTCTGTTCAAAAATTTCGTCACTACCTCATGAAAATGCACTTTGCATTTTATACGGATCATCAACCGTTACTTTACTTGGTAAACAAGACGTGCAATACTGGACGTATTGCAAGATGGTTATTGTTATTGATTGAATTTGACTTTTGAATTGTAGTTCAAAAGGGGAAACAACATTATCTAGCCGATCACGTTTCGCGAATTGAATCCGCACCAGTGAACACTAAAGTGGATGATGAATTGCCAGATGCTGCGTTTGAGTACTCGATGCTAGGACAACCGAATGACTCCCTGACAAAAGTACAAAAGAGACAATTGATTCATAAGGCTCAACCTTATCAATTAATTGCAAGACAATTGTATCGTTGTGGATCAGATAATATTTTACAAAGGTGTGTTTTACTGCATGAAGTATCAGATTTAATCATGTTTTCACATGATGGCATGGGTGGAGGACACTTCTCTACAGATATTACTGTTCACAAACTTTTACAATCAGGTTGTTGGTGGCCTACGCTTCACAAGTGACACAGAAAATTATTCAGACATGTGATGTTTGCCAGTGAGCACGACGACCTACTCGACAGAACTATGAACTCTTGCATCCAGTTTTATCGCAAGCACCGTTTGAAAAAATGGGGACTGAATTATGTTGGACCTATTCACCCTGCCGCGCAAGGATCTCAGGCCCAATACATTATCATAGCAACTGATTACATGACCAAGTGGGTTGAAGCCAAAGTTGTCAAAGTTGCTGATGTGAAATCTACGGCCAAGTTTCTATACGAAAATATTTCATCGGATTTGGATGTCCGATCGAGATTGTTAGTGACCGGGGTACACACTTTGTTAATCAAACAATAAAGTGTTTACTTGAAGATTTTTTTGTTATACACAGATTTAGTACTCCCTATTATTCCAGAGAGAATGGCCAAGCTAAATCTTCCAATAAGATTCTCTGCACCATTATGACAAAGACAGTTGAAGCGAGTCGGTCTAATTGGAAACATAAACTGTATGCAGCATTATGGGCATTCAGAACCGCTTACAAAAATAGTACAAATCAAACACCTTTTCAACTGGTTTATGGTCAAGATATTGTCATGCCGATTGAATTTTTATCCCATCCTTACGCATAGCAGCAACAAAACGATTAAATGATGATAAGTCTTTACAACTCCATCATGAAGCGTTGCACAAATTATGTGAAACCCAATTGATGGCAGTTCATGCCTTAGCAGCAGAGAAAGCACGCCGCAAGGCATGGCACGATCGTCGATTACACAAAAAAGATCTAAAAGCAGGAGATCTTGCATTAATGTACAAAATCAAGCTGATCAAGGAAAAGTTGAAGTTTACCAGGGAAGGCCCGTATAAAGTGAAGGAAATCTTGAACTATGGTGTAGTAATTCTTGAGCACTTGGATGGAAAACGATTTGATACTCCGGTGAATGGCAGCCGCTTACGCAAGTTTTGGTAGCCTGCTCCGCCAATTCAACAAGTCTGATCCCAATGGTTTTCTAATTTTTTTGTTTTTTAGTTTTTTGTTTTTCAATACTTAATTTGCTGAGTTTTTTGGAAAAAGACAATTAAAAAAAAATATTAAATTGAGAAAAGACTGATGAGCAAAAGTCAGAAAGTCATCAACATAGGAAAAGAAGGCACAATAATTTTTTGATGGAAAAAGACTTAGAAAATCACCGTTTTGGTCAGATTTAGCATATTCAGTATCAGAAACCTTTGCTAAGCTCTCAGAATGTACATCCAATCTAGATTTATCTAATTTGAGGTGGGCGAAGGTTCCTGTCTAGAAAAACTCGAGTTTTTGAGTCTGGCGGCGTTGTTGACGAATTGTCATCCTTTTTTGAACCACTGGTTTGATAGTCCAAGTTGTAGGATCAATTTTAACTGCACGTTCACGATTTTCAAAAGTGATTTTTCCAGTACCCCAGTTATGAGCTACTTGCGCAACTCGTAACCATGGACGTCCAACTCGGTAAACATTAGGTGCTTCTGGTAAGTCCATCACTACAAAAGTAATGACGAACTATACTCTTACAATCCTGACAGGTATATCTTCCACCATTCCTCGTGGACGAACTGTCGTTTGATCAGCTAGCTTAATAGCAAAAGTAACAGGTTTGATCTTTGTAAGGCCCCATTTTGCACATAGCTTTGTAGAGATCAGGTTAACTCCTGAATCTCCATCTATCACGGCTGCTTCTTTAGGAAATTGTCTATGCTATACCGACAGAGTGATATTCTTTTGTTCACTTTCCCGAGCGGCTCCAACATGGAGTACTTCGTTAGATTCTTCAAATCTAGCACAAAAAAGTGACTCCTGATGGACTTCTGGTTCTTCTTGAGCTAACTTTTGTGTCAAGACTTATTTTGCTTTTGGCACCAACTTCAGGAACTCTCCCAATGAAATATTGATCGTGCTAGACAAAATATTCATGAGTAGTTCTGTATGCGGTGCTTCTAGTTCAGTCATCTTGAAGGGTTCTTCAAGATGATGTAACTGATCATTCATATCCGTACGTAAAGACCGAACTTCAGATGTTGATTTGGCAGCTTCAGGCTCCTCTTCTTCTTATAGATGTTTAATCCACTGCCTCATATTCTGATATCTTCGTTTTTCTACATTAAGATTTGGATAGACTCCCGATGTTGTTGGTGTATTTTCAATGGTATAGAATTAGCAGGTACTAGTGGTGGCTTCGGTCTTGCTGGACAGTCTTATGGCAATGCCCATAACCACAGTCATGACAGAATGGTTTAATTTTTTTTTTATTTGAACATTTTGCAACTCTGTGATTTTCTCCACATGCAAAGCATCCAAGTGGTGCTCTAGTCCAATTTCTAGAAGCTTGTTGTTGAGCGGCAACATAAATGGCATATTGTTCGGAAGATCCACCTTCCTGATCATTACCATAGTTCCATTGCTCAGCACTTCTGTAAGGTTCTGGTTCCATCAAATTGGCAGGAGGAGCGGAGTGTTTTGGTGGGGCAGGTAAAGCTAAACGGTCTGGGTATCCAAGAGCAGATTGTCGCGAACTTACTGCTGGATTACCTCCATACTGTTGTTCTCGATATCCCATCTGGGCATACCATTGTTGAATTATCCGAGGGTTGAAGTTGCAACAAGCAGTCTCATGATCAAGTGAATTACACAGATGGCAAACACTGAGTTCCATCCATTTTTTTAATTGAGGACACTCGTTCACTGTGTGATTTTCTGTACAAATAGAACACCAGACATTTTTCCTGGCAGAAAAAGTCTTTGCAAGCTTTTCAGGTTCCTTGTTTGCTTCCCCATGAAAATTTTCCAATGCTTTAATCTTCTCATTAAATTGCAACTACAACTTTTCCATTTGTTTCTGCTAGATCTTCCCAGTTTCTCGAACTCATTGAGCATCATTTTTGTAGTAGCATTGGCATTCGTTGATGCAATAGTAGTGGATGTCATAATAGTCTGCCCTTCTATATAAGGTAACATACTGATATTTGGCTCCTCATCTAAATCTTCATCCTCCTCCCAAATTGCATCATCCATAGCATTTTGCAAGAGTGCATACTCATTATGGCGTTTCAACTCACGTCTGATCCGTTTAGGTAGACCTAACAAAAACCACATAATCATGGCATTTTTGTTAATCAGCTCAGGTTCGCATTCAGATTTAAGACGTTTCACCCGTTCAATGTAATCTCGAACCATTTCTCGCTTTCCCATTATAATTTTACTTAAATGTAGAAAAGGGTCTTCCATAATCTTTCGCGGTTTGAACCGTGTGATAAGGGCTCACTTAACAACCTCCCAATCTGTATGCTCAGTTTCGCCTTGGTTATAGTACCAATCTTGTGCTACACTTGTTAAGGCCATAGAAACAACTTAAGTTTATCTTGAGGATAAATCTCATCGTAGACTTCACAGGATTCAGCATAGATCTGAAGAAATTTAACAGGATCTGTTAATCCATTATATTTGGGTAGATCCAAATGGGGTGCTCTTCTAACAATAATTGGATTGACTTCCTGTGGACCACCTCCAGGAGCAGCTCCAGGGCAGCCATCTTTACAAATTTAGATTAAGTAGACAATGAGATTGGATCTAGATTTTTTAATCACAACTATCTCATATCAGATCTACTAGATCTATTCCATTTTTCAAGAATCTGATTCTATATCATGAAAATTGATCTAAAAAATAAGAAACTTAAAATAGGCCTGGTGAAGGTTCACTAGGCGAAGATTGGCTCGGCAAAGGTTCAATAGTGCTATTTTGGACATAAAAAACTCTCTGAACATTTTTTTTTTTTGATGATTTCTTGGGAAATAACCTTCGCCGATCTCTCAGGTGAAAGATCTGACACAGATACAATCATGGAAAAACGGACGAAGGTTTATGACACAAGAAAATACAGTTTCTGATGGTTGGCGAGGGTAAAATTCAAGATTTTCTATAATCTGATTAAGAAGAATCTTCGCCGAACTCAAAAATAGTATTTTACTATAAATAGAATGTTCTGGAAACTCGACGAAAGTTCTGGCAAAGGATCAAGAGTAATACTGGTAATTTTGCAAAAAAATGACTTTTTTGGCAAAAATATGGCAATATGACAACTGATCCTTTGAAACCCTTTCTATTTTTGGTATTATTCTTCGCTGACCTGGCATTAGATAGATTTGAATCACACCTGTGACACTGAATTGGGCGAAGGTTCTTTTTTTGTATTTTTAGGGTTTTGATGATTTTTGGTGTTTTTTGACAGTTTTTCTGATGTTTCTAGAAATCTGCTGGCAATTAATCTTCACCCTTCAAACTAAAGGTTTTGTGAGCAAAATCGAAGGTGTCTGCAACTCGGCAAAGGTTTCTTGAAAGAGGGCAAAAAGTTCTAAACTATGATGACACTTTTTGTCTCTTTTTGACCAAATCTGACAGATTTGACCAATTTTTGTCATTTTCTCTGATATCTCAAATCCGAATGGATCTTAAGATTGGTGATCTGAATAGCTTTCTCTGTTTTAACAATCAGATTAGATTTCAAACAAGCAAATCCACTCAAATCAAGCAAAATCAATCCCAAACTAACCCTAAAATGCAGATCTAACACTATTCATGCCACGACAAGATGCCTAATGCAAGCTAACCATCCAACAATCATGCTGCTAACTAAAAAATTGGCATAGCTCCTCGGCAACGGCACCAAAATTGTAGTGGGTTTCTTTCCTTGCCTAAGCTGAATCCAAGATCTAGTCAATCTAGCATCAAAGAGAATGAGTTAGTTGTCACACGTAGGTTCGTTCCCATGAGAGCGATAGTTTAGTTCAGATTTCAACATGAATGGAGGATCTAAATCTAACTCTACATCCATTAACCCTACTCATTAACACTAAGATCCATTAACACTACGTTCCACAACAAAGATAGCTTACTCTCTCTCTCTCTCTCTCTCTCTCTCATAAAAAGTATAATAACACTCAATCCCAATAACATTCAGATCCAATAATTAGCAAAATCCAAAGAAAGCATGAGAGATGGAGAAGGGAAGAAGAAGAGCAAGGACATTCATCAATCCATCTGCTTTATTGAAATGAGGAAATGAACATGTGTAGGAACTCGAGTTGGTCCCTTCTTATAGTAGAGAGGAGGACCCTGGCCTCTGAATCCTATTGGTCCAGTCTTGCCTCTCTTTTTATTAAAATTTAAAAAAGTGTGGGAACCATCAAAATTGGAGGGAAATCCAACTTTATTCACTAACTTGACATTTAGGCCCTGCGACATTAAAAGTCCCGCAAAAAGGCCTAAAGTCCTTTTATTGATTTTTAACTAATCAATCAAATAGCTATGTGATCATCGGGTTGGAGTTACACATGCAGGGTACCAAATCCCTCTCACTTATTAACTAGGGTTAGGGTTGCCTTGGGATCCGCAAACCCTCCAACAAGCCCATCTAGATCATAACATCTATAGCCTTTGGTTTGTTCATCATAACCTGTAAAAATGCACTTCAAGGCCTTTACCTGCATTTTGGCTCTCTCGTTCTTAGGTATGTGAACATACACTCGGCATCCAAATACTCGCATCCCATCCATCTTAGGCTTCTTACCAGTGAAAGCCTTCTCGGGTGTGCGATTATGTACAGCAACTGTAGGGCTTCTATTTTGCAAGAACACAATAGTTTTGATAGCTTCACCTCATAAAGATCAATAACTCCCATATGTGTCATCATTGCCCTAGTTGCTTCGACAATGGTACGATTCTTCCTTTCAGCTACCCCATTTTGTTGAGGTGTATCAACTTGTGCAAACTCCTGTTTAATGCCATGCTCCTTGCAAAAATCAATAAAATTTGTGGAACAATACTCACCAGCACAATCTGCCCTAAGTACCTTGATCTTAGCACCTGACTGATTTTCCACCAATGCTTTGAAGCTTTTGAGGCATTCAAATGTGTCAGACTTCTGCTTAACGGTGTAGATCCAGTATTTCGTGAGTAATCATCAATGAAGGTTAGCAAATAAAATGCTTTACCAATAGACATTACCTTCATTGGCCCACATAGGTCAGAGTGTATCAACTCAAGTACTCGTTTTGCCCTTGTTGCTCCTTCTTTGTTGAACTTCTTCTTGTGTAACTTGCCTAGCACACACTCCTTGCAAATGGACTCTTCTTTGTCATCCAAGCTAGGTAGACCTGTTACCATCTTGAGCTTACAAAGTAGCCTCAAGCTCTTGAAGTTCAAATGCCCCATACGTCTATGTCATAAGTTAGTTTGTGATATAGATAACACATTGCACTTCGTAACAACGGCATTTAACTTGTACAAACCACAAGTTTTATCCCTAAAGCCATCAACAATCACCTTGAAACCTCGTTTCACATCCTTGATCTAGCATTTTTTGTTGTTGAACTCCACCTTCAACTTATGATCTGTCATTGTACCAACAGATAAAAGACTCCTCTGAAGACCAAGAACATACAACACATTTTCAATTACCTTCACATGTCCATCAGAAAATTGAATAGGCAGAAAGCGCTCAATGAGAGCTTTCCAACGATAGCCTACATGACCTACTTCCGTTCAAAAGTTATGGTCGTTCAAAGTTTTAGACCAAAAAGAAAAGTCCACATATCTCTCTTCTTTTGAATGGTAGCTCGGAAGTAGATCATGTAGGGTACCATTGGAAAGCTCTCGTCGAGCGCTTTCCAAGGGTATAATTTTCATCTCAATCGGAACTACGGTTAAAAAAAATTATGTTATTTTAAATGTACTATGAATAACATGTCATGCTTGTGGGCTGCCCCCGGCGCCGAATTATAGCATTATTAAGAAAACTTTTTTTTTCAATTCTAATGAGCTACGTTACGTAGATTTCAAATTTGAGTGTTTTGATTGGTCCATGTGTAAGCAAAATTTGAGAAAAGTTGAAAAAAGTATCTTTACAAAGGGTCTTTTTTGAATTTAGAACTCCTCTAATGCTTCAATTTCTTAAGGCTTTTTCAGGGCACCCTTCAAGCAAATCTTCACCGTTAGAAAAGATCCTACAGCCCATGCTGCTCTTTAAGAAGTCAATCTCAACCGTCCATCTTCTAAACCTATGATCCAATGGTCTGCAAGTGATTTGGGCACTGATCCACGCTCCCCTAGCCACTAGACCCTTCCATATACAACGTGACAAGCCCGTCTCCACGCGCGCGAGCTATCCGCGAGCTCCCTCCTCCTCTTTTGGAGCTTTCAAGCTCCTTGGCTACGACAGCGCTCTCCAAAGAACTGATACAGGTCCCTCTACTGTCCGCGGCTCCTCGCGGCCCTTTACCAAATCCTATATTGTGCTAGGGCGCCCCTCTCCATGCATTCACAGCACTAAACAATTCTCTGTGTGGAGAAAGATCCACGGTTTTGAGCATACAAGCCCTAGACTGGGGTTTCTTGGACTTTAAAAAATCTCAGAAAGCTATTTTTCATATTTTTGGCTAGCACGCTGCTTTGAGGTCGCCCTACTACTTGCTGCCCTTTGCTTCAAATCGCTCTGAAAATAGCATCCAAATGAGCACAAACGCCAAAGCAGGCTCGAAATTTGACAATTTTCGATTTTTCTCTCAGATTAATGTAGTGGGTTTCTTTCCTTGTCTAACCTGAATCCAAGATCTAGCCAATCTAGCATCAAAGAGACGGAGTTAGTTGTCACGCGTAGGTTCGTTCCCATGAGAGCGATAGTTTAGTTCAGATTTCAACATGAATGGAGGATTCACATCTATCTCTACATCCATTAACCCTACTCTTTAACACTACACATCCCTTAACACTTATAATCCCTTAACACTACACATTCACAACAGAGATAGCTTACTCTTTCTCTGTCTCCCTTTCTCTCTCATAAAAAGTATAATAACATACAATCCCAATAACACTCAGATCCAACAATTAGCAAAATCCAAATAAGCATGAGAGATGGAGGAGAAGTGATAGAGAGCAAGGACATTCATCAATCTATTTCTGAAGAGAACCAATCTGCTTTATTGAAATGAGGAACTTTTTATTCACTTTTAACTAATCAATTAAATAACTATGTGATCATCGGGTTGGACTTACACACGCAGGGTTCCAAATCCCTCTCACTTATAAACTAGGGTTAGGGTTGCCTTGAGATCCACAAACCCTCCAATAGTATCCCCCACCAAAACTGGTGGCGGTCCCACGACACCTGCAATATGCAGTTATTGGGGACTTTTATTGGCTTCGCGTTGAATCTTAATTAAATGATGCTGCACCTTCTCCATAAAATCGAGGCGTGCAGTATTAAAATCCAAATTGTGTGGCAAAAAACAACGGTGGGCTCCGGCAATCCACTTGGAGGTTTTCCATGATGTGAAGCGTGATTCCCAGGAGCCTCCCATCATTGTCGCACGAAAATATAAACGAGCAATCGGCAACTGATCTTTGATTTGCTCTGAGGGCATCGGCTTATTTGGATCGAATGCCAGAGGAGAGAGGCAATCGTCCCATCTGGTTGCCATTAACGCCAACAGAGTTAGATCTTTAGCAAACATTGTCGATTGTCGCACTATTGGATCTGGAGAGTGGACATACTCTCGTTGATAGGCTTGTAAGACGCGGTGGAAGTCCATTGAGATGGTCCAGGTGTGAGGTTGATGGATGATTGGCCAATTGGGGGTATGGATGTTGATCTTGTCCATAGCCAATCCCAAATCTTTCCATTTATTTCTTTGCGACATTGGCACGTAATAGGGATCTACCTGCAATTGGTGAGGGCTGACGACGTAACTCCTAAGTGATTCCGGAGTTTTCTCAAAAATTGTGATTCTCCATGCCGGCTGCTCTCCCAATGCAGGTATTTTGTCCAACTCTTTGCCGGCCTCAATCTCGGAGGTCTTAAACTTCAGAACCCATCCACCACACAAGGACTCATGCGGATGTTGCTTTAAGAAGGTCTGGATCTAGTCCTCGACGCTGATGGGCCTTCTGAATAGAGGTGTTGTCCTTGATAAAGATGGACCCGCTTGTACTGCCGGTATGGTTGGCGGTTGATCTGCTATATCTGGAGCTCCCCCTTGGTCCATGCTCGAATCAACCCCTATATCCACTGGTACGGCTTCTTGGTGCGGAGGGGAGAATTGCGGCATGACCGGTACGGAGATTTGTGATCTGGCTTCCAACATTCGAATGGCTGCTTTTTCATAGGCGGTGATGGTCTCCTTAGCCTTTGCCAACGCGGTTGAAGCTGCTCCTTTGAACCTGTCAAAGCGGCCTTGAAATCCCTGAAGGGCCACTTTGTATGTCTCCACTTTTTTGAACAAATACGCAATCTCCGTCGGTGTGACCGGATGATCTGGTATTTGTGTTTGAAGATACGCATCATGCTCAAGGGTGGTCGCATCCAATTCACCTTGAAGCCGCGTGCGATCTTGTTCGACCATCTGTAATTGACCCTTCAGCAGCTACACTTGTTGCTTTGCATCCTGCACGGCCTTATCCACTTGATCATGTGCAGTTGTCAGGGCATTTTGTAGGGAGCTGATGTAGTCTTCCAAGCGATCAGCTGTTGCTGGGCCAACTTCTTTTTGGCTTTAGCCTTGTCTTCATGCTATTTGGCAATCTTTAACTCTCGATCCAGCTGGACAAGATTATGGCTGATTAGAGTGTTTTCGGACCCCATTTCAGAGATTCTCTGCTCGATTTCCTTCTTCTTATCCAACATAGCAATACTGGATCACTTGCGCAAGGCTTGAAACCAAACCTAGAGCATCACCAGAATCGACGGTCGTGGAGGCAGCAGCAGCAGGAGGACCTAGTGGTACTGTCCTTGGTAGGCTTGGAATAGGTGCCACTAGATCTTCTTCTTAAAAAATGTCCTCCTCTTCAAATCCCTTAGGCATTGTGGCGTCAAACTGTTTCGGAGATTTCACAGCCTTGTCGACCCGAAGTGCGGCTGGGCTATCTTCCGTGTGAGGTGGTTGGCTGACAACTTCAACACCAACAGTAGATTCGTGGATAAATCCTCTTCCAGGGATTGGAGTTCAAAGGGTGTAGGGCTCTGGGGCATTTCAAAAATTTCAGTGGCCCCAATGGGGTCGGAATCATTGAACATATCCATAAAGAACTGTGTGTTTGGTGAGGTGGCTTCGGTGTGTGGGGGTGAGGCAGCCTGGGCAGCTGTGATGGGAATGGTAGGCCCAATGGTCACAGACTATCCTTGAATGGAAACAGAAGCAAGAGAAGCATCAAAGGCTGGGGAAATGGGAAGTTCAGTGCGAACAACAGCAGGGGGTGGAAGCACAACTGATGAGGTATGCCTAGTGTGACGTCGTGACGCGGAAGGCGAGTCAGGAATAACGATCTCGCTGCGTGGACGACGACGACTATGAGAACTCGAGGCCTGGTGAGATGACTCTGTCGGTGTTTCTTCGTAGACCAAAAACACAAAATTTAGGTGGAAGCCATGGATTCTGTTTTCTAAGTAAGAAGCAGCTAAAAGGGACAATAAAGAGCCAGCAGCGAACTGCTACTTAGTATTGGCCTTAATATCTCGTTTGAGCTCACCAGAAACAGTCTTGAATCAATTATATGGTTCAAGAGGGGCTTTGGCCAACTTGGTGTAGGACTCCACTATCCTATGGAGGATCATTGATGTGATGCGGTCTTTCCTGAGGTTGCCAACCATCAGGAAGTTGTTTAGTAGCTGGGTAGCAGCGTGGATTGAAGGCTCAATGATGGCTTCTAGAAGGTAGCCGTCATTGGTCCAGTGCAGATCGTTGGTGAGGTCAATATATGGCTTGATGGCCTGTTTGACATGTTTGTGATTGGGTGAGGCCTGCGTGCCGGATGTTATACCTATGGCTGCAAGGGCGGCCTCAATGATGCGCACCTTGTGTATGGCTCCCTGGAAAGTGATATAAAATTTAGATTTCTCTTCCTTCCATCTATTGAAGGAAAGAGTGATGAATTCCATATTGATACGACCAGAAAAGCCTCTCTCATGAATACCCATTGTAGTGAGCAAAGGCTCTGCAAGGGTCATCCACTGAGTGACCATGCTTGTGCTAGGAAGGATCATGATGTCCGTTGCAGATGGGACATCACGATGGATAGTATAGCGCAGAGACTGGGAAGTATTGGTAGAAGACATGATGATCAGAAAGGAAATATAAAACGCGTAAAAGTGTCTCAGAAAGCAGTGTAGGAATTTTGGAAGGCTTTGGTCGCGGTAAAAATTTGCAAGAGCTTCACTGGCAAAAGTGAGGAATGAATCAAATTCAGTCAACTTATAGGTGAATTTGGTGGGTCCATTACATTGAATACTAGTTTGCTGATTAGTTCTGAACAAATATTTACAAGCATGTACAGTACTGTGATAATAGGGTGTAAAAATCTTGGCGAAGGTTTCTGGGGATCTGAACCCATCAGACAAATGTTTTTCAGGCCTGACGAAGGATGAACCTTCACCCAGGAGGGTCCTTCGCCCTGGCGAAGGATGAACCTTTGTCCAGGTACTGTCATAAACAAGACCTGAACCTATGGAGAACCTAATTTTGACATTTTAAGATCTTCTAACAGGTCGGCGAAGGTTAATAATGAGGTTAAGATGCTAGGTGAAGGTTCTCAAAATGGCATATCACTGATCCTTTGCCGGACTCAAAAACTCGGGTTTTTCTGGACAGGAACCTTCGCCCACCTCAAATTAGATAAATCTAGATGGATGTACAGTCTGAGAGCTCAGCGAAGGTTTCTGATACTGAATACGCTAAATCTGACCAAAATAGTGATTTTCTAAGTCTTTTTCCATCAAAAAATTACTGCGCTTCTATTTTCCTATGTTGATGACTTTCTGACTTTTGCTCATTTTAAAAAAAATATTGAGATCAGGCTTGCTGAACTGACGGAGCAGGCTGCCAAAACTTGCGCAATTGGCAGTCATTCACCGGAGTATCAAATCGTTTTCCATCCAAGTGCTCAAGAATTACTGCGCCATAGTTCAAGATTTCCTTCACTTTATACGGGCCTTCACCAGTAAACTTCAACTTTCCCTTGATCAGCTTGGTTTTGTACATCAACACCAGATCTCCTGCTTTTAGATCTTTTTTGTGTAATCGACGATCGTGCCATGCCTTGCGGCGTGCTTTCTCTGCTACTAAGGCATGAATTGCCATCGCAACGCTTCATGACGGAGTTGTAAAGACTTATCATCATTTAATCGTTTTGTTGTTACTATGCGTAAGGGTGGGATTAAAAATTCAATCGGCATGACAACATCTTGACCATAAACTAGTTGAAAAGGTGTTTGATTTGTACTCTTTTTGTAAGTGGTTCTGAATGCCCATAATGCTGCATACAGTTTATGTTTCCAATCAGACCGACTGGCTTCAACTATCTTTGTCATAATGGTGCAGAGAATCTTATTGGAAGATTCAGCTTGGCCATTCCCTCTGGGATAGTAGGGAGTACTGAATCTGTGTATAACAAAAAAATCTTCCAGTAAGCACTTTATTGTTTGATTAACAAAGTGTGTACCCCGGTCACTGACAATTTCGATCGGACATCCAAATCTGATAATAATATCCTGGTTCAGCAAGATTTATTGGCTGCGTCCTAGCTGGGCCATCGTAAACCTCTTTAGATTCCGACATATATTCTTCAGGTTCACGATGTGCTTTAGGTAACATGATAACCACATCATCCAGTGTACAAAGTACAAAATGGAACAAAGGCTTACAAGTGAAAAAGTTTCTCAGCCTCCTTAAAAAGATGCAATGAGGAGATGATAAAATCACCGTTCCCAAATTCCCTGCTATTTCTGTCTAACCAAATATACCAAATAGTAATAGATCTAATACATTGCCAATATCCATTGATAGCTACATTCTAAAAAATAATGTCATTGACTAGGACGTCAAAGTGGCTGAATCTTTTGAATCTGACATGAAAACGTGCAATGAAAAGATCACCCACTGATTTCCACATAGAGACGTAGCAATGAAAAAACAAGTGTGAAACATCCTCATCTAATGTTTTGCACTTAGAGCAGACATGCGAAACATTACCCCTATAGTGAGCATGGCAGGATGAAAAAGCTGGATAATTCTGAGTGAAAGGATTCTAAACTTGCCCGACTTAATTCTATGGGTACGATAAAATTTGGCCTTCCAGATACTAGGGGAATTTCAATCGGAAAGGTTCCATCTGGAATTGGACCACGAGAAGGTAAAGAGGGGCTCTTTCATAGTTGAGAAAACAGAAGAGTAGGAGATCTTGCCCGTTTTATTTAAAACTTTGAAAATCCATTTATTATCACAATCGGTGACAGAAGAAGTGGAGAGGGGACCAAGATCACCATGAGTGAAGACAAAGGACAAGAAATTAGATTCAAGAGAGGAAAGACCAAGTTCAGTCCTAAGACGGGAGAGGCTGAGCGAGTAGATAAAATTCATGATATGCTCCCACTTGACAATACCTTTACGCGTAAGGTTAAGGCAGAGTCTCCTTTCAATAATGGCAAGAAGCTTGGAGTTAAGGGTGATGGCTTTAGAAAACCAAAGGAATTCAAGAGGGAAAATGGAGTTTCCACTTGTCCATATGGTAAGATCTCTCATAGACAGAAGGACATTCAAGATAGACTTGAAAAGATTGGGCATGGAAGAGGAGACAAGGAAAGAGGAATGAGTAAAGTCAAGGAAGTACGAATGAGGATAAGCGACAGTGGGAGAGGGGAGAGGAGGAAAAGTTGCCGACATCATAAGAGCCCAAGGTTGAGGGGACAAAAAGTTGGCATGTATGCATCTAAAAAGGAGAGAGAGAGAGAGAGAGAGAGAGAGAGAGAGAGAGAGAGAGAGAGAGAGAGAGAGAGAGAGAGAGAGAGAGAGAGAGAGAGAGAGAGAGAGAGAGAGAGAGAGAGAGAGAGAGAGAGAGAGAGAGAGAGAGAGAATGTAGGCTGTCATGGATAAAAGATGATTCTTGACTGCTGATTGGGCCACATGTGCCCTAAGTCTTCAATGACAGGCAGATGAAGGGCGCAGTTGAAGGGTGATGGGCACTTTTATGGGAGATCTCTGTCTCTAGTTGGTGAGCAGCAGCTGCAGAAGATCTCCTCAAGTGAGAGAGAGGATAAAAGCGAGAAGAAGTAATAGTAGGATCGAGAACCCCCAATCCACCCAGCTTTTTAGGTGTCGTACAGATATCCCAATTCAAAAAGTTAGGGTTTTTATTCCACAAAAACAATCTGTAAGATTTTTCTATAATAAGGGAGTAGGAGGGAGGAAGGAGCTAGATAAAAAAAAAATGCATAAAGTAGGAGGAGATAATGTGCTTGAGGATGATAAGTCTGGCGGAGAATGTTAACTCAGAAGAACTCCAAGACAAGATTTTGGTTCTAATCTCATCAATAATCCAGTTACAACGATCTTTATTAGAAAGGGAAGCCCCAAGGGGAAAGCCAAGGTACCTAAAATAATGGCATGCGAAAGAACATTCAGACCAAGCTCAAGGTACCAGGGAGGAGTATCATTGTGGGAGAGGACAATGAGATCAGACTTCTTGAAATTAATCAAAGAGTCAAAGACAATGCAGAAGCATTTTAATTCTTGGAGAAGGAGGGAGGCAAAAGGCTTGTGAAGTTTAATGATACAAGCAAGGTCATCTGCAAATAGTTGGGGTCCAAGAGGTGTGTTATGAAAGACAAAAGGATGAAAGGTAGGCAGAGAGTTATGGAGGTGAAAGATCAAAGGTTCGGTAGCAATAACAAAGAGGTAAGGGGAAAGGGGACAACCTTGTCTTATACCACCATTAATAGGGAAAGATGAGGAAAGCACTCCCTGAAAAAGAATGGTGGAAGACGTAGAGGAAAAAAGGGCACGAATAATATTGAGAAGATAGTTTGGAAGGCCAAAGCAGAGAGCAGCAAGAAAGGAGACAATTCCAACTAATTCGATTGAAAGCTTTGTCAAAATTGATCTTAGTCACAAGAGCAGGGTAATTGAACCAAAGAGAAGAGTCAATTACAGACTGAACATTCAAGATGCTATCAAAAATGGATCTGCCTTTGATAAAACCAGATTGACTTTTGGAGAGGTGGGAGGGGAGGAGAGGGGCAACCCTTCTAGCAATGGCTTTAGTGGTAATTTTGTAGGAAGTGTTGAGCATTGTGAGAAGATGGTAATTAGAGTGCATGGAAGGAGATGCAACTTTCGGGATCACTTTGATGAGGCCCTGAGAAAAGTAGGAAGGGAAGGAGTCTAAAGATAACACAGTTTTAATTGCAACAAGAAGAGAGGGGTCGACCAAATCCCAATGTGCCGGGAAGAAGAGAGGGGTTGACCAAATGTCAATGTGCCAGGAAGAAGTCAGGAGTGACGCCATCAGGGCTAGAAGTTTTGTCTCTATGGAGGGTTTTAAGCGTAACAAAAAGGAGAAGAGAGGGAGGCGAAGTCGTTAGTCAAGAGAGGAGGGAAAAATGCAATAAGGCGAGATGTCTCTCATCGATAGGGAAATGGTAGGCAAAATGGGATTAAATAGAACGGAGAAGTGAAGGAGGAATTGCAAATGGATTTAGGAGAAGGCAAGAGGGCACCATCAACCACAAGGACACAAGAGTCTTCTCTCCTATGTTGAGATTTGAGCTTTTTGAAGAAAAAACAGAAGGGAGGTCTGCATCTCTAAGCCAATTCAGATGAGTTCGTTTGCACAAAAAAGCAGCTTTAGAGTGGTCAAGAATTTTGAGTTGGTTGGAAGCAGCAATGAATTCATCTGCATGGAGGGAGGGGTAATCAGCAACAGCTCTATCCAGAGAACTCAAGATGAGAAGTAGAAGAGGTGGCAAGTTTTCCTTGTTCACGGATGAAGGAGCGTGAGCAGTTTGTGATATCTCCCAAGGTCGAAAAATTGGAGATCTTGTTAGAAAGTGCAGAGAGTGAATGTCATTCTACCAAATGAGCGAGTTGTTCATGATGAAGATAGAGTGCCGCTTAGTGCTTTTGGCAGGTAAGAGTCCTAAAAACAGGTTGACAGAGAGGTGATCCAAAAGAGGAAAAGAGAGGATAGTTATACAAGAGATAATATCAGCCTAGTTTTCTTTGTCAGAGGTGTAGAACCTATCAAGTCTGGCCGAGATAAAGAAGGGGGGGGAGTGACCCGTAGTCCAAGAATGAAGTCAAGTGGAGTTACAAAGAGAAAGAACATCAGAGCAGCTGAATCCATCAACCATACAGTCCCATGCCCTTCTTTCAACAAAAGAGATGTGATTTACCATCCTGAGGGTGGAGGTACATGTTGAAGTCTCCCATAATTATCGAAGGAAGAGAATTGGTCAGGGAGATAACATTCCAAAGATCAGCATGATCGAGAGGAGAGCAAGGAGCATAAACATTAAAGATGTTGCATGAGAAACCACATTTGGAAATGGTGCAAATATTGACACAACCACCAGGCAAAGGAAAATGAGAAGCCAACTTCCAATCTTTGGAGAAAGGGTGACCAAACCGCCACGGGTTCCATCAGTAGGAGTAAAAGAGTAGTTGAAGTTACAAGCAAAAGACTTGATTAAAACATCGAGGAGGAAGCCGCTAAGCTTAGTTTCTTGTAGGCAGACAACCAGATTGGAATGAAGAATAATAGAAAGGTAGCGGTAAAGAAGAGTGTTATGTCCATGACCAGTACATAGGATATAGTATACTCCTAGTCTTGGATACACGGTACTCCAATGAAACAAGCTGTTAGTTATTCCACATTATACTGGACATGACCCGAAAGTAACTAATATCCTTGTGAGGCCCAGAACACACTAAATGGAGTTTAGACAAGGTATGAGATAGTGTATGCATGATCAATAGCAATTCTATGAATAGTTGGTCCATGCATAGGACTCTATTCCAGGTGAATCTATGTATAGGGAACTTAGGACTATGCATGGCTGAGTGCCCATGATGCTTTTCGCTCTATATAATGGGTCCAAACTCACCCTACTCCTCATCATGGTTCTTGAGTCATTGCCAGGCTCTCACTCTTCATTCATGCTTCTTGTTCCTTGGCTTGGGGGTGAGGCTTCTAGAGATTGATTGGATGCTTCTACTTGGTTGGGTGGTTTCTCCATAGTGTGTTATCTTTTGTGTTTGGGATTTGTAAGCAGGATCTAAGGAGCTTCCCTTATAGTGGTATCAGAGCAAGGCTTACAAGTTTGGAGAGGTGGTGCTTTTCATTGGAGCTTGGTGGTATTCAACTAGTATTCTCATCCAAGGAGAGGAGCAAGGTTGCAAGTTGGTGGATCTTCCCAAATTTCAATTTGCGTGTTCCATATCTCTCTCAAATTCATTGTGGTTTATGGAGAATTGTGCTAGGAAATCAATTTTGGTGTCTTGTTTGTGGAGTTTTGGCATATGTAGCTTAAAACTAGCTAAGGATCTGAAATTTCCAGCAAGTTCATCCACTTTGAAGTAGTTGAAATTCAGTTTGCATGTTGGATCTTCCCATGTATTTGGATTCTAGGCTCTTTTGTGGCCAAATTTGGCTTGTTTTCCATGATTTTGGCACAAAATGGAGGGTAGAATTCAAAATCCAGCAAGTTCAGATTAATTGGTTGGTTATAACTCTATATATTGGATTGCATGTGGATTTGAAAAACGTTCTTGCCATTAAATTCCAATTGGGCATGGTGAAAAAACCTAGAAAGGGTTAAAATTCATGATTTTTGCTTGTTTTTTCATGAAATTGGATGGTAGGAGGTTGTTGAACATCAATTGAAGCTGAGAAAAGATTAATCATAGTCTTTTGAAGCTGTCCTACAAGATAGAGCCAGGAATTCCAGCAATTGGATTTGTAGGAAGTCGAAAATTGACAAAAATTGACTTATTTTGGTGAATTTTGGGGGATGGATTTCTCTAAATCCATAAGGGGATCATTTTGGATTTTTTCCAGCATGATTTATATTCCTTTTTACCTTCCCATAAAGCTATCAGACCTGTAAATTGATGGGTAGAGGCTTGCATTTCAACTCCATCAAGTTTGTAGCAATTTTGACTTCTACTAATCAAGAATTCATGGTTCTCAGCCCATACTGCTTCATAGGATCTGTATGAAGGCCTCATGGAACTCTTAGAGACCATTTAAGAGTGTTTTGATCATCACTTTTAGGCTTGGTTGAGTGTTTGCAAGTTTTTGAGATGATTGGCCTTGAAAAAGTGCATCCTCCTACAGCTTATTTGATTGTTCTGAACTCGCACGTGTGAATCCTAGGTGGTAGGTTGATGTGGAAAGTGTCTTGTTCACTAGGTCTCCCTCTGTACTGAGCTTTAGAGCACCCAATTTGGTGTCATGTAGCCAAAGATATGATCATCTGAAGTTTTGCAATTTTGTGAGCAAAATTGGTAAATTAAAATTTCCAACTGTTCTGATTGCATGCATGACAATTTCCTATTTTGAGGTACTGTGCTTGCAGAGAATGTCTGCATGTGGATTCTTAGAGTGATTCTGACATGCATGAGTAGTTTAGATCTGTTTTGAGTGGCCATACACATGTACTCTGACGATTAGATACAAAATTGGATTTTATAGCTGACAATTTCTGTAGAACTGGGTTTTTACATAAAATTCCATAAATGTAAAAAATTATTTTAATGTTGCATGTCTTACATGCCTGAGGGACATCAATAAAGTAAAATTAAGAATCGAACAGTGAATCGAATTTTCAATTTCGATTGCTTAATAACTGATAGTGATTTTTTATGAATTTTGAGAAAACGTAAAATTTAAAAAAAAATTAAAAGTGTGAAAACTCAAAATTTTTAGTTTTTTTTCAATTTCTTGTAATATCTATGAAATCGACTAAAAATAGTGATTTGACCATACGGGAGTCAATTTCAGTCAGTTTTTGGTCAACAATATTTCACTATGAGTTAATCTGATATTAACTAATTTAGTAATTTCCAAGATAGATATATCGAGATGGCCAAAGAAACTTCAAATCAAGCTGCAAATCTACGTGTGCCATCTTATATGGTGATTTGTCAGCAATTGAGTACGACACTGAATGATATGAATAATCGTAATCAGATGAGAGATCACCAAATGAAGATTTTGTTGAATCAAGTCAAATTGATGTCTTCACCCAATCTCGGTTTTCAGTTGGAGGTTTATGCGGGCGAGAAGAAGGAGAAGAAAGCTGAGGTCGTCGGGGGCTGGCTGGTCAAGTGGAGTAGTTATTTCAATCTGCACGATGTTCCTGATGAGAAGAAAATTGAAAGTGTCGTGTTGTTCTTACATGGCAAAGAGTCATCGTGGTGGCGAGATTTACCGGTGAAGCCAACTACTTGGGAGGCATTTGCGGAAGTTTTGAAGAAAGCTTTCGTAATTGCTGATGACGTGGACTACTATCTGAAATTCGTGAACTGCAAGATGGGTACAAAGAGTTTAGACTCTTATATCCAGAAATTCATGGACCTATGGAATAGGGTTCCATCATTTGATGCGAAGTTGGCACTTTGGCAGTTTGTCCTAGGTTTGCCAACCGACTATTAGAACGAATGCAGAAGAAATGTGCTTCAAAACCCCGAGGATGCGTTTTGGATTGCAAAAGCATATGATTCCACAGTGGTGGCATCCAGGAAGCAATTTGCACAAATTCCAACCACTTTGAAAACCAAAAAAGGTAAGAAGCGCGGTCCAGACCAAGCAAAATATTTTGACGAATTTGATCAAGCAGCATCGGAACCCAAGAAACCGAAGAGAAAGAGATTCAAGAAATCTATCTCCCGGGGAAAGGCTAAAAGAGAGAACTTATATTTTATCTGTAAAAAGCCTGGACATATGATGAAATTTTGTCCAGAAAGGAAGAAAGTGTCTGCTCACATGATTGAGATCCCAGGAGGCAATGGTAAGACTTCGAAAATTAACCAAACTAATTGTGAAGGTGAATGCTCTTATAGTACTACTTCTTTCTTGCCTACTGAAATTTTTTGTTTAATTGGCACAACTAAAGATCAAGAAGCGAGTATTTTATTGGACAGTGGTTCAACTCATAATTTATTAATTCTCGTCTTGTGTAGAAACTCGGCTTGGAAACTGAAGCCAGCAATTATAGATATAAAGTTGATCTAGCTTCAGGAGCAGAGTTGGAGACTTGGAACGTAAAAGTCCCGAAGCTCCTAGTTTTGATGCAAGGACACACATAATTAGTTAATTTTCATGTTTTAGACCTAGCTCGTACTGATTTAATCTTAGGTTACGAATGGTTATTTAGTAAATCGCCTTCTCTATTAATTGATTTTCAGCAGCATGTTCTCACTTTCAAGGAGGGTGATAAGGTAGTTACATTATTTGGCAGTAATTTTGTACGTCCATTGGATCAGATTTTTACAGTTAATGAAATGGAAACATTGGATTATTCTGAGTATGAAGTTTTTTCAATTTGTGGATGTTCTTGAAATGAATCTAAATGGTTTTAAATTCTCAGCAATTCTTAACTCAGTAAATTTAGATCATGAACAAGCAGTGAAAGAACAGGTCATAAATGAATTTAGGGATGTTTTTTCATCTGAATTACCTCATGGTTTACCACCGTCTAGGTCAGTAGACCACATGATTGAGTTAGTTCCAGGAAGTCAACCTGTCTCTAGACAACCTTATAGGTTCTCTCAGAAAGAGGAGATAGAGATTTCAAATCAAATAGAAAACTATCTGAGGATGAGACATATACAACCTAGTAAATCACCATGGGGCACTCCTATTCTTCTTAAAGCGAAGAAAGATGGAGGTTTCCGGATGTGTGTGGATTACAAGGGGCTTAATAAAGTGACTATTAAATATAAATATCCATTACCCATGATGGATGACCTTGTAGATCGCTTGGGTGGAGCATGGTATTTCACCAAGATAGATCTCAGGATAGGGTACCATCAAATAAGAATTAAGTCGGAAGATGTCCAAAAGACAGGATTTCGTTCTAGATTTGGTCATTATGAATTTGTAGTGTTGCCATTTGGATTAACGAATGCACCAGCAACATTTCATAATGAACGAGCTATTTCGTCCATATTTGGGAAAGTTTGTGGTTGTATTCTTAGACGACATTCTCATTTACAGTAAATCCTTGTTGGAACACGTAGAACACTTAAAAATCGTCTTGATGAAACTCCGTCGGGAGTTACTCTACGCTAAAGAGTCCAAGCATGAATTTTTTAAGCAAGAGTTGCTTTATCTCGGTCATAAGATCACAGTAAATGGGATCAAGATTGATGAGGATAAAATCAAGATTGTGATTGAGTGGCCGATTCCGGGAACTGTGAGACAAGTAAAGTCTTTTTTTAGGTTTTACACTTTTCTTCAAGAGATGAGGACTATGCTAAGTTAGCAGCACCGCTTAATAATCTGACAAAAGAAATTGTTAATAAAAAGAAAAAGAGGATTTAACCTAGTTCGCCTGTTGTTTGGAATGAGAAATTGAATCAATGTTTTGAGAAACTTAAAACAATGATTGTTTCAGCTCCCGTGTTACAAATTGCAAATCCAGATTTACCTTACGTCATGAGAATGGACGCAAGTGATGTTGCAGTTGGAGGGGTTCTATCACAAATGGATAGGCCACTAGCATTTGAGAGCAAAAAATTCACTAGTCCTTAGTTGTGTTATACTACGTAGGAAAATGAATTGTTTGTTGTAATCCATGCACTTAAAACCTGGAGACACTACTTGTATGGTAGTAAGTTTGTAGTGTATACGGATCACCAGTCTCTTAAGTATTTTTGTAATCAACATGAACTTCGGGGGATAAAAACTCGATGGGCTGAATTGATACAAGAATTTGATCATAAAATCCATTACATAAGAGGCGGCTCTAATCAAGTTGCAGATGCTCTTAGTCGGATCGGTGAACTGAAAGTTGTCATTCACCCAGATTTCTACAGATCTACATCTTTCGCTGAGAGGAAAATATGAATCAAATTCTCATTTTGGTCACATTTGGAACATTGTTCAGACCAGAAGAAATGTGAACAGTGTTGAGTCAGAAACACAGGGGACTCAACTAACTAAGAAAGATAAGAAGATTGTGGGACAGTTCACCATTCGAGATGGATTACTATTTCAGAATGAGAAAGTTTGTGTACCTTGGGAATGATGAGCTCAAACGGAAGATTTTGTTTGAATGTCATGACATACCCTGTGCAGGACATCCTGGTATACACAGGACTCTAGACTTGGTTAAGAAGTAATTTTATTGGCCAAAGCTCAAGCCATATGTCGAGTCATATGTTGTTAAATGCAAGCCCTATCAACTAGCAGAGACTGAACGCCATAAGGCTGGTGGTTAGATATCCCAGATAAGAAACGAGAAAGCATATCTATGGATTTTGTAGTTGGACTTCCAAAGACCCAACGACAAAATGATTCTATTTGGGTTGTAGTGGATCGGTTAACTAAGTTAGTTGCATACCAGTCAAGTCAACTATAAAGGCTTCTGATTTAGCCCAGATCTTTATTGAAAGATTATTTTGGTTGCATGGTCTACCAAGTGACATTGTCAGTGATAGAAATCCTAAGTTCGCAGGTCACTTTTGGTCAGCGGTATTCCATAAACTGGAAATTTCTTTGAGTTTAAGTTCTTCTGATCATCCTGAATCAGATGGCCAGACAGAAAGGACTAATCAAACTATGGAAGATATTTTGAGGACGTATGTTTTTCACAAGCAATCTCATTGGGAAGATTATCTCCCACTGGTTGAGTTTGCATATAATAGTAGAAAACATTCTGCTACAGGTTACAGTCCTTTTATGCTTATGTACGATTTTCAAACTAGATCTCCAGTAAATTTTGAGATGAAGTCTATTAAGATCCAAAAGGTTGCTGATTTTTTGCATGATATGCAAGAAATGTTGCAAGTGGCTAAGGATAGTATCCGAAGTGCTCAGGATAGAGCTAAACACTATACCGATCTTCTCCAAGAGATTTTAAAGTTGATGACTGGGTATATCTTAGGATTTCAAAAGATTCTAAGACGTTACGTATAGGTAAGCATTATAAGTTGTCTACCCATTATTGTGGACCTTTCAGAATTGTACATAGAATTGGTTCTTTTGCGTATGAACTCGATCTTCAAGGAAAATCGGCTGCACACCCAGTGTTTCATGTAAGTCATTTGAAACTAAGTTTACATGATGGTGATATAGTTGGATCGGATGAGGATTTATCCCATTTGGAAGATTTATCGCTTAGTGTACCTTTGGAACCTGAGAAAGTGCTCAAAACCAGAGATTAAACAATTGAGAAATCGCTCTATCTCTGAGTGCTTAATTTGGTGGAAGGGTCATACTGAGGATGATGATTCGTGGGAGAGAGTTGATAGATAAAGAATAATTTCCTGAATTTTAGTTTCTAAGGATAGAAACAGTTTAAGGAGGGAAGAATGTTATGTCCATGACTAGTACATAGGATACAATATACTCCTAGTCTTGGATACATGGTACTCAAGTGAAACAAGCCGTTAGTTATGCCACGTCATACTGGACGTGACCCAAAAGTAACTAATATCCTTGTGAGGCCCAGAACACACTAAATGGAGTTTAGACAAGGTATGAGACAGTGTATGCATGTGTAAAGTTATCAATAGCAATTCTATGAATAGTTGGTCCATGCATAGGACTCTATTCTAGGTGAGTCTATGTATAGGGAACTTAGGGCTATGCATGGCTGAGTGACCAGGATGCTTTTGGCTCTATATAATGGGTCCAAACTCACCCTACTCCTCATCATGGTTCTTAATTCATTGTCAGGCATGTCCGCTAAGAGTACAAAACAAAAGGAAGAGTGACAACGTGAGAGAAAGATTCCTTTCTGCTTTGTATTATTCGAGCGTAGCATTTGAAGTTTGCGCTTTAGCACGTGCTAATGCCTTAAGAGAGCTCCCAGTAGAAACCTTGTTTGTTTGGTTCTATCCCATTTCAGTAGGAGGCCGCCAAATGTAAGGAGTAGAAAGAGAAACCATCAAAAGACAATCCTAGAAAAAGCTCGTCAAAAGGGAGAGACAACTTATTAGTTATCCTTGTGGCCCATGTCTCCGTATCAATAGAGCTGTTGTCTGGAGGACTGCCTGACATAAGTATCTCTTTGAAAGTTTTGTTTTTTGTCACATGAATCCTGTCTACAGTCTCTTCTATCCGTCTACTCCGTGACTTGTGAGAGGACAACCTGTCTTGCTCATCCTGGAAATCAAAGTATTTGTGGTTATCTTCGCCCATTTGTCATTGAATTGATTTTCTTGTGGAAACTCACGGTACAATATATCAAGTATCTTGTCTTTGTCCCCTTGGTTTTGTTGCTCCCAAGGGTTAAACAAACCGTGACCAAAGTATTCAAGAGTAAGGTCATGCAATCTATTGATGACGACCTTACCTCTAATCTCCATGATGATGGAACCGTCCTCATCAAGGTCATAGAAAACATTCGTGGCTCCGTCAAAATGAATCCACGATCTTGTTGATCGGATTCTCCTTTGGAAAGACAAAGGGCTTTCATCCTTTGCCTTTCCTCGGGAGATAACATAGTATAAAAATCTCGCACTCGATCGGAATCCGATCCTGAGGCTTGTCCTCTTCCATCGGAAGAGGATCTTGGCCTCCTCCTTCATGCTTCGCTACCGCTAGTAGACATGACTATTGAGAGAAAGATATGAAGTTGTGAAAAGAACTTGGAAAGATATCATATGTGAAAAATGAAAAGTGTGTGTGTGTATGTGAGATATGTGAGAGAGTGAGAAAGAGAATCAAACTTTTAAATGTGTGAAAAATGAAAAGGAGATATGAAAGAGTGTGTGAGAGAGAAAAAGAGATTGGAGATTGGAGAGTGAAAGATGTGTGTGTGTGTGTGTGTGTGTGTGTGTGTGTGTGTGTGTGTGAGAGAGAGAGAGAGAGAGAGAGAGAGAGAGAGAGAGAGAGAGAGAGAGAGAGAGAGAGAGAGAGAGAGAGAGAGAGAGAGAGAGAGAGAGAGAGAAATGAGAGAGAAAAAGAGAGAGGTAGAAGAGTGAAAATAAATGAGAGATTGAGAGTGTGAGAGATTGAGAGAGAGAGAGAGAAATGAGAGATTGAGAGCTTGGTGAGAGTGTGAGAGCTTGAGAGTGATAGTGAGTCTCAAGAAATCCACAAGAAAGCATGGAGAAATATTGAATGAGGGCATATACACTTTTCAAATTTCAAGTGTCACGTGGCTTTGGCCACACATTTTTTTGCCACATGTGGTAGTGCCACACAATTTTCTTTTGCCTAGAAATACATGAGTGGTTTGTCAAAAAGACGACTTATGGAACTAAAAAAGTGATTTGACTCTTATTTTATAAATTTCTTTTGAGGACAAATGCATGTGAGTAATATGACTATATATTTTTAAGCATGAATTTTAAGGACAAAAGCTCGCTCCATTGATGTGACATATTTTGGGTACAAGAGGAGCATGTTTTCTTTGAAGATTTTGATGATTTTTTAAAAAGGACAAATGAGTATTAATTATATAAGACAAGTAGATGATTTGATAGGGTTGGTACAAAATGACCATGCGTTTAAAAGAATTTTGTGTTATAAAAAATGACAAATGTAAATATGTGGTTTGATGTCACATATAAGTTGTGGACATTATTTAGTTTATAAAGTCTTAATTGATTTTTTTATATAGGTGTCCCTTAGAAACCCGTTCCGACCCTTTTGGGTCAGAACATACTAGGTCAGAACGTTTTCTTAAAAATAAAAAAAACATGTAAAATTGGCAAAAACTAACTTGATCAAATCTTGTAAATACCACAATGACTTATACCTATCATCAGTAGACATGTGTGGAGCCTGTTCCCACGTGTGAAATCTATGCCTAAGTCATTTAGATAGATCATATAGGTTGTACATCTCATTTAACTTGGAAACTAGTGGTTAAATTGGCCAACAACTAGTTTAGTAGATCGACTATGCCACTTGGCACCATTCTAGTGGTAGAAAATGCTATATCTCATGGGTAGGAGTGGTCTCCCACACGTGTGAAATATCATGTATTAAGTTCAGAGCGATTGTATATACTTTTCATAAGAGTCAAATGTCAAATCTCTTAAATTGTACGAGTTATATCCTAGATTGTAGAAATCTAGAAGGTCAACACTAGCCACCAATGATGATGTGACAAATTAGTGGAATCTTAGCCAAAGTGGATTTGGATAAGCACTATGACTGTGACATATATATCCAGCATGAATAGGATAGGTTATCAATGAGGTACAACTCGTCTTTGTAGGATATCAACAGGACCATCATCCTAAGAGTCAAACAAAGTGATGGGCAAAAGAGTGCACATTGGAGAGAGTGGAATGTTGTATAAGTCCAAGATCATTCCAGAAATAGTACCCTTGAAATCCAAGATCATCACATGGGTGATTGACGTCAAATTTGAATTATCTTGAGCTACCTAAATGTCCTAAAGTAAATTCAATTGCCCAATGGAAAATCTCGAGTGATAAGGTCCAAAATTGACTTATCTATGATGATGGACATCAAATTTGAGTTATTTCGTGTGATAGGAGTAAACTCCATTGAGAAGGGGTCAAGTTGATGAATCTTGATATACTAGATTCAAAACTAGTTGAGTCTAATCCCTTGATCAGCCATGTCGAGTGATCAGCACCAAAATCACACATTAGGCATCGAATTTGAGCTATTTTGAGTGATAGGTACCAAATTCAAGCTATTTCAATGTCTTGAAGTCACTATTCTATTGGTTTCATCACTCAATGGACAATCTCGAGTGATAAAGGCGAAAAATACAACTATCTTTAATGATGTCATAGGGATCAAATGTCAATAATAATTGGTGCAACAAAATATACTTGATTTGAAGCTAGTTGAGTCTAATAACTTGATGAGACATGTTGGGTGATAAGAAAAAAAATTACACATTGGGCTCTGTCTGGTTCTGCGTCCAGATTCGTGTCAATACTGCAATGCTTTTCTACATTCTGTCTGGTTGTCTTATTGATTTTTTCTGGTTGTTTGCTCTTTGCTTCCACTACAACCGCGCATTGAAATTTTAAAATTTATCACATTCTTGTGTTCGCCTACTATGTCACCAGTAGTGCACACACCGAGAAGAGAAATCAAGTTTCAATTTTATTTCTTTCAACATGGTATTAGAGCCAGGTTACTAATCTTTGATTATTTAGAGTTTTAATATCAGAAACCATCTGATTTCTCAAGCAGTTTTATGCCAGAGCTATTTCTATAGTCTGATAAGCTTCCCATAGAATCTTTTCCTACTAGCCGATAGGATAATTGCTTTCTCATTTTGTAATTTAGCACCAAATTTTAATACTTAAGTCACTGATAGTTACTACTATCACCTAGACTAATCTTCCACATGGATTCCCAAGGAAAATCCAGTCCTATCATGGACAAGCTTGATGGAGCCAATTACCATCTATGGAGATTTAAGATAAGAACCGTGCTAATGGCTGAGGAGTTGTATGATGTTGTTACAGGTGCAGAGAGAATACTCAAAATCTGACGATGCAGCAATCTCCAGATGGAAGCTGAAGGTTAGCAAAGCATTTGTGCTGATCATCCTCAACATTTCGGATACTCAGATCGGCCATGTGTCCGAAGCTCAGACATCCAAGGAAGTCTGGGACATCTTGAGCACATTATATGAAGTGCAACATATAGCTTTCAAGCTACATCTCAGGAATAAATTTTGCTCCCTCAAGATGACAAATGATAATTCCTTGCAGAATCACATCAACCAGTTCAAGAACCTGCTGAAGCAAATGGCCACTGTCGGATATGTCATGATGATCAAGACACAATAATGCAAATGCTTACAAGCTTGCCAAGCTCATACGACAGCTGAGTGATGATCATCACGACGCATCGAGAGCTGAATCTTCAAGAGTCATTACAATGTTGTTGCAAGAAGACACGCGAAAGAATGAAACCTCCAGTTCCTCAACTGATTCTCACGCCTTGTACACCAACAGAGGCTAGACTAAGCAGAAGAAAAAAATGACCCGTTTACCTTGGTGATAATAGCACACAAGCTATTAAAGGTGAAGGTATTGTAAGATTAAGCTTTGCAAATGAACAGTCTAAGCTACTTTCTAATAGTCTTCTATGTATCCAATCTGTCTACAAATCTGATCTTTGTAAGTAGAATCATAGATCTAGGACATAAAGTAGAATTCGAATGTGATCAATGCAAAGTAGTTGATAGGACAAACAAGATCCTAGCACTCGGAAAGAGGCATGTATACTTGCATAAATTAAGTCATTGCTTTTCTGCCTCTAGTCAGGCGCTCAGTACTTCCATTCAAGCAAATAAAAGTTTACTTTGGCATTATAGACTTGGTCACTTGAATTATGCTTCTATACAACAAATGTCTAAACATTCTATTGTTCTTGATCTAGACTATCCTAATAATAAAGTCGAGTTACCTGTCTATCAAGACTGTTTAGTTGGTAAATAGACTAGGAAACCATTTAGATCAAGCCATCAGCATACTACTAGAGGATTGTTAGATGTTGTACATTCAGACATTTGTGGCCTGATGCAGAATCTTTCTCTAAAGAATTCAAAGTATTTTATAACTTTTATTGATGAATTCTCCAGAAGAACTATGGTGTACTTTATCAAAAAGAAATCAGAAGCCTTCAATTGCTTCAGAATCTTCAAGGAGCATGCAGAAAAAGAAATTGGAAGGACTATCAAAGCCATGAAATCTGACAACGGTGGAGAGTACATCTCTACCAAATTTAAGGAGTACTACCAAAGCCAAGACATTGAACAACAATTTATCACTTCTTATTCTCCTCAGTCGAATGGCTTGCTCGAGAGGAAGAACCGTACCTTGGTTGAATCAGCTAAATGTATGCTCGCGCATGCATCATTACCCAAAAGCTTCTGGACCGAAGTTGTCTCCACTATAGCTTACGTCTAGAACAGACGTTCAACCAAGGACCTATTAGGAAGAACACTCCATGAGGTGTGGATAGGCTCTAAGCCTTTTGTTGAAGAACCTATGAGTGTTGGGATGCATCGCCTATGCACAGATTCTAAAAGACACGAGGAAGAAATTCGACTTCCAAGGTCTCAAGACCATCCTGATTGAATACACTTCATTTGATAACACTTACAAGTTGTACGACCCCGATACCCAACAGATCTTGTTCAGTCGGGACATAGTCTTTATCGAGGATCAGTTCATTGGCATCAAAGGCAAAGGCATTGTTCCAAGAAAACCTTCAACGCTTGCCATTGACATGCCAGTTTGAGCTTCAGGCTCAAGCATGTCCATCGTTATGACAACGAGTCAGATGAAGATGTTGCAGCTACTTAGCAACAAGTCCTAGGAATGGTTCATCAGCCAATTCCTCCAAGAAGATCAAGCCGAGTGCGCACACAGCCCACAAGGTATACTCCTGAGTCTGTCTATCTTTTGATAGTTAGCCAACCAAACTCTGATCTCTAGAGAGAAGTATGGACAGAGAGTATTCCTCTCTAATCAAGAACCAGACGTGGTCATTAGTCGAAGCTCCTGCTGGCTGCAATATCGTCAATTGCAAATGAATCTTTAAGATCAAGTACAATGCCAATGGAGCGATTGATTGGAGGAAGGCAAGACTAGTAGCACGAGGATTCACTCAGATCCCCAACATTGAGACTTTTAGTCTTGTAGTCAAGCATTCATCGATCTGAGAGCTCCTATCATATACTATCACAGTTGACCTTGAAGTGCATCAACTTGATGTACAAACAACCTATCTGAACGGAGTTATAGAAGAAGACATCTACATGATCCAGCCCGAAGGATACATTCTAAAAGGTATGAAGAATCATGTCTGTAAACTCCATAAGGCACTTTACGACTTGAAATAGTCCGTCAGAGCTTGGTTTCAGAGGATCAACATATTTCTCATCCAACAAGGTTTCCAACCAAGCACTGTTGATTGCAACGTCTATTCCAAGTCGATGCAACAATCCTTCATTATCATCACCTTATACGTGGATGATACGTTGCTTTTCAACAACAATACCATTTTGGTTAAGGATGCTAAACAGATGCTGTTTTGTGAGTTCGACATGGCTAACCTGGGTGAAGCTCACTTCTGTCTGGGCATTCAAATCCACTAAGACAGAGCAAGAAGACTGATTTATATCACTCAACAAAGGTATCTTCACAATGTCCTCAACAAATATAATTTGATGAACTATAAGTTAGCTCACTCACCGATGGATCCAGGCTTGCATTTGTCAAGGGACCAATGCCCTCACACCAAGCAAGAAGAGGAGCAAATGAGAGAGTATCCTTATTGATTGATATATACTTGGATCTCTCATATACGCCATGGTCTGTACAAGACCTGACATCTCTTTTGCAATAAGCTCACTCAGCCAATTTATGGCTAATCTTGACATTACCCATTGGAAGGCTCTCATAAGAGTCATGAGGTATATTCGAGCTGCCATGGACCAATGCATTACATTCTTCTTCAACGGCGGTCCTATCTCATGGAACAGTGGTAGCAAACCTCTATCGATGTTTCATCTACAGAAGCAGAATGCATTGATGCTTTTCAATCTATTAAAGAAGCATTTTGGTTGAGAAATTTACTGTCAGACATAAGTTTGAATCAGTACAGCCCTACTATCATATTTTGTGATAATCAGAGTGCTATTGCCTTATCGGCCAACCCTAGATTTCACTCTAGGAGTAAGCACATTGAGATCCGATATCACTATATCAGAGGCAAGGTTCTCAACAAGGAGGCAAGCTTAACGTACTATAGAACGCAGGACATGGTATATTTACAAAGGCATTAAGTGTTAATACACCTTCTATATACATTCAACATCACTATGTAAAATTCAAGAATTTGATTTAAGTTAGGGGCTTACATTCTGTCCATTAGGAGTGGACAAAATTTGCTAGCACATCAGCAAAAGTCAATCCAAGAATATGCCGAAGATCTTCTAGGCTGCACTCCCTGTTGATATGAACTTCTCGTATTTCATTGTGGGGCAAATGTAAGGATATTTCCACTTCTTGTTGATTCATCTCAACGTCCAAGGCATCCCATCGGCCATGAGCAAACTTATATCGCTTATAGATAAAACTTAAGGAGCATGTTTGACGTGAAATATGATACCTTATTGTCATTGTTGACAATAGAGCTTACACCTTATGAAATCTCCTTTGTGCTCCACTTCCTTTGAATCCCAATCGACAAATATGTTAGCGCTTTAAATATGGCAACAAATAGGGTGATCAGCACATAGATGCTCGTTTGGATCCAAATATTGGCTTCATATTCCAAATAATCTCTTTGGTAAGTTGCCTCTTCGTTAATTCAATAATCAATTGGTCAACATATGGCCACTCATGAGAATCGATTGTAGGGTCAGAGAGTGGTGCTAATTTGCCCTAGCCGAAGTTTCTTTTTGGAACTTTGTACATGTGATCATAAAAGAAAATGCCCATTTTGATAAGGGCAGAGGATGTCAACCCACCATATATCAATTCTCCATTATTGGCCTGTATGGCGGAGAATTTTTCGATGAAGGACTTTTCATGTTTTGCCAGTCGAAGCTATTTGAAGGAAAGACATCTACACTAGGCATTGATGCAACATTATTATCAATTACAAAGACATAATAATAATTCAAACATAATAATTAACACAAGAATAAAAGAGTTAATACTTACAATGTGACTGTATGGTTCTATCAGCAATAGATATCTCGACACATGTATTCGTGTTGCTCTTTTGCAAGATATTCTCTATGTTAGTCGATCTTGAAATCGTGGATCCTTCCTTTCCAATGGTAGTCTTGGTTGTTTCACTTCCTCTTTGCAACCTTGTGAGTTCCTTTGCCCGAGGGTTGCATGTAAACCCAATCAAAAGTTGAGAATGTATGAGGCACCCAATGGTCGTTGGAATCTTTGATGTGTGCAACAATGGACGCTAGTTGATTCTTGGGCTTCCTTGATTTGACTAGAGGCTATAATAGGTGAGGTAATGATAGTGTAGCATATGCAAAATAGTGTGTGAGAGCTTCAAGTAAGCTGAACAAAAATGAAAAAAATAGAGTGTTTGTTGAGTATATAGAATGAGCAGAGAGATAGAGAGATAAAGAGAGAGATAGAATTTTGTAGCTTGATATCAAAAAAAACTATAGGATTTTGAATACTGATCTTTTTCTAATTATTCCTTGTAAATAGCTCTGCATGTTGTTTCAATTGATACATTGATTAAAGATAAATTTTGTAGTTTGATGGGATGAAGTTTCAAGATTGAACTTGTGTAGCTAGGAGATAGGAATACTAAGTACTATATCCTCCATAGCATATGCATAGGTCGATAGTAGCCTGTACATATCTGATTACTCTTAGAAGAGCTTTCTAGTGGATCATACCAGAGTTAGCCATGTATTGGCTTAAAGAGCTGATGGCATAGGCAAAATTGGGCATGATAGAAATCATTGCATATATCAGGGATCTGATAATTGACTAGTATGTACATCCCTTCATTTCGCCTTTCTCCTCATTGGTTTGAGGACATTGCTAAGTTTGATAACTTTAAACCTGGATCCATGGGATCTTGCACAAGCTTACAATTCATTAAATTGAATTTTGATAGTAAATTCTAAAAGTACCTCTGCTAAGTGATATGCTTTCTAGCTGGATCATGTAGATTTCCTCTTCGATAACTACATTGAGGAATGTTGTTTGTACATCCATCTGGTGTACAAACATATGATAGTAGCAGTCAAATAGAAGTATGCTTGACCTCAGGGTCAGCTGCAACAACATATGATAGTAGTAGTAAAATAGAAGTATGCTTGACCACCGGGCTAAAGGTTTCGAAGTAGTCGACATTGGGAGTTTTTGAACCCCCTTGCCACAAGGCGAACCTTTCTTTTGTCGATATTACAGTTTGCTTTATACTTGATCTTAAAGATCCATTTGCAGTCGATGACATTTCTATCTGTAGGCAGTTTGGTGACAGTCCATGTGTTGTTCTTCAGAAGCGAATTGTACTCCTTGTCCATGGCTTTCCTCCAGAGATTTGAATCAGCCTATGACATTGCTTCTTCAACTGTGGTTGGCTCATGTATAGAATAGTGAGCAAACTCATCAGTGTATCAAATAGGCTAAGTTTGAATCCTTGTTGATCTTATGGTTTTGGTTGTGAAATTCGACTTTGTGTCAGTTGCTCTTGAATTGCAACTTCTTTATTGTCCTCTGAATCTGATTGTACCAGTTGACTACTTAAAGGAATTGAAACGGTTTTTCGATACACATCAATTGTCGGGACAAATTTGATAGGCTGGATCTGGTCCTTGCCTTTCAGAACAATAAAGTGATCTTCAATGAAAGTCACATCCCTACAGGTTTCAATATTGTAAGGTCAATACATTCCATTAGAAGAACAATAGCCAACAGAAATAGTCTTGAGACAATGCTCATCGAATTTCTTTCTTGTTTCCTTTGGGACATGAGCATAGGCAATGCATGGCAAAGACTCTTAAATGCTTAAATGAAGGTTCCAACCTTCATGAGGAGTCTTGTTGTTGGATAGGCCTTTAGTTACACATCGAGTTTGCATGTTATTTTTCCTTTTGCAGTATTTGCAGAATATGCCTTTCTTGTTTTGAGCAGGTTGCTAATTTTGATTCGGACTTTGCTTCTGTGACTGCTTTTGATGTCGAATTGTCTGCTAACTTTCTTCTTCTGTCTTCTTGGAGAGCAGAGATTCACAAGATATTCAAAATTTTGATCTAAATAGTGAGTTTGAATTCCAGTTTGAGATGGTTGTTCCAAGATCTTATAATATCAAAATTAGAGATGACTACTAGTACATCAAAAGACACTAACAATTACATTTGATGACAAATTTAGAATACTACATGGATCATTAAGGAAAGAAACACAAACTTGGTACTCGCAAGTGATTTATAATGAAATAACAATATAGAATCATGTGTTTCTCACTTAGTTTGAAGAAAGTTATTTTTCAACTCGAGTTCTAGCTCCTTTAAATCATGTCAAAAAAAGAGAAGAATAATATCCTTGACAATATATAATATGGGTAAAAAATTTATCATGAAATTCACATGGAATTATTTTTTAGTCATGCAAATCGAATGGTATTTTGTGGTCTACCAAGAAAAATGGCCCATTTTTATAGTCAAAGTTTGGTGAATTCACTAGAAGATGTCATTAATGTTGTTGAGCATTATGAGACCTCTAAGATATCAAGAAGCTAAAAATCAAAGAACAACTCATTGGATAGTGAATTGATTAAATTGGATTTAGGTTCTTCGGTCAAACTTATAAAAAAGAGAAGAACTTTGAATTCTCATCGAAAAAATATGAAGAGAGCAAATCAAATAGTAAGTTGACATTGTGGAAAAAAAGATTCATATCCGCATGTTTTTGCATCGGGTTCAATGGATGTTCATTTATGGCTGGCCATTTTTATGTGGGATGTGGGTCCATGTGGAAGGAATCAAGAGCACCTAATAGATTGTACATGGCAAATTCTGCTCAGTATTTTTAGGTAGCCTAAAAAGAATGATGTATTATGGCACATGGGCAAAAAATTCAAGTGCCATGATACATGCATCTTGATTTCTAATGGGGGGCTTAAACCAGGGACCAAAGAAACTTTGGATGCTAGGCTAACCAATTTAGCCAAGTGTTGGATGATGCATAGCAATTTCACTCAAAAAGAATACACATGCCAATGCCGTTTTATACGTTAAATTTCACAAATGCAAATGCTAATTCCGTTTTATAAGCTAAATTTCATAAATGCAAATGAAATTTATAACCATCGTAATCATAATCATCATGACAATTGGGCACATGGCATGACGCCTCATTCAACCTTCCAAGACTCTAATACTTCAAAGGTTCTGCATTCTAAAGATACACATGTGATAGGTGAGGAACATGCCCAGGAGATCGACAAGTCTTTGTCTTTATTATTGGGTAATAATAATAATAGGAGACAGGATGAGGATGAGACGTGCAAGAACAGCTAGCCAGCCCAAGCACCTCGAAAGTCTTTCATCCTTTTTAATATTAACAAACTGTGTCAAGTAGTAAATACCCAGAAAAGAAGACGCGGATTTTTCGAGCAATGTGGATCAGAACTGATCAGTAGTACTCCCGTAATGGATGAGATGGGGATTGAGTGTGATCAGTAATTGGAGCAAATTTTTACAGGATCGAACAGAAATATCGTCATGGCTGACACGCGTAATTGGTGCAATTATGGTGCGATGAGGACAAGGATCGGATCGGACAATTTCTTGGTTAGGTTAAGATTATCCTTGCATGATGTAGTTGTCTTGAATGCTCAGTTTCAGAATTTAGATAAAGGTGATGCTACAAAAGGCACAGATTGTTCAGAAAGTACAAATGCAATGTTTGTTAAAGGTTTTTCAAATGATTTACACTTTGTAAAATCAGTAGGTATAGAAATGTTGACGTACTTGGCTTAGTAAATTCTTTAGAAGATGCCAGGATCCACAAGGAGCAAATCTGGGGGGCACATATAGATAAAGAAGCGACTTGTCTATGCTTAATCTCGTTGCTGCATGTACTATTCTTTTAATGGCTGGTTGTAAAACGAAAGCCTGGCTTGACGTTCATCTATGAGCTAGCTATCAATCAGCTCTATAGTTATTAAACAGTACAGTCTCAGTTTTCTGCCTCGCAATTAGAAACGAAAGTCAGCTAACATGTCTTTTACCAAAATTTGCCAAGCACCAATTTCGAGGAGATTTTTAAGGGAACTGTGTATAGGATTGGCTGGACTTCTTGCTTTGGTCTTTACGAGGTCATTCATCGTTCATATTTCTGTATCTTCGAATCCCCATGAATTCAGACCTGTACGTCAATCTCTCAGGACCAATAGCTACGCGCATGCTAAGAACGCAAATATCGATCCTGCACCGGCTTTACGTAACGGAGCCAGGCTGTGTGAAAAGGTAACTTCGAAAACAGACAATGAAATCAAGCTGACGCGTACGGTTGATGAAGTATGGAAGGGAAAAGATAAATCTATTCTAGTCAGACTTCGCTCCATCTCTGAGAAGCCCACTGGAGATGAAAGGTCAGGCACGGAGGTATTACAGGGACATAGTACACAAAGAGACATCAAAGAAAACAAGCAAACAGAAAATGACAAATACAATAACGCTGGTGATGGAGAAATGAGTCGTCACGAAGAAGCCAAACAGTTATCACAAATGTCGGGTGCGACAATGGAGACATTAGCCAGAGATCATGCAAGTGAACAGCCAATTGAAACCATTGATGCGGAAGTAGAAAGCGGTCGAAGTGCTGAATTGATCCTTTTCAAGGCGAAAGCAATGCAATTTTCAAAGACAACCTTTGAAGATGAAAATCAAGTCGTAACACAATCTGATCAGCTCTCGAAATTCAGAGAGAAGGAATACGCTCCAATTTGTAATACAGCCCAGTCTAGATCTTCACCGCATTCAGAAGAAGAAAATTTAGACTTTGTTGAGCTGCACAGAATTTCTCGAGCTCATAAAGCCAGAGATCGCAGAGAACGCTTAAAGCGGAATTGGAAAAAGATCAGAGTTATGCAGACAGACCATGAAACCAAGCGATTTCCACATCGTTTGAAAGATTTCTTTGAATCAGGCAGATGTTCCGCTCGCTTTTTTATGACCTGGTTTTCTCCTGCCTCCACCTTCGGTCCTCGTGAACGCATCTGTCTAGAAAGCATCTTCAAGTTTCATCCATTTGCCTGCGTCGTCATTATCTCTCAATCACTAGATACAGAGCGTGGTGATTGCATTCTGAAGCCGTTCATTGACGCTGGACATCACCTAATGGCAGCTGCTCCGGATCTGCCATCTATTTTCGAAAATACTTCAGCAGAAATCTGGTTCAGACGCCTTAAGGAAGGCAAGATAGATCCAGGAGGTATCTCTCTCAGTCAAAATCTTTCAAATTTACTCCGCCTAGTAATTTTGTACAAATTCGGGGGCATCTATGTTGACACAGATGTGATCGCCTTACGAGATTTTTCCACTTTGTCAAATAGTATCGGAGCTCAAAGCGCCGATGCATTTGGACACTGGAGTCGCCTCAACAATGCAGTTCTCATATTCGACAAAAGTCATCCTATTCTTTTGCAACTTATACGAAGTTTTACTAGTAATTTCAATGGAGGCAGGTGGGGTCACAACGGACCTTATCTTGTCAGTAGTGTCTTTGAGAGGATCGAGGGTCAGAACTCCTCCTTTAACCTCACGGTTCTCCCTCCGAGGGCATTCTATCCGGCAACCTGGCAACAAATCGGTAGGTGGTTCCATTCTCCAAAGCACGAAACGGAGCGGCACTGGAAAGCAGCCAAACTACAGGAACTGCAGCTTGAATCTTATGCCGTCCACCTTTGGAATAAGCAGACCAGAATGCTCTTGGTTGAACGGGATAGCATCTTGGATGATCTGTTCCAGTGCTGCTGCGCATTTTGTAACGAGTAAATCTGCCTACAAGATCTTAAGATCTCCGTTCCATTGCTGCGGAAGTGTTTAAATGCACATCTGACAACAGCAAGCTGTTCATCGAAATCCAAAGAAACAACTTAAAATATGCCCTAGATCCCTATTTCTGGGGTGTGTTTTAAACTGAAAATTAACTCATCACGATGTCCAACCGTTTTCTGAATATGTGCTGAAGCATCTTTCGGTATATGCTAGCTGGTTGACAACTTCTAGCAACAGCCGTAACACCGCGGTTGATCATTCTGACAAGAACGAAAACAGAAATTCCTACTGTACATGTTGGAGTAGAGTTGGAACAACAGGTTCCTGATAATCGGCAAGATGGGAAGCAGGGGAAATTTTCTTAGAACGGAATGTTTGGACATTCTTAATTCTCATTCCCAGTAAAGATGCTGTTAAAGAACATGGCCAATCACCATTATGACTCAAATCATAATGTATGGCTGGAGTCGCGGACATGCCGCCGTTTATCAGCGAATACAAATTGTCTACAGCGTACAGAAATGAAGTTAGACTATCCTGCCAGATCACACATGGTTATTTTTTGACAGATTACATGGTTAAATCATACAAATATCATAGAGCTATGGATCCTTGGTAATCGCAAGCTTCTTCCAATCAGAACAACCGCACTCGACAGCAGAAGAAACCTAAAGAATATGGATGAGGGAAATATATGTGTGTGTTCTTTGCCATTGTTTTTCTGTTACTGGTATTGATTTTGCGACGACCATCTTTCAGCTGGGGATTGGTTAAGAAATGCAGAGATCAGTTTTTTGAGTAACAAATATGTTGTTTCTGTGTTTTTGGCGCAGATTTTAGCTTAAAACCATTTATAACTTTGCTTTGAGTGAAGGACAGTGCTCAGGAAACCTCTTGCAACTTAACCTCCAAAATCTGGCTAATTTTCATTTCTTCGGAATCCTTAAACTTACAAACAGATGACTGCACTTTTCTTGCACAAATTTTCCTTAACATACAAACAGATGACTGCACTTTTCTTGCACAAATATTCCTTAACTCACAAATTAATGAATGCACTTTTCTTGCACAAATTTATTTTCCAGAGTCTCAAATCCTAGAGTTTTTCATCTGCAAACAGCTAATTCCTACATTGAACTTGCCTTGTCTTCCTTTGTATAAATTTATTTCAGAATTTTGAAACCTTTTTTTCATTTTGCAGCTTTATATTTCCTATACATTATGTGCCTTGTCCTGGTACTCTTCAGCCCTGATATGAAATGACTGAAATTTAGTAGTGACCATGGACCTATGTCAAGTTTACAATGTACTTCACTAAATGCAAAACAAATTGCTATGCATCATTTGAGAAATTTGCTTATATTCTAACACAGATGTTTCAAGGTCCTGGCATGCAATAACACAAAATGTAACAATATATTCAGACTTTTCTAAGTGCAGATTGAAAGTGATTAAGCTGATTAAAAGAACTGAAGCAATAATTAGTAAAAGGTAGATACCAACTTAATCTATTATTCTTTGATCCAGTGCTACATTTTAATATACTCTGAATATCAATATATAGTCTAGATCGAAAACTTTCTGAAATTGCCGCATCAAGAGAAATCCATTCCTCACTCTAATCTACCAACTAAACCATTTTTATCAGGAAAATAGGCGTGATCATAAAAGAAAACTCTTGACTTTAAAAGTGATTTTGGAGAACGACCTTTATATTGTAAAATACCGATATCCGAATGTATGACATCGATTATTCCGTCAATCGATGAACTGTTTGCCATTCAACGAAATTTGATGGATACAAATCTACAAAACCAACATAAATATCACAAGAAAAATATAATTTAAAGAAAATGCTAACTCAAAAGAAATCAAATTTAAAAACTTACAATCGCATTTTCTTCTATCATTTGGATTCAAATCATGAATGTTGAGTTCATTGTGAAGATAAGCATGTTGAACTAAAACTTCCGTGATAGATTGACCGGCGGGTGATACTTTGAAATCCATTATCCTCTCATTGAATCTAATTTCCAGTAATACCTCAAACCATTTCTAATCTCTTCAATGGACTGTGCTCATTTTGTTTTTGTATGTATGAATTAATTTTTAAGATCTTGTTGGGCAGAAGACTTGAGTTGTGACTACATTGAGCATTAACAGTCATTAGACTGTTATTGCATTTAGCAGCCCATAATAAAGGGAGAGCTATTCCACAACTATTCCTGCTGTCTTCTCCGTTCGTGTTCTCTATCCTCAGCCCTTTCATGTTTTGCACTATGTTTTAACAACAACATAAATCTCATAGTGAGTTTGCTATAGCCAGTAGTGTAAATATTCAAAGTAGTGTTATCAAGCCTCATGCACCTTGTGAGTTGCATAGCATGAATGCATGGGTAGCTCTAAGAGGTAAAACATCACTTGAAGAAGGTACACGAAAGTAGCAAGGTAGAAAAGTGTTGATTCTTCTATCGTGAATCTATTTCATGTTGCTTATTTTATAGCCAAAGAGGACGTAACATTTATAAAATACCCAACTATACTTTCTCTTCTGTGTTTATGTAACACGCTAGACGTTCCTCGAGACATATACCAAGACGATAAGTCTGGTGCTTTGTTTGTCAAGTAAATTAGTGAGGCATTGAAAGTAATTACTATTTCACGTATTAATTCTAGTAAATATTTTGGTTTGATGATAGATGAATCCATGGATTTGTTTGTCGATAAACACATGGTTGTTTATGCGACATTTATGGAAGAACACTTGCCTAATTTTTTTTTTTTTTTTGGGTTTAATTGATGTATTTGATGAGTCATGACAAGCATTGCATGACTTGCTTATTCAAATATTGTCTAACTATGGACTATCTTTGATAGATTGCATTAGTTTTGGTTCATATGGAGCCTCATCTATGATTGGATCTCAACGTGGAGTAGCGACTTTATTAAGAAAAAGTTAATTTTTTTTCACTTTGATTCATTGTGTTGCACATAGAACAAATCTTTGTATTGTTAATGCAATAAAAAATAATGAATATGCTCAATATATAGATATGGTTGTTGTTCTAGTTTTAGATTAATACTAGTATTGAATATCGATTATCAAAGGCTTTGAATAGATTGTTTAAGGTTCTTCAAAGGAAAAAAATTTGATAAATAGTTTTTTTCCATGTTGAAATCATGATGAAAAGGGAACTTAAAAACTAAAAATCAGCCCAACAATTTATTTTAGGCTAATTTAAAAAAATACCTATTACAATAAGAATTAGAAGGTTTTTTATAAGGTTAAAAACAAGGAATGGATTTTGGGTGACTATTCTGCCCATTTCTGAACAAATTAAAAAGCAAAATAGTCACCTGTTTTTAAAAAAAAAAATTAGTGCAGATTCTGCCTGCGTCTGCCACGTGGCAGCATCGGATTGGTCTCAAAAATTTTTAGTGTTGATTTTGCTTGCACCTGCCATGTGGCAGCTAAGGATTGGTTTAAAAAGGGTCCAAAAATCCATTACGCAATGGAAGGGGCCTGGCAGAGGAAATTCTGGAAATCCTTACCGGGCAGAATGGCCTCTGCCAGGCCCCTTCCATTGCGTAATGGATTTTGGGCCTCGCCTAAAAAAATTCTGGAAATCCTTACCAGGCAGAATGGCCTTTGCCCAGCGGCCCCTTCCATAATACATTAGTTTCAGCGAGCACTCGTCTAACCTTGTAAAAAGATTATAAACTTAATACATTGAAATGTCAATAGTGAAAGTCGTATACAACTCACCTCTTTGTGGGTTATTGCAAAACTCCAAAAGATAGAATGAAATCCTAAATCACCAAATTCTGAAATTTTGTGAAAAATCTGTATAGGAAGATTGATACTCATTGGCTCATAAAAGTGTAAACTTGAAAACGATTCAAATATTTCCTACCTTTATGCCTTTATATCAGGTTTAATAATGTTCACACATGGCTGAACATTTTTATGTGGGAGGTGGGTCCATGTGCAAGGAAGGAACGGTTCCAGTATCCCCAGCCCCACCAAGTCCACTAAAGAGATACAAATCTATTGCAATTTGCTAGTGCACTGGGCACTGTTAAGAGACATATATCCCAGGGGTCTGTGGAATATTCAAAGAGACGCATTAATCTTTGGGTTAATTGTTAAATAACCATGGCAGGAGGGAGGATGAGACGTGCAAGAACAGCCAGCCAGCCCAACGACCTCGAAGTTATTCATCCTTTTTTAATTAAGAAACGGTGTAGAGCACTGAGTGGTAAGAAATCAGAAAAGCAGATAAGGATTTTGAGAGCAATGGCATTGCGATCCCGTAATGGATGATGTAGAAGAAGACATGGGCTTGAGTGTGATCAGTGATTGGAGCAAATTTTACAGGATTAAACCGAAAATCTTGTTTTACGGCTAACAAGTATCTGGTGTAATTATGGTGGGATGAGGACAATCATCGGATAATCAATTGGTTGGGATTCAATCATTTTTGGATGGGGTAGTTGTAACCAGTTGCTGACAGGAATTCTGATTCTGACAAGTCACCAGCAGTATTATTGACAAATGAGCATTACACCTACTTGAATGCTCAGTTTCAAAATTTAGAAAAACATGGTACACACAGAATAGAGCCTGAGATACAAAATACTCTAAACTGTTGATACTATGATCTCAATGGTATGAACTTGTAACCCATGAGTATGTACCAACGCAATGTGCATTCTGCTACGGATTCTAAGTTGGGTTTTGCTACAGGTTTCTCAAATGACAGTTTGTTAATTGAGAAGGTGTGCTTTTGTACTAGGCCTAGTAATTCGTGCAAAGATACAATGGAAGATCCACAAGGTCCATCTGCAGGCGGCGTCTTGTCTACGTTTAATCTCGTTGTTGCATGTATTATCTATTTGATAGTCGGCTTGAAGTTCACCTATAAATCATCAATCAGGTTTTAGTTATCGAGCACAATCTTAGTCCTCCGCCCAGCAGAACACGAAAATCAGCCAATATGTCACTTACCAGATTTTGCTATGGAGCAATTTCGAGAAGATCTTCAAAAGAACTGTATATAGGGTTCGCTGGACTTATTGCAATAATCTTTACAAGGACGTTCATCGTTTATTTTTCTGTATCTTCGATTCCCCGTGAATTCAGATCGGTACGCCAATCACCCACAACCAACAACTATGCGCATGCTAAGATCGAAAATGTCGATCCTGCACCAGCGTCATATTTCATGCAAATTCACAATCCTTCGAGCGGAGTACTAAGACTGCATGAAGAGGTAACTTTGAAAACAAATAATGAAACCAAGCTTATTGTTGATGAAGTACGGAAGGACAAAGATAAATCTGTTCTAGTCAGCGCTCTCTCGATCTCCGAGAAACCCGATGAAGATAAACGGGCAGTTACTGACGTATCACAGGGTAGTCTACAAAGAGAAATCACAGAAAACAGACAAAGCAAAGATAACGATAGGGCTGGAGAAATGAGTCATTATGAGGAAGCCCCGGAGTCATCACAAATGTCGAGTCTGACAATGGAGATATTAGCTAGAGATCATGAAAGTGAACGGCCAATTGAAAATATGGAGATGGAAGTAGAAAGCGATCAGAGTGCTGCTGTAATCCTTTCCGAGGGGCAAGCAATGCAATTTTCAAAGACCAGCTCTGAAGATAAAAACAAAGTCCTAACACAATCTGAATACGCTCCAAAATGTTATGCAGACCAGTCTAGACCTTCACCGGATACAAAGGAAGATTTAGATTCTGTTGAGCTGCACAGAATTTCTCGGGTTCATAAAGCCAGAAATCGCAGAGAAATGTTAAAGCTGAATTGGAAAAAGATCGGAATAATGCAAATCACAGATCATAGAACCAAGCAATTTTCCCATCGCTTGAAAGATTTCTTTGCATCTAGCAGATGTTCTGCTCGCTTTTTTATGACCTGGTTTTCTCCTGCCTCCACCTTCGGTCCTCGTGAACGCATCTGCGTAGAAAGTATCTTTAAGTTCCATCCATTGGCCTGCGTGGTCATCGTCTCTCGATCACTAGATACAGAGCGCGGTGATTGCATTCTGAGGCCGTTCATCGACTCCGGATATCACATAATGGCCGCTGCTCCGGATCTGCCATCTCTTTTCGAAAATACCTCAGCAGAAATCTGGTTCAGACGCCTTAAGGAAGGCCAAGTAGATCCGGGAGGTATCTCTCTCAGTCAAAATCTTTCAAATTTACTGCGCCTAGTTATTTTGTTCAAATTCGGGGGCATATACGTTGACACAGATGTGATCGTCTTAAGAGATTTTTCGAATTTGTCAAATAGTATCGGAGCTCAAGGCACCCACGCATCTGGACAGTGGAATCGCCTCAACAATGCAGTTCTCATATTTGATGAGAGTCATCCTATTCTTCTGCAACTCATACGAGATTTTACAAGTCATTTTCAAGGAAGCAAGTGGGGTCACAACGGACCTTATCTTGTCAGCAGGGTTATAAAGAAGATCAAGAATACGAATTCCTTCAACCTCACGATTCTCCCTTCGAAGGCATTCTATCCGGCAAGCTGGCACATAATCGGGAGATGGTTCCATTCTCCAAAGCACGAAATGGAGCGCCAGTGGAAAGCAGCTAAGCTACAGGAACTGCAGCTTGAAACCTATGCCGTCCACCTTTGGAATAAGCAGACGAAAATGCTGGTGGTTGAACGGGATAGCATCTTGGCTGAATTGTTCCAGCGCTGCTGCGTATTTTGTGACGGGTAGATCTGCCTACAGGATCTTAAGGTATCTTCCATTACTACTGAAGTTTTTCGTATGCAAATCTGACAACTGCAAGCTCTTCATCTTAATCTAAACAAACAACTCAAATATGCCCTGGATTCGTGTTTCTGGGACGTTTTTCGAAGCTAAAAACTTATGGATCACGACGTTCTTATACCATTTTCTGATTTGCTGGAGAATCTTCCACTATATGCTAGCTGTTTAACAGCTTCCAGCAACAGCCTTAAGACCGCTATTACTCATTCTGAGATCGAAAATAAAAATTCCTTCTTGGAGATTGGACTTGGAACGACAGCTTCTTGATGATCTGCAAGATGAGGAAAACAGGGGAAATTTTTTCATTACAGAATGGTCAGACGTTCTTGATTCTAGAAGAATCAATCAACTGCTGTAAAGATGCTGTTAAAGACGTAAGCACCATTATGCCGCAATTAAAATATGGCTGGAGTCTCGACATGCCGCTGCCCGTGGTAGTTGGCTACATGGTAGAGATCTTACAACAAATAGCTCTTTGGTTGAACAGAATGAAAGGGAACAATTCTGGTCTCATTCTAGAAACCATAGCATATTATGTTACTTTTATGCTCTCGCCACCTGATTAAGTCGATAGATTCTATACATAGAATTAGAGTATGCAAATCACCTACAGTGTCTAGAAACGAAGCCAGATTATCCTGCCAATGCATACACTTTACATGAAAGAATTGAACAGAACACATTGATAAATATTATGAATATCAGAACGACGGATCCTCGGTGGTCCCTCCGATAAGAACAATAGCACTCGACAACAGAAGAAATTTGAAGAATATAGATGAGACCGACATAGCTGTGCGGGTGTTGTGTCTGTTTTTCAGTAGTTTTTCCGTTATTGGTATTGATTTTGCGACAACCAGCTTTCGGTTGGAGACTGATGCACTTAACGGCATACCTCGGCTCGCTCCATTGTGTCAGCTATCCAGGATAGCAATGTAGGCGTTCCGTATACAACCGAGTCGTAAAGATTTGTTTTATAAGTAGCATATTAGAAGACAAATCAAAAATTTGTGTTTTGCAGAAATTGTAATTAAAACCTGATAAGGTGCTTTGAATAATGGAGATGAACTTGACTTGATTTTTTCACTTTTTTGTGATTTGGAAGTTAGATATTATAATAAAACAGAAGTTAGAAACTTATGGCCGTTTCCAGTAGAGCCTGATACGGAAAAGCCTAGTTCTGGTCCCGAGTTTCCGGTGAGAATCAAAACTTGAATGATTCCGCAGACGTAGAAGCAGTTTCCCTGACTCCATAATGCTAAGATCTGCCTTGCTTGTTTTTCATAAATTTAGATAAAACCTTGTAACTTTTATTGTAGTAGGTATTTTCTCAAATTAGCCCAAAATAATCTGTTTTGTTGATTTCTAATCCTTTTTAACTTCCCTTTTCATTGTTATTTGAACATGGGAAAAAACATTTCATCAAATTTTGTTTATCCTTTGAAGAACCTTAAACAATATATACAAAGCTGTGATAATCAAGATTCAAAACTAGTATCAATCTAAAACTAGATTAACAAATACAATCTCAAATTAGCCTACCACAAAGAAAAGTCGTACTGTCTTTGTATTTGCATAGTAGGAATTTCATGGCATAGAAAATCTGCAACAAAGTCATTTCGAAGTTCAAAAGAGTACCTATGTTTAAAAAGTATTAAGTGATTATAATCAATAAAAATTTGAATAATGACACACAGTGCACTAGTTGGAGATTTGTTTTTGACCTAAGAATGATTTTGAGGTGTTGTTTGTGATATAAACAAAAAACCACATGCAAAAAAAAAAGATATCATAAACACAAACAATATATAGTGAATACGCAAATATAGCATGAGTAAGGTAAAAGATCTAAACAACACAAAAGACGTCAAAATACAAATAACATAAAACAGATAAGCAATATTGGCATAGCACATACGCTGAAAAATCCAACCAATATAAAAAACACTAAAATATACGCTCTAAACAACATACAAACTAGGATTATTTGACATTTGATATACTCGATGGAAGAACACTTGATGCGAAAACAATTGGCAAGCATGCATCCTTTGTCAAAAATGTTGAATCAAGCAATGAATGGAGGCACAATTAACCAAGCAATGCATCGAGGCAAAGTTAACCGTGGATGCCAAATTAGAATCACAAATTAACAATATTGGATTTGACAGTTTACCATGTCATTTTTAATGATCTCATCATTGACCATTGAAAAAAAGGATGTTTATTAAATATAAATACAATTACAGATACGGATAGACAAGAAATATGCTTAGCTATGTTTACAAAGTAATTTCAACAAAATACGATTTTCTAGCTATAGGTGCACACACCTTGTAATCATCATGTCATTTTTTCGCAACTCAAATGGATTTTGAAAGGTCCACCAATTCCATTGCTAGATCTTTAATAGACATTCTCATAAGTGTATCGACGATTTTTGTTACTAAACAGTTTTCCAACTTATCTTTTATGCAATTTCTTTTGAAATTCTAATTGCTTCAATAAGATCAGATCCATTAACATCCCTATAAATATTAACAGTTTTACATGACTTACCTTTCAAGACACCTCACAAAGTTGGAAGATATACATTACTAGATCCATAATCAAGTAATAGGATAATTCTGACTATCTAAGCTATTTGAGTTCACATCAATCATAGGATCGTCAATGAACTCAAGATTTATAGTTGCTACCTCAAACAATATCAAACTTGAAATCGTTGTGTCGTCAACATAATCCCTTTGAAACACCTAGCTAAGAGTTGACATGTACTCCATTATGTTAGCTAAAAAGTGGACGCAATAAATAAAGTTAAAATTTTCAATTTTTAAAAACACATTGTGATTTTTTGTTTTCAAATATACTAGTAAAGGTTCTAAACCTCACAAAAACTATAACTTACTATGTGCCAACTAGCCAACGATTGCTATGGATTGATTGTACGTCATACTTATTACAGTCAAACTCTTTTTCTAATGAGCGTAGTAAAATAGTTCTTTTAGAGCTTCTAGAAAAGATTTGGGAAACATCATTCACATTAACCGTATTTACATATTGAGCCTAGGCATAATATTTTATCGCATTAACAATACAAATATTTGTTCTATGTGCAAACAATGAATGAAACTTTGAAAAGATTTTTTTTTAATATACTCTACTCCACATTGAGATCTCTATCATAGACGAGGCTCCATTTGAACCAAAACTAATGCAATCTATCAAAGATAATACATAGTTAAATAACATTTGAACAAACAAGTCATGCAATGCTTGTCTTGACTCATTAAATACATCAATCAAACCAAAAAAATAAATCTTAGGCAAGTGCTCTATGAATGTTGCATAATAGACTATAGTCTATTCATCTATTATCGAACCAAGATAATTACTAGAATTAATACATGAAATAGTAATTAATCTTGATGCCCCATTAAAATACTTAACAAACAAAGCACAAGACTTATCGTCTTGTTATAGCTCTCGAGGAACATTTGGCATGTTACATAGACGCAAGAGAAAATATAACTAGGTATTCTATAAAAGCTATACAATATAATTTTAAGACCGAACACAAAATCTTATGAAATGAGAAATGGCACAAGACCCAATTATTTTTTGAACTTACGATTTTCTGAAATTCAAGTGCTTTTTGAATTCTAAATTCAAAAAATGAATTTATTATTTTGCAAGCTTGTATATTTTGCATTTAAAATCTAGACAAAATATTGAAAAATATTTGTAAAATCTTACACTAAATTAGCACAAAAACTAAAAATAACACTTGTGTGCAATTTGTTATTACATAAAAAGTTGTTAGATTAAGCAAGTATAGCACAAAAAACAAAATATCATTTGTGTGCAATTTGTTATTATGTAAAATAGTTGCTAGAAAAAAAGTGACGGTAAAATTTTAAAAAATATTATTTTTAATAAAACTAAACAAATCTAGTATTAAAAAAGAAATTCTAAATTTCTACCAAATATTGCATAAACATAAAATCATTCACCAAAAAGATAATTAAAAACATCTAATAAATAAATATTTTGTATAAGAACCTTTTGAATAAAAGAGATTTCATTTAAAATAAAATAGTCTCAAATTACATAGTCTCAAATTTTCACGTCAAAGAATCTCAACCAGATCATTTGGATCTGGACTAGCCAGCCCTTCCAACCATTGTGTCTGTTGGAGGTGTTGTCCCGTTTTGAACAATTACTTCTTCAACCACTTTGTAGCTTTGCAAACCACCTCCACCAGTTCTCCTTCATCACCAACAACACCACTGGCAGGTGGTTGAGGCTCCTTAAGAAATGGAGCGATACCATCCTCAGAGGGGCCCAACTTGCCAACCTCTTGAAACTCATCGGGCAAAACTGAAATACCAGCTAGCCTCATCTTAACAAAACTTGCTAAGCTCTCATCTAATTCTACGGCCGCAACATGCACTAGTGGTGCCACTACCGAGAAATAAATCTAAAATCCAATTTGTGGGTTGAGAAAACATTTCAATTAATTTAATTTACAAGCTGTTGTGGCTTTTGATATGGACAAGCCACAGAACCAGACATTAGATTTTTAAGTTTTTTGGTCATTGCAAGAAAATGAAAATGGTTTCTAAAATCGGTGTTCCTTGTGGTGTTGTAGTGCAACATGGATCTCTTTCCATCGGTGGAGAAGTAACCAATGCTGAGATATTCGATCTCGTTACAGAGACGTGCACCGCCAGAATTGCGCACATTTGGTTTGTACCTATAAACATCAAAAGCAAAAAGTCAAAAAACCAAATGACAGAACATGTTTAAAATAGCAAATAGACTTGTGAATATAAATGTTTAATTACAATCAGTACTTACCAAATGACGTTATCTATCCTTGCGTTGCAGACTTCCAGTAGGGCCTTGTGAACGCTCACTTGTTGCCAACTGGAGTGAAATATCACTATCCTTCAAAGCAGAGCAATAGTGACCTCCAAGAAATCAACAACAACCTCTTTCACTTCAGTGTACTTAAACGGGCGATCGTCATTCAATGATTCCGCAAGTTTAAACTTGTTTGGAATATCCACGATGCAGAGAGTGTAAGGTCTTCTTTTTACAAACCTTGTTGTATTGCATAAAAACATGGAGGATCCTCAATAGACTTGGGAATAAACGTTTCTTCGGGATCATCATCAATGTTTAAGTCTTCAGTCTGTTGTGATTCTCTGTGTTTTTTTCGGCCTTGGCTTTTTGAAGATGGGTTTTAAATTGTTTTGGAAGTTGCCCACTCTTTTTATCTTTAGAACTCTGTGAAAAATAGAAGTACACTTATGCTAAGCATGAGATTCAAATGTTAAATTTGTTACTATAGTGACATGAACTTATGCTAAGCATGAATGTTAATCTGAAAAAATAATAATATAAAAGAAAATAAATGATAATAGAAATACACTTATGCATGGGTCTCTCAAATGCTAAACTTGTACCTAAAAGTTAAATAATGATGTCAAAAATAATAGTGTAGAAATAGTTAAGAACAAACACCCATGCTTAGCATAAACAATGTTTGCAAATTGGTAATTCAAAATCAAAATTTGTTAGATAGCCTTACCATATCCTTGAATAAAATAAGAAATCTTTGGAGCTCTTTATCTTTTGAGTTGTTTGGGTACAGCCTTTGGCATTCCTCTCAATCCTTGCAGTTGAGGCTCTTTACCATAGCCTCTTGCACTTTCATGAAAAGCTTGTGTCTGTGAAAAATTACAATAATTAAATTTAAGATTTTGCACATGAGTCAAAAATAAAAATTAAAAAAAAAAAAGCACCTTTGAAATTCTTTTCCCATCTTAGTAAGACTGAGTTGTCCGTCAACAACTCTTGAAAGGACACTCACAACCACATCCTTTGAGGGGATGCCTTGCATATTTTTCCATTCTGATATCCCCATATCCTGTGGTATCGAGACAAGAGTGGATTGTGTGGACTTTTTTTTTGTGGACGATGACCCTTTTGGAAGGTATCCTTTTATTTCAAATCTGTCTCACTTGTCAAAAATTTTATCGACAAGGTCCCAAATCTGGAACAAAAAAACATTGTTAAAAGAAATTTTTATCTTGATTTAAAAACAATGTCGAACAGAAGTACAATGTCACATAAGAAACATAAATTACCTACCTCTTTCGGAAGGCCAATTGAAAAAAATTATCATATTTCATCAAAGAGGCTGGACTTTTTTTATCAAAGGGTAGCCCAGTCTCCTGTGCACAAAGGCACTTCAATTGAATATTTGTTTTGTCCCCTTCTTTGTGAAGCCTCAGGTACTCCTTATGAAAAAATCTGACTCGTTGAATAACGATCATCTTCAATCTGTATTCCTAGTCGATATTATGGTCCCAGGCAAGGAGATTGGCTTCCTCAATAGTCAGCTCGACAAATACTATAGCACTAACTTGTCTAAAAGATTGTACATGAGAATACTCAATATAGAGCTCCTTTCTAGCTTGCAAGCTCTGAATTCCGCCCAAAACAAAAAAAAATTGTAAGTATCTATACATTGAATATCAAAATCTGCCACTGTCGAACAGTCAGCAGGGTCAACATTGAAAGACAATAAAAGGAGTAGCAATGGCTTGGGTATGGTCCTTAAATTTTACTTTTAAATTATGTACATGGGAAGAATTGGGCTCCCTAACTTCCATGGGCCTGTCACCAGTGGCTGGGTCAATGGGAGACCTGTCACATTGTTCAATATCAAGAATGAAAGTGGTGGCTTGGATTTTTTTGGATTCATGAATAAGAGCACGCATTCTTGCAACATTCCTACTGGTTGGCTCAAGATTGATTCTTGCCCCAGGTAGATTTAAGTTAGAAGCCTGGGGCTGGGGCTGGGGTTTCTTCCTGGAGATGGGATGTAAGCCCTTGGGAGTCATGGATTTAAAGCCTCTTGATTTTGGAGGAGAGGAGGCATCTTGAGTTTTCTCCAAAGCACTTCTTTTTCTCTTTGGAGTGGACATTAGGCATGTTCCAGTAGTGGAATCAGGTGTCTGTGTGTCTTTTTGACTGGAGGAAGTCAAGCTCTTGCAAGACGATAATGATTTCACAGATTTTTTAAGGGAAGAGTCCTCTTTGATTTTTTCTCAAGGGCTTCAGCGGCCATTTGGATTGCAGCTTTCAATGTCTAAAAACAACAATAATAGTCATTTTAAAAAATGATACTCATGCTCATCATAAAGAGCAAACCGATATTCAAATTGTAATGCATTGCAAAAAGGAATTAAACTTACAATCAACTTCAAAACATTGTCGAAGTTATTTTGCAATATTGCATGCTCACACCTCCATGAGTTCTTGGCATTCTTGAAGCTCCTTGTTCATGATAGCTTTCTTGAGTGATTCTTTTATGAACATGCACTTCCATTTCTTGAATGTGGTCAGTGGATTAGTTGTGGAATAGATTTAATTTCTTGCTTTCTTTCCTTTCATAATGTGGATTAGAGTGGAATATATTTCTTATTCTTGTTTCAAAGTAGTTTCAACATACAAGTAAACTAAACAAGCTGGAAATGTGGAGTAGATCTTGCATAATCTAGACATTCCAGTTCTTGATGTTCTTGGCTATCCAAGGATCAAGAGATGGGTGTTTTTTGATCTTTGGATTGTCATTATGCTTGTAGTTATTTAGTTTCTTGTTCCTTGTTTTCAGTTCTGAGAATTTGTAGATTAATTTGAGCATATTGTTGTTTTCTAACATTTTAGAGATAGTTAGTAGCAAGAACTGATTGAAAATTCATCCGCATTGCTTGCATATCTGTAGATGACTGGTTTTCAGTGGTATGTGTAATTGTGTGCATGTATTGAAGTCAATGATGACTTGAGCATCCCACTGACAGACTAGGAAACATACTACAATGAAAAATAACCTTTCTACATGATCTGGCTTTGAACCAAGAAGATAATGCCTAGAGAGCCAACCGATTGGAACGGGTAGAAACACTCAATTTCAAAGATAAGAAATCAAGTAAAGGAAGAGCGAATTGTGTTCACAGGTTTGTAGTAGAAATCTGTGAACATTTGGTGCCATTCCCATAGTACACATAAACACAACCTACACAAAACTGAAATATCTGTGCTATCCAACAAGTTCTTGAAGTCTCACGCTCTCCATCTCGACCCAGTCTCTAGCTCTGCCGTCCTCAACCAAGTCTTCATGTTCCACACCTGGCCGAGTCTCACGACTTACATCTGAACCGAACCGAGTCCATATTTCATTTTGACCAGATCCTCAACATAGACTCTCGACCGATTCCTGACTTTCCATCTCGGCCGAGTCCAGGGTTACAATATCAACTGGGTCCTACTCATTATATCTCAACCGAGTCTCTCCGTTAGATCTCGACTGAGTGACTTCGTTAAGATCTCAACCGAATCTCTCTGTTAAAATCTCTACCAAGTCTCTCTGTTACGATCTCGACCAAATATCTCGTTTAGATCTCGACCGAATATCTCGTTAAGATCTCGACTGAATATCTTGTTAAGATCTCAGCCGAATATCTCACTTAGGTCTCGACCAAAAATCTCTCACTCAAGTTCGATCAAACCTTTCAATCCAATCTCGACTGAATTTTTCAGTCTTATCTCGACCAAATTTTTCAGTCCATTCTCAATCGAGTATTTCTATCAAATCTCGACCGAATCCATCACTCAGATCTCAATCAAGTCTTTGTAGTGTCATCTCGACTGAACCCATTTTTCAAATCTCAACCGAGTCATTGCACTGACATCTCAACCGAGCCGAGTCAACTTGGAAGTCAACTCTATATTTGACTAGACCTTATCACTAGCCAATTGCCACAACTATCAGCTAAGTCCTTTTGTAATACCACTACCTTGAATACTGTGCAATTTGGATATATACGAATCACTATACTCTGATTAATATATCTTGATAGATTTTAAATCCAAAGTATTTAAAAAAAAAGTCCAAAATGCCCAAATACCCAATTTTAAGGTACTCTAGACTTTCCATATGGATCGTCCTTATGATCCTAATCCACCAAAGATGGTATCTCCTTCCATAGAACAAGCTAGATACAATAGGTACTCTCGCATGAAATCACAAATCCATGAGCCATCCACCATTCAAGAGATGGGACTCTATGAGAGCTGAAGTTGCCTATGATAGATGACAATTTCATGCTGCTTAATTGTCACATGCAAGAGCTCACTTAAATGGGGCCTTTTGCCAACCACGGTCCTTGTACTGAAAAACGCACATCCAAGCTAGATCTTCCTAAGTATGACAAAAATTCCGATCCTCAAATATTTCTCCAAGTCTTTTAGAATGCCTGTGATGTCTATGATGAGACATCTCCCCAAGCCATGGTACAACTGTTCTCCATGACCATGATCGATCAGGCACGAGAATGGTTCTTCAACCTGGATCGTGAAGATAAACGAGATTGGTCACTCTTTAAAGAAGCCTTCATCAAGCGATTCAAACTATTTTGTTTGATTAAGAGTCCCTTTGTCAAACTAAGCAATATCAAAATGTTGAAAGATTTAAACAATTAAAAAGTCAAGCACAAGAACAACCCACGGAGTCCATGCTCATCATCTGGTTTCTAGTCGAACTTCCCAGATGGATCAGATGTGAACTCAGATCTAATGATGAATACACATCATTAAAAAAAGCCATGTCTGATGCCATCCAAGAAGAGGATGAGGGATGAGATATTGATAAACCTAGAGAACGGAGAGCACATCGTGTTGCCCATGAATCTAAACCAAATGAGAAAACTCGAGAACAATTATAAAAAACCTCAAATGGAGTTGCTTAACCAGCAACACCAACAACAAATAAAAAAATTTCAGAACACACTGAAGTCTATACAAAGTTCCATGCCAGGTCAGTTACCCACTGGCCAAATCCTTCATAGACAGGATAATACATGATGTCCTCATTGTAGAGGTGCACACACTAGAAATGAGTGCCCATCATATCATCCAGCCCCAGATACTTCCTTGATTAAATGTGACATGTGTGACTTCATGGGCCATACCTCATTCTACTGCTGCTACAACCCGAGGAACCAACCTCATGACCAATCAAGAGGACAATACCAACCTCCTAAAAATCCATTTGTTTTACAGAACTCATCACATCCATATCCTCCACGAAACACTCTGCAAGTTCATATCCAAGAGTTGCCAAGACAACCCAAGCATGAACCTCAACCTCAACTAGCACTCTTAGGTCCACCTCCAAGGGGACACCCAGACGTAGGAGCACAAAAACATAGACAACATAAAGACTCCGCACCAATCCATTTTGTCGATCCCTCCTATGATCAAACATACCATCAGAATAACACACCCACTTCTGGTAGTTCTCAACACTATCATGAAGATACCTCATGCTCGTGCAAACGAGATGAGTATCCCACAAATCCGGAAAATCCAAGACAACTAGCCATCCAAGATGCCTATGCAATTGCCATGGGGCCCATGAGCAACATATGTTTCATCTATGGCAAAACAAGACATTTTATGGTCAATAGTAAAGTAAAAAACCAATACCATGCTGAATGTCTGGACTGTGTTTGCAAACACAATTTCAAAGATTGCCCAAAGCAACCTAACAGCTTCCTATCTGCATGACATATCTCTTCCAAACCTGTTAGAGTCCTCACTAGAGCTCAACGCCAAAATCAACAACATCAACTAAACATAGAAAAACCAGTTGACCATACAGGAAGCTCTTTGACAGCTTCTACATGACCAAGAGAAAACCCAGACCCACGAGTGGAACAAAGGCAATACAAAAATTTCCGAGATGAGCTTCTACATGAGGAACAGAACACGGACCGTTCGTTATCTACTCCAATCCCCACAACAGGGCAGCCCCTCCAGGGACTCAAAGTATACTCCGAAATTCTATAGGCTCAAATCACAATGTCGTTTCATAGTGCCATAAAATCTTTCACCGGCCTCCAAAGCTATATCCATAGAAGTTTTCAGCTACCCAATATCCCAGAACAGCGAAAATCAAATGCGATTTCAGAAATTCCTCAGATTCCCATGAATCTGATGAATATAGGTGTTGCTAAGGGGACTAGCATCACCTTACCTATACACTATAAAGACTACCCAACAATATCCGCTATCCTTGATAGTGGATCAGGCGTCAATATAATGGCTTTGTCACTAGCAAAGTCATGGGGGTTCAATACCTTAGATCAGCCATGGTACAAACTTCGTATGGCCAATCATCGAGTAACTGACCCTGCAAGTCACTTATCGAATATCGAGGTTTCGCACGTGGTAACATGAGATATTTGGGAGTTGGCCATATTGAGTGTAATACATGCTAAGGCCTTCTGATCTTTGATCTTCCATGCCTTTGCTTGATCACCATCTTCTGGTTTGAGGTCAGAACCTTCTACTACATCCCAAAGATCTCTATCTATCAACATCATTTAGAGTTTTAACTTCCAGATATAGAAGTTAGATCCATTGAACTTGTCAATGATTCTAGCTTTGTTGGATGATGTAGATGAAGAGCTACCAATATGTTAACAGTAATACAAATAGAACAAACTTAATCTCTCGGTTTATTTGAGCTATGCTCTGATACCAATCTGAAAGGGCTGAGGATCGAGAACACGAACATAGAAGAGAGCAGGAATAGTTGTGGAACATCTATCTCTCTATTATGGGCTGCTAAATGCAATAGCAGTCTAATGATTGTTAATGTTAAATGTAGTCACAACTCAAGTGTTCTACCCAATAGGATCTTAAGAATTAATTTATACTTACAAAACAAATGAGCACAGTCCACCAAAGAGATTATAAATGGTTTGAGGTATTACTGGAAATTAGATTCAATGAGAAGTTCAATTTTGAAATAGAGTGATAGTGCAACAAGATAATGCAAATTTCTCATATGTCAAAGATAGCCATCGTCTGATCAAAAACTGAAGAGTTGTACACATCCGTGTTTTGATCAGAGTGAGTAAACAAGCGTGATAAAGTAGAAGTGAAGTGCATTCAAATCACAATGAGCATTCATCTATGTTATACATAGATTAATGAAGAAGTTGTTAACTTAAACTTAGATGGAAAGTCTAACGATGAAATTTCTAGGATTTAAAAAGCCAATAAAGCTTGGTGTGCTAAGTGGGATAATGAATTTGAGTGGATAGCTAAAATTTGATAAAGACTTAGGTCGAATGTTTTGTTGGAAATTAAGTCCATAGTTGAAAGTACTGTACTTTAGGACCATAAATGGATCTACAAAAGATCCACAAGAGTGACTGGATGCTTGCTTAACAATCTATCAAAACACTAGACACAAAAGTGTGGATCTAAATTGGCAATTTGACAAACAACAAGCATTTACAATCTAAAGCATTGATCAACATTGAAATCTGAGCCCACACGTGTGTACTACAGGGGAGGCTGTAGTACGGCCTTCAAGCTGAGAAACAAGTAGAAATTGATTTGGTTGCATTTGGATAACAAAAACTCAATGTACATAGTGAACTAGCTTGAGATTGCCAATGAGCTTGGAATTTTCTATCTTCTCACTATGGGAGCTTGAAATACATAGAAAATTCGACTTCCTTTGAGAAGTTAGGTGGATTTCTAGCATGTAATAAGAAAGTTAACTCAGCCTTTGTGCCCTAAAATGAAACCCTAGTCTATTTCCTAGAGTCATGCTTGGTAAAAAGCTAGTTGGTCAATTTTCACCTTAAATCTAGGATTTAGGTCCTATAAACTAGGAATCACTACCAAAATGACATGACCAACCCTATGGACTTGACCTAACTTACATTAGGAGTGGATTGCCACATGGCATCTTGGCCTCACATGTGTGGAATCCATTTATGTACAAAATTTACATTATACTACATGGTTTTTTATCAAGCTAGATTTGCCAATTTTTGACAATTCTTCACACTCCTCAAATTTAGCTTGATCTAATTACAACTCTCTTAATAGATTAATGCCAAAGCTTTTATAAGTGTCTAAAAAATCCAGCTACAAACAAGGAACTTTTGAGACTCCAATAGAGAATGATGTCCATGAAGGATCTTTCACCACCTCTTAAAGGATCCCTTACAACATGTTCCACAAATGTGTCTATATACATGTAGCACACTTCAAAAATTATACATCATGACAAGCCATGGATTCCAAGACATTTTGTGTACTTGAAGATACATCAATAAAACTATTAAGTGCATACATAATGTTGCCAAAGACAACTTGCCTTGCTTGATCCATATGATTGAGCCTAGATGGCTCCATCTTGATACTCAAGGTTCTTCTTGGAGTCCTCGGGTCTTAAGCTTGCTCCTCCACTTGACTTGACTTCAAAACATCAATGAATTGAATAAGTTATTGATCCAAATGTGTTTCTTCAAGTTTACAAATCTTCCACTCTTGAAAGATCACATTTCCACCATTGACAAATTCTTTGGTGGAAAACAAGTCGATTCTACAATCTCTACTTGAAGAGCAAAACACTACCACTATTCCTATCATTGAAATAGGATAATCTTTGGTCATTACATTGGAATGATCATGCACAAAGCATGTGGACACAAAGATTTCCAAAGCAAATGACGTTTCATCTTTTATGACTCTATTCAAACTATTACAAAAATAGTTATCCAATGAAATTGCTTTATCAACAACAAATGGAGATTTGAAAGCATCCATTTTCATTGTCTTGTCATACAAAAATATCATATATCTTAAAGATAAGCAACAAGTCACTCCACGTCTACTAACACTATCCAAAAAATATTCAAAGATAGTAGACTCTCCAATGCTCACCATCCTTGCAAGATGCACACTTGAATGGACAATTTGCATGCAATTTGATGACTCGGCCATTGTCATTGAGGACTCCCTTGGAACTCTAATGCTTTGAGGTTGATCCTCAAGATATTACTCCTTTGATTACTCCTTCTCAATGCAAGCAAGATCACACTTTGCCAATATCTCCTCTTGAGTGATCTCCTCCTTTGCCAAGCTCATTCTTTCAAAAGCAACACTAGCTTCCAACTAAAACAATCTTCCATGTTTAAATCCCTTTGTAATGCAAACATCATTCTTTAAGATGAAACAAAGACCATGGTTAAAGTGGACATCCAAACCACTTTCCAAGAGTAGACCAACACTAAGCATATTCTTGGTGATTGATGGTACACTCTTCTTTGCAGTAAAGAAAAACTTTTTAGCATCATTGAATGAGTGTAAGATTGAGAAAAAGTCCTTTTTACAAGACATGTGGGAGCTAGCCCCACTGTCGATCCACCAATTGTCTCTTGAATTGCTATTTCTTGTTGGTGAGGTTGTAAATGTCATCAAGAATACATCTACTTTATCATCCTCCTCCTCCTTTGCAAGGTTTCCTTGTTTGTCCTCCACTTGTGCTCTTAGCCTCTTGTAGCATTCAGATGCATAATGTCCCTTCTTTCCACAAAAGAAGCATTTCTGCTTTGACTTGTCCTTTGAGCTTGATGCATCATCCTCTTCTTTGGCCTCCTTTGGATGCTTCTTCTTTCCATTGGTCTTCTTTTTGCCCTTGAATGAGAAATTGGCTTTCACATCACCATTCTGAAAAGACAAGGAACTCATCCTAGATTTTGCATGGAGCATCCTACACTCTTCAGCCACTAATACACTGTGAAGTTTTTCTATAGTTGGCAAAACATCTTGGATGGCAAAACTTTGGACCAAATTTGCAAAGTCATCTCCTAGACCATTAAGAACAGTTTGTACAAGCTCTCCATCATGAATCTTCTCTCCAATGGAAGCCAACTCCCTATTTAGAGACTTGATTTTGAGTACATAATCATGTGCACTCTCCTCACCTCTCCTCATGCTTTGCAAAATCTGATTTCTAAGCATAAGAACTCTAGAAGTGTTTCTAGATTCTGATTTCAACCTAGATTAATTAGATCTCATGACCCTAAGTCAAATCTAATCAATGGCAATCAATCTTGGTAGCTTATCCTAAGATTTCCACCAGAAATTATATCAAAAGCTCACAAATTGAATTTTTTTGGATCAAATGAATACCATGCATTAAATGCAGGTTCAGAGGTTCCCACACATGTCGCTAAGTACAGATTTACACCCCTACCAAGTTTGGGATCAAATCTCCTCACCAAAAGCAAGAGTCTAGCTTGCCCTCTCAATACTAGGTTTTAGCACCAAAACTTGCTAAAAATGGATTTGCATTAGATCAATGGCTTATGCTCGTCTCCTTGGTGAGTACTAATTTCTATCTCAAGATTCTTCTTGCACAGTTACTAATCTTTGATCTAGGATCAAGTGAAACCCATTTTGGGTTCTATGTCTGCTCATCTGATACCTGCAGGAATCACAACTTAGACAGCTGAACTATTTGAAGAACGACTGGCTGATCTCCAGCAAAGGGTAACCAATCCTATCATTTTCATGTTCAGATGTTAAGTTCAATAATTTGAAGAACATTGAAGACTTGGCCATCTTCAAGGACTTCCATGAATTAGCATTTAGAACAAGTCTGCAGAAATTCAGTAAGTGTTGCAACAGTCTGCAAAATATCCACAACACCTACAAACCTATAGAGTATCAAACCAAGTGATAGACAAAATAGTCTAGATGGCTAAAAACTAAGTTATAAGGCATACACAAGTAGTACTACACTCTACAACTATCGAAATGCAAAGTTTAATGCTTTTCACATTCTTTTCACAATGTCTTCACATTCTCCTAAACACATTTTTCTCGCCATGTACATAGAGAGATAAAGCCTAAAGGTTGGATGTGTGTGGCATTCAGCTCTACTTCGCAGGCCACAAATTGCTTTGATCCTCTCACTCTCAAAATTGTTCAATGCTAACATCAAAAAAATATTCAGTAGAGATGTGGTAACACACTGATCATTTTTCAATAAGTAAATTTTAAGAAGTTTCTTTTGTATTTTAGACTAAAATTCAGGCCTAGATAGTTTGTTGATGTTGCTTGTAGTTTTATTTGGATTTTATACATATCACACAAATTGATAAAATTCTTGCAAACACATAGTCACACTTACAAAGTTACGAGCATTGAGAATACAAGTACGATGTGGTAGGGCTCAACATTTTAAATAGTAAATAAATACAAAATCCAAATAGAGAACGAATGGCTTATGAGTGCTATGCTTGATGCAATACTTACAAAGCTATGAGCTATGCTTTAGTAGTTAAAACCAATGTCTTGTATTTTCAATTTCTTTAACATAAATGTGATAACCACTTCCCAATTAGGCTTGTCTTGGCTTAGAGTAGTTTGATTTTGAAGGTTTAGCACATAACATTTGTAATATCATAGCATTGATCCATGAATCATTGTGCTCAGCATGAATTTCTCAAACTTAAAGAAATTTTGTAAGTTTTTTAAAATTTTGTTTGTTTGGTTTTTATTATTTAAAAGTTTGTAGACTTTTTTATTTTTTATTTTTGAGCAATATTACAAAGTGTTTCGACTAAATTTTTGTTCTCCATGGAGTAGGCCTTATCTTTCATTGGAAGCAATGATGTTTAGGTCCACTGAGCACTTTGCATGCTCTATGTTTTGTGTCAATTTCATTCCATTAATGTGGAAGAATGGTTGAACAATTTTGATCAGTTTTTTCAATAGTACCATAAAGATGATCTTGATAAGAAGATTGGAACAATTTTAAGACGTTTGCACAAGGATCCAGCTTTGTCAAACCAATTCTTAAAAAGAGTGTTTTCTAAAGAAAACATCACCAATATCTCAATATAATTGTGACTATTCAATAGACTTTCCAACATTTCAGTTGAATAAAAAATTCTTTGATGGACTTCAACCACATATCATGACTGATGTGAAAGCATTCTTACCCTTCCATGATGACGATTTTGCATTACAATTATTAACGCAAACCACATCCACCACCATAACAACTAATCCACTTCACATGTCTCCGACACGCATTCAGTCACCACTACATTCACCACCCGTAATACCACCATACTTCAATCACCTCCCCCTATATTTTTTCACACTTCACCATCTCCACCCATTCTCGATTTTCTTCCATTCAATCCAATGTCATATCCTAATTATACACGCACACTCCCTGACATTGGCTCTTATGGACAATTACCACTAGCAGCCCAAAAAGTGGTTTGGTTCGTGAATGAGCTCCAGTTCAACCTCTTTGGCACCTTAGGAGGTCAATATACAATGAGGCAGTTCGACGATGGAGTCCTGGCAGATCTTCCGCAGCAAAAGGCAAAGTTGGAGGCGGAATGCAAGCAACAGTAGTAGCAGATCCAAAATCTCACCGTCTATAATCAATAACAATAGCAAATGCTCAGCCATCTACAGAACCAACTCCAGCTGAAAATCTCCAACTTGCAAACCGCCATAAACAATTTACAACGGAACGAGATGAGGCCTTAGTAGATGCAAAAGTAGCACGTTCCGCTATGAAGAAACAGCTAGAACTGGTTGATTTCCAAGATTTTGTCCTTCCGGCTATTCCTGAAAGAACTCCAATCCCAATGGTGGCCTATCAACAATTGGCACAAAAGTTAAAGGCCACGACGGAGCAGCATATAAAATTGCAACAATCCTATACTACTTCCATCGAGGCCCTTAACTAACATATCGCCACACCTTAGAGAAAAAATCAAAGGCAGCTGCTCAATCTACACCTTCTGTCCATGCAGAGCATGCCTAGTTTCATGACTTTGGGCCTCGCTATGATGGATCAGATGGTGGCGATGGGGTAGGATTTCAGCAGCCTCCGCCCACAAATCAAGGCTTGTTATTTCAAGGACCAATACAAGTGCCAATACTCAAACACCAACCAATCCTCAGGACACTAATGGTACTTCCTCCCAACACCATTTTGCCTCTACCACTTCTAACCCCATCAACCCAACTAACTTTCTTTTTTCACGCCACTTCTCTCCAGATTCCCAATGCATTGCTCCATCTAACCCTTCAACTCCTCTATCCCCTGAACTCGATCCACAAACTAAACATGCCTTAGTTGTTGAAGCACCAACAATAAGGCACCACCTAGCAAGGAGCAGCTCATCTCCCAAGAGTTCGCCAAAAAGTATCAACCCAAGGAGCGAGGTAGCTACATTTTGCCAAACCTTGACCACTACAAAACTCATAAGGAAGCCATAAAGCTCATGGACCCACAATTAGCTTGGCGCCAACAGCTATTTTAACAGAGCAAAACATCCATGGAACGATATCTCGAAGCACTTGCATACATGCACACCAATCCATACTATTATCCGGTGGCGCGTCGAGAACCATTTCCTATGAAGAAGCTGAAAAATAAGATTTATTGGCCCAAGCTCACAAGCGTAAACACGGGCAACCTCGTAGATTATTTGATTACCAATTTCCATGTATTTCACCAAAAGCACCATGGCAACCCGGATCGTGACATATGATATTTTACGAATAACTATGGCTGGGTAGCATTTTTGGCAGAACTGAAAGGATATTGGGATAGGGGGCTGCCACCAATTGCCATAGATATCAACAAGCCCTTGCAGACTGAAAATGATCATATCAACATTGTGTGGCTTTATTATCGGACAACCCTCACTTCGACGCTTCATGTTGACATGATCGAGCTTTGGAAAATCCATGGATTTTTGCAAAGCATGCTCCATTATTACAAGCAACTGCCCTTCCTTAAAAAATTGTGTTGGCAGATGATGGAGGGCATCAGCAACAAGATTTAACAATCTCGACAACAACAGTCTCATCTCCAGTAAGCTCAAAAGATCTAGGACAAAAAAGCTTCAATTGGTGTGGGGCCACCAATCCAATAAGGAGGGGGATAGTATTAGCAACTGTGCAAACATAGTGAAAAATATAAAAATAAAAATAAAACTCCATGGCATGTGTATTTTAAGCCCACATAAGAGTATTTGCCAATAAACTTCTACCACGGCATGTGTTTTGTGAGTTCATGGGTAGAAGCTTAAAAATAATAAAATAACTTAAACTTAAACTTAAGAAACTTAATCTTAGAAATTTTAAGGCACCTCCTTGATTTTGAGTAATTTTCCTAACTTATAGAAACTTAACAAAAATCTTCTACAAGTCTAAACTCAACTTCTACTGATCTTTCCACACGTGTGAGCAGACCTCTACAAGTAGGAGATCAATCCTAATCTCAAAATAGAGCACATTCTACCAATAGAAAGGTGCCATGTGGCATATAGCTAGAAAACTAGATTTTGGCCATTTTAGCCAATAGATCTTTAATCAAATGATATGTACATACTAGATGATTGATCATGATAAATAAATTTAATTCACACGTGGGAACTGGCTCCACGCATGTGTTGGAACTGGCTCCACACATGTGTAATTTGGCCTAGATCAAGCATGATTTTGATATTTTCACAATGTGGAAGTTCAAGATGAAGATGATACTCATAGAAAAAGAACTCTGGGGATACGTCAACGGTTCTATAGCCAAGCCAAAACCTGACACGTTGACCGCCTGGGAAGCTAAGGATGGCAAAGCTCTTGCCATTGCATCTCTAAGTCTTAAAGATTCACAAATAGCTCATGTAGCTAATTGTTCCAGTTCCAAAGAGTCATGGGACATTCTTACTGGTCTATACGAAACGACAGATGTATCGACTAGACTCTTCTTGAGGTAGAAGTTCCTGTCACTCAAGATGAGTGAAGGAATCTCAGCCACTGATCATCTAAACGAATTCAAACAACTACTCAATCAGTTAGCTACAGTAGGTTTGCTAGTATCAGATGAAGATGCTAACATGTCTCTCTTACAAAAATCTAGTATTGCTATTGAGCGGTCTCCTGACCTATCTCTACAAAAGGTGATAGCAAGTTTATTGTAGGAAGAAGTAAGAAGAAAAATCTATCCACCTCGAATTCGAGGACAATTGTTCTCTATTCGAATAAGCAACATTTCTAGAAGAAAAAATCTTTGAAGGACAAGAAGACAAAGCTGAGCAAACTGATTAAGAATAGCAACCACAACAACATGCTCAACAACATCAAAAGCCTAAGACCAGACTCTTCTGCAAGTACTGCAAGAGAACCAACCACAACATCAAGGATTGTCAAGTTTTCAAGCATACTAGAAGCAAAGAAGAAGATGTAGTAGGATGGAGGATCTGATTCTACTAGACCTTCTATTCAAGACCCAACTCTGCTAATGATACAAGATGAACCTATTAGAGCTGCCATGAATTGATACCTCGATTCTAGTGCTCCTCAGCATATGACTTCATGTAAGTTCTTATTCAAAGACCTCACACCAGCAAGTTCAAATTATGTCTCCTTTGGTGACTCAAGTGCACTGTAGATTGAAGGCAAAGGATCTATTCGCCTTTATCTTCCAAATGGTAAATCGACCTTGCTCAAGGATGTACTTTACGCACCCAAGCTGACCAAAAATTTATTGTCAATCAACAAGTTCGCTGATCAAGGTTGCAAAGCCTTGTTCAATTCAAAGCAATGTACCATTTAGGACAAGAACGATAAAGAAGTCCTCTCTACAAACATAGAAGATAATTTGTACATTCTGGGTCATGAATATGCACTTTCCACAAGTGTGAGTACTTCAAATGCCCAATTATGGCATTGAAGATTAGGACACCTAAACATGAGATCAATCTTGCATATGCATCATAATGGTATGGTCAAGGATTTAAACTTTAATGCGGCCTCCATTGACATTTGACATGTCTATGAGATGTGCCTACTAGGCAAATAGCCTAGATCAAGATTCCCAAAGGGACAAGCCACTAGAGCTAAGTCTATTCTAGAATTGATACATAGTAAACTGTGTGACCCTATGAGTACTCCCTCTCTTGGTTCTACACTATATTTTATCATTTTTATCAATGATTATTCTAGATTTACCAGCATTCTATCCATTAAGAACAAGTTTGAGACATTCAATTGTTTCAAAGAATTCAAACAGTTCGTTGAGACACAGATTGGTCAACGACTCAAGACCCTTTGTACAGATAGTGGTGGAGAGTTTCCATCAAATGAAATATTTGACTATCTGGCATCATTTGACATTCATCATCAGTTCACCAACAACTACACACCATAGTAGAATGGAGTAGCCGAAAGGAAGAATCGAACATTGCTAAATGCGGCACAGTCAATGATGTCAAATGTTGAGTTCACCAAGAATTTTTGGACTGAAGTTGTTTCAACAACTTGCTATCTGTAGAACTATTCGAGTACCAAAGCAGTCAACTCAAAGACTTTCTTCAAAGCTTTCTATGGCTACAAGCCGAGTCTAAAACACCTTCGAGTGTTTGGTTGTCTTTTCTATGGACACATTCCCTCTAATTTGATCAAGAAACCTGACCTTGTCAGCTATAGGAATATCTCCATTGGATACTTAATATCACACAAAGCCTATCAAATTTTTGATGTTGAGTCAAGCCGAATCTCAGTTAGTTGTGATGTCGTCTTCCTTGAATACATTTTTTTCAACTTCGAGCAGAAGCAACTAATGCAAGAGTTTGTTCCAACGACTCATATCACCATTGACAAGCCTTGACATGCGACTATTTTGATGAACATCGAAGATATTCGTGTCGCACAACAAGGAGAATCATCATCTCAGCAACCGACTATTGTTCGAAGATCTGCACGACATCGACAAAAACCTGATCATTTTACCCCTCAGGCATTCATCATCAACGATGAACCTACTTCAGTAACAAAAGCATTGTCGAGTTTGAATGCAGACAACTAGCATTCTATCATGCATGCTGAGTACAATTCATTGATAAAGAACAAGACATGGCATCTTGTCGAAGCTCCTATAGATGCAAAGAATATCGACACTAAGTGGATCTTCAAGTTGAAGCTCAATCCAGATGGTTCAACAGTTAGATGGAATGCTCGAGTAGTTGTTAAAGGTTACAAACAAACCTTTGGGATTGACTACACTGAGACATACAGTCCAGTCATAAAACTTCAGTCAATTTGTTCTTTGTTTGCTATTACGGCTATTGAAGATCTGGATGGATGTTCAGACAGTTTTTTTGAATGGATATATACAAGAAGACATTTAAATCTATCAGCTTAAAGATTACGTCCTTCAAGGCGAAGAACATAAATTATGTAAGCTGCATAGAGCTCTCTACATGCTAGAGCAAGCTCCAAGGGCCTATTTTGATAGAATCAATCGATTCTTATTGCATCACAACTTCATTCCTAACTCTATTGACTCTAATGTTTATCACAAACGCAGAGGCTCAAGCTATGTCATAATAGCTCTATATATTGATGACTCTCTGACCATCGATAATTTAAATCAGTTGCTTCATCATGATACAATGACAATTTTGTCGAAGAAATTCGAAATGACTAATTCACTACTTTTTGGACCAGAGACAGAGTGGATAGAAGTATCACAATAAGTCAAGAAAGGTATCTAACCAGTGTACTCTACATGATGGCATGTAAAACTGCCTATCAATTGACCTGATCTAGCATTTACAGTCAGCACATTGTCACAGTTTATGTCAAATCCTGGCCTACCTCACTAGAAGGATCTACTCAAAGGACTAAGATACATTCAAGCCACTAAGCACTATGCTTTGTGTCATAATGAAAATATAAAGGATGCCTTGATATTACTTACTTATTCTGATCTGATTCGGCTGGTAATGTGGACATAAGAAAATCGACATCTGGCTATCTTTGCTTTCTAGCAAGAGGACCCATTTCGTGGAATAGTCGAAAGCAGAAATGCATCTCTTTATCCTCCACAAATTTGGAATATGTTGCAGCTACCTCTACAGTGAACAAAATTATCTGGCTCAGAAGATTGCTTCAGGATTTTATATTTTCTCAAATCAGTCCAACTATATTCTATTGCGAGAATCATAGCTGCATTGCTCTATCTCTGAACCCACAAACTCACTCTAAAACTAAACACATTGAAGTTCAATTTCATTTTCTTGAAGAGAAAGTTTAGAATAAAGATGTTGAATTAAGTTACTGTCCTACTGCCAATATGTTGGCTGATATCTTGACTAAGCCTCTGTCAAGAGAAAAGCATGTTACATTATGTAGCTTGCTTAACTTTATTTAGGATCCTAGCCTATTAGGGGAACTCTTGAATCCAAAAGGGCCTTTTGTAAAGATGCTTTCTTTGACTTTTCAAAGGTTGTATGTCCACATGGCCCAATGGTGTGTTTCCATGTGCGCTAGACCGTAATGGTGGCGGCCCAACTTCAATTTCAGGCAGCCACTTCTGAGATAAACCAATCGCACTGAAATTCAAAATGAAGTGGGTGGGAAACCTGAGGCCTTGTCCTCACGCATATGTCGTCACGTCGTGTCGTGCCTCACCATCGGAAGGCAAGTGGAGTGAGCACATGTGGAGGAGAAAAATAGATTGCTTTTATTAAAATTAGTGTAGCATCTCTTTAAACCATTACGTAGATCATGAAAAATTGCACACTTTTTCTTTTTGGATCACTTCAATCCGACGCACGGTTAAAAAGTTATGGCAGTTTGAAGATTCATACCCTACATGATATCAGAGCCGAGCGACCAATGACCTGTTCACACTGAACATAATGCTCTGCTCACGTGGCTGAGATATTGTAGCATTTGTTTACACCATTGCGTAGATCATAAAAAATTGCACACTTTTTCGTTTTGGATCACTTCAATCTGACACACGGTTAAAAAGTTATGGCCATCTGAAGATTCATACGCTCCTTGATATCGGACCCATGGCCTCTTCTCATTGAACATAATGCTCTGGTCGTGCAGCTCCGATATCGCAGCCACGCGACCAGAGCATTATGTTCAGTGAGAAAAGGCCATGGGTCGCTTGGCTCCGATATCTCAGCTATGTGACCAAAGTATTATGTTCAATGAGAACAGGTCATGGTCGCTCGGCTCCGATATCAAGTAGGGTATGAATCTTCAGATTACCATAACTTTTTAATCGTGCGTTGGATTGAAGTGATCCAAAAAGCAAAAGTGTGTAGTTTTTCATGATCTACGCAATGGTGTATACAAATGCTACAATATCTCATCCACACAAGCAGAGCATTATGTTCAGTGTGAACAGGTCATTGGTCGCTCGGCTCCGATATCAAGTAGAGTATGAATCTTCAAACTGCCATAACTTTTTAACCGTGCGTCGGATTGAAGCGATCCAAAAAGAAAAAGTGTGCAATTTTTCATGATCTACGTAATGGTTTAAAGAGATGCTACACTTCTTTTAATAAAGGCAATCTATTTTTCTCCTCCACATGTGCTCACTCCACTTGCCTTCCGATGGGGAGGCACGATGTGACGCAATGACATATGCGTGAGGACATGGCCTCGGGTTTCCCACCCACTTCATTTTGAATTTTAGTGTGAATGGTTTATCTCAGAAGTGGCTGTACAAAATTGAAGTTGGGCAATCTAATGATGCTCTCTCTCTACATTCTTAGAGGGCCCATATTGAGTCCAAAGTTTCCCTAATTCGGAGTTAAGCTTAAGGGGGGTGTTGGAATTAACATCACTCCAACTCACCCAAAAACGAATCTCCACAGTTCGAGTCATTAGAACTCCAATCATTTGAATTCGTCCTGAGCATTAGCATACTATGTATAACACATAGTGTGCCATTACTATGAACCATTCAAGGGCACATGATTGTGATCTGATTGTTGTATTAACAATAGCTTAAATCAAATTATCTATTCTTCTTATGTGTATTCCACTACGAATGCTTTTTGATAATTCTTCTTTCTCGTTGGTGCTCACTCCATTCGGAATGTCTAATCTCGAAGGTAGCATGATTGACTTAGATGCCTAACTGTTCGCTCTTTCATGGTTGTCTTTGACACCTCAAGACATTCCTTCTGTCAATCTAAGTCAGTACTCAAAACTATAATTTGGCAAGCTCCTATTATAATCTCTGTGTTGAAGTTTTGTTTTCTATTCTGCACCTAATCTCTTTGAGAGCTCTAACACTTCTTTCTAAAATCAGATGAATGCATGACCTTCCTCCAATCTTCAATAGCCTTCAAAAATAGATCCAAAGTGTCATGTCCATTTGATTCCTCTTCAATGCTCTTGACTAGCTCCAAATTGCCACTTCTCTTTTGTGTCGATGAAGTTCATCAAGATCAACCTTTTGATCTTTCACTTCAAGACCAAAACCATTCAACAAAACCTCTTTTCCAAATCCATTAATTGCACCCAATCCATGAAGACTACCACCTACTTGCTTACCATCATCTACACAAGAAGATGTACCAAGACATATGAGCAAAGAAAAGTTTGTACCTTAAAGTTGCTTACTCTTCTCATCATATGTAAGGCTTTGCCTTTACCTTGAGGATCTTCTTAGAACATGACTTGGAGAGGCATATCCACCATCACCATCCAAAGAGTTGACATAGCAAGTACTACCAAAGATCTTGATATGCTCCAACCTTGTCTTCTTACCAATAAGAACCTCAAATGAACTCTTACCATCCAAGTTCTACTATCCATTGGTGCACTATACTTGTGATTGCTTGCAATTCTGTGTAGAATGATCATTAAATGTTATTTTTAGATCCACACGTGTGAAATAAAGTAGCTTGCTGGTTTTGTATGGATAGAAACTTCTTTTTATTTTATGATTCAGTTTTGATCAAGTTCTATTAGAGTTTGCATCTCATTCATAGAGTAGATGCTGATTTTTCTACATTGGCAGGATTGTTGATTTGTTCTCTTTCTAACCCAAGATCAATTTATGGATTTGGATCATCAATGATCTGAATTCTTTCACATAGAGCACGAGAATAACTAGTGCTAGTTGTACAATTTGTGAGCCCCATGGTAATTCACAAAAGATGGAAAACCATGTGGGAGCTAGTAATTGGGCCCTCTCAACTTGAGATATGTTTTTATTGAAGAGGCCTCCCTAATTTGATTTCCTTAATTTATGCAAGTCAAGAGGTGGAACCCAAAATGTTATAGGATTGGGTTCACCACTTGTAGAGTCTATAGGAGGACTTCTTCCACGAGTTTTCAAGCACTACATATTGTTCTGAAGTACTGAAATAGTTTTCCATTTGCATTTCAATCTATGCTCCATTTTCATGCATTGAATTTGGGTACTACTATATGAATGTGTTTTGCTGATTTTTCCTCTTCAAGTTTGGATTTGTGATTAGAATCAGGTAGATGTACAGGGCTTGGTGGAAAATCATAATCAATCTAATCTGATGTTGCTTTTGTGAGGAGTTACAGAATAAATATGTGTGATTGTCAAATAGCTCAAAAAGTTTTGTAGTGCAACATCAGTCTTGATTCCCTTCAAGACATTTTATAGTTATTCCATATTTCATAGGCAGAGTCAAAGCCGCATAGACAAATTTTGAGATAGGAGTATACTTTATCAAGTGTAGTCTAGTCTTCAAGATTTATTTGATTCCACATGAAAATGAGTAAGTCTTGTCAATTGAGCAATGTATTTCTTTTATCTTGATGTTTATATTTTATTCTATTGTGATTTTAATTTCATTTATAATGTTACAATTGTCATTGGAGTTTGAATATTCTTTTTGTCAAAGTATATAAAAGAATATCAAATTTTCTACGTGTTGAAATAGATTCAGATAACCAAACACATGGAGAATTTGATTCTATTCACAAAAGCATCTATGGACTGAAACAGTCCGCCAAACAATGGTATCAGAAGAAGGATCATGCTCTCAGATCCTAAGGCTTCCAACCTTTGATAGCTGATTACAATTCTACACAAAAGTCGTACATGGAGACATCATCATAATCGGTGTCTACGTAGATGACATCCCCCCCTGTCAAGGAGCGATGAATTGATTGCACAAGTAAAACAAGATATCTCCAAGCACTCTGATATATCAACAGACCTGGGTGAAGCACGATGCTACCTAGGATTGCAAATAAATCGAGACCTTGAAAACAGTAGATTATATTTACACCAATCGAGATATACTCAAAGAATCATTGATGACAATCAGATGGTTGAATGCAAAGGAGTGAACACTCCAATGGTTCTAGACATAGTACTTACCAACGCAGACTGTCTGGAACAACAACAAAAAATGTGAAGCTATGTCCAACAAGCCTTACAGAAGGCTGATAGATTCGTTAATGTATTTGGCAGACAACACAAGATCGAACATTGCATATGCAGTGTTCAGATTAAATCAGCTTAATATCAATTTAGGACCTACACACTGGAAGATCGCCAAGAGAGTCTTACAATACCTGCAACATACAAAGGATTACAAACTCTACATGATTTCAAGTCAAGTCCTATAGTGTTACCAACTGGGCATCATTGAAAGATGATTGTAAGAGTGTTTTGGGAGGCTGCACCATAGCAGCAGATGTCGTTGTTCTATGGATGAGTAAGAAGTAGACTATCATCGCACAATCATCTTGTGAAGTAGAATATATCGTAGCTGCCAAGATGGCCAACAAACTAACATGGCTCAAAAAGTTCCTAGATGGACTGCGAGAGAGCATTTATGAGCCGTTGATCCTCTACATGGACAACACCTCTGCCATACACCTAACAAAGGATCTCATGTTTCATTCAAGGATGCAGCACATTTTGATCAAAATATCACTTTATCAGAGACATGGTTGAGAAAGACAAGATGAGAACTATGTTTATTTCAACCAAGCAAATGGTTGCTGACATATTTACTAAACCCTTAGATAAGGCATTATTTCAAAGGTAGAGAGCCAGCCTAGGAATCACAAGACTATCCCGCATTGAGAGGGAGCTGGAGAAACTTGAAGTTTCTACCCACAAAGCATTTCTAGCTTGTGATCAAATACCTGTAGAAATACATGGGAAACCTACACAGATAAAACCTGCATAGGTAGCAACTGCAACTGCACCGCAAAGTACTACCTAGAAGGCACCGCAAGGAACCGCATACCGCAAGTTACTTGCCAAGGCTTGACGCTCTGAAGAACATTCATAACCATAGAAGCACCGCAAAGCAACAATTGTGGTTTTTAGATGGCTGTGAAAGGCCCGCTACTGAATGAAAAACGAAGTACCAAAGTTATAAACGGACACACGGATGACAACGACCGCCAATGAAAGGCTGTTAGGATTAAGTCTAAAGGCATTCTTTTAGTCTTGTAGCTTAAATTAATTATCTCTCTAGTTCCATTATATAGGATCGATGAGATGATGAAACAAAGTTGATGAGATGAGTTGATGAGACTAATAAGACCATAGAGAAAAATGGAGGTGTATGCTAGTAAGTGGCACTTAGTATTCATGAGAGACAAAGATTCTCTTGTGGTAACATGTTGTGTGGTATGCCAGACAGTGTTCAAAGATCATTGAAATAATATAGATGTTCTTGCACCTCTTGATAGTGTACAATATTGAATGCTTGATGCAAGAACACCTGCATCTTGTAAATTCAAATTATTGACTCTTGGTTGGTTTTTTGACAATCACTTTCTCTTGCCCTTCAGATCTAGTTGCAACATTTCAGATTCGTACCTTCTCAAAAAAATTGGTGTTGAAGTGGTGCGTAACCAATGAACACATAATACTTTTGTCTGATTACTATCTTGATTGAACTCAAGAACTTTGGCAATCCAAAATGGATGTTCTTCTCTATTTTTTGAAGCTAAAAGTGCAACAAGACTTCCAATTTGAATTTCATTTGGATCATCACAATACTTTTTTTTTTGCAGCTTTTGCAATTTGCCTATTCTCACATATCATATTTTTTCAATTTACAAAACAATATTTGTGAAATGCTCCACAATATTTGTGAATTATCAAAGTGCTAATATTGAATTATATTTTTATCTCAATGTTTATTATAAGTATTAAAATTCATTTATTTCTAGTTTATTTTTTATTTTTTAGTTTTTAATTTTAATTTTTTTTAAATCTTTAGAGAAAATCAAATTTCTAAAATATTTTAATTTTTAATATTTTTTTTATGATTTTATGATTTTTTTGATATTTTATGATTTAAATATTTATAATTTTTTGATTTTTTATTGATTTAATTTTTTGATTTTTTTGTTTTTTAAATTTTAACTTTCTAAATTTTTATTTTCTTGATTTTTTAATTTTTTGGTTTTTTAATTCTTTTGATTATTTAATTTTTAAAATTTGAATTTTTTAAAATTTGAATTTTTTAAAATTTCAAGAATTTTATTTTTTTGTGTTTCTAAAACTTTCACGTAGTTTCTCTTGCTATGCTGAGCATAGCAAAGGAACGGATGTTGCTATGCTAAGCATAGCAATAGTTTCTCTTGCTATGCTTAGCATAGGAATGACCATGAGCCTTCATCACCTTTGTTGTCAACTTTGTTGACAAAGCGTAACTATGTTACCATTTTCGTGTTCAGCACATGAATGTTGAGTATAGGACCACTTTGTCGATGAAGTTGTCAACAAAGTGTAAGATGTGAAAGAAGGCCCATTTTGAGTCCTATGTTCAGCATAGGACTCAAAATGGGCCTTCGTTATTTTTGTCGACAAAGTAAGTCAATACTCCAAGATAATAAAATGTACCACTAAGGAGCATCAAAGGTGTCAATTTTTGAAAGTGTCAAAGCAACCATTGGGAAGACTTCAAAATATAGAGCACAATTATTTATTATTCGACTTTGATTTGAGTTGATATGGATGTGATTTTCAGCTTTGAAAATAGTCCCAAAAACAACAACCCCATATAAAAACTTCAATGCTCGAGAAATCTCTTTTGAGTTATTCTAAAAAACTTGCATTCTTTAAAGTCTGTCATGTTTTTAAAGACTACTACTCATAAAAAATGTCTACATGCTTATGTAGAAAATTTAATATTGATTTTTGAGAAACTATGCCAGTTCTATTCCTACACTTTGTCTATCCAAGGGCAAGTCATGATCCCTATGCCTGGATATTTGAGTTTGCCAAAAAAATTGCTATGCCGAGCATAGCAAATTTTTTTTTTGCTATGCTCGGCATAGAAGATTTTTTTTGTTTATAAAGAATCTTTTTGTTATGTAATTTAAAGATTTTTTGTAAAGAAAAAGATTCACCTATGCTGAGCATAGGTGAAAAACTTTTGAATTTTTTTTTGTTCTCGTAGGAGCTCACGGAACAGTGCAAAAAGCAATTTTTTTCAAGCGATTGCAACGCTTGTGAGCTTTTCTAAAGAAATAATTTATCCTTTGTGCTCAAATGATGGTAACACAACTTTTGCTCTTGTAGGGACTTTCAGAATAGTACAAGAACTTATTTTTTTCAGGTAATTGCAGCGCCTGTGGGCTTTTCTCAAGAAATAGCTTAATGTTTCTGCTCCAAATGATGGTAGTGCTTGCGGTTGAGGTGCTGTTCATTTTATTGAGGATTGTTATAAGCAGTTCCAAATGATGCCATCATTAAGCAGCTCCATGATATCTTGGATGATGCTATGCTATTGAAGATGAGCTGCAAGGAGCAAGCTTTTGAGTTGAGGCGATTGGCTGAGAATTTTATAGAGCAGTCGGAGGAGCTTGGGAAGGGCTTGGGGCTTTTAGAGTAGCAGACAAACGAGCTCTTCCGGATGCTAGTGAACAACAGAGTAGCACTCCTTAATTTGATTACTCATTCAAGAAGCTGAGTTCAACCATCCACTTGTTGGATATATCTCCTCTACTCTCCTAAATCCTATTTTAATCTGCCTCCATTCATGCTGCATTTTTACTCATGTTGTCGCATAGTCTGCATATATACATGTAAAATAAGACAGGCAAAAAATCCGACTGTCTACATAAATACAAGTAATTTTTCACATGCAAAAAAGGTGAAAAAGATGACACTATATTATTACACGTGTTTTGTGACAGACGAAAATAATGACACTGCCTTACAAAATGTCGAAGGTGCTCTAGGAAAAACGAAGGCACCCTATAAATCAAATTCTAAGGCATTTCGTCAGAGTGTCAAATTTTTCGCATCTTCACCAATGCTCATTTTAGCAAAGGCTGACGTCGCAGCCTTCCCACGCTCTTTCCATGCAACTGTGCTAACAGATTTGACAACGACAACAGCCACCCACGATCTCCTACAGACAGCACATCCACTTCATACTTTTTTCATCTACACACCTGAAAATTGTGGATATATCGAATACCATTTTGCATATTCAGATGACAAGTGTATAAAAATAATTGCATCAGAAACTTATCAGAGATAGACGAAGTAGATGTCTTGTGCATTGATTCTTTGTATTGTCAGCAATAGGTTCATCCCTTTTACAGATTGAATTAGCTTTGTAGAGCACACGGTTTCGTCCGCTATTGCCTTGTGCTCCACATGTATATTTTGTTATACTTAATCTGATAATAGCTCTGTTGTTCTCCGTTCAGATTTGTGTTGATATTGCTATGCTTTTCTTCATTCTGTATGACTCTCTCTTGTTGCTCAATCTGGTAATCTGTTCTTAGCAAATTATTATTAGTCTAGTTGTTGACGACTAATATTTAGTCTTGTCTTTTGCGACTGATTATCAATCGAGCTCAGTCTAGCTTTTCGCAAATCATTCACGACTAATAATTTGACTAGCTATTCGTGACAAATTATTCTTCTAAAATTTTGTTAATGCTTGGCTACGTAATCAGATCGATCGTGATTTCTATCACTAATATTCTGTTCATTTTTTATAGGCGTAGTCATGCTTAGGAAAAGAGTAATATAGCTCATTCCGCTGCACACGAACACCTTCTATTTGAGTTCGTTTCTCGTTCGAGTTTCGAGTTCGCTTCTTTTCGTGTTTGTTTTCTTCTTCGAGCTATCTTAGTTCCTCACACTCACACACTCTCTCTTTTCCAAAATGATATCAAAGCAACTTTTTTGGTCTGATAAGCTTCCACGGTACAAGACTCTACCAGCCGATAGAGTAATTGTCTTCTTGTTCTGTAATTCAGTTCCAAATTTTCATACTTAAGTCACTGATAGTTTTTTCTATCACTCAGACTAATCTTCCACATTGAAGGGAAAGCCAGTCCTATAATGGACAAGCTTCATGGAGCCAATTACCATTTGTGAAAATTTAACATGAAAACTATACTAATGGCTAAAGAATTGTATGATGTTGTTACAGGTGCAAAAGGAAAACCCGAAGCAGACGATGCAGTAATTGCCACATGGAAGTTGAAGGATAAAAAGGCTTTTGTGCTGATCATTCTAAATATTACGGATACCCAGATCAGCCATGTATCCGAGGCCCAGACATCGAAAGAAGTCTTGGACATCTTGAGCACACTATACGAAGTGCAAGATATAACTTCCAAGCTGCATCTCAGGAAGAAATTTTACTCCCTCAAGATGGCGAATGGTGATTTCCTGCATAATCACATCAATCAATTCAAGAACCTGCTAAGGCAAATGACCGTTGTCAGATTTGTCATAGACGATCAAGACGCAGTAATGCAACTGCTCACAAGCTTGCCAAGCTCATACGACAGCTGGGTGATGATCATCACGACACATCCAAAACTGACTCTTTCAAGAGTCATTACTATGTCGTTGTAGGAAGACATGCGGAGGAACAAAGCCTCAAGTTCCTCGGCTGATTTTTAAGTTAACAATAGCCAATCATCTACTAAAGTCAATTATATCCATATTGAGAGAACAACTTGGATTAATGGAACAATCATCGTTTTCAACTCGTCATCAATAGAGAAAATTTGACTTACAACGTTTCTTGTCAACATTGGATGCTGATTTTGAGGAAAATATGTCAGTTGACTGTGATGAGAAAACATGTCTTCAACTTCATCAACTGAAAACGTGTTCAGAATATGTCAAGTTGTGAATTGAGAGTCATCAGTGAAAATTCCTTAGAAAATGTATTTTGAAAAAAGAATACGTAAATATAATTTAAGTCGGTTTGTATTTTAATGGGATTTGGAGTTTTAAAAATCATGTGTTGTCTTAAAATGTTATCTCATTTGTAATTATGATGGTTTTCTGAAGTTTGTAAAAAATAAACTTCTAGTACTTTATTGAAAATATACATTTTTTGGCATTTTTTTAATAGATAATTTAGGAAATCCCTAAAAGGAACCATGATTTTGGCCTAAAACTAGGACCACTAAAAAATACCAAAAAATATTACTCTTTTTCAGGTCAAAGTCCCAAAACAAATGTCATCATGTTGTTGGAGATTTCCAAATTAGAAATTAACTTGAGTAATTGGTTTACTCTTGAGGAAGTTAATTGGCAAAACGAACAGTGTGAAGAGAATTCACCAAGAACTATTTGTTTATGTGTATAGCTTGTAAGACACATGATTTATGAGTCATTGGATTCATCAAAAAAATTGTGTGCCTAGGATATATGAAATTCTTGGGTGAGTATTTCTCAGTTGAGAAATAGAATCAATTCATTAGTGATTGTATCCCAGGGCGCTCAATTGGATAACAAATCATAATGCCAAGAATGACAACTGAATTTTTGGAAAATTCAACAGAACTTTGGATATCTAGATTTACTTCTAGATGGTCATCTAAAGTTTTTTTTTTTCTTTTGTAGTTGAAAATGATTGTCATTATCATTTTGGTATGTGTTCAGTCTTAATTACCAGTGGTTTATAGAACTTAAATCTTGCACTCCAGTCAAAGAATCTTGTTTGAAAAATATTCCTAAATCTAGTATTTTTCTTAGTGAAAAGATTTTGGAATGATTCTTATTTTTTTTTAGTTCTATTGGACATATACTCCAGTATTCTATAAATGATTATGTTTTGGATTCTAGAAAATCATGATTGACGAATCATACGAATCTAAATATTTATAATTGACTGATCATAAATAGATACTTAATTATTGTCAGAGGATTATAAGAAATGGTGATGATTCTTAAGTGTGATGATTAATTCTTGATCTATTAATTGAGTAAGAATTCAAATCAGTGTTTTGAATCTCTCTACTCTAGTATTATTGAGAATCTATGGATCTCACAAACATTCTCACAACATAAGTATTTTATTTGTGGAGAATTTAATTTGTCTAGTGGATGCTATTCTGTTACAATTTATGGTCTGCATATGTTTTAGTACAATTTTTTTTTTTATTAGATCTCCAGATATCATAGGGGACAGACAAATTTATTAAGATGAATGATTGTTATTTTCTTGCATATGATACTAGAAACAGGGCTAACTAACTCATGAGAGTATCTAGCATCTCAGAGTTGAGATTTAATTATTTTATGTCTTAATGATTCTCCTAGAGATTCTAGTTGAATGAATTATCATATCTTAGAATTGGATTCTAAGGGTAGTTGTACTTGGAAACTTTTTATGAATTATCTGTGAGAGTTTGTGGATAATTTCAAATTGTAATTATTATTTTTCTTTAACTTTATTCTCCCAAGTTATGTAATACTTCACCCAATGATTCATGTAAGTATTTTACATGAGGGTGATGTTACTAACTTGTGTTGAGTGTAACCTGTGAAAGTACTGTACTTTAGGACCATAAATGGATCTACAAAAGATCCACAAGAGTGATTGGATGCTTGCTTAACAATCTATCAAAAAACTAGACACAAAAAAGTTGATCTAGATTGGCAATTTGACAAACAACAAGCATTAACAATTAAAAGCATTGATAAACATTGAAATCCAAGCCCACACGTGTGTACTAAAGGATGTAGTACGGCCTTGAACCTGAGAAACAAGTAGAAATTGATTTGGTTTCATTTGAATCACAAAAACTCAATGTACATAATGAACTAGCTTGAGATTGCCAATGAGCTCCAAAAATTTTCTCTCTTCTCACTATGGGAGCTTGGAATACATAGCAAATTTGACTTCCTTCTTGAAGTTAGGTGGATTTCCAGCATGTAATAAGGAAGTTAACTCACCCTTCTTGTCCTAAAATGAAACCCTAGCCTAGATCCTAGACTTATGCTTGGTAGATAGCTAGTTGGTCAAATTTCCACCTTAAACTTAGGTGTAGGTCCTATACAGTAGGGATGACCACCAAATAGACATGACCAACTCTCTTGAATTGACCTAACCTACATTAGGAGTGGGTTTCCATGTGGCATCTTGGCCTCACATGTGAGTCTACTTGCATTTATTACTTTGTCTAGAAATACTAGTTCCTACATGGTCATTCCATCTTTCGGGATTCACCATGAGGCTTACACAGTTTCTACTTGACAGTACTAACTAGTATTCCTCGGCTCTCAGTCTTCGTTCGTGTCGTCTTCTTAGAGACCTCCTCGGTCTAAGGTGAGAGGTGCTCTTGGGTAGCTCTGGCCAAGCATCTTGGGGATTCGTCAGAATCAGCCAATATCATCCCACCCCTAATGTGTTGTAGGACCCACTGCAACTCATATCGAATGATGTCGCTCTGCTTTGCATTGACATTTTCAATTGTCACTTGGAAAAGCATAGATCCTCATTCGCTTGCATAAAACCAAGTGTTTATTGTTGCCACTCTTTATCAAAAAATTGTTTTTGCAACTTGCCGCAATGTAATCAAAATATCTTATTGTTGCAAGTGGTTGACATTCTCAAAATTGAAGAGCTCCTAGCAGCTTCACAACTTGCATGTTCGAGTGCTTTCCTCGTATCCCTTTTTTTTATCACTTGTATCTACCATTGACAGTTTCATCTCTGGTTTCTTGGCAGATTCTAACTTCTGGGAGGTCTGTATCCTCCATTTGCTTCACGGTGTTTCTGTGGTTCTTTTCTCAGTTGAAGTTCTAGTCTCAAGGAAAATCTTCGATCTGTAGGTTGCACAAACTTCAATTATCAATCTCAAGGGGATGGACTTATCATAAAAAATTGATGGTAGAAACAAATTTGGGTAGATGGTTTGGTAATGGTAAGGAAACATGATGAAGGCTTGGTGGCAGGGTGAAGGAACTGATAGTTCTATAGTTGCAGCCTTGGACCCTTGCAATGCCGAGTTTCGACCACCACTCGCTGGATGAGGAGCTCACTTTATTTTGTAGGTTCACGGTTGTCTTCATCTTTCTTTTTCTACATCTCTTTCTTTAGATCCATTACTTTTGGATCTCGGGCTTCATAAGTTGGGATTCAACTATCATTGCTCCAAAGAGTTTCTTTTGATCAAGATCGATCTGACTCAATTGTTGCTTAAGTTTGTCCTTTCCTCCTCAGCTTCTTGGATCTTCCTCTTTATTTCTTCTAGCCGCTTTGCCTGCTTTTGTAGATATTTTCTGGTTGAACAACCAATGTAGGTGGTAGTTGGTCTCCGCAAGACACTTGCAATGATCTTTTAGCTGCTTCGGTAAGACTATCAAAAACTAAAAATTTCTCAGAAGAACAGTGAACTGATGATAAACAACAGATGGAAGGAAGGGTGGTGGTGGTAGTGACAATGGTAGATGGTGTGGGCGATAGGCACGAGAATGGGTGCAGAAGTATGACAAGAGACTGGTTGAAGAAGGAGACTGATTTCCCAATGCTTGTGTTTCCCTTTTCTAAAGGATCTTCGTCGTGACTGAGATACTTCTTCTAATTGAGTTGCTTTGGATTGCACATCTGCTTGCTTAGCCTTGTCTTTATCCTCTTTGGTTTATGACCTTGGCTATATTGCTGGCGATGTGGCTGCTCCAGTGGATGCCTGCATATCCACTCTCTCTCTCTCAAAATATCCCCCAAAAAATCTGTTGGTGGAGATGTTGTTGCTGGTAACTGTTCATGGTCAAGATTGGATCGGTGTGTGGAACACGTAGTTGAGACACATTCAACGTGCGACTGGACTAAAGATTGAACAAAGTTTGATTAAATTTGTTTCAATCTTGTTGTAGTTGACTCGAAAAGGAATATGACAATGAGATACAGGAATCAACTCTAACGTGATATGTTGTTTGCAAATTTTCAGTATGCTCAAAGATCGTAAACTCTGTGCAAGGTGAGCTGAAGATGGATAGGTAAATGAAATGTGTTCTGGAGATGCTCTATGGAGGACTCTCGTGTAGTAGCTATTTCTCATACAAAAATCAATCACACAAAATAGGTGAAGAGAAACAAGGAAATAAATAAATGGTACAAAGAGTGAGAACTGTATTTATCTGTCGAAAAAAAAACTTGCATTCATCAACATTGATAAGTTCTGACAATTGCAATTTTCCATTGTTTGTAGAGTAATGAGACTTACTCTAACAGGCCCTTGTCAAAACAAGGCGGGGTTGGTAACACTAAATTAATCTACCATCATTGATAGCAAATGTTTAGATTTCATATTTCTTAGAGTGATGTCGTGATATGCAAGTAGTGGAAATCTCATCAAAAAGTAGATCATCATGTAGAACTGAGATTGCAAGAGAGGGGAAAAAATGTCAATTTCCTGGGGAGGGTGCTCTTGTCTGGGAATAGTAGCAGATGACGGAATATCGATTTTCTCAACATCTTGCAATAACTCATTTCATATGGCGTCTATGTGCGATTATTGATCTGGCAAATGGCGTGGTGATGTAGAAGTTTGCAAGTAACTTCTCGATTGAGTAGCAGGTTGAACTGTTGGTTGCTATGGTGCTCGTGGGGTGTTGTCGTGAGGATCCTATCGGGAGTCATAACTAACGTGTCGGGCAGGTAGAATCTTGTTGAAATGTTTTGGACAGTGTTTGAAACTATATTTTCTGACATAGCCGGGGACATTCAGCGTGGTACTTGGTCTTGACTGGACAATCAACCATGAAGTGGCTGGTTTCACCACCACAGATGAAACATCTGGTGTTCAACGGACCTTGCGTAATGGCATAGCCCTCTTGTATGACGAGTGGTTCTGGACTTTCTGGTGGGTATTCATGATAATGCAAGGAATGTCTAGATTGAGACAATTTTTTTTCATATTGTTGGATGACATGTTCTTGGATAGGCTGATATGAAAAAAAAACATCAGCAGAATGCGTAGCCCGGCAGTGTGGGCACCATATTGGTTCTTGTCTATAAGGTACCTGTGCAAGGTTTGGCTGACTAGACTTACTTCTTTGGATAGACTTTAGGGTAGTTTGAAACTCAATGGTGAGTTTCTCCATCTGTAGTTGATGTTGCTTGTTAAGCAACTCCAACTGGGATTTCCAAAGCTGATCTTGGATATCCTCGATCAGCTTTGACTCATAGACAGGAGCATGTGGTGCTCTCCTTTCTCTAGATTCATCAACATCTAGTCCTTCATCTTCCTCCTTGATGGCATTAGACATAGCTACTTTAGGCTCGTATATTCATCATTGGATTTAAGCTCACGTTTGATCCATCTTAGAAGGTCGACTAAAAACCAGATGATGAGCATATGTTCAGAGGGCTGTTCTTGTACTTCACTTTTGAGGCGTTTGAGACACTCGATATAGTCTCGTACACATTGCCATTTTGATGTTACTTAATTTAACAAAAGGACTCTTGATCAAGCGAAAGGGCTTAAAATGCTTGATAAAGGACTCTTTCAAAATTGATCAGTCTGTTTTATCTTCATGATCAAGGTTGAAATAAAAAACCAATCATGTGCTTTAGCGATCATGGTCATCGAAAACAATTGGACCATAGCATCGGGAGATGTTTCGCCATACACATCACATGCATTCTCAAATATTTGCAAAAATCTTTGATTTTTCAGACTCTAAGGCTCTGAGAAGATGGTGGTTCAATCGAAATGGCAATCAAAGGTCTCGTTTGGTCTTGATCCCCGGTCCGGTTGAGAATTGACCTAATTGCCTCGATCGAGATCTGATCACATCCTTTGATCGAGAGCTGAACTAGAACCTGCGGTCAAGATTCTAACGAAAGCCATCGGTTGAGATCCTAACGAAAGTCATCGGTCGAGATGCCAACGGAAGCCTTAGGTCGAGATGCCAATGGAAGCCTTTGGTCAAGATTTGATGCAAGGCCTTTGGTTGAGATCTGATGCAAGGCCTTCGGTCGAGATCTGATGCAAGGCCTTTGGTCGAGATTTGACACAAGGCCTTCGGTCGAGATCTGATGCAAGATGTTTGGTCGAGATGCCAATGGAAGTCTTCAGTCGAGATGCCAACAGAAGCCTTCGGTCAAGATGCCCACGGAAGCCTTTGGTCGAGATCTGATGCAAGGTCTTCGGTCAAGATCTGACGCAAGGTCTTCGTTCAAGATCTGACGCAAGGGCTTCGGTCAAGATCTAATGCAAGGGCTTCGGTCAAAATCTAATGCAAGCCCTTCGGTCGAGATCTGATGCAAGCCCTTTGGTCGAGAGCTGATGCAAGCCTTTCGGTCGAGATTTGATGCAAGACCTTCGGTCGAGATCTGACGCAAGGCCTTCGGTCGAGACCTGATGCAAGGTCTTCAGGCGAGATGCCAACGGAAGCCTTCAATTGAGATGCCAACGGAAGCCTTCGGTCGAGATGCCAATGGAAGTCTTCGGTTGAGATGTCAATAGAAGCCTTCGGTCGAGATCTCAATGAGGGCTTCGGTCAAGATCTGAATTTTTTTTTCTTTTTTTGTAAACACCTGCGTCGGTCGAGATGGTAAGAAAGAGAGGCTCGACTGAGATGGTGACGGAGGAAGGTGCTTGGCTGAGATGTGAGAGAAGGTGCTCGGCTGAGACATGAGAGAAGGCGCTCGGCTAAGACGTGAGAAGAAGCGTTCGGTTGACACCTGAGAGAAGACACTCGGTTGAGTTGGGATAGAATGAGGAGTTGACTGAGATGATGATGGAGAGAGGTGGAGACGATGGGTAAACTGTGAATAGAGGAGGATGTAGAAGGAGTTGAAGATGTATGTAGGATGTGTGGAGAGTGGTGCAGGTCGTTCTGAGCTACGAACAGATCTGAAAATGTTTCAGATTGCTTGTATGGATCTGATCAAAGGTAGTATTGCAGCATACAACATCTCAGAATGTGAGTGGTACAAGCAACAATGGGTCAAATGTTGATACATCCTCTGCTTGGGAGGATCTGTTTACTGCTTCTTTCTCTTACGTCTTGTTCACAAAACCATTTCTACCTGTTGCCAGGCTCATTGGATATTTATAGATGTTTTCTTGATATTACAATGCCCAAACCAAGCAAAATGGACGAATTATCGTTGTAATATTGTCCTACCTGTCAGAGGACACTCAAGGTCATTCTCTCTTTAAAGCACTCACACTCAAACAGAGATGCAAGCCATGAACATTTATTTACAGATCAGCGTGCAGCCTAAATGACCGCTCAACAGTTTCTACAGCTACCTACTCTAAAAACGAATTACAATCAAATCCTAGACATTCTACACTAAAGCTACACCTTTCATTAATCCACGGATTTAAACAAGAAACTAATCTACAACATTTTAGAAGTCCAAGAATCAAAAACCAACCAGTCTTTTGATTTTTGGACATCCCAAGAACATCAAGAACAGGGTTGTAAGATAATATGCAAGAACTGCACCACAAACCCGGTCTATTTAGTTTACCTGAATGCTGATGACTACATTAATCCACAAACAAGAAATGAAAACTAATCCACTCTAGAAAAGTAGGAAATCTAGTCCACTCTACTATCCACAACCACACACAAAGGATGGAAGGGCAAGATCATGAATGCATCACTCAAGAAACAAGCATGATCAAGGAGCTCAATGGATGCACCTAACTTGTGGAGGCACATCTCATTTCAGCATGGAGTTGATATAATACACAAAAAGCTCCTCTTCACAAAGAGGGAGTCTCTTAAATAAGCAAGAGAGCTTCTTAGGTGGCATCCTAGTGGCACTTCCAGATTACACAAATTACAAGTGGAATAATGCTCTCCACTAGAGGTCACCATCAAAAGGTGGCTCACTCTATTTTCTTTAAGAGGGGTCTACTTGCATTTATTACTTTGCTTAGAAATACTAGTTCCTACATGGTCAATCCATCTTCCGGGATTCACCATGAGGCTTACACAATTTCTACTGACAGTACTGACTAGTATTTCTCAGCTCTCAGTCTTCATTCATCTCGTCTTCTCAGAGACCTCCTCGGTCTAAGGTGGTTGGAGAGAGAGAGAGAGAGAGAGAGAGAGAGAGAGAGAGAGAGAGAGAGAGAGAGAGAGAGAGAGAGAGAGAGAGAGAGAGAGAGAGAGAGAGAGAGAGAGAGAGAGAGAGAGAGTCCCATTTGTCCCATAAGTATTTATGAAACTTGACAATAGCAAAAAAACATAAATAACCTCCCCCCCTTACAATGCTTATTTACATTGTCTTTTGAAATTTTTAGACTTTTTTATATCAAAGTGAATTGCTACTTGCTTCAAATTTTTTTGCTCCTACAATATGGTAAATTTTTTTGCTTTCTCCATGTCTTTTTAGTTAAATCTAGTCTTCTAAGTTAAGTAGTGTGGGCAGGGGAGAAGATAAAAAAAACCTTTTGTTTTGAATGTTTCCCATGCCCCACAGCCCCCCCCTCCCCCGGCCTATTCAAGAAGCGGATCATAATGCCTTCATGACCAACCATCAAGGAGCATCTGGCGAGAGTTCTTGGTTCCTGGATTTCGTAGCCACTCAACACATGACTAGCCTCAGCACATGACTAGCCTCATTGGTTTTTTCGAGTCCTATACACCTTACAGTACCCAAAAATTTGTTCACCTTGACGACAATAGCACACAAGCTATTAAAGGTGAAGGTACTGTGAGATTAAGCTTTGCAAATGATCAATCTAAGCTACTCTCTAAGGTCCTGTATGTACCAAATTTATCTACGAATCTGCTCTCTGTAAGAAGAATCACAGATCTAGGACATAGAGTAGAATTCGAATGTGATCAGTGCAAAGTAGTTGATAGGATAGGCAAGTCCCTAACACTCGAAAAGAGACATGGATACTTGTATTAATCAAGTCCATAATGCCTCTAGTCAGGTGCTCAGTACTTCTATTCATTCAAATAAAAATTTACTTTGGCATTATGGACTTGGTCATTTGAATCATGCTGTTGTACAACAAATGTCTAGACAGCTTATCAGAGATAGACGAAGTAGATACCTTGTGCATTGATTCTTTATTTTGTTAGTAACAAATTAATTCCTTTTATAGATTGAATCAGCTTCATAGAGCACGCGGTTTTGCCCGCTATTGTCTTGTGCTCTACCGCATTATTGACATGTATATTTGATACACTTAATCTGATAACAACTCTTTGTTCTGTGTTCAGATTCGTGTTAATATTGCTATGTTTATTCTTCATTCTGCTTTGAATCCTTGACCACATTGGTATTCTTGCTGAAGAGCAACGTATCATCCACGTATAAAGTGATGATAATGAATGATTGCTGCATTGACTTGGAATAGACGTTGCAATCAGCAATGCTTGGTTGAAATCCTTGTTCGATGAGGAATGTGTTGATCTTCTGAAACCAAGCTCTGGCAGCCTGTTTCAAGCCATACAGTGCTTTGTGGAGTTCATACCTTCTAGAACGTATCCTTCGGGGTGGATCATGTAGATATCTTCTTGTATAACTCCATTCAGATAAGTTGTTTGTACATCAAGCTGATGTACTTCGAGATCAACAGCTGCAGTATAAGACAAGAGCATTTGGATCGACGAATGTTTGACTATTGGACTGAAAGTCTCGTTGTAGTTGACATTCGAGATCTGAGTAAATCCTCGTGCTACCAGTCTTGCCTTCCTTCGATCAATTTAACTTCTCCCCCCCTCCCCGCCCACCCCGCCCTCGAAAATGCGAAATTGGCTTTCGAAAAAAATGCGACACTGGCCTTCAGAAAAAATTGGCAAAGCTTTCGAGATGTGCTTTTTGTGAAATTTTTGCGAAGGCATCGGGATTTTCGCGAAATTTTCAAGAAGCCTTCAAGGATTTTTGCAAAAATTTTTGGAAGCCTTCAGGGAAATTTGGCGAAGGCTTCGTGAAAATGCGACACTGGCCTCTCCCTGTAGAAAAAAGCCTTCACAAAAATTTCGTAAAGGCATCGCAAAATTTTTGTGAAGCCTTCAAGAAAATTTCACAAAGGCTGCAAAATTTTTGAAACAACAATTTCTGCGAGGGAAATTAAAAAAAAATGACAGGTGGGGGAGAGGGGGGGCTAGAAATTTAAGATAAGAACTTTTTTTTGAATTCCCCCCCGCCCACCCGCAGTGGCGGGTTGGGGGGTTTCAAATAAATAAATAAATAAATAAATAAATATATATATATATATATATATATATATATATATATATATATATATATATATATATATATATATATATATATATATATATATATATATATATATATATATATATATATATATATATATATATATATATATATATATATATATAGTCATAAACTCATATATATACTTTCGTATATATAATATATATATGAAAATCTTTATATTTTCATCTTCTCATATGAATGTTGTTTATATGATGAGCGTTTGTAGGCTTTCTACGCAGCAGAAGAGACTGTCCTCATGCCCGTTGGTGATGCAAATCCAATTTTCTTTACAAAGGCATGGAAAATTGTTTAGAAGCCTAGTTCCAGTGGGTAGTACATGAAAGTATTTGTCGTTGTCTCCAAAGTATCGATTGGTGAGCTTGGATTGATTATTGAGGATGTTGAAACTATAGGTGTGGTGCGGGCAATTATAATGCTTGAAACCATGTTGATTGAAAGGGTTGAATTCATGACCCGAGGTTCTAATGGAGAAGAACGTCATTTTGTTCTATCTTGTTTGGATACAGTGCATTATATGGAGGCACCCGAAATTCATGACTCAACTGGTGCATTGTGTAGATATCATGGAAATTTACTCGATGGGATGATTTCTCTTCACAACTTGCATGAAATGATGCAAGAACGTGAAGAAACAATGATGGAGACAGCTGAAATTGCCACAGTCGTAGTCAACGAGCTAAGAGGAACAGATGTGGTATTATTCTCTGAGACAGGACCGGCACCATCCTTAGCTCCAACTCTATTTGGAGGCAGAAAACAAGCACGACGAAATGTTACATCGAAACGATGCCACCTAGAAGATGAAATTTCTGTTGGCTGGCTGGACAAGCTGAAAGATGTCCACTAGAGCCAAGGGTTGATCTGACTGACTGGAACAATATATGGAGGCCTCTATGACATTGTATCATCCTTCGGTAATGATGATGCATTGGGTGAGTTTGAGGAGAAAACAAATGTCAATCTTGATGCATATTCCTCTGATGATGTTGGTTACGTTTGGGACAAGCATATATATCGAATTGAGTCAAAGAATATTCGTCGAGCCTCTCTTTTTACGAACCAACATGCCCTTGATTTTTCTTTTGTTGAGCAGTTGTATCAATCAGTTTGCATGACCAATGGGCATGCACCTACTTCCATCAATGTCACAATGCAGCCGATGTCTTTCAAGAGTGGAGATGAACCTGAGGTTTTGTTCAATAGTCCAGGAAAATTTTTAAAGATGTACCGTGAATTCAAACATGTGGATATGGTGGAAGTAGTGCAATTGTATTTAGAGTTGTAAAAGAGACGGACACCAATGAAGGTTCCAAATTGGATGGGCTATGCAAAAAATAGGTTCTTATCTCATTGTAGTTTTGAACCTATTGATGGTCAGCATTTTTGTTGTGCCTGTAATGAGATAGCATTGACCGCAGTTAGAACCGGTAATCTTCATAGCCAACTATACGATAGGCTATTTGCATATGTGCATGTGTATATTTGTATATATAAAAGCACGCCCTGCTACATATTGGAGTCCAACAGCTTGAATTATGAACCTGAGAGCAAACGTAAAAGGAGCAACCTAGCTGAAATAATGGAGCGTGCACGAGAGCTCTGGATCTCGTTGGATAGGTCTCGATACATCAAAGGAGTGAAGCTGGATCAAGAGATGAACAAAAGAATGGCCCAATTTGATCAGGAATTGTCAAGCATTCTCGGCAATCAGCTTGTTGGCACATTGAAGGGAAGGTTGCCCTTGAAGACTTTATATCAAGCCTTTGAGGATTATACCATTATCTTGCTGCATTCAGATGACGCATTTAATAACTACTTGGAAGTTATGAAGCGTTATGTGGTTGGGTCTCTTCCGTACGATGAGCCAGCGTTTGCACCATAATGTCAAAAGACCGTTCCACTCACTGTAAGATTTTTCAGATTGTTGCGGTACTTGCCTGACCCAATTTGTATGAAGGTATGCAAAAAGCTCCTTGGACCTGAATGAGTCTATTATGGGTGATTGGATATGGAAATCAAGATTTCAAATTTGAATGCAAGTTACTCCAATGAATTTCACTATATTAGGGGTGATTAGATTTGAACTCATTATTTGTGTGTCCATTTTTTTGTGATTCAGACAAGGTAAATATACTTTCAAGATTCTTGACATTGGACAAGAGTGAATCATTTTTTGTAGTGAAGATCTTTGTGGATTTTTCATTTTAGAAGCAAGTGAGAGATTAACTTCATCTAATCATTCTATTTGGATTTTTCCTTTTAGAAGCAAGTGAGAGAGTAACTTCATCTAATTATTCTATTTGGATTTTTCCTTTTAGAAGCAAGTGAGAGATTAGCTTCAAAGTATCGTGGCACTCATCCTATTGCTCAATATTTATTGGCCAAACTATACTTGAAGTGCCATAAGGGTCAAATATTAAAGCATTTCCAAAAAACACTTAACAGAGCTTACCTCTCGTACTCTTGGATCCTCTGTATGCACTCCATTGGCCCAAATATGATCGTTGACAATCCTCCTTGTCCGAATCCTAAGGCCTTTGCCTTGTGTGCATGTACATGGTATCCTATCATCATATTCTGGTTGAAACTGGTCCAATAATCCAATTGCAAATGATAAGTTATATTGTAGCACAAATTCTTTCAGTGTCCTTCATGTGAAAATTGACAGATTCTAACATGCGACGAATTCTAATATGTGACAAAAATTGACAAAAAAGTCTTTGCACATTCAGTGCATTTGCAACCTTCATTTGTGATGGAGTGGTGTCTTGGCTTTTCAAAGAGCAATATACTATATCAAAATCCTCAACCAAATCGGAGTACATCACTATTACAAATAAAAAAATTATGACATAAATCAATATACATACATGTGATGGATCAACAGGTGGTCTACGTCGACTGATGGAAGAGTTGAAGATGATCCAGTCAATAGTTGTTCATTGTACTTTAGTCTTGCTTGCTCCTTTTTTCTGTGATAGAGCTCCATTCTTTTTTCTTTCTCTAAATCACATGGAGGTACGATAATTTTCCTAGAATTCATAATTCCAATCAAATGTCATTGTAAGAATAAATTTGTAAGAGAAATTATACACTCATACTCAAATAACAAATAAAATGTCAATATCAATAACAATATATACATGTTGTTGCGATCATGAAATGAGTCGCTATTTGATGATGATAACATCGTCGATGACATATACACACTGTAGCCAACTACTCTATACCACATCATAAGTAATCACTATGAGACCATATGTACTGAACAAATACAATATAATTTGTTAAAGACATGCCAACATTTGATTCATGTATATTCTAGTTATGCTTAATGAAAATCTAATATTTTAGTAACATTGCTATCAAGAAAATTGCTTGGGTGGGACAACACATGACGAGCAATCAAAATGAGGTCCATACTGACAAATGTTAGACGTCAGTAGATAGTGCGTATTAGAGCCAAGTACAAGTGCATTCAAGGCATTGATCTAAACTATACCCAAATTGGCAAGTTTTTGGAAACAAGCTAATATTGAGGTAGCGAGGTTGAATGGATAGCTAGAACCATCATATTTGTACCAAATATTGTTGTGGGATGAAGGTGTACTTTCTGTTGATTTTCACACGTGTGGACTGTCCACTACATGTACTTGTGATCTCCTAAGGTGTGTAGATGCACCAAGATCAAGACTAGATTGAGATTCAAGATCAATCTTAAATCCTATGGCAAAAACACACTACTACATGCATTCAATCACTTCCAACTCTCACTCACACGTGTGGGAAGTATTCAAAAAATAATCTAAGTAAAAACAAGCTGCTCTCCTCGGGTAGAGAGAGAAAATGCATCAAGAGCTCTCGGGTAGAGAGAGAAAGCTAGAAATCCAAAAACTCACAAAATCCATGAAATCACCAAATCAATTGATTTCAAAATGAGGAGTACAATGATACTAGTAGGTCCACGAGCTACCACTATGCTTAACTATGATTGGACCACATTTTGTCAGCTCTTGATCCTATTGGATCATTGATCTATGCACCTCTTAATTCTATTGGACTATATTCAAGCTCACCTCAATTTCCTATTGGACCTCACAAGGTTCCACCTCTATATCCTATTGGACCTCTTGGAATTCATCAAACAAAAACTTTACACTTGTCTACACTCTAATTAGCAAGTGTTTAGCCTCTTACTCTATTTTGGCTCAATAGTGGCATTACAAGTGGAAATGCATAATTTGCCATCTATGCCAAATTTATTCCTATCAACATCCTACACCTAGATGCTTGATGTAAAAAACATAAGACCCCTATATCTAACATAGATAATCTTTTTCAATTCTTCACACTTTCCACACGTGTGGGGCCGTACAGGACCTGTTTTGGACAGTAAAATTCAGTTTGGTGCATTTTGAGCTTCATACACCCAATTTTGAGTCAATTTAGTGCATTTTTCAAGCTTTCACTTGCATTGTTTCTATTCCATTGATTTGTTCTTGGTTTAGATCAATCATATAGATGGATTAAAGCTTGTTTATAGTACATTGAATTTGATTCTCTGATTTTTTGAGTGTACATTGAAGTTGAGAGAGAAAGAGTGCTATAAACCAAAGATTAAGGAGTGATTTGCAAGGGGAGTGATTGAAATCCATTATACCTTGATTCTAGAATTGTTCAAGAGTGAAAGGGCCGAGTCTAGAAGCATCTAAATGCTAGAAGACGCTCTTGGATCAGTCCTCCAAGTGAAATCTTAGTGAATTTCTAAAGCACAAACACTCATAAAGGCAAAATCTACCTATACAAGGTGATAAGAATTGTTGGCAAGTACTAGGAGAAAAATTTGAGATCCAAGTCACATTATTCACCCCTACTCAAGTGTGTGAGTGTGGCTTTTGGCTTGAATTAAAGTCATAAAGGTGAGTGAGGCATATGTGGTGTTGTGGTTGATCCAAAATTTTCAAGAGATCCTTCTTTTGTAGAGGGCAAGAACTAGTAACTCTATTCTTGACTTTGGTGGAAAAATTGTCTTCTTCATTGTGATCAAATCTTGATAAGTGGCATTAGCTCTTTGTAAGCAAATATCTTAGTGAGAGAGAAGTATCACATTTTTGAAAATTTGAATTTCATTCCAACTCTAAAGAGGTAGAGTCATTGGTACTTGGTGGAGTCCAATACGGGTGAATGAATTCAATTTATTGAGCAAAATTTTGACATTATATGTATGAGACTCAAATAAGTTCTATTCAACTTTCTTTGTGAGAGTGTGAGGGTCAAGTTGTGATTCCATTGGGAGTCTAGAATAGGAAGGAGTCCATATTTGAGTGTTCATACATGATTGGGATCTTTTTGAATCTCTAGATGTCTAATTTTTAAGCTTGGTGAAAAATTATTGACATAGATTGTTATCAAACCATTTCATGTCCATTCCAAATCTCAAGAGTGAGATTATTTGGGTCAAGAGGGATTCCAAAAGGGGTGATTGGATCTAATCTTTGTGTGTTTGAATCAAGTATACATGTCAAGTTTTTGTGATCTAGTGTAGATCCTTTTTTTTTGTAAAAATTAGTGGTTTAATTTGTTGTTAAATCAAATCAAATTCAATCCAAATCTCAAGAGTGAGATTATTTGGGTCAAGTGTGAGTCCAAAAGAAGTGACTAAGTTTGATTTTCAAGTATTTGAAACAAAACCCATACTTTGTTCAAGAATCTCAAAAATTGAGTGAACTAGTCAAGAGAAAAGGAAAATCTAGGTGTCAAATCTTTTCAAATACATTCCAACTCTCAAGAGGAAGAGTCGTTGGTATTTGTTGAGTCCAATAGGAGTGTTTGGATCTGATTTTTGTGATTTGATAGAGTACTTTTTGTCTTAGTGATCAAAGCAAAGATTAGTTTCCAATTGACTAGGTTGAAGAGATATGATTCAAAATTTGTGGTCTAGATCTTGTGTAGATCCTTCTAGATTGTTGAATGTGTTTAAATATAGTTTCTTGAGAGTCACAAATTGCATTTTGAAAAGTCATATCACAAGGTTTTACTTCCTCATCATGGCATCAATAGGTGGCAACCTATTGGAGGCAAGTAAGGATCCTAAATGCAACCTTTGTGGCAAGAGAGATCGTTTTGTCTCTAGATGCTACAAAATGAAGACCAATCCATCCAAGAAGAACCAAAGCAAGGGGGCCGAGGTGGAGGATGGAGCTTCAAGTTCAAAGTGCAAAGGCAAGAAGGACAAATCCAAGGAAAGGTGTTTCCTTTGTGGAAAGATGCATGAGGCTTGGAGCCTCACAAGGACTTACAAGATTTGTCTTCAAAAGTCCATCATCACACATTTCAAACCTTTTGAAGTTTTGCATTTGGAAGTGAATTTTTTGGTCCAAGATGCAAAGATAAATGTCACTTGGATTAGATCAATTAAAAAGCAAATGGTTATTTCATCAAATGTATGCTCTTGAGTCTTTCAAGATCAAGAGTGAGTTGTCCACTCATAGTGTAAAAAATTGTCTTTTTTCATGTATTGAGGCAAATTGTAAACTCTTTATGAGAGAAAGTGGATCATCCTCTAAGGAAACTTATCTCCATAATGAAGTATCTAGCCTCATTAGATCTAAGATTAGCATGGTAACCAAGCATGAAGATATGATACAAACTCTTTGTTATTATAGCATGCATAGTCTTGCCAATGTTGATGAGCCTAATCCTCGAGATCTTGGTAACATGATGTTGGATATTTGTGATCCTCATGAGTCAAGAAGGACTCTTTATTTTCTCATGGAGTTGCAGCTATTTTCAAGGAGGAGGACTTTTGGATCAACCATATGCTTCAAGGATGGAACAAATCAATGAAAGAGGTGCTAGGATGGTGCAAAGCTCTCAAGTTCATCAAAGAAGTCAACATCAAAGAAACACTATTATGGATATGGTGATTTCGGATCGACATCAAGCTCATTGGCTGATCTTCACACCTTTGAACTAGCAAGGATCCATATTTGAAGACCAATTTAGCCCATGGAGTCAATCTCAATATCATCATGCTTTTATCAAGTTAGTTTTGCGGAGGAGTGTTAAAATTGGCAAAAGCTAACTTGATCAACTCTTGTAAATACCATTATGACTAGTACATATCATCATTAGACATGTGTGGAGCCTGTTTCCCACATGTAAAATAAATGCATTTATCATTTAGATGAGTCATATAGGTTGTACATACCATTTCATTTGAGATCTAGTGGCTAAACTGGCCAAAATCTAGTTTTCTAGCTATATGCCACTTGGCATCATTTTATTGGTAGGAAAAGCTATTTCACATAGATAGGAGTGATCTCACATGTGCCAAGGGCTGCTCACATGTGTGAAAACATCAGTAGTAGGTGAGATCCAACTTGTAATAGATATTTGTGCAAGTCCCTATAAATTAGGAAAATTGCCTAAAATCAAGGGAGGTGGCTATAAGTTAGGAGACTTGGTCCATGTGCCATATTGATGATTATTGGGGGATCCTTTGATGAGTAGGCACTCTCACACATGCCAAATCAGCTGAGTAAGTATCAGCTCTTGGGTATATATGGCAGCTCATTTGGCCATAATTGACAAGAAAGCTAAATCTTGGTTTTGGAGCAATTCTAGTCTATTCTCTCTATTTGTCTTGTGTTTTTATGCATTGATTGGGTTCTAAGCTTAGTATACTTTATTCTCAGCCTAATGTACATACTCTGACAGGTTGTCACACGTGTGAAACCAGCAAGTACAAGTTTTGATCAATAATGATTGTTCTTGTTAGATTTCTTGATGTAGATGTGATCTAAAAGCTATCTAATCTTGTGTAGATTGATAGATTGATCTAATCTAACACCCAATCACACTTGTGGATCTGTTTTAGATCCATTCTTGGCCCTTTTTGCTATACTTTGACGAGAGAGAGAGAGAGAGAGAGAGAGAGAGAGAGAGAGAGAGAGAGAGAGAGAGAGAGAGAGAGAGAGAGAGAGAGAGAGAGAGAGAGAGAGAGAGAGGGAACATGGAAAGTCAGGAGGCTTGATCGTGCCATCTATCGACAACCGTTTATAGCTTGTTTTCATGCTAGCTCCAACCCCATGATGCAACATCGTGCTAGAAGCAGATTTCACACATCCATCCATTACTAGAAACTATACATTTCATGGCTGCCATAAGTGTTTTGGCTGCATTCTACTGCATCCACAACTAGCAATCAAAATCCATTGTTTTCCTCCGTCCCTAAATCCCTAACAGATCTCAATATGTGGATTAACTTGTAGGGCGAAAAATAGTAGGTTAGGATCATTGTAGGAATTCCTGATTCGGGCTTCCACATCCAGGAACAATGTCCATTCTCGTATAACAAAGAGATATCTAGAACGCTGAAATCGACCTCTAAATTTGTGTTCTTGTTCAATCAAGGCCCAGATTCATGGAACAGCCGGAAACAGACCTTAGTAGCATTATCCTCCACATAATTGGAATACATGTGAAGGATTTCAGATCATTCAAGATCCAATCCATGTCCATAATCTTTGGTTACACTAAGGAGCAAACCAACAATCCTGCCAATGTAGAAAAATCAGCATCTACATACAAAATGAGATGCAAATTCTAAGAGATATTGATAAAAAATGAACCAAAACATTGAATATAGTTGTTATCTATACAATTACAATACCCTACTGTATTTCAAACGCGTGGAACCAAAAATAGCAAAATATGAGCATTCTACACACAAGATTGCAAGATATCATCAAGAGAGTGCACCAATGAGTAGTAAAACCCAAAGAGAACCATGTATAATAATGAAATGAGAGAGAGAAGAGAGAAGATCTCTTTCTCCACAATTTACAACAATATAACAGGTCCAAACCCTATTTGGCCACTTGGCTTTCCCTCCAAAATGTAGACCCTACTATTTTTGGGTTCAAATTTGAATCTCTCTCAAACTCGACTACCAACTTTTCCACACTTTCAAAAAGTGTTTACTGAATGTATTTTAAACTAATATAACTTCAAAAAGTTTATCTTTAAGTCTAAAATGAGTTTTGGCCTCATATTAACAATTTACCAAAATATGACTAAACTTGTTGAAATCTATCACACTCCCTCTTCAACTAGTTTTGGCATAGTTTGAACCATACTACTTTGATCCAAATTTAGAATGATCTCCATCCTAAGTATAGATCTCCTTTCTAAGGTTCTAAAGTATCTTTCATAATTGATATAGCGAATAGTGTCCAAATTGGATGCTTCACTATCTCTTACATCAATTTCACACATCAGGATATAACTAGAACATGAAGAACCAAATAGAATGTGAATGAAATGATTCCTCCATGTTTCAAACTTTGAGATCCTACGACAAGAACATGTGAAATTGTGAGCTTTGAGGTAATCATTGAACATTTCTTCAGTATTCTTGTTTATCATCATTGTTTAGTGTCAATATCTTTGTCCCATTATTAATCATTTGAATGTATTGCAGACACCTCAATAAAATGACTCATTTAGTTGTGCATGGTGTACTCTATACAATGCCAAATTATTTTTTGAGTGGTACAATCAGAGTGATAGAGCGTATTCTTCTTCCGTCTTCTTTGGTGATTGCTTATGGTGAATGCTTGATGTTGCATATCTGATTATTGACAATGAGTAGATTGAGGTACCTTATCGTTTACTATGTCACTTGGCCCATTCTCGTTCTGACTATCTGGAGCTGCATCATTGGTAACTTTGGTCACAATCATGGTCATGTCGACCTTAGGAGGTATCATAGATGTGGTTCTTCTTCCTTCCAAGGTTGTGAGTTCACTAGGCATGAGTACATTATAATGACGACATAGAAGAAAAACGTATGCACCAAATGCAGCACACTTACCATGCTTGATTGACTGGTGGAAGGCCTTGAATGCAATACTTTCAAAATTGATTTTCTCACTCTTTAAAAATTAAGCAGATAGCCTATATTTGTAACAGAAATTGTAGCATCTGCGTCTGTGCCAAAAAAAACATGATTTCAATATTTACAAAAAATTTTAAATGACATCAGTAATCATAAGAATTTTATAACCTTTGTTCGACATGAAAAAATTGCCACAGAACATGATCTCTTGTCATAGTTGTGGGTATTGATCCATCATTTGGCAATTGGATAACAACTCCATATGTTGCTTCCAAAATTTTTGTTGTAATGTGTTGCAGCTACACTTGGATGGTGGTGTCTGTTACACCTATAATGCCCTTTACAAACTCATTAGTTGCTAGATGGATCTACAATCAACAAGTATCCAAGTCTACAATGGTCGACAAGCTGCCAGATCTGCTCATTGTTCAACTTGCTTCACACTTTCCAGTTGATGTTTGTCAATGTGACACTATTAGATGCCATTGTGAATCGATTACACTTCAAATTCTCGCTTGAAGAAGTAAGCAATCGACAAAGTTGACAGAACAGAGAGTAAGCAAGGAGACAATAACGAGTAATGTAAAATAAAAGAGTAAAATGTGTTAAAAGAAAAACAAGCAAAGAAAAACTGATAAATTATGGTGGCATAGGGTTTAAGAGTGACACTTGTCAACATTGAGTTTTCTATCATTATGCATTAATCACTAATAAGTATAATGTACATAAGTAATTAAGGCCAAAAAAATAAAATTAAATAAAATTAAAACAGTTCAAATAAACTTCGATCATTCAATGTTAAGGAATATTCTTTGATAGGATTAAATCAGCAGAGACAGTCAAAGTCAAACGAACATTCGATACATAAACAAACTATCAAAGGTAAAAAAATAAAATAATATTCATAGGTAGTATTTCTTAAACTAGAACCATTCACTCTGGTTGGTTGCAAATTTTTTTGTAGATTAGCTAATTGAATAGACCCATTGTCGAAAATATTGACAACCTTAAACGGACCCATCCATTACGAATATAACTTTACTAGAAATTCAACGTGACATTTGTTGTACAGTAGAGCAAAATCTCCTACCTTAAGAACAACTAGCTTTATAGAATCATCGAAGCTTTTCTTATGCCTTAACTGAATCTTCTTTGTATTGATCAAAGCTTGATGTCTTTGTTCCTCAAGCTTCTTGATAGCAAAAAGTTTGTCATTTATGCTAGAGTCTTCCGGTAGTTTGGGTTTCAACCTGTACATGATAAGTCAAAACTTCAAACTCAATTGGGAGTATGGGATGCATATCGTACACCAAGTAGAAAGTAGTTTGTTTTGTTGTTACTTTCTCAACGTTTCGATAAGCCCATAAAACAGATGGTACTTTCTGATCCTAGTAGGAAGCATGTGTCGTAGTGATCTTATTAAAAATTTTGCACAAGATTTCATTTGCTCTCTCGGTCAAATCGTTTGCCTTTGGATTACATGGAGTCATTTTGTGGTGTTTGATCATAAAATGTTTCGTCAAAAAGTGTATTGTATTGTTGAAAAAATGTGTCCCTCTCGCTTACCAATTTCAAAGGGCAATCATATGTGGTTATAATATTTTGAAACAGAAATTCGGCAACTATCTTACATCATTCTTCTTTGTTGCTTTTGTCTCGACCACCTTGGTCGCATAATCAGTCGCCACCAGAATATGACTTCGCTTAGTGTATCGGGTGATTGGCTTCATAGGACCGACAAAATTAATTCTCTACTTCTCAAATGGTGCAAGTGGAAGAATCGGTGTCAGAGGCTAATGCATTGAAGAAGCTGGCTTATTGACATGTTGACAAGGATCGTAGGTTTTGATAAATGTTGTTACATCCTTGTACGTAGTCGGCCACCAGTATTTTGTATTTAAAATCTTCTTCACAATGTTCACTATTGCATAGTGCCCACCAACATCCTTTGAATGTAGAGCTTGAATAACTTTACAAATGTCTGATGTTTCAAGACACCTCCATAACTCTTCATCTGGTCCCAACTTATAAAGTACTTTTTTAATTATAGTGTATGGTTCGACTTTACTTTGAAAAACTGTTAGTTGTTTTAAATCATACCCAGAAGGATAATTATGATTTTGAAGATAATCAATAATTTCTAAATAAAAAGATTCTCGGATGATTTAACATGATTTGATCATCTAGAAAATCATCACTTAAATTCTTGATATTAGCTCTAGTGTCAAGATTGCCAAGTGAAGATCTGACTAGACCTGTTGCATGCAACCAAAAGGACACCTATGGAGCTAAACCACCCAACCAACATGAAATGCCTAGTCAATACCCTATCTACTTCACTCCCAAGCCATGGTGAATGAATGCAAGAGAGGAGAGGATTTTGGCTTCATGGATCACAAAATCCAATAGGTAGATGGGCGAGTTTCCATAGTGTATATAGTCTCCATTGAGGAGAGAATGTTCCTCTTAGGATGTGAGGAATTATTTCGAATCCCACATACTGGACATGGACGTAACATTTTTCCCCCTTAAACAAGTTTTGTCCTCAGAACGAGCAAACTAGGGAAGATCCACATTTGTATGCTTTTAACTCTTTCCCACAAATCATTATCCTCAATTTCACCAACCAACTTAATCAAGCACTCAAAGATAGAACGATTTCTCAAATGTTTATCTCTGATTCTAAGTACTCCTTCAAGTTTTAAAGGTACATCGAACAATAAGTCCTCCAAATGGGTAAAATCTTCAATATATCCAATTGTCATCATCATATAAACTAAGTTTATATGAGCAGTCGACTAATCCTAAAGATCACATTCAAAAACTAACAAATCAGTCTTTTAACTTTCACATTTACTCTAAAAATCATTATTCTTAGTTTGACTTCAATAATCAAATAAGTACTTAGAGATGGAATAATTTTCTAATTATCTATCTCTGCACTCATTCTGAAGTACTATATCTGCCTTTAGAAGTACACTAAGTGATAAATTTTCCTATTGGGCCTGATTCTCTCAAATCTAGTAACGTGACCTTCATGTAATCTCAATTTACATGAATCACTAGGTGAAATGTACCTTACATTGGAAATCAATGTTCAAAAGTTAAAGAAACAAACAATTATAGTCCAAAGCTATCCACAATTTCTTGCAAACTTGTCATAAATGCTTCTTGGTACAAATACATCAATTCATCTGACCAAAATATCTACGAGATCCATATGCAAGAAAATAGCAACCATTCAATCTAGATAAACTTGTCTGTCTCTCAATTAATCAGAGATCTAGGCTAAAAACCATAAATAAGCATCTAAAGACCACAATCTAGAGTAGAAATGAATGAAATCTTTTAGAAGTTTTTAAAAAATCTAGCTACAAACAAGGAACTTTTGAAACTCCAATAGAGAATAATGTCCATGAAGGATCTTTCACCACCTCTTAAAAGATCCCTTACAAGATGTTCCACAAATGTGTCTACATACATGTAGCACACTTCAAAAACTAAACATCATGCCAAGTTGATTCCAATGCATTTTGTACACTTGAAGATACATCAATTAAACTATTAAGTGCATACATAATGTTGCCAAAATAACTTGCCTTGCTTGATCCATATGATTGAGCCTTGATGACTCATCTTGATACTCAAAGTTCTTCTTGGAGTCCTCGGGTCTTGAGCTTGCTCCTCCACTTGACTTGACTCCAAACCATCAATGAATTGAATAAGTTGTTGATCCAGAGGTGCTTCTTCAAGTTTACAAATCTTCCACTCTTGAAAGACCACAATTCCACCATCAACAACTTCTTTGGTGGAATACATGTAGTTTCTACAATCTTTACTTGAAGAGCAAAACACTACCATTACTCCTATCAGTGAAGTAGAATAATATTTGGTCCTTACATTGGAATGATCATGCTCAAAGCATGTGGACACAAAGATTTCCAAAGCAAATGATGTTTCATCTTTTATGACACTATTCAAACTATTACAAAAATAGTTATCCAATGAAATTGCTTTATCAACAACAAATGTAGATTAAAAAGCATTCACCTTCATTGTATTGTCAAATCTACATAAAGTACTAAACATCATAATTCTTAAAGATAAGAAACATGTCACTTTATGTCTATTAACACTATCTATGAACAAATCAAAGATAGTAGCACTTCCAATGCTTTTCACCCTTGCAATCTTCGTCCAATTTTAATCCAGACCTGCAAATTTTTTCGTGATTTTACACAGTTTGCATAACTACTCGGAAACGGCTCACAGTGTTGTCTTTTTCATCTGTCAGGAATTTTGAGTAAAAATGCACTGCATTTTTCACTTGTGGTAGTTTACGTTCATTTTAACAGATAGACTATTTACGACCAAAGCCATCGACTTGCATTAATCTATCAACAAGTAGTTTCTGAGAAGTCCTAACTGGATGGATGCTAGCATCACAGCCAACTAAATGACGCTTTTGACGACCTAATTGCTTAGTATAAATAGCTATTTGTATTTCAGCAATCTTAATTCTCAGATAATTTCTCAGATCAAGTATTGAATAGTTAGTTTCTCTCAAGCCTGCGAGCTTGAACACTCTTGAGCATTCTAGCTAAGTTCTTTAGAGCTGATTAGAGATTGCTATTGCTCTTACTTCTTATCAGTAGTTGAACTTAATTCAGACTTATATTTTAGCCGCTCAGAGATAGCTTAGAGTACGGGGCTTCGATCTGCAACTTGTTGTACTCATTTACATATGTTTCGCGTTCATACTGAATCAATACTATCTCTTATTGCATTCAGCTTCATCTCCGAATGTATGCATTTCTGTAATTCTTCGCGACTGATTATTTGTTTGATAATTCAATGCTTTAATGTTTGGCTATGTACACAATGTAATACTAATGATTTCATAATGGTGTTGTAGAATCTTGAACATTATTGGTAGTTGCATCATCTTGAAATATGAATAATACTTCTTGAGAAGGTTAGCCCTACCCTAATAAGTGTTACTTTAGAAGTTTGGTGAGGTACAACTGGAAAGCATGGATATGCTCAAGAGTATGGACAGCAATGCATGACATACCTTGCTTTGTAAGGGTCACTTGAGTTAGCTTGGCATGGATTTGCCCTAATACCAGCACACGTTCCACACCAAGTCTTTTGGCTAAGCAAAATGTAAACGATTAAAACTATTCATACTCATTTATAAATAAAAACAAACTGATATGGACCAACTGCCCAAAACTGATCAACATGGCACTTGCCCTAATACGGTGAGATAACGACTTGGCATATAGCCAAAACACTATTTTATTGGGAAGACTGGACTATGTTTTAAAATGCTATTCAAAGCTATTAAGTAGTATAACTTCTTTTGGACATGAATAACAATTGACCACTCAACTATGACACTCGTCTTCCTCACTAAACTAACTTGTGCGGTTGTGTTTTGTGGGATGGTGGTAGGTATCAGCTGGACGTCTTGAAAGTGGTTATGCTTTATGGTATTTTTTAGTATTGTATTTTACTTTTCAGTTATATTTTACCTTGTTGGATTATGAATAAAGGCTTCAACTTGCTTTGTCAAGATGAACTAGTGCAGTTATGTATCTCTCTCCTATGCATCCTGGTGGTGTAAATTCGACTATTCCTTGGTTGGAATAGTATTGAAACCTTTATCTTTTATCTGATTCATAAGCTAACAAATGTCAGTTTTTATGGTTTAGTCCACAGGATAGTTTCAAGATGCTGCCTCTTTGGGTTATGGGGAGCCTCTTCCTCCACCTAACCATTTTGTTCAGACATTGATTTGTTGTACGGAAAAGGCCGTCGAGATGCATAAATTTGTCATTAACACTAATAGGGCTACATGTTCTTCTGCTGGACCTGAGGTTAAGATTATTTGTCTGATTGATCTGCTTGAAACTATTGATTGGGTAAAGATTTTTCTTGAGTTTGTTAAGAAGAAAGACACTTTGAGCTTAGTGGAAAATCTTTACAGTCGTCTTAATTGATTTCGTTGAAAAATCCAAAGAAGAAAAAAAATTCTATAATATGAATTAGAAAAGTGTTCATGTGCTTGGAAAATGAAAATGGTATTACTCCTGCTATCCTTTCCCCTTATGTTTCTGATGCTCTTCTATCACCGCACCCTCTAGTCTTTACTGATGACCTTGATGAGGATCGTGCCTCTCAGTTTGAAATCTTCTCTCAAGACATTTGCGACATTGGTGGCCTTTCTTTTTATGACTTATACCAATCTAAAAGCTGTCAAGTCCCCTTTGTTCATGGCAGAATTATTGAGTACAAATCACTCTCACATCTTATAAACTTTGGACTCTTCCTTCTGTCAATTTTCTTGCACCCATTTCTATCGATCTTTGGACTCATGATGATTCATTTGACGAAAAAAGAAATACAAGTCTACAAGTTGGTCGCCATGCATAGAAACCCTTCTCTTGAGACCCTTGTTTCTTTTGACACCATTATTTGTATGAACAAATTCGAACCCTCTCGTTGCCCCTCTAAGCAAGCCTGGGCCAGAATTAGAGGTCACTTTGAAATCGGCTTCAACAAAATAACAAAGGATTTCGAGGGGAGAATCTTTCAAGTATCTTTCAAAAATTCTATCCCAAATTTTTCTTTTTCTTCTTTTCGAATTTTTCTTTTTCTTTTATTTATATATTTATTACTTAATTGTTATTTATTATTTTATTCATTATTTACTTTTTGAATTTGGTGAATCTCTTTTATTAAACGTATATATGTACACGTGTTTACATCTATCATTCATATTTATGTCCACATTTATGACTACGTAGAAGACTGCGTAGACGTGATATTTTATTATTTAAATTTTTAACAGTCAAGCTAATTAAAACTATCTTTTTAGCCATCTCAAAGATCGGTAAAGATACCACCTTTTTGAATTTGATAAATGTCAAATCAAGTTGCCACATGATCATCTGCTCCATTGTGTCATTGTATGACTTTTTTACCTTCTATTTTCACTTTAAAAATTTTTCTTACTCTCACTCTTTCATGCTCACTTGCTCTCGCTTTCCATCGTTCACCAGCTCTCGCGTTTACTATTGCTATTGCTTACTATTTTTCAAATTTATCGAACAATATGGATTCGAGTGCAAGCACCAGCTTCACTATCAGTTGGAAAATCCATGCTTCCATCCGACTTGCATCAATTCAGTCACTTCTGGATCAATGCAGATTGGATAATCTCAGAATGGATCCTTCCATTGTACTATCAAAAATCAGCACCGAGTTTGTTCACTCCATTTATATAGTGACGGATGCTGATTTTCAGGTTACTCTACACAACACCACCTTCACTATCAATGAAGTTGTCTTCTCTGAAGCTCTTGGACTGCCAACTGATGGTGCAGCTAACCCAACGTCCAAGGACTCCATTGATGAAGCGACATATTTTTTGTCGAATTGCTATGTACCAAGCAAAGGATACAAAATCACGATGGTGAGGGATGTGCAAATGAAGTTCTTCTGCAAGTATTCCAATCAAGTGCTATTTATCACTGATGCTGATGCTACCATCTCAGCTTAGAATTTTGGATACTTGGTGGATGCTCTGGCAGGCCAACCAGTATGCATTGGCACCATTGCCTACAAAGCATCCTACTATATAGAAAAGCTTCATAGTGTGCTAGTTTATGAGGAAAGTAGGATGCTTCATATCAAGAATAGGATTGGTTCCTCATCTTTGATTGATGGTTAGGAGAAGGCTAACTTTTTTTTGAAAGGCAAGAAGAAGAAGTTTCCATCCAAGAAGACCCAAGATGTGGAGGCCAAGAGCAAGGATGGAGCTTCAAGTTCCAAAGGCAAGAGTAAGAAGGACAAGAAGAAGCTAAAGTTTTTTTTTTCTGTGGCAAGAAAGTACACTTTGTGCTACAAGAAGAAGAATGATCAAGAGAAGGACAACCATGGCAATCTTGTGCTTGAGGAGGAGGATGAATGCAATTTATCTTTGATGGCTTCCTTAACACAAACATCTAATCATAACACTTGGTGGATTGATACTGGGGCTAGCTCCCATATGACACATCAAAAAGACTACTTTTTTACTTTGCTTTCCTACAATTATTCTAAGAAGTTTATCTTCACTGCAAGTGATCAAGAATGTAAGATCGTAGGAATTGGATCCATTCCTTTGTGTCTTGGATCATCTAAGAAAGTAGATCTAGACAATGTTCTTTATGTACCTTCTATTACAAAAAACTTGTTAAGTGTCAGTCAACTTATGGATAGTGGATTAGATGTACATTTCAAGCATGGAGCATGTTCCATCTTGAAGAATGATAAAGTATTGCTAGTGGTTTTAAGCAAGGAAGTTTATTTAAGTTGGATGCTAATGTGATGGTTGGAAGTGTAAACATGGCAAGGGAGGAGCTCTCTCAAGCGGAGTTATGGCACAAGAGGTTAGGCCATCCTAACCTCAAAGCTATGGAGACCATGGTGAACAAGGAGCTAGCAATTGGGCTTCCCAAAGCCATATCCAAGTGTGGCAAGCTTTGTGAAGCTTGTGGACTCTCCAAGTCTCATAAGCAACCTTTCAAGAGATCTTTGACAAGATCTAACTCTCTTCTTGATCTTATTCACTCGAATGTTCACTCTTTTTCACATGAATCTAATGGTGGAGCTCTTATGTATGTCACTTTTATTGATGATAAATCAATATACTCTTGGACTTACCTGTCGTAATATACCAACATAGAATTGCAAGATTTGTGTAGTATTTATGTGGTTCTACAAGGAGATAGCACTTAAAAGCTGTTTAATTGGTACAGTCCTGACTTATTTCGAATGAAATGGAGTCGTGTGTTAATCTGGTTGTTGTCAACAGACATTTAATAAGTAACCAGTATTACTTTTGTTGTGGATGTGTGATGATGACAAATACAAAACACCGATCTTCCTCTATCAAACTGAATGAAAAGCATTCTATAAGTGAAAGGCTATTAGAGTAGCATGAATGAACTACACTCTGACTGATTAAGTTGTCAACAAGGGTTTGCATTATGTTTGATGTAGACGCGTACGAATAGACAAATAGGTAATCTTATTCTTGAACTTTTGTGTTCTAGATAGAAGTCTTCAACAACTAAAGTCCAGTCTTGGTTAAAGAACTCAAATGGTTCGCGAATATGTTAGAAACATATATCTTCGTTACAAATATGAATACATATCAATAACTCAATTCCTCAAGCAGGGACTAGCATTTCACACGTATACATACTTCTTTATTAGTGACTGTGGAAAATTGTACCAAAGGGATCTGCTATTTGGGTGTCGAATACAAAGTATTCACGTAGACAAATAAGATAGTTTAGAGACAGTTCTTTAGAGCAACTTTACGGAAACACATCAAACGTTTGTAATGATTTATTGTAACTGTCTGACCAGAGGGTGATTTAAGCAATGTAAAAGAGATCGCTAGTAGAGCCGAAGTCACTCACACTCAGCAGTGCGAAGAACAGAGATCAAAGGAAATAACCTTGGACGCTGTATTTCTTCTTCAATCTCGAAAGTATAAGAACTCTCTCTCTCTCTCTCTCTCTCTCTCTCTCTCTCTCTCTCTCTCTCTCTCTCTCTCTCTCTCTCTCTCTCTCTCTCTCTCTCTCTCTCTCTCTCTCTCTCTCTCTCTCTCTCTCTCTCTCTCTCTCTCTCTCTCTCTCTCTCTCTCTCTCTCTCTCTCTCTCTCTCTCTCTCTCCCTCTCCCTCTCCCTCTCCCTCTCCCTCTCCCTCTCCCTCTCCCTCTCCCTCTCCCTCTCGCTCTCTCTCTCTCTCTCTCTCTCTCTCTCTCTCTCTCTCTCTCTCTCTCTCTCTCTCTCTCTCTCTCTCTCTCTCTCTCTCTCTCTCTCTCTCTCTCTCTCTCTCTCTCTCTCTCTCTCTCTCTCTCTCTCTCTCTCTCTCTCTCTCTCTCTCTCTCTCTCTCTCTCTCAGTGGTGTGAGAATGAAACGTGTCCTCATATATATTACCTATGGAGCGAGCAAACACACCTTTTAAGATTTCTGGTGTGTCTCTCCATTTACTAACTCTAGTTAATGAATGAGTTATAAACATATGTAAATTATACAATTAAGAATACATTTAAGTAGAGTTTAATCTACTCTAGTTTAAGACGGCGATATGAATCTAGTCGGTTCGCATGCTTGACTGGATTAAGGGCTGTTCCAGGCATCATTTCATTTTTGGAGGTCTTGTCCTTTAGTGCAAGACAAGTCTTTAGCATTTATATCTCAAAAAATGATATAGGCCTCTTCATAATATATCGTTATCCAGCACATAACTTCATCTTCGAGTATAAATTGCCATATTTGAGTAAATATTCACTATTTAGTAAATATTTGTGGCATCAAATTACCTCTTGTCTAAGAAAAGTGAAGTGTTTGAATCCTTTGTGAAGTTCAAAACTCTTGTAGAAAAGCAAGTTAATGCTAGCTTGAAAGTATTAAGATATGATAATGGAGGGGAGTACATCTCCAATAGCATGAAAGAGTTATGTCAAACTAATGGCATTAGAAGAGAGTTTACTTGCACATACACTCCACAACAAAATGGAGTGGTTGAGAGAAAAAATAGAACACTATGTGAGTGTGCTAAAGCATTGAGATTAGATGCGTCTCTTCCTATTACATTTTAGGGAGAACCTATTTTATGTACAAACTTTCTATGTAATAGAATGACTACTAGTGCCATTGGAGGTTCTCATTATGTTGAAGCCAATTTCAAAGTGACCTCTAATTCTGGCCCAGTTTTGCTCAGAGGGGCAACGAGAGGGTTCGAATTTGTTCATATGAATAATGGTGTCGAAAGAAACAGGGGTCTCAAGAAAAGGGTTTTTATGCAGGGTGGCCAACTTGCAAACTTGTATTTCTTTTTTAGTCAAATGAGTCATCATGATTCAAAGATCGATAGGGATGGTTGCAAGAAAATTGACAGAAGGTAGACTCCAAAGTTTATAAGATGTGAGAGTGGATTTGTACTCAATAATTCTGCCAGGAACAAAGGGGACTTGACAGTTTTTAAATTGGTAGAATTCATAAGAAGAAAGGTCACCAACACCTCCTTCTGATGGTCAGAGATCCTTATGCAGGCTTCTGCATACTCCAGATGGTCGGCCACCCCTGCAATTCTAGGTTGCCTAGAGCTCCTTTGACAGACTCTCGATCTTTTTTAGGGCCTGCAGATATTCATGTTTTCTTGAATGTACAGATCATAGGCATGGATTTTATCAACAATATCCTTGGCACCCAAGGAAAATTGATGATACCATATGTATAATTCTCTTTGTCATCCTCATCCACGTCTGTTGCCTCCTCATCAACCCCTTTGCCTTTGCATCTGTGTGTCAGAGATGGTGTCTTCATCATCCGTGGATGCAGAGCCCTTTGGCTTCTAAGAAGACCCGTCTGTAGCTAGGACGACGGCCAAAGTGTCTGCTATAGTGGAGGGTTCAGGCATAGTTTGTGTAACAGCATCCGACTCTATTTACTTCGGGACTTATGTTGTGTTGACCTCCATGGCCACAATAGCTGCTGGCTGGACTTGTGGAACAGAGGTGTTTTGCAGGAGGCTGGATAAATCAATCTTTGTTGTCATAAGCATCCTTCTTGCCAATACACCATGTTCTGTTTCAGTGAGGATGCCAAAATGTTCACACAGTCGAGAGATGTGTGCTCCCACTGCAACAAACTTCTTGTGTTTTATCCAATGCAGAAAAGATTTAAGACACCTCCTTGATTTTGGGTGATTTTCTTAACTTATAGGATCTTAACAAAAATCTTCTACAAGTCTAAACTCAACTTCTACTAATAAGCAATGAATTACTAGAATCTATAAGAGTTTCCAAAAAAGAAATCTTACAAAAAGAAATTATCTTACTTTGCATAGTATGGGATGATGAATATTGATGCCTCCTTGCTTGTGTGCCTGAAGAGCCTTCTGAATTTTCTCTCTTTATGCAACAGATGTCCAAAAAATGGAGATACAACAAAAATCTCATTTGTGACTGTATATGTGTATTTATGTACATAGTATACACACCCGGATTCAACGACTATGTTTGAGATATGGGAGGTCTTCTCATTTAGCTCATTACAATGCGGATCTTTGATATGCATTGTAAAATTAATATCATCTATACAAAACATAAACTCTCCTCTGAGATCGTCTATTTTTTTGGCTATATACATATCAAAATCAATGTATCTTTCAAAATCAAAGAATGTGACTTTTGGATCATTGGGGAGTCTAATGTGCAACTCTTTATCAATTGCATCAACATCAAAAACAATCTTGTCCACCACTATATTTAAATCATCCGAATGTTGAGAAGGAAAACTTTGGATTTCAAGATCAGGGGTTGGGAGAGGACTCTCACCCATGGAATTGCCGATGTACTTGCCACATCTTTTCTAATGGGAGGAGGCGAGGGTGAAGAACTGGGAGACCTAGGCTTGGGTTTTGAACGCTTGGGCTGTGCTTGCTTTCTCTTTTTTTGGGGAGAGACAGGCCCCCTTTCAAGAGGAACTTGCCTCTATGTGAAGCTTGACTTAAAAATGTTGTCATAGGTGTTCCAAAGCCTCATGACAAGAAGCATGTCTTTGGACATCAATATCCCTCTTGGCATGTATCGAGCACGAGATCGAATTCTCAAACATTTTAGTCTGGAAGTCCTCATATGCAATATGGAGTGCCTTTGAGGCAATGTTATTCCACCTCACTGCATTGGGCAGATGAGTAGTCATATCCTGTAGAAGGCTGCTTTTGAGATCAAAAGCTTAGTTCTCCTTTGGAATGCCCTAATGTCCCTCAAACATGGACGACGAGGTCTTTCGCATCTTTGAAAATGTACGGGTTCAGGGCTGGTTCAACAAAGCTAGTAAGCCTAGCAGTTTGCTTCGTCCGAGCCATTGAGGCCGTATATCTCTACCACGCGAGAGAGTGTTACTACGGCGATGAATGATAGACACGTTCGCGTGATGGCGATACTGGGAGGTACAGATGGATATCTCTACGATGCAAGGATAGCGGTACAATAGCAGAGAAAGACAGATTCTCTCGTGTGATGCCGATATTGGAAACTGTGAGCCTAATATCGCTACGACGCGAGAGAGGAGCAAAGTCAGGGGAGGGAGGAAGGCGCTTGCGTGATGGTGATATCGGGTCTGCAAGTACTATGGTAGCATTCCAAGAAGAAACTGAATTAAATGAAAACCTAAAAAATCTGGAGAATGGACTTATATAGCCAAAAAAAGTTCACACGCGTGTGCACTTGGAACATGTGGCCAAATCGAAAACTGACCCGTGCACTCGCACGTGTGAAACTGCACGTCTGGACCCTCACGTGTGGACATGTGGTCGAATGGTATATTGACATGCATTCTCACATGTGTAAGCTCGCACATGTCGACACATGGTCGAATGGTATATTAACATGCATTCTCACACATGTAAGCTCGCACGTGTGGGCACATGGCTGAATGGCAAATTGACATGTATTGTTGCACGTGTGGGCTCCGCGTGTGGACAGTTACATTACGTGTGTGAAATCTGTTCCGTTGTTGAATCGACACGTGTACGGCTTGGATTTTATTGGTTTTAACTATATAAATGTTGTTCGATCAGCTTATAACTTTTGTTTAGTTTTCAATTTTCACTTCCCGTAGCTCTTGTTTGTGTCCACACTTCCTGTTCTTTCTAGTATCACTACCACACGAGAATTTAGGTCACAGTCTGTATGAGCTTATATCTCTCACGTTGCTGCAATATCCAGTCAATCACCAATCTCGCCATGTCTAATTTCATCAAAGAACTCTCGGACTTCATAGATCTCGAAGGTGATGATCTATGTGCTTCTATTGATTACAAAGACGGAGATGAGTGGCTCGATGGGACTGAAGCCCTACAGTCAATAATGTCTGAAAGTAGGGCATACCAGACAAATTTGCCTAGTGAGGAGAAATTTCTAAGAATCTAGAACAGATATGTCTTATAGTCCTCGGAAACTAATCCATCCACTACTTCGACGACCATAGTTGCTGGTCATGATCTACATACTATTGCAATTATTCAAGCTGATGAGTGTGATCTGGTAAGTAAATTTGGTTTTATTTGAATGAGATTTCTTTTCAAATATAGTTATTTTGTTTTCAAGATATGTGACCTTTGCTCGTATTTTATAGGCTACTGTGGAAATAGATGCCTTTGCAACAAGGCAGGGATATGTGAGAGAAAGCCATGGATCACGACAAAGGGATTCATCTCTATCCCATTATTTGAAGAGCTTTGTAAATAAAGAGATTTGCATTCATCATAGCAAATTTTCTTCAGATGCTGCGACAATAATAATGGCAATTAAAACGTTATCATATTTTTCGAACGGGCATAAATACCCTTAGAATACATATAAAATTATTTTTGCGAAGAGAGACATTGTCTAAAAGTATTTGGCTATGTAGTTGAGGAAGTTCCTAAAAGTTCATCCTCCTTAGCTGTTTTCTCCAGATACATACACTTGAGCAAACGAAGATCTATTGATTTTCTAAATCCATATGATAGAAAAAAAAAATTTCATGATCACACAACAAAGCTGATCATTAAAGATAAAGAGAAACAATGATTTTGTCGTGCATAGTACTTGTGATGCCATATAATACATATACTCTTTTCGTCTGATATCATGAAAATTACTATGAGTTGAGTCTTGCATCAATATTATTTTCGTCTATATATTCTCACGTCTTTCTGAATTTTTGATAATTTGTTGATCTAGTTTTGTATTGGATTTGAACACGTCTGTAGAACCATTGAAATAGCTGGATGATGTGACTATTTTTTCTGAGATGTTCCATCGAGTTGTGTATTTTGATGAAAGCCAATGCGATTTCTCCATTCTTTTTGATGACCAAACACTTAGACTACCGTAAGCTTTTGCAAAAAATAATGCATGATGTCGTAAATATCAGAGATACAAATATTGTCATATTAATCATTTTAAATTTAGTATATGTGCAATGAAATTATAATTCTAATTCAATTGTTGATTTCTCAACTAGTAAGACATCAGTATCAGACAGTTTATCTTTTCTGAGCAATTTGACCATGTTGTCAAGCTTTGTCCAGACTTCAACTTTTTTTATCCTTGTTGTTTCTTAACTATCAAAATTGAGTATTGGATTTTAGTCGGTTTTCCAGAATGATTTGACAAGAAACGACGAGCTTTGGATCCTCCTATGCTTGGTGTGCATGGGATGTTTCTCGTTTTCCCTTAAAGCTTCTCATCCTTTTGTATGTTAAAGTATCCTTTAAGAAGACCCGCTTTTGATAGAACTTCCTCCAATCGAGCTATTGCTTTTTTGGCTAATAACTCTGGCTTAGTATTCCAGACAAACCAAATATGAAGGTATATCAATTTTTTGATAATTCTGACCTCTCCATGTAGTGTACAAATGTGGACAATTTCAAGCAAAATCGGTAGTACTAGTTTCCAAGTCGGATCTTCTATATCCCTTGAAATTTTTGTGCTCTTCGACATGTCTTGTGTAGTTTTCATGCAATAGAGGCATGGATGTTTTGAATTTGCTCCATGTGAGATATTGAACATGCACTTCAACGACTTCAGGTCTATAGCCAAATGTCATTCCACCTTAAAATCACCTATTCCAAGAATATTGATTGGTGTGTCGCTCATATGATTCTTAATTATCTCTGGATAATCTGTTTTAATAAAAATCCAAAATAGAATGTCATGATCTTCTTTTAAAACCTGTTTGAAACACAAAATCATGAACTATGTTAAGAGAATTGAACAATATTACTTGATCAAGTATATTTAAAACTTAGACCTATAATAACAAAACAATATTAGCTTAAAACACAAAACCATAAATTTTCGAAATGAATTACTTGCTAGTACTCAATAAAATAGATTAAAACCTGGAAAGCTGCTAACACCAGATGTTATTTTCGGACTACACATTGAAATTAAGACTCTCCGAGTTTATCGTATTGCTTAATGCTCCATTCATAAGTGTAACACTAACTCTTTTTAACTTTTGTCCCTTATAACTTCTGATTCATCTAACTTGAGAACTAATATCTATTCTTCAACACTTTCATTTGTGATTCCATAAAACTTCACAATAAATCTTAGTAAATGATTCAAATCTACAAACATATTGTTGGTGGAATCATATGACAAAGTGCCATGTTTTGAGTTATAAATTTCATTGATATGGTAAGATATAAATTTTAGAAAAAAATATTCGTATAGTTGGAGATCAAATGAGAATATGTTGAGATAATATAAGACATACCAATGATGTTTTGCAAACCCCTGTTTAACACATCCCTCTCTAATTTGATTTGAAATGGCCGGGGAATAGGGATTTTTTTTTGTATATGTACTTGTCCAAATGCCTCTTTGATAATTTTAAACATTGTGTCATATGCATCCTTGCTAATATCAGAACAATCGCATTCTCCTTGTATCAATTTTGGGTCAATAATCTTGTCGACTTCGCCCATAAGGGCCTCTGCAATCTTGGACTTAATTCGAGAATATCTTTGATTTCCTAGTAGACTCGTCATTGACTTGGCTGTAAGTATTGCCCTCAAAGACTTTCCAATCATGTCCTTGTCTTTCAGATTTTGATTGGTGACTAAAGCTGATCTGAAAAATAAAATAAAATCTAGAAAAAATACAATTCACAATCATTGAATTGCTAGATGAAACAAAACACATGAATAGTTTAAAACAAAATCTTACTTGAAAGCATATATTCTTTTTTTCCGTTGACCCCCACTTGATAAAAGCTCATTAATACCTTTTAAAATAACTCTTTTTTGTTTATTGTTCTGTATTTTCTTCTGTAATGTGTTTACTTCTACATTTATTTGACAATATGAGGTACGCAATGTTTGTACAATTAGTTTCATATTGTCATTTTCTTGGTTAAGGTTTAATATAATATTTTGCAAAAGAGAATTATCTATCTTCAAGATTTCATTCTCTTCTTTTGTCTGCAACAAAAGAGTTTTTTTTTCTTTGTAGTCAGTAAGCAAACCATTCAACATATTTTCCAAATAATGGATTTTTTTCATTGAATTACTAACGTCATAACTTTTCAATCTTTCACAATAACCCAATAGACCATTGTGTCCTTCACACAAAAAATAGTATGAGTTGTGTGACTGATCTAAAATTTGGATGTTGCATTGAGCTTGGATCGATTGGATATAAACTTCCATCAACCCATAGATCACTATGTTTCCTATCCTCCATCCTGTGATCCATGATTTGGTGAGCTGGTAAGGTAGATCCTTTCAGTTTTTTTTTCGACGAGAGAGAGAGAGAGAGAGAGAGAGAGAGAGAGAGAGAGAGAGAGAGAGAGAGAGAGAGAGAGAGAGAGAGAGAGAGAGAGAGAGAGAGAGAGAGAGAGAGAGAGAGAATATTTGATGCTACAAAGAGCGCAAGTTTTATTTGTTAGTGCTTAAACACAGTAACATTTCCTTTGAAATAGTAGTCATTCAAAAGTATGATAGCAAAACAGGTTACAGCATGAGGTATACTAATCATCATCAAAACGTGCAAGTGTCTGAGTTGTATCTTTAGTATAATAGCATGATACTACAATGGCTTCGTCTCTGGAGTATGTATATAACCTTTCGTTACTTATGAAACAACCACATATTCATGTTTTCCTTTGAAGGATAGTAAAGCATATTGTAAACTATAGTTATCAAACCAAACTACCATCATTTCATATCTATGATAAGGAGTTTGAATCCACATAAGCATTCATGAGATAAGAAGTGCTTCATCACTGGTCATTATGAATATTTGGCCTCAACCTACCATATGTGATGCATACCTATCATTATCATGCTTTATAAAGTATGTGGAAGGAAGCATTGGTTTATCACCGGTCCATCGCTGGATAGCTTACCATATATATCAATGTTTTGAGTATCTTGCTCAAGATAAATCGCTGCAGGTCCATCGCTAGACAACAACTCATATATCTTCAACAAGCTTCTCCATATTTGAGCAAGCTTCATCTCTGGCCCATCACTGGACAGCAGATTCATACCATCATGTTTATCACCCAGAAAGCCTGATACCCTTCATAAGTAGAAAAGAGATGAAAGCAAAGACATGAAATGAGTAGAACCACATACCGTAGAGTAGAAGCAGATGACTTCAAGCCAGGGAGGGTGCCATCTCTATCATGAGCATATCTTCCAACCTTCTCAATGTATAGTAGAAAAAAACTCATTCAAGAATAGGCTACATATAGTGGTTTCGTAGGAAGTATCATGGAAGCTCCCTTTCAGCCAAAATTGGTGAGAAAATATCTTTTTGAATAGTATCAAATATGGTTGGATTGGCAACAAAGTCTAGGACCATCAAATCACATATGTTTATTTATAACATGATCAAGGGTGGTAACTTTTGATAAAGAAGAGTCCGTGAGAGAGAGAGAGAGAGAGAGAGAGAGAGAGAGAGAGAGAGAGAGAGAGAGAGAGAGAGAGAGAGAGAGAGAGAGAGAGAGAGAGAGAGAGAGAGAGAGAGAGAGAGAAAGAAACCACCAATCGACCCGTAGCTAGTGAATCCCTTAGGGGGCAGTTAGCTCCCCGTAAGGGATAGCTAACTGCCCACCATCAAACTTTTAATACACTATGGCAGATCATAGGACAAACCTGAAAAAGTACTAGTCAAAAGCAGTTTGTTAATGATGAGGCAAATCTTTTCCCTCATACAACCATTTTTCTAAAAAGCGTTTAGCAAGATTGCTACCTCTTTTATACAAGTATCGTGATCGTTGCAGCAATACATAACAGAAATAACCTGGAAGATAATTACTTTGTACGAGTTGTAGACTGTCCTATTGGAAGCCAGATGTATGTATTATAAGTATTGAAAAGGTAAGTCTCTTCTTTTATCAAACTTTGAGAGCTGATAAACACTGGTGTCAAGATTAAAAGTAATCAAAATGTTCAAAAAACTAGTGGTGTTTGCTTCACAAGACTTTTTTTCAATATCAAAAAATTTTAAAGGATAAATCTAGAAAGGGTTATCTGGTCTTCTAATCTGATATTTATCCATAAATGCATCAATATTGGGATTATTAATGAAGCAAATGTCATCAATTATCTAAACAATGACAGAAAACATTCATATCTTTTCTGAGACCTAACTTGGCTAGTCTCTTAATAAATTGAGCTTCAAAGAATGCAAGATACTAGTTACACCAAGTAGGTGAGCATGAAAAACCCATTAGTATACCACGAATCTGTCTCAAGGTCTTGATTCCTAACCTGACAATACAATTGTCTACTAGGGAGGCATTCCACAAGCATAAGAGATTTTTATCGATATTGTACCACCTTCCAACTTTTTATTTTTCCATGACCATTTAAAGGCGTCCCTTTCTTGTTCCCACTTGAAACTCAGAAACATCTTATTAGAATGTTTGAACGCATATCTAATGGATTTATTCATGATAGTTTTCAGCCCATCAGTGCCATCTAAAGGTATGTTTTCATAGCACTTAGAGATATCTGCAACCCATACATTGGTAATCTTTGATGGTAGATTGAGATAAAAATTGATCGAGGACTCGCACTGCCAAAATGAACATGTATCCACATTTAGAATACCCTTGTATGTTTTTGTCTTAAGGCCTGCACCTTCCTTGAGGAATGGTGACAGCATACCAAGAGCTCCTGTTAGGAATTTTGTGAGTTTGGTAAAGCAACAGTCATGCACATTGGTAATCCATCTAAAAGATTCCTTGTGGGCTTTGTATGTACATAGTAGATATGGCAAAGAATCGTTCCCCATGAAGATGTTAGGTAAAAATCTAGTTAGCTTTTCCATGACATAAGTGATAGTTTCTGTAATAGAGTTTTCTTGGTCATTAGAAAAGGGGCTAAAGTCAGAACTGTTAAGCCTATCTAAGACAAGCTTCCGTACAAGGAATTTACATATGAAACTGGGATTGTGTTGTGCCTTGTCAATGCCATTGATGTAGAGCAGATTTGTGAGCCATAATCTTTCATTTTTAGTAGTTTGTATTTTTGCAGTTGTGTCCTTATTGCCATATAACCAGGTTCTTTTTTTTTATGAATTCCATGGCAATGTTTTTACAAAAAGTCGCATGCTTTCTTATAGTTTCCTCATTTAAACGTTCATGCGTAGGCAAGAGTTTGATTAATTTGAACCATCCATCATATAGTTCAGAAGCCACCTCATTCATATTGTTTTTTCTTAAGGTAATATGATTGAGACCCATATCTAAAGATTTACGTAAAATCGGGCTTTTAACAATATTGCCATCCATAGAAATAACATGCCCAAATTTATTTCCAACAAAGTTCTTGAATCTATTAAGAGATAAGCATTCACATGAATGTAAGTTTTCTATAAATCACAGAAAACATCATAGGGAAAATACCAATCACTTTCAACACTTGGTACATAAGTCCAACCGAACGTAATATTATGAAAGCGATCATCTACAACAGCGAATAGTCTGAATAAAATATGAGCGTAAAAAGTCTTCACATGGATTGCTTCAAAAACTCTATTGCGGTAACATAGATGTAAAAAAGAGCTCCCTAAATTACTGCTAGTGGTCAGCTGTAGACGTCATGTCACTGAGATGCTGACTTCTCTCCTTTCTGTCCTTTCCCCATCCTGCACACCGATTAATCTCGGTTAAAATTCAGCCTTTTGATAGGTAGGTCACTCTTTGTGCTACTTAGCCCTTCCTTTCTAGTAAACTGTCTTCTCTTCCCTATCCCAGATGCAGATACTACGAAGTTTGGATTGTTGAGATTAAAATTGCCCGTTCTTTTGCTTGTGTTTTGAAAGTATTTATCCTAGAGAGTGGAAAAGCTTGGTCGTTTAAGGAGACTTTCTATCTCTCGTACATTTTCAGCATCACCTAGGTGTGATAAGAGTTTGGCAGAAGAATCTTTGGCAAGCACAATAGAGGCATCAACCATGTACTGTCAAATGAAAAGAAAGGTAAGGTGTGTCTTAACCACATCTCTGGCGGGCTTATGTAGCCATAGAAAGAAAGCATTCATTTGGTTTTGGAGAGAAGCACCAGGGAAGAACTTGCCTAGGTTGTTCATCATATACCAAATGGTGTGGTCAAACTAGATAATGGACGAATTGTTTTTGCATTTATCACCACATCTACATTTAAAGAAAGGTCGCTTCCAGTTCCAGTTCTTGCTTGGTGAAGGTTCATCCTATTAAAGCCAGTCTCAAAATGTCCTCTAATTCTGGCCCAGGTTTGCTCAGAAGGGCAACGGGAAGGCTCAAATTTGTTCATGCAAATAACAGTATCAAAGGCTACAGGAGCTTCAAGAGAAGGATTTTTGTGTAAAGCAGCAGACTTACAAACTTCTATTTCTTTTTCAGTAAGATGTGACATCAAGATCCAAAGGTTGATAGGCACAGGGGCAAGAAAATTGACAGAGGAAGGCTCCAAAGCTTATAGGTGGTAAAGGCAGATTTGAACTCAATAGTTCTGCTGGGTACAAAAGGGATTTGACAGTTTTTGGATTGGCAGAAGTCATATGAAGATTGGTCACCAATATCATAGATATCTTGAGAAAACAATTCAAGCTGAGAAGCATTGTCCCCATCAAGCTCATCTAAAAAGACCAAAGGGTGTGACGAAAGCAGTGCATCAGAGGAAGTATGTGGCACATCAACAGAAGAATTATCATTCTCATTCTCAAGGCACACAAAGACTTTCCTAATATGTAGATTAAAATATCTGTCATCTTCTTCAAATCTTTCGACAAATTCATTGAGTTGGCCATATATGTCTTCTACTAGACTCAAAGTATCCTTCTTTTTAACAAACTCCAGATAGATCTTAACCCAGTCCAAAGTCCCCAACAGATCAGTCAAACATAAAACCTTATCTTTAGGTCCATCAGAAGAACACGTAGCCCTATCAGTGTCAATGATAAAAGAATACATCATTACGGCCTTTTTCATACAATAAATAAGCATCTGAATAAAATGGTTAGGTGGACGGTAGGGGCTCCCCATAACCCAAAAGAACAACATCTTGAAACCATCCAATGGACTAAAACATGCAAACAGACCTTTGTTAGCTTATGAACCAGATAAAAGGTAAGGGTTTAGTACTATCCCAACCAACGAATAGTTGGAGATACAGCACAAGGATGCAGAGAGAGAGATAGACAATTTCACATAGTTCCTCTTGACAAAGCAAGACCAAACCCTTTGAAGCCTTTATTCATAAACATTAGAGGAGTTTTGAGCTCCAAAAGGACCCTTTAAGAATTCGTGCAAGATGTAGTTTATATTATTAAAATATTATAGCACTAATACGTTTGACTTGCCGTAACTTTTCAATCGTACATCAAAAGTATGTCATCTACCATATCATTAGAAAGCCCTTGTTGAGCACTTTCCAATGCACCAAACTTCGCTAAATTCGGACTTACCACTAAAAAGTTATGTCATTTTTAGTGTGGAATCAAAATGTGGACTCAAAAAGTTACGTTACGTAGATTTCAAATTTGAGTGTTTTGATTGGTCCATGTGTAAGAAAAAATTGAGAAAAAATATAAAAAGAATCTTTACAAAGGGTCTTTTTTGGATTTAGAACTCCTCTAATGCCAACAAGGTACAGTAAAGCTGAAAAGTAAAATACATTACAGTAAAGCACCATATAGCATAACCACTCTCAAAACGTCCAGCTAATACCTGCCACCATCCCACAACACAAAACCGCACGAGTTAGTACAGTGGAGAAGACATGTGTCATAGCTGAGTGTTAGTTGTTATCCATGTCCAAAAGAAGTTATACTACTTATCAACATAAATAGCATTTTAAAACATAGTCCAGTCTTCCCAAACACAAAGACGATTTACTAGCGATAGGCCAAGCCCCTCTGTTACCATATCAGGACGACTGCCATGCTGATCAGTTTCTGGGCATTGGTCCATATCAGTTCATTTCGTTTTCAGCAAAAGTATGAAAAGTTTTCACCGTATAAAGAAATGGTGTGAACACGTGTGCCAGTGTCAGAGCAAATCCATGTTATTCTAACCCTGATGACTTAAGAAATGTCACACACTACTGTCCATACTCCTGAGCATATCTATGCTTTCCAGTCGTATCTCACCATAATCTGATATGACAACTAAATGGGTAATAAATTTGCACAAGCCATGGTTGAATCGTGTAGTTACGAGTGAACTTACGTTTATCATAACTCCATATCCAACTCGTGGTTTTTTAAACCTTGTATTGAATAGGCTTCATTTTATTGATGAGGTTCTCATGGTTTTTACAAGGTATTAGGACAGATCCATGCCATTCTAACCCTTTGGAAGAACCATTTATCTTACGCAAATCCATGTTGTCCAAGATAATTTGAGGAGAAAACTTGCTTCAGGACAGCGTGGGTGTCATTATACGTAGAAAATTTTCATTATTTATGAAGTGATATAGTCGAACTGAGTAGAATCCAACTAAATTCTGTATTTAGGATCATTATTAGTCACCTAGAATGGACTATATTTGTGAAGAGACACCTTACCTTTCGAGCATAGATGATGTTTGCAAAATCCGAAAACTGTTCGGAAAACTCATACCTCGATGATTGTAGCAATGATTTCTTGTGAGGATGCCATGTTTTAGTCCCTCGAGTGCTCTTGCCTTCCTTAGACTTAAACTGTTCATAATGTTATTGTCAGCTATTGTGAAAGTGGTAGTAAGTACGTCAAGGAGAGCCTACCACTCATTGCTTATACAAGTCTGAAGAAAATGGTTTAATGTGCGTATCTGTGCAAACGCTTATAGCTTTATGGTTCGAAACCGAACCTAATCGAAAACAAAGATAGTAGTAATATTCAATGCTACAAAGAGCGCACTTTGTTAGTGCTTAAACACAGTAGTATTCCCTTTGAAATAGCAGTCATTCAAAAGTATGATAGCAAAACAGGTTACAGCAGGAGGTATACTAATCATAATCAAAATGTGCCAGTGTCTGAGTTGTATCTTTAGTATAATAGCATGATACTACAATGGCTTCGTCTCTGGAGTATGTATCTAACCTTTTGTTACTTATGGAACAACCACACATTCATGCTGTCCTTTGAAGGATAGTAAAGCATATTGTAAACTATAGTTATCAAACAAACTATCATCCTTTCATATCTATGATAAGGAGTTTGAATCCACATAACCATTCATGAGATAAGAAGTGCTTCATCGCTGGTCATTATGAAGCTTTTGTCTCAACCTACCATATGTGATGCATACCTATCATTATCATGCTTTATAAAGTATGTGGAAGGAAGCATTGGTTCATCGCTGGACAGCTTACTATATATATCAATTTTTTGAGTATCTTGCTCAAGATAAATCATTGCAGGTCCATCGTTGGACAGCAACTCATATATCTTCAACAAGCTTCTCCATATTTGAGCAAGCTTCATTGTTGGTCCATCGCTGGACAGCGGATAGTACTTGAAGGAAATGCCATGCAAAAAATGTGTATGAACCTTCGTTGATCCATCGCTGGACAGCGGATTCATACCATCACGTTTATCACTTAGAAAGCTTGATACTCTTCATAAGTAGAAAAGAGATGAAAGCAAAGACATGAATGCAGAACCACATATCGTAGAGTAGAAGTAGATGACTTCAAACTAGGAAGGGCATCATCTCTATCGTGAGCATATCTTCCAACCTTCTTCTCACCATATAGTAGAAAAAAATTCATTCGAGAACAGGCTACATATAGTGGTTTCATAGGAAGTATCGTGGAAGCTCCCTTTCAGCCAAAATTGGTGGGAAAATATTTTTTTGAAAAGTATTAAATATGGTTGGGTTGGCAGCAACATATGTTTATTTATAGCATGCTCAAGGGTGGTAACTTTTTGATAAAGAAGAGTCCATGAGAGAGAGAGAGAGAGAGAGAGAGAGAGAGAGAGAGAGAGAGAGAGAGAGAGAGAGAGAGAGAGAGAGAGAGAGAGAGAGAGAACTCGTCCCGCAGTTAGTGAATCCCTTCAGGGGCAGTTAGCTCCCCGTAAGGGATAACTAATTGCCCGCCAAAGACAATCAACATCATGAGATAGAGAGTAAGACAAAGCCAGAAAAAACTCCGAGATAAGTAAATTATTGATGATAAGACATAGTTTATCCCTCATAAATCCATTTGTTTGAAAAGCATCAACCAAAATTTAGACTTCTTTTATGAACGTATCTTGTTTGTTACAACAATACATTTCGGCAATGACCTGTGATACAATAACCTTATATGAATTATAGATTGGTCTATTTGAAGCCATATTATATACTGCAAAAATGAAAAAGGTAATTTTCTTCTTTTGTCAAACTTTGAGAGGTGTGTCAAACCATAATTTTGATCAAAGACAATGGATATATTTAAAAAGCTGGTAATATTACCTTTTGACGTTTTTCTTTCTATTTCTAGAAAGCCTAGAGGGTAGATCCAGAATGGGTTTTCAGGAATTCTCATTTGTGTTTTATCTATAGAGAGCTCAATCTTAGGGTTATTGATGAAACAAATGTCATCAATATATCTGAATGAATGTATAAAGTCATTCATAAAAGTGGTAAGGCCTGGTCTGGCAAGTCTCTTTATAAACTATGCTTCAAAGAAGAATAAATACCAATTACACCAGGTTGGTGAACACGAAAAACCCATAGGTATACCATGTATTTGTCTCTAGGTTTTGTTCCCTAATTTGACGATACAGTTGTCAATCAAGAGATCATTCCATTGATAGAGTACATTTATATCAAGAGTGTGTCATTTGTGTGATTGCTTTTTATCCCATGACCATTTGAATACTTCGTGTGTGTGATTCCATTTATAATCAAGTAGATCATGTTTGGAATGTTTGAAGGCATATTTAATTGCCCTTGTCATGACAGTTTTAAGTCCTTCTAGGCCATCTAAAGGTATATTCTTGTAGCATTTTGAAATATCTGCAACCCATACATTGGTAATCAAAGGTGGTAGATTTAGATAGAAATCCATAGATGATTTACATTGCTAGTATAAAATTGTATCCGCTCTTAAGATATTCTTGTATGTATTTGTCTTAAGGCCTGCACCTTCCATGAGAAACGGTGACAGCATACCAAGAGCTCTTGTGAGAAATTTGGCAAGTCTGGTGAAGCAGCAATCGTGAGCATTGGTAATCCATCTAAATGGACCGTTGTGGGCTTTATATGTGCAGAGGAGCTATGGTAGAGAATCATTCCCCAAGAGAAATTATGGTAAAATCTTTTAGTTGTGTCTATTATATATGAAAGGGAATCCTCAACAGAGTTAGATTATTCATTGGAAAAAGGAGTAAAGTCTGAACTGTTGAGTCTTTGTATGGCCAACTTCCGTGCAAAGAATTTACACATAAAATAGGGGTTGTGTTGTGCTTTATCAATACCATTTACGTAAAGAAAGTTGGTGAGCCATTGTAGTTCATCATTGGCAATCCTATTTTTAGTAAGAGTAGCAGTATTTCCATGAAGCCATTTACCCTTTCTAATATAGCTCAATGCAATATCTTTACGAAAATTAGCATGCTTCATTTTTGTAGGTTTCATCTAAAAGTGCATAAGAAGGTAGAAGTTTCATAGGTTTAAACCATTCATCATAAAGTTCGGAAGCAACTTTGTTCAAATTAGCTTGTCTTAAAGTAATATGATTTAAGCCTTTTTATAAAGATTTTCGTAAGAAGGAACTTTTAACAATGTTACAAACTGTGCATATGACATGACCAAATTTTTTTGAGATGAAAATTTTGAAACGTTTGAAAGTAAGACAAGGACAGGAATGTAGGTTTTCTATATCAAATTCACAAAAAACATCATAACAGAAATACCATTCATATTTTACATTTGGTAGGTACGACCAGCCAAAGATGATATCGTGAAAGAGTTTGTCTACAATACCAAAAAGTCTGTATAAAAGAAAGAGCCAGTTCTTTTATTCGAGTTTGGAAGTACTTATCTTGTAGGGTAGAAAGGCTAGGTCGTTTTAGAAGGCGTTCTATTTCTCAGATATTTTCAGCATCTCCCAAAGGTGTAAGAAGTTTGGTAGAGGAATCTTTTGCAAGTTCGATGGAAGCATCAATCATGTATTGGTGCATAAAGAGAAAAATCAAGTGTGATTTCACTACATCCCTAGCTGGTTTACGAAGCCACATGAAGAATGCATTCATCTGATTTTGGAGGGAAGTGTTGGAGCTCTCAAAGATATTAGGTGCGGAATAGAAAACAAAACTTCAACACAGCAATTCATTAGAGAAACTTAGAGCCCGACGAGGGCCTTTGAAAAAGATGCTTTTTTATTTGTTTTTCTAATTTTCGTTGCCATGTGGACCAATTGAAACCTTAGCTTTGGGGTTCTACGTAACGTAGAATTTTCCAAATATAATAAAATAAAAACTTTTTAAATACATTGTTGTTTCGTCGGGCAGCATGTGGAAATGCTATTGGTTGATGAGACCTGCCCTTCCAGCTCATCACTGCCCAAAGAGACCCAAAAATATTGAAAATGAATATGACAGATGGTTGAGATGAGAAAATCGATGTACCATTAATGTATATGCATTGTCAAACCATGGTTAACCAGAGTTAATTTGTGGCGCCAAATAGATCAGTGTTTCAAATTTTTGCCAACACTTTTTCTCAGATTCATGGCTTTTTGTCTACGCAAATTTTCAGATTCATAGTTCATTGTTTCAGACTTTTGCATGCAAATTACGAATGGCACCATCAAGGAAACCATGCTCCTCAATCGACTTTGTGCTTCTATTCAACGAGACAGATGATAATGGATTATGGGTGCCAAGAAAATATTCAAAAAACTCTTGGGTTTTGATGCATCCATCATCAAGAGGAGCATTTCGAAAAAGGAAAAGGTCAAAACTATCATTTCGATCTTATGGGAAGGCCAGAATTTTGGATTTCAAAACATCATTAGGAGGAAAATCTATTTCTGAAATTCTAGTCCAACATGTATATATGCATTCAGAGATAAATGTGCAAGGATTCAACCGTCAGGATCACAAAAAAAGCAACTGTGAGTATTGATATTTTTGATACTTTGATTTTTGTCATTCATAAATATCTAATAGTAAACTTGCCAATCTGATTATTTTTCTCTTGCAGATTTATATCCATCCAACATAAATGAATGGGAGCCGAGTGGATCTTTGAGAAGTGTGTTAGATGTTATTTACACTGATATTGGACAGCTGCAATATCGAGGTAGAACTGCAAAAGATCTAGCTGATAATGGAATCTTTTTTTATGAATCAATGTACATTCCTGATACAAAAGAAAATTTTGGACAAATAGTACTAATTCCATTACCTAGTTTTGAAAGTGATGAATGGATTACACCAGCTGCTACAGTTTCAGAATCATGTCGTTGCAAGATATATAATGATGTAAAAAAATTCATTAAAAATGAGCACGGGATAAAAAACAGTCAGATTGAGTTGGTTTATTTCCTTGAATATATTTGTGGATTTTTTTTCAAGTGTCAATGTTCACAAAACCCCAATGATGTTTGTATGCAAAAAATTTTCAGATAGTTTATTATTTGAACTTATGGATGAAGGCTGGGACAAAAGATCAGATGGAAAAATAGAATGCAGAATTAAAATGTCTTCCATGTGCTTCCGTTATCAAATTGAAAAACAAATGTTAAGCTTATGTTTCCATTAACAAAGATGGAAAAAAAATAAAGGTAAATGGGTGCCACTCAATCAAGACTTGGAAGCTAGTGGACATTCAAAACGAAAAAATATTAGAATTATATACAATAATGCCGTTTTGACACGTGTTGAGGTGGAAGAAGATTGGAGTCTAAACTAGATCCGGCGGAAACTATTGCTCCTACAAAATGATGTACTTTCGGACTTCAGATTCATTTTCAATGGTAAACTCGTAAGTAACTGTAAACACTCGATCTTTTATGAATAGTTTCAATCAAAACTTTCTAATACAATTTTTGTACTAATTCTAACTAACTTTGTATTAGTTTTATGCAGTAGAAACCTTTTTTATTGATACGAGTGTTAATTTAGATGAGTGTTTTGATTTTAATCCTATTCGAAATAGGTCTACCTTTATAGGCCCTAGAACACCCACCACCCTTTCTCCTTCTGATAAATGTTTGATAACTTTGCCTACTTATAATATAGATAATAATTCCTTGACAATATCGGATATATTGGATCTTTTTTACTTCATTGAAGCTGAGACTCTTTGCATTTTGAACAAGGAGCTTGATGAATTTTCGGATATTATTGATTTTGATGCTGATGATCTTCTCCCTGGTGTTGACGATGTACATAATAATAAATTTTATTCAGGGAAAGATTGCTCGAAAATGACTGTGGAGGAAATGCGCAACAAAGAAGATGATTTGCCTTTTGAGGAGGAGTTTCTTAGAATCCAAAGCCAACTTGGATTTCCACAGCCAACTGTCTATTCACCAACAATATTGACATCGAAAGGTGGACATAATATTGGTGGTGAGACAGTAATCAGAGAAGACAAAGCCGAATGCGTAAGTTTTTGTCTCTTATCAAGTACTAGTAGATATTTTTTTGTCAGATTATATACTGGAGCTTGCTTTGTTTTTTATCATTTCAAGAAACAATTTTCCTTGATGATTTCGCAATTCATCGAGGAGGGAAAGATCTTCTGCGGGAGAATTTTCAAGAGATCATGCACTCGGGCACTATCTAAAGTCTTTTAAGAATAATGAGATAAGTGTCGCCCATTCAAAGTTTCATCAACATGGTGAAACTATGATTATGGCAATCAAGGCACTGTCTCATTTTCTTGGAGGACATAATTTTAATAAGGTGCATAAAATAATTTTCGTAAAGAAAACTGCAGCAATTTGGATCATATTGTATCCACTAAAGCCATCTAAGGAGGAGTCAGCCTCATCTCCTGCTAGATTTTCTAAGATGGATTCTCCGAAAGGTAATGGAAAATGATCATGTCTGTGACGGCATTAAGTTTCTTAAAGTCAACACAGATTTGGAGTTCTCCATTTTTCTTGGGAACGATGATAATTGGGGAGACCCACTCAGTATGCTCGATTTCATAGATAAATCTTGCATCTAAGAGACGTTGTAATTCTTCTTTGATCTTGGCCTTATATATTGGATTGCATCTGTATGGACGACGAGCAGTTGGCCTCGCATCCGGTTTAAGCGGAATACGATGCACAGCTACCTGGGGTGAGACTCCTTTCATGTCTTTATAGGTCCACGCAAAGACATGTTTATATTTTCGTAGGAGCTTTTCAAGCCATCTACGTTGTTCGCGATTGAGATGAGCTCCGATGTGGACTATATATTTGTTGGTTTCATTTGGCTCACTCAGAGAAAGAGTGATAGTTCGCGCAAGGCCTTTGTAGGGCGAATTACCATTTGGCTCACGTTGAGCTTGGAATAATTGGATTGTGACATCCTCAATCATATAGTCCTTAAAGTATGCAGGGACATCATGGGCGCCTAGTAGTGAAGGGTTATGAGCAAAGCAAAGGAATTGACTATGAAGAGACATTTGCTCCAGTGGCTAAGTGGACTACGCTACGCCTTATCATTGCCTTAGCATCTCATTTTGGGTGGAAGATCCATCAAATGGATGTGAATTTCACATTTTTAAATGGTGACTTAGAGGAAGAAATTTACATGGTCCAACCACAGGGCTTCATGGCAAAAGGGCAAGAACATAAGGTATGTAAACTACACAAAGTACTTTATGGCCTTAAGCAAGTGCCACGTGCATGGTATGGACGCATTGACAATTACTTTCTTTCTCATGGGTTTGTAAGAACAAATTCAGATCCAAACCTTTATGTTCTTATAAATGATGATAGCATTGCCTTGATTGTACTTTACGTTGATGATATCATTATCACGGGCAATGATGAGAACCTCACTCGTTCTATCAAAGCCAACTTATATAAGCATTTTGAGATGACAAATTTAGATCTTATGCACTATTGCTTGGGTGTCGAAGTATGGCAAACTGGAAGTGCTATCAGGTTATGTCAAAACAAGTATGTGGGCGAGATGTTGGAGAGATTTCACATGACAGAGTGCAAACCTTCCATCACCCCTTGTGAAGCTGGTAAGAAATTATCTCGTATTGATGATAGTGCACATGTTGACGCTAGTCTATTTTGTCAGCTAGTTGGGAGTTTGATATATCTTATGACTACATATCCTGATATCTGCTATGTTGTAAGTTTGATTAGCCAATTCATGTCATCACCCACTATGGACCATTGGAAAGCTGCAAAAAGGACTTTGAGGTTTGTGAAAGGTATACCTAACCTTGGCCTAATCTACAAAAGACAAAGTGTTTTACCTAAGTTGCAGGGTTATGTTGACGCTGATTGGGCAGGAAGTATAGATGATAGAAAGTCAACAACAGGTTATGCCTTCAATTTTGGTAGCGGTTGTTTTTAATGGTCTAGCAAGAAGCAAGATACTATTTCTCTTTCTTCTACAGATGCCGAATATAAAGCGTTGAGTTCTGCTACCCAGGAAGCTGGTTGACTACGTAAGTTGTTATGTGAGATTGGCATGAAGCAGGTAAATCCTACCGTTATTTTCTGTGACAGTCAAAGTGGAATACAATTGGCTAAGAATCCTATCTTTCACGCAAGGACAAAACATATTGAGGTAAAATATCACTTTGTGCGTGAGAAGTTACAATCTGAAGATATAAGTATTGTACATTGTTCTACATTATTACAAGTTGCTGATATATTTACGAAAGCTTTAAGTAAAAAAAAGTTTGAGACTTTTAGAGCCAAACTTGGCTTAGATCTGGTTATGTAAAAAGCCTTTACTTGTAATACTATCATGGAGGTATGTTCCATGAATAGAGTAAACTCTAAAATAAAGAGAGACGTTGATCATTGAGGGAGAAAGTTAAAATAGCAATGATCGACTTATACAGTGCTTTCTTATTTCGACGACACCACGTGTGCTTAGTTCTAGAGTTATCGGGCCATCTTTCTTTTACGAGCCCTTTGAGTGCTTTTAAGCAACTTATCTTTGTACTTACTAATTAGTTGAATATACAGTTTGTGGAGAGCAATTATGTTGTCTTGTCTTGTTGCACTTGACGTTGTGCTGTGGTGATTGATCCGGTCGGGTGTTTAAACTGTGTTTCTTAACTTATGTATTTCTCTTTCATTTGTTTTTCTATTTGTTCTTATTGTAATGTTTGATTTTTAGTCCAGACTTCAATAGCATACTCTAGTGAAAGACCCACATAAAGATGATAAAGCTTAGTCATCAGTACGTGGGAGCCATATTTATGAAATGCAAGTATGTTTTTGAATTTTTGAATGTTCCCAACTATTGGGAGGGAATATTTTGATGTTTCAAGAATTACATTTAACTATGATTAAGCACCGGAGATGTTTGATGTGAGAGAATAAGAGAGATTCATTTGCATTAAAGTCATTCAGGCATATGCATAAAAAAATTAAGAAATGGTATTCTAGTTACTTATTACTATTTCTCTCTCTTCTGCATAATATTTCTTATAGGGTCCTTTTTCTTGATGGGTAAGATCTTGTTCATCTTCTAGAATAAATTGATGGTCACCAATAAAATCTCTTTGGCATTCAGTTGTGGACCGGAGTAGATCAGTAACATGGTTGTGCTGATTTATGAGAGGATTGATTTCTCTTTTATGAACTTTCTACTCTCTCTTTTTTTTGTCTTTCTCACTCTTTTGAACTATAAGTTCTTCTTTTGTCTTGCATTTACATTGTAATGCATATGTCATGGTTGGTATCCATCAAAGAAATGTGCAAAAGTCAATTATATTGAAATACCGATGATGTTTTTTAGAAAACACCATTGTTTGGAATTCATTTGACTAAAGATACTTGTGCAAACTTCTTAAAATTGTTTCAATCTCTTGTACGAACTTCAAAAACCTGTTTCCACTAATCTTTCATTGATCCATTGAAGTACAATGCCAAAAGATTAATCTTATTAAGATTATCTCCATGGTACCATTGAAAATACCGATCAAAATTGTTCAGTCATTCTTCCACATTAATGGAATTAGATTGACACAAAAAAACAAAAATATTGCATATTGGGAGAATTACAAAAAAAAGAAAGCTCATCTTAATGATCAAACTCACATAGGAGTGAACCTCAACTTGTAGCAAATTATCATAAAAGATTTTGGCTTTCACTACAAAGCTGAAAATCAATGTCCTAATTCCTAATCAACCCATCACCTTTTGGTCCAGCCTTGTAGAAAGATTATAAACTTAATACATCAAAATGTCAATAGTGAAAGTCGTATACAACTCACCTCTTTGTGAATTATTGCAAACTCCAAAAGATAAAATAAAATTCTAAATCAAACTTTGAAATTTTGAGAAAAATCTGTAAAGAAAGATTCATACGGATTGGCCCATAAAAGTGTAAACTTGAAAATGATTCAATAATTTCCTACCTTTATGCTTTTATATCTTATATATCAGGTTTAATAGATGGTAACAAATGGTTGGCCATTTTGATGTGAGACGTGGGTCCATCTGCAAAGAAGGAGCGGTTCAAGTTTCAGTATCCCCAGCCCCACCAAGTGCTAAAGAGACACAAATCTATTGCAATTTGCTACTGCACTGGGCACTGTTAAGAGACATACAGGGGTCTGTGGAATATTCAAAGAGACGCACTCATCTTTGGGTTTATTGTTAAAGAACAATGGCAGGAGGGAGGATGAGACGTGCAAGAACAGCCAGCCCAACGACCTCAAAGTTATTCATCCTTTTTTAATTAACAGGCTGTGTAGAGTACTATACTAAGTGGTAAGAAATCAGAAAAGCAGACAAGGATTTTGAGAGCAATGGCAATGAGATCAGAACTCAATAGTCCCGTAATGGATGAGGTGGAAGAAGAAGTGGGCTCTAGTGGGATCAGTAATCGGAGCAAATTTTACAGGATTGAACCGAAAATCTTGTGTTTAACTTATTGCTAACAGTATTTGGTGTAATTATGGCGGGTTGAGGACAATCATCAGATAATCAATTGGTTGGGATTGTATTATTCTAATTGGATGACGTAGTTGTAACCAGCTGCTGGGAGGAATTCTGATTCTGACAAGTCACCAGCAGTATTATTGACAAATGAGCAGTACACTTACTTGAATGCTGAGTTTCAAAATTTAGAAAAACGTGGTACTACATAGTACACAAACCATAGAGCCTGAGATACAAAATACTCTAAACTGTTGATACTATGATCTCAATGGTATGGACTTGTAAGTTGTAACCGACGAGTGTGTACCAACGCAATGTCCATTCCGCTATGGATTCTAAGTTTGGTTTTGCTACAGGTTTCTCAAATGACAGTTTGCGAATTGAGTAGGTCTGCTTTTGTACTAGGCTTAGTAATTCGTTCAAAAGATACAATGAATCTGAAAACAAAGATCCTAGTCGATCAGGAGCGTCTTGTCTACGTTTAATCTCGTTGTTGCATGTTCTATCTATTTAATAGCCGGCTTGAAGTTCATCTATGAATTATCAATCAGGTTTTAGTTATCAAGCACATTAATCTTGGTCCTCCGCTTCGCAAGACACGAAAATCATCCAATATGTCACTTACCAGATTTTGCTATGGAGCAATTTCGAGAAGATCTATATAAGAACTGTATATAGCGTTCGCTGCACTTATTGCATTGATCTTTACAAGGACGTTCATCGTTTATTTTTCTGTATCTTCGAATCCCCAGGAATTCAGACCAGTACGCCAATCACCCACAACCAACAACTGTGCGCATGCTAAGATCGAAAATGTCGATCCTGCACCAGCGTCATATTTCATGCAAATTCACAACCCTTCGAGCGGAGTACTAAGACTGCATGAACAGGTAAATTTGAAAACAAATAATGAAACCAAGCTGATTGTTGATGAAGTACGAAAGGACAAAGATAAATCTATTCTAGTCAGCCCTCTCCGATCTCCGAGAAGCCCGATGAAGATAAACGGGCAGTTACTGAGGTATCACAGGGTAGTCTACAAAGAGAACAAAGAAAACAAACAAATTAGAAAAGATAACGATAGGGCTGGAGAAATGAGTCCTTATGAGGAAGCCCAGGAGTCATCAAAAATGTCAAGTCTGACAATGGAGATATTAGCTAGAGATCATGCAAGTGAACGGCCAATTGAAAATATGGAGACGGAAGTAGAAAGCGATCAGAGTGCTGGTGTAATCCTTTCCGAGTGGCAAGCAATGCAATTTTCAAAGACCAGCTCTGAAGATGAAAACAAAGTCCTAACCCAATCTGATTACGCTCCAAAATGTTATGCAGACCAGTCTAGATCTTCACCGGATACAGAGGAAGATTTAGATTCTGTTGAGCTGCTGAGAATTTCTCGGATTCATAAAGCCAGAAATCGCAGAGAAATGTTAAAGTTGAATTGGGAAACTTAAGAGATTTTTCGAATTTGTCAAATAGTATCGGAGCTCAAGGCACCCACGCATCTGGACAGTGGAATCGCCTCAACAATGCAGTTCTCATATTTGATGAAAGTCATCCTATTCTTCTGCAACTCATACGAGATTTTACAAGTCATTTTCAAGGAAGCAAGTGGGGTCACAACGGACCTTATCTTGTCAGCAGGGTTATAAAGAAGATCAAGAATACGAACTCCTTCAACCTCACGATTCTCCCTTCGAAGGCATTCTATCCGGCAAGCTGGCACATAATCGGGAGATGGTTCCATTCTCCAAAGCACGAAATGGAGCGCCAGTGGAAAGCAGCTAAGCTACAGGAACTGCAGCTTGAAACTTATGCCGTCCACCTTTGGATTAAGCAGACCAAAATGCTGGTGGTTGAACAGGATAGCATCGTTGGATTGTGCAAACGTTTGTTTTTTTTTTTTTTTTTCGTTTTTTGGCGGTACGGCCGTACGCCTGGACCAGTTTTTTTTTTTTTCGTTTTTTAGTTGTACCGTACGGTACCGTAAGGCTGTACGCGTGGACCAGTTTCTTTTTTTTTCGATTTTTTGCCGTTTTTTTTTTTTGCAAATTTTTTACGTTTGTGGTGAAATGTGGATGTGGACAGCCAATGACGAGCTGCCACATAGCACATGCACATTCCACCAAAGAGAGGAGAGAGAAAGTGCATTCCACCGGAGAGAGGAGAGAGAAAGTGAATTTCACCGGAGAGAGGAGAGAGAATGACAGATTCCTAAGAGAGAGAAAATTGGATGGACATTATGCTCCTGGAGGTGGTCCCAAAATACAAAGGACACCTAAGCACAAGGCATTACGTATTATGGAAGGAGCCTGGCAAAATGGTAAGAATTTCCAGAATTTTTTTAGGCGAGGCCGGGAGGGGCTGAGCCTAAAAAAGTTTGGAAATCCGAACCGGGCAGAATGGCCTCTAGCCGGCCCCTTCCATTACGTAATGGATTTTTGGACCCTTTTTAAACCAATCCTTTGCTGCCACGTGGCAGGCGCAAGCAGAATCAGCACTAAAAAATGGGCAGAATGTTGTTAGATGATGCTCCTTTGTTAGAGCCTTGGTAAAGTAATTTGTTGTCTGTAATTCTGTCTTGCAATAAACCAAAGAAATTTACTTGCTTTGCATTTTCTCTCTAAGATAGCAATATCGGATTTCGATATGCTTTTCTTACCAAGAAAAATGTCTGGTGTTCTATTTGTATAGAAAATCACACAGTGAATGAGTGTCCTCAATTGAAAAAACGAATGAAAATCAGTATATGCCATTTGTGTAATTTGTCTGATCATGAGACTGCTTTTTGTAACTTCAATCCTCGATAATTCAACAACGTTTGATGGAACCAGAACCTTACAAGTGTCGAGCAATGGAACTATGGTAATGATCAAGAAGGTGGATCTTCAGAACAATATGTTATTCATGCTGCCGCACAACAACAAGCATCTAAAAACTGGACCAGAGCACCACTTGGATGCATTGCATGTAGAGAAAATCACAGAGTTGCAGAATGTCCAAATAAAGAAAAATTTGTACCACTATGTCGTGACTATGGTTATGGGCATTGCTATAAAGAGTGTCCAACAAAACCGAAGCCACCACCGGCTACAGCTCCTATGATAACAATCAAGCAAAGAGCAGTAGTTCAGAATAAACCAAGTGTACCCTTGATGGTGGTCACCAGAGCACAGAAGCAGAAAAAATCGGTAGCAGATCCAGTACCTACTGATTCTATACCATTAACTAATATGCCAATAGCATCTGGAGTCTATCCAAATCTTCATGCAGAAAAAGAAGATATCAGGATATGAGGCAGTGGATTAAACATCTTCAAGAAGAAGAGAAGTTGGAAGCTGGTAGAGCAACAGCCGAAGTTTGTTCTTCACCATTGCAGTCACCGAAAAATTCACATACAAATATGAATGTTCAGTTGCATCATCATCAAGAACCCTTCAAGATGATTGAACTAGAAGCACCGCAAATAAATCTGCTCATGAATATTTTGTCTAGTAAGATCAATATTTCATTGGGAGAATTCCTGAAGTTGGTGCCAAAAGCAAAAGAAGTATTAGCGCAAAAGTTAACCCAAGCTGAACAAAAGTTCATCAGGAGCCACTTTTTTGTGCTGGATTTGAAGAATCTAATAAAGTACTCCATGTCAGAGCAGCTTGAAAAAGTGAACAAAAAAATATCACCCTGTTGATACAACATAGACAATTTACTAATGAAGCAGCTGTGATAGATGGCGGTTCGGGAGTTAACCTGATTTCTACAAAGCTATGTGCAAAATGGGGCCTTACAAAGATAAAACCTGTGACTTTTGTGATATGTACCACCACAGGTACACTCCATGCCACCTACCTCCAAGTAGGCATGACCCGTCCCTAGGTCACCACATGATGCACCAGTTGAAGAACATCGTCCATACATCAAATGACATATCATATCTGAGCAACTGTAGCATCTCTCTGAGTGCCACCCCAATGGACTCGTCATCCACATACTATGCTCACCTGATGTCTCTGATCCTGGTCACCATCCTGCTAGACAAGCCAAACTCCAAAGCATTACCTGCTCCACCTGGCTCCTAGCATCTGCTCGCTCTCCCTGGCTATGTGCCACCCGACACCATGCCACTGCAAGCATATCCCTCAATCACCGCTCACAGGATCTCGAGACTACTATCTCCCTGATCGTACTGAGGTATATGGCTCTGAGTGACTCCCTCTAGGCTTATCCCTGATCTCACCACTTGAGAATCTGCACCATGGAAATTCCAACACCTGTGCTAAGCCTAGACTCCTGCAAATACAGCCAAATGCATGAAAGCTATAGATAGCTTATCCACACCTGTGATGGTAGATGTCTCCCCATCGATGCCAATGTCCAAAGCTGGCCCCCTGTTGTAATGCCAACCTATACTCCCAAATGAGAACACCATGAAGCCCTCGCCATCAGTGTCCCCTCTAGTAGATCGCTAGCAAAACACCCATCATAGTGTTTGCCCTCCGATCACACCCCGTGCGATCTCCATCAGCTCTCCTCTGGCTCTCAAAGCTTCATGCTTTGCCCATTTGCGTTTGCAGTGTTCTGATTCTATCATGAATCCCACTTGTAAGTCCTGTCCATGCTAATGACTCAAGTCCAATATGAAATAGCTAACCCCTGATGATCATCCCATGCGCCTCAAGCGTGACATGTTCCCCTTTCTTCTCTCTTTCTCTTATAGCTATGGCTACCTGATAACCATCACTCCAGTTCCTCCTCTCATCCACGGTGTGTCATGACTCTTTGGCAGCTAATTCACGCCCCTGAAGCGCCCACATGCACTATTTTACAGCAGCAAAATTGTGCTCCTATAAAGAGAAATCTTTGATTTTCTTCCAGAAAGTCCTAGCTGCAATTTCCACCACAGCTTCAGAGATGTATTTCTCCTTACATGCTTCATGGCCGATTATGGCCATTTGCCAGTAGTTGCGCCCTACCAAAACGCCCACAACTGTGATTTTACAGCTTCAAATTTGATTTTAAATGGAGAGAGAACGATGGTTTTTGCTTCAAAAACCCTAGCAGGCCTTTTCTTCCATAACTTTTGAGAAAGGTACAATTGCTCATAGTATGCTCCATGGCTGACCTTGCCCTCCTGGCAATCACTTGGCCTCTGAGATGCTACTACTTTGCAGCTCATTCTGATCCGCTCCGCTACCCAATTGACGGAGTACTCAGAGATATCCGGCCAAATTTGCGTTAGCCACATGCAACCATTTTTGAGCAATTTTTCGTAAATTCTCCCCGGAATCCACCTACGATGATCGTTCTGATCTTCCTTGAAGCTCCAATCAAAGGAACTTTGTTGTCTCATGCCATCCGGACTGCCTATACCCCGTATGGAGTCCTCTCTCCTGAGACGCTTTGAGTGCTATTTCTCCTAGTGAAAGACGTTATCCCATAGCTCCACCGGATCGTGCATACCTGCATCACCCTGATGCTCTGATACCAAGTTGAAATTTTGTTAGGATCTAGTGCAGTATGCAGATCACATTACACAATCACCATAGCCACTCCTCACAAGCTCTCAAAGATGGCACAACAAAAGTTAAGTCTATTATGAAGAAACATTGTACATATAGCAAAGCCCCAAACTACATGGGCTCAACAGGTGTCTCTAAACTGGCCTACTACCTGCCAAACTAGATTTAGGCCCAATATGGCCACATATACTGACAAACCCAGGACATGCCCCTGAGTATAGAATAATGAACTCAAAATCACTGTACATGCTAACTTCTTCCTACGTGTGGCTACCCGGCTAACCCAAGTAGTCGTCTACGGGATCAGTGCCCGATCAATATATCCTAACGGGTCACGTCCCAATCACAACCATATACAATAAACCAAATAAACTGTACAATAATTACATCATCACATTTAGAGCTTACATAAAATATATATCAGATTAACTCTGATTTCTAACTGAAACACCTATGGAGCAAAATGTAAAGGACTCTAACAAAGGTGATGAAAGATCCTTCGAGGACATCACACTTTTTAGAAGTCTTATAGGCTCCTTAATTTGGCTCACAATAACTAGACCTGACATAAGCTTTAGTGTTCATAAGTTGAGCTAGGCTATGCAAAATCCTTCAGTTTATCATTGGAAAAAGGCCAAGAGAGTGCTTAGATATATATCTTCAACTTTTGATTTTGGTTTATTGTATAAAAGTTAAGATCTTTCTATTATTGGTTATTTTGACTCGGATTTTGCAAGTGATGGAGCAGATTGAAAATCTACAAGTGCTTATGTCATATATCTTGGAGGAAACTTGATATCTTGGCTTTCCAAAAAGCAAGATACTGTATCACTCTCATCATGTGAAGCTGAGTACAAGGCGCTCACTACAACAACAAAGGAAGTGCTTTGGATCAAAAGGTTACTAGTGGAGCTAAAGATAATTATGGAAAAAAAAATATACCTATGATCATGTGTGACAACATTTCAACTCAAGCCCTTGCCAACAACCCAATATTCCATGCAAGGAGCAAGCATATCGAAGTTGCACATCACTTCGTGAGAGAGAAGCTCATTGGAGGAGCACATCGACACATCATCTTGCATTGCAAATATGTTCACCAAACCTTTGAGCAAAAGTTCCTTCAACAAGCATAGAGCCAACCTTGGAGTTATACCAAGATCCATGTTCAAATCAATATAGATCATTTTTAGGAGGAGTGTTAAGATTGGAAAACAATTCATATTGATTTCTTGGCTTGCTACAAATGTTGTACCATGCAAGTATGTAGCTCATTAATGCAAAATGCCAAGTTTGGCCTACATAAAACTCGAGCTACATGGTTATGTATAATCTAGTTTGATAAATGCAACTTGCATATAGTTTGTAGACATAGAATTAGCATGATTATGCTTGTAGAAACTCATGGCAACTCACATGCATTAATTGTAAGTGATCCATAGTGACATGCAAGGCATGCACAAAGTTTAATGGACACATGCATGATGATTTGGACATTTCTAGTTAGAACTAGTACATTTGTAAAAAGTTGGTAGAATTTCATGCATGACAAGTGACAAATGTCACATAGACTCTAGATGTCACTTTAGATGTCATTTTGGAATGGATAGATATGGTTCTACCTTGAGCTACCTCAATCTCCATAAATATGTGTAGCTCTCCACACAATCAATGATGAAGAACCAAAGTTTTGTAGCTATCTCATGCCATTTTGGATCTAAACAAATATTGCTTGTTATCTCTCTAGCTCTCTCTCTCTAACTCGTGTTGAGTCTAATACTCATACACTGAAATCTTGTATTTTTATTCATTCTTTGATTCATTTCTATTATATTCTTTTGATTAGCATGCTAGATTGTGGATTAGCCATTTCTTCTGAACTAGATTTTGTTGATCAATCTAGAATCAGGTTATAGTGCCAATCACAAAGCCTAATTAAGATCAGTCACTCTTGTGGACATTCCCCACACGTGTGAATTCTGGAAATTTTGTCACAATAATGATTTTACTTTACAATCATAGAGAGTTATTGGTAATCAATGGATTTATCAAGTTCTACACATTAGATCTTGATCTAGATTCACTACACTTGGATTTAAGCAAGAGCAATGGATCAAGCCATCATTAATTAGTGAGAGCGGCCTCACACGTGTGGACTACTGTCCACAGTACGGCCTGCACCTGAAACAACAAGTACAATAATCTTGAAAGAGTGAACTTGGCTAAGGAGGAGCTATCTCAAGTGGAGCTATGACATAAGAGATTAGGCCATCCTAATCTTCAATCTATGGAGTCAATGGCAAGCAAGGAACTAGCTCTCGGCCTACCAAGAGCCTTCAAGAAGTGTGGAAAGGTGTGTGAGACATGTGGCCTTGCAAAGTCACACAAATCTTCTTACAAGAGATCTTCATCAAGATCTACCTCTCCCTTGTATCTCATACATTCTGATGTACATAGTTTTTCACATGCAAGTAATGGAGGTGCTTTGATGTATGTAACTTTTATAGTTGATTGTACGAGGTTCACATGGATTGAGTTACTATCAAAGAAAAGTCTTCTTTATGAAGCTTTCATTAAGTTCAAGTCTCTAGTAGAGAAACAACTTAGTACTTCCATCAAAGCACTAACATGTGATAATGGAGGAGAGTACACCTCAAATAAACTGAAAGACTTTTGTGAGATCAATGGCATTAAGTTGCAATACACTTGTTCCTACACCCCCCAAAAAAATGGGATGGCCGAGAGGAAAAATAGGAGTCTATGTGAGTGTGCAAAGTCTTTAAGACTTGATGCATCACTTCCTATCTCATTTTGGGGAGAAGCTATAACATGTGCTAATTACTTGTGTAATAGACTTCCTAGTAGTGCTATAGATTGGATCTCACCTTATCAAGCCTTGTTTGATAAGAAACCCAATGTAAAAGATTTTAAGATCTTTGGACGTATTTGTTATGTTCACATCCCTTTGGAGACTAGAAGGAAAGAAGATGCTACCTCCTTCAAAGGGATCTTTTTTGGCTATGGAGAAAATAGCAAGGGCTATAGGATATGGTCCTATATCCAAGAAAGTAAAGGTAAGCAAGAATGTACTTTTTAATGAGTCACAATTTGCTAAGAGCTTGTCAAATGGATCTAACCCATTGTGCATTGAAGATCTTGACAAACCCGAGGAGGATCTTGACAAACCCGAGGATGGAGACATGGATCCAAGTCAAAAGGGGCTGAGAAGATCATCAAGAAGCAAGGTCGAGCCTCAAGGATCACCTATGTGGACAAGGGAAAGCAAAAGGAAGACTCTACACCTTCTACCTCTTACTCCTTCTTAGCTACATTGCTTGAAGAACCATCATCTTTTGAAGAAGCATATAGATCTAAAGTTTGGAAAGATGCAATGCAAGTAGAGTATGATGCATTAGAGGAAAATCATACTTGGAATCTTGTAAATCTTCCAAGAGGGAAGAAACCACTTGCATGTAAGTGGATTTATAGAATAAAGTACAATAAAGATGGATCTACTAGTAAGTACAAAGCTAGGCTTGTTGCTAAGGGATTTCCTCAAATAAAAGGATTGGATTATGAAGAAACATTTGCACCTAAAGCTAAGCTTGTAACTATTAGATTAATCATTTGCATTGCTACTTTGTTCAAGTGGGATCTTTACCAAATGGATGTGACAAATGCCTTCTTGAATAGCTTCTTAGAAGAGGAAATCTACATGATGCAACCTGAGGGCTTCATCAAGGTTGGTGAGGAGCAAAAGGTGTGCTACTTAAGGAAGAGCCTATATGGCTTGAAGCAAGCACCTAGAGCTTGGTACTCTAGGTTGCATGATTTTCTCTATTCTCTTGGCTTTGTACTAAGTGCTTATGAACCTTCTTTATATTTCAAATGTAATGAAGGAATGATCATCATTTTGGTACTTTATGTTGATGAAATCATTTTGACAGGAAATGATGATGAAGGTATAAGCAAAGTAAAAGTTGATTTATCTAGTGAGTTCAAGATGGTAGATCTAGGCTTCCTAAAGTTTATACTTGGGATAGAAGTGTCTAGAAGTAGCAATTGTACTTTCATAAGTCAATCTAAGTATGTTACTTCCATTCTTGAAAGATTTGGTATGAAAGATTGTAAGAGGATTGACACCCCTATGGAGCATGTTGTGAAAGCAACTAATGAAGGTGATGAAGCATCCTTTGAGGACATCACCCTCTCTAGAAAGCTTATAGGCTCTCTAATCTATTTGACCATCACTAGACCTGACTTAGGTTTTTGTGTAAGTAAGTTGAGTCAAAGTATGCAAGCTCCTTTAGTTCATCAGTGGAAAAGTGCCAAGAGAGTACTTAGATGTGTTTCTAGTACTAGATTTTTTGGCATACTTTATGAAGGATCTAACTTGCACTTGATGTAAAAATTACAGCAAATAAGGATCCTAAAACACTTGAAATGATGAGGGAAACAATAGATTATGATTTCATAAGATTAGCACAAGTTGAACCATCAAAATCCATCAAAAATCTATGCTTGAACCTCACTAAATGGCCCAAATCCTTGAAGAAGGCTTCACACGTGTGAAAGTACGGCCTCCCACAGTCTGAGTACTGTACACCAGACCTACATTCAATCCTATAATCATTAGTAATCACAAGTACTCAAACAATTATGAACATAGAGAGCAATTGCACCATTATGAGAGAAAAAACATGAAATTGCTTGATTGATTTTGGTGAGATATCATCACCTATATATACATGATCCATCACGGTTTTGGGCAGGTATGAGTAGCCCTAAACCTATCCCTAATGCTAATTTTGGTGGATCTTTCATCCCTACCAAGTTAGGGTTGGAATCTTGGAGATCCCTCAACAATGCAAAAACTACCAAAAATAGCTCCTATTTTTTCTCCCTTGTATCTAAGCATAATTTGGACTCATTCCAAAGGTTCTAACACTTAGGTCTACTTGAGAACATCATTATGAATGGAATCCTATGCTATTTGGCACGTGTGACAAGCCACATCATGACCATCTAACTATTTACAAGTCATATGACCAAAACTAGTCAAGCTAGAATTGTGAATTTTTAACACTCCTCCTCACTATCTAGCTTGGTTCAATCATTGCTTTACTAATCACTCCAAGTGATGATCTGAACTTCATAAAAGGTGTCTTTTGAAGTGGTTTAGTAAGTAGATCAGCTACACATTCATTGCTTGGAACATGCTCCAAAGCAATCTCCTTGGCTTGCACCATTTCTCTCACAAAGTGATGGCATATCTCAATGTGCTTAGATCTTGCATGGAAGATTGGGTTAGATGCAAGGTGTTGGGCTGATATATTGTCATTTTAGATGATTGGTGCCTCCTCTGAATCCATGATCTTTAGTTCCACCAATAATCTCTTGATCCAAAGTACCTCCTTTGTAGTGGTTGTCAAAGCTTTGTACTCGGCCTCGGTTGAAGATAGAGATATAGTTTCTTGCTTTTTTGAAAGCCATGAAACCACACCTTCTCCTATGAAAGTTGAATAGGCACTTGTTGATTTCCTATCCCTCTTCCCCTGCAAAATCTGAATCACTAAATGCATGAAGGTTAATCACATCTCCTCTATATAGAATCCCAAAATCCAATGTACCCGAGATGTATCTTAGAATCCTCTTAGCCTTTTTCCAATGGATATTCAATGGATTTTGCATGGATTGGCTCAACCTACATACACTAAAGCTAAGATCTGGTCTAGTTATAGTGATCCACATTAAGGAACCTATAAGTTGCCTAAACAAAGTGATGTCCATGAAGGATCTTTCATCATCTTCATTTGGCACTTTTACATCTTGCTCCATTGGTGTGTCAACACTTTTGCATACTTCCATCTTAAACTTCTTCAAAAGACTTTGAGCATAGTTTACTTGACTTATAAAGATAAAATCAGACCCTCTAAGTACTTCTATGCCTAAGATGAAGTGAAGACACCCTAGATCTACCATCTTGAACTCTAAGGATAGATCTATCTTGATTTTTTCAATACCATCAACACTATTTCCACTAATGATGATGTCATCTACGTAAATGAGTAAAAGTACAATACCAACATCATCAAACTTAATGTAAAGAGTGGGATCATATTCACTTTGAACAAAAGAAAGTGAAATAAGATAGCAATGTAGTCTTGAATTCCAAGATCTCGAGGCTTGCTTCAAGCCATAGATGCTTCTTTGGAGATGGCATACTTTGTTCTCCATTCCATGCTTGATGAACCCTTGTGGCTGCTCCATATAGATATCCTCTTCCAAAAAACCATTCAAGAAAGCATTAGAGACATCCATTTGACATAGAATCCATCCAAAATGTGATGCAAGTGCAATGATTAGTCTTATTGTGACCATCTTGGCCACGGGTGCAAAAGTTTCCTCATAGTCTATCCCTCTCTCTTGAGCATAACCTTTTGCAACTAATCTTGCTTTATGTTTGTTAACACTCCCATTTGCATTCAACTTAAGCTTGAAGACCCACTTGCATCCTATTACATTCCTTTGAGGTCTCTCAACAAGCAACCAAGTTTCATTCTCAATCAAGGCATCATACTCATCCAACATAGCTTTATACCATTCTTTGGAGTTCAATGCATCTTCAACATTAGACGGTTCTTCAAAACTAGATAAAGCATAAGAAGTGGATGATATACCCTCAACTTGCTGTCCTTTGCCTTGATATGTGAGCCTTGATGGCTCCACTTTTGCCCTTGAAGATCTCCTTGGTGTGATAGGTGGGTTTGGTGCTTGCTCCTCCATGAGCTCCTCCTCAAAACCAAGATCTTGCTCCTCGGCCATCTTCTTCTTGATTGTTGGAGCACTTGAGCCTTCTTCAAGCATATGCATATGATGTTCATCAAAGATGACATCCCTTGAAACAACAAATTTGTTCAAGGATGGGAGATAGACTTTGTAGCCCTTGCTTGAGCTTGCATATCCAAGCATGATCCCTCTTGTGGAAGATGGATCCTCCTTGGTTCTTGTTTCCAATGGCACATGCACATAACATATACACCCAAAACTTTCAAGTGATTAAGATTGGGTTTCTTTCCATACAACATCTCATATGGAGTTTTGCCTTCAATTGCTTTGCAAGACACTCTATTCATCAAGTAGTTTGCACATACAAGAGACTCACCCCAAAAGGATTTGGGCAAACAAGCATCTAATCTTAAAGCCTTAGAACATTCACATAATGTTCTATTCCTTCTTTCAGCAACTCCATTTTGTTGAGGAGTGTAAGGACAAGAAGTCTCTTTCTTGATCCCTTCCTCCTCACAAAAGGCCTTGAACTCATTGGAGATGAATTCTCCACCATTGTCACTTCTAAGAATCTTGATGCTATGATTATGATGCTTTTCCACAAACAACTTGAACTTTACAAAAGTATCAAATACTTGAGACTTGAAGGAAAGTAAGAACACCCAACAATATCTTGAGTAGTCATCAATGAAGGTTAAAAACATGGATGAACCTCCATTAGATTTGGTGCTAGCAATGTGCACATCCGAGTGTATGAGTTCAAGAGGATGAGATGACTTTGTGATGGAGTTAGGAAACACCTTCTTATGTGCCTTGGATAAGGCACAAGCTTCACAAACCTTGTCTTCCTTCCCAATAGACCTTGGTAGGCCTAAAGCATACTCCTCCTTGATCATAGCCTCCATGGAACCCGAGTTGACATGTCCAAGTCTTTTGTGCCATAAAGTAAAGGTAGATATCTTGCTCTTCTCGGCCAACATGACAACATTAGTATCCACAAATGCATCCAGCTTATAAAGTTTGCCAAGTCTAGTGCCCTTAGCCACTATCTTACCCTTCTTCTTGATGAAACATTCATTTGAAGCAAAGTCAACATTGAAACCATTGTCTACCATTTGGCCAACACTTAGTAGATTCTTTGTTATTGTAGGAATGTACAAAACACCTTCTATGTTGATCTTTTTGGAAGATCCTAAGCAAAGGGGAATGCTACCAACTCCTTCAATCTTACAAGCTTCATCATTTGCTGTATAGATAGACTTTATAGGTCCATCATAAGATAAGAGAGAAGAGAAAAACTCCCTTTTACTAGTCATGTGTGAACTAGCACCCTAGTCAATCCACCAAGGATCTTCTCCTTTGAAGCTTGTTGAAGAAAATATGGACATCATGAGAGAGTCCTCATATGAACTCTCCTCCTCCTCCTCTTTGCTCATGTTGGCTTGGCTTTGATCTTGCTTCCTCTTGAAGCATTCCGAGGCATAATGCCCCATCTTGCTACAATAGTAGCACTTCACCTTTGATTTGTCCTTCTTGACTTTGGTGGTTGATGGAGATGCCTTTGGGGGTCCTTTTTGATCCTCAAGCTTTGTAGATTTCTTGAATGTTGATCCTTTGCCTTTGGACTTGCCTTTGCCTTTGGTGAAGAGAGCTTGGTCATCTCCACCTTGGATGGAAAGCCTATCCATCCTCTCTTGCATTTGGCTCCTTCTTGATTCCTCGGCCATGAGTGTGCCTTGGAGTTCTTCAAGTATAGGTAGCTTACCCATAATTGCATATCCCTGAACCAAATTGTCAAATTCAAAGCTTAGTCCATTCAATATGAGTTGAACAAGCTCTTCATCCTTGATAGGGTCACCTATAAAGGCTAGCTCTTTGTTCAATTCCTTTACTCTTAGGACAAAAGTATGTGCACTCTCTCCTTTCTTTTGATAGCTTCTATAGATTTGATTCTTCAAAGCTAACATTCTAGTTTGGTTCTTTGATTCATAGACCTTTTGCAAAGTCTCCCAAGCATCTTGAGCTGAAGTGCAATCTCCTACCTCTCTTAAGAGTTCATTTGCAACATTCATTTTTATGCAATGTAGTGCAACATTGCACCTCTTGATGTATTTGGCTTTTTCTTGAGGATGAATAGGTTCACCCTCCTTACCATTTACAATTTCCATCAGATCTTGCATGAACATGATAGATTCCATTCTAACTTTCCATATGGAATAGCTAGTTTTGTTGAGCCTTTCATTAGTATCCAAAAGATATGCATTTATAGATGCCATCTAGTCTCCTAATCAAGGACTTGACACAAATGAAGGTTACTGCTATTGATTTGATTGAAGGTCTACCTTATCCCACTTCTTAGGGACCTGAAAAGATCAGTAATAGACTTCCTATAAAGATCTAAGAATGATCTCTAACAAAATCAAATCATAGAATACTAGAAACAATGCACTTGCTTGATTGAAGTAGACAATACTAGTAGAATTGCCCCTCTTTCTATAAAGAACATTAAAGCTTCCAAATGATCTGATCAAGAGTGAATTTCAGCAACCTAATATACTTCCAAAATCACTTGTAAAAGATCTAAATGGAACTTAATGAAGATGCAACACAATCTACTATCCAATCACAAGCAAAAAATGATCAAAATTGATGAAAAATTGATCTAATTTGGTGCATAAGTCAAGCAATGGTTGGACTGAACCTAAATCACTTTAGGAGGTGTCTACTACACCTTAGAACAGCCTTGAAGAGTCCCCAAAACTCTGATCTTCCCTCTCCTTGAATGCTAGAAAGCCTTCTCTATGAAATCACCTCCAAAACTCGCTTAGAAATCAATGCTTGGAGCAAGCAAAACTTGCTATCTTGGTAATGTGAATTGAATTCAACTTTGCCTCTGGTTTTAGACACCTAAACACCTGCAAATGAAGTCACACAACACCAATCTCCAATGTATTTGACTCACTTTGAGTTCTAGAATCAATACTAGATGCTAAGATCCAATCTACACAAGATTTAGATCAAAAATTGTGATCAAATTGAATGCAAACCAAGGATTTAGCTCATTTCGGCCTTTAGGCTCTGATACCATGTAAAAATTACAGCAAATAAGGATCCTAAAACACTTGAAATGATGAGGGAAACAATAGATTATGATTTCATAAGATTAGCACAAGTTGAACCATCAAAATCCATCAAAAATCTATGCTTGAACCTCACTAAATGGCCCAAATCCTTGAAGAAGGCTTCACACGTGTGAAAGTACGGCCTCCCACAGTCTGAGTACTGTACACCAGACCTACATTCAATCCTATAATCATTAGTAATCACAAGTACTCAAACAATTATGAACATAGAGAGCAATTGCACCATTATGAGAGAAAAATCATGAAATTGCTTGATTGATTTTGGTGAGATATCATCACCTATATATATATGATCCATCACGGTTTTGGGCAGGTATGAGTAGCCCTAAACCTATCCCTAATTCTAATTTTGGTGGATCTTTCATCCCTACCAAGTTAGGGTTGGAATCTTGGAGATCCCTCAACAATGCAAAAACTACCAAAAATAGCTCCTATTTTTTCTCCCTTGTATCTAAGCATAATTTGGACTCATTCCAAAGGTTCTAACACTTAGGTCTACTTGAGAACATCCTTATGAATGGAATCCTATGCTATTTGGCACGTGTGACAAGCCACATCATGACCATCTAACTATTTACAAGTCATATGACCAAAACTAGTCAAGCTAGAATTGTGAATTTTTAACACTTGAGAGCTTACTCGAATTCAGATTTTGCAGGTGACAAGATGGATAGGAAGTCCATTAGTGCATTTGCAACATTTCTTTGTGGAGGAGTAATATCTTGGCTTTCCAAAAAGCAAGATACAATCTCACTATCTTCTTGTGAAGCCAAGTACAAGGCATTGACTTCAACAACCAAAGAGCTCCTATGGCTAAGAAGACTCTTGATGGAGCTACATGTGCTAGAGGCTGAGGAGATCCCTTACATATTTTGTGACAATCAAGCTTCTCAACAAATTGCTTCAAATCCTATCTTCTATGCTAGAACAAAGCATATTGAGATAGCTCATCACTTTGTGAGGGAGAAGGTACAATCCAAGGAGGTGCAACTACATCATGTACCATCATCCGAATGCATAGCTGATATCTTAACCAAGCCATTGTCCAAAGATCCATTTTTTAAGTTAAGATATGCTCTTGTAATTGTAGATAGATGTACATTAGGTTTGCCAAGTTAGAAGTGAGGAGGAGTGTTGAAAATTATCACTTCTCACTTGACATTGGTTATTGTAAATTTTGATCAAACATTAGAATAATATTGATGATATGATTTCACACGTGTGGAGCATGTTCCCACGTGTGAAAGGATGTACTTTTCATACTTGTATATATCTAAATTGATTTTGTATCAATCTAGTTAGTGTGAACATGATATGACTAGTCATTAGAGGAGTTCTAAATCCAAAAAAGACCCTTTATAACGATTCTTTTTATATTTTTTCTCAATTTTTTCTTACACATGGACCAATCAAAACACTCAAATTTGAAATCTACGTAACATAACTTTTTGAGTCCACATTTTCATTCCGCACTAAAACTAGCATAACTTTTTAGTGGTAAGTCTAAATTTAGCGAAGTTTTGTGCATTGGAAAGCGCTCGACAAGAGATTTCCAATGATATGTTAGATGAATACTTTTGAGCTATGATTAAAAAGTTATGGCAAGTCAAATGTATTAGTGTTATGATATTTTGGAGCTCAAAACTCCTCTAATGTTTTTAGTCAAGTTGACTAGTCACCTAGAAATTAGCTTTTCCTTGCATGTGCATGAGTAAATGCTCCCACATGGCAAGTGGATGTTCACACGTGTGTATAGAGTACTAGAAAATAAGAGTTGACCATTTTCCTTAGATCCTATTTTGTAGGGAATATTCTTGTATTCTAGGATACTAGCTTTTTGGATTTTAGCCATATTCTAGAAGGTCAACTTTGGATAAGGATCAAGGATGGATCAAATGGATAGATCTGAGTGATGTGGCATCTTCACACGTGTGAAGACCTGCTGGATTGTACCAGACTCGTGGATGTACTTGATCCATAAAAGGATCTTCATTTTGCTAAGAAGATTGATGAGACTTTTGCATTCTACACTTTTGTGAGGTTTCTAGTCATTTGTCTTGTGATTTCTATGAATGATTGCTAAGAGAGCAAGATTAGCTCTACATTGCATAAAGTTAAATGTATGCAATGACCTCTTGAAAGAGGTCTCTTCTTGTACCTCATCTAAAGAGGCTTGGGATTCATTAAAGAGCATCTATGAATCCAATAATACTTCAAGAATCCTCATGCTAAGAAATCAAGTTTTCCAAAGCATGAAAGGAAGTTGAGAGAGTGGACAAGAGTATGTCCTTAGGATCAAATCTCTTAACAAGGAGTAAAGTGCAATAGGAGAGAAGATCCAAGATCAAGAGCTAGTACAAATCATCTTAAATGGTTTAGGTGATGAGTTCACCAACTAAGTCCAATCATTTGCCATTCAAGACACTCTTCCATCCATTGAAAAGTTGCACAATGTTCTTGCGGCCGAGGAGAGTAGGCTTCTACACCTCAAGACAAGAATGGATAGCATGTCACTTAATGGAGGAGAGGAGAAGGCTAACTTTACATCTAAAGGCAAGAAGAAGCAACATCCATTCAAGAAAAATCAAGGCAAGGAGGCCGAGATGAAGAATGGAGGATCTACTTCCAAAGGCAAAGTGAAGAACAAGGCAAAACTCAAGTGTTTCTTTTGTGGAAAGAAAGGACACACTTGTAATGACTCTAAGAAGTCAATATACACTGCTAGTGATCAAGCATGCAAGATACATGGCATAGTATCTATACCTCTTTGCTTAGGCACATCTAAAAGGATAGATCTAGATAATGTTTTGTATGTTCCTACCATTTCAAGAAACTTGCTTAGTGTAGGACAATTAATGGACAGTGGACTAGATGTACATTTCAAGAATGGAGTTTGTTCCATCACATGTACATATCTTCATTTCAATAAAGCAGATTGGTTCTCTTATGGAATGGGTTTATAAATGTCCTTGCTCTCTATCACTTTTCCTCCATCTCTCATGCTTTTATTGTGTTTTGCTAATTGTTGGATCTGATTGTTATTGGGATTGAATGTTTTTATACATTTTATGAAGGAGAGAAAGGGAGAGAGAGAAAGAGTAAGCTATCTTCATTGTGGATCTAGTGTTAATGGATGTTAGAGCTAGATGTGAATCATCCATTCATGCTGAAATCTGAACTATGCTATCACTCTCATGGGAACGAATCTACGTGTGACAACTAACTTCATCTCCTCGATGCTAGATTGATTAGATCTTGGGTTGAGGATAGGCAAGGAAAGAAACCCACTACACATTCTGGGTATCTCTTTGTGATACAAGAATGGACATTGTTCTTGGCTGTGGAAGCCCAAATCAAGAAGTCCTACAATGACCCTAACCTACTATTTTTTTCCCTACATGTTAATCCACAGATTGAGATCTATCAAGAATTTAGGGACGGAGGAAAACAATGGATTTTGATCGCTGGTTGTGGATGTAGTAGAGTGCAGTCAGAACACTTGTGGTAGCCATGAAACATTAGTTTCCAATTCTGGCTGGCTATGTGAAATTTGCTTCTAGCGCGATGTTGAATCGTGGGGTTGGAGCCAGCATGAAAACTAGTTGTAAATTACTATGGGAAGATGGCGCGATCAAGCCTCATGACTTTCCATGTTCCTGCTTGAAATCTCTCTCTCTCTCTCTCTCTCTCTCTCTCTCTCTCTCTCTCTCTCTCTCTCTCTCTCTCTCTCTCTCTCTCTCTCTCTCTCTCTCTCTCTCTCTCTCTCTCTCTCTCTCTCTCTCTCTCTCTCTCTCTCTCTCTCTCTCTCTCTCTCTCTCTCTCTCTCTCTCTCTCTCTCTCTCTCTCTCTCTCTCTCTCTCTCTCTCTCTCTCTCGATGGTCACGATTTGGCATACTTTTGAACCTAGAATAGGAGACTTGATTTGATCTTTAGAAACAGAGGTAACTATAGGAGAAGAGGCGCGAGTAGCAAGAATAACCTTTTCCTGGCATCGATGTGGTGACTAGTTCAATGGTGACTGCTAACTCCCGATTTGATTCCATGTTTTGTGAATCCATTGTAAGGCGCAGCTTCTGTATCAGCTGTAATGGAAGACAAATCTATGGCAGATGTTGGGATTGTGGTCTCTTGTTTTCAATTTACCTTTGTGTGAAGGAAACCCCTATATAGGGTTAGCATGGCTTTGAGGCATGTGTATGCCTTATGCATGTTGTTTTTTTCCCTATGCATATGAAGACTTTGCACGGGTATTTTTTGGAAAAAGATTTTTTGGTAGTTGTAGAGGTTAATAGTGTGTCGGGAACCATGTGTATGGGCCTTCTTGTTGAATCATCCTTTCATAAATGGATTACTGGTATCATTCAGAAATAAAATTTATGGATTCTCCAGTATTTTGGTTGTATCAGATATGTGCTTATACACATTATAAGAAATCCAAATAAACTATTTGGATATGGAATATCAACTATGGCAGCTAAGGATTGTCTGGAAGGAAGAGCTAGTGGTATGGGACATCAGTAATTTTGGAAAGGGAAACATTTTTAAGTTTGGCTTCACATAGAGGCCAGTTCCTCTTTCCAGGGGGCCTATCCCACCTCGATAAAAGAGAAAACAAGCACAGCCCAAGCGGGCACAACTCAAGCCTCTGTCTCCCAGCTCTTCACCCTCGCCTCCTCCCTGTAAAAGAGATGTGAGAACTACTTTGAGAGCTCCGTGGGTTGAGAGCCTTCCAAAAAACCCTGACCTTGAAATCCAAACTTCTCCTTCTCAACATTTGGAGGATCTAAATACAGTGATGGACAAGATTGTATCTAATGTTGATTCAACTGATGAAAAAATTATGGATTCAGAAACATCAAGAATGCTCTGTTACCACTGATGCAAAAAATACAAAGATCAATCAGGCTCTATAATGAAGCAAAACGAAACGAAACTAGACGAAACGAAATGAAACAAAACAAAACTTAAATGAGCTCTGATATTGCTGGAGCAAAAAACACATTAATTACTAATGAAATCAATTCGGATGGATTTCGGATATGCTTGTTGGTCACTGCCTGCTATATCATTCCTACGATCCTCCAAAAAGTAGACAGACACTGCTAATCTACGTAATAAATTAATTCAGCATTCAACGAAATTGAACCAATGTGCGAAATGAATAAAACAAGTGAATGAGATACACGAGCAATAGTAGATAGTAATTCATTCAAGATCGGACAAGATTTAGGATGATATGTGCATAATAGCTACAGCATCATCTACTGATCCTCTTTGTTTCAAGCACTGTGTGATTGAACCACACAGCACATTGGTGTGAGAGAAGCGGTGTTCTCTCACAAACGATGTCTCACTTACTAGCAAACTTCTTGGATCTCTGTGGATCCTGCTACAAAACAATATTGGAAGTTGAGAAATTTACCTCATATATATTAGCAATTGGAGTTTGCATCATATACCAATCCAAGAATGATTTAACATTCTAGATGGAAAACCATCCGCAACTGAAAGCATCATCTTGTTGCGAAGACTGAAAGATTACAATGCAAAATTGTTAAATCATAATTCAATATAATTTTAAACTGCATGTCATCATGTAAATAAAAAAGTGAAAAGATCCTTTTACCTTTGCATCAACAATCTCTATGTTAGTATTTACAATCAGCCCATCTGGCCTGGGCAATAGCTCCACCATCCTCTTGTACAAAGAGTGAACAATGGAATGGGTGGCATTCAAGAAATTCATTTTCATGCACACAAGTGTAAAACTTCTAGTAGAATCCACTTTTAAAGATATTGCGTGCACGCTCCAATGTTCGATGGCAGCAAACGACAAGCAATGAATGATAAAATCTATAAGAGTTTCCAAAAAACAAATCTTATAAAAAAAATTATCTTACTCTACGTAGTATGGAATGATGAATATTGTTGTCTCCTTGCTTATGTGCTTGAAAAGCCTTCTAGCTTTTCTCTCTCGATGCAACAGATGCCCAAAAAATGGGGATACAAAACAAATCTCCTTGGTGATTGTATATGTGTATTTATGTACATAATATATGGCTTCAACAATTATATTTGAGATATGGGAGGTCATTTCCTTTAGCTCCTTGCAATGCTTGTCTTTGATATGCACTTTAAAATTAGTATCATCTGTACAAAACAAAAATTCTCCTCCAATATCGTCTATTGTTTTGGCTATATACATATCAAAATCAATGTATCTTTCAGAATCAAGGAATGTGTCCTTTGGATCATTGGGGAGTCTGATATGCAACTCTTTATCAGTTGCTGAAGAAACAAAACATTTCTATTACCAAAGCTTTGCTAGCTTTCAACTCCCAACCTGACGAAAAGACACGAAGCAAAATGTTCGCGAACATCACAAAAAGACATGAAGGTCAAACAACTCGAAGCGACATGAAAATCTTTGCGACACTTTTCGACCTTCACGCTCCAAAAGGATCAGGAAGATCATACAAGTACCATGAAGTACAAAACTCCTTATCTAATATGATGACGTTTGCGTTAGGACGTGCCTAACCCACCACTCTTGTAATCCATGATTACAAGGATGCTTCTAACCAAGCCCTCTACAACAACAAAGAAAAGACTAAGAAGCAATTCAAGCCTAAGAGGGAGTCAGACCAAAAGCAAGATCGAGATCAGCAAGCAAAAGGAGCCAGCAAAGGCAAATGGAAGAACAAAGGAAGGTCAAAACAACAGAGTGGAGACAAAAAGACATGCGTGAGATGCACATACTTCATGTTGGCTAAACCCAAAAATTGAGTGTATCCATTGTCATAAAAAGGGTCATGCAGCCATGGACTGCCGCCAGAATCCAAGAAACAAACAAGCTCAAAGCAGATAGAAGAACAATAATAGTTCATCCTATGTCGAGAAGACAAAGAGCTCGAAAATGGGCGAAGAAAGATCGAATTGCAGAAATTCGACCGCCTACATCTATGTAGACATGTGTGCAGTATCAACACTTGACACACAGGAGATAGTCCTTGACTCAGGAGCTACCTCACACTTTGTTACATCAAGACGGATCATGTCTAGTTTTTGAAGTGCAAATCCATCAAGATTTATTGTTCTTGGAGACGGATCAAAGTATCAAGTGAATGGTATTGGTTCACTATGGCTCAACACTAATGGCAGAGACAGACGACTCAAAGATGTTCTGTTTGTGCCTACACTACAGTAGGACTTGCTATCAGTGGCAAGAATAGTTGATGCAGGGATGTGTATAACATTCTCAGATGAAGCATGCAATGTTGTTGATGCAAGCACCAGTACACTGATCACTCAAGGTAGAAGAAAAGACATCTTGTATCACTTGAAGGTACGCCTACCTGCAGATCAAGTGCATCAAAATCATGATGATTCATTTGATATTCTATGGCACAAGAGACTATTCCATATGAATTCAATGGCACTCTATCAAGCAAGCCATCATGGAGCAATCACAGGGGTGAGCATCTTGAATGCAACCAGTTTGATGACCTGTGATGCATGTATGAAGGGTAAGATGTCACGTATTCCTTTTGTCAAAGACTCCTACAAAACTAAAAAGATTCTGAAGCTTGTACATTTAGACATCTGTGGACCTTTCAACATGATCTTAGTAGGAGGCCCAAAATATTATATTACCTTTATTGATGATTACAGTAAGTTTGCCAGAGTCTACTTCATTCGTAATAACTCAGAAGCTTTTGAAAAATTTATAGAGTATGTAAATTGCATAGAAAGATGCACATGAAGTAAGGTGAAGCAAATCAGAACAGATTGGGGTGGAGAATACATCTCAAACCGATTCACTGATTTCTGCAACGATCGTGGAATCATTCACAGAAAAACTGCATCTTATACATCACAGCACAACGGTGTTACAGAAAGAAAAAATAGGACTCTAATGGAAGTTGCTAGATGCATGATGGCCTATTCGAAGGCTCCAAGAGTGCTGTGGGCTGAAGCAGTAGCTACAGCTGCTTACATTCAGAACAGGACATGAAAATCTGGTGTTCCTCACACAACACCACACGAATTATGGTGGGGTGGAAAACCCAATCTGACTCACATTCGAATCTTTGGCTGTGCAGCATATGCACATGTCCCTGATAAGCTTTGAAAGAAGCTTGATGAGAAAGCAGAACAAGGATATCTTGTAGGATATGACAATCATTCGTCATACTACAGAGTCTATATGCCATAGACAAACACAGTGAAGATAGTCAGAGACGTCAAATTCAATGAGAGCAGAACAATGGCCAACGATGATCCTGTCAATTATGAAGTCCTTGGAAGACATTACTATGATCTACCAACTGTGACAAAGGGAGTAGAGGATGAACACTCAGATGAAGATGTTCGAGTCGCACCTCATTCGAGTGATGAATCAGACAAAGAAAGGTTCGCAAGCCAACCTACTGCTACAATACCTATAAACCAAAATGGCTCTGGACCTAGCTGATCAGATAAGGGCAAAAGCATTGCAGTACCTGAAGAATTTCCTAGAAGATTGACAAGAGAGCGAAGAGCGCCAGCAAGATTTGTGCCAAGCAGCTCACCTTCTACATCAAAAGAGTTTTGTGGATTCAATGGAGAACCACAAACATTCGAAGAAGCAATTGAATGTCTAGAGAATGACAAATGGATCCAAGCCACGAATGAGGAGATGGAATCCATGAGGAAGAATCAGGTATGGATGTTGTAGCCATTACCAGATAAGCGAAAGACTGTAAAATGCAAGTGGGTATACAAGTCGAAGTATGGACTGAATGGAGATATTTCTAAGTATAAAGTCAGACTTGTAGCGAAGGGGTTTTCTCATAGATATGGTATTGACTATGCTGAGACCTTCTCTCCTGTTGTGAAACATTTGTCCCTACGCCTACTGTTTGCATATGCAGCTGCTCATGATCTCAAGATTCACATCGTGGACGAGAAGACAGCGTTCTTGCATGGTGAGCTAGATGAAGAAGTCTACATGGATCAACATCCAGGCTACATTTCGAATTCACTTCCTACCTATGCATGTAGAATGCACAAGAGTATCTACGGTCTGAAGCAATCATCGTGACAATGCCCTGAAATCTTTAGGATTCAAGCCACTAGTAGCTGATTCCAATGTTTATGTAAGAATTACAGATGGAAAGATCATTATTGTAGTTGTATATGTGCACAACACTCTGATACTCTGCAAAAGTGAAATTATTGCTGAGGTGAAGTATGACATCTCAAAATATTTCGAGATTGCAGACCTGGGAGAAGCCAGATGTTATCTTGGCTTATAGATTGACAGGGACTATGAGGAAGGTAAATTGTACCTTCATCAGTCCAAATATACCCAGAAGATCTTAGAAGATTTTGGGATGCTAAATTGCAAAGGAGCGAATACTCCAATGCTTGCAGGAACAAACCTGACGAATGAAGGCTATTCGAAGACTGAAGAAGAAAGAGAGCCAATTCAGTACAAATCCAGGCTTGACTCATTGGAAGATTACAAAATGAATCTTGCAATACCTTCAATTAACGAAGGATTTTGGATTGTGTTATTCTCGTGATGCAGGGTTCCAGATGCTTTTCTACAGTGACGCTAGCTGGGCATCTCTGAAGGACAACTGCAAAAGTGTCTCAGGAGGATGCACCATCGCATCAGGAGCAACAATTCTTCGGGTCAGCAAGAAGCAGACCATTGTGGCTCAGTCATCCTGTGAAGCAGAGTACGTAGCAGCACCAAAGATGGCCAATGAAATCATTTGGCTCTCCTTGACGAACTGGGCGAAACAAGGAATGAACCTCTAGTTTTGCAGATGGACAATACATCTGCAATACATCTGACAAAGGATCTTGTGTTTCACTCAAGGACAAAACACATTACAATCAAGTACCACTTGATAAGGGATCTGATCAGAAAGAAGATGCTGCAAACTACTTTCATTGAAATGAAGGAGATGGTTGCTGACATTTTTACAAAGGCCTTAGACAAGGGTCTGTTCGAGAAACAAAGGAGCAGGCTTGGAGTCATCAAGCTACCATGCTTTGAGAGAGAGCTGAAGAAACAAAACGTTTCTATAACCATAGCTTTTGCTAGCTTTCAACTCCCAACCCGACGAAAAGACACGAAGCAAAATGTTCGCGAACATCACAAAAAGACGCGAAGGTCAAACAACTCGAAGCGACACGAAAACCTTCGCGACACTTTTCGACCTTCATGCTCCAAAAGGATCAAGAAGATCATTCAAGTACCATCCAACATTGAAATTATTTTAAATGCAATCACAAAATACTAAAAACACTGAAATAAGTTTAAATAAAATCATTGAAAGTCATTTCAAATGTGTATTTAAAGAAAACACACATGCACCTATCAATCTCTCATTGACTCAAAAACAAAAGTGTTCAGGAATATCATATTGTAGCAAAGTAAGCTTTGATCAAATGTGATCGAGTGTCCAATCTTCGACCTCCACCTCAATTGTTGTAATGGTAGAATCATTTTGCTTCACTTGGATTTATATTTGATCTTCATGATTCATTGCAGAATCTTGATCCAATGTTTTTCATTCATTGCCAACTTTGGACCATCTTCTATAATAAAATGTTAAAGAAAGCATTTGTTTTTCTATAAGATATCTAAATTTCATTGACGATATATTAGCTATGCACTCGATATTGCCATTATTCTTTTTTATCCCATTGATCATCTAGGAGGCTTGATAACATATCGTCTATTAAATCACTACAAATAAACATTGTTGTTGTTCTACAAATATTACATTCAACAAAAAAATCTACAAACATTGCAAAAGGCAGATACTAGTGCAATCTATTGTTTTTTGAACCTGTGCTACATTTCATACAGCTTTGAATGTCAATAAAACAACCTTGATTGGAAGCTCTCTGCTATGGTAGAATCCGGAGGAATATATTCTTCGCTTGAGAAAGAGGGTAATTATATCATCTTTAATTTTCCACCTACACCATTAATGGATGGTGTGTAAGATGAATCATAGAAGAAAATACAAAATTCCAAAAGTGATCTTGTGGAGCGGTTCTTGTATTGCAGAAGGAAAATATTAGAATGAATAACGTCCATGATGCCGACAAGAGATTGTATAGGTTGCTATTTGATTACTATATATCATTTAGATACTTAGATACACGTCTAAATGATTGATGAAAAGCTCAAAGTAAAAAATTCTCCAAAAATTACAATTGCATTTGAGTCTGTCATTTGAACTTATGCCTTCCACTCTAATTTTCTTATGCATGTACACATGTTGAACCAAGAACTCTGAAATGGATCGACCACCAAGTGCAACTTTGAAGTCTAAAATTCTACCTTTCCAAAAGCTCCTATAATCCATATTTGATTTTTTATTTTTACCAAAAACACCTCTTGATGAGGGATGCATGAAAACCCACTGAAATTTTCTATAGATATGTGGTGTCCAAGAGCCTTTAGAGTCTTTTTCATTACAAACAGAAATTAAGACAATATTGCTTCATGGTCTACGGCTTCCGGAGGCCATTCCAAAGCTAAAAGAAGATGAACAACAGAGTTTGAAACTAAAAGTAGATGAATCAGTATGAAAATAAAAAATCAAATTTGTAATAAATGTTGGCGGTCTTTCGTAAACCACATATGTTACTCTAACTACGATTAGATCAAAGTAGACTCACTGTAAACACAAGTGTTAAGTCACACCCGAGCATAATAAATGTTGGTGGTCTTTCGTAAACCATATATGCTACTCTAACTACGGTTAAATCAAAATAGACTTACTTTAACCGCAAGTGTTAAGTTCCGGACACTCAGGAAACTCATGGGCAGCAATTACGGTCCAATCACAAGTTAGGACCCTACCCGGCGGGAGCTTTGAATTGTAAAAAAATATGACTTGAGAGCTCCAAAATATTTTCAACCGGCAAACAACGTTACGGTCTTTCATAGGTGTAAATATATAACTGGGCCAAGTGTACATCGAATAGTTGAAAAGTCAAAAACAACATCTTGACAAAAGGTTCTTTTGGTGCTCTAAAATCCTCTAATGTGACTTCATTGCAGATTCCATGAAATTCCTTCCTAAGACACTATGACTCTTCTTTGGTGTAAGCTAATTTGAGATTGTAGTTTTAAATCAATACTAGTTTAGAATCTTGACTATCAAAGTCTTTGTATAAATTGTCTAAGGTGCTTTGAAGGAAACAAAAATTGATGAAATGTTTTTTCCATATTCAAATAACAATGAAGATCAGCTGAACAAATCATAATTTTAGGCTAGTTTACAAAAACTACTACTGCAATAGAAGTTAGAAAAATGAGCTAGGCAGATCTTAGCATTAATGGAGTCACGGAATGTAGCCCCAAACAAGACATACCATGAAAGAAGTTAGTAGCATCGGAGGTGGGGTCAGATGAAGATCTTGGCATCAGAGAGCAGACGTGAACTGAGGTGAGATCTGAGCATGAGATGAGACATAATCTTCATGTAACCCAAATAACAAACATAAATAAATCCAGATTCCAAACTACTTCTACGTCTGTGAAATCATTCGAGTTTTGATTCTCACCTGAAACCCGGGACCAGAACTAGGCTTGCCGTACCAGGCTCTACTGGAAACGGCCAGAAGTTTCTAACTTCTGTTTTATTATAATATCTAGCTTCCAATTTCCAAATCACAAAAAAGTGAAAAAAATCAAGTCAAGTTCATCTCCTTTATTCGAAGCACCTTATGAGCTTTTAATTACAATTTGTGCAAAACACAAATTTAAGATTTGTCTTCTAATATGTTACTTATCAAACAAATACAGCTATTTCGGTCTCATCTATATTCTTCATATTTCTTCTGTTGTCGAGTGATATTTTGTTTTAATCGGAAGAAAGCTTGTGACTACCGAGGATCCGTCGCTCTCTGATGTTCATGGGTAGCGGCATGTCGAGACTTCAGCCGTATGTTAATTGCGTCATAATGGTGCTTGCGGCTTTAATTAACAGCATCTTTACAGCAGTTGATTGATTCTTCTAAAATCAAGAACGTCTGAGCATTCTGTAATGAAAAAATTTCCCCTGCTTTCCTCATCTTCCAGATCATCAAGAAGCTGTTGTTCCAACTCCACTCTCACAGAAGGAAATTTTATTTTCGATCTCGTCAGAACGAGTAACCGCGGTCTTACGACTGTTGCTAGAAGCTGTTAAACAGCTAGCATATAGCGGAAGATTCTCCAGCAAATCAGAAAATGGTATAAGAACGTCGTGATCCCTTCAAAACACGAATCCAGGACATATTTTGAGTTATTTGTTTAGATTAAGATGAAGAGCTTGCTGTTGTCAGATTTGCATACGAAAAACTTCAGTAGTAATGGAACGGATACCTTAAGATCCTGTGTCGTTACAAAATACGCAGCAGCGCTGGAACAATTCAGCCAAGATGCTATCCCGTTCAACCACCAGCATTTTGGTCTGCTTATTCCAAAGGTGGACGGCATAAGTTTCAAGCTGCAGTTCCTGTAGCTTAGCTGCTTTCCACTGGCGCTCCATTTCATGCTTTGGAGACTGGAACCAGCTCCCGATTTGGTGCCAGGTTGCTGGATAGAATGCCTTCGGAGGGAGAGTTGTGAGGTTGAAGGAATTTGTATTCTTGATCTTCTGTATAACTCTGCTGACAAGATAAGGTCCGTTGTGACCCCACTTGCTTCCGTCAAATTGACTTGTAAAATCTCGTATGAGTTGCAGAAGAACAGGATGACTTTCATCAAATATGAGAACTGCATTGTTGAGGCGATTCCACTGTCCAGATGCGTCGGTGCTTTGAGCTCCGATACTATTTGACAGATTGGAAAAATCTCTTAAGGCGATCACATCTGTGTCAACGTAGATGCCCCCGAATTTGAACAAAATAACTAGGCGTAGTAAATTTGAAAGATTTTGACTGAGAGAGATACCTCCCGGATCTACTTGGCCTTCCTTAAGGCGTCTGAACCAGATTTCTGCTGAGGTATTTTCGAGAAGAGATGGCACATCCGGAGCAGCTGCCATTATGTGATATCCGGCGTCAATGAACGGCCTCAGAATGCAATCCCCGCGCTCTGTATCTAGTGATCGAGAGACGATGACCACGCAGGCCAATGGATGGAACTTAAAGATACTTTCTATACAGATGCGTTCACGAGGACCAAAGGTGGAGGCAGGAGAAAACCAGGTCATAAAAAAGCGAGCGGAACATCTGCAAGATACAAAGAAATCTTTCAAACGATGGGAAAATTGCTTGGTTCTATGATCTGTGATCTGCATTATTCCGATCTTTTCCCAATTCAACTTTAACATTTCTCTGCGATTTCTGGCTTTATGAATCCGAGAAATTCTCTGCAGCTCAACAGAATCTAAATCTTCCGCTGTATCCGGTGAAGATCTAGACTGGTCTGCATAACATTTTGGAGCGTATTCAGAATATTGTGTTAGGACTTTGTTTTCATCTTCAGAGCTGGTCTTTGATAATTGCATTGCTTGCCACTCGGAAAGGATTACACCAGCACTCTGATCGCTTTCTACTTCCGTCTCCATATTTTCAATTGGCCGTTCACTTGCATGATCTCTAGCTAATATCTCCATTGTCAGACTTGACATTTGTGTTGACTCCTGGGCTTCCTCAAAAGGACTCATTTCTCCAGCCCTATCGTCATGTTTTCTAATTTGTTTGTTTTCTTTGATTTCTCTTTGTAGACTACCCTGTGATATCTCAGTAACTGCCCGTTTATCTTCATCGGGCTTCTCGGAGATCGAGAGAGGACTGACTAGAATAGATTTATCTTTGTCCTTTCGTACTTCATCAACAATCAGCTTAGTTTCATTATTTGTTTTCAAAGTTACCTGTTCATGCAGTCTTAGTACTCCGCTCGAAGGGTTGTGAATTTGCATGAAATATGACGCTGGTGCAGGATCGACATTTTCGATCTTAGCATGCGCATAGTTGTTGGTTGTGGGTGATTGGCGTACTGGTCTGAATTCCTGGGGATTCGAAGATACAGAAAAATAAACGATGAACGTCCTTGTAAAGATCAATGCAATAAGTCCAGCGAACGCTATATACAGTTCTTTTAAAGATCTTCTCGAAATTGCTCCATAGCAAAATCTGGTAAGTGACATATTGGATGATTTTCGTGTCTTGCGAAGCGGAGGACCAAGATTGTGCTTGATAACTAAAACCTGATTGATAATTCATAGATGAACTTCAAGCCGGCTATTAAATAGATAGTACATGCAACAACGAGATTAACAGTAGACAAACGCTCCTGATCTAGGATCTTTGTTTGCGCCGCCAGATCCATTGTATCTTTTGAACGAATTACTAAGCTTAGTATAAAAGCATACCTACCCAATTCGCAAACTGTCATTTAAGAAACCTGTAGCAAAACCAAACTTAGAATCCATAGCGGAATGCACATTGCGTTGGTACATACTCATCGGTTACAACTTACAAGTCCATACCATTGAGATCATAGTATCAACATTCTAGAGCATTTTGTATCTCAGGCTCTATGCTGTGTGTACCAAGTAGTACCACGTTTTTCTAAATTTTGAAACTGAGCATTCAAGTAAGTACTGTTCATTTGTCAATAATACTGCTGGTGACTTGTCAGAATCAGAATTCCTCCCAGCACCTGGTTACAACTACGTCATCCAATTAGAGTAATATAATCCCAACCAATTGATTATCCGATGATAATTGTCCTCAACCCGCCATATTTACACCAAATACTGTTAGCAATAACACAAGATTTTCGGTTTGATCCTGTAAAGTTTGCTCCGATTACTGATCACACTAAAGCCCACCTCTTCTTCCACCTCATCCATTACGGGACTATTGAGTTCTGATCTCATTGCCATTGCTCTCAAAATCCTTGTCTGCTTTTCTGATTTCTTACCACTTAGTAGTACTCTACACAGCCTGTTAATTAAAAAAGGATGAATAACTTCGAGGTCGTTGGGCTGGCTGTTCTTGCACGTCTCATCCTCCCTCCTGCCATTGTTCTTTAACAATTAACCCAAAGATTAGTGCGTCTCTTTGAATATTCCACAGCCCCCTGGGTATGTCGATTAACAGTGCCCAGTGAACTAGCAAACTGCAATAGATTTGTGTCTCTTTAGTGCACTTGGGTGGGGCTGGGGATACTGAAAGTTGAACCGCTCCTTCTTTGCAGATGGACCCACGTCTCACATCAAAATGGCCACCCATTTGGGAACATTTATTAAACCTGATATTAAGGCATAAAGGTAGGAAATAATTGAATCATTTTCAAGTTTAAACTTTTATGGGCCAATCCGTATGAATCTTACTTTACAGATTTTTCTCAAAATTTCAAAATTTGGTGATTTAGAATTTTATTTTATCTTTTGGAGTTTGCAATAATCCACAAAGAGGTGAGTTCTATACGATTTTGATGATTGACATTTTGATGTATTAAGTTTATAATCTTCCCACAAGGCTGGACCAAAAGGTGATGGGTTGATTAGGAATTACGTCTTCGTTTTTCAGCTTTGTAGTGAAAGCCAAAATCTTTTATGATGATTTCCTACAAGTTGAGGTTCACTCCTATGTGAGTTTGAGCATTAAAATGAGCTTTCGTTTTTTCTAATTCTCCCAATATGCAATCTTTTTGTTTTTTTGTGTCAATCTAATTCCATTAATGTGGAAGAATGACTGAACAATTTTGATCGGTATTTTCAATGGTACAATGGAGATAATCTTAATGCAATTAATCTTTTGGCATTGTACTTCAATGGATCAATGAAAGATTAGTGGAAACAGGTTTTTGAAGTTCGTACAAAAGATTAAAACAATTTTAAGAAGTTTGCACAAGTATCTTTAGTATATGAATTCCAAACAATAGTGTTTTCTAAAAAAACATCATCGGTATTTCAATATAATTGTGACTATTCTGTAGACTTTTTCACATTTCTTTGATGGACTTCAACCACATTATATCATGTTTGATGTGAAAGCATTCTTACCCTCACATCCATCATTAAACCAATCATGACATATGTATTATAATGTAAATGCAAGACAGAAGAAGAACTTATAGTTCAAAAGAGTGAGAAAGACAAAAAAAAAAAAAAAAAAAAGAGAAATTAATCCTCTCATAAATCAGCACAACCATGTTACTGATAGTCCGGTCCACAATTGAATGCCAAAGAGATTTTATTGGTGACCATCAATTTATTTTAGAAGATGAACAAGATCTTACCCATCAAGAAAAAGGACCCTATAAGAAATGTTATGTAGAAGAGAGAGAAATGGTAATAAGTAACTAGAATACCATTTCTTATTTTTTTTTATGCATATGCCTGAATGACTTCAATGCAAATGAATATCTCTTATTCTACTCACATCAAACGTCCCCAGTGCTTAACCATAGTTAAATGTAATTCTCGAAACATCAAAATATTCCCTCCCAATAGTTGGGAACATTCAAAAATTCAAAAACATACTTGCATTTCATAAATATGGCTCCCATGTACTGATGACTAAGCTTTATCATCTTTATGTGGGTTTTTCACTAGAGTATGCTTTGCTTAGAAAAAAACTCAAAAGATCCAAAATTATTAGCTTCTAATATGATCCATTATAGGGAGGAAAAGCTAAAGCATTTAGATTTATGGTCATCATGAACATTATATCATATTGATCGATATTCATTATAACATCTTGATTTTCATTCGTTAACTCAATGGATAATTTATATGTGTCATAGGAAAGATGGTCTTTTAGGTTACTATGAGAATTTAAAAGCCCATGGTGATGCAACGAATATATTTTATAGAAGATGAATTAGAAAAATATCAAAGGAATATAAAAGAAAAACATATAAAGTTGAAAACTTGTCTGGAAGAAATTGAGATCCTCAATAAAGATATTCAAATGTTATGGTCTTTTTTACGTGATTTTACAAGTAGTAATGATGAGATAAAAGTTGCATTTCAATCCAATGGCGTATTTCATATTTGTCTCTAGTTAAAAATACGGATTTGCTACATAAAAAGGCAAGAAGTAACAAAAAAAATAGATTGGTAACAAGAGATATTTGTGATCTTTCATCCAAATGAGATCACCAAAAAAGAAGGATATGTGCGTTCAAGTAAGTTCTAGCTTAATTGTATCGAAATTGTTTAAACTTTTTTATGTAATGCAATCACTAGTTCTATTAGTTATTTATTTTCACTTTCTTGAATTTTAGCAATGTGTTGCAATCAATACAATGTGTGTCCAAATCTTTACTAACTACTTTTTGAGCATGATATTTGCTCTGCAGATCTACATTGGTTGTTGAAGACCATTTGACTAATGAGATGTGCATTGAAAATTCATTAGGTTCTAATATTTTAACTTGTAAGTCAATAAAATCAATGTTAAACAATAATAGAATGAAAAAAACTAAGGCTTCCATTACTGATAGCATTATGAATGAAGTTGGAAAAATACTCGACATTACATTAGTTTAGGGGGCATGTGGTTTTTCTAGCATCAGAAGAAAAGCATATGCCAAGATGATTAAGAAAACACTTGCACAAGTATGAAAAAGTTTCCAATCCCGAGACCGTTTCATCTTAAAAGAAAAAGAGTGTATTACATCCTTCCTCAATATCCTTGGTTAGTTTGGAATGCTTGAGACACGTTGAACCAAGACATGCCAAAAATAGTGTGTATTTCATTTCCTATATATGAAGTATATTGCTCGAAGAGAAAATCTCTACCTTAAGTTTATTGACATTAATCAGTTACTAATATTCATGATAAAATTTTATGGTCACAAATGTGAATGTGAATAGCAAGTTGATAGTTGTTCTTAAGTTAGATGAATCTAAAATTATAAAAGGACAAAAGATGGAGAGAGTTAGTCTTACAGTCTTGAGTGGAGCACTTTCAAATTTAGAACATTCAGAAGGCCTCAATTTTAGTGTTCAATCAGATAATGATATCTGGTGGTTGGCAATTTTTCAAGTATAGCTGATCTTTTACAAATTCTATATGGATAATATTCTCTATGTTGATATTATGATAAAAGATAAAACAATTCTTATAGGTGTTGAAAGAAGACCGTGATATTCTCTCATGGATATTTAGTAGAACATCTTATCCTACTATCATCAAAAATCACGTAAATATTTATGAAAAAAAAAATTCAAAAATTGATATGCAAATTATATAGAAAACAACCAGTGAATTTGTTGATGTAGTTCAAAGTGCATGGGAAGCATATCACATAACACACTATACGGCAAGCTTTATTTGTTGTATTATTGGAGACAGTTTTTTGCCACTAATTTAAATACTTTTGCTGTTGAATTAGATTTTACTTTTATGAAATGCAACACATATTAAGACATCATTCAACATTTTTTGTAAAGAATTGTGGAAGTCTCAACATATGATCATCACAAGAAATAAAAAAATTTCATATGCAAGCAAGAGTGGCATTTCATACAAGTACACAACCTGGGAGAACCAGCACAAATAACAATTATACTTTGCAATTTTTCCAATGGTTTTACACGAGTGCAAATTTGTTACAATATAAAATTGACAAATTTTTAAAATTTTCAAAAAGCATATAGATTTATACAAGCCACTAAATAATAGATATACATAAATCTTTTGGTATATTGGGATGTAATATAGTACAAAGTATCTGAAATTCTCAAAATCTATTCCATCTTGGACACTCTTTTCAATGAAAATTGCAACTACAACATACGTTGCAAAATGTGATGATCCATATCCTAAAATTTTAAGTGCAATAATTTTTCTAACAAATATTATAATATGCATATTATAATAGTATAACATATTATAAAATTATATCCTCCAAGAAAATGAGAAAGGGCCTTGATAGCTATAATTATTGTCTCACCATGTGGATGAAAGCAATACTTATCTCAAAAAAAAGAAAGTTATAATAGATGCATCAAAACCCAAGAGTTTTTTGCGTACTTTCTTGGCACCCATGATCCATTGTCATCTTTCTCATTGACAAGCAGCACATAGCCGATTGAGGAGCACAGTTTCCTTGATGGCACCATGTGTTGTGTAGAAAGCTATCTTGTTAAAAATGTGTGTAACTAAAACTTTAACACATTGAATTTTTTGGCGCAATTGCTTAATCTAGTTAACCCAATAAACCATGACTTGACAAGACATTTACATTAAAGCTATATCAATTTTCATTTTAACCCGACATAACCTTCTGTCATTTTAATTTTTAATCCGGATGGGCCCCGTCTCTTCAGGCAGTGAGCTGGAAGGGCAAGCCTCAACATCCAATAGTATTCTCCCATGCTGCCCAACAAAACATTTAAAAAAATATCAATCATTTTGTACTCCTGGATGATGAAAAAAATCAATACAAACAGTGAAATAGACATTTCGGTATGCTGAGTTTGGAATGAAACCATTCTCAATAAGAAATGCATTGATTTTGGGACCAGACCATGGGTGACTGCTTTAGCCCATAGAGTGTTTTGTGAATTTTACATACAAGGTATTGCTTACCTCTAACTCCATATCCCTCTAGTTGTGAAATATAGATTTTAACTTCAATGGTCCCATTGAGGAAAGCGACCTGGACATCCATTTGATGGACTTTGAGATCTGTTGCGGCTGCAAAGGAAAGTAATAGTCGGATCGAAGCATGTTTGACAATTGGGCTGAAGGTCTCGGAATAATTCAGATCTGGAATTTGGGAATAGCCTTTGGCGACCAGCTTGGCTTTGTATCAATTTAGCCTTTCTTCGTCATCATACTTCGCCTTGAATATCCATTTGCATGGAATTGAATTTTGACTCTTTGGTAGCTCAGTGATTGTCCACGTTTGATTCTCTATCAGAGAATCAAATTTTGTGTCCATCGCTACTTTCCATTGATATCAGCATCAGCTGTAGACATTGCCTCTGAAATTGTATTTGGTTCCTGCACAAAGTAGCAAGCTGCATCATCAATAAATCGGGATGGAGGTTGTCTGGGTCGATTCGACCTTCTTGGCTAAATTTTGACCCCCTGATGTGATTCGACCCGTTGAGGTTCTGACTCATTTTTTTAGTCAATATCAATTTTTTGGTTTTCAATCTTGGAGCTATTTTCGTACATGGATCAAAAATTTCTTCGATAATTGGATCGAAAATTTCGCGAGCTTTTCCCTTGTGGTTGATAAATTGATCTTCCACAAAAAATGACATATCTACTGGTGTATGCCTTCTGGGTGTCCAGATTGTAGAGCTTGTATGCCTTGTGATTTGGAAAATAGCCAATGAAAATCAATTTTTTGCTTATGTCATCCAGCTTATTTCTTAGATCAGCAGGGATCGAAGTGTAAGCAATACAACTAGATACTCTAATATTTTTGAGTGATGGTTTCGATCCTGTCCACACCTCATAAGTTGTCTTGCCATTCAGGGCTTTGGTTATGGATCGATTTTGCAGATAGGCGGCATAAGTAACAACTTCAGCCTAGAATTTCTTTGGAAGAGAGGAATGGGCCAGCATACTCTTGGCACTTTTGATGAGCGTCTGATTCTTCCTTTCAACTACACCATTGGACTGAGGTGAGTAGCTAGTTGTGAATTGTTGATGTATTCTGTTGGTCTTGCAAAACTCCTTAAGTTCTATGGAGATAAATTCTCCCCCTCCATCTGTGTGTAGAGCTTTGATATTTCTCTAGGTCTAATTTTCAGTAGACACCTTAAACTCCTTGAAGAACTTGAAAGTATCGGATTTGTTCTTCAGAAAATAAGTGGCAAGCCTTCGAGAGAAGTCGTCAATGAAGGTTAGGAAATAGAGAGCTCCCCCTGTGGAAGCAGTCTGCATCGGGCCACAAATCTTGTTGTGTACAAGATCCAGCAAATCTCTAGAAGTATGAACTGTATCAGAAATGAATGGACTTCTAGCATGTTTGTTGATTATACAACTTTCACATAGAGAATTCGATTTGTTAATTGAAGACAGATCTTGTACTAAATTCTGATTTGAGATTTGATGAATACTATTGAAATTGAGATGGTCTAATATGAAATGCCAAATAGTGGAAAAAGTGCTTGTTGGACAGAAAACTAAATCCCTGAGATAATCGCAAAGCTGCCAGAGGACTGATCTTTGACAGATCTAGCCTCAGTAGATCTGGCAAATTCTAAGATGAAGATTTTTGGTTGGAAAACAAAGGGATTTGCAAGTTATACAGGTTGATTTTTGGAAATCTGAGTAGGATCAGAGTAGAGGTGATAGGCTGAAAGATAATGTTTTGTTAAGGGTGCAAACAAACAGGCGAATTCTGATATACATGTTTGATGACAAAAAATGTCAGTTGGATCACTTCTTTCAAAGAAAATGCCAAAGTTGACATTGTTGTTTCTCCCCCCTGTCTTGATAGGTTGCTCAGCAACTCTTGTAGGACCTAGAGAGAAAATGGCGCCAATGTAGGAAGAAAATCTATTTATGCGGTGGCCAAATCTATCCATGGTTGTAGTATAGTGATAGACAGGTTGTCCACTTCCTAAGATCTACATAAAAGCTTACAAATGAAGTAAAGAGTATGAACAAAAAGGAGAGCACCAAGGCTTCCCAATTGGTGCTCGAAACTAAACTTAATCTAAGGCTCCCAACTCACCAAGAACCGCTAACTAAGCTATAACTTTCTAAGGCTTCCCAACTAGCAAGGTGTTTAATCTAAATCCTATCTAACACCCAAAGGGAGACGAAATAGTAATTACGGCTAACTAAAGGATAAGCAATAAAACATGCCACAAAAACCTATGACAAAGAGGCAAGAGGAGACTTGAGCACCTTCCCTCAAGCTATTCACCTTTCAAAGGGAACACAATGAAATAACAAGATGATCACAAGATGGCAATTTGTCATAATCTCAAAGTGTTATTTACAAGGGAAATGCCTCTCTTCTTATAGCAAGAAGGGCCTTCCATAAGTTTCCACTAACTTATGGGATTAGACTTCTAACTTGCCATTCTAAGGCTTCACAACTTATAACTTAGAAAGCTTAAGTCTCTAAACTTAGAATCTTTTATTTCTAAGCTTAAGTTTCTAGCTTAAGTTTTTAGCTTAAACTTCTAACTTAGAATTTTAGAATTCATTTAAGTTTCTACCCATGGTCCTGTAACACACATGCCATGTCAGAAATTTATTAATAAGTATTCACACGTGGACTTACAATACACATGCCATGGTGTTTCATTTCTCTTTTTATACTTTGTTGCTAACATTAGATTTTATGGAGATGCTGCAAGATTCTAAAGATTCATAGCTTATGACATGATTGTACTTTACTGCACCTAGAGGGATGAAAGTAGTGTTGAATTCACACATGTGGGACACCCTACACATGTACTTTTGATCTCCTAAGCCCAATAATACCATAAAGATCAAACTAGCATTGATTGTCAATAGGAAAGCTTATCATACAAGAAATATTATTGTGTTACAAGCAAGATCTGTCAACAAAACATGAAACTAAGTACAATAAATGCCTCAACTCAGCTAGAGAGAGAATATGAAGGTTCAAACTCGAGTAGAGAGAGAGGGCACAAAGAGCTTAGTCTCCAAATTTGCATTATACACGAATTTCATCATCTTCTCAATGAGAGTACATCACATATATATAGATCCATGGACTCTCCTCCTACTTTGAGTTGAATTGGAGCTATGAATCCACCTCTCAAGCTATCTAGACTTATTCAAGCCACCTCAATATGTCTAATTGTGCCACCTAGTATTTTCATGCATTAAATGTGGCATGCAAAGTACAAATGGCAATTCCTATGGTAGCTTGAGTTTCTACTTCTACCTACCTTGAATATTTTACTCTAAGATGGATCTTTACTAAGCCAAAAGAGCTCAATGCATCTTTGGCATTTTTAGGACCCCTTCTTACAAATTAGATAGATTTTTCCAATATTTCAACACTCCTCCTAAAAATGTATCTAATGTGGATCAAGCATCGATCTTGAGATAAGACCAAGATTAGATCTATGCTTTGAGAAGGCACTTTTGCAAAGTGGCTTTGTGAGAAGATCAGCAATACATGAAGATGTGTCGACATGTTCCAAGTTGATTTCACCTCCAATCAGCTTTTCCCTTACAAAATGGTGTGCCACTTCTATATGCTTGCTTCTTGCATGAAAAATAAGATTGTTTGCAAGAGCTTGGGCCGATATGTTGTCACACTTGATCAAGGGAAGATCATCCTATTTGATGCACTTTAGCTCCATGATTAACCTCTTGATCCAAATGCACCTCTTTAGTTGTTGTAGTGAGTGCTTTGTACTCGGCCTCACAAGATGATAGAGATATGGCATCTTGCTTCTTTGAAAGCCAAGACACAAGATTGCCTCCAAGAAAGATAGTATATGCATTAATGGACTTTCGATCCATTTTATCACTTGCAAAATCGGAATCCGAATAGCCAACAATGGTTAGATCTTCATTCTTGTACAATAAACCATAATCTTGAGTAGAAGATACATATCTTAGAACTCTCTTGGCCATCTTCCAATGTTGGATCTTAGGATCTTGCATAAATTGACTCAATTTGTGCACACAATAGCTCAAATCGGGTCTAGTGATATAAGCCAAATTAAGGAGCCTATAAGACTCCTATAAAATGTGATGTCCTCGAAGGATCTTCCATCACCTTTAGTAGGGCCTTTTACATGTTGCTCCATGGGAGTATCTATGCCTTTACAATTTTGCATATTGAATTTTCTCAACATAGGAAAGACATATCTAGATTGACAAATAAAAGCATACTCTTCATGAAAATCAATCTCTAGGCCTAAAATGTAATGGATCTCTCCTAGATCTTGCATTTTAAATTCTCCTCCTAATGCATCCTTAGTTTCTTGAACTAGCATCAAACAACTTCCACTAACAATAATGTCATCTACATAGATTAGAAGAATGACAATATTACTACCATCAAACTTTAAATACATAGAAGGATCATAGTCACTAAGCACAAATCCTAATGAAAGTAGAAAGTTTTTGAGTCTTGAATACCATGATCTAGTTGCTTGCTTCAAGCCATAAAGACTTCTAAATAACAAACACACCTTAGATTTATCCTTGGTGAATCCTTGAGGTTGTTCCATGTATATCACCTCCTCAAGATAGCCATTCAAAAAAGCATTGGAGACATCAAGTTGATACAATTTCCACTTAAAAAATAAGGCAAGAGAGATTATGATTCTTATTGTCACCATCTTTGCTACAGGAGCAAAGGTTTCTTCATAGTCAAGGCCATATATTTGTGCAAAGCCTTTAGCACATAATCTTGCCTTGTACTTGTTGATGGAGCCATCATGATTGTACTTGATCTTGAACACCCACTTGCATCCAATGATGCATGTTAGGTGGTGGATCCACTAGCTCCCATGTGTGGTTGGTGATCAAGGCATCATATTCAATCTTCATGGCCTCATACCAGTCCTTGGTATTGAGGGCTTCTTGGACATCTTTGGGCTCCTCATGAGAAACAAAATAAGCATAAGTGGAATCAAGGTCCACTTGTTTTCCTTTGTCATCATAAGTGAGCCTCTTAGGCTCGGATCTCTCCCTCATGGATCTTCTAGGAGTGAAAATCCGAGGACTTTCATCTTCAAATCTCAACTCCTCCATATGTTGATTGTCTTCAATAACAAAAGGTGATAGATTTTGAGGTTGCTTGATCTCGGCCCCTCCAATATTGGATTTTTCTTCTTCATGAAAAACTGCATCTATACTTTCAATTACTTTAGAAGTAGAGAGCATGTAGATTCGATAGGCTTTCTTGTTGGATGAATATCCAACCATTACTCCTTTGCTTGCACAAGGATCATCCTTCTTTCTCGTTTCCAAGGGAATATGGACAAAGCATATGCATCCAAATACTCTAAGGTGATCAACCTTAGGTTTCTTCAAATAAAGTGCTTCATATGGTGACTTTCCTTCAAGTGCAAATTGAGGGAGTCAATTGCAAAGATAGTTTGAACAATTGATGGCCTCACCCCAAAAGTCTTTTGGCAAGGATGCCTCAATTCTAATGGTTTTGGCACATTCACACAAGGTTCTATTCTTTCTTTCAGCCACCCTATTTTGAGATGGTATATGCACAAGGAAAGTCCATTTTAATGCCTTCAAGCTCACAATAATCATGAAATTTACTGGAAGTGTACTCACCACCTCCATCACTTCTAAGAATCTTGATTCTGTATGAAAATTGCTTTTCAACTAGAGCTTTGAACTTTAGGAAATAGTCAAACACCATAGACTTTGAAGCTAGAAGATATAACCAAGTAAATCTTGTGAAATCACCAATGAAAGTTACAAAGCAAGTAGCACCACCCTTGCTCTTTGAAGATGAAAAGTGCACATCTGAGTGTATGAGCTCCAATGGATGTGTAGTCTTAATAGATGACTTTGAAAAAGGCTTCTTATGAGACTTAGATATGGCACAAGCCTCACATGGCTTAAAATTCTCGGATAAGATTAGGCAAGCCAATAGCTTTGGCTTTCTTGACCATGGACACCATAGAACTATAGTTAGGATGCCCCAACCTTCTATGCCATAGTTCCTCCAAAGAAATATGAGAAGCAAAAGCACCATCACAAGAGTTAGCATACTCTTTGGAATCAAGCTTGTAGATTCCACCATATCTAGACCCAAATGCAAGGATCTCATCATGCTTCTTGATTCTACATTTATCAACATTGAAATTCACATCTAGTCCACTATCAAACAATTGCCCAACACTAATAAGCTTTTTTGTTAACTTAGGAACAAAAAGTACTTTAGACAAAGAAAGAACTTTTGATGATGAAAGCTTTAAGGGAATGGTCCCTATGCCTTCAATAGCACACTCATGATCATTTGTCGTGTAGATGGACTTCTTGGCCCCTTCATAAGGTGTCATGGATGAAAAAGAACGCATGGAGCTACACATATGTGAAGAAGCTCCACTGTCGATGTACCACGAACCATCTTTCTTGAAAGGTGATGAAGAAAAACTCAAGACCATAAGGGATCCCTCTCCATCACTTGCATGAGCATCTTCCTTCTCTTCATTGGAAATGATGGCTTGCTTGAATTGACTCTTCTTCTTAAAGCAATTGGTGGCATAATGCCCCTTCTTGCCACAAAAGAAAAACTTGATGTTTTTCTTCTTCTTCTTGGATGTGAAAGCTTGAGAGGACTCATCCTCTTCTCCTTTCTCCTTGGAAATAAGATTGTTCTTGCTTGAAGAGGGTTGGTGTTGATTCTTACTTCTTGTCTTGTGCTTGTCTTTGGTAAAGAGGGCTTTACCATCAATGTTGAGAGACAGTCTTTCCATTTTCAAGAGTTTATACCCTTATCTTGATTCTTCAGAAATGAGCACACTTTGGAGTGCTTCCAAACTTGGTAGCTCCTCCTTAATGGCATAACTTTGAACAAGGTTGTCATATTCCTCCTTTAACCCATTAAGTATGACTTGAACAAGTTCATTTTGGTTGATGGAGTCTCCTATGCATGACAATTCTCTATGGAGGTCTTTAACTCTCATTACATAAGCTGAAGCACATTCATCACTTCTCTGTACACTTTGAAAATTTTGGTTTCTTAGTGTTAGAAGTCTAGAAGTATTTTTTGCCTCATAGATGGACTTGAGAGTATCCCAAGCATCTTTGGCATTAGTACAAGCACCAATTTCTCTTAAGATGTCATTCGAGACATTCATTTTAATATAATGCAGAGCCATCCTAGCTCTTTTTTGTACTTTGGAATTTCTTGAGAAATTTGTGGTTCTTCTTCAATACCAAGTACAATATCCATCACATCTTGTAGAATTAAGACAGATTCCATCCTAACCTTCCAAATTGAGTAATTGGAGGTTGACAATCTTTCACTTGCTTCTAATAGAAAGACACCCATTGAAGTCATAAAGAATGATGGAAATAAAAAAAGATGGATGAAAAAAATTGCTTATCTTCTCACTATAGGAACCAATCAAGGGTAAAAAACCAAATCCTACGTAAGACCAAGCAAAAAAAATATGAGATAGATCTCACTAGCTTGACAATCTCTCTAAAACAGGATTTGAATCATCAAAAAAGATGAAGTATGGCAAAAGTTATGGTTCTCTGAATTTCACATGTGTGAAATACTCCAAAAAATGTCAAATTGACTCAAATACAATCTATTTGTATGAAACAATTTCCCTAGAACCTATAAGTTTTGTCTAAATCACATATAGATGAGATTGGTCAACTTTTGGATGATTTTTGTGATCATTCAAGCAATAAATGACATGTACTCACGATTTGCCACAGGTCTAGGCGCCCTACCTATGACTATTCAAAAGCTTATTACTTTTGATTGGCTTATCCAACTGTCATGATTCAAATTGCATCAGATTCTACCATTTCTAGCTTTCTAATGGGCCAAATTGCATGAAATTTGGATCTAAGTTGAGAGAGAACCACCAAACTGAAAATGGGCGGATTTCACACATGCCTGCACCTGAAATTCTGTACAGTACCTGATCTAGACCATTCAAAGTGGTTTGAAGTTCTAAATCACCAAAAAACTGCAAACTAGCTAGAAAGTAGAACCTAGACAATTCCTAGCATGAAATCTGATCAAATTTGCAAACTTTTTGATTAGATTTGCTTGTAAATCTTAGGTAGGCTCTGATACCATGTTGAATTCACACGTGTGCGACGCCCTACACATGTACTTTTGATCTCCTAAGCCCAATAATACCATAAAGATCAAACTAGCATTGATTGTCAATAGGAAAGCTGATCGTACAAGAAATATTATTGTGTTACAAGCAAGATCTGTCAACAAAACATGAAACTAAGTACAATAAATGCCTCAACTCGGCTAGAGAGAGAATATGAAGGTACAAACTCGAGTAGAGAGAGAGGGCATAAAGAGCTTAGTCTCCAAATTTGCATTATACACAAATTTCACCATCTTCTCAATGAGAGTACATCACATATATATAGATCCATGGACTCTCCTCCTACTTTGAGTTGAATTGGAGTTATGAATCCACCTCTCAAGCTATCTAGACTTATTCAAGCCACCTCAATATGTCTAATTGTGCCACCTAGTATTTTCATGCATTAAATGTGGCATGCAAAGTACAAATGGCAATTCCTATGGTAGCTCGAGTTTCTACTTCTACCTACCTTGAATATTTTATTCTAAGATGGCTCTTTACTAAGCCAAAAGAGCTCAATTCATCTTTGGCATTTCTAGGACCCCTACTTACAACATTAGATAGATTTTTCCAATATTTCAACAAGTAGGACCAGTCACATGTGCAATCATAGAAAAATAATGCGACAAGGGAGGGAATATAAGACAAGAAGAAAAGATTGAGAAAGAGAGAGTTTGACAAGATTATTGAATGGAAAAAATTCAAAAGAAGCAAGTGTAGAAAAACTATGAGTTGGACAAGATGAAGATGCTTGCAGTGGGAAGAGGAAGGCAACATTTGGGGAAGGTGGGGAAGGGGGGGGGGTGTAGCAAAAAAATTGCTAAATTTGTGATGTGTTGATGGTAGCTTTCACAAACTAGGAGTATAAAGAGCCCCAAGTTTTGATGGTGGTGGCAGCCCCATGCAAAGGATTCAACAATGATGTGATAAGGTGGACCAAGAGAACCTATTATTCTGAATAGGAAAGCCATGGTCATGGTGAGAGTTAGCTTGCATAGAAATTGCTAGAATAGGAGCACATAATGGCCCACCTTTATCTTTCATCACTAGTGCTAGTAGAGAGTTTGTCAAGTATGCCACCAAAGCACTAGAGATTTGCCATATCTAGAAGGCGTTGGCCACAAAATCTAAATTAAGATACTACAATTCTTTGTTTTCATGAGTTGAGCAACTACAAATAAATTTCTCAAAGTGAGCAATCTTAGTGTATAATATTTCAATGGACATATTGAAACTCCATTCATTATAGTTGGGCAAAGTCAAAAGAAAATGTATACTATGGGAAATTCAAATCAACTAACTTTTGTACTAGAGTCTAAACATTGACAAGCTAGCTACCCATTCAACATTACCTACTCACCTAGAGTCTAGTTTGTGGGTGGTAGTTGAACACTTGGAAAGATGTGCCTAAGCGTGGAAGATATGACTATAAAGGTTGGTCTACAAGCAATCTCATTTGATATAAAGTTACAAAAACAAGGCCTTTCGAATCACATGCAAGATCTTCCTTATATGGTACAATATATTCATCAAATCTAAGTGCAATTGTCTAGACTATGAATTAATGATGGTCGAAGAAAAAGTGGCTATAGACTTCCGTAAAGTAATGCATAATTGTCTACCTATTTGGTCTTAGTTTTTTAGTCTCGGCTTTAAATTTTAGATATTCTATATGTAATTTTCAAGATTTGAGCAAATTCTCAATAGAAGTTCCAAAAATTGGACACTTTCATTTTTTGGGTTTATTGAATTCAATTTTGTCTCTTAAAAATTCAATGTTTTTGGTAAAGTTTTAAAATGAATAAGTTTTTGCCCAACCAAATAAGAGGGTAGGGTAGTCCTCCAACAAGTGGTGATGAGTTACTTCCTTTCCTCTCCTCCTCTCCTTACACTGCTTCATGTACAGTCCTCCAAAAAGTGGTGAGTTGTGGTTAGAACTTCCTTTTCTCTCTTGACATTAGTATGCATAGTCTTCAAAAAGTGGTGACTTGATTGCTTTCCTCTCTTTACATTCTTCATTTATAGTCCTTCAAAACATGATGAGCTGAGTAGGACTTTTTTTTTCCCTCATTGAGATCATGAGTTCAACTTTAATCTCTAGCTCAATTGCATAAAAAAAGACATACAAGAGAAAACAAAACATTTGTAAGGTCTTTTCAGTGACTCTTATGTATAGAAGAATGGTCTTATAATGTGCACCTTGGTGCTTGGGTAAGGTTTATAAGTGATATTAAGAACATTTATCTAGTGAGTCAGACTTTGAAAATGACCTAAATCACCAATAGATGTTTCTTGGAAGGACCATTTCCTATGCTTAATTTGACCAGAATTTTATTTTTCGCCATGGTACTTGGCCAAATAATTGATTTTCACCAATGTACTAGTACAAAGGGAACAACACTTCAAACCTCCACCTAAGATAATCACTACGAGGAGCACTTAATGTCTTTAAGATATGCTTTAGTCAAACTAAAAATATTCCAATATGCATACACCATAAATATTCGTTGCACCACCAGTAACCATGTGAACCGTGATATTGATTTTTATGCATCTAAAATCAAGTCTTTTCTAATACTACACTTGTTAGAACAAAAATTTTATAGTACTAAAACATAACTATGATGAATCACATATGTAAGAGAATATTCCACATCATAAAAATTTGCATGATTCATTTCCAACCAGATAGTGTAGATGACTAGAAATGTTTTGAAAGTATGATCCAAACATCCCTATATGGTGATGTCTAAGTCATGTGAGACATCATCATTGTGCCACCTTAACGGTCATGTAGATTATTTACATTAGTTTTCAACCATACATGCTAGATTAGAACATGCACTTAGTATTAATCACATTATACTTTTGTACTAGTCATTTAGCACACCATAGTGTACTCTACTGTGTCAAAATGACTAAAGGACCTAAGGTGCCTGTAATGTACTTAATGTGAAGAATTGTCAAAAATTGGCAAATCTAGCTTGATCAAAAACCATGTAGAATAGTGTAAATTGGGTACACAAGTGGGTCCCACACATGTGAGGCCATGATGCCACATGGGAAACCCATCCTAGATTAGGTTAGGTCAAGTCTATAGGGTTGGTCATGTCATTTTGGTAGAGATTCCTAGATTATAGGACCTACACCTAAGTTTAAGGTGAAAATTTGACTAACCAGTCACCTACTAGGCATGACTCTAGGAATTAGGCTAGGGTTGCAAATTAGGAAAAGAGAGCCAAGTTTACTTCCTTATTACATGCTGGAAATCCACCTAACTTCACAAAGGAAGTCACATTTTCTATGTATTCCAAGCTCCCATAGTGAGAAGATAGATTATTTTTGGAGCTCATTGGCAATCTCGAGCTAGTTCACTATGTACATTGAGTTTTTGTGATCCAATGCAACCAAATCGAATTGTACTTGATTCTTTGCTTTCAGGCCGTACTACATCCTGTATTACACACGTGCCAAGTTGGATTTAGTGATTGATCAATGTTATTGATTGTTCTTGCTTGTTGATTGTCAAATTGCCAATCTAGATCAACTTTTTTGTGTCTAGTTTTCTGATAGGTTGTAAAGCAAGCATCCAATCACTCTTGTGGATCTTTTGTAGATCCTTTTATAGTCCTAAAGTATAGCACTTTCACATGGTATCATAGCCAAATACAAGAGCATTAACCATTGATCAAAAACAAATCCATTTTTAGCAAGTTTTGGTGCTAAAAACTAGTATTGAGAGGGCAAGCTAGAATCTTGATTTTGGTGAGGAGATTTGATCCCAAACTTGGTAGGGATCCAAATCCGTACCTGAACATGTATTTATTGCATGATATTCATTTTATCCATAAAAATTCAATTTGTGAGTTCTTGATGAGGAGGTCCTCAATGACAAAGGCTGAGTCATCAAATTGCATGCAAATTGTCCATTCAAGTGTGCATCTCGATTAGTCGATTAGTAGGAGAATAATCCAACAGAAACAACAATCATTTAAAGAATATTTTTGCTTTATGTCCATTCTTGGACAGCAAGCCTAAGAACCATATAAACCTTCATAGAATTAAGTGTAGGTGTTCCATCGCTGGGCAGTAGTGTGTGTTTGCATTTAAAGTATACACAAAAAAGGAGAAGATGGAGCTTGATGTACATCGCTAGATAGAGAACACATCTATCTTGCATTTTGCAATATAAAAAGTGAAGAGAATATGCTAGTTGTCCATCGTTGGACAGAAGCATTCATAAGTGTTTGCTTTGAAGCTAAAAAAATAGCTACAAAAGAGTTCCTACATTGTTGAAAGTGTAGAGGCATTCATATGTATGAGGAGGTGGCTAGTACACAATCGTTGCCTACTAAAAAAAATTGAAGCAATGTAGTAAAGTGACAGTGACGAACAATCATATCTGAACTCCATCCTAACTTTATTCACGTTTTGTTTCGCTTCGATTCGCATCAGTGGTATCAGAGCTTCAAGTCGGTAGTCAAAACTTCTTATAGTCTGATATAGCCACAAAGCTATCAAATCCAAGAGGCAAATTCAAGACAAAGAACCAGTAACAAGTGAGAACACAATCTACAACAATGGCTTCAATAAGCAGTATACAATCAAAGACCTGCACAATCCTTGACTCATCAAGATCTAACTTCCTAGCATGGAAGGTTAAGACCTCTCTTATACTAAAGGGAGAAGGTTTATTTCCCTGGGTAGACGGCACCGAAGAGATGCCTACAACTACATGCAAGGAGCTACACAAATGGAGAGAGAAGAACAACAAGGCAGTAGTCGTGTTGTCATCATCCATCAAAGATAGCCTGACACTTGACTTGACTACACTCTCTAATGCAAGAGAGATAGCCTGACACTTGACTTGACTACACTCTCTAATGCAAGAGAGATGTGGGATACCTTACTCACAAGATTTCAGATAAAATCACGCAGTCATATAGGCAAAAAATTTATGCCTTGTAGCATTGCTCGCCGGTGAGCAATGCTGAGCCAAAAATATCAATGACATGACTGGTTTTGTGTTCATGTTGGGTACATGCACATACATTTTGTTGTTTGGGATTTAGAAACTTCAATAGCTCTTGCAAGGAGTTAATCGGTGAGATGGACTACTTTTGGTTACCTTGAAAATTTATGTACTGTGATCACCACATAAATTTTGTAATTCTAACAATTGGTGAGCTGATTGGACAGTATGGTTTTGACAAGATCACAAGCGAGAATATTTTTGCAATTAGAACAAATGGATGGAGCCGACGTGCCACTTTCAAATGAAACTTTGCCAGAGGATATGAGTATGTGGTATTTGTTTTTTGTCATTTTTTTTAGGTGGTAGCAATGACTTCAATATATGTGACACTTTATTGTTGTTTCTAGGCACTTCATGACATGGGTTTTACAGAACCAATTGATGAGATGCACATTACAGAAATCAAGCATGCCCAAAGGATGTTGAGCTTACACAAGCATCCCAAATGGTTGATGTGTAGAATGACATTGCACACGAGATGGTGACGTTAGAGCCAAGTTTCTTTCCGGCACATACAAGGTGCACAAGACTACAAAAGACGCAGAGTCTGTTGTTCACTATAGATGGACAAACAGGATGGGAAAGATGTTGGGTGTAGTGAACCCTGTGTTGGGGAATGAATGGTTTGAATTGGTGACCAATACTGAAATATCAAACATGGGGATCACACTTGGCCTAGAAAAGCTATATTCCTTGCGTTGTTCTTCAGTTTCAAATGATACTAAATGCAAGTGGTTGAAGTGGTGTATTGGTCCACTGAGCAGTCAATTTGGTATCCTTAAAAGTGACAAAGAATTCAGATTATGGGTTGCCAAAGAAACTTGGCTGGAGTGTTTATTGGAAACATCAAACAAAGTGCTAGCACATTGTATGGCTTTACGTAAGAATTTGAAATTGTTTTTGCAATTTGGATCAATATTTTGTTCCATATCTCAGTCTGATAGTCGATAACATTCCAAGCAATATAGCATTGACCATAATAATCTGTTCTCTCTTATATGTCATGTTCATTGTTGAAAAATAGGAGCCTTATGCAAAATTTTACATTGTTAGGGCCATTGCATATTGATGATGATGAGTCACTAGAAGATAATTTCACATATTTCAAGTTGCAATATAGACGAAAAATGCTTTTTGCTATTGAGTGCGACATGGATTTATCAAAAGGTGACAAAGAGCAACCAGACATAAGGGGAAGTGCAAAAAGAGTTGTACGGAGGTAAATAAAATATTTATTTTTTATTTGTTCAACTAGAGGCAAAATTTGCACACTAAAATTTTGGAGTATAACAATGTTTTATCGTGCATTGCAGGTACATTGCATATCTTGTTAAGAAAGAAAAAGATTGAAAAGATGCCATCGTACTTCAAACTTTGGACACAGAGACAGGATAAAGAGGCTTGTATGTATTGTGATGATTATCATTTATGTGCCAAAAGAAGTCTAAGTGAGTGGGAGAGACCAAACAATCCTTGGTGGATTGATTTTCCAGAAGGTTCTTGCCCAAAAAATGAAATGGAAAGCTATCACATGCATAGCAGCAGAGCTTTGTCTATCCCCCATGTGGATGTTGACATACCACACACGGAAGTTGAGATGGATGCTACATTGGAGACAAGATTGAAAGAAACAGAATTGTCTGGTCTTGATGTAGTGCCTAGACAACGTTTCGTCAGAGTGGGTCGTAAGGGGAAGGAACATGTAGGGGCTTCATCTACGGACCCATATTTGGTTGTGACTTCGAGTGCCAAGCGACAACGTGAGGAATTTGTATTTGCTCAACCTGCACACTACCCACTCACAAGTCATAGCAAGGTTTGTTGAGAATTTTATTTGATAAGTTTGGAACATTTTGTTTTTTCGCCTATCTTGTGTGATTGTGACATATGGTTTTTTTTTTTTTTTGTGGTAGATATTCACTTTGTGTGGAGACATACTCAATATTGCGAAATGTGCTGCTGCTACGACCACTGCAAGTGAGATGCATACCATTTTGTCTCATATGAAGACAGTTTGTGTGGGAACTAGAGCACGACGAGGTAAAAGCATGCAATACAGCGCAGACATGGTTTTGCTAGACTTTCCTACAAGTTTTATCCCAGATGGTTTTGTTGGAAGGGTGCATGTATGGAATATACTTGATGATAGATTGATGGAGGCATTAATGCAATTCGCGTCAGCAATTGTTGATGATGATGGTCTCGTAGTCAGTATTTTAGACAGAGATACCCACATTTGTTAGAGTTGCTAAAACGTTTGGATTGAAGGTGGTGCATCATGCTATTTTACTTCATGAGGCTACACCAACATCAAGAAAAAGTAAACAACCTTCACAAAGTATATATGTTGATGATGAGTGCGAGGAGGAGTAGTGTTAGGTCACTTTATTTTCTCATGTGAATTTCATCTCGTATCCCGTAAATGCTAAAATACTACTTGAACTCACATATCGTACATTTGCATCTGAATTGAAGACCAATTTTATGGTTTTGGAATGGAACAGTGTTTGTTTTGGTCTTGATTTACAAGAACATCTCAATGTTATAGGCTCGTGCAGTTGTTGTTTTGTTTTGGTAATTGGTATTCTAATATGCTATTGGTATTCTAATATGCACAATAATTGCGAGTGAAGTTGGATTAAAAATTTTGAGATCTTTCATATTGAGACATGCAGTTATGGTTTTTATTTTGGTACTCCAAAATGCACAATGATTGTGAGTAAAGTTGGAGAACTTTCATATTGAGATAGCACTAAAAGATATTGTAATAGAGGCTTGTGCTTTCACTATCATGAAGTGGATCAATCTTGTCGTCCTCTACATTGGGAAATGATTTGAGAGATATTTTCATATTTTGTAATTGCCCCTCTGAAATAACACAGTCACGCTTTCATCAAAAGTATGTGAACTATATGTATAATACCACATGAGTCCTAGCATAAGCGACATGAGTCCCAGCATACATGCTCACTTAATGGTCTCATTTTTTGTTGATCTTGCCAATCAAATATATCGATACCTAAAACTCGCATTCTATTTACTCGCAAAATGGTCGAACTCCTTTGTAAGGGTCACTTGGGTTAGCATGGCATGGATTTTCCCTAATACCAACACATGTTTCCACACCAAGTCTCTTGGCTAAGCAAAATGTAAAAGGTTAAAACTATTCATATTCGTTCATAACTAAAAACGAACTGATATGGACCAACTGCCCGTAAACTGATCTGTGTGGCACTCGCCCTAATATGGTGATATAATGGCTTGGCCTATTGCCAAAACACTATTTGATTGGGAAGACTGGACTATGTTTTAAAATGCTATTCAAAGTTGTTAAGTAGTATAACTTCTTTTGGACATGAATAACAACTGACATAACAACTGAAGCTCAGCTATGACACTTGTCTTCCTCACTAAGCTAATTTGTGCGGTTGCACCGATGGTTATCTCATCAAGGCCATCAGAGATCATGTTGTCCAAGTTGTCATGTAGCTAATCAATCAATTAGTTGCAGTGGAAAATCTCAAGAATGAACTGCATGAAACTGTGGAATATCACAAAGGATTTGTGGCTGGCACAGTGGCACCATATGATTGGCATCACACCATCGTCGATGAATTTAAAAAGGTCCTCAAGCGCAAGTTTGCGGCCGAAGGCCACTATTATCAGCTTTACATGCCTCTCTACATGGATTCAACCCCGACAAATCATTGGCAATATATGCAACAAGTGACAATTCACAACAAAGGAGCACTTCACAAAGTTGTCGTTGTATTTGCATCGATATTTTTTTCACCTTAATTGCCTCACACTTATGCAAACCCCGACACATGCAACAAAATGGCGTTATTTTACAACACATTTATGTCAATTGTTTTGACAAGGCACATAATAATCCGTGTTTCAATTGCAAGTTTTATGTATATAGTAAAGCTCTTGAACATTTTTAGGGGATAAATTTCATACCATTTCTAGAATAATATCAAGATATAAATGAAAAAATAGAAGATATCAGACTACCTATTGAACTAATAGGACGTGGAGAATTACCATATTTAATATGTCCATACACAGCCCAAAAAGGGACATTCATGTGGTTGTATTTTCCCAATGCTACCTACATTCATTACCGAAGCACTAAGTGAAGGGCTTAAAGCCAACCCTTACCAGTGCCTCCTCAATATAGATACTTATATATTTTGGAAATGTGAATCCTCTATAAACTTCTTTTTGAACTTACCAGAACAAATATGTAGCATGTATGTTTGTGACATATCAAAATGTTAAGAGAACTTTTCCTTACATAGACTTAATTATTTAACACTAGTCAATGACACGTATGATACATACTACATACAAATTGGCAGTTAAAACAAATAAATGTGCAAGCCTACAATATAAGTGGGTATCTAAATCAAAGGACTTTAAGTGGTCTTGGAACAGTCACCAAATGGAACAGTTTGCTCATTTGTGTCATTAGACTCGAAAACAAGACCTAGAAACAAATCAATGGTTTTTGCATGTTTGCCTATATGGTGTAATTGGTACCTCACATATTTTGAGATGTAGTTTGACTAAGCAAATTACATGAATGGGAGTGGATGAAAACTTTTAAGTACTCTTTTCGCTATATTGATGATCTTTTTATCGACAAATTGTTGCTTGTCTCTTCAACTCGAATCATAAATTGTTGAACCTTTCAATTTCAACTCAACACATGTGAAAGCAATATTAATCATAAAATTAACATTCTACACATAGAAAACCAAGATATCAAGAGAAATACACATGAGATGGACATAGAATCACAAGAGATAAATTCTCCATTCAAAAGAGAATACAATGATATGTTCTCCATACTGTTACTACTATTTATAGCTGCTCAAATGTCATTTGGCCACTTGCCCTAAACTTGTCCTAAATGGTACACCAAATGACCTAGACATTCTAGTCTAGATGCAATGAATCAAATTAGCCAATTAGAATGGGTCCAAATTCAACCTCATCCACTTATCTACTTGCCAAAAATAGTACAAAAACTATTTAGGCATTTGTTTACATAAAAAAATCTATCTCTAAGTTGAGATCTAAATTTGGCCTCAAAATTGCCAAAAAACAATCAAACTAGTTGACAATTTGTCACACTCCCTCTGCAACTAGTTTTAGCATAGATTTAACCACGCTACTTTGATATGTCTTAAGAATGATCTTCATCCTAAGTATAGACCTCCTTTCTATGGTTTTATAGTAAGTTTCATAATTGATATAGAGAATAGTGTCCACATTGGATGCTTCACTATTTTTTACATCAATTTTACATATCAAGAGGTAACTAGAACATGAAGAACCAAATAAAATGTCTATGCAATGATTCCTCCATGATTCCAACTTTGAAATATTTGGAAAATAATAGCAAACAAAAAATAAATGTGATTAATCAACCAATGCTTGCTTGTCTCCTCCATCTTTGTCCTTCCTTGATATCCACCATGAAAATCCATGAATGAGTCTCCATCTCCATCTTGCCATAAGATATCATCAAACCTTGATGACTTGATCATGAATGAGTGATATAATGAGCCTCCTATAGCTTCATTTCCATCAGCAAAACCAGCCAAGAATGTTAGTTCAAATCCAACATCAAAATGATGCAAAACAATGTAACTAGTTTCACCATATCTTGACAATTTGCACACATTCACATGAAATTGCTCAAACATGAGATAGAACAAGTAAAGTAAACTTTAAAAAAACTTTATTGATGCTCCTTTGCCCTTACTTGAGTCTTCAATAACCTGCAAAAACAGATCCAAAGTATCTTTGCCACTTGACTTCCCGTTGATGCTCTTCACTAGCTCCAAATTGCCAACTTTCCTTTTGTGTTGTTGAAGCCCTTTGAGATCAACCTCTTAATCTTACACTTGACCATCAAAGCCATTGAACAAAACCTTTTTTCTAGATACATTAGTTGCATCTATTCCATGAAAACCACATCTACTTGCATAGCATCATGTAGACAAGAAGATGAACCAAAACATGTGAGTAAAACAGAGTTTGTACCTTCAACATGCTTACCCTTCTCATCATAAGGGAGCCTCAAAGGTTGTTGCCTTTGCCTTGATGTCCTCCTTGGATTTTGATTTGAAGTAGACTCTTCAACATCAACATCCAAAGTATCATCAAGAATGTTAGATCCAACATCCACACTACCATTTGAAAACACTTTTGGAAAGTTTCCCTCATCAAAAATGACATCTCTTCCAATGACCACCTTCTTAGTTGAAGGAATAAAAACTTTGTAAGCCTTGATCACCTCACTATAACCAAAAAATTATACTTGTCCTTGAAGATGGATCCTCCTTTTTCCTATCATCAAGAGTGATGTTGATATAGCAAATGCATCCAAAAGTTTTGAAAAACTTGTCACTCAGCCTCCTACCAAACAAGACCTCAAAAGGGATTTTTCCATCCAATACCACACTCGGTCATCTATTGCATAGAACTTGAATTAGTACACAACAAAGCTTGATCCCAAAAGGATTTAGGAAGATTTTCACCTAACCTCATGGCTTTGGCGCTTTCACATAAGGTTCTATTCTTCCTCTCGACCACTCCATTTTGTTGTGGTGTCCTTGGGCTTGTGTACTCCCTCTTGATCCCACTTGCATCACAAAATGCCTTGAACTTGGTAGAAATGTACTCATCACCATTGGCACTCCTCAAGCACTTGATCTTTGTAGAAAATTGAACCTCCCTTGCAATCCTAAACTTGACAAAGACATCAAACACCTCATCTTTGGTTTTTAGTAGATACACCCAACAAAATGTATTAAAATCATCAATAAAAGTTACATACATTTTAGCACCTCCATTGTAATTGTAGTAACACCATGAATATCTGAATGCACAAGTTGAAAAGGCTTACTTGACCTTGATGTATATCTCTTATAAGGTAGCCTATGTGACTTTGATAAAGCACATTGCTCACAAACATGACTCAAGCTTGTTAAAGAGTTGGGAAGACCAAACACAACTTGTCTCTTTGCCATCACCTCCAATGACTTGTAGTTGAGATGCCCCAATATCTTGTGTCATATCTCTTGCATTGACAATTGCTCCTTTTCCATACATAAAACTTGGTTAGCAACAACACAAGCATCAAGTTTGAACAACTTACTTGCCTCTTCACTTTTGCAATCAAATCATCCTCCTTCTTGATCAAACAAACATCACCATAAAACTCCACTTTGAATACTTTTTCAAGCATTTTACTCACACTAAGAAGGTTCTTAGTGATAGATGGAATGAACAAAACATCCTTCAAATTCACATTCCTATTAGTAGAGAGGAAAATAAGAATTGTGCCAATCCCTTTGATTACACACTCACCATCATTGGTCTTGTAGATCACCTTCTTGTCACCTTCAAATGCCATCAACTCGTGATATGTCATATGTGATGTAGCTCCCCTATCAATCCACCAAGGATCAATATCTCCTTGATTAGCCAACAAGCAAAATGACATAACAAAAGCATCATTTGAATTTTATTCATCAACACCATATTGATCAAGAGTTAGATTGGTTTGCTTCTCACCTTGATCTCTCTTCTTCTTGAAGCAATCACTTGTAAAATGACCTTTAACTCCACAATAAAAGCATTTTAACTTGGATCTATCTTTCTTCTTGCCAACAAAAGTAGAAGGCTCACCTTGATTTTGACCCTTTGACCACTTGCTTTTGCCTTTGCCCTTGAACTTGCCTTTGGTACATACGCTTCTTCCTCTCCAACTTGAGATGTAGAAGTAGATCCACCTCTTGATATAAGCCTAAACTCCTCATTCACCAAGATCTCTTGCAAATCCTCCATACTTGGCAATGTCTTTTGAATAGCAAAGCTTTGCACCAAATTAGCATGATCATCCAACAAGCCATTAAGAACAACTTGAACAAGATCCAGATCCTTAATGCTTTCACTAATGCATGCTAGTTCATCACTCAAAGCTTTAAAAGCATAAGCACCTTCATCCTTCTTTTGAAGACTTTTGCCTCCTTAGGTTAGGACCCTAAATGTAGACTTGGACTCATAAACCTTCTTCAAATATTTCCAAGCGTCACTTCATGTTGTGCACTTACCAACTTCCTTGAGAAGTTCATTAGTCACATTCATCTTGATCACATGTAAAGCTTTCTTTGCCCTATTGTCATACCTCAATTGTTCTTGAGGTTACAAAGGTCTCTCCTCCACACCTACAACAATATCTATCAATTCATTCATCTCAAGCAAAGATTCCATCCTCACCTTCCAAGTAGAATAATTTGTTAAGCCTATCATTGCCTTGAGGTTGCCATGTTGCAATGATCTGATCTTCTCTTTGAACTTATTCCAATGAATTTAGCACTGCCTTGAGAATCAACAAATTAAACTCAAGAAGAAATCACAAAGATATGGAAACAATCTAGCCTATCCTTTTTCTCTTTCTTAGCAATTCCTAGCACATAGAATGTTGATTTCTTGATCGCAATAGATCTAAACACAATATGATGAAATTTTGCCAACGCCTAAGATTTAAACACACTCTTGAAAAAGTCCATCAACTTAAAATCAAGAGATCCTATCAAATTTAGGGTTCCTCCAAAAAGGCAAAATATTGAATCAAGCAAAATCTATATGCAAAAGCTAGAATCTAGATATCTTATCTAATAGAATGTAGCATCCACAACCATAAGCAATTTTTATCTCCACAATACCATAAGTGGTTTCAAGAATCGGCCTATTACAAGTGTTTTGATCTAAAATGATTTTAAAATCACAAAGATCCAATCTCTATACTTGAAACTACAAGATCTGAGCTAGAAACACCTCCAAATCTCTCAAATCAACCTCTAGATCTGGAAAATTCACCAACTTTGGCCTGCAACCTGCTCTAATACCATGTGAAAAAATCATATCCAAAACATGCTTGATGGATCAACAAAATCTTAGCAAATTTGGTTGCACATCTAGAAATAGCTAGAAAATAGAAATCAGTACTTTATGAATGATAGAACTTAGAAATGCACAAAGATCTGATCATAAACACTTAAATATAGTAAGGTACTGTCCCTGTCTAAACAAAAGCAGCAGCCTACTATCCTTCACACATGTGGATGCAAGATCAATCATAAAATCAACATTCTACACATAGAAAACCAAGATATCAAGAGAAATACACATGAGATGGACATAGAATCATACGAGATGAATTCTCCACATCAAAAGAAAACACAATGATATGTTCTCTACACTATAATTGCTATTTATAGCTACTCAAATGTCATTTAGCAACTTGTCCTAAACTTGTCCTAAATGGTAATTTCTTGGTATCTCACCAAATGACCTAGAAATTCTAGTCTATATGCAATGTATCAAATTAGCCAATTAGAATGGGTCCAAACTCACAACCTCATCCACTTATCTACTTGCCAAAAATAGTACAAAAACTATTTTGGCCTTTATTGACATAAAAAAATTCTATCTCTAAATTGATATCTAAATTTGGCCTCAAAATTGCCAAATAAACAATCAAACTAGCTGACAGTTTTTCACAATGGTCAAACCAAATAATAGAGGAGTTGTTTTTACATTTTTCCTCACACGCACATTTGAAGAAAGGCCTCTTCTAGTTTCAAATTTTAGCTTGATGAAGGTTCCTTCTATTAAAGCTAGTCTCAAAATGTCCTCTAATTCTAGCCCAAGTCTGCTCATAAGGGCAACGGGAAGGTTCAAATTTATTCATGCGAATAATACTATCAAAAGCCACAGGAGTCTCAAGTGAAGGGTTTGTGTGTAAGGCAGCAAGTTTGCAAACTTGTATTTCTTTTTCAGTAAGATGTGTCAGCATGATCCAGAGATCAATGGGTATAGGAGCAAGAAAGTTAACAGATGGAAGACTCAATAATTTGAAAGCAGTAAGAGCAGATTTAAACTCAATGATTCTATTGGGGACAAAAGAAACTTGGCAAAAGTTTGGAGTAACAAAATTTGTAGATGGATTGGTCACCAACATCATAGATATATTGAGAAAAAATCTCTAATTGGGATGCACTATCCTCATCTAGGTCATCAATAAAAACAAGAGGATGTGGTGACAAAGGAGTATTAAGAATAGCGAAGGTAGGTTCAGCGAGAATATTATCATTCTCTTTTTCTAAGCACATAAAGACTTTTCTAATGTGCAAATTATAGAACCTTTCTTCCTCCTCAAACTTATCAACAAATTCATTCAGATTGCCAAAGAGACATTTAACCACACTCAAAGTGTCTTTCTTTTTAATAAACTCCAGGTAAATCTTGACCCAGTCCATAGTTTCCAAAAGATCAATCAAGCACAAAACCTTATCCTCCGGTCCAGCAGAAGCACAAGTAGCCCTATCAATATCAATGATGAAAGAATGTAAATTTACGATCTTTTTCATACAACAAATGAGAGTTTGTATGAAATGATTTGGAGGAGGTAGGGGCTCCCCATAATCCAAAGACACAGCATCTTGAAACCATCACGTGGACTAAACACATGAAAAGAGACCTTTGTTAGCTTATGAATCGAATAAAAGGTAAAGGTTCAGTACTATCCCAACCAAGAAATAGTCAAATTTACATCTCAAGGATGCATAGAGAGAGTTAACATGATATCACATAGTTCCTCTTGACAAAGCAAGACTGAACTCTTTGAAGTCTTTATTCATAATCCAACAAGGTTAAATAAAGATGAAAAGTTTTTATAGTACTAAAAAAGGAAACATAAAACATAACCATTTCAAGGTGTCCAACTAATACCTCCCACCATCCCACAACACAAAACCGCATGTGTTAGTATAGTGGGGAAGACAAGTGTCATAGCTGAGCGCCAGTTGTTATCTATTTCCAAAAGAAGCTATACTAATTAACATCATAAATAGTATTCGTAAATCATAGTCCAGTCTTCCAAAATAGCATATAGTTACAAAGCGATAGGCCAATCCCTGATATTACCGTATTAGGGGCTTATGCCATGTTGATCAGTATATGGGAGGTTGATCCATATCATTTTATATCGTACTTAGACAATGTTTGTAAAGTTTCAACTGTACTTAGACAATGTATGTAAAGTTTTAATTGTATATAACTCAATATAGCTAAAAATTTTGGTGTAGACACGTGTGCTGGTGTTAGGGCAAATCCATGCCATTCCAACCCATGTGAACCTTGTCTAGAAAGGCAAGTCACACACTACTATCCATACTCTTGAGCATATCCATGCTTTCTAGTTGTATCTCACCAAAAACCTAATATGACACCTATGTGGGCAAAAGAGTTTATTACCATGGTTGAGTAAACTTTAAGCGAATACGTAGGTATTAGGGCACATATGTGCCATACTAATCCTTATACTCATTTGCTTACGAAAAACTGGTTATGTATTGCTATATTGCGTCTTGAGCATATCCATGCTTTCCAAGTTCGTCCAAGTCAGTCCATGATAGGTCGGATCATGTTAGAGATAGGTTTAGTTTACGACTCATTAGGGAATGCAATATCCATGTTGTCTAAAAACGTTTTAGCAAAAACCCTAATTTTGGATTTGGGTATGTACGCTTATAAAAGGTATAGGGTAGTACTTTCATGGTTTGTCATAAACAAGCAAACCTAATTATGTTTTCGAAGTTTGAAAGTGTAGTTTTATGATAAGGTATGTGTCATGATAACCCACCCATAAATAAATCAACATTTTCGTAGTGTAGAAAGAACCATCATATAACCAAAGTAAGTCTAGAAAAGGATACATCATCTTCCTAAATGATTAAATTGTCATAAAATGTATACATAACATTGTATTATCTTGAGAAGATGCCATGCTATTCCCACAAAATGTGTGTTTTCTTTTTAAAAAATTATACATTATGCTCTCATTATATATCGTAAAGCATCCTTAACTTCAAATTGTAATCATAATGCATATTCATCCTCTTCTATTACAGCAAGAGTCTTACGTAATAACGTCTACCTTATACTTCAAGGTATAGTCAAATAACATACCTATATTGATTGTTTTTAATATATGGTTCGAATTGAATTGAACTGATTGAAGTACTTTGCCATAGGTAAAAATTGAAAAATGGGTAGATCCTTACACAAGAATGCTACATGATCAATAAAGAGATGAACACTTAAGACAAGTGTATTGCTACTTTACCAAAAGACAAAGCTTTACTTTGGAAAAAACAGCATCACATTTTATGTGAGGAATTGGTCATTGTCTAAACAACAAGAGGGCGGCCAAAAACATAATGAAAAAGTCATAATATAATTAACAACAGATGGCTTTTTGCTACCTACAGTCCATCGCTGGACAACAAGTGGTAAACTGCGTTTTTTGGGCCAAATTTCATGATGAGAACACCATCATTCAATGATCAAATATGACATTTAGTTCCCTATGGTCCATCGTTGGATAGCTTCAATCATTCTCACTTTATGAATCATAACAAGCATGTACTGGCTAATATAACCTTTTGGGGATCTCCATGTCCTAGATTCAAAATGTACGGACTTTATGGTTAGTTTTAAGAAGGTTGGGAGGCAATTTGTAGTACCTTATCTTAAGATATGGGCCCTTCAAGAAGGGACCCAATATTTAACCTACTATGATCTTTCTCTTGGCAATGTGGCCTCTCTCACAAAGTGACATTGGTTGGGCAAGGTCTCTCAAGATGTGGTTCAACATATTAGCTCATCTAGCCACTCACAAGATCTCTTCTTAATCTCAGAAGATGCAATTCAAGATTTTGGCTATTGCACCCCACTAAGCAACATCAAGCAAGTTTAGTTTCAAGATATAGGTGGCTGCAACCACCTCTTGATATATAATTTGATTCAAGAGATCAGCTCTTCTCAAGATCGCTTCGGATCAATTTCAAAATATTGGTTGCTCCAACCACTCCCAAGATGGGCGTCAAGAGCTTGCCTACTCTAGTCACCTCCAAAGAGTAGGTTCTAGATGTTGGTTACTTTAGCCTCATTCCAAGAATCAATTTAGGAGACATGCTCTTGCAACTTCTATAAAGTCTCTCTTATAATGTAATGTTGTCAAGGGCAAATTGTCTCCAGTACCTCCCAAGATGTACCACAAGATGTTGGCCACTCCCACAACATGTTGCAATTTATAAACGAATATTTATTTCTTATAAGGTAATGTTATCAAGGGCAAGCTATCTCAGGATCTCCCAATACCTATTTCAAGATTGGCCACTATAGCCACTCCCAAGACATAAGTCAATATTTTGGCTCCTCCAACCAATGTCATAAGATAATCCTATCAAGGGCAATGTCTCTAACATATTCATTGATATAGCCACTCCCATTGTGGAGATCCAGAGATTGGCTGCTGCAACCACTCCCAAAAATGATTTAAAGACATGGCAACTACAATTGCTTGCCAAGATGCAGGTTAAGATTTTGGTTGTAGTCACATCCCATAATTTGCTTCAACGTAATTGGTTAGCTTGGCATCCAAAGTTTCTTTTGTCCAAGCATAATTTGCTTCAAGTGCCGATTTAATATTTGCTCCAACCAATGTCATAGGATAACCCTATCAAGGAACATGCCTCTCATATATCCTATTCAATCACTCCCAAGGTAAAAATCAAAAGATTTGTTGCTGTAGATTTGTTGCTGTTGCTGTCTTGAGAATGGCGGTTACAATCGCCTACCAATTTGGAGGTCAATATTTTGGCTGGCATTGTCTCTCATGATCTCTTTAAGATCATGGTTGTTGCTCCCAATATATGAAAAAAGAAAATGGCTACTCTCCACACATCTGGTTCAAGATATTGCCAACTCTAATCATGTTCCAAAACTGAGTTCAATTTATTGGATGTTGTCATTGTATCCCAAGATCCTCTCCAAAGATAGATTACTACAACTGACTCCCAAGCCTCTCTTAGGGGCTTTTTCCATGTTGAGGTCAAAAGAGGGTGAACGGGTCACTTGGCATCCTTTCCATGCAACCTGTCCACATCTGAGCCCATCAGGTGGTGAACATGTTTGCAAAGAATTAGTAGATTACCTACCCAATAAGACTGGGTTGCCCAAGTTGAGAGTAGCGATTCAAGATGCAATGCAACACACATAATCATGTTATATTTGACATCACTTCGACTTCAAAAGTCATTTTTCACCATTTGTGGCATCGTATCAACATCATTTTCTCTCAATGCGTAGGGAATCATTGCGTACATGGAAAATCAATTTTACATTCACGCGTGGATCGTAGAAGTGGCAACTTGGGCAAAGGTGATGTGATTTTTGGGTGAACGGGCAAGATGGAAAGAACCCCTCTACCACAGGGTAACAGCCCCTTTCAAATTGAAAGTTTTGCGAACTTCAGCAGCGGCTTCAATCTTTCAGTTATCACTTATTTGCGATATCTCCATCTCCGTTGAGTCTCTCTCCTATTCCTTGCTTTGCTTCTGTGCTTCTTTTGCTTTTCAGCTTTTTTGTTGTGATGATAGCGGCGATGGCGTTACACAAGACAGCGCCAGATAGTAGCGATGAAGGCGTGGATGAGGAAGCAAATAGTGTTAAATATAATGCGCAAGGGAAAGTGAAGGGCAAGCGTGACAAGCCAAAACCCTGGGATACCCTAGATATTGATCATTGGAAAGTTGAGCGATTCGATCCTACTTGGAACGACGGCGGCATGCTGGAAGAGAGCTCCTTCTCTACTCTCTTCCCTCAGTATAGGGGTTTGTTTTTGTTTTCTTGAGCCAATTAAAAAAAGTTTTGAAGCTTTCTTTAGGGTTTAGGGTGCATCTATTAAATCAATACCTTATTGAATCATTTTTATGCTGAAGAAGGCTGACCTTTCATACTTGCATCTTTGGATGTTCTGTGCAGAAAAGTACTTGCAAGAAGTTTGGCCCTTAGTGACCAAGGCATTGAAAGAATCTGGTGTGGCTTGTAAGCTCAATCTTGTGAGTTTTCATATCTTTTCTTATAGACATATTATTTACTTCGCAATTTAGAGTCTGAGAACACTCATATTGACCTTCATTGTAAGCTCAATCTATTAGTTGTTGAGTTGCACTCTATTTTCTTGCAATATTTCTGTTGAGCCTATGAAACTCTATGCAAAGAGTTGCAATACCGGTAAGTGCTGAGGGCACGGGGAGAAATATAAATTTTGTGGCTGCGAGTAGTCGAATGTACTGACTGCTCCGAGTACAAATGTAATATTTTTCCATTCAATGGTTAGTTCGAGTAGTCAAATGTATCAAATAATTAAGGCGCCTGGTTATCTAAAAGACCACAACAGGTACTTGGACTGTGATGGTAAGTACTTAAAACAAGGCAGTGATTACCTTTTGTGACAAGTATCTTTCTGCACTGAACATCCACAGACTGAAGTATGAATGGTCAGCTTTCTTCGGCCTAAATGCTTCAATGAGGTGTGGATTGATAGATATGTTTTTGAACCCGAATGCAACTTCTAAAATCTTTCTAATTTGGTTGCACAAAACTAAAACACATCCCTGTATTGAGGGAAGAGATCAGAGAAGGGGCTCTCTTCCAACATGCCAGTGCAGGGGTTTGTTTAAATCTTCTGTACCCAAATTGAAACATTTTTGAAAGTTGCTCAAGGGTTTTCTATGAAATTCGAAGCCTTTAAGCTGACCTTTCATACTCAATATGCGTTTGAGCATGGAATTGCAAGATATTTGGCCAATGGGTACAAAGGCATTGAAAGAATCTGGTGTGACTTGTATGCTCAATCGTGTGAAGTTTTATATCTTTCTAATAGATATATTTTTTCTGTTGTAATCCTTGAGAAGTTGATTCTAACTTTCAATATGTTGAGAAAGTTCACACATGTAATCAATAGTTGTGCTTCACTTTATTTTCTTGCAATGGTTACATTGAGCCTTGTTTTGAAATATGTATATATAGAGGTTGCAATGATGGTAAGTCGTTTGGCCCGGAGTCTTCTTTCATATGTATATGAAGCTTGATTACCTAGCATAACCCCTCAATGCACTTTATTGTTTTGGTTTGCTTTCTAAACTATATGAGCTGATGACATATAAATACAAGTCTAGGCGCTAAAACAAACAATTGGACATAGCAAACAATATTTGGTCTCAATGTCCAATATTTAAATCATCATGATTATGCTCCACCCGACCATAGATGCATGCAAGGTGTTACAAGCAGCAAAAGCCGCATGCACTTTCAAATTGCAGCTTGAAAGCATGTGACTTTGTTGAAGTATAATGCCTATTTTACCCCTAGTGGCTTACATGGTTTCATGTTATGCATTTGTCGTGGGGGCAATTCATTGCACCCCTCTTTGTAAGCTATAATAAGTAAGTGCAGGTGGGGTCCAAGTTGCCAAGTGTGCATGCCATGTGGCATAAGACTCAAGTTGGTGATGACACCTCAATATGTAAGGGAGGACTGCTCCAAGTACAAATGTAATATTTTTTCATACAATGGTTAGTTCGAGTAGTCAAATGTATCAAATGATTAAGGGGCCTGGTTACCTAAACGATTACAATAGGTACTTGGACTGTGATGGTATGTACTTAAAATAAGGGAGTGATTACCTTTTATGACATTTGCATGAACATCCACAGTTCGAAGTATGAATGGTCAGCGTTCTTCAGTTTAAATGCTTCAATGAGGTGTGGATTGGTAGATATGTCTTTGAACCCTAAAACAACTTCTAAAATCTTTCTAATTTGGTTGCACAAAACTAAAATACATCCCTATACCAAGGGAAGAGATTAGAGAAGGGGCTCTCTTCCGACATGCCACCTTTGTCTCAATCGATTCTATCTAGCTTGAAACAAAGGTAGTGTGTTGGAATAGCTCCTTATCTACTCTCTTCCATCAATGTAGAGGCTTGTTTAAATTTTTTTGTCCCCAAATTGAAACAGTTTTGAAAGTTTCTCAAGGGTTTTCTATGAAATTCTTATATGATTGTCACATTTAAGTTGACCTTTCATATTCAATATGTGTTTGAGCATAGAATTGCAAGATATTTGGCCAATGGTCACAAAGGCATTGAAAGAATCTGGTGTGGCTTGTAAGCTCAACTGTGTAAAGTTTTATATCTTTCTAATAGATATTTTTTTCCGTTGTAATCAAATGGTTGAGAAGGTGATATTAACATTCCAGATGTTGAGAAAGTTCAAACATATTATTATTAGTTGAGCTTCGCTCTATTTTCTTCCAATGCTTCCATTGAACCTTGTTATGAAATATGTATATACAAAGGTTGCAATGATGGTAAGTCGTTTGGCCCAAACAACAGAGTCTTCTTTCCTATGTACATGGAGCCTGATTACCTAGCACAACCAAGTTACATCGTAACTTGTAACCATCTTTTAGCCTACATATGGAATTGGCCAATTTTGTTAGTGTTGTATGGATCTACTCTTGTTGGACGTTTGGGCCAACCCATTGAGTTTCACATACATATAGGGCAACTTGAACTTCTTGGGAATTTTTTTATAATTTAAGTGAATTCAGTACACCAGTCAAAATTTATCTAATGAAGAGTTTTTGTTGAAATAAAAACACCATCAATCTTAGAAAAAGAACTCAATGCACCTTATTGTTTTGGTTTGCTTTCTAAAGTATATGCAACTTGATGACATTTAAATACAAGGTTAGGTCCTAAAATTGGGACCAACAATTGAACATAGCAAACAATATTCGGTCTAAATGTACAATGTTTAAATTGTGATTATTATGCTCCACCTGACCATAGATGCATGCAAGTTGTTACAAGCTGCAAAAGCCAAATGCATTTTCAAATTGGCATGCCTATGTTGAGGATGCATGTGACTTCAACAACTTATACTAGCTCGCATGCATGTCACTTTTTCAACTTTGGAACTACGAAGCAAAGCATTGCTTTTGAAGACAGCTTGGGCTCTATTTTCAAAAATAGGGATGCTTCACATTTGACGGAGGTAGGCATTTACATGAATGACCAAATTACTAGGCTTGGTAGCCTAAGGAAGGATAGTCTGTTCAAATAGTTCAAGTCTATTTGAGGATATGAATGGCCATGCATGAACTGAAATTCGATGAATTATCCAGATTTGGAGTTCTCAGTATAACTCAACTTTTAGTGATCCAAGTGGGGGTGGTAAAGTGTCATCCAAGCAACTTGTGTAGGAAACACAGATTTAAGAGTTCAAGATAAAGTCACCAAAAATGCACGACAGTGAAAATTATCAGATACTTTTGGAATTTTTACCACCTTTCTTCCTATAACATGATTTAAACAAATCTTGGCATGATCCTTAGCTATTTGATGAGAGAAATCCAGAGATACTGTCATCTAAATTTGCAACTGGTATAGAAGAGATTTCAAGAAAAAAATGAGAATCAAGATTGGTTTTTCCCCAAAAGTAAAAACTGCAGCCAAAAAAATTAATCTCTTGTAGAAGAGGATCCACACATTGTAGCATGTGGATTCATTGTACAAAACCTTGGAAGCAAATACTGAAAGTTAAGATTTTCTCCCCCTCCCCAATGCCGGAAATTAGAATTCAGAAAAACAGATCAATGTCTTATAGAAGAGGATCTAAAGAGTGTAGCATGTGAATCCGAACCCCTCTACAGAAAAGTACTTTGATACCAGGCTACAAAAACATCATACAATGTAGTAAGTAGAAAGAGTGCTTATGGAAAAAATATGATTATTCGCTTTCAAGGAAAAATGATCTGCACAAGAATGTGCTGATAATAAGCTGGACAAGCTGATGCAACTGATGCTAAACCACCAATGCTACCAATTATTGACTAAAAGCTAAGGAATTCTTGAATCATCTAGCCACTGACAATGAGGCCCTACCAACTGAAGACCTATTTTTACTGTCCTAGGACCCACCTAGAGGTTTGGGCAGCACCTAACCTGTAGGGTCTAGTACTGAACAAATGAACAATAAAGTAGTGTGAACAGAGACACATCTGAAGCATTGTTATTTCAGATTATTTTTAATGCTTCTTATTTCTTGTATTGCGGAGGTTTACTCACCCTTTCTACTGTAGAAGCCCTTATGGTAAAATGCATCATTTTATTGTTTATTGCTGTGCGAATAGGTGGAGGGTTCAATGACAGTTTCAACCACCCGAAAGACGAGAGATCCTTACATCATTGTAAAAGCTCGAGATCTGATCAAGCTGCTCTCTCGGAGTGTTCCTGCTCCTCAGGTTGGTTCTATTTCTTTGGGATATTCTGTGCTAATCTCTAGGTTCACTTCTAAGCATGGTCCTTTAAAGTATGTGGGGTGTTTGGGTTAGATCTCTTCGTACCTCGGTGCTTTTTTAATTATGTAAGTTGATAACATGTTAAGTATTACACAAGGTATCACTTCCCGTTAAGGTTCTCTGTATCAATTTGAGCTCTTTGTCTACGGTACACATCTCTTTCAGGAATAATCTTAAAATTTTATTAGATCCGATTGAGAGTCTTTGATAGCAAGTGGTCATTTTGATTCTAAATCATGATTAATGCACCTTTTTTTTTTTCAAAATGGTACCTCTTTTCAAATCACGATGCTGATCCAGCGAGTGGTGCTTCTTTAAAATTATGAGCTGGCTGTTTTTTTTTAGTGCAAATTATGAGAATGATTATTTGAGTGTATATCAGATTGCCTAGAGTATTAGTCCTCTGCAGGTTTTCCTTGCTCATATTATTTTGAAGTCAATTAGGTTTGGTTTTGCTCTTTGAAAAATAATAATCTAGGTGCAACAGTGTGAGTCTGAAGTTCTGCACTCATGCCATGACTTGTTGATGCGAGATTCCGTGCAGGCTCTGAAAATTCTGGATGACGAGATGCAGTGTGACATCATAAAAATTGGAAACATAATCAGGAACAAGGTTCACAATCCTTTCCATGCTTAGACACACATCGATTAGAATCTAAGATCATTGCCATGGCAAGTCAGTGTCTTGTGATTTTTGTCTAGCGTTTGTCAGCTCGTGGTAATCTTTCTATCCTAGCTGACTTATCTAATACTGTAACCTGACAATATTTGGTTCCAGGAAAGATTTGTCAAGCGCAGGCAACGATTGCTTGGTCCTAATGGAGCAACTTTGAAGGTTGGCAGCTCTATTGACTCACAGACTTTTCTCTTATGAACTATGGATTTTTGAATTGTTAAGACTTTGACAAGTCATTCCCATATTTCCTAGTTTTGATGTGATGGTCTGGTGGATAGCAGGCGATTGAGCTTTTGACAGGTTGCTATGTACTAGTCCAGGTTGGTTCACGACCCTGCCCTTTTGCAAGCTCTATTAGCTTTTGTGGAAATTGCAATTTATGTATGTGGAGAGACCTTTTATATGCAGTAATTCCTCTTGTTGACTGCAGGGAAACACGGTATCTGCAATGGGCTCATTCAAAGGGCTAAAGAATGTGAGACGCATTGTGGAGGACTGTATTCGCAATATTCATCCCATCTATCATATAAAGGTGTTAATAGTTCATTGGTTTTCTTGAGTTTACTATTCGCAGTCTCAGATTTCTTTTCATGAATACTTCAATCAGTAAAACTAGAGTGTCCATCATTTCAGATTTTCTTGTGCGTTCTGATTTCGGGTTGTTGTTTTCCATCTGAAGGCACTCATGGTCAAGAGGGAACTGGCTAAAGATCCAGAACTGGCTACTCAAAATTGGGAAAGATTCTTACCCAAGTTCAAAAAGTAAGCTGGGTTTATATTTTTGGCAGTTTTTGCTGAATAAATTCTGGCTAGGTTTTCTGTGAAAGTTTAACTTGTACTATCAGAGCTTCTAAGCCAATTTTATGGTATTGAAGCTATTTACAGACAATGTTCTTCTCCTAGTCTGGGTGTAGATGTGGATCAATACATGGCATACTGCTTCCAGCTTATTTGTTATGGTTTCGTACTCAGGAAAAATGTCAAGCAGAAAAAAACAAAGAAGGAGAAAAAATCGTACACACCTTTTCCACCTCCTCAGCAACCAAGCAAGGTGCCCTCAATTTTTCTATAAAGATCATTCACTGATTTTGTTAATTTATTGTTTTGCTTGTAAATTTTGAAGACATTTGTTTACTTTGTCTGCTTGACAACTTACTCGTTGGCTGCAATGTGAACTCCTTTTGGCTGTATTGTTTAATAAGTGTTTATCTGTTATACTGCATAATTGTTGTCAACCGTGTATCCTTGAAATTTCATTGCTTTTATATTGCTGTCAACAAGTTCGGCAAAGGTTGACTTTTAGAGAGCTGAAGCACAATATTTTGAGGCTGTAAGGGATGGGTGAAGACTCTAGAAAAGAGTCAATTTGGATAGGTCTTGAAGTTTAAGTAGAAGCAATTTCTTATAATGTATCCTAAGACATGGATATGTCAAAAGTCATCGGCAATAGTTTATTTGTATGGCTTCCAAGACATAAATTTCATTTACTGGATGAGATTTCAAGAAAGTAATTCCATTCAGCACCTCCCAAGTATTTTAACTGATAATAATTTAGACAAGAACTGCATCTGCTCAATGAAATGAATCCACTCAGTGAATCGAGTAGTTTAGCCAATGAATTGCAATACATGAATTGTGTCTTGCCAATGAAATTCCAAGATAAGAATTCCATTTGCCAATTGGAAGTAATCCAACCAACAAATTTAAATTAAGGATTATCATTCGGCCAGTGAAATTTCAAAAGTAGGAACGTCATTTGACAAATTTAAGTTTTTCAGCCGTTGAAACTCCAAGACAAGAAGTCCATTCAATAATTTAAAGTATCTAAAGTGGTGAAATTTTAAGAAAGGATTTCAATTTGGCCAGTGAAATTCCAAAAATAGAATTCCGTCTGCTAATAATAAGTCAAATACAAAGAATGTAATTCCATCTGGCCAATGAAATTTAATATAGAGATTCTATTCCACATTCCTATTAATATTCCAAGAAGAATTTGCTTACTAGAGCTATTCGCCCTTTTGACTTTTATGTAATACCTGAGACTAAGCTAAAGTGACTTACATAAAGTATAATGTAAATGCATTTCATTGGGATAATGGTAGTAAAAAAGCAAGTTTTTCAGTTGAGCAGAAGTTTGGTCACTCAGTGCTGTTATCCAGTTAAAACTCACTGGCCCTAGCATCATCATGTCGAGTGTGATGTTTTTTGAAGTGGGGGAGAATTCTAAACACGTTATGTACTAGCATTTAGGGTGTACTTGTTGCTTGGGGCCTTATGAAATGCATTTTGACCCTAAAATGTCAGTTGAAACGAAGGGCCTAATGAATAAATGTTATCATTACTATGTGGTAGGGTGCAGAAGGTTTACATGGGCCTGGTTGTTGGAGATTACTTGTTGAGAAAGGTGTCTTATATGGAGAGACTTTATATGGAAATGGTGTGGAGCTTATAAATAGCCTCATCTAGTCATTTGACAGCTTTGAAATAATAGCTTGTGAGTTTCTTCGTTGGACACCTTGGTGTGGCTAAATTCCTTCGTAGGAGGGTTTGTAAGGCAGAACCCCACCCCCCGTTACTGTCATTTGTATTTGGATGATCAGCTTACAAGTATGGATAATGAATGCTAGACTTGTTTATGACCAAGGAAGAATCACCTTCTAATCTAGACGCCACTATTGAGCTTCAGGCACTTAATTGCTGTTTCTATGGTCTGAACTTCTGAAGACATGAAACTTAAGAGTTGTAGGAGAAGTTGAGCAGCCTATCTGGTCAGATACACTAATTATGTCAAAGAGTGAATCTTGGAGACTACTGAACAAACTTTCCAGAATGTATGCTGGTTTTTTTTGTTTTTTGGCAAAAAAGGCGGTTTGTGGTTTGGTACAGGCTACAGCGTACAACTATAATTCATGCCAAAATGATTCTTCTCTCATATGAATAGGGAGGTGGAAGCATACAGGTCATATGCTTACATGTGCATTTGGACATTTCTGGATGATTCAGCATGAAAAATTTAGAATCTAGAAAGCTTCGACTGATTTTCAATTTTCCCTTCATGTTACTTGATGCAAGTGACAATTTTTCTGCTTGAAGTAGATTGTTGCAACCAAAATTGTAGATCTCATGTGGAAACTGAACTTGAAAGTATTATAAAGTTTAAATGATAGCATTAACGGATGGGATGAGTAAAAAGCTCATGGGAGAAAAGATTATTGGATTTTCTTATTTGACCTTAAAATTTGTCTGCAAACACTGCTCTCAGAAATTTAAAAGTTGTGACTCTGCTTCTTCAGGTCTTGTAGGTATGCTCTTTGCAAACAATCATGCTCTCTACCTTGTCCAATTTTGGTGATTCTATAATTTTCCTTAAATTCATGGCAAGGACATTTCGGTTTAGCATGAAAGTTATCTAAGTTCGCATGGAACATGAAGTATAATTTGCCAAAAGCACACAGTGAGTATCCTGCTTGCAAGCTTGTATAACTGGGAATATGACATGAGGAGATTAAAGGGCTACGTACAAAGCTGCAAGATAGGATCTTCCATAATAAGTTGATCGCTGCCATTTCTCTTGTTCGACAACAATCAACCTACCAATGATGACATTCTCTTAAGTTGCTAGTTATTGCTATCAGCCAGCTATAATATTCAAGGTCCCTTAAATTGGGCCAACTGAAGCATCTTAGTTCTTTCTTTTTTAGAGGTCTTGTTGAATGTCTCTGTTCTGAGCGTCACCTTGGTAGAAGTTCAGCTGATGCTAAGTTTGAAGCTTGTGGCAGATTGACTTGCAACTTGAAAGTGGCGAATATTTCCTTAATGCTGAAAAAAGGGCGGCTAGGAAGTGGGATGAAAAGAAAGAAAAGCAGGCTGAGAAAGCAATTACAAACAAACAAAAAAGAGATGCTGCATTTGTTCCACCGAAGGTAGATAAGTTGAGCTCTGTATGTGAGGTTTTATTTTGTCCCATCTGATTTCACGTAGAGAGGAAATCTTTGCTGGATTTTTCAGTTTTCTGACGAGATCATAATGTTGTGTGGAATGTTTCAGGTACTTTAATAAGAATTTTATAAAGTTCTAAATATAAGTGATATGTCCTAGGTTGTGCATTGAGAATGAATCGTTAATTCTAAGGCACCTGGCTTGCTTCCAGGAAGAAAGAACAGACCAAGGAAAGGCAGGCAAAAACACCACAGGTGTTTCAAATTCTGAAGTTGCTAGCATGGCAGCAGCTCTCAAGGTCAGGATTATAATGTGCATGTTTCCTGTGTGTGTAGGCACTAACCTCAGGATTTACTGAAATGTAATTTTAACTTCAAAGCTTTGAACAACAATGCTTCTGTGGAACCATTGGGGTGTTGGGATTGAAACTGTCCCTTTGATGGTCTGACTTGACCTGTTGCATCCATGCAGAAGAAGACTCAGACAAAAGCTGGTCACTTCAGCAAAAAAGATGGGCAAAGTGTTGATGCATACCTTGCTGTGCCGGGCTCGGGGTCTATGAAATCCAAAGTCCAAAGCAACAATCATCTTGACAACGATGCTCCAAGCTATAAACCACTCAAAAGGAGAAAAATGCAAGACAACAGTGATATGCAAAGTGGTGGCAAAAAGATGAAAAACAGCTCAAGTCCAGAATAACAAAACCTGTTTCTAAGATTCAATTGCTTGTCTCTTATATTCCCAAGGATTTTATGGACAAGCTAGGAGCAAAGAAATGTCCAACTTCAGCAGACCCTGGTCAGGAACCATGACATTCAGTGTTTCACAGCAGATTTTTGCTAACAATGCTGTCCTTTGTGGTGATTTCTTCCTACGAAAAGGACACACCTCGGAAAGTAATTCTAGTTTTCATTTAATGACAGCCTACAGAAGATGAGTGCATCAAATTTTGTGAGTTTTTCAGTCATGTCAAACTAGCTGGATCACATGTACAAATGCTTTTCAGAAAAATTCAGAAGATTGAATCGACTCGATGTTTTGCATGTGATGATATGAAGAGCACATGCTCAGAGAAGTACTCATTTGCTGGAAAGCATCTAACAAACGAGAAAAGGAAAGATGCCATATTGCACCGCGTGTGCTATCTATAATTGGAAATGATGGACTGTATGTTCTAAATTGCTATGAGACTAGGGCTTGTACATGGCATGGTAAAGTTGTAACATGATTTTAACTCGGCCCAGTAGATTTTGTGTTGGACATCTTTTGATTGAAACTATAATCCAACGTCCTTGGTTGATGCCAACATCAGGATAGACACTCAAGTATACCGGTTCAGGGGAACTGTACAGAGTGTTTGACACGTTGTGTAGTTGCAAGTCCTTCTGGAAAGTGATCTGATTCCTTCTAAGCTGGTCAAAAAATAGCATTGCTGCAGGGACATAGTACTTGATGAGCAGATATCGGATATTTAAGGCATATAAGGAAATATTTATCTCATAACATGACAACTCCATAAGATGGATAGGTATTCAAGGTACATTGTGAGTGCACTTAATAGCTATCATTGTATACCTTGTCCTGATGGCAATAAGTTTGATGTTATATTGTTCATTGTTCCAACAGAAGGTTAGTAGAATTACTCCTGAGTGTATTGATATGAATTTGTTGAGTTGTAGCTTAATGCAGAATCTCTATTTCGAGGATTGCCTAATTCTTTTTATGTATGTATGTATCATAGTTGCAACGAATCGTGATTTGTGAATAGAGATTCTGAGATTCGCGATTCGCTGCAGAGAGTCACCAAATTTTTATTTTTACTTTCCAAAAAATTTTTTGGACCTGAAATTTTTCTTATGACAGTCTGACCTGAGAAATGTTTCGAGAATATAGAGCAAAACTTGTAGTACTGATAAACACCTTAAAGGTAGTCACTAAGATTCCTTAACGATATTCAAGTGTCAGTGCTTGATGAGTAGAGTGTAGAAGGTTGATGAGAAAGAAGCACAACAAAGTATGAACTTGTGAACCACCACTCAATCTCACGCCATATTTACTCTAGTTTTGTCAAAGTAAGACATGGGACAATAACAAACTGACGAATTGGACTCCAAGATTCAACCCTGATCCAAGATTCAACGAATTGGACTTCCCAACTGCTTGAAATTTTACCATAAACCCTAAATGCCTCACGCCTTAAACCCGAAACTACTGGAATCATAATCATCTTCTTTCTACTGATACCCCATATTGTCTGTATTTTCTGAAAGAAAAAAAAAACACGTTTTGCTGAAAAACTAGCTAATCGCTGGGCTTTTGGGCCAAAGATTTGTGAATCGTGTCTGCATCTATGGTATGTATCTTTGTGTGTATTTATATCAGATATGTACGTCTGGGCCAGACGCGGCCTTTTCGTGTCCACGTCCGACCTCCGGACGCGTTCATATCCGACCCTGGGACACGTCCATTTTTTTTTAAAGCTAAAAAACACTTAAATATGAGGGAAAAAAAAATTGCATCCAGGGTGGACGTGTCCGGGTCCGGCTACCTTAGATATAGATATATAGATAGATAGATAGATATAGGTCAATGTGTCACCAAGTAAGATGTCCATCTCCCCTTGAACAACATATATATATATATATATATATATATATATATATTTCCACTATAGACCAAATGGTGCCCATTCAAAAAAAAAAAATTCATTCCTCGACATAGGGTGGAAAACATGGCAAATTGTCCTATATTTGATGTTTGTGGTTTTCAAGGACCTGAACTTGTTGAGTCACATGGGAAAGTTATTGTGGAAGATGAAGTTAATTTGTTGATTGCTAGTGTTATCCAAGTTGGAACCAAAACTATGCCTCTACTAGTTGAAAATTCTAGAATCTTCATTTTGACAAGATACAAAAAAGTGAAAGTAACAATATTCAACTTGCAAATGGACAAGAATAGACATAATGAGAAGCATGCTAGGAGGAGCTATGTGCATTCAAATCCTTACTTTTGTCCATGTGAGAATTTTACACATGAATCTTTGCATCAAGATAATATGCAACCAGTCCAATAATTTGGTCCATGGGGTGCTGTAACTCTTTCAACTTTGCATCAAAGTATTCTTCTTTGAAATTGTGAGTGAAGCAGTATGGTTCTAAGTTATAATGTGATACTGGTTTGTCTTGTTGCGAACCGCACAAAAGTGCATGATGTACATAGATTGTAAATTTGTACATTTATTTATAAAGTCTTTGTAGATCATTTTAGTCTTATTACAAGAACAAAAAAATAACTTGAGCACAATATGATAACCCTAAAATCATGTTCTATAATGAGAATCAATGATATGGCCAAGTGGCTGATTAAATTCTCGAAGAGCATTTCGGGTCTAGAGTTTTAAGCTAAAAATGCTTGAGCCATAGTTTGAGAAAAAATGAGAAACTGAGGGCTGTCCTACATAGCTAGAAATGACTGACTTTGTACACCGTTATATATTTTTCTTTTGTTGACAACCTAATTGGGTAAGAGACTCAAAACTACATTACATTTAGGGGCCCGATACTAGGTATAGTACATCATCATTGAAGGGCAAGATAATGAATGACCCAAAGGACAAAAATATCAATTGTGATGATATAGCTTCTAACTTTCTCAAAATAGTCTTGAAGGTCGGTATTCAACTTTCATCGAATATGACCTCAAAGGACATATAAACATTGCAACCCCATAAGTGCACACAATACCCTCAAACTTGGGTGGGTGAATTTTCAAGCCCACCTCTTATTGTCATTAGATAATACCAATATATTCCTAAAAATCCAATAGGTCAAGGTGATAATATTTAGAAGTGAATCCAAATTAGGGCGCTAAATATAATAGTAGTAAATAAAGCTTATTCTTATTTTTTACGTTTTATGACAATAAAAGTAGCATATATTATTACTATATGAGGAGTTCAATTTTATGACCATTGACACTAACTTTTTGAAGCGTTTCATCCAAATAAAATCAACACATACTTGTTCCGTTGAACTTCCCCAACAAAGATCAGTTTATAGCTCATGAAAAAACTTTTTTTCTCAATTGAATATAGAATATATTTAATTGTGGATGCAATAGCTATCTAAAGCAAAACTTATATACTTATTCGATTGTGAAAAATCAACTACTTTATTTTTGGGCATTTTTGTTCAACATTCTATCAATAATCCAAGTGTTTTGCGCATACTGCAAACAAACAATCAGGCAAATTCTTCATCATATCATTAAGTTGAACCACAACCTCTAAGAAGACCTCTCCTTCTTAAAGAAGATAAAGTTAACACTCTCCTTCTTAAAGAGGATAAAGTTAACATTGGAAACAAATTCTATGGCCAATAGCATCAAGTTGATAATAGGAACAATGCCCATCCAAAAATATCAAATTCTCAATGACAATTGAATTTTTTTAATCATGTTGATTTTCATCATTCATAAAAAATAGAAAGTCTATACACTAGCTTATAGATTTGAACTATCAGTTGTAGCTTGATTGTTGGTTCAACATTCTCTTTTATCCGTTGGCCATCTGCAAAACTTATAATGTAACACCTTTCTAAAAAGATATCAAGTGACACAATGTGCATTTGAACAACACACAATATATTGACCAGTGGCTTTTGATAGGGACCAACCATAAAACCCATCATAGGATTTTTTTAATTTTGTGGAAACTATTGGATATTGAAACAAGTTGTCAAGTGCTTCAAAGCATGAAAGGAAGTGGAGAGAGAGTATGTGCTTAGGAACAAATCTTGAACAAAGAATTGGCTTCAATTGGAGATGAAATTCAAGATGATGAACTTGTGCAAGTCATTCTAAATGGACTAAGTGAATATTATTCCAAATTTTTGCCATCCAAGATAAGCTACCTACAATTGACAAGCTCCATAATGTGCTTGTGGTCGAGGAGAGTAGAATGCTTCATCTCAAAGCAAGGATGGGATCCATGTCCTTGCAAGGAGGTGATGAGAAGGCCAACTTCTCATTCAAAGGCAAAAAGAAGACTCATTCATCCAAGAACAACAAAGGAAAGGAGGCCGAGGACAAGGATGGTGGATCAATCTCCAAAGGCAAATCCAAGAAGGACAAATCAAAGCTAAAATGTTTCTTTTGTGGCAAAAAAGGACATTTTGCTTCTGAGTGCTTCAAGAAGAAGAATGCTCAAGAGAAGGAAAAGCAAGGCAATATTGTGCTTGAGGAGGAGGAGGCTGATAACAACTCATCCTTGATGGCATCTACAACACCAACATTAAGCAAAGACACAAATGTTTCCAAAAAGAAATCACAAAGATATGGAATGTCTCAATTCTCTTCTAGCAATTATATCTAGCAAATCAACACATGGAATGTAGAAATCTTGATCAACCTATGATCTATCCTCAATCTAATGACTTTTGCCACTTCCTAAGATTGAAACACACTCTAATGAAGTTCAGTAAACTCACAAAATAGAGATTTAATCAAAATTAGGTTTTGACAAAATCACAAAAAAATTGAATATTTCAAATTCTACATGCAATTGCTAAAAACTTGATATAGAATTTTGTATCCTCAGGTGAGACCTTCCTAATGCATCCAAAATTGGCTATTTCAGCAAGTATGGTGTAAAATCGGAATTCCTCAAGTTAATTGACCTAAAATAAGTTTTGATCTACAAAAGATCCAATCTACATATGCAAGAAACTCGATTTTTGAGTAGAAGTCAATCTAGCATGCTCTAGCATTGATATCTCCTCCAAATACTTGATAGATGTGCTTGATCCTTTCAAAACCTACAACACAAGCTTTGATACCCAGAATCTCAATTTGTTATCACATTCAAAGTTTCAAGAATTTAACAAATACCATTTCTTGAAAGTTGGGCATAAAGAATTTCCATTTCACTTTTGCATGAGTGATTTCAAGAAGTCAATGCTTTGAAGGGAAAAAAACACTAAATTTGAAGATACCTTCAAACTTTTAAGCGCATTTGGGCACCCGTTTCTTTTTCTTTCTTTTTTTTTTTTTTTTTTTGGGGGGGGGGGGTGAATGAACTCAATGTGTGTGTGTGTGTGTGTGTGTGAGTGAGAGAGAGAGAGAGAGAGAGAGAGAGAGAGAGAGAGAGAGAGAGAGAGAGAGAGAGAGAGAGAGAGAGAGAGAGAGAGAGAGAGAGAGAGAGAGAGAGAGAGAGAGAGAAAGAGAGAGAGGTGGTTTATGCCTCCTCACAAATAACGTCAACCCCATTCACATTAGAAGGGCCTTAAAATGTCTTACTCCATTTGACGCACACTTGGCCTTTATCACAGTTACATTAATGCTATCATAGCTATGCATCCTTGGAAAGCAGACTAGGATTCTCTTTAGATCGAGTCACAAGCATGCAGCAAAAGATTTGTTAGACGTTGTCCATTCATATATATGTGGTCCAATGCAAACTTTGTCGTTGCTTGATGCAAAGTATTTTATTACCTTCATTGATGAATATTTGAGAAGAACAGCTATTTATTTCATAAAGCAGAAATCAGAGGCTTTCAACAAGTTTCGACAATTCAAAGAGCATGCAGAAAATCAAACTGGTAAAAGAATTAAAGCAAAAAGGTCTGACAACGGGGGAGAATACATCTCTATCGAATTCAAGGAGTATTGCCTTATCAACGACATTGAGCAACAATACATTACATCCTATTCACCTTAGTCGAATGGTCTTGCTGAGAGAAAGAACGGAACCTTAGTCGAATCGGCGAAGTGCATGTTATCACACATCTTTGCTGGAGCTTTTACGTCATGTCTTAAAAATCACCAGAGCACGCTTTTTCTACATAGTTGCTTTACACGATATTTAACTATATTTCTTGCATCTCAGGATGTATGCATTTACATCTTGCATACAATGACAATAGCCAATGTCCTACCATGTAGACCTATCATGCATTATGACACCTCCAAGAAGATCATGCAGAGAATTCATTGCACAAGAGAGGAAAATAAAGAGAGAACCATTCTTACCTATGTTAGAATGCTTCACATTACAATGGGGGAGAGATAGAGAGAGGAGGGGGTTGTGCCTCCTTAGATCTAACCACTTTCTAAATAACCAATTTCACATTGTATGGACCCATTTAATGACTTGAGGCTATTTTCCTAAATAGTAATATCTTGGTATGCATGCCCATTACTAGCATCACGACTAAAGTTGGATCTTACATATATTCCAACAATTGAGATGCTCAAGATTATTGCGTAGATAGTCAATGTTGAGTTTGTTATATTGTCTGCTTGTTTAATTGATCTGATTGCTCATAATATGAGCACCAAAACAATTTCAACTTCAACGTGTTTTTAGTGCTTTGATTCTATCTATAAATAGAGAGCGCCATTATTGGTTTGATAAGTACATAAAAATAATGATAGCTGCCAGGTTAAGTACTTCATACTAAAAATGGTAGTTGATCTACCAAGTACTTACAATTCTTTGTACAAGTAGCAAATCAGATTTGATTTGAATTCGTAGGGCCCCTTAAGCAATCATAAAATTGTAAGCAAGCATAAGCTTGTCAAGTGTAAGTTGGCCTTAAATATACGTAAAAGCCCGTAAGCAAGCATAAGTTCTTAAGGAGTTGTAAGTTCGTAAGTAGTTATAAATATTAGTCATCAGTGGGTGTAAACAACTATAAGTAGTCATAAACAACCGTAATCGTAACAAGTGTATTTTTGCACTATTCCATAGTCTTTTGTATTTTTGCATATTGTTCTATAATCTTTTCTATTTTTGCAGACTCATTAGATCCTCATTATAATTATAATTAGGTAGAAATTCTGACACTCCCCCTTAATGAGGATTCTTCTAACTCCTTTCTCCTTAACCCGATCATCTCACAAAATGTATTATGGCTGAAAAATGTCTCCAGCCATGAACTCTGTTTTGTAAAAAATCAGATTTACTGCTTTATTTAAGACTTTCTCTCTAACATGGTGACATTTATTCCTGGAACGAAATCTAAAGTTTAGTGGCAATGCAATAGCACTTTGATTGTCACACAACATTTGTCAAGTTGGACTGATATGAACGAGTCCAATATCAGAGAATAATTGTCTTAGCCATACACGAGTAACGGGCATGTACGACCCATTATGGAATATTGTGACACCCAAGGGCGAGCCCGGCCCGGGGCTCGCCCTTGGGTGTCACAATATTCCATAATGGGTCATACAGGCCCGTTACTCGTGTACATTCTTTACATGTGTTGTAGAGATATATTTTGCCTCGAGAAAAGTTTGTTTTCTATTATTCCATAGAATATCACCATTTTTTAATAAGAAAATATACCCATACACCTATATGTCCTAACCTGTCTGTTTGGATCAAATAAGATGAAGATCTAATCGATGCTGTCAGATTTGCATACAAAAAATTCAGCAGCAATGGATTTCTTACGATCCTGTGTTTATGGGCAGATTTAGTTTAGTTTTTACAAAATGTATTGCAGCAGTGATGGAACAATTCAGCCAAGCTGCTATCCCATTCAAACACCAGCGTTTTGGTCTGCCTATTCCAAAGGTGGAAGGCATAAGATTCCAGCTTCAGCTCCTGTAGCTTGACCCCTTTCCACTGGTGCTCCCTTTCGTGCTTTGGAGCATGGAACCAAAGAAGATACAAGATACCCATATATGTCCTAAGTTTTTTGTTTGCACTAAATATGATGAAGTTCTATTTGATGCTGCAGACTTGCATACAAAAAAATTCAGCAGCAATGGATTTCTTACGATCCTGTGCTTGTGAGCAGTGCAGATTCAGTTTGGTTGTTACAAAATATACAGCAACGATGGAACAATTCAGCCAAGATGCTATCCCGTTCAATCACAAGCATTTTGGTCTGCCTATTCCAAAGGTGGACCGCATAAGTTTCCAGCTGCAACTCCTGTAGCTTGGCTGATTTCCACTCTCGCTCCATTTCGTGCTTTGGAGCAAGGAACCACCTGCCGATGTGGTGCCAGGTTGCTGGATAAAGTGCACTCGGAGGTAGAATTGTGAAGCTGAAGGAGCTGGAATCTGTATCACTGATCAGCTTCCTCACAACTCTACTGACAAGATAAGGTCCGTTGTGACCCCATTTGCTTCCATCGAATTCATTTGTAAAATTTCGTATTATTTGCAAAAGAATAGGATGGCTTCTGTCAAAGATGAGAACTGCATTATTGAGGCGATTCCATTGTCCAGATGCTTCAGTGCTCTGAGCTCCGATACTATTTGACAAAGAGGAAAAATCTCGTAAGGCAATCACGTCTGTGTCTACATAGATGCCTCCGAATTTGTACAAAACAGCTAGGCGCAGTAGATTTGAAAGATTTTGACTGAGAGAGACAGCTCCTGGATCTACTTTGCCTTGCCTGAGGTTTCTGAACCAGATTTCTGCTGAAGTGTTTCGGAAAAGAAATGGCAGATTTGGAGCAGCTGCCATTACTTGATAACCGGCATCAACGAACGGCTTCAGAATACGATCACCCTGCTTGGTATCTAGTGATCGAGAGACGATGACCACGCAGGCCAAAGGATGAAACTTGAATATACTTTCTAGAGAGATGCGTTCACGAGGACCGAAGGTGGAAGCGGGAGAAAACCAAGTCATAAAAAAGCGAGCAGAACATTTGCAAGAGACGAAGAAATCTTTTAGACGATGGGAAAATTGCTCGCTTCTATGGTCTGTCTGCAAAACTCTGATCATTTTCCAATTCAGCTTTAACCGTTCTCTGCGCTTTCTGGCTTTCGGAATTCGAGAAATTCTGAGTAATTCAACAGAATCTAAATCTTCCTTTGTATCCAGTGAAGATCTAGATTGGTCTTCAATATATTTTGGGGCGTATTTCGATACTCTTACTTCCTTCTCTCTGAAATTCGGGGGCTGATCAGATTGTGTTACAGCTTTTTTGTTTCCATCTGCATAGCTGGTCTTTGAAGATTGCGTTGCTGTAATTTGTGATGACTCTTTTGTTTCATCCCCATCGTTATTGTACTTGTCAGTTTTTCTTTCTTTATTTTCTTTATTGCCTCTTTTTAGACTATCCTGTGATTCCTCAGAACTCGCCCTTTGACTTCCATCGGGCTTCTTGGAGATGGAGAAATTAAGGCTAACTACAGTAGATTTTTCTTTGCCCTTCCATACTTCATCTAACGTCAGCATGCTTTCATATTGTGTTTCCAAAGTTCCCTTTTCACGCATCCAGCTTCCTCCACTTGAAGGGTTGTGAATCTGCATTATATGTGAAGGTACAGGATCGACTTTTCGGATCTTAGCATGCTGGTAGTTATTGGTCGTGGAAGATTGGCGTATAGCTGTCTTGAATTCACGAGGATTTGAAGATACAGAAATATGAACAATGAATGACCTTATGAAGATCAAAGCAAGAAGTCCGGTGAATCCTATATACAGTTCTCTTAGGGATCTTCTCGTAACAGGTGCAGAGCAGAATCTGGTAAGTGACATATTGGCTGACTTTCGTGTCTTGCAAGGCAGAACGGAGATTGTGTCTGATAACTAAAACCTGATTGATAGTTGATCTTGAAGCCAGGTTTTCGGTTTCAATTCTCACAACAGCCAAAAAACCGATGATACATGCAGCAACGAGTTCAAGGGTATAAGACAATTCCATTCTTTATCTTCATTTGCGCTTTTCGGCTCGCACCTTGTGGAACTTCCATTGTTACTTTCTAAACAATTTGTCAAGCCGAGTACAACAACAACTGCATAGCTACGGATGTTTCAAACTGTAAATCATATGAAAAACCTCCCAATCCATAATATGCAGATTGCGTTGGTATGTTCTCGTCTGTTACAGTCCAATGGCATCGAGATGATAGTATGAAAAGTATAGAATATTGTGTATTTCAGGCTATATGCTGTTTGCAGCAACAACACTTTTTTTTTTTTTCTGAGACTGAGCAGATACCTTTCGTTGTTATACAAGTACAATGCACATCCAGCCAGCGCGACGTGCAAGGCCACGAGCCCACTACCTGTGCTGTGAAAAGATTAGTTAGAAGATTAGAACCAGCTTAGCATTTAATTAGTTCTTTTAATATAAACAAAGAAAAACATAAAAAGGGAGATCGCACAGAAAGAAGTAAATAGTCTTTTGGATATAGGTATTCAAGTAACTCTGTTCCTGACATAGTTTCCTGTAGCGATTGTCAGTGATAGTTGATGTAGTTTCTGATAATTACCTATCAGATTGGAACTTCTTTACATGTGCTGTGTCTACATGACATTTTTTGAACTTCTTTCAATCAACGTATCAGAACGTTTCCTGTTTTTTCACCTGCGTGTGTAATTGCCTTGCTAGTATCTGATTGTGCGTTTGTGTATTATGACTCTATGAAATCTGATATTAGCACTGTTTCTGGCACCACTGCCGCTCTTAGATATTAACAGTCGTGACTAGTCAGGTCAAAAATTTCCGCCTGCAGCTTGTTAAAATTGTCATGCAAGGCTCTCTAATCCTCACCCAGCCCAGTAATCTGATCCTTGTCTTCATCGCACCATAATTGCACCAATCACCTGTCAGCCGTAACACAATACTTTCCGTTTATTAATTTTGTAAAATTTGTTCCAATTACTGATTACACTCAAGCCCATCTCTCATCTCTTCATCCTGCACCTCATCCATTACGGAACCACTAGATCTTATCCAGATTACTCGCAAACTCCATGTCTGCTCTTGTAAGTATTCTACACAGTTTGCTGATAATAACAGTATTCTATTCAAAAAAAGGAGAAGACCATTCTTCCACGTCTCATCCTGCTCACTATTATTGTATATCAATTCATAAACCCAAAGATAAGTGTTTCTCTTGAGTCTTTGTTCATACTGGCAATTGGGCATGTCTCTCGCAACTGCCCACTTGAAAAATTGCAATAAGCTTGCGTGATCTCGATCTACAGTGGACTTGGTCAGGCTGATGAAAGATTGGAAATGGTGATTATTTCCACATGAACCCGTGTACTCCCACCTAGAAATGACCAGCCATTATTTTCCTTCAATTGAATTGAATATAGCAGGAGAGATTGTTGACTCAAATCTCATTTTCAGCTCTAGATTTATGGGCAAATCGCCTAAAATCAGCTAACATAACAGGAGAGATAGTGACTCAAATCTCATTTTCAGCTATAACTATATGGGCAAATCAGCTAAGATCAGCTAAAATAGCAGGAGAGATGGTGAGTCAAATCTGATTTTCAACTCTAAATTTGTGGGCAAATCAGCCAAAATCTTCTTCTAGACACTTTCGAGATGTCATTCTTCTAACATTGTTTATGTATGAGGTATGGTATTTCTACTTAGAGATACACAAGTACAATGACTCTAGTAGGGGTCATTAGCTAGCTGAATACAAGACGCCGCACACAAAGAGGGGAGGTCCCCCTCAAAAACCTGCTGATTCCTGGTCGTCCAGATCTTCCACAAGACCGCTAGCCTGCACACATGCCAGAAAGTAAGAGTAGAAGAATCTGTTAGGAGGGAATCCCCCATTAGGATAGTGCTAGTGTCCAAAGAGAAAGTGAGACCCCACCGCAAGAAAATGTGACTCAGCTCCAGCCAAAGATGGTGATGACAATGAAGGAACAAGTGCTCCATCGTTTCTTCAACCAGCTGATAGAGCGGGCAAAGGCGATCATCAAGGAAGGGCCATTTGGAAAGCAAAGGAAGGGATTTGGTAGGCAAGGTAGCATAGCTTTCTTACAGACAGCGAGCAGGCGGTTTTGAGACGACAACGCCAATCAGCAGGCGAAGAATCGGAGGCCGACCAGAGGCGGTTAAGGTAATCCGGGAAAAGGGAGGGAAACTGGCAACGATGCAGGGAGGAATAAGCAAAGAGAGAAGTAGAAAGGGTGGGGTTCCATCCCGAAAGATCGAAGGGTGAGACCGGAGAAATATGAATCAGAATGGCACAAGAAGCGGCCAAGAAAATTAGCATGCTTTCCGACAAGGAGAGAATGGAGGAAGGAAGGGCTTGGCAAGGAGGGACGTGGACCAGCTGAGCAAGAGACAAAAGGCCTTTGGTGGCTAAAGAAAGGCAAAGACGAGGATGAGAGCAGAAAAGGGGTTGTGCATTAGACAGAAAAAGAGAGTAAGTCCAAATGGATTCCGACGAAGGGAGGGTGGAGTCATCCCTCCAGGAGAGGAAGGAGCGAACGTGAAGCAAAAGGTGCGCCAGGTTGGTCAAAACAAAAGGACCTTTAAACTTAAAGAAACAGCCAAAAGCCAGAATACCAGCAAGACTGAGAGGAGTTCGAAGCAAGGCAGGCACTGCCGCCAAAGAAGCCATAAAGGAAAGGAGAAGAGTATGCCAGTGCTGACAGGGGAGAGCGAGGGACGAAAGTCGACAGAGGACCAGAGAATGGTTTTTAACAGCAGGGTTGGGAATGCCAAGGCCTCCATCCTTGGTAGGTGCCATACACACTGACCAGGGAAGAAGAAGACGCTTCCCCGCCCAGAGGAAGCCGCGGAAGGCCTTAGCAAGAGAGTCATGCAAGGCTCGGGTGGAGATGAAAAGAGAAGAGAAAAAGACCGGCAGAGTGGAGAAGATATGGTGGACAACTATAACCCGTGAGAAAAAGGACATAAAACGAGAATCCCAAGTGGCAAGCTTGTCAGCAAATGAGTGAAGGAACCACTGAGTGGGTTGGGTAGAAGACAGATGGAGACCGAAAGAAATGCCCAAAATTCGGGTGACCGTACCATGGGGGACAATGCGGAGACCAAGAGAGGAGACCCAGGTGGGCACGGTAGCATGGATAACATGGAGCTCAGATTTCCGAGAGTTTAGAAGGGAAGAGGAGCAATAACAGAATTCATTAAAGAGTGATAGCATATGGAGGACATGGAGTTCAGAGAGGAGGGAGAGCAGAGTGACATCCTCATCAAAGAGCTGATGTGAAAGCGGCTCCAAGAAAATACGGGAGAGTGAGGCTGCATCATGGAAAGCACAAGAGAGGGGTTCAGTAGCAATAGCAAACAGCATAGGAGACAAGGGACAACCTTGACGAATGCCACAAGTAGGGGCAAACCTAGTAGAAAGGCAACCATTGAAGAGGATCTTGGCCGAAGAGGACTGATAAAGAGCACGCACGAAATTCAAGAAGGACAAAGGAAATCCAAAAGCTTGGCAAGAAGCCCAAATATAGTCCCAACTGATCCGATCAAAGGCCTTATCCAGGTCCAAACGAAGGATAAGAGAGGGGACGGCCGAGGCAGCAAGAGAGTCTGCTGACGTCCAAACATTGAGGATGGAATCCATAATGTTACGGCCCTTGACAAAGCCAAACTGCTCAGAAGAGAGGAGGGAATGAAGGAGGGGAGACAGACGGCGGGCCATGGCTTTAGCCAAGATTTTATAGGAGGTGTTTAGCATAGTGAGAAGACGAAAATCCGATATCAGAAGAGGCGAAGAGACCTTGGGGATGAGTTTGACCAAACCTTCAAACATGGACACAGGCAGGATGGAGGCAAAGCAAGCTAGGTTACCAAAGTGGAGGAGGCCCGGGCCCAACAGTTTCCAGAATTGAAGGAAGAATGACCCAGAGACTTGTCTTTGACGGACATATCGCTGGTTTTCTCCGCAGTTCTTCTTGAAGTAGATGATTGATGACCTTTTGAAGAGTCAAGTTAGATTGAGTGGAGATCATTACAACAAAGTGTTCATAGGACTTTGGTAAGGAAGAAAGCAAGGTCATAATAGCATCATCTTCTTAAATAGCACAACCTACAACTGATAACTGATCTAACAAAGACTTAAGCTGTTGATGTGAGAAGTGATGGCATCCTAAACTCTTTTCCTAGTGCTATCTTGGTATCATCAATAAGCTTGACAATGTTCCCACAAAAAATGGTGTCATCTGAATATAATACAAGATTGATCACATCCCTATCTACAAACTTGACATACGATGATGGATTATACTCATTAACGATGAAATCTAATGAGAGAAGAAATGAGTTGAGTCATGAGTACCAAGATATTGGAGCTTGTTTGAGTCCATTCAAGCTCTTGAAAAGTAAGCAAATCTTATCTTCTTGGCCTTTCTTGATAAAGCCCTCAAGTTGGCACATATAGATCTCCTCCTCAAGATAGCCATTAAGGAATGTATTTGTGACATCCATTTGATAGATATGCCATTTGAAATTAGATGTCAATGCAATTAAGATTTAAAAAGTTGTCAATCTTTGTAACGGGTGAAAGGTCTCCTCATAATGTAATCCTTTGATTTGAGCATAACCTTTGGCACAAAGCCTTGTATTTGTTGATAGAACCATCTTGATTTTACTTGATCCTAAACACCCACTTGCATCCACTCTCAACTTGCTTGCCTTTGTCAACATAAGTGAGCCTCCTAGGCTTGGCCTTGTCCCTTGATGACCTTCTTGGAGTTTTTGGTTGATAAGTCTCTTCCTCAGGCCTTGGTCCCTCCCCATCATCATCTTGGATCATTTCTAGATGTGAAGATCCACTATCATGAAGAGTGCTCTTGGTCCCTTCAAGCTTGGATTTTTTCCCCTCATGGAAACGACATCTCTACTACTCATGATCTTGTTAGTAGATGGAACAAAAATTATATAAGCTTTTCTAGTGGTGGAATATCCAACCATGATCCCCTTGATAGAGTTGGGATCATCTTTACTCCTCACTTTCAAAAGAACATGTACAAAACATTTGGATCCAAAGATCCTGAAGTGCTCAACATTAGGCTTCTTCTTATACAACAATTCGTAAGGCGTTCTACCTCCAATAGCAAGATTGGGCAACAAATTGCATAAATAGTTTGCACAAGTGAGAACCTCACCCCAAAATGTCTTTGGAAGACGTGCATCCAATCTCATAACTTTTGCACACTCACATAGAGTTAAGTTCTTCCTCTCTACCACTCCATTTTGTTGAGGTGCATGCTCAAAACTCCCATGAAGATCCGACACTACTGATGGTACAAGACCCGCAAAGTAGAGATACCCACCATTGGTATCTCAATTCAGAAGCCTCTCAACACATGACTCCATGCAAGAGCCTATTCAAAGATCTCATAGTTTCTAACTCGAAGTATATATACTTTGGCGAGTCAAGTTCGTACAAGATCAAAGGCCAAGGTCTGTTTGTCTTCAATTTCTAGATGATACTTTAAGACTAATTTTCGGTGTACTTTGTCTACCAAAATTAACAAAGAACCTTTTGTCTATTAGCAAGTTCATAGGCCAAAGCTACGGAGCTTTGTATAATTCTAAATGATGTACCATCTTAAATTAACATTCTACTGAAATCCTCTTTTCAAATAGAAAAGGAAATTTGTATATCTTGAGTCATGAACATGCACTTACAATGAATGTGAACAATTCTAATGCCCAATTGTGCCATCAACAACTAGGACAATTGAATATGAAAGCTATCTTGTACATGCATCACAATCGCCTCAACCACTCTCTTTGAAATTCTCAATCTCTCTCTTTTTCAAAAACTTGACTCCCTCTTCTTCTCTCCCTAAAAATGACATTGCCTCCCTTCTCTCATCCTAAAACTTGACATTCTCTCCTCTCTCTCTTTTGGAACCCGACTACTTTCTCTCTCTCTTTTTATCAAATATGACCTCCCCTTCTTCTCCCTGAAAAACTACTCCACTTCTCTTTCTTTCTACAATCCAGCTCTCTCTCTTGATTTCCCTAAATGTGTGACTTCTCCCCCTCTCTTGAGAAAACAAAATTTGACCCTCGTCCTTTATCATTGTCTTGCTTTCTCTTGTGGAATATTGAAAATGGGTCTTTGGCCAACTAAAAGAGAACTTGCCAAAAATTGATGAATCTAGAAATCTAACAAAGTAGATTTGGTGCTAAAAAAATTGATGGATTTCATAAAAGTTGAAGAAAGCTCACAAGCGGTCATGCTAAAAAAAACTGTGACCTTTAGAATAAAGACAATTTCTTGAAATTTAAAACAAATCATTTCTTTTTGACAATAACATGAGGTGATTTCCTACATATGTGATTTAGTCTACTACTTAAATGAATTTCCATTAAGAATATTTGGTGATTCTTTGATGACATTACCAAGTTAATGTGTAGAAGTCAATCAAATCAATCCAAATGCAATCCTTGATGCTTGATTCATGTTTACCGATCCAACTGAAATTCATAGCCTTTGATTTTAACATGGTATTAGAGTTTGGAACCGAGCATTCACCAAGATCCATCTCAAATTAGCAAGTTTTCATGTTCTTAGTGATTTTTGAAACAATTCATAGACTCGATTGGATCTCAAGCTTAGTATTTTGATTCTAATCATTTCTCATGTGAAGTTATTTAGGTAGGTTGATTTCACACTGTGTGATGCTTAAAAATTGAGAATGATCAAAAGCATTAAGTTTGTACAATTGAGTATGTGTTGCTAGATTGACTCTTGAGAACATTGTAGAATCAAGAGCTTGAAAAGGAATTTCACATGCATGTCACTCATAGGTGTTGGAGAAAGAGGGTGTGTCATGCGTGAGAAACAAAAATAGCTAAAAAAGAAAACGAACACGAAAAAGAAGTGAACTCGAAACTCGAACGAGATACGAACTCGAATAGAAAGTGTTCGTGCGCAACAGAATGAGCTATATTATTCTTTCCCTAAGCATGACTACGCCTATCAGAAACGAACAGATCATTAGTGATAGAAATCATGATCTTTCTGATTACGTAGCCAAACATTAATAAAACACCAAAAGAATAATTTGTCGCGAACAACTAGACAAATTATTTGTTGCGAATGATTCGCGAAGAGCTCGACTGATAATCAGTTGCGAATGATTTGCAAAAGACAAGACTAAATATAGGTCATCAACAACTAGACTAATAATAACTCGCTAAGAACAGATTATCAGATTGAGCAACAAGAAAGTCAGACATAATGAAAATATGCATAACAAGAGCACAAGATAATAGCGGACGAAACCACGTGCTCTACAAAGCTAATTCAATCTGTAAAGGAATGAACCTATTACTGACAATCATCTATCTCTGATAAGCTTCTGATGCTATTTTTTTACACACACTTCATCTCTTGATTGTCTGAATACGCAAATGGTATTCAATATATATACACAATGTTACAGGTGTGCAGATGAAAAAAGTACAAAGTGGATGTGTTGTCCATAGGAGATCGTGGGTGGCTAATGTTGTTGTCAAATCTGTTAGCACAGTTGTATGGGATGAGCGTGAAAAGGATGCGATGTCAGCCTTTGCTGAAATGAACGTTGGTGAAGATGCAAAAAATGCGTCACTCTGATGAAACGCCTTAGGATTTGATATACAGGGTGCCTTCACTTTTCCTAGGGCACTTTTGGCATTTTGTAAGGCAATGTCATCTGTTTCGCCTGTCACAAAACACGTGTAAAAACATAGTGTCACGTTTTTGTCTTTTTTTTTGCCTGTGAGAATTTACTTGTATTTATGCAGATAGTCGTATTTTATTCATCTGTCTTATTTTACATGTAAATATGCAGACTGTGCGACAACATGAGTAAAAATGCAGCATAGTAGAGGAGATAAATCCAACACCACCCCCTTAATTTGGATCCGTGAATGCCTTGATCTTCAGACTAAGCAATGCACAAATTTTGTTGTGTGCATTAACACTTAATGCTTTTGTGAATATATCTGCAACCATGTCCTGCGTTCTGCAGTACGTTAAGCTCACCTCCTTGTTCAGAACCTTTCCCCTGATGTAGTGATATCTGATTTCAATGTGCTTACTCCTAGAGTGAAATCTAGGGTTGGCCGATAAGGCAATAGCACTTTGATTATCACAGAATAAAATTGTAGGGCTGTACTGATACAGATTAATGTTTGATAGTAAATTTCTCAACCAAAACGCTTTCTTAATAGATTGAGAAGCAGCAATGTATTCTGTTACTCTAGAAGAAAGTGCGATAGAGGTCTTGCTTACGACTGTTCCATGAAATAGGACTGCCGTTGAAGAAGAATGTAAATCCAGATGTGGACTTACGATTGTCTACATCTCCTCCTCAGCTTGCATCTAAATATCGACTGAGCTGATGAAGATTGTCGTTGCTGACATTTTCATAGCAAATGCACTGGTCCACGGTAGCTCGAACATACCTCATGACTCTTATGAGAGCCTTCCAATGGGTAATGCCAGGATTAGCCATATACAGACCATTGCATACATGAGAGATCCAAGTATCGATCGATAAGAATACTCTCTCATCTGCTCCTCTTTTTGCTTGGTTTGGAAAAATTGGTCTTTTGAAAAATGCAGGCCTGGATCTATCGGTGAGTGAGCTAATTTACGATTCATTAAATTGTATCTGTTAAGAACATTGTGAAGATACCTTTGTTGAGTGATGTAAGTTAGTCGTTTTGCTCTGTCTTTGTGGATTTGAATGCTCAGACAAAAGTGAGCTTCGCCCAGATTAGTCATGTCAAATTCTGAAAACAACATCTGCTTAGAATCCTTGACCAAATTGGTATTGTTGTTGAAAAACAACGTATCATCCACGTATAAGGTGATGATGATGAAGGATTGCTGCATTGACTTAGAACAGACGTTGCAATCAACAATGCTTGGTTTGAATCATTGTTTGATGAGGAATGTGTTGATCCTCTGAAATCAAGCTCTGACAGACTATTTCAAGCCGTAAAGTGCTTTGTGGAGTTTACAGACACAACTCTTCATACCTTCCATAATGTATCCTTCAGGCTGGATCATGTAGATATCTTCTTGTATAACTCCATTCAGATATGCTGTTTTCACATCTAGTTGATGTACTTCAAGGTTGACAGCTGCAGCATAAGACAAGAGCGTTCAAATCGACGAATGTTTGACTACTGGACTGAAAGTCTCGCTATAGTCGATGTTGGGGATCCGAGTGAATCCTCATGCTACCAGTCTTGTCTTCCTTCAATCAATTGCTCCGTTGGCATTGTATTTGATTTTAAAAATCCATTTGCAATCAATGATATTGTAGCCAATAGGAGCTTCGACTAATGACCACGTTTGGTTCTTGATCAGAGAGGAATACTCTCTATCCATAGCTTCTCTCTAGAGATCAGAGTCTGGTTGGTCAGTGAGTGCCTCTTTGACTGTCGTCGGTTCCTGTATCAAGAGACAGGCAGACTCAGGAGTATACCTTGTGGGCTGTGTGCGCACTCGACTTGATCTTCTGGAGGATTTGACTGATGAACCACTCTTGGGACTTGTTGCTGGGTAGCAGCAATGTCTTCGTCTGATTTGCTGTCTAGAAGTGGGTCGACAATAGACATGCCTGAGCCAAAAGCTTGGACAATCGTGTCAATGGCAGGTGATGAAGGTTCTCCTGGAGCAATATCCTTGCCTTTGATGTCGACGAACTGATTCTCGATAAAAACTGTATCCCAACTATACAAAATTTGCTGGGTATTAGGATCATACAACTTGTATGCATTATCAGATGAGGTATATCCAATCAGAATGGTCTTGAGACCTTGGAAGTCCAATTTCTTTCTTGTGTCTTTTGGGATCTGTGCGTAGGCAACACATCCAAACACTCTTAGGTTCTTCACAAAATGCTTAGAGCCTGTCCACACCTCGTGGGGTGTCTTGCCTGCGAGGGCCTTGGTTGAATATCTATTTTGGACGTAAGCTACAATGGAGACAACTTCAGCCCAGAATCTCTTGGGCAGCGATGCATGCGTTGGCATACATTTGGCCGATTCAACCAAGGTACGATTCTTCATCTCGGCTAAGCCATTAGACAGAGGACTGTAAGGAGTGATGAATTGCTGTTCAATACATTGGCTTTGGTAGTACTCCTTAAGCTCGATAGAGATATATTCTCCACCATTGTCTGACCTTAGAGACTTGATCGTCCGTCCAGTCTCCTTCTCTGCATGCTCCTTGAAGATTCTGAAGCAGTTGAAGGCTTTTGATTTTTTCTTTATGAAGTACACCATAGTCCTTCTGGAAAATTCATCAACAAAAGTTATAAAATACTTTGCATCCCTCAGAAAAGGATTTTTCATCGGGCCACAAATGTCTGAATGTACAATGTCTAACAATCCTCTAGCAATATGCTAATGGATTGATTTAAATGGTTTTCTAGTCTGTTTACCAAGTAGACAGTCTTGACAAACAATGATGAGAATATGAGGAGGATCGCAGTCACGAAGCTTTCATGAAGGAACCACGACTCTCTCTTTGCCCTCGGATGGAGTATAGATGCGATCGCTGGACACTGCCAGTTGAATCACTCCTACAGTCCTCCAGAGTGTAGGAGTGATTCAGTTGACAGTGTCCAGTGATCGCATCTGAACTCCATCCGAGGGCAAAGAGAGAGTCGTGGTTCCTTCGCGAAAGCTTCGTGACTGCGATCCTCCTCATACTCTCATTAGTGGTATCAGAGCTGGTCATCCTGTCATATTCTGACATAGCCAAGAAACTAGCAAATCCAGGAGGCCAAGCATTCAATCAAAACAACCATCACCAAGGGAACAAACTCCAAGAAGCAATGGCTTCAATCAGCAGCATGCAGAGCAAGATCTGCACAATACTTGATTATTTAGGATCTAGCTTTCTAGCCTGGAAAGTTAAGACATCATTGATACTCAAGGGCAAAAGACTATTTTCCTGGGTGGATGGCACAGAAGAAATACCTACGACAACAGGCAAGGAGCTACGCGAATGGAGGGAGAAGAACGACAAGGCAGTAGCCTTGCTATCATCTTCCATCGAAGATAGTCTCACACTTGATCTGGCTACACTCTCCAAAGCTAAGGATATGTGGGATGCATTACTCACCAGATTTCAGACGAAATCAAGAAGTCAAATCATGATGCTGGAAGATCAGCTGACGAATTTGCAGTGGGATGGGAAAGACCTCACTTCTTTCGTAAGAAAGATGAAGGATATGTTTCTGTCACTACATAACTCTGGAGCAGAGAATGCCATGTCAGCTGAAAAGTAGCTCACGTACATGTTGAGAGCCTTACTTAGATCATTCCAGACGACAAGATCCCTGCTCGCAAAAGATCCCGCCATGAACCTCGAAAAGGCGATTGTCGAGATTCGAGAGGAAGTTGAGGCCAAAGAACATCTTGATCACAAAGATGGTTCTGACCTGGACCTCTACGGCAACAAAGAAAAATCCAAGAAGCAGTTTAAGCCTAAGAGGGAGTCGAATCAAAGGCAGGATCGTGACCAACAAGTAGAGAGGACCAGCAAGGGCAACTAGAAGAGCAAAGGGAGGTCAAAACAACAAGGTGCAGACAAGAAGACTTGGGTGAGATGCAGAAGAGACGGGCATACAGTAGATACATGTTGGCTCAGTCCCAAGATTGAGTGTATCCATTGCTATAAGAAGGGTCACACATCCATGGATTGCCGCCAGAACCCGAGAAACAAATCAGCACAGAACAAACAGGAGAACAACAATAGTTCATCCTATGTCGAGGGGCCCGAGAGCTCAAAAATGGGCGAAGAAAGAACGAACAAAAACTGTTCGATCGTCTATATTTGTGAGTACGTGTGTGCAGCATCAACATTTGACACACATGAGGTGATTCTAGACTCAGGAGCCACCTCACAATTTGTGACATCAAGACGTATAATATCAAATTTCAGAAGTGCAGGTCCCTCAAGATTCATACTTCTTGGAGATGGATCTAGACATCAAGTGAACGGTATTGGTTCACTATGGCTCAACACCAACGACAAAGACAGATGACTTGAAGATGTCATGTTCGTGCCTACTCTGCAACAAGACTTGCTCTCTGTAGCAAGAATAGCATATGCAAGGATGCGTGTGACGTTTTCTGATGAAGCATGCAATGTGATTGATGCCAGTACCAGTACTTTGATCGCTCAAGGCAAAAGGAAAGAAAACCTATATCATCTGAAGGTACACCTACCTGCAGATCAGGTGCATTAGACTCATGATGACTAGCCAGACACTGTGGCACAGGAGACTCTGCCACATGAACTCAATGGCACTTTACCAAGCAAGCCATCATGGAGCAATAACAGGGGTCAGCATCTCGAATGCAACCAGTTCGACCACTTGTGATGCATGTTTGAAGGGCAAGATGTCACACACACCATGTGAAAATTGTCAACATTTCCTTGTCTAGTTTTAGGCCAAAATTGCTAAAAATGGCACATAGTTTAGGATCTGACTTTTCACACGTGTGAAACAGGTCTAGATATTTTTAGTAAGTGTATTTTTTCAGTATGAAGAAGTGTCAAACTTCAAGACCTTCGAAATGAGTCCATTTTCATGTATTTTGGACATATATGCCAATTTTACCTATATAGGGCATATTTTAGGTAAGGAGGGTCTAGAGAGAGGAGAGAGAGTCATCTCTCTCAGCTATATATAGCAGGTAGGCCGTGGAGAAACAGGTTGGAGCAGATCCATTGTATTCATTTGCTTAATGAGAGATTTTTCTATTGGGTTCTCCTTCCATTGTTGGCATTGTGTAGTGATTGAGTTCAAGCTTTGTGTGTATGATCTTAGGTGCTTTCCAAAAGTGGTAGGCTGATGTATTATGGACTGTATAATGCTATTTTTGGCCGCACTTGATGTTTATGGAAGTTTCCATTTGTGATAAATGCTTTTTGATCAAGTTCTTTGCATTCTAGGTAGCATAGAATGTGTTGCCAATTCCTAGCTTATGTAGTTTGGAGTGCAAGCATTCAAGCCAATGATCTTGGAGTTTAGATCCACTTAGGATCTGTATTTTTCACATGGTATCAGAGCTGGTTGGCTTCTATTTACAGTAAGTATTCCATTTTTGGTGATATTTGGATGTTTGATCAAGTTCTAGCATGATTTTGCATTGCTTTGTTGATCAAATCTTACTAACCTTTGTTTTGTGAGTTGAACTTGTGGATCAAAAGCATATTTCAGGTCTATTGAAGATCAGAGGCTGAAAATAAACTATTTTGGATCAGATCATAACACCTAATCATTTGTTGATTGTGAGGCTTGTGCATATTCAATACTAACAATGTTCTTTTCAATCCTATTGTTGACAATCTCCATTCTTGGATGAACACTCTCCTTAAGTGGATGAAACTTCTCCTTAAGTGGATGACAAATGCTCTTTTGAGTGAGTTGTAATTCTCCTAAAGGCTGAGCAAAGCTCCCATTTGGATGAAAGATCCCCTTTTTTGGGTGAACATATTGTAAGCTCCATTGTGAAGAGCATATTGTAAAGATTGTCATCAATTTTGGCATAAATTTTGGTGTACTTTGTTGAGCATGTAAGTAACTCTCCTTATGTAATTTGATTGGAGCATTTGCTGGAAGGTGTTAACCATTATGCAAGTGTGTTTTCAGGTTCTTAACAGGTTGAGGAACATTCTCATGTGAAGTGATCTTAGATCTACATCTAAACACCAAATTTTGACAAGATAGTGAAGCTAGTCTTGTGATTCACTAAGTGTGCTCATTCATTCACCTCTAAATCTTGTATTTATCACTTGCTGGAGTTTATAAACTTTTAGAAGTGTGGTTTACATGTGGTTTTACAGGTTGAATCAATATCTTAGTGTGGTGATCATATGTTGATCAAGTTTGTTCATTACTAGGTAATTTTGGCATCCTAGTTTTGGGTATTTTCTAAGAATGCAAGTAACTCTTCACACCATAACTTGATTTGGTCACTTGCTGGAAAGTTTGAGAGCTTAAGCAAGAGTGTGTTCAGGTTGGTTTGAGTTTGTAATCCATTCTTAGTGTGTGCAAAGTGTTGCATGTGTTTCAATCTTCCTTTCTATGCTTGAAAGCCAAATAGTTTCAAGATAGAGGTCATTTAGGGTTCTAAATCTTTTAAGATCTTCTCCTTCTTCATTTATTGAGAGAAAGGAGAGTGCTAGGTGCATTAGAACAGAGCCTAAGGACACAAGAAGATTTTAGCATCATGACATCCAATGGTGGAATCATGTTGGAAGCTAAAGAGAGGTTAAACTCTACAAACTATTCAACTTGGAAAGTGAGGATGGAGTCTTTACTAGAGTTGAATGAGCTAATGGATATAGTTGTGGGAATTGAAGAAAGACCTCTAATTCTTCAAGAGCAACTAAATTTTGATAGAAGGGCTAAAAGAGCCTTATATATCATAAAGATGAATGTTACCAATGAACTTCTTAAAGAAGTTGGTAAATGTACTTCTTCAAGTGAAGCATGGAATGCTTTGAAGAAGATCTATGAGTCCAAATCCACATCTAGGGTTCTCACCCTAAGAAGGCAAATCTTCCAAAGTTGTCAAAGAGAGGGAGAGAGTGCACATTCATTTGTCTTGAAGGTTAAATCCTTGAATGATGATCTAGCATGCATAGATGAAAGCATAAAGGATGGGGAACTAGTTCAAGTCATGTTGAATGGTTTGCTTGATGAACATTCTAACCTTGTACAATGCTTTGCTATACAAAAGTCCTTGCCAAGTGTCAATGACTTGCAAGAGATCTTGGTGGCTGAAGAGCATAGGTTGCAAGCCAAAGGTGGTGGTGCATCAACACAAGGTGGAGATGAAGAAGCTCTTTTCACAAAGGGCAAGTTCAAAGGCAAGTGGTCCAAGCAAGGTAGTTTGGAGCATGGAAAGCATTCTTCTTCTTTGCAAAGTAGGAAGCAAGATAAGTCCAAGTTCAAATGTTTTTATTGTGGGATAAAAGGACATTTTGCAAATGAATGCCATAAGAAACAAAATGCTAGATCTAGGTTGAGATCTAATGTACTTCTTGGAGATGATAATTGTTGTGCTAACTTGGCAAGCTTTGGTGAATCTATGGTCAATTTTTTGGATCCATTGGATCTTGAAGATGCACTAGTGTTACCTACTAGTCATATGGAGTCATGTGGAGCTAAATTAGCATCATGTTTGTACTCTTCTACTCATGGACTTCCAAGGCTTGGTGGTTCTTCAATGGTGCTAGATGGCAAGTGCAAAAATGGAAAAGGTAAGGAAGGAGCTAACTTCATCAATGGAGTTGATGAAGATTCTTCTTTGGAAGTGATTGTTGCTAATGACTTGTTTGTTCATATGGAAAAAGATGGAGATGCTAAGTGTCATTCTTTGCAAGAAGATGGTTGTTCTTCTAATTCTTTTCATATTGATGTATGTAATCATGTGGGAAAAGATGATGGTGCTTTGAGCATGCTTGAAGGAAATGGTTCTTTTACATCTTTTTGTGATAAAGTCATTTGTGCAACAAGTGGTGTCACATTTCTTCATAAAAAGAGTAGATCAAAGGTTTCTATCATGAGACTTGGTGAGGGAGATCACAAGTCAAAAGGAAGAGAAGTATGTGAAGTGTTCAAAGTAGGATGTACTTTGAATGATGTTTTTATGAACGATAGTGAGGAAGAATCATTATCATATGACTCATTACCTAAATCATTGAGTAGAAGTTCATGTTTGAAAAGAGAGAGTACTTCAATCACTCTTATGTTGAAGGTACTAAGGATTCTTTTCTTGGCTTCTAATATTCAAGAGTCTTCTACTTCTTATGGTGCAACTATCAAGAGGGAGGTTTCTAACCTTTGTGGTGCTAGCATTAAGAGGGAGTCTTGTGAAGGAAAGGGCAATGGAAGAGTGGTTCTTGGGAAGATCCAAAGCATGGATCTAACATCTCTTCATCAACTCAAAGCATTCTATGATTGTGGTGGATTGTTCATTCATGGTCAAGATGGCAAAAGGTTGGTTGAAGAAGACTACATGGAGCAACTCAAGTGGCAACTTCTTCAAGGCAAGGGAGATATCATTGGTGAGCTTATTGAGGTTTGTTATGAACTCAAGAGGGCTGTTTTGATTAGGTTTGATACTCATCTTCACCTACTCTACTTCATGTTAAATGGAAATGTTGGAATCTATCTTTTGGTTTATGATGGTGGCATTGTTTTCACTAACTATAGTGAAGGGTCAAATTTGAGCATTGATGAGATCTTGTGGGATCTTAATCATGTGTTTGAGAGGGAGTATCTTCAGAGTTTCAGATCTGAAGATGTTCACATATGCAAGATCTTTGATGTCTTATTGGAAGATCAAGAGGTTGATCTTGGATTGCTTCATCAACACCAAGAGACAAGTGGCAATTCGAAGCTAGTGAAAAGCATCAAAGAAGAGACAAATGGTCAAGGCATTTTGGATCTGTTTTTACAGGTTCTTGAAGGTTCAAGTAAGGTCTTTGGAGCTGCAAGGAAGTGTCTTCTTACTCTACCTCACTTGCCTAATCTCATGTATGAACATTGTTATGTCAATGTGTTGAAATTGTCAAATTTCAATAAAACTAGTTCCATAGTTTTGCATCCTTTGGATCTTGGAGATGGAATAGTTATCATTGCTGGTTTGTATGATCAAGTACATGAATTCATTCAGATCTTGAAAGGTATTGAAGTGGTCAATATGTTTTCTTTTGAACAAAGTTCAAGATCTAGTATTCTAGTGTTGGCAAATTGGCAACTTGTTGACATTGTAGGATCAAGCGTTGTGTGCAAATCTTGTGGAGGTACTTCAAGTATTTCAAGTTCAGGTTTTGGTCATTCAAATGGAGTAGGGAACACATCTTTTTGGCATTCATTCACTCAAAGGCTTTCATGGATTGAAGATCTACAAAGGCAAGGTGGTGATGGAAGTTCATTCATGGAGATACATGTTGCATTCACTATATGTATAGTGAAATGTGGAGGAGGCATGCAAACACTTGTTGATCACTTTCATTTACAACTTGTTTGCTGCTATTTTACAGAGAAACCAGAGATGGATACATGGAGGAATTCATTAATTGAGATTCTATGTTCTTTTACATGTACCATTTTTATGATTCTATGTAAAATTGATGTAAGAAATAGTGAAGCATCCTATATGGACACTATTATCTATATCAATTATGTTGTGTCCTATTTTGTACATATTAGGATCCTTGAGAAGAGATCTATTCTGATGATGGAGATCATTCTTAAGTTGGAACAAAGTAGTGTTGTAAAACTAGCAAGTTAAGTTGAAGAGGGAGTGTGAAAATTGTCAACATTTCCTTGTCTAGTTTTAGGCCAAAATTGCTAAAAATGGCACATAGTTTAGGATCTGACTTTTCACACGTGTGAAACAGGTCTAGATATTTTTAGTAAGTGTATTTTTTCAGTATGAAGAAGTGTCAAACTTCAAGACCTTCGAAATGAGTCCATTTTCATGTATTTTGGACATATATGCCAATTTTACCTATATAGGGCATATTTTAGGTAAGGAGGGTCTAGAGAGAGGAGAGAGAGTCATCTCTCTCAGCTATATATAGCAGGTAGGCCGTGGAGAAACAGGTTGGAGCAGATCCATTGTATTCATTTGCTTAATGAGAGATTTTTCTATTGGGTTCTCCTTCCATTGTTGGCATTGTGTAGTGATTGAGTTCAAGCTTTGTGTGTATGATCTTAGGTGCTTTCCAAAAGTGGTAGGCTGATGTATTATGGACTGTATAATGCTATTTTGGGCCGCACTTGATGTTTATGGAAGTTTCCATTTGTGATAAATGCTTTTTGATCAAGTTCTTTGCATTCTAGGTAGCATAGAATGTGTTGCCAATTCCTAGCTTATGTAGTTTGGAGTGCAAGCATTCAAGCCAATGATCTTGGAGTTTAGATCCACTTAGGATCTGTATTTTTCACACACCATTCGTCAAAGACTCCTACAGAACGACTAAGATTATGGAGCTAGTGCATTCTGACATCTGTGGACCATTCAACGTCATCTTAGTAGGAGATTCAAAATATTATATAACTTACATTGATGACTATAGTAAATTCGCCAGAGTGTATTTTATTCAGAATAAATCTGAAGCACTTGATAAATTCACTAAATATGTGAATTGGACAGAGAGATGTACATACAGCAAGGTGAAGTAGATCAGAACAAATCGAGATGGCAAATACATCTCGAATTGCTTCATTAACTTCTGCAATGATTGTGGCATCATTCACAGAAGGACTGCAGCCTACACGCTGCAACACAATGGTGTTGCAAAAAGAAAGAACAGAATCCTGATGGAGGCAGCCAGATGTATGATGGCCTACTCGAAGGCTCCAAGGAGGGTACTATGGGCTGAAGTAGTAGCTACAGCTGCATACATCCAGAATAGAATAGGTAAGTCTGGTGTCTCTCACACGACACCACACGAGCTATGGTGGGGTAGAAAGCCCAAACTGTCTCACGTCAGAATCTTTGGCTGTGCAGCTTATGCACATATTCCTGATAAGCTTCGTAAGAAGCTTGATGAGAAAGCCGAGCAGAGATTTTTGGTAGGTTATGACAACAACTCGTCATACTACAGAGTCTACATGCCAGACACGAACACTGTGAAAACAATGAGAGATGTTAGATTTGATGAGAGCAGGACAATGGCCAATGACGATCAGCTACAAAATTTTGGAGCGACAGTACTCAAGCCCTGAAATCATTAGGATTCAAGCCTCTGTTGGCTAATTCTAATGTATATGTCAGAGTTACAGATGGGCAGATCATCATAGTGGCTGTATATGTGGACGACACGCTGATACTTTGCAAGAGTGAGCAGCTAATTGCTGAAGTAAAGACAAACATCTCGAAATATTAGATAGTGGATATGGGAGAAGCCAGGTGTTACCTAGGCTTACAAATTGAAAGGGACTACGAGGGAGGTAAGTTATATGTTCACCAGATTAGATACACCCAGAAGATCTCAGAGGACTTTGGGATGCTGAACTGCAAAGGAGCGAACACTCCAATGCTCGCAGGGATGGCGTTGACAAGCGACGACTGTCCAAGGATTGAGGAAGAGAGGGAAGAAATGCAACTCACACCTTACAGAAAGTTGATAGGACCATTGATGTACCTTGCAGACAACACACGTCCTGATAATGCTTACACAGTATTCAGAATGAGCCAATTCTGCACGAATCTAGGCTTGACACATTGGAAGATTGCAAAATGTATTTTGCAATATCTTCAATTAACGAGGGATTATGGCTTGTGTTATTGTCGTGATACAGGTTTCATGATATTTTCCTACAACGATGTTAGTTGGACATCCCTCAAGGATGATTGTAAAAGCGTCTCAGGAGGATGCACCATCTCATCAAGAACAACAATTCTTTGGGTCAGCAAGAAGTAGACTGTTGTAGCCCAGTCATCCTGTGAAGCAGAATATGTTGCAGCAACAAAGATGGCCAATGAAATGATCTGGCTAAGGCAGTTTCTGGACAAATTGGGTGAAATAAGGGACGAGCCCCTGGTCTAGCAGATGGACAATACCTTTGCAATACACCTGACGAAGGATCTCGTGTTCCATTCCACAACAAAGCACATTGCGATCAAGTACCACTTGATCAGGGATCTTGTTGAGAAGAAGATGCTGCATACCACCTTCATCAGAACGAAAGACATGGTTGCTGACATCTTCACTAAAGCCCTAGACAAAGGACTCTTTGAGAGACAGAGGAGCATCCTTGGGATCGTAAATCTATCATGCTTTGAGAGGGAGCTGAAAAAACGAAATGTTTCTAACTACAAAGCCTTGCTAGCTTTCAGCCCTCAACCTGACAAAGATGTTCGTGAACACGAAATTCAGGAGACACAAAGCACGAAAAGTTTTGAAAGTCGAAGGGACGAAGACGAACGATTTGCGAACTCGAAAGATTCACAAATGAGAATCTTTTGTGGTCCAATACGAGAGAAGGCAAACGACCAAAACGAGATTTTCTCCTGACCTCCATGCACCAGAGAGTACCAGCGAGATCATGCAAGTAACCAAAAGTACAAATATATGATCTGATGGCATGACATCAGCAGATACATTTTAGGTCATGGCTAATCTGCCACTCTTATATTTTTATGATTAGTTGTAGATGCTTAATCACTCTAATCTTAGATTTACATAAAGAAACTATACTTATTGGATGTTACTTGACATATAGATCAACAGAGCACACATACAACGCAATGTAGTAGTCTGATGCTAGTAAGCAATCAAGACGATTTCAACTGTTCTTTGTGCTATGCTGATCTATGGTCTGGCTTTGATTGCTTTGGGCTCTTCTTCTTCTTCTACTTAGTCGTGCTCTTGTTGGTGTATAAAGCGTGAGAATCAGCTGAGGAACTTGAGGCTTCGTTCCTCCTCGTGTCTTCCGGCAACAACATAGTAATGACTCTCGAAAGAGTCAGTTCTGGATGTGTCGTGATGATCATCACCCAGTTGTCATATGAGCTTGGCAAGCTTGTAAGCAGTTGCATCACTACCTCTTGATCGTCTATGACAAATCCGACAGCAGCCATTTGCCTTAGCAGGTACTTGAATTGATTGATGTGATTCTGCAGGGAATCACCATTCGCTATCTTGAGGGAGTAAAATTTCTTCCTGAGATGTAGCTTGGAAGCTATATCTCGCACTTCGTATAGTGTGCTCAAGATGTCCTCATTCTTTTGATGTTTGAGCCTCGAATACATGGCCGATCCGGGTCTAGGACCAGAGGCAAAGTTGAATTCAATTCACATTACCAAGATAGCAAGTTTTGCTTGCTCCAAGCATTGATTTCTAAGCGAGTTTTGGAGGTGATTTCATAGAGGAGGCTTTCTAGCATTCAAGGAGAGGGAAGATCAGAGTTTTGGAGACTCTTCAAGGCTGTTCTAAGGTGTAGTGGACACCTCCTAAAGTGATTTAGGTTCAGTCCAACCATTGCTTGACTTATGCACCAAATTAGATCAATTTTTCATCAATTTTGATCATTTTTTGCTTGTGATTTGATAGTAGATTGTGTTGCATCCTCATTAAGTTCCATTTAGATCTTTTACAAGTGATTTTGGAAGTATATTAGGTTGCTGAAATTCACTCTTGATCAGATCATTTGAAAGTTTTAATGCTCTTTATAGAAAGAGGGGCAATTCTACTAGTATTGTCTACTTCAATCTAGCAAGTGCATTGTTTCTAGTATTCTATGATTTGATTTTGTTAGAGATCATTCTTAGATCTTTATAGGAAGTCTATTACTGATCTTTTCAGGTCCCTAAGAAGTGGGATAAGGTAGATCTTCAATCTAATCAATAGAAGTAATCTTCATTTGTATCAAGTCCTTGATTAGGAGACTAGATGGCATCTATAAATGCATATCTTTTGGATACTAATGAAAGGCTCAACAAAACTAACTATTCCATATGGAAAGTTAGAATGGAATCCATCATGATCATGCAAGATCTGATGGAAATTGTAAATGGTAAGGAGGGTGAGCCTATTCATCCTCAAGAAAATGCCAAATACATCAAGAGGTGCAATGTTGCACTACATTGCATAAAAATGAATGTTGCAAACGAACTCTTAAGAGAGGTAGGAGATTGCACTTCGGCTCAAGATGCTTGGGAGACTTTGCAAAAGGTCTATGAATACAAGAACCAAACTAGAATGTTAGCTTTGAAGAATCAAATCTATAGAAGCTATCAAAAGAAAGGAGAGAGTGCACATACTTTTGTCCTAAGAGTAAAGAAATTGAACAAAGAGCTAGCCTTCATAGGTGATCCTATCAAGGACGAAGAGCTTGTTCAACTCATATTGAATGGATTAAGCTTTGAGTTTGACAATTTGGTTCAGTGATATGCAATTATGGGTAAGCTACCTATACTTGAAGAACTCCAAGGCACACTCATGGCCGAGGAATCAAGAAGGAGCCAAATGCAAGAGAGGATGGATAGGCTTTCCATCCAAGGTGGAGATGACCAAGCACTCTTCACCAAAGGCAAAGGCAAGTCCAAAGGCAAAGGATCAATATTCAAGAAGTCTTCAAAGCTTGAAGATCAAGAAGGACCCTCACAGGCATCTCCATCAACCACCAAAGTCAAGAAGGACAAATCAAAGGTGAAGTGCTACTATTGTAGCAAGATGGGGCATTATGCCTCAGAATGCTTCAAGAGGAAGCAAGATCAAAGCCAAGCCAACATGAGCAAAGAGGAGGAGGAGGAGAGTTCACATGAGGACTCTCTCATGATGTCCATATTTTCTTCAACAAGCTTCAAAGGAGAAGATCCTCGATGGATTGACTCGGGTGCTAGTTCACACATGACTAGTAGGATCTTCCAAAAAGATCAACATAGAAGGTATTTTGTACATTCCTACAATAACAAAGAATCTACTAAGTGTTGGCCAAATGGTAGACAATGGTTTCAGTGTTGACTTTGCTTCAAATGAATGTTTTATCAAGAAGAAGCGTAAGATAGTGGCTAAGGGCACTAGACTTGGCAAACTTTATAAGTTGGATGCATTTGTGGATACTAATGTTGTCATGTTGGCCGAGAAGAGCAAGAAATCTACCTTTACTTTATGGCACAAAAGACTTGGACATGCCAACTCGGGTTCCATGGAGGCTATGATCAATGAGGAGTATGCTTTATGCCTACCAAGGTCTATTGGGAAGGAAGACAAGGTTTGTGAAGCTTGTGCCTTATCCAAGGCACATAAGAAGGTGTTTCCTAACTCCATCACAAAGTCATCTCATCCTCTTGAACTCATACACTCGGATGTGCACATTGCTAGCACCAAATCTAATGGAGGTTCATCCTTGTTTTTAGCCTTCATTGATGACCACTCAAGATATTGTTGGGTGTTCCTACTTTCCTTCAAGTCTCAAGTATTTGATACTTTTGTAAAGTTCAAGTTGTTTGTGGAAAAGCATCATAATCATAGCATCAAGATTCTTAGAAGTGACAATGGTGGAGAATTCATCTCCAATGAGTTCAAGGCCTTTTGTGAGGAGGAAGGGATCAAGATAGAGACTTCTTGTCCTTACACTCCTCAACAAAATGGAGTTGCTGAAAGAAGTAATAGAACATTATGTGAATGTTCTAAGGCTTTAAGATTAGATGCTTGTTTTCCCAAATCCTTTTGGGGTGAGTCTCTTGTATGTGTAAACTACTTGATGAATAGGGCGTCTTGCAAAGCAATTGAAGGCAAAACTCCTTATGAGATGTTGTATGAAAAGAAACCCAATCTTAATACTTGAAGGTTTTTGGGTGTATATGTTATGTGCATGTGCCATTGGAAACAAGAACCAAGGAGGATCCATCTTCCACAAGAGGGATCATGCTTGGATATGCAAGCTCAAGCAAGGGCTACAAAGTCTACCTCCCATCCTTGAACAAATTTGTTGTTTCAAGGGATGTTATCTTTGATGAACATCATATGCATATGCTTGAAGAAGGCTCAAGTGCTCCAACAATCAAGAAAAAGATGGCCGAGGAGCAAGATCTTGATTTTGAGGAGGAGCTCATGGAGAAGCAAGCACCAAACCCACCTATCACACCAAGGAGATCTTCAAGGGCAAAAGTGGAGCCATCAAGGCTCACATATCAAGGCAAAGGACAACAAGTTGAGGGTATCTCATCCACTTCTTATGCTTTATCTAGTTTTGAAGAACCATCTAATGCTGAAGATGCATTGAACTCCAAAGAATGGTATAAAGCTATGTTGGATGAGTATGATGCCTTGATTGAGAATGAAACTTGGTTGCTTGTTGAGAGACCTCAAAGGAATGTAATAGGATGAAAGTGGGTCTTCAAGATTAAGTTGAATGCAAATGGGAGTGCCAACATTCATAAAGCAAGATTAGTTGCAAAAGGTTATGCTCAAGAGAGAGGGATAGACTATGAGGAATCTTTTGCACCCGTGGCCAAGATGGTCACAATAAGACTAATCATTGCACTTGCATCACATTTTGGATGGATTCTATGTCAAATGGATGTCTCTAATGCTTTCTTGAATGGTTTTTTTGGAAGAGGATATCTATATGGAGCAGCCACAAGGGTTCATCAAGCATGGAATGGAGAACAAAGTATGCCATCTCCAAAGAAGCATCTATGACTTGAAGCAAGCCTCGAGATCTTGGAATTCAAGACTACATTGCTATCTCATTTCACTATCTTTTGTTCAAAGTGAATATGATCCCACTCTTTACATTAAGTTTGATGATGTTGGTATTGTACTTTTACTCATTTATGTAGATGACATCATCATTAGTGGAAATAGTGCTGATGGTATTGAAAAAATCAAGATAGATCTATCCTTAGAGTTCAAGATGGTAGATCTAGGGTGTCTTCACTTCATCTTAGGCATAGAGATACTTAGAGGGTCTGATTTTATCTTTATAAGTCAAGTGAACTATGCTCAAAGTCTTTTGAAGAAGTTTAAGATGGAAGTATGCAAAAGTGTTGACACACCAATGGAGCAAGATGTAAAAGTGCCAAATGAAGATGATGAAAGATCCTTCATGGACATCACTTTGTTTAGGCAACTTATAGGCTCCTTAATGTGGATCACTAATAACTAGACTAGATCTTAGCTTTAGTGTATGTAGGTTGCCCTTCCATGCAAAAGCCATTGAATATCCATTGGAAAAAGGCTAAGAGGACTCTAAGATACATCTCGGGTACATTGGATTTTGGGATTCTATATAGAGGAGATGTGATTAACCTTCATGCTTGTAGTGATTCAGATTTTGCAGGGGACAAGAGAGATAGAAAATCAACAAGTGCCTATTCAACTTTCATAGGAGAAGATGTGGTTTCATGGCTTTCAAAAAAGCAAGAATCTATATCTCTATCTTCAACCGAGGCCGAGTACAAAGCTTTGACAACCACTACAAAGGAGGTACTTTGGATCAAGAGATTATTGGTGGAGCTAAAGATCATGGATTCAGAGGAGGCACCAATCATCTACAATGACAATATATCATCCCAACACCTTGCATCTAATTTGGACTCATTCCAAAGATTCTAACACTTATGTCTACTTGAGAACATCCTTATGAATGGAATCCTATGCTATTTGGCACGTGTGACAAGCCACATCATGACCATCTAGATATTTACAAGTCATATGACCAAAACTAGTCAAGCTAGAAATGTGAATTTTTAACACTCCTCCTCACTATCTAGCTTGGTTCAATCATTACTTTACTAATCACTCCAAGTGATGATCTGAACTTCATAAAAGGTGTCTTTTGAAGTGGTTTAGTAAGTAGATCAGCTACACATTCATTGCTTGGAACATGCTCCAAAGCAATCTCCTTGGCTTGCACCATTTCTCTCACAAAGTGATGGCATATCTCAATGTGCTTAGATCTTGCATGGTCCTTAGATACAAGAGAACAAAAATAGGAGCTATTTTTGGTTATTTTTGCATTGTTGAGGGATCTCCAAGATTCCAAACCTAACCTGGTAGGGATGAGAGATCCACCAAAATTAGCATTAGGGATCGGTTTAGGGCTACTCATACCTGAGAGTAGCCTGCCCAAAACCGTGATGGATCATGTATATATAGGTGATGATATCTCACCAAAATCGATTAAGCAATTTCATGATTTTTCTCTCATAATGGTGCAAGTGCTCTCTATGTTCATAATTGTTTGAGTACTTGTGATTACTAATGATTATAGGATTGAATGTAGGTCTGGTGTATAGTACTCAGACTGTGGGAGGCCGTACTTTCACACGTGTGAAGCCTTCTTCAAGGATTTGGGCCATTTAGTGAGGTTCAAGCATAGATTTTTGATGGATTTTGATGGTTCAACTTGTGCTAATCTTATGAAATCATAATCTATTGTTTTCCTCATCATTTCAAGTGTTTTAGGATCCTTATTTGTTGTAATTTTTACACCCATAAGGGCACACAACAAAAAAACTTGAGGTGGCGGTCTCAATTATGAGGCGAAAAGCTGATCTGGAGATATAGGTCTTTTGGGTGCCACTTGTCAATGTCTAGTTGGCACATGATGACTCTTTGTTCTGGACTCGCGTCGGTGTGCACAACTGCTACGTGTTGATGGTCATGCATGACTCCTATGGTCGGAGATGACCTGACCTGGACTATGTATATAGAGGTGGATGTCCATGAGCTTCGCATTCATTCTCTCATGGAGAATGAAGAGCTCTTGCACTGGTGGTCAATTCAGGATGATTATCTAGGCCTCAAGATGTAAGTAGGCGAGGGTTGAGGGTAAGGCATGGTGGTATGGGACACCATGGCTTACAGGAGATTCGAGCTTGCTTGATGGTGGTCTATGGTTGCAGTGCACGACGGTGAGGTGGCAATAGCTAAATGGTTGGACGGTAACATGTAACGTAGTGTTCATCACCTGTTTGAGCTTTAACGATGACCGGATCGACGATGTTATTTTAACACGAAGCTTGCATGCCTGATGGGTATTTTCCTCCAACTCGCCTTCAGATTGAGACATATAAATGTCTTCTTCAATAGCTCCATGTAAAAATGCAGTTTGTACATCCATTGGGTGAATCTCTAAATTTTCCACTGTTGGAAATGAAAGTAAAAGTTTGATTTGTGGGAAATTAAGTCCACAGTTTACTCCTTGGTGATAATTTCTATTTCAAGACTCTTCTTGCACTTTTATAATCATCTACTTTGGTTCAATGTCTGCCCATCTGATACCTACAGAAATCACAGAACTCAGATAACCTAACTATTTGAAGAACGACTACATCGGACTTCCGGCTGATCTTCATCCATGGATCAAGGACTAAAGGGTAACCAATCCTATTCTCCTTTTCACATTCAAATGCTAAGTCAAATTATTTGAAGGACAATGTAGACTTGGCCATTTTCAACAACTCCAACAGATCTCCATTTTTCGAACAAGTCTGGAAAATTGAATTGTTTTTTGCACATTTTGCATTTTTCCCAAAAGGCAAAAGATGCGAAGTGCCCATCTACTTTGACGAAATAAAAGTTTAAAGCTCATTGTCATATTTTCTCAAAAACGAAAGATGCGACAAATGTGAGGAATGCGACAACTTGTGCATTCCGACCTATGGCAGCAACTCTCAGTAACTAAATCTTCCTACCAACACATGCATATCATGAAATCATTAGCGTTAACAATCCTTATTATATCAACTACGATGAATTTCAAAGGCAGTAGAGTTTAAGATGTTGGGCATTAAAATTTAACATTCTGTTAAGAAAGGATATGCACATAGTCTATTTTCTGATTGTTGTTTCAATTATTTTGTTAAGAAAATGCTCTGAAATAATAATACCAAAAGCACATCAGAGTAATATTATTAAAATGATAGTTATCTATCATAGATTGATAGGAACAATGGCATCAATAAAGACATTAGTCTTGAACTGGAATACATTCCATGAGAACACCCTAGTACATGAGAGACACATACAAACATTTTACACTATACTATTGACGAAAACAGTCTGAGTAATATTTTGGACACTTAACTTTGCATATTAAACTCAAAATGATAATCTTACTCTATTCTTTGATGAGGTTTATACATGTGCATGTCTCATTTATTCATAATGTGGTTATTGATACAAAATATTTTTTTGTTCAATAGTCATGCATTCATGATCTAAAATCCACGTGAGATATCACAAAGCATGACTACAAAAGTTCCTATAATCATCACCATTACAAAGATAATAATTTTATAATAATCAATACTTAGTAAGACAATTAATTTATTGCAGGATTTCTTATCCATTTATTTCAAATCACTATTCCTAAAATATATGAATTCAACAACAATTCATTATTTTGAATCACATCTAAACAAATCCTACTACACAATAAAATTTTTTATTTTGGATACAACATTCCAATCAACCGAGCTCCTTCAGGTCAGCCAACTCTTCCTCGACAAGTGCCTTGTCATCCTCGAGCGGTTGCAAGAACTCGGCTCAAAAACTTTTTAACATCTGGCCTTGGAGCTGGTTCAGCTTCGTGAGGTTGACTATGATTGACCCTGCATTGGTGCACACAGAAAGAGCAACTTTTGCCTTTATTTGTGTCATTCGCTCCTCCTGCAAATATTTTTGGAGGGCGACGTTATGCTGATTCCCAACCAAGAGTTGTTGCTTCAAAGAATCATTTTGAGTCTGAAAATTGTTTGGCCTGAATTGTCTTATTCATATTCTTCAAAGAATCAGTTTCTTTTATTAGAGTCTGAAGCTGTGTTTCAAGAGAACGATTTTGTTCGATCAGCTTCGTGTTGTCTGATTTGAGCGAATCGATCTTCTCGTGGGACGCGTTAAGGTCCTCTTGGCATCTCCTTTCTGAGTTAACAAACTCCATGGTAGTCTTCTGATGATATTTGTCTAACTCGTACACTTCAGCCACTAGATTTTTGGCTTTCTCTGTCATGGTGCAAAACCACTAGGGCTAGTTCTCTGGTTCATCTTCATCTTCAATATGTGCTCCAAGGTTGCCTTCAGCAGTTGTTCGTCCTTTGTTAGATGTGTCGGACTGGGTTGCATCATCATCAGAGAAGGATGTACTCTACTGTTTCTGAGACGTGGAAGCAGATACTGGCTTTGAAGATTCGGCAGCAGCAGCAACATCATCTGTATCCATTGGCCCAGTTGGAACTGTATCTGGTTGGGATGGCGCGACATCAATCTCCATAGTAGTGATAGCTGCCACTTCAACTGCTGGTGCAGCATCTGGTGCAACCGGAATAGGAACAGACATGATGCTGGAAAGATCAATTGGCTTGGGAGCCAACATCCTTCCCGTCAGCATTGTTTTCTCCTGCTCGGTCAAAATGCCAAAATTGGGACACAATCGAGAAACATGTGCTCCAACGCCAAAAAACTTTTGATGCTTAATCCATCGCAAAAAAAGCCTTGTAGGTAATAACATCGAAGCAAACTGGATTACCAGCGAGTGCGTCCAATATGTAACCAAAATTTTGAGCTGAAATTGTGACATCCGCATCCATCAAAAATATTGCTTAGTTCGCGTATTTATAGAACAGTTTAAATGTTGTGTCGCGGATCATTGAAATTTTGTATCCCTTCGTGGTAACGAAACAGTTGCTCAAAAAGTGGGCTGCTTCATCCACTGAGTCTTTGTTGGGTGAAACCATCTTCCCATCCAAAGGTAACCCGAGGGCTGTGCAGAATAGGTCTTTAGTGATAGTGAAGAATTGGCCTCGCACATAAAATTTTAGCAACATACTAGAAAATGTCTCAAAAAACTGGAAAAAATGCTAGAAAAAAATTCTCAAAAATGATTTACGAAAATTTGATTAACAAATTTGGTGTCGCGAAAAATTCTCGAAAATACTTAAAAAATTAAATTGAAAGATTGAGAGAAGTCAAGAAAAATTCTCAAAAATTTTCACGAGACATTATGAAAGATGTTGGAAGGTGGTAGAAAATTTCACGAAAATTTCTAGAAAAGATAAAAGAAAAGTCGCAAAAAATATTAGAAAAGATAAAAAAAATTCGCAATTAATTTCAAAAAAATACTAGAAAATAATAAGAATAATTTTTTTTTGGTCAAAGGTAGTATTTCTTCAGTCTGGACCCATTAATACGTGTAGGTAACAGTTCACCTTCAAGTGATTGAAGTTGTATAGAACCATTCTCAAACAGTTCTATGACTTTATACGGTCCAAGCCATCTCATATGGAGATTTCCAGGGAACTTTTGAAGTCGACTGTCATATATTAGTGCAAAGTCATCTGTTTTAAGATCACATTTCTTAATACGACTGTCAAACTTCTTCTTTCTTTGTTCCTGGATTTCCTTCGTTAATTTTTGTGAAGTCACACGAGCTTCAGCTAGTTCTTCAATATTAGTCAACCTTTCGTTTATACATTCTGCATTTGTTCGTTGAGCTTGAAAACAAAAAGATTCGATTGGCAAAATAAGATGCATACCATACGTAAGAAAATATGGTGTCTGCTTCATCGTGATTTTCTCTGTGTTGCAATAAGCCCAGAGAACTGATGGTAGTTTCTGATCCCAATTCGTTGCATGTGCAATAGTAATTTTGTTCAAGTATCTTACATAAAATTCCATTAGCTCTTTTTGTCAACCCGTTTGCTTTTGGATTACGGTGTAATTTTTCTATGTTTGATCAGAAAATAGGTTGTCAGCAACCGTATCGTGTCATTTAGAAAATGTGTACCTCGGTCACTTACTAATTCAAGTGGACAACCATATCTTGTGATTATACTTTTGAATAAGAACGTTGTGACAGTTTTCGCATCATTTCATTTCGTCGGCTCTACTTCAACGTTCTTTGTAGCATAATTCGTTGCAACTAGAATATAACGACATTTCATATGTCGAGTCACATGTTTGATTGGACCGACAAAGTCAATCTCCCACTTTTCAAATGGTGCAAGAGGCGGGATTGGTGTCAACGACCAATTCATTGCTTTTGTAGGCTTGCCAGATCTCAGACATGGATTACATGAACGAATAAAATTTGATACATCCTTGAACATTGTTGGCCACCAATACTTGGCAGTCAATATCTTATTAACAATATTTTTCAAAGCAAAATGTCCACCAGCATCTTCTGAGTGTAAGGCTTTAACAACCTTTTTAATGTCTTCAGTTTCGAGACATCTTCGAAGCTGGTGATCTGCACCAAGCTTGTACAAGATATTGTTAATAATCGTATAAGGTGCTATCTTATATTCAAAAACTGTCTTTTGCTCCAATTCATAACCATCCGGATATATCTGATCTTTGAGATAAGTAATAATATAAGAATATAGTGAATTTGTAGATGAAATCTCGAATAAATGTTCGTCTGGAAAATCATCATTGATAGGTTCTTCAATTTTTTCCATGTTGAGTCATGAAAGATAATCAGCATTTGTATGATATTTTCCTTGACGAAACTCTACTTGATAAGTGAATTCCTGCAGAAGTGGAACCCATCGAGCAATTTGTCCTGATAGATCTGGTGTATTTACAAGATACTTAAGAGCATAGTGATCAACATGAAAAATAAATGCATATCTCAGTAAATAATGTCGAAATTTCATAATAGTGAAAATCATTCCAAGAGCTTCCCTTTCTTCAGCCAAATAATTATTCTCTGATGCACTGAGCTGTCGACTTGCATAGTAAATGGGATGATCTTTCTTCTGGTCGTCCTTCTGGCTTAGACAGACGCCAATAGCAAATGCAGAAACATCCACATAACTATGAAATAAAATAGCCCAGTTGGGTGGTCTCAGAATAGGAGCATTGATTAACCTTCGCTTAAGTTCTTCGAATGCTTTCTGCTATTCATTCGTCCACAAGTATTCCATTTGTTTCTTCAGTAGATGTGTAAGAGAGGCAGCAATAGAAGCATGATTTTGAATAAATCTCCGGTAATAGCCGCATGTCCTAAGAAAGCTCTTAGTTCATGTAAATTGGTCGGTATCTGGAGATTCTTTATAAGCTTGACTTTATTTCCTCTGTTAGATATTGTGTCCGAGTAATATCCCTTCTTTCATACCGAAAAAACATTTCTCTGGATGAGAGGATAAACAAGTATCTCTACACCGTTGCAATGTTAATTTCAGCTTCTGCAGGTGCGTCTTTATATTACTATATACACAAAAATCATCAATAAATATTTCGAGAAAAGTTCTTAGGAAGGCAGCGAAAATTAACATCATGATTCGCTGAAAAGTCACTGGAGCTTTACAAAGACCAAAGGGCATTTTGTCGTAGGCATAAGTGCCCCAATCCGTAGTGAATGTAGTTTTTGAACGATCCTCCTTCCACACTCCAACCTGATTATAACCAGAAAAACCGTCACAGAAACTGTAATGCTCCTGACCAACAACCTGATATAAGATGGAATCAGTGAAGGGCAGAGGATGATGATCCTTCCTTGTGGCAGCATTGAGTTTGCGGAAATCCTGACATATTCATATTTTGTCAGTATTCTTCTTTGGGACGACAACAATGGGTGAAACCCATTCACTGCTTAAGACGAGATAGATTATACCTGCCTTTAGGTGTTTGTTGAGTTCGTCCTTAACCATGAGAGAATGCTTAAGATTAAGACGATACTGTCTCTGTCGAACAGGTACAACATCTTCCTTAAGATCAATATGGTGCTCTCCAAATTTTGCAGGTATACCCTTCAAATCGTCGAGCGACTAGGCAAAAACATCTTGATACTCCTTCAATAGTTCAGTGAATTCCACTAGCTCCGATTTTCCAAGTGACTTCGAAATATGCACAAATCTGCCAGGTGCAAGTTCAATTAGTTCAGTAGAATCTGGTAATATGATACCTTCTGTCATATTGGCCTTGGTATGGCCATGAATTTCACGCATGGTTGACTCCATAGATGTTTTCTTGTCGTCAACCTGGTCCTTGTTACCAAATTCGTGTTCAGATTCGTCACTCGAATCGTCAGACTCTTTTGAGTTCGTGTCTGCAACCATGATTTCTTCATACGAAACATCCGCTTTAGTGTTGCAGGCATGGAAGAATTCTTCTTCTTCAACATTCTCATAACATTTGAAATATTGAACTTCAATGTGAGATGCGTTAGAAAAAACATTTAAGGCATAAGAAGATTCCTCTGATGTAAAACTGGTGTCAGACAAAGGCATTTCACCTTCATATTTGTCCCGACTCCAAGTGATTATTTGGTCTGCTGGCTTACCACGATTATTGGTCTCACCAGTCTGAAATCTTAGCTCTCTGGATTTCTAATGAGCACTTGCGTTTGATTGATAAAGCCAAGGTCGTCCAATCAGCACAGAATAGAATGACAAACCGAGTGGTTTGATATCTATGAAATTCATTGTGAATGGCTTGGCTTGAATGTAAACAGTGACATCCTTTAGTTCTCCAACAGGTTTTCGACGCAAACCAGGGAAGATTCGTAGTTTGTCTACGTCAGTACCTTCGTTATTCGCATTAGCGATTGACTCAAATTGTGAGACATAGCTATCTGCATCATCGGAAGAAGTCCCTTTAAAATAATCATATTTAATTTTTGATATAGAAGTGAAATGTGCAGCAGGGCCCTCCATACCGAAGCTAATTAGGAGTTCAAGTAATTGAGCAATGATTTTGTCTAGATTTCTTCGACTAGTATTCTTCTCACTTTGTCTTCGCAAAAATTCCTCTCTAAGCTAACGGTATCGTTCTAATCTAGATTCTCTATCTGACATACACTAGAGATGGAGATGGGTTTGTCAGATTTCTTAAAACTTTCCTAAACTATTTTCGGCAACGGCACCAAAAATTGGTATATGTCGTACTATACCAACAAGGTTACTATAGATTTTGTAGCAAATAGTGTCGTCCCCACAAAGGACAGTGTTAGAAAGTTATGTTTTTGGTACAATTTATGACATGTGGTGTCGAGTGTTATTTTGGTTGTCAACAGACGTTACAATTAGAGCATGCTTTACTGATACACAACAAATGATTGTAATGCACTAGAGAGGCTGTTTGATCAGAGAGTAATTCATGTAATGCGTTAGAGATTGTTAGCAGACTCAAGATCACTCACACTCAGCAGTGTGGAGAACAGAGATAAGAGAGAATAACTCACAGAACTCTATTCACTTCTTCAATTTCTTACATATGCATAAACTCTTCTCTCTCGATACTCGAGACTGAAGTGTGAGATCAATGTATGTTCTACGGGGCGAACAAACACACCTCTAAAACAACAGGTGCGTCGCTCCCGCGAAATGGTCTAGTTAACAATTTGACTGAAAATACATTCAATTATACCATGAAAGGTATACTTAACTACGAGTTAAATTTACTCTAGTTTAACATGTCTTTTCGTATCTAGTCGTTTCGTGTGGACGACCTAGTAAAGGTTATCCAAGGTGATGTCTTTCTTATTAAAGGTCTTTCCCTTAATTACAAGGCAAGTACTTAGGAGATATATTCCCGAAAAATGGCTTAAGGCCTCTTCATGATTTATACTTTAACCAACTCATATCTTCATTTTCGAGTATATCATGCCATTTTTAACAATAAGGTGGCATCCCACTTTTCTTGCTAAGGTGCGAAAAAGGCTAAGGTGCTTAAAAATGGTTAAGACAAAAAAATCTTAAACAAAAAAATGTGAAGGTCCGAAAACATGTAGTCGGCCTTCAGTTTTCAGGGTGCTCATTACTTGAACGATTTGTTTAAGACTGAGCATAAGAAATCTAACACCTTGACCCCTCTGATGGGCTGCATGCTATCTTGCCCGCTGAATATGCCGTCTGGTCCTCGTTTCAGTCTTCTCACTCTCTTCTTGATGCCTCTAATGTCTTACAATAGTTCTCGCATCATACTTGGACTAATTGTCGGTTGGGACCTTCCTTCCGCTTTGCAAGGTTAGACCATTTTTACCTATCCTCTTCTGCTAACTGGCTTTGGCTCCTGAAGGCTGAGACTCATCAATTTACCGCTCTTTCTAATTACAACCCTGTCCTGTTCCGTTGTTCCTTCCATGTCCTTCCGGCCGTCTCCTTTCATTCTCCTTACGTCATGAATTCTTTCCTTCTGTCCTCTCCAGCCATTCGAGTTGCCTTGCAGACCACTCTTGCTTCTTCCCCCTCTTTTGCTGATATGCTTACTAATGACTCGGCCCTTCTCAGGCACACTGGCAAGCCCTTCTCTCACTCTCATTCCAAGCTTTGCTCCTTGGCAGTGACCCTCTTTCAAGGCATCACTACAGCCCAGACTTTGGCCAAGGACTCCATGCTTTACTCTGATCTTCTTCAACTTCATTGTCAAGTCATTCTTCGTTGCCACAATTACTATCTTGCGGCCGGCCTTATGCTTCGCTCTAAACTCAACTGGCTTCAGTAGGGTGATTTGCCCTCTTCCATTTTCTTTTGTGCTTTACGCCCCAAACACTCATCTTCCTTTATTCACTCACTTTCCATTTTAGGTTCTATCATCTCTGACACTTCTACTATGCTTCAAGAGTTTCTCTCCCTCTTTCAATCTTTTTAGTCCGTTTCTCCCCCGGACCCTCTTTGTCTTCATTCCTTTTGCTGCACTGAGCGCTTGCTCTCCTCTGATCAGATTTCCATGCTAGATGAGCCCTTTTCTTTGCCTGAGTTGCATGCTACCCTTCTCTTCTTGCCTCTTGGCAAGACTCCAGGACCTATACACCAAGAAGAAAGACTATTTCAAGGGCAAGAATCAAGTGCAGCAGTAGAAGCCTCATACTCAATTAGAGAGCAATGGATCGTGCAAGAAACTTTGTTAGAACAACAACAACTCCTCCAATGTGGCGGAATTCAAGGAGCACATCTCTGATGAAGACAAACCATCAGAATTGCTAATGGCTTACAAAAGCAACAACGAAGACTACGATAGCTGGTATCTGGACAGTGGCGCTACCCAACACAACCCCAAACCAAGCTAGCTCGAGCAGATCTGGACAAACTCAAGAAGAAGCACCATCACATTCTGGTCAACCAAATGTTCGCAGATCCTCACAAACTCGAACAGTTCCTGAGAGGTATATACCTCAATCTTTTTGGACTTCATTAGAAGAACCAGAGACCCTAGCCAAAGAAATGGACTCCAAGGATGTTGCGAAGTGGCAAGAAGCTATGGAAATTGAGTACATCTCACTTTTGACGAACCAGACCTGGACACTGGTCGACTTCCCCACTCACAAGAGAGTTATCGACAACAAGTGGATCTTCAAGAAGAAGATCAACTTTGATGGTTCCATCGCAAAATGGAAAGCACGGCTGGTGGCTAAAGGATTCACTCACATCTAAGAAGTGGATTATCAAGAGATTTTCAATCTTGTTGTCAAAATGCAGTCAATCAAGACCTTGATTTGAGTTAGCAGCCACAAAATACCTCTAGATGCATCAAATGGATGTCGAGATGGTGTTTCTCAACGGCTGCATCGAAGTGGAGTTGTATACCTTCCAACCGGAAGGATTCGAAGTCAAAGGCCTAGAGCACAAAGTGTGCAAGTTGCACAAAGAAATCTACGATCTGAAACAAGCCACAAGGGCATGGTCCGAAAGAATCAACTCTTATCTTATTAATTGGGTTTTGTCAACAATTCAGCTGACTGTAATATTTAGTCCAAGCATATAGGTGCCAGTTCAGTTCACATAGCTCTTTACTTAGAATTTTGTCTAACGACACAATCCTACTACACACTACTTAGAGTGATCTATCAACGGAATTTGACATGACTAGTCTAGGCGTTGTTCACTCTTTATTAGGGCTTCACATTACTATAAATAGACTTCAGAAGAAGATCTATCTTAGCCAACATAAATATCTAGAGAATGTTCCAGATATGTTTGATTGCAAACCAATTGATACACCGATGGATCCAAGTATTGTATTGACTAAAAATTATTGTGCGGACATCGAAAGTGAAGTACTCGACTTAGCAAAATACCTTTTTCATTCACTGATCGCATCTTTGATGTATGTCATGCTATGCACTAGACCAGATCTAGCATACATTGTTAGCAAGTTAAGTCAATTCATGTCTAATCCTAGGATCTCTCACTGGAAAGCATTAAAGAGAGTGATAAAATATATTCAAGAAAGTCTAGATCACATTTTATGTTATGTCCTACGAGACTACTCCGACTCGGATTGGGGTGGAAATGCCTCAACTAGAAAATCCACTTCCGAGTTTTGTTTCCTTCTGACAGAGGGACCGATTTCGTGGAACTCAAGAAAGCAGAAATCAGTCGTGTTTTCTTCAGCATGTCAAGCTTTAGAAAAGGCTCTATGGATCAAGTTATTACTTCTTGACTCACATCACACTCAGTTCAATGCTACTATCATTATGTGTGACAATTTGAGCTGTATTTCAATGTCGTTGAATCCCATATTTCATGGCAAGTCTAAGCATGGAGAAATTTAGTATCATTTTATTCTGGAGAAAGTTTTCTCAGGGCAAGTGATTCTTTAATACTGCTCCACAACATAAATGGCTGCAGACATCTTCACCAAAGCACTTCCCAAGATCAAGCATCAGAAGTTTTTCAGTATGCTGAACCTGATGAAGACACCAACGCACCAACCGTGACCTTAAGGGGGGCTATTGGAAATTAAGTCCACAGTTTACTCCTTGGTGATAATTTCTATTTCAAGACTCTTCGTGCACTTTTATAATCATTGATCTAGGATCAGATGCAACCTACTTTGGCTCTATGTCTGCCCATCTAATACCTGGAAAAACCACAGAACTCAGACAACCTAACTATTTGAAGAACCACTACATCGGGCTTCCGACTGATCTTCATCCATGGATCAAGGACTAAAGAGTAACAAATCCTATTCTCCTTTTCACATTCGAATGTTAAGTCAAATTATTTAAAGGACATTGAAGACCTGGCCATCTTCAACAACTTCAATAAATCTCCATTTTCGAACAAGTCTAAGACTTGAACTGTTTTTTGCACATTTCATAGTTTTCTTAAAAGCGAAAGATGCGACGTGCCTATCTACTTTGATGAAATAAAAGTTTAAAGCTCATTGTCGTATTTTCTCAAAAACAAAAAATGCGACAAATACGAGGAATGCAACAACTTGTGCATTTCGACGACTTCGAGCTGTTTGACCAAAACTACCACAAGGAACCGCCAAGGCACCGCAAGGCAGCCAATAGCCATTGCAAGACTCCGCTGAATAACACAGCAACTACAGTTGCAGTCAACATGTGATTGCAATAAGCATCGCCCTATCAAACTCTCGAAGACTTATGTACACATTGTATAGCTATCATCATAAGTCAGATACCTCCTAAGTACAACAAAGTACTTAGTTAGATGTAAAACATTTATTGTACTTAATTACAAGGATGTAGTGTATAAATACATCTTCATCATGCACTCTATGTGATGCTCTGCCAACAGAGTGAATGATATTGAGCGTCCAAGTTATGCCTCCATTCCTGGTTGTAACGTACTCACTGCTATTCAAGCTTTCATTGTAATATAGAAGCAACATGTTCTATCATATGTGTTTAAAAAGATGAATGATGTTGTGATTTTATTACACTCTTATTGCGTGTTCACGCTTATTCACTCACTTTGATCAGATCACGGACGTCTACAACTCCTTAGAATCTGATCAAATGATGGTTGTCTTTGATGCTTGAGGAACTTGCATTATCACATTGCACTATCATTTTACATTTACTGAACTTCATTTTGAATCTGATTTACAGTAATACCACACCTCTGCTAATCTCTTTGGTGGACTGTACTCATTTTATTTGGGTATGATTTTTTTTTTTAAGATCATGTGAGTGAGAATGCATGAGCTGTAAATCCATTTATGCATTAACAATCTTTTAGATTGTTTTTGCTGAAAGCAGCCCATAACTACGGAAGAGTTGTTCCGCAAATATTTCCTTTTGTCTTTCTTTGTTCCGTCCTCTCACCCTTACATGATTGACGAATGTGACCACCGGACTGAAAGTTTTCGAATAATTGACATTTAGGATTTGGGAGAATCTTTTAGCGACTAATCTTGCCTTTCATCAATCAACTGATTGATCCATTTTGTACTTGATCTTGAGAAACTGACATATCCAGCTTACTACTACTGCTTTTGAATCATTGACTAAATTAGAGTTCATATTTGAACTTGATGTGATATCTTCTTAGTTACTTGATTGCAAATCATGTAATCTTTATGATTCGAAGACTTAGAACTAGTAGAATCTAGCTTTTTTCAAAGTTTTACTGTAATTTGTACAAAGCGATACAACCAAAAGTTCGAAGATGTCTAACCGAAAGTTGTGAACCTATCCACACCTCTTTAAGAGTTTTGTCAACTAGGGCTTTGGTTGTAAGCCGATTCTGAAAATGTGTAGCTATCGAAATGGCTTATGCCCAAAAAGACTTTGACAAATCTGCATGTAATATTATGCTTTTTGCACATTCGACAAGTGTATGATTTTTACGTTCAACCACTCCATTCGACTGTGGAGAATAACTGGTGGTATATTGCCTAAGAATGTTGTGGGCTTTGCAGTAGTTTTTGAATTCAGTAGAAATGAATTTTTCAGCCAACATCAATCCGAATTGTCTTGATTTTCTTGAAAGTCTAATTCTCAGCTTCATGCTTGAATTTTATGTTTGAATTGTTGAGTACTTGAAGGCTTCTGATCTCTTTTTCAGAAAATAGACTACTATCCTCTTCAAATAATCTTAAAGCTCAGAAAGTATTTTGCTCCCCCTATCGAGAGAGTCTGCATGGCTCCACATTTGTTGTTGTGTACAATATCCAACACACTTTTGAATGTGTGTTGTAGATTAGACTTGAAAGGAGTTCTAGCATGCTTGGCTAAAATACAACTTAGACAAACTGTATGGTCTGATATATTATCGTAGTCAAAACTTTGAACAATCTGTTTAGCTGACATATTTCTAAGACAAGTAAAACTGACATGACCTATCATGTTATGCCATAATAAATCTCTATCTTCCAAAGTAGAAGTAGATATAGCTTGAACAATTGAAGCATTGCAATGACTAAGCGTATAGAAATTACCTTGCCTCTTTTCGAGTGCAAGTACCTTATTGCTTTTGTCTAATATCGAACAATCCAAATCAACTATTCTACTTATAGAGAGTAGATTGTTGGCAGGATTTGGAATATGAAAAACATTTGGAATAAGAATAGTACCATCCCAAGATTGCAATTTGACAATACTGTGAGTACTGTTATCACCCAATGAAACATAATTACTAGTTGTAGCCTAACTATACTTATGAAACCAATTTCATTGGCTTGTCATGTGATGAGTAGCACTTGAATTCCAAAAATCAACATCTTGTTTGTCATGAATGTTGCTTCATCGACAACTGCCAATTTCAATAAGTCACATCAAGTTGTCGTATCAATATTGCATCAGCGATACAGATTCTAGTCATAACAGATCGTTTGGTTTGGGCCATGGAAGATCTCACAAGTTCATTGGAAGTGGTATTGGCATGCACTATATGTGAGGGAGTTGATGGTGGCTTTGGAGTTCGTATCTCAATGTACAGTTAATTAGATTTGTTGTATTTGGTTGTGTTCTGGACATGACCCGTTATAGATATATCGATCGAGCATTGATCCCGTAGCCGACTACTTGGGTTAACCAAGTAGCCACACGTAAGAAAAATTAGCCTATATAATGTTATTTACAGTACTTTCTATACTCGAGGGCATGTCCCCAATTTGTCAATCAAATTGGCCATATCAAGCCCCCAACCTTAGTTTGGCATGTGGTAGGCCAATTTTAGGACACCTATCTTTTCTTCTTTGTTATACAATAAATTTTTGTTGTGCCATCTTTGCTTGTGAGGAGTGGCTATGGTGATTGTTGATATGATCTGCATAATGCATTAGATTCTAATGGGATTTTAACACTTTCATCGTATTTTGCAACATACGTAGACCTAAATCTTGTGTAATTTGAATTTGCTATCTCATGACCTCGTGTGGTTCTTTTAACGATTCTTTTGTAGACAAAATGTCATGAGGAAAATTGTTTTCATCTTTTATCTCTTTTTCTTGTTCACCCATATTTAAAGAGTACAAGATATAATTGCAACAATTTACAACTAATGGATTAAAATTTTAGTAGTTGTATAATGTTTTTCTTGTTCTTCAGATCACTTTTTATTTTTACAACATTCCATTTTGAGATCAAATAGAAAAGTTATAAAAATAAGTGCTATAAGAGAATTCACAAAAACAATAACTTGAAAAAAGGGATACATAATATTATTAAAATAATCTAGTAATCATAACAAATTTTTTAATAATGATATCAAGCTCGAGGAACTAAACACTTTCTTCTTTGTAACACTGAATTTCAAGATTAAGGCTTAAAAAAAATAACAAGAGAATTAACTACAATTTAGAATGAGGTTAAAACACAATTTACACAATAAATTGAATATACTTTTGATATCATTGAAACATGTTTGTGCTCATAATAATTTGAAAAAAATTGTTGAAAATTTAAAAAATTTATAACATTCTTTTTTAGCGATCACTTGTATGGAGCATTTGTGTGCTTTTGAAAAAAATATCAAAATTGTAAATAAATAATAATAAACCGTAAAATAGAAATTAACGAGCACTAGTTGTGGGTAGAGAAGGTAGGCAAAAAAATTTATGAAAATATTTGCAAAGAATATTTGCATGGAATATTTTCAAAAGGCTTAAGATTCTACGGACAAAAGAGAGAGAGAGAGAGAGAGAGGGGGGGGTCAAGAGAGAGAGAGAAAGTGAGTGAGTGAGAGAGAGAGAGAGAGAGAGAAGAAGGTATGACAACCAACAAAAAAAAGGAAGAGAGGATTTTACGTGAAGAAAAAGGCCCTGCACGAAAGCCTTCCGTGCTAGGAAGGCCTTGCCCGAGGACAAGGCCTGACCAACACGAAAGGCCCGAAAGATAGATGTTAGATTTTTTACGCTCACCCTTAAACAAACCATTCAAGTAATGAGCATCTTGAAAACCAAAGGCCGACTACATGTTTTCAAACCTTCACATTTTTTTGTTTAAAATTTCTTTGCCCTAACCATTCTTAGCACCTTAATCTTTTTTGCACCTTAGCAAGAAAAGCAACACAATGGCCAAGTGGCCAGAATGCCTTAAAAACCATTCTTAAGGCACTTTCACCTTTTTCGCCCCTTCACGAAAAATGCAACAAAGTCCTTAAAATGCTTTAAAAACCATTTTTAAGACACCTTTAACCAAACAATAATAATAACATACATTTGACACAAATTTCAACCACAAATGGTTACATGAGTAATAACCTTAATACTTACCATCCTTTAAGAGCAAACATCACAAAGCAAGATAAGACAATTTTACATAAAGTCACCATAAAACTAGTCCTAATAGTTTCTAGATCAAAAAACTTTTGGCAAGAAAAGAATTTGATAAAAGTTAAAATTTTCAACTTGGACAGGGTTAATGACCATGAAAATAAATTGCAAAGCAACAACTTGAGACCACCTTATAGACTTGTCGTTATATAAAGCTTGTCATTAATTAAGTTGGTTTGGTTTGAGCAAATTTCAAGTTACTTAATAGAGCTTTGAGGCTGTTATATCCTTTGAAACTGTTTGATGTTACCTATGTTTCAGAGGAAAAGTAACAAGCAAGAGTCAAGACATTCTTTCAAAACTACCAAGACTTTCTTTCAAAATTATTTCCAAACAAAGTCTTAACATTAATATTTCAGAGATGCTTAAAACAATCAATGTTGGAGTTTTTCAGTTGTAAATTTATAATCCTTATTTGCCTTCCAAATGAGCACAAGGTAAGTTTATCTTTATCGAAATTTGAAGCTACGCTAGAATTCAAGAAAATAGACACAGCGTATTGCACACATTTATATTCCAGAGAAAGAAGATTTCTCTCATGCTAGGAGCTTCAACCATCCAATGTGCAAAACTTAAGGTTGTCTAAGAGGTCTACCTACACTATTAATATGGCAATCAAACCCACTTAAGGTTTGCACCCTTTAAAACAATTGAAGGACGGACAGATTTTCCCACGGAAAGAAGCTCACACTGCAAAGCCATGAATGGATACGAAGCAGATGTTAATGAATAGCACAGTATCAGTGGATCTTAAAGGTGGTTGACAACATGAACTGCTCAGTAGCAGAAAATGATGAACATAAATTTTAGCACCTTTGCTATTATCTAGTGAATCTAGTAAACTACTTAAGTGGACCATCCAAAGCACAGCTTGATTTTAATCGCTGTACTAATATTTTCTAGGTGTAACTGCAGCTCAGAGTAAAGATAGCCTGAATGCACGCCCTGTGCATAAAATGACAATAGTAGTCAAGACTTTTGAACCTTCAGAATAGCTGTTAAAGGCTCTGATTGTCACTGGTTTCTTGAATTGCCAATAAGCTCCACTCTCTTGAGTCTTGACAAGGACAGAATCTATAAGTGACGTAGACAGCAGGTCCAGATTAAGTCCGATCATTACTCACATATCCAGGGTGATTTCAGAATTATTGTCTCCCACTCCAAACATTGCAAAGGATAATTGAAATGAGAACTTTGATTCATAGGAGTACATGCAGCATGCCTTCCACAATTGAATATTGATGATGGCCCTTTATAAATTCCGACATTGCAGGTCTTATACTGGAGTGTTACAGCAGAAGTACATACAACTCTTATTGAGCTCATATATCCTGACTGACCATACCAGGTCTGTTATCACCGAGAGAATCAGATGGGCAAAATGGGGATGTCTTAGCTCCAAGTACATGCATTTTAGGTTCTATATGGACCTGCACTACCCTCAACTCCCACAAGCCAAACATTCATCCTTGTTCTCCAAGGAGCAAACCAATTGTGCCATCTTAGTTTCCGTGTCATCTACATCAGTTGCTGTACCCTGTTCATCAAGGAAATATGGTCAAAATACCCGAGTTGTTTCGAGTTCATGACGTTAAATTAAGAACAAATGATTGGCCTGTTGTGACAACTCATCAATTATAGAAGGAAATTAGTAGAGAAATATACGAAAATGCATAAAATTCGAAAGCCCCAACCACTACAAATTGGGCCTGGGTTATTTTTACCGCTGAATTCCTTGTATCGTAAATTTAAAACCAACTGTGTAATACCTTTGCATTGGTGGCATCCACAGTAAACTTGATGGCATCTGCCGCTGCACGTGATCTTAGGTAATACATGCCAGTTTTGAGACCCTACACTCAGGTCAAAATTGGATTAAATTAATTCAGAATAGGAGCACAAAGGCCTCAGCAAAAAATTGGAACTTTTGTTAGCCTTGTTATTCTTATCAAATTTACCTTAGACCATGTGTAGAAATGGAGAGAAGTTAATTTTCCAAAGTTGGGCTGATCCATGTGAATATTGAGGCTTTGACTCTGATCTATAAATGCTCCTCGGTCAGCAGCCATATCAACAATGGTACGTTGCTTTATCTCCCAAACCGTTCTGTCACAAAATCTCCAAGATATTGATGATACTGTCTACAACTTGATTATAGAAGTCATTCAAAGTACGGTTAATGAATGTGAAAGTTACAAGTACCTGTAGAGAGCTTTGAGATCATCAGGAATCCCACTAATCGTTTGAATGGAACCGTTGTGATATATTACTTTGTTCTTCAAATCAGGAGTCCAGAGCCCCAGATCAGTGAAGTCATTGAGCAGATGCTTGTTGACCACCACAAACTCACCACTGCAAGGGAATCCAAATGAGTAAGAACTGATTGCATAAAAAACTATAGATGCACATTGAAATGAACAAAACAAAAGAGAGCGTAACAACACAGACTCCACTCAGCATTTTGTCACCACAGCACCATGAAAAATGAAAAAGCCGTTAAAAATCACCTTAAAACTCTTCTGCTATAAATGTTTGAAGTATACGGCTCAAAACATTCATTGTTCCCAAGGATCTGACTTGTAGAAGCTGTAGGCATAGGGGCAACCAAAAGCGAATTTCTAACACCACTTTCAGCAATCATTTTTCGCAATGCACACCAATCCCAGCGATTTGAAGGTTCCACACCCCACATATCAGGTTGGAGAACTCCCTGGCAACAGGAATCTTGATAAGATAATCGTAACAAATTAGCTCCATGCTACAGATGTATAAAATCAACATCAAACTCCATCTTCAGGGCTTACTTTACTAATTGGGCTGCCAGCATAAGTGTCATATGTGCCCTCCTTTGCTGCAAGCTCAGCAGATGCCCAAAGGGCATGATAGTAGATTGTCTCAAAAATCTCCTTGTTTAAAGCTTGGGCCTGAAGAAAACATGAAGCCAGTTCTATTACATCTGCAGCTTGATCTGAAGGTTACCTCTCAAATAAACATAACCATAATTCAATATCTTTGGAAAGACGACTGAGATTCTCATATGAGTTTAATAGTGCAAACCTCATCCGAGTCAAAAGGCATCCCAAGTAAGATGAAAGTATCAGCAAGGCCTTGGACCCCTAATCCAATAGGTCTGTGACGGAAGTTAGAACATTTTGCTGTCTCTGTTGGATAGTAGTTGACATCAATGATCCTGTTTAAATTGCACGTTACCAGTGACGTAACCTGATAGAGTTCACTGGAAGAGTTAATATTCTGAGAAATTCCAGGATATTCAGCACAAGGACCATCTGTCTGTTGAGGTATTTATGCAGAAAGCAAAGCCTGCTACTAACCTCTCCAAGCTTATCAAAGTCAAAATACCGATTCTTGTATCCTCTGCTGCCAACAAGTTTTGAAGGATGGGATTCAGCAGGAACACCCTAAAAATGCAAGCCAACCATATACAATCAGGAGACTAAAGACTGCAAACAACTTGCTCTTTGTAAAAATGCTTACTAGAGATAAGTTGAAAACAATGAGCTTCAGGCAAATTAGATTCTAAAACATGATAAACATACCTTTTCCCTGACAAAGCGTGGCAATGCAAGAGATGCAAGATTGCAAACTGCCGTTTCAGCTGGGCTCGTATATTCAACAATTTCAGTACATAAATTTGAGGACTTGATGGTGCCAAGATTCTGTTGATTGCTTTTCCTGTTGCAGGCATCCTGAAATAAAGGTAACTTAGCATAATACATGACTAGGAAGTTTTTGTTTCTGTAGGCAGTTTTGAAATTTGAGGCATTTTGCACATTGACGGCTCAAAGCCCATTTGAATGTATTTGATGGAAAGTAATATTGTGAACATCAACATTGACATGCAAAAACAATTCTGACCTCAATGTGAATGGCAACTTAAAAACTGCATATCAATTCATTCTATAAGTTCTAATCAAAGTCTACGTTATGAGTTTGTAGAAAAAAGTCAAGCCACTCAGCTTCAAATTAAATGATGGGCATGTAGATTGTTCTCAATGTTCATTCTTCCCTGACTATTTTAAAACAGGAAGAACAACTTTGCAAGGCAGATCTTCAAACCAAACAGCATATGACGCGCATGACCTTTAGCAAAGACTTCATGTCAGAATTTCATGATGTGCAACCCCAAACATCAAACTTGAATACTATTTGTAGGCATTTGATCTGATAAACCTCAATGTTGGATTTAGGCACCAAGTTATTAGTCTATAGCAAGTATGGCTATATGTATCATAGTACCTTATAAACCATATACGGATTTCCAGTCTCTATCTGGGCTTCTAGAATCGCAAACCAGAGCTTTTGGGCTTGGATAATCCTTTTCGCTTTCCCCTGCAGTTGAGTATCAGTTTGCAATTATTGGAGGAAAGGTCTAAACACTGAAAGACTTCATGAACCACTACAAAGATGTATCAGCTCACCTAGTACAGGATTACCAGATCATACACTTAGTGTGATAGGAAACTCACCTCTGCCTCATACTTGGTATAGAGCTTATTAAACTCCTCACCCCAGCAATCAGCCAGTCCAGGAGCCTCATTAGGACAGAAGAGAGCCCAGAGTCCATTATCTTGCACTCGCTGCATAAAGAGGTCTGGTACCCAAAGACCATAAAACAAATCACGGGCTCTACTCTCCTCCTGTTTTCAACATAAAAAGATCAGCTCAAACTAGGACAAGCACTGCATAGCATAGTGACATGGAAAATTCTATGAGATTCTCTACTCTGCTTTTTCAAACAGAAAATATCTGATCCAATAAGCAGTGCACAGAAAAACATGGAAAACTTTCAGTGATTCTCTCCTCCCCTGTTTTCCCTGTTTTCCACACAGAAATATCAGAGTGAAAAAGCACATGCATGCATAGATCATTATGGAAAATCCTATGCAACTCTTAGAATGTTATACCTTTCCGTGGTTCTTCCTTAAATCAAGAAAGTCAAACACATCTGCATGCCATGGCTCTAAATAGATTGCAAAAGCCCCTGTATATAGAAAACAAAAACCTTCATTAACTAGAGAGCTAATTTATACATTCTTTCCATTAGAAGCTGTAATGATGGACAATATGATACTATTCTTAAATGTTCAAATACCTTTTCTTTTTCCTCCACCTTGATCAACATAACGGGCAGTATCATTGAACACTCGTAACATGGGAACAATTCCATTAGATGTGCCATTTGTTCCTCGTATATAACTGCTACTAGCCCTTATATTGTGAACAGAAAGTCCTATTCCTCCAGCTGACTTGCTAATGACAGCACATTCTTTGAGTGTATCATATATACCCTCAATGCTATCCTCTTTCATGCAGACCAGAAAGCAGCTACTTAACTGTCACAACGCTTTTGACATCAGCATCTTAAAAGCTAGTTTTTCTTCAAGACAAATTCCCACCCTTGAAAGATGATACTCAAAACCATGAAACCTCAGGTAACAGGTGGTTCATCCAAACTACCAAGGGCCAGTGGAGTTCCTACCTGAGGTCTTGTAGTTCCAGCATTAAAGAGAGTCGGTGACGCATGTGTAAACCATCTTTGTGACATTGTGTGATAGGTCTTGATGGCTGATTCAATGTCATTCTTATGTATGCCCACAGACACCCGCATGAGCATATGTTGAGGACGTTCCGCAACTTTTCCATTGACTTTCAAAAGATATGACCTTTCAAGAGTTTTGAAACCAAAGTAGTCATAGTCAAAGTCCCGATCATAGATGATCTCACTGTCTAGACGGGTTGCATTCTGCAAAACCACTAGAAAAGGTTTGTAAGCTCACTCAAAATTCTAATCCCACTGTATCTAGCCAATGGACTGAAATACAAAAATTTTGCTATTATTGGCTTCTGTAAAATCATCAAGAGACCACATATTCAGCTGAAACATTAGAAGAGGTACTTTTCCATAGCTTATCCATCCAGGTAATAGTTGGAAGTGCCCAAACCCTTTCAGCCACTTGCACAAGTTCTAACAGAGTAATAAACAAGAGCGTACAGATTCATAATGACACCAAGTCAAATCCAGTAACTTGCTATCACTGTCACAATTTAAGGTAAGGTCATACATACCCTTCTATAACTCAATTACAGCTCAATTGATCTCAAGTTTTCAAACTCGTTTTCCATGTAATAGATGCATACTTAGTTCCTATGCTCAAAGTTAAGGTGGCAATTAAAATAAACTCTGATCTCCGAAAGCCAATAAACTTTCTGATCTCCAAAAGCTTTTGATTTCTGACTCAAACAGTAAGCCAACTAAACAGGTAATGTATAAGCAGTCCACATCCTCGATGAGTGCAACTAACAGACTTACACGATGCTTGAGTGATTGGTCATGGCTAAAGAGAGCAATAGGCAATAATTCTAGTCAACCTAAGAGCCTTAACCACTTAAAATTTCATTGATTTGAAACATGTTGCAAATGAACCTGAGGGTGGTTTCAGATGGAAAGGGGCCAAGTGCATTTCAAAAATTGCACTAGCACCCCGCTCTGAAAAGGCCCATAAGCCTTGGCCACCAAAATGAGGGCCACAACATTTGACACAAAATCTGAATTTGCTGGCATTTATTGCCCCTCAGCCCTCAAGTAGGGAGGTTTCTTGGCATCCTTATTTCCCCATGATAGCATCCACTAGCGCCATCTGAGTGAAACTCCCGCTCAACCTTGGATTCAATTCATGTCAAAGAACTTTTTGCTTTTCAAAGCAAGGCAAAGAATTGAGCAGATTGTCGATAGAAACACAAACTTAAACATTACTCTTATGATTGAAAGGTGAATATGAAAAGTGACAAGGTTATCTTTAGAACGGTTAAAACCTTCTCAACCTTCTAAATTAAAAGGTAGCCTTTAAACAATCGTGGCATGTGGAAGTTAAGAATAAAAATATCCCTTAAATCTGAAAGGTGGGTATTCACATCAAAATCCAAACCAGCCCCACTTCGTGTTTGGGGGTGGGGGTGGGAGGGTTGACTTTGGGGCCTGCCCGAGTCCATCTAATCGAATAAGTCAGTAAAATTCTAGGCATGCAAATTAAAGTGAAGGATTTCAAGTTATTACATCTGGCAAATTAGCTTTCAGACATCTCAGGATAAATCAACATATTTCTTGGAGACCAAGAATGCAGGCTGACAGTGCTAAAACAGACATAGACTTGTGCTTCAATTATTTTCACCACTGTTGATTAGAGATAGTTATTTTCATGAATGCAGGAAAAGCACAAATGGAAGATAGCATATCAACACAGTAAAGGGTACAAAGGTTCAGAACTTAAAATTGTGGATTGCTTATTGGAAAACCTGTGTTTTGACTTCGGCAACGTTCTAGCAAATACAACCGTTGCTTAAGGATCCAATGGTGTTTAAGACTTACCTCCATGATGATAGCATAAACATCCTCAGCAATTAACGGTGACTCCAACCCAGATCTCTCGTTGACATGACAGTACATCTCCTTCACCCTGATCACCACACAAAGCTAGGTAACTAGAAGAAATCCTAGTTTTGCAAGAATCATTAAACAATAACATACATGTTGAAGACGCCAAGACTTCCAGGATAGTGGACAGTTGAATATTTGTTCCATTCAAACAAACTAAACAAAGGAAGGATTTTAGTATCTATCAGAGAACGTACGTTTCAGAAAAAGATTTTTTCGTGTTCTTGTGAAGATTAGAAATCACAATCCTCGCTGCGAGCTGCAAACCGTCAACAGGTTGAATCATTAGTTTTTCGATCACTCTAAAATGTCCCGTTGCTTGGGTCATGATCAAGTTTCGACTTGAGGAAATCAACTTTAGCACGCAACAACGTCAGAAATTTCACTAAAACCTATTTTTTGTGGTGAAAAGAAAACATTGCGACAGAACTATTACAAGAAACTCTTCTGCTCACATGTACTTTAAAACGAACAGGAATTGAGGTCTTTGAAGAACACACACCCGTATCTATCCAATCCGACAATGTCTCAAGTAATGCTAGGTTAGTAAAGGAAGGGAAAATGCAGAATGCTACACAATCCATCTCTCGAATATCCAGGAACCTGGGTAGAAATATGATGATAACAGAAATTGACAGCAGGTATAAAGCATGCCAAAATGTAACAAAAGTAGAGCATAAGGAATAGTTTACGAGAGCATAATCAGGATGATTTGTCGTCATAGAAGCGGCAGTTTCAGCAGCCAGTTCGTCAAGCTGACTGGTGGTAACTCCCTTATACACCCCGACACAAACCTTTTGCGCCACCAACACAGGATCGCAATGCTCGGGATTAAGACCATAGCTAAGCTTCTTGAGACGAGCAGTGATTTTATCAAAATGCACAGCCTCCTGTCTTCCATCTCTCTTTATCACATACATTCTTCTGATCTTTTTCAACTTCCGCTTCTCAGACCTCCACCACCAGAGCAGATAAACAGAAATCCCACCAAGGCCACAATCAAGAGCTCACAGATCTACAAAATGCCTCGGAATTGGCCTGAAATCACCGATATCTTTCCTGGTATCTGGATTGATTCCAATGAAGAACGATAATTTTGCTCTGATATCTGCTGCAGAATAGAGAGCTACTCGCTTTCTCTCGATATCGCCATATCTCTGTATCGGATTCTCTCGATCCATCTCCATCTCCTCGTATGGTACATATATATTGTATAGTGCTTGGGTATTCATTTCTCTTTAGGAGGTCAGAGGTTCGACTCCGATTCATAACATAAATTAGTATATTCAAAGTACATCTAAGAGCAAAAAGCTATATTATATATATTAATATATAACCATATATAGCCATATATGTATTAGGTTTGAATACATAAAAGCTATTAGTTTCCCTCCTTTCTGCTTCTCGTCTTGTCTTTGAAGGATGGTACCATTGACACAGCAGGCCTTCAAAGGAAAGAGAAAACTGACGGCGGGGGCGGGGGCGGGGGCGGGGGGGGGGTTGGTGCAGATGGCGGGAGTTTATTTGCCGCTCATTTTTGGAGTGTTCACAAATTCAAAATAAGGCCATTCTAATAATAATATTCACGGGATGCGTGAATGTGAAGCCAAAAGCTAAGTGAGAGGCTCTAGCACCCACCTCTCATATAAAAATCATAGGCAAATTTTTTTGTCGATCGATCTTCCTTTGTTGGGGGAAGGCCTTCAGTGTTGGGAGGCAGCTGCCCAATTGCAGTGCCATACTAGGGTTTAAGGCGGGCCTTGGGCTTTCCTCTACGTAATGCACAAGTGCGAAGATTTTCTTTAGCGATTTTTTTTTTGTGTGGGATTTCTTGAGACTTTTGCATAATAAAAAGAAGCAAAAAAAATTTGTCCCAATTTTTTTGCATTTCAACTTTATTGCCAACATAATGCACACGTGGGCTACCGCGTGGCACATGCAAATTCTGCAATATGTCATTGGTGGTTGTCGAGATGCACATTACGTCGAAGATCGTATGTTGTGTGTCAATTTTTCATTCGCTGCACGTGAGTTGTGGTGCGAAGGCTCATAAAAAACTGCTTCTAGATTTACATGCAAATTCTAAGGAGGCATTTTTCTAGAGGTGCCTCCTAAGTAGAAAGAAAATTTGAGCACATGGCATGACAAACATGTAGCATTTATGGACTGGGTTACATCTTCTGGTGAGTTCCAAAGCTATAAATCAATGTAGTTTGCTTGGAACTTCAAAGCCAACATCATTTTTGTGTGAACAAAACAAAGAGGGCAATCATGTTATTTGATGCCCTCAAAGATATACATTTGAATTTTATTGACTATAGAACCTTGGGCACAATTTCATGGGTTTCAATGGTTGAATGCTATTGGCCCATTATTAGAAAACTTAAAAAAGAAAACCCCCCTCATTTGGGTATGGCTTTTCGTTATCGATTTTTATGATAATTTTATGAAGCACGAACAAAAGATCAGAAGGCCTTAGCATGTATCACACTCAATTTGGCCGACTCCCAAATATCCCACGTTACCACATGCAAAACCTCTAAGAATACATTAGATTTGTTATCAAATCTCTATGAGACTCATGATGTAATCACTAAATTACATCTTAGAAGGAAGTTCTTTACTCTTAGCATGTCTGGATCTACTGCCATCACTTCTCACATGAACAACTTCAAGTTTTCATTGGATTAGTTATCAGTCGTAGGATGTTCTATTCAAGATGATGATGTCGTTATGACTGCTCTTCCAAAGTCATATGAGCACTTTGTGGTGATGATCTCCACACAACCCGACCTCACTCTTCAAAAGGTGATCGGTCATCTACTTCAAGAAGAAATGCAAAGAAAGACTAGTAGCTTGTCCATCAAAGACAAATCCATGGCTCTATACACCAAGAAAAAAGACTACTCTAAGGGCAAGAATCAAGTGCAGCAGCAACAACAGAAGTCTCTTTCTCAAACTGAACATGGTGGATCGCGCAAGAAACTTTTCTGCAGATATTGCAAGAGAGCCAATCACGACATCAAGGAGTGTCGTATCCGGATCTACAACGAGGCAAAGAAGCAACACAGCCAAACTCCTCCAACACGCATAATTCAAGGAGCAAGATACACATTTGTTAATGGCTTACAACAACAGTAGCGAAGACTGTGATAGCTAGTACCTGGACAGCGGCGCTACCCAACACATGACCTCTCGTAAGGAATGGTTTATCAAGTATGCAGCTTACAATAGAGATCAATTACGCATGGAAGGCAAAGGAACAGTCAAGATCACATTCAACAACGATCTATCTATTTGTGTTCCCAACATCCTTCACGTTCCTCAGTTATCAAAGAACTTGTTATCAGTCTCTAAGATAACCGATGAGAGCTACACTGTTACTTTCTCATCTGAGCAGTGTACAATACTCGAGGAAGATACTACTCTGACTACATGCACTAGATTCAAAAGTCTTTACATACTCTCTAATTCAGTTTCATTAGCTAGTATCTCTAATGAAAATGTAAACAACAGTGATGTTATGTGGCATAGTCGATTTGGACACATGAATACAAGATTACTTTCCTATATGTGTTGTAATAACTTAGTTGATGGATTGTATTTCCCTTCTTCATTAGATAGGAAGTCTTTCTTTTGTGAATCATGCATCTATGGGAAGCACTCTAGAAGCAAGTTTCTCAAATCACATTCCATCAAAACAAGGCATGTATTGAATCTTGTACATAGCGATCTTTGTGGTCCAATGCCAACTCCATCTTTAGGAGATGCAATCTATTTTATCACTTTCATAGATGATTATTCTAAAAACTATTATGGCAAAAATGATCAGCTTGGCCTTTAAGACTGCCAAAAGCAAGGTATTCAAATACAGACATATACCTGAGTCCAATGATTTTAAATGGTCTTCCGAAAGAGCATTATCAAATGAATGGAGTAGTATAGACAAGGATACTTTATGTGAGTAAAATTCCTATTTGATAGACAATTGCATAGTCAGGCTTGGAGATCATATCTGGAGACAGCTCCGTGTGATACCTATGGGTTTCTCTTGCTCACCACTTTGGTGTGACTGGTATCTTTCATTTTTTGAAATGCATTTATTGAAAGACTTGCAAGATTAGGGCAAATTGCATTTACAAACAAATTCAAGTATTTGTTCATATATATTGACAACATTTGCTTTATCAATAATCATTCAGTTGGGCGATTCATAGACGGATCCAACCAAGAACACCTGACAATCCATTCTGGGTATATCCCTTGGAATACCTTGAGATGGATGGAAATGATGCCAGTGGTAATTTGGTGAATTTTTTGAATATTTTTACGTCTTTCAACCCAGTCACTGGTTGTACACACTTATCTAAATATGATCAAAGGAGAGACCTTCCTTTCCGCTTTTTGCAATATATACACCTTGCCTCAAACAGACCAGTGTTTAACTCATATAAGGTCATAATATCACAAACGATAGTAGCCATGTATTGTTGTAATAAGCAGGAAACATTTCTCAAATAAGTACGCACACTAGTGGATACCTTTCATAATAACGGCTTCTCTCGAGATAAACTGTGCCTGATCATAAACAATCTTTTATATCGTGAAGAGTTTAATGGACTACTATTTGATTTGTCTGAAGACATTAATAATATTTTGGTGGGCAGTTAGCTTTCCCTTAGGGGGGAGCTAATTGCCCCCCTGAGGGATTCACTAACTGTGGGTATGGTTGGTGGCTTATCTCTCTCTCTCTCTCTCTCTCTCTCTCTCTCTCTCTCTCTCTCTCTCTCTCTCTCTCTCTCTCTCTCTCTCTCTCTCTCTCTCTCTCTCTCTCTCTCTCTCTCTCTCTCTCTCTCTCTCTCTCTCTCTCTCTCTCTCTCTCTCTCTCTCTCTCTCTCTCTCTCTCTCTCTCATGGATGATACTCTACTTTACTTTTTCTATTTGATATTGTAAGCTGTGCAAGGTATATGACCCTTTATAAGTTTCTTGGTGGGAAAATTTTAAACCTCCACCTACATTTATAGCATTCTCAAAGGTCAAGATCACCTGCCTCTCATCCTACGGCTACAAGTGGCTCCACTCTCTACATTGGATTGCACCTATATTAATGGTGGGGCTCTTCATCTTCTCCTCCCATGCTTTCTTGCATGCTACTCCTCTTGAGGCTCTTGGCAAGATAGTTCTAAAACTCTCAGCGCCCTCCTTCTCACTTTTGGAGATGGTTCTACCGTTCCGGTATGTACATTTCTTGCTATATGAACATGTATTAAGCAAGCATATAACATTATTTGAGAAGGTGCTGTAGCACTGCCTACTGCACCATAGTATGGGTTATTGCTTCGAACAAAAGAATATGTAAGATGATATACTAAGATTGTTCTTTGTCAATTGCTGTTCAGAACTGGTTATCTCACATCCATTCTCATGTGTTCATGCATCGCTGACCAGAATGATTGGCTATGCCATCGTTGGCCAGACATTTCATATATGAATGAATCCTACTAATCGCTGGCCAGAAGCATATGTGGTGTATAGTAGACATTGCCCATCGCTGCTCAATAGTGTATATATAATTTGTCCACTCACGATTCTGCAAACCATCACTGGCTAGAGGAGAGATTACTCTCCATATGCATGCTTGCATAATACATATATGATGCACCCACGCTTCATGCGCGCTCACTACTAATTTGTAGGTGTGATTTGTGACTTAGCGTTGTCTATCCAGCGTACTATCTTACGTATAGTAGGCTTGTGCTTTAAATAAATCATCAGGGAGATATACATCACAATTGACCAGCAATGAGACAGCATCTTATTCTCATTCTACAATTTGGCGATGAGGTTTTTTGATGTTTTTCTAATGTACGATCTTTATTATCGCAATGAGCACTTGGAATACGTATTGTAACTATTCTCGCTATCATATCTGGCTTTTAACAGTATAGTGGCAACATAACGAGTTTTAGCTTCATATCATCGGTTCTTAACATACGAAAAAAAAAGGTATGACCACTACTACCCGAACTTTTTCTCCATACCATGCAAGAGGTATACGATAAAGTATCGTTAAGAAAGCTTTGATAACGGGTTGTACAAGATAGTATGGATCAGAACTATAACATATTTGTCATGTGTGCATTAATATGTAATGCTATACATAGATTTGCATATGGACTTTGACGGTTCTCAAAGGCATTCTAAAGCTTACATGGCCAGTTCACAAGAATCACTTGCGTCAACCACTCAGGTTGGTATTTCTCACATATTTCGGTATTGCTCTAAGATAGAAGCTTCAAAATTGAATACGTTGAATGCTTAAGAGAGTGTTTACCATAATACTCATGGAAAAATGCTTGTCAATTACCCTTATCTATAGCATACCTAAACGTAGCATACTTAAGCAATTTTTTATATGCAAAATGACGATCGTCCTCGTAGATGTCTCCGATTAATGCTTTTCTTTATAAAAATGAATATTGTGCTTGATTGCATCTTAAGTCACGATCAAGGTTCAAAAGTTAAAAAAACAATAAGGATGCTTGTTGACCCTTGCATATGGATTTGCTCAATAAGTCACGAGTACCGTACATTACTTGTTTACAAGTACGAAATTTGGCATGGCATGGAGCCAAACTACTTACACGTTAGTAGTTTGCATTGTATTTTATAGCTCTTTTCTAAGTGTATTATATTGTATTTGTTCAAACAAAAGATAGGAACCTGAACCATTAAACTGATCAGTATGGCGCTTGCCCTGATACGGTAGCAATATGGGTCGTCATGTCGCTATATGTAATTCTCAGTAAGGTTGTACTACTAAATATCATTTACATTGCAAGTTGATTAGTTGAGTTAAGCATATTTTGTACATGGATAACAACTGACATTCTGCGTTGACACCCGCCTTCCTCACTATGCTAATTTACATGGTTTTGTGTGGTGGGATGGTGGCAGCAGGTACCAGCTGGATGTCTTGAAATATGTTTTGGTTTACGATGCTTTCTAGTACTGTTTACTTTTCAGCTATGTTTTTCCTTGTTGGTTTATGAATAAAGGAACGACTGTGATTTCCATCACCACCATTCTGTTTGTTCTGATAGGCATAGTCATGCTTAGGGAGAGAGTCGTTTAGCTTGTTCCGCTACGCACAAACATTTTCTGTTCAAGTTCGTTTCTCGTTCGTGTTTTGTTTCTCGTTTGTTTCGTGATTCGTTTCTCATTCGTGTTCGTCTTTCTTTTTGTTAAAGCTATTTTTTTTTCTTCGATTCTCACACACGACACCCTCATTTGTCCTTCTCTCCCAACATGGTATCAGAGCCATTTTTCATAGCTTGATAAGCTTCCACAGTACAAGATTCTACTAGCCAATAGAGTAATCGTTTTCTTGTTCTGTATTTCCAACATCAGATTTTCATACTTAAGTCACTGATAGTTTCTCCTATCACTTAGACTAATTCCTCCACATGGATTCCCAAGGGAAAGCCAGTCTGATCATGGACAAGCTTGATGGAGCAAATTACCATATGTGGAAATTTAAGATGAAAACTGTACTAATGGCTAAAGAATTGTATGACGTTGTTACAGGTGCAGAAGGGAAACTCGAAGCAGACGACGCAACAATCGCCAGATGGAAGCTGAAGGATGGAAAAGCTTTTGCGCTGATCATCCTCAACATCACGGACACCCAGATCGATAATGTATCCGAGGCTCAAATGTCGAAAAAAGTCTAGGACATCTTGAGCACACTATACGAAGTGCGAGATATAGCTTCCAAGCTACATCTCAGGAAGAAATTCCACTCCCTCAAGATGACGAATGGTGATTCTCTCCAGGATCACATTAATCAATTCAAGGACCTGCTAAGGCAAATGGCTGTTGTCGGTTCTGTCGTAGACAATCGAGATGCAGTGATGCAACTACTTACAAGCTTGCCAAGCTCATACGACAGCTGGGTGATGATCATCATGACTCATCTAGAACTGACTCTTTCGAGAGTCATTACTATGTTGTTGCAGGAAGACACGCGGAGGAACGAAGTCTCAAGTTCCTCAGCTGACTCTCATGCCTTGTACACCAACAAGAGCATGACAAAGCAGAAGAAGAATAAAGGCCCGAAAAGTTGAAGCCATACCTGAAACCAGCTCAGCACAAAGAACAGTCGAATCCACAGACAAAGAAGAAGCTGTTCTGCAGATACTGCAAGCAAAACAACCACGAAATCCAAGACTGCCGAATACTTCAAGCGAAGAACAACAACAAAGGGCAGTCGAATCAAGTGGCAAATGCAGCTGCAGAAGCTCCACAGCCTATTCAAGAAGTGGATCATGATGTCTTCATGACCAGCCATCAAGGAGCATCTGGCGACAGTTCTTGGTTTCTGGATTCCGGAGCCACTCAGCATATGACTAGCCTCATTGGCTGTTTTGAGTCCTATACACCTTACAGCACCTAGAAATATGTGGCGACAATAGCACACAAGCTATTAAAGGTGAAGGCATTGTAAGACTAAGCTTTGAAAATGATCAGTCTAAGCTACTCTCAAAGGTCCTATATGTACCAAATTTATCTACGAATCTGCCCTCTGTAAGCAAAATCACATATCTAGGACATAGAGTAGAATTCGAATGTGATCAATGCAAAGTAGTTGATAGGACAGGCAAGATCCTAGCACTTGGAAAGAGACATGGATACTTGTATAGATTAATTCATTGTTTTTCTGCCTCTAGTCAGGCTCTCAGTACTTCTATTCATGTTAATAAAGGTTTACTTTGGCATTATAGACTAGCCTGCACTTGTCGAAGGATCAATGTCCCCAGACTAAGCAGGAAGAGGAGCAGATGAGAGAGAATCCGTATCAATCGATACTTGGATCTCTCATGTACGCAATGGTCTGTACAAGACCAGATATCTTTTTTGCAATAAGCTCACTCAGCCAATATATGGCCAATCCTGGTATTACCCATTGGAAGGCTCTCATAATAGTCATGAGATATATTCGAGCTACCATGGACCAAATGTAGACAATCGTAAGTCCACATCTGGATTTACATTCTTCTTCAACGACGGTCCAATTTCGTGGAACAGTCGTAAGCAAACCTCTATCGCACTTTCTTCTACAGAAGCAGAATACATTGCTGCTCCTCAATCTATTAAGGAAGTGTTTTGGTTGAGAAATTTACTGTCATACGTCAATCTGCATCAGTACAGCCCTACAATTTTATTATGTGATAATTAGAGTGCTATTGCCCTATCTGCCAACCCTAGATTTCACTCTAGGAGTAAGCACACTGAAATCAGATATCACTATATCAGGGGCAAGGTTCTCGACAAAGAGGTGAGCTTGATGTATTGCAGACCGTTGCGCACGAACATTTCTGTTCGAGTTCATTTCTCGTTCATGTTTTGTTTCCCGTTTGTTTTGTGATTCGTTTCTCGTTCGTGTTTCGTTTCTCGTTCATGTTCGTCTTTCTTTCCGTTAAAGCTAATTTTTTTTTTCTTCGATTCTCACACACGACACCCTCATTCGTCCCTCTCTCCCAACAGTCCCAACACTCAAATTATTGTTGGCCAAGCCTTACCTAGTGGGCCCCACCACAATACACTATACAGCTGAAATATTAAGTGCGAGGCATTGGCTTCATGCGTGTATAAGCCCAACCCAATGAGCACATTAATTAAATAGTTTAAGTTGTATTTCTAGTGACCTAGGTGCAAATAAAATAAGTTAAAAGACCAAAGTCTAAGTTATAAGGTAGAGTCTAAGTCAAATGGTGGTAGGTGGGGTGTGCTTTGTTGTGCGCCACTAGATCTTTTGTGTTTCTTTGAAGGGCTAGGATCTCAATCCTTGCCACTTCAAGTAGCCAATAGGATGAATGGGACAAGGGCCTCCACAAGAATAAAAGGGCATCATTTGTACTCATTTGACATTCTCAATCCAAGGGGGAGACTCTCTCTCTCTCTCTCTCTCTCTCTCTCTCTCTCTCTCTCTCTCTCTCTCTCTCTCTCTCTCTCTCTCTCTCTCTCTCTCTCTCTCTCTCTCTCTCTCTCTCTCTCAATAAAGGTAGTTAGTGATTAATATTTGATTGCTTAATACCCAACGTAGATCTAGACATTGGTTGCTCACAAACTTAATCACTTGATCTAAAATTCAATTAGTTGATTGATTAATAGATTCTTGGATAGGATGATTATTTGTATGATCGAGTGACCATTCAACAGAATGATCAAACCACTCATTTGATAATGAAAACTTTTAATGATCAAAGAAATACTCGAATCAAGTTAGATAGTGATTGGATCGAGTGAATAATTGAATTGAACAATAGCGAATCGAATCAAATCGTTGTCTTTCAATTCAAAACTCTTGATTTTTGTGTCAAACTATTTGATTTGATGCATGTAGATAGTGCATGCAGGCCTATCTCAACTAATCTAAAGACGTACATAGCATTCAATGTTCAAAATTTTCACTTTAAATTCTTACCCAAGATGGGTGATTATTTCATTCAATCTTTCTTTCACGATGAGACGATCAAAATCAAACAATCAATCAACTACTTGATTGATCAATTTCCCATTCAATCACTCATTTGATTATTGAAATCTCTATCGAGAAATTAATATTCAGATTGAGATAGCTAGTGATTATTACTCGATCAATTAATACCCAACGCAAATACCAGACTTTGATTTATCATAGACTCAATCAGTTGATATAATATTCAATTATTTGATTGATTGATAGATTTTTAGATAGGATGATTATACGTACGATCGAGTGATTGCTTGATAGAATGATCAAAACAAACTACTCATTTGATAATGGAAATTTTTATCAAGTGAATAAATATTCGAATAAAGATAGCTAGTGATTGGATCGAGTGAATAATCAAATTGAACAATAGCGAATCGAATCGAATCAAATCAAATAAGCAAGCAATTGGACAATGTCAATCATTCATATACTAAATCCTTTATTTTCCATGAAGGTACAACTTTATAGAGTAGCCATAATTTCATTTGGACACTTTCCAATTTGTCCTAAATGGTAGTTTCCCAAGACTTACTAAAAAACCTAGAAATAACTCGACTAGTTTCAATGAATCTGATCCGCCAATAGAAAAAGGTCAAAATATGACCTTATCCACTTATATACTTGTTAAAAATAGTAAGAAAACTATTTTTAGACGTTGTTGACATAAAAATAAGTCTCTAAGTTAAAATCTCACTTTGGCCTCCAAATTGCCAAATTAGACCAACTAAATTACTTGACAATTTCACAATCCATGGGCCTCATTCTTTGGAATTTTCGTGGATAATGTCTAGATTATCCACATGTGGGTAATTATCCATGTGTTATCCACATAATATCCACGCAAAAGCTGACCCCTTTTTTTGTGGTTTACTACGACATGGATTATCCACGTGACCCTGTCTTGCCTGGCCGGTTGTCAGAGTATTGGTTGTTGAACAATGCATTATCTTTGCATGGAAGATCCACTAATTTTTCAGTTTCCAGCTCCTGGTACACAGCCGTTGTCTGAAATGATGCTTGTGTAGAACATCCATGACCATATCCATGCAATTTGTTTTTTCACCACGAGACCTCCTTTGGATGCTACGTGGATGTTTTGGTTTTGTGTTAGTGTGGTGCTTATCATGACAACAATCATAATCTCCAAGTACCTGTCAAACAAATGATGCTCTACATTTATTTAAGTATAGAATCATGATCTAAGCATGAGACGAGAATGATAATGATGTATAAGATATATGCATTCAGATTTATCAGACAAATGGAGACATAGCGAACAATGATGTTCTATATTATATAAGTATAGAATCATGATCTAGTAGGAGATGAGAATGATAATGTTGTATAAGATATATGCATTCAGATTTATCAAATAAGTGGAGACATAGCAAACAATGTCAAGTGTCTGTGAAATAGTTTTGGTCGTCTCAATGCATCAATGTCGTTTACTAGCTTTCTCTTGCATCATTTATGATACGTTTACAATATTTCTTCATTCTATCTCGTTTTGTATATTTCTTATTCCACATTGCAAGTTGATTGGATCGCAGTAACTAGCTATTATAATTACAATGGTTGTCAATGAAGCCTCAAATTATTCTGCATAGCAAGTTAGATCGATCAACTAATAGTATTATCAACATGATAGTGAACTGCGAAAAGATTATACAATCACAAAACTAATAGGTAGTTGTATCTATATCACATATCTAATTATTTAGAACATGGTATTAGAGTTTTATTTTCTCAGTGAATTCCTAAAATCATATTTATCTTTCGACAACTCCTACCTAAAGGAGTTATGTGCCTTTGTGTTTATTTTTGGGATGGGTTCATTGCAACCAAAGTTTATTTGGTCCCAACGGTTCGAGCCTCACCTTGGAAGCCAAGAAGCATTCTTGAGATGGTTTAAATTGTGTAAAGAGCAATGTTCGATAGTAAATCACGAGGACATTCTATTTGGTCAAATTTGCCTACAATGCACAAACTTTTTATTGTTTCTACTCTCACAAATTGTTATCATTTTTGGCCAAATTTTAGAAAAGAAAGCATCTTATGAATAAAGAAATTGTTATGACTTGGATATAAAAGCATATGATAAATTTTTTTCACAACCATAATGAAACCTTATGCACACTACAACCCTTAGAAAATCAAAGCATGTGGCCCATAATTTTTTTTTGGAAAGCTGTGCAACTATTTCGATTTTTCGAGGACAAAATCCTTGGCTTTGAAACCCTCTGATTTCAAAGAATTCAGTTGGCCTCAGAGACTATGAATCACTATCTACTGCCAATCCATATTCAACAATCAGTCAGTGTTCCCGAACTCTAATTGCCCCTTGCTAATAGCCTTCAGTTAACCTTTTATAGTTATTCAAAATCTTCTAGAACCCAGCTCCCAGAACTGCTCCACACCAGGGCTCTGATACCATGTCAAGGATCCGTTGTGCAGTATACTTTAGCTAACTCACAAGCTAAGCAACACACATTGACTGAAGGAGAGAGCACACACCAACCCAAGAAACACTTAGTGAATTGTTTTAACAAAAAGAAAAAATTGAAGTACATATATAGACGAACTTTTTGTAGGGGGTTCTGCTACATGGTAAGGCGGTCCCCATTACGAGACGTGTGTCCTGACTCAATATCCATACGTGCTATAAGCATGGCACACACACACACACACACACACACACACACACACACACACACACACACACACACACACACACACACACACGCACACACACACACACAGACTGATAATCGAAAATTAAACTAAAACTGGAAATGTTCGTAGGACTAAGAAATAAACCGTGGCTTACTGAATTTAACAGAACGGGTTAGCAAACAGCTCAAAAAATGTGCCTTATCCTTATCCACCAATAGATTTAACAATTCCATAGTTTTTGTCATGATGCTATCGAAGAACTAAAAAATGACAGATATGCCAACACTCACAGCTGCTAATGAAAACCGATATCAAGGATCCACCCATCTACTTATTGCTTGGAAGCAATAATCAATCTTAAACAAGGAAAGCTTTAATGCGTGTGAACAACTAGCCTAGAAGTCACCAACGAATTACGAGGCATGACAAAAGCGCATAGAGGAGCACAACACGTGATATCAGAGAATCGAGGTCATTAAAGAAAGAAGCTTTGTGGGATGTAGAAGACAAGCTTGTGATAGATTTATGTTGTATAGGTCATGCCTTGTTATGGACAACAAAGTAGCTATGAACGCAACAACAGGGCACAATGGTAAAACATTGGTGGGTGCCCAAGCATACTTAATTGAGGCCCATTAGGGACCATGCAAAAGGGCATTGGGGTGCTAGTTAAGGTTAAGAGTCTCAATTACATTGCCCCTGACCCTCCCTAACTACTCTTTTTCTTTCTTAGACTTCTTGCTCATGATTTGAGAGCCCCTCCTTTTCGTGTTTGCTCAACTTTTATCATACATCATTTGGTTTGATCATACATCATTTGCAGTCATGGATTGTGTTTTCCTTCCTTCCTCTCTTTAATGGCTTGTCAAACATTAGAAACCCACGTGTAAAGACAGCTTCCTGCTTGCCCTCCACTGATCAATTTGTTTGTTGCGAGGGATGATGGATCGGATCATACTCCTTCCACAAAACCCAGTTCCTACAATGCCTTGTGCGGCCAGCAGCAGGTGGATAGCATCCTCGATTGCAGTCTGCGAGCGAGAACACTGGAATAATAATAGGCTGCTGAAAAATGGGTGTGAAACTCTGATAGTACTCAGCGCCCAAGAGTGTGGATCAATGCGATGCCTCCCACATTCCAAGCATTTTTGGCAGGGCTTGTCAAAAGCTAGAACCCACCAACGAGGGGCTTGTGTGAAGCCGTTCTTTGCTAGGCGCATGATATGGAAGCAGGAACATCTTGTGACGGGTAGGGTGACTAAAAGGGCAATGCATATCATCAAAGAAATCAGATTATTAGATGAGAATGAGGGTGTTGAGTTGGTTTTGGACAAATGGGTTAAAGCTATGAGTCCCGTGAGAAGAGATTTTCTGGACGTACTTCAAGAGTTTGGCGAATCAGAAGAGGACAAAGAGCTTTGGCTGAAGGTAATCACCTCATTGAAGCATTGCCTAAAGGACTTATAGATAATGAATTCAAAATAATGTGGGTAAAAAAATGAATTCAGATGTGAACTTGCCTTCTCAAGTTCTGTAGACTTGCTTGGGTGAGAATGATTTCACTAAGGAACTATAGGAAGTAATCAATACCATTAGCCAAAACTGTATTCTTGGCAAATGTTATGCGCATATTCTCTCTCTGAATATTCACCCTTGTTTATTTTAATGTCTTTCTTGTTCCATACTTTGTGCAAAAACACAAGTTTTTCTTCTTTGATGATTCATCTTGAAACTGCAAGCTTCACTATGTGCTAGTAGCCAACACACAAATACTATCACATGCTGTTAATGCATGAAACTGTAGCAATTGTTGGTGAGATGATGATGTTCCACAAAGAATCATTCAGTAATGGTATGCATGCATGCAAGCAAGTACTAGAATAAGATGTAGTTAGAAATCAGTTTGGATCTGATTTATATCTTGTAAGCTCTACATGTGATATTGTAAGTATTGTATAGTATAATTTATAGGTAACCGGGATTTCACCCGCGATTGATATATTAGTCAGGCACTTGTCCCGTAATTGGCTACTTGGATTAGTCGGGTAGCCACACTGATAGGAAATTAGTCGGTATAGTAGAATTTTGATGGTTTTTGCTATGCTTAGGGGCATGTCCTGGGTTTATCAGTTATTACGGCCTATACTAGGCCTAGTCAGTTGGACAAGTGCTGATTTAGTTATATGACACTTGTTGAGCCCATGCAGTTTGGAGCTTGTGCTATATGTACAATATTTCTTTGTTATTCATTAACTTCTGTTGTGCCATCTTTGAGAGCTTGAGGTGCTTGAGCTATGGTGATTATGGTTATGATCTGCATAATGCACTAGATCCTCAAAAAGTTAACATGGTATCAGAGCGGCAAAGTGTTGCAGATATGCACGATTTGGAGGAGCTATCGATCGGTGTCCTTCACCAGGAAAGCTAGCACGCGAAGCATCTCAGGAGAGAGGACTCCGTAGGGGGTAGAGGTAGTCTGGATGGTAGGTAGCAGCAAAGTTCCTTCAGCGGAGTCCGTTTTGGCCATTAGATCAGGCAGCCCATGATCAACGACAAGGATTGAAAGCTCGGGGAGCATCGGTGGCCGTAGGATGTAGACTAACCGTCGGATTTGCACTTGAAGGGAGTTGAAGGGACTTGGAGGGCTAAGTGCCATCTAATGTCATTAAAATTTTTTAGAGTGAAATTCAAAAACACGAAGGGCATGAATGGCATTTTTTCATCAAGAAACTTCATTACGAAGTTACAGTTCATTTTGCAAGAGGAAAATGGCTAAGCGCCTAACTTTGGCTAGAGGGCACCGTTTTTGGCCGTTCTTGGGCCAAATTGACTCCTTCAAGTTGTTGCTCAGAGCCGGGGGATAGAGCAACGTCACCGAGCAGGGAGAAATGTGTTTTGAGGAGTTTTATCACCATTCCAGTGAGCGGAGTGCGATTTTAGTGCCATAGGGCCAAATTTGGGGCAATTTTTGGCTGGTGAAACCTGCTACACGGTGAGACATTATTGTATCAAAATCATGTTTGTAGGAAAACAAGAGTCAAGTCACCAAGATCTAGTTATCAATCAATTTCCACAAGAAACAAGAGAGAAGAAGAAGAAGAAGAAGAAGAAAAAGCTTTATTACCGTCTTTTCCATGCCAAAAGGCGTATAAGATGAACAAGTACATCAAAATGGATGGCACCAAGACGGAGCAATGCCGTCAAAACACCATAACTAAAACCAAAACTAACTAAGAAGGGAAAAAATATCTCTTCATTGCTCTAACTCTCAACCTAACTCTGAACAATCTCTAACAAGCATCAATGAAAGGCTCTCACGCAGGAGGCGATGCTGAGTGATCAGTTCTAGATGGAGTGACAAAAAAATGTCGTCCATCACGGAATATAACCTTTTTCCCTTTTGAATCTGCTTCCTCGATGAGTTGCTTACGTTCCTTCCACTGTAGGGCTGTTAGGTCTTCATGGACGAAAATGTTGCTACCTTTAAGACGTCCACGACGCTTAAGAACTTCATCTCGATAATCAGTGTATTTGAAACGAATGAAAATTAACGAAGTGTCAAACTTACTACGCCATGCTTCTTCCACAACATCTTCCTGTTCCTCGTAAGAGAGTGAAGCTAACAGTTCCTTGGCTGCAAGAAGGGGGTCGGTTTCAAGAGAAAAACCTCGGACGCGAACGTTTTGGGTTTTGTATTCCCTCTTGCTTTGTTCCTGCATTGTCTGTGAAACCACCATCATATTCTTTCCTTCCGAGTTCTTGAGCAAGTCTGCCCAAATTTTGGTCGAAGTTTGGACGAGAGAGAGAGAGAGAGAGAGAGAGAGAGAGAGAGAGAGAGAGAGAGAGAGAGAGAGAGAGAGAGAGAGAGAGAGAACCCACCAACCGTCTCGCAGTTAGTGAATCCCTTAGTGGGCGGTTAGCTCCCCATAAGGGATAACTATCTGCTCGCCAAAAGACCGTTAATATTGTGTGGTAAGACATAAGATAAACCAAGAAATGTATTTTTTTGAAGAAGTTTATTGATGATAAGGCACAATTTATCCCTTATAAAACCATTACTTTGAAAGCATCAACCAGAACTCTACTTCTTTTATGAACGTTTGCTGTTAGAGATTTTTTCATAGCATTTAGAGATATCTGTCAGCCACATATCGGTGATCCTTGGTGGTAAATAGAAATTAATGGATGACTCACATTGCCAGAATAAAGTTATATCCACATTTAGGATACTCTTGTATGTTTTTGCCCTAAGGCCTGCACTTTCTATCAGGAATGGTGACAGCATACCAAGAGCTCATGTGAAAATTTTTGCAAGTCTGGTAAAACAAAACTTGTGAGCATTAATCAATGCAAATAAATTGAATACAAGCAAATTACTTGTTTAAGAGATAGGAGCATAGTCATAGCTTATCTAGACCTTGTTTCCTCTTTGTCAAGTATCTCCCTTAAATCAATTAAAAGAAGAGCAATAGTAGGAATGTAAAATTTTTATATCAAAGTTGCAAAAAACTTAAGAAGGGAAGTACCAATCACTTTTAACACTTGGTAAGTATGACCAACCAAAAATAATATCCTGAAAATGTTTGTCTACAACACCAAACAGTCTGAATAGTATGCGAGCATAAAACAACTTCACATGAATGGCTTCGAAAACTCTATTATGGTAATATAAATGTAAAGAAGATCTCCTTGTGTCACTGCTAGTAGTAAGCTGAGGACGATCGGTCGCAGAGGTAGTAACTTCCCTTCTTTTTGTCCTTTCTTCATCTTGCACATCGATCTATTTCTGTAAAAATTAAATCTCTTGACATGTAATTCACTCTTTGCCCTTCCTTTTCCTTGAAACCTGAAAACCTTATTTTCTTTCCCGTTGTTGATCCTAATGACTGAGTTCAGATTATTAAGATTGAAGTTGCCCGTCCTTTTGCTTGTATTTTGGAAGTATTTGTCTTGGAGGGTAGAGAAGCTCGGTCTTTTCAAAAGACGTTCTATTTGACGGATATTTTCGGCATCTCCCAAGTGTGCTAAGAGTTTGGTAGAAGAATCTTTTGCAAGTTCGATAGAAGCATCAATCATGTATTGTCAAGTAAAGAGAAAGGTCAAATGTGCTTTAACGACATCTCTAGTAGGTTTATGCAGCCACATAAAGAAAACATTCATTTGATTTTGGAAGGAGGCATCGGGAAAGAATTTGACTAAGTTGTTCATCTTAAACTAGATTGCATGGTCAAACCAGATAGAGGAGTTATTTTTGCATTTATCACCACAACTACATTTGAAGAAAGGCCTCTTCCAATTCCAAATCTTGGCTTGATGAAGGTTCATTCTATTGAAGCCAGTCTCAAAGTGACCTTTGATTCTAGCCCATATCTGTTCAGAAGGGCAACGAGAAGGTTCGAATTTCATACGAATAATAGTATCAAAAGCCACAGGAGTCTCAAGAGAGGGATTTTTGTGTAGGGCGGCCAGTTTGCAGACTTGTATTTTTTTTTCAGTGAGATGTGTCATCATGATCCAAAGATCAATGGGTATAGAAGCGAGAAAATTAACTGAAGGCAGCAGTGAGCCACCATGAAGGTATTTCATCATACGTTTACACATTATGTGAAGCTATGAGCATAAATATCACACATAGTTACTAAGAACCAGAGACCAAAGTGCATAAAGCAACAAAAGAGATGATAGCATTGTCATCAAATAGAATGAACCTTTTACCATAAGATAGAATCTGAAGGAAGGAAGCTTGCTAGGGCGGAATCAAAGAGGAGCAAAATGGTGAACTTTCTTCACAAAGTGTTGTGAGAAAAGTAGTCGAAACTGCATGATATATAGTAGCTTGTAGTGAGGCTTCATGGAAGGTTGCATCTTGGCTTGAGGGGGAAGTAACAAATCCTGTCCATATGTTATGGCTAAGCTTAAGACCTTTGTAAAGCTTATCAGAAAAAAAAAGGGGGGATTTTTTTTGAAATGATATAGTGTAGGTTAGGGGTGGTATTGGTGTAGGACCTTTATTTTGAAGTTTCGATAGTTTGTCGTTGCCTGAAAGGAGCATAGCATAGAGAGGTGTCTTAAAGTGAAGAACCATCCATGAGGGTTATTGCCATAGGCTCAATCATCTATATTATTCCCTCAATCACTTTATCACATGCTCTCTCCCTTTCTAGCATCAATAAGCACTTGTTCTTTAGATAGAAAAATGGCATATTTGTATCCATAAGGTTGGCTTTTTGGTGGAAATTACTTCTCTCCCTTTTCTTGGTCAGATTAGTGGAATTTTGGATTTCCCATGGCTCTTCAAAACCAAAACATTTTTATGTTACGATCCTTTTCTTGATCTCAATTTGTTTTTTTCAGATTTCCTTGAAGCTTGTGTTTGGAATGATAAGTCATTGGTAATGCATGGATCCTGCAGTGGACAATCTAGATGAAAGAATGTCGTTTCTACCTACCCGTTATATCTTGTTGAAGCAATATCTAGCGCTGCGCTCATTTCTGGCCACAGATCTCATAATATTTTTCCCTTTCCAGGCTTGAAATTAGGCCTTTATGCTCCAGAATACCTCTAAAAGTTGGCGGAGAGAGAGAAAGAGAAGATAAAGCTTTATTAATGTCTTTTCCATGCCAAAAGGCATATAAGACTAATGAAGTACATTTCATGTATGTGGTAACCATGGGAGCGTATAAAAAACGTCTCCAAAGTGTAATAAAGAAAAACATCTAGTGCAACCTAAAATAGACACGTATGCGAGAATGTGCATAATAATAATCATATGTGTCTCGGGTAAGATGTCAAGGCTGTGCTGCATCTGCTGTGCTGCTGCTATAAAAAGATGTAATGCGAGCCACAGTATGGGAAAGCACTGGAGTCTGCCGGCGGCGTCTGTGAGTATGAGCACGTGTATGTGTGATAGTAGTAGTAGTACGCCCCTGCGTAGAATGTCTAGTAATCCTGGTGGTATCCTGATGGTGAGAGGTACACTGTCTCTGATCTCTATGAGCATGAGAGCGGCCAACATCCTCGTCGTCATTCTCATCATAATTCTCATCCTCAGGTACTAAATCATGCGATCTCCGTCTAGTAAAGAACGAAGTAATCAATGGCTGTGAGGTAAAATGCTGGGGTGTCTCGTATAGATCTCTCCGTAGTCTGGACATCTCGTGTACCATGAGAGCGACACACCGTGGGTCCTCATAAGCTATGAGAGATCGTAGAGTGGTAGGCATCTCTCGGAACAGGCAGTGATATCGTCCTCTAATCTCATAATACACAGGGCACCGAAATATAAAGTGCTCTTCAGACTCCACCTCACCTAGGGAGCAGAACTGGCAAATCCGCTCCTCTCTGGGAATACCGTGGAACCTCCCAGTCTCAATAGCTAGCTGATGAGAGGACACCCTGAGCTGCCCCAATGTGAATCTGAGGCAATGTGACAATCCCGAGTCCAAGTTGCGTGGCATGACCGGGGGTCCCTGATGCATCTAGCTCCAAGAAATGAGTCCGATAGAAAGCTGGCTTAACCCCTAACTGGTTACGCCAAGTCCTCTCTAGATATGTGCGATAAAGGAAGCGTCTGATAGACTGATGTGTGCCGGAGGGGAGCTCTGTGATGGAGATGCCAAATGATACAAGTAAGAGGTGAGAGGCCTGAGAGAACCATGATAGCCTGTAGCCCTGATCATGAAGACGCTGTGAGGAGGATAGTGCAACCTGTATGTATCGCCTGTCTATCTCTGGTAGCGCCTGTATCCTCTGTATATAGGTGATAAGCTGAAGAACTGCCGCGATCTGTATAGGTGGACTGCAAACTCGGCCAGGAGAATCTCATGGGGAACAAAAGGCTTCGCTCGAATCAACCGAGCTAGCATGGTGGTCTGTAATTGTGAGAGGCTGGCCTAGTGTGAAGAAGGAAGGCCTACATACCATGTCTCTGCCGCATATAAAGCCGTGGGGGTAACAATGGTATCGAAGAGGTGACACTTACTGCGAGCATCCTGGATGGACTTGCGGAAACAAAATCGCTCTAGCTGAACAAGGGAGGCATGTCCTTTCCCTAGTCGAGTGGTAGCGGCCTGTCTCATGCTAAAAGTAGGACCTGAGAAAAGGACCCCCAAGTATGTGTAGGAAGGGACCACCTCTAGAATCTGTCCACCCAAAGCAAGCTCCTGTCGCCTCGAAGTGTTGAAGACCATAACCTTGGTCTTCCCAATGTTCACCCCTAGGCCCCATCTGGTGCAAAACTCATGCAAGCAAGCCAACTGTCGCTATAGGCCCTCTCTGGTCGGTGAGACCAACACCACATCATCAGCATAAAGGAGGATAGCAATCAAGATGTCACCAAGCCTGCAGCCAGCCACCCTGTGTAATGACTCTCTCCAACTCATCAATATACAAGCCAAAGAGGACTGGTGAGAGGGAACAACCCTGCTTCACCCCAATAGTGCTCCAGATGTGCTCAGATATGCCACTGCTATGCCGGAAACAACCAAGGACACGCTCATAAAGTGCCATCACAGCAAGAACAATGTCGGTGGAGAAGCCGAGGTCTCGGAGTCTCTGGATGAGCAATGAACGAGGAACAGAATCAAAGGCTTTCCTGAAGTCCACAAAACAACAGTAAACCCTCTCTCTTCTGTGCTTAGCCTCCTCAATCAAGGCTCGCAATGTGAAGATGTGATCTGCCGTGGAATAATGTGCTCTGAAACCAGCCTGACCCATGGCATGTAGTCTCCTAGTCTTCGCCTCTGAGCTCACAACAGACTGCAGTATAGTACCATATAATTTAGCCAGGACATGTCCGATCATGATGGTGCGGTAGTTACTCGGAATCATGGGGTCACCATTCTTATGGATGGGGTGGATAATGTTAGTGCACCAGGGAGACGGAAAGCCAGAGACAACTGCAGAGTTAAGAAGGGTGGCTATAATGGGGGCAAGTAAGTCAGAGGCATAGGAAAGGAGCTCAGATTCAAGGTCTTCGATATCTCTGGCTTTGTGGGACTTGAGCTTCTTAATGGCCGCAAGTACCATGTCAGATGTGAAAAAGGAGAACGCAAGTGGCCGTGGAGATATGGCGATAGGTGAGTCGGTAGGAACCGTGTACAGGCTAGTAGCATAATCAGTCCATATCTGGAGGTCTTCCAAAAGAGGTGGTGGAGAGTGAGGAATGAACTCGCGCCAGAAAGCGCCCGAAGAAGAGCTAAAAAGAAGGTCAATGAGACGTTTCCCTTCAGAATCATCATGGGAGCGTTTCTTACGGCGGAGAGCACGACGGTAGGAACGTCAGGAAGATCGAAGCAGATGTGGGGCATGGATGCGTGAGTGGGTTACTGACTGATGGAGAGAGCGGCACTCAGTATCGTACCAAGGAGGGTGTAGTGTTCGAGGTGTGCGTCGGGTCTTTCTGGGGTGGGGTTTTGTGGGGAGGGTTAATGATGCGGCCGTGTGGAGAGAGGTGGTGAGGAAATCTGCCTGGGTGTCGACTGGACTATCATGAGGAAAGGAGTGTAAAAGTGCAGCTAAGGACTGTCGGTATAGCGGCATGTAAGTGGGATCAAATGTGTACGTGGGTGCTCGGGTAAGCGTGGGTAGTGTGGATGGGTGAGTGGGTGGGAGGTGGCCGATATCGAAGGAGAGAAATGAGTGATCAGAAAGGGTGGTGGGGAAGATGTGGAAGTCAGAAACTGTGGGTACAAAGGATGGTGACCCCATGAGATAGTCAACAACACTATGTCCTCCACTGTGAGGGTGGCATGTGTAACTGTCTGAATGTGGCCAGCAGGGTAAGCCATTATAAATGGCTAGCTCATGCTTCTCTCCAAACTGCAATAAGTGCTCACCATATGAGAGAGAGAGAGAGAGAGAGAGCGAGAGAGCGAGAGAGAGAGATTTTTCATGTTTTCACCATATTATGTTGCTGACATTATTAAGAAAGCTGTTAAGTGAGGAAAGATTTTGCTAACTTTGAAAATTTGGTATCTTTTTCCAGCTTATGGAGTGGTCATTGCGGGAGGAGTGGTTTGAGACTAATGTACGTGATTACACTAAACTCTTGAAAGGCTATGGCAGTGAACGCAGAATTGAAGACGCAGAAAGACTTCTGAGCAACATGGAAAGTATAGGGATACTGCCAACTGTTGTAACATACACTGTTTTGATAGGTATATATTGCAAACAAGGGAACGTTGAAAAAGCTAAAGATGTTCTTGAAAATATCAATGGTCTTGGGCTAGTACCAGATGTTAAAGCTTACAACTCTTTGTTACTAGGTTATGCCCATGGTGCCTTGCTCAAAGAAGCTAAGTCTTTACTGGAACAGATGGAACTTGATGGACTTCAACCCAATGTAGATAGCTACATTGCACTAATCAATGGACATGGCAGATTAGGAGAAGTTGATCAAGCACAGAGATACTTTGACTTGATGCAGTTCAAGGGGATACGACCAAATGCGAAGGCTTTCACTGCACTTTTAGATGCTTATGGTCGAGCACTAGAACCATATGCAGCAAGAGAAGTTTTTAACAATTTTGTTAAAGTAGGATTTGCCGCAGATGACCGCGTTCTTGCCTTGATGTTGGCTGCATATGAACGCAAGGATATGCTGGAGGATGCCATCAATTTAGTTGTTGAGTTGGAGAAAGTGAAATTTGTACCAGGAGTGGAATCTTGGTCTATCTTGATTGGATGGTTTGTTAGAATAGGGCTGATCGATGAAGCAGGGCAGATTATCAAGGATTTGGGCAAAAATAAGCATATGAGTTTTCAAGATTGTCTAAATATCTACCAGTTATATAGAAAGGCAAGCCAAGTTGAACACACCAGTGAAATCTCAAGAATTACAAACTAGGCATGTTCTAACAAAAGGTAGTGATCAAGTTTAGGCAGAAGCTGTCCTGCTAAGGCCATGATCATGCACAATCACATGCAAGTGCAAAAGCTACATATCCATATCATAAGCTCTGACAGAAAAAAACTGACATTCTGAACTAGCAAGTTATTATCAAAAGTATGTGCTGTGTGCAGGTTCATAGCACAAGAGGTCTTAGGTGGGAAGACAGCTGCACATATACTAGCCAACACCGACTGCATAAAGTAAGGTATGTACTTCAGCATAGAGTCCAAATGTTTCAATTTGCCATATTGTCATAAATAAATTGTGCTTGAAGATAGTAAAATTTTTATCAAAGCTTATTCACCAGGGTTGAACTTGGATTATTTTGATCTAAACTCTATTTCTGCTTAACAGTTTCTGTTCCAACCTTCTCTTCTGTGAGAAGTATTTCCTTGTGCATGGATACAAAGCCAACAAGTTAAGGGCCTAACTGACAACATTCAGGTAAGTTCAGACCCACATCTAGGTTGCTTGGAGTTCAGGCTTACAGGAAGCTGCAGTTTTCCTCTAAGAATAAGGTTTCTGCTCATATGGAGGCATGCTGGTTTAAATTATAAAAATCTTCAACGCTTCAGAATGGCACTGTTGAAGATATGTATAACAAAAGGGTTGCTCAGCTATGCATCCACAGTTTTCATTTCAATTATGTGTTTGTGTGGGTCAACATATAACTTATCAAGAAAATGGGATACAATAGAAATTTGATAAAAAAAGCCTCATGCCATTTTGTAATGTTAAGAATTGTTCAACCTGTTTTTAGTGGACTTTTTGCTGTACAAACTTACTTACTCGTAATTAAGTAATCAAGTGCAGCATTTGAGAGAAGGTAGTTCATATGCTACCCATATCTCTTTGTAAAAGGGAAATTTGTCTTATGTCTAATTCTATAGGGAGACGTGAATTTTCTTTAAGTGATTCAACAGGCATTTGACTTTTTGGATTGAACTCATCTTCTTTTATTTCCTGATCAGTCACAGTGTTGAAACACCAGTAGTGGCTGTAAAGCTCTACTAAGCTCACACACTTATATCAAGTTAAATCACAAGAAGTGACCTCTAGTGGAGCTATTTTTCCATTGTTTAAAGGCATTGATTTTGGTAAGACGAAGTAGATCTGTGGCCATAATATAATGTGGCATAATTCTGTACAATCGGTACAAATTTTTAACTGTTTTTCTTCAAAAACCTATAAAATACTCCTACAGCATATAACTGATCCATAAAGGTTTCATATATTAAAATTAGGAGAAATAAGAGTAATAAAGAGTCCATTCAGAAAGCGCAGATAAGTCTTCTCTTGTCTATTGGGACTCTTTTCCATCTTTGACATGTAATATGAATTAGATTAGCTTGGAGTTTCAATCTCAATTTTGGAAGCACCCAAAAAGTTTGCTAGTTTGCATGCAGAGAGCACTTTCAACTTGTATCAAGTCTTGCTCACTAAGAAATTAAAGTTGTTTGCATGTGTGTACTATATTTAGATGACTACCAATAGCAAGAACAACTCACACCCTAGTCTAGGCACCCGAAAATGTTATTGGTCATTGGGTGTATCACTATAGGTGACCCAATGAGTACACACACACCACTAGTCATGCAATATAGCCGATGGTACATAACATTCCCTCCACCATAAAGACGTCCTTCTACGGGAGAACCAGGGAATCTAAGTTTCTAAGTTTCAAATCGTTCTCCTTTTCCTAGGTGTCTTCATCATTTGAGTTACCTTTCCAACGAATCAGATGTTAAGAAATCAAACAATTTCATTCATTAGAAAGCTCTACTTAGAGTTCTTCGATATTTATTGTTGACACAAAATTTTTTTCTTGTTATGGTGGAAATTCGAATGATGATTGAAATAGCTAGATTAATCTTCTTGAAGGCCTTACAGATGCAGTTTGGGCTAGAGATGTTGACAGGAGAAAGTCGACATCAGGTTATGTCTTTGTTTTCAACAAGGGTCCTGTCTCTTGGAATAGCAAGAAGTAGAATTCGACTGCTTGATCTTCGACAAAGGACGAATACATTGCCGCTGCACAAGCTACAAAGGAAGCTATCTGATTAAGGCGTCTATTGTTGGACATCAATCTTAGTCAATTACAAGCTACTTCCATCTTTTGCGACAATCAGAGTACAATTGTTTTATCTGTTAATCTCAAGTATGATTCCCAGAGCAAGCACATTGAGATAAAGTATCATTTTGTTAGAGACAAAGTACTCAAAAGGGAGATCATTTTAATTTTTTGCAGAACAAAATGCATGACATCAGATATATTTATAAAAGCATTGGCATTCGACAATCAATCTAAGTTTAGCAATATGCTGAACTTAATACCTCAATTTTTATGAGTTCACATTAAGGGGGAGTGTTAGATTTCATTCGGGGTTTGGCATTTTGCGAGTAAATCATTTACGAGTTTTCCGTGTTTAGTGTTTTTAAATTACGTCAAATTGATAGCACATGGCATGCTACATTTTTTTTAGGTTTTTAAAATTTATTCTACTTCGCTTTTGGGGGTGAAATCTATTTATATACTTCATTATTATGCTGTTTATTTTCTTACTAGCTAAAAGATATGTTTGCAAATCATGTTGTCTACAAATTGTACATAGTATGCTATATCATTGAGAACGCAGAAAACCTAATCACTTTAATTTTACATTTATCAAGATAAAAACATTTTTGTCTACTGTACGACCATACATTAAAAGACATGATGCGGCCAAGCCTATGATAGGTATCATAAAATCAACGTTGGTAAAAAAAATATATTTTTATTGTATGTTCTAGATGGAGGCTATAACTTAACTATTAAGCTTATGTTGAGATGATGAAATAATAAAATATTTTCAATTTTTTTTTTTTTTATCAAATTTGATTAAAGCAATGTATTCTACATGAAACATAGAGCATTTTTGCTTTGTGGATCATCTCAATCTGAGCAATATTAAGAAAGTTATCGCCCTTCAAATTTTTTTAGGCTAATTTTTTTTTGTCTTGGAAAGGTCCTTGATTGACGTCCAAGACATGTTATTAGTGCTGGTCAGTAAAATGTTGACTCCTTGATTTCCAACTGTGGAACTTTCCCATGTACAAACTACTCTTCTGTAGTACCCCTTTCCTTATCTATCGTACCATGGGTTGGATGATAAGGACATTAAATCACAAAAATATGTGGATACGCCTCAACAACGTATCGCAGATTTTGTGGATTGGTGATTTAATAGTTGGGAAAATCATTTTGAACTATGCCGAGCTTCAACTGATGACTCATGGCAAGTTAAGAAAGTGGCTTATTACCTCATTGATGTGGCTAACGGGTGGTAGCATAAGCTACAACACACCCTTGATTAACCAGCAACATGAGTTGATTTTAGGAAGGCCATTAGAAACCGGTTTGTCCCACCACACGAGCAGGAGGGCCATGGATACCTGGCATCTAGATAGAAAAAAATTTAGTTGTTTTTAGGTTTATTCATATTTTGTTTAGAGATCAATGCAAGTGACATAGCATTAGGGGCAAGGAGGGGAGGTCAGTAGCTTTTGAAAATAAAAGGCTAACTCCTGCTCAGTAGAGGTACTTGACACATGAAAAAAAATTGTATGCAATTATGCATTCACTCAAGATGTGGAGATACCTTCTACATGTATTATGTATATATCAACTATCATACCCAAAAATATTTAATAATCAACCTGAATTGATAGGCTGCCAAACTAGTTGGGCCTTTCATTCAGAAATCTTGTATAGAAAAGGCAAAGATAATGTGGTCGTTGATGCACTGTCTCCTACAATGTATTAGATGTCTTTTATAGTTATTAAAAGTAAGCTCGTCAATGAGATTAGACAAGCTCCACAGAGAGTGAGCACTGTAAGCGTGTGTGGCCTAGCACTTTTGAGAATATCTTGGAGGCTCTATTGTCGACTGGCTCTTCGGGGAAGGCGCACACATTTTTGACATACACCATGGAAGCATGTATGTTGAAACCGAATGGGTAGGTACGATGTGCCAGACATGGATGGACTTCATGGTAAGATCGTTCATGAGTCATATTAGTCCCCACGTAGGGCATCCCAAAGTGGATAAGACTATAGAGCTAGTGAGTATAAAAATTGTTAGGTGCCCTATAAAGTAGAGTTATCTTAGGAATCTAAACTGCATCCAGTTTTTCGTGTAAGCCGCTTGAAGAAGTGTTTACATCAAGGTGACAACCTTGTAGAAGACTTGTGTTTGCTAGAGGAAAAAGATCTTAAAGATCATAGACCAACATGTACTTCTATGTGAAAAATTGTCAGAATTGGCAAATTTTAGCTTGATTAGACCTTGTAAAATTGTACATAGGTGGGTCCCACATGTGTGGAGGCTGCTCACACGTGTGAAGAATAGGCCTAGGTAGGTTAGATCCAAATCTTAGGGGTTAGTTAGTGTGTTTGTCAAGTTTCCTAGAATTTAGGAGCAAACTCCTCAAATCATGGAGGTAGTTGATCAACCTAACCATCAAATTGGCATGACTCTAGGGTTGGGTGAGATTGACATATTAGGACAAAAAATGTCGTCAATTAGTCTCCTTATTACATGCTGGATTTTCGAGTGATGAAGAATGTAGAACTACCACTAGTAACAAATATTCTCGAAGCCTATGCAAATGGTTCAGATGAAGATTAGGCATTTATTCAAGATCTAACCCTATTTTACCTCACTTGTTAAGTGAATTTCAGCTTATATACGAGTCATGCTTGTACGTCTCATCGGCATCTTAAAAGCCAGAGCTTACACGCGTGACCTCTTGTCCATTTCAAAGTTCCCTAGGCTACCCGAAAATTGCCTGTTGACCGTTTGAAACTTGCCTAGCCGATTGCCATTGAAAGTGCCGGTGGTCATGAACGTTGTATTTTTGACTCCATACCCAACCGACTTCCGTTAGCATTTCCTGAGATTGGCAGTCTATTTGGGGGTCGTTTTATAATCCTTCACATATGTGTTGTTCAAAGGAGTCTTTTGACTCTATTGTACCTTATAAAGGACTTAAAAGATCTATTTATACAACAAATGATCATGAATGCTCTATTGAAGGAATTGGCAACATTCCATTAAAACTTGTTTCTTCTAAAGTTCTATCACTTTCCAATGTTCTTTTTGTTCCTAAGCTTACAAAGAACTTGATAAGTGTTGGAAAGTTGCTTGATTGTGGTTGTGATGTAAAATTCAGTTCCAATACTTGCTTTATTAAGAAAGATGATGAGATCCTAGCTAATGGATCTAGATATGGTGGCATCTTCAAGTTAATTTCTTATGAGAATGCAAACTTTTGTGAAATTGCTCTTATGTCTAAGGAGGAGTTATGGCATAGAAAAACTATAAATCTATGCTTTCTATGATCAAGAATGATAAGGCTATTGGCCTACCAAGATCACTTTCTACATAGAAAGCCATATCAAAAGTCTTCTATTAAGACTTCTCATCCTTTGGAATTAATTCACTCGGATGTTCATTTTTCTTACTCAAAAATTATTGGTGGTGCAACTTGTTTTGTTACCTTCATTGACGATTTTACAAGATATACTTGGTTGTACCTTCTTTCTTCAAAAGCTATGGTGCTAGAACACTTCCTAGTTTTCAAAGCTTATGTTGAGAAACAGTTTTCTTTCAAATTTAAAGCTTTGAGATGTGATGGAGGAGGTGAATACATCTCCAACAAGTTCTATGATTATTGTGAGGTTGAAGGGATTAAGAGAGAGTTTTCTTGTGCTTATTCTCCATCTCAACATGGAGTTGCCGAAAGAAAAAATCGATCCCTATGTGAATGTGCTAAAGCAATTCGAGTTGAAGCTTCTTTGTCTATTGAATATTGGGGAGAAGCAATTAATTGTCCAAATTATTTGTGCAATAGATTACTTCATAATGCACTTGTAGGAAGATCACCATATGAAGTCTCGTTTAAGAAGAAACCTAAGGTTGATCACCTTAGAGTTTTTGGATGTGCTTGCTTTGTTCATGTACCCTTGGAAACAAGGAAAAGAGATGATCCAAATTCAGTCAAAGGGATCATGGTTGGACACTCATCCAACAAGCATGCTCTGAAGTGTAGTCTAGGCTTGTCTTGATGTAGTTGATGAGCTCACATGGGGAATTAAGTTGTCATGAATTGACATGTTGATTATACAAAGGGCTGTCCCTTTTGTTGAATTCTGATGTGGCTTTGACATTAGCAGTTCTTATTTATTGCTTATCACAATCTCCCAAAGGTCATTGCTCAAGAGCAAATTTCTCATTTTAAATTTTCACACAAGGAATCTCTTAACATCCAAATTGCTTGACTTCAAAAGTGTAAATATGTCCAATTTTATGCTTATCTCCATTAAGCAATTGTACCTAATAGACCACTTATTGTAGGAAAAACCTTCAAAAACTTGCTATGAATTGCCAATTTGACCTCAAAATCAGAGGATTCATGTCAAAATTGATTAATGATGTCTTTGGCTGTGTTCGAATCTGACACACAATTAGCAAATTAACCAATCGGAAGAAAATTTCTTGAAAAGACACTCCAAAAAATTCTTGTCACACAGGGATGAGGTTTATATTCGTGCTTTTGAAAAAATTGTGTGATACCTCCCTAACGTGCTAGGGGGTATGTCAGCTATTCTAAATAATTGTTACACTCACATTTTGAAAGATGAAACATTTTCATGGTCTTGAAAAAACTCTAGATGACCTCCTAGTTGGTTGGGGGGTATGCCAAGTATTCTAAATGATTATGACACTCACGTTTTGAAATATGAAATTTAATTTCATGCTCTTCAAAAATTCTTGCATGCCCCCCCCCCGCGATCAATTAGGGGAATATGCCAAGTATTGGAAATCATCTCTACACTCACATGTTGAAAGATGAAATTTACTTTTATGCTTTTGACAAAATTCTAGCATACTCTCTAGCCCGCTAGGAGGGTATGCCAAAGTTTTCTAAATCACACATCTTAAAAGACAATATATGTTCATGCTCTTCCAAAAGCCCTTGCATGTCTCCCTAGTTGGCTTGGGAGTATGCTACATCTTATAAATCATTGTTACACATATTTTGAAAAAAAAAAAATCTAGCATACTCTCCTAGCAAGGGTCTCCTAGGTCTCCTAGGTTTTTTGAATTATTATTAGAATCCTATTTTGAATATTGAGGTTTATTTTTGTGCTTTTGAAAAAAACCTTTAGCATACTCCCCTAGCCGACTTGCGGACCAAATATCATTGTTTACATTTTAAGAGAATTTTTTTTTTCATGCTCTTGATGAAACTCTTGCAAACTCCCCCTAGTAAGCTAGGGAGGTATGCTAGACATTCTAGCTCATTGTCACAGTCACATTTTGAAAGATGTTTTTATTGTCATGCTATAGAAAAAACTTTGGCATAGTCCCTTACCCATCGAGGGGTTACGCTAAGTATTTTACATTATTGTCACACAATTAAAAAGATGAAAATTGACTTTCACACTTGGGAAAAAAATTTGCTTGATCTTAGAAAAGCTTTCGAAAGAAGCATGATGTTTGAAAGTAGGGAAGGAGGATTTGAGACAATCTCACAAGAAGACTCAGAGAGGTCGCCAACTAGGATTCCATGAGCTGGCTTGGATTGAGTATAAGGATTTTTTGAGAGGTAAGGGAAGTTGCCATGAAAGTGAAAATTGGATTCATGATGTCCACGCTTGTTTCATTAAAATAGGAATATGCATGAGTTCTCATTTGGGCACCGAAGGTGAATGGTTGTGGTTTAGAAAATTTTCAAAGAATAGATGCCTTGACATGAAGAGAGATTTGGTCATTTTTGGCAGGGGAGGAGAGAGGGTTTGGCCCAAGATAGAAAGAAGTTTAGGGAGTAGGTATCTAAGGCTAGGCCGAAATTAAGAAAGGTGAGCCCACAAACCTCTAGATTTAGGTTGGAATGAATGAAAAAACTAACATGGTATACACAGGCCATGATATGTTTCCTCTCAAATAGAATGGGCCGATAATTAGTACATTGACAAATTGAAAATGAGAAGCAAATTTGAAAATATAAAAATATCTACCAAGAGATTTGAGTTAAAGAAACTTTATGTTCAATCTTTTTAAATGATTGTTAGTGGACTGTACTTGTATATTTGTGAATATATGCTAGTGCAATCAAGCCTTAAAAAAAAGAAGAAGATGGCTCTTAAGAATCAATTATCAAGGCACATTGGAACATAAGATTTTGCCCCCCTTCTTCTTCCCCCTTTTGGGGCTTATTTGTTTTATTGAAATATTAAAAAAAGAGAGAGAGAGGTCATTGTTCACGAGCCAAGGTATTTTGCACATTGGCGGAGGGTTTTCTATTTTCATGATTAGTAGTAAACTTTCAATTGGGTGAAATTGTTAAGACATATATGCTAGTGAGAATGCTTATAAAATTTGCGAAGGATTATCTATTTTCATGAGACTCGCCAAACATCTCACCTTGAGAAGTAAATTTCAATTGGGCAAAATTGTAATTGTGAAAACTATGTTTACTACTTACTTGCCAGAATATTTAGAAAATGTCAAGGGAGGAAGAGTTCTACCCATATCATAAGAATGTATTTTTTCTTTGTGAATTTTATTTCAATGCAAGGAGGAGCAAGAGCTTGGATGGCGGAATCAATTACATGGTAAATACATGTTTCTCAATAAGGAAGTAATTGTTCATGATGTAAGTCTTGTTTGAAGGTGAGGGATTTGGGGCTATAAGAAAAATGTATTCACCAGTGGAGAGAGATGCAAACGATCCAACAGCGTAGTGATATTTCAAATATTACATTTGGGAATTCGTATCCAAGGAGGAGTTGGAAAGGTGAAAGTGATGAATTTCAGGAGTATATATCTCCATTTCCTCCCAAAAAAAAACTTTCAGAATTGATCCATCAGAACACCCATCAATTGTTTTGAAGACGATTTCGCTGCATTTTATAAGAGCAAAAACATGGTACATCAAAGCATAACTTCTGCTAGCCCACTTTCAAGATGGCCATACTGTGGATTTTTATTGTCCTAGAGACCTCTTAAGTAGATAAGTGGAATGCTTGAAAAACGACTCAGAGATATACAGATGTAAGTTTTTTCGGAACATGTGATGTGTTCTTCGTTCTATTTTCTCAAACATCACACTCTGTTGCCAGTGTTCTATGTTCTATTTTCTTAAACGTTACACTCTGTTGCCGTTTAGCCGGAGATTTCAATGGCCTTCACGTCGCGCTTAGGTTTCTCGATTTTTGGAACTGTGACAGTGAGGACGCCATCTTCAACCTTGGCCTTCACTTCCTCCACTTTTGCATTCTCTGGTAAACGGAAGCGCCGCAGGAAACTGCCCTGTGTACGCTCCACCCGATGCCACTTGTCCGTCTTCTCCACTTCCTCTTTTTTACGTTCTCCGCTTATCTGTAACGTACGTCCATCTTCTACTTGAACCTTTATCTCTTCCTTTTTCAAGCCTGCAATCCAAAACGGCCACAAATCATGTCATAAATATCCGAAGACCTATTAGAAAACATGTCAGACGAATCAGCCAAGAGGAAGCAGTTAAAAGCACTCGAAGAAGAGCAAAAACATGAACAATCATTCACCGTATCAGAATGAAATTGTTAGAAACGAGTACCAAGTCCTGAAATCCATGCACAGAGCAAGAACAGCGAGTTACCTGGTAGATCTGCTTTGAAAACGTGAGCCTCCGGGGTTTCGACCCAGTCTACTCGAGTACTAGCAATGGCTTTCACATCCTGGGCGAGGGCGAACTGTCCACTAGGTGCATCATGCTGCCACACAGGAAGTCTATCAAAAGGCTCCCAGAATTTTTCCAAGGGATCAAAGATGCTTTGATCGCGGCTAAAGAAGAATGGAGACAAAGCCATGTTCAATCAAAATGGTAAGATAGCTTCCTTCCTGAAGAAAATTGAGCTGTTCGTTACAGTTTCTGAATAAGCTTATTTTGTACGAGTCGTCGACAATGCTGATTAATGTAACTAGGTTGATCGCGCAGCTGCAATACTAGATATATGACGAGATTGAGCAGAAAGACTTGTAAATTTATATATGTAGAATGCGAGGAGAGAGAGAGAGAGAGAGAGAGAGAGAGAGAGAGATGAGAACAGACCAGAGGAGAGAATAAAGCAGGAGAAAGATCGAGAATCGCAAGAGCAAGAAGAGTGTAGAAGGCTCTAGAAACCTGGATAGAGGTGGTTGTATAATTTTTTATTAGGCTAACTTTTTCTTTTACATTTCAAAAAATTAAGTGAATGCAATAAATTGCAGAAGGATATATCTCTCTCTTAATATATAAGAGTTTTTACCCATTTTCCCATTCATTTTTTGGCTCTGAAATCCTAAAATCTAGGGTTTATCAACGCTTGCATTCGCTTGACTTCTTCACAACTTGCATTGCAAACTTCTTCATAAATAAGTTGGGCTAATTTTGTTTATGGAACAAATGAAAAGCCCATGTGTCGATTCTCCTTTAGCAATTATCCCAATTGACACTTATCGATAATAAATTCTAGGTTTCTCCTTTAGCAATTATCCCAATCGACACTTATAGATAATAAATATTAGGTTTTTTTTGAATAAAGCCAAAGTTAGGACCTTTAAAATTTGGGCTGCCAACACTAATTAGTGTTGATTTTTTTGCTAACTCCATTGACCAACCTCACCACATAGTATTGCCTTTGCAAGGCGAGGCCAAAAAACTCAACAATAATGTGGATTAATGAAAAAAAATGTAAAACACAATCTCTCTCTCTCTCTCTCTCTCTCTCTCTCTCTCTCTCTCTCTCTCTCTCTCTCTCTCTCTCTCTCTCTCTCTCTCTCTCTCTCTCTCTCTCTCGCTCGCGCGCGCGCGATAAGCAACAATTCCACATAGAGGAGCTGTGAAATAATATGTAGATTCTAATTTTAGGCTATGTGCAAACTTGGAGACTGCCCATTTTGAAATTTGAGTCATACTTTACATTAAGGTTTCTAGAAGCCACCCGTCACTTCACATGCACATATCTCATTTCTTAATGGTTGCACACATCTAGAAGTAATCTACACCACCCATCTTGATGTATCTTGATCTAGGGTAGTGTGGAGGGACACACCTTCCAAGATGGCTTAGCTTGGTCCACATACATTGTATCTTGGTAACCTAATGTGAGCTCCCAACCATTGTAGAAGTCATCTATATTCCTATATAAAATACCTTTATATATTTGTATGTAAACAAGTTGTAGCATCGAGAGTTGGCATAACTCTATTGATCCTTTGGTCAAAATTGTGATGATTTATTTTGTATTTGTCCTTGATTACCTATACACATTTTAAGTCTATTGATATCAATCTTTTTTTGAGAATTTTTAAGTAACTTTGTCATTGATGTTTGATCGTCTTGTAGTGACTGGCCAACCTTGCCAAGTCGTTGGTTCAAAACTGTATGAAATAATATCTAATTAATATCTCCTTTTTCATGGTACCTCACCATAGTGGCTGATCCAAGCAAACATGACTATAACCCAACATGGAACCATTAACAACCACATAGGGTTTTCATTGGAGATTTGTTTATATTAACGTGATAAAAGAGGATGGCTACATGCTGATATAAAAGTGGGAAGCAAGAAGCTCACTTTATTGTTTGGGGTCTGTTGGAGGGTTTGCGGATCCCAAGGCAATCCTAACCCTAGTTAATAAGTGAGAGGGATTTGGCACTCTACGTGTGTAAGTCCAACATGATGATCACACATAGAGATTTGATTAATTAGAAAGTCATTAAAAGGACTTTAGGCCTTTTTGCGGGACTTTTAATATCGCAGGCCTAAATGTCAAGTTAATGAATAAAGTTGGGTTCCCTCCAATTTGGATGGTTCCCACTCTTTTTTAAATTTGAATAGTTAGAGAGGTAGAAATGGACCAATAGGATTCAAAGGCTAGGGTCCTCTTCTCTACTATAAAAAGGGACCAACTCGAGTTTCCTACACATGTACATATATTCATTTTAATAAAGCGGATTGGTTCTCTTGTGAAATGGATTTATGAATGTCCTCGCTCTCTATCACTTTTCCTCCATCTCTCATGCTTTTATTGTGTTTGCTGATTTTTATGAGAGAGAAAGGGAGAGAGAGAAAGAGTAAGCTAATCTTCATTGTGGATCTTAGTGTTAATGATTGTAGTGTTAATGCTTAGTGTTAATGGATGTTAGAGTAGATGTGGATCTTCCATTCATGCTGAAATATGAAATATGCTATCGCTCTCATGGGAACGAATCTCGCGCTCTTATGGGAACGAACCTACGCGTGACAGCTAACTTCATCTCCTTGATGCTAGATTGATTAGATCTTGGGTTGAGGATAGGCAAGGAAGGAAACCCACTACAATTTTGGCCCCGTTGCCAGGGAGCCACACCAATTTTTCAGTCTGTAGCATGTTTGCCTAATTTGAGTGGATTTTCTTGTTTAAAATCACAAGGGAAGCATCCAGATCACCATTCCAAAAATGCATTTGGAATGTTGTGGTCAAATTTGAGATTCGGCACAATTTTCGCAATAACTGCATTAAGTGCAGATTGGATAAGAGACATTCAAGCGGAATATATGGAGGATCCAGACTTGAAAGAGGTTTGGGAGGAATCTCAAGACTCTAATTCAGTTATTCATCCCCGTTATAGGAAGCAAGGACAAATATTGTTGTATGACAATTCTAGAGTTGTGCTTGCCCCTAAATCCAAATTCATACCACAAGTATTGTATGATCTACACTCATCTCCAAGTGCTGGGCATAGTGGAATTTTGAAGACATATCAAACCATCCGAAAGCTATTCAAATGGGCTAGTATGAAGAAAGCTATATACACATATGTGCAAGAATGTATTCCTTGTCAAGTGAATAAGGTGGAACATGTTAAGCAACCAGGTTTATTGCATCCGTTATCTATTTCTACACAACATTCGACAAGTATTAGGATGGATTTTATACCTTCCTTGCCAACAATGACTGGGGGATATGATGGTATCTATGTTGTGGTGGATCGGCTTACAAAATATGCACATTTCCTACCTTATAAAACTACTGATAGTGCAGTCCAAATAGCACAAAAATTCTTGGAAAATGTTTTCAAGTTACATGGAATACCGAAGGAGATAATGAGTGATAGAGATGGCAGGTTTATTTCCACTTTTTGGAAGGTCTTAATGGACAAGTTGGGCAATAAATTGTGCTTAAGTACATCATTTCATCCAGAAACTGATGGACAAACGAAAAGGGTCACCCAATGATTGGAGTGTTATTTGCGACATTTTGTTTCGGATCACCAGGAAAAGTAGGTTGATTGGTTGTACCTTGCTGAATTTTGTTATAATAGCACTCCACATGTGTCAATTGGTATGACCCTTTTCTTTGCATTATATGGCCATGAACCATTACAACCCATTAGTGCGGATTTGTCAGAGGTTGTAGTTCTAGTAGTTGTGGACCAGATTCAACACATGAATGATATTTTGAGAGCCAATCGGGAGCATATTAAAGTAGCACAGATACAAATGAAGCAATATGCTGATCAAAAACGGGCTTTTCGTGATTTTGTTGAAGGGGATTTTGTGTATTTAAGGTTACAACCTTATAGATACACTAAGTTGAAGAAAACTCAAAGCGAAAAGTTGGCTCCGAGATTTTATGGACCTTCAAGATTGTGAAGAAGATTGGAGAGTTGAATTACGAACTGGATCTACCATCAATGACCCGTATACTTCGTGTGTTCCATGTATCTCCTCTAAAGAGGAGTTTGGGAGAACACTCAACTGAAACTGCTACTCTACCACCGTTGGATCCTGAGGGTAATATGGTTCTAGAACCAGCCAAAATTGTTGGATATTGGGACAAGGTATTGTGAAATGGGAAGCTCATCAAAGAATATCTAATTCACTGGAAGAACCTTCCTGATGAAGACAATTCTTGGGTCAACAGCTCTTTTATTCAAAAGTGGCCACGACTATTGCCATGAAGCTGTTGGGAATGACATTCTCAATTGATACTACTTAGCTGTATTACTAGAGCTATTAAGCGGATGTCTTCATTTCTGAGGACAAAAATGTTTAAGTAGGGGGAGTGTCATGTACTTCTAGTACATCAGTGTCTATCAATGCCTTAAAATATCCATTGTAAGCTTTGTAGGCCCAAAAGGAAATATTAGCCTTAAGAACAAGGCGGTTCTCTCTTTAGGCTCTTCAAAGAAATTAATAAGGATAATAGGCCACTAAGGGCCCAATGCAGGCTAAATAATACTTAACAAGGGCTAACTATCTTTCAAGATAGTTATATTTAGTTAAGTTAGGGGACTTGTCTATCATTAGGCAAGAGAAATCACTTTTGGGATCTTTTGGCTCATTTGCATTTGAGAGAGCTAGGAGCTCCATCTCCTCTTCCTCCTTTGTGAATGTGAGTCTTGGGATCTTGATCTTGCTAGGTCTCATGTGCCCCATCACATGAATTCATGTACTCCTCACCCTCTATTATGGAATCCATTTCCTCTTGAGCTTCACTTTGATATGAGCTTTGTGGTAGCTTGTGGTTATTCTTCATCTTTGGTTCTCTTCAACATAGGTGTGGTGGTTGCCTCCTTGTTCTAGCTTGCTTAGCTTGGATTGAGAGCTATGGCACGTGGATGATACTCTGATGATGATTTTTGCCTCCTTTTGACCAAAATCTGGCAGATTTAACCGATTTTTGTTGTTTTTATTTATATCTCTCCATCAAAGGACGATCCAAAATTTCATTCTGGTGTTCCTCCAAATAAGCTGCATATTTCTCTAAAGATTAATTCATAAGATTGAACTTGATAGATTAGTGAATTCAACTCCCTCGCGAATTCTACCCCCCTTCCTTGTAATTTCCTCCTTGCGAATTCTGCCCTCACTTCATTGCGAATTCACACGATTTCATCTCCCTGGCACCTGCGAATCCACCTTCATTGCAAATCCATCCACGATTTATGCCCTCCCTTCATTGCGAATTCACACGATTTCATCTCCTTGGCACTTGCGAATCCATCCACGATTTCATCTCCTTGGCACCTGCGAATCCATCTTTCACGAATTCACCCCCCCCCTTCGTGACTTCTCTGCGAATTCACTTCTATCAGAGAGTCCAACCTCAAATCTACATTTTTTGTCTGCTCGAATTCACACGCCAGCTTATCGAATGCTTCTACCGAAGGATTGTAAGGGACGATCTTTGCTGCTACATGGCGCCATAACCACTTAACACTCTGTAGATTCAAATGGTCAGGAATCATTTTGAAAGCTGATCTTAGAATCATTTTGATACTGATGTTGACAGGGCTGCTGCTGTTGATTCAAATGGTCAGGAGCTTGATCGCAATCAGCTTATTGCTCTTTTGTCTACAATTGTGTTGGTTGAACATCCAAGAACGACGATTGTTACTGATAGCGTCACATCTGATGGTCTAACCCATTCTATTGAGAATAAGCTCGGTGGAAAACATCATCGATTCAAGAGAGGCTACAAGAATGTAATTGATGAGGCTGTTTGATTGGATGCAGCTAGGGAGGAGACACACTTGGCCATTGAAACAAGTGGTCATGGAGCTTTAAAAGAAAACCATTGGCTGGATGATGGAGCATATCTTATGGTTAAACTTCTCATCAACTTGGCAGCTGCAAAAATTGTTGGGGAAACAAAGCGCAGTTCAGTCCTTTCTAATTTGATTGGAAAACTAAAAAAAGCAGAGTTTGCTACAAAATTGAGACTCAAAATTGATGAGAGTCACCTTGATGTAGGGGTACGGACATTTCGAGATTATGAGATTATGGCGAAGAATTTCTAAAGCAATTAGAGCAAACGGTTGTATCAGATCAAGTTCTAACCAAAACACCTATAAACTATGAAAGGGTAAGAGTTTCAGGCTATGGAAGATGGATTCTGCTAAGATTGTCACTTCATGACCCTGTTCTTCCCCTTAACACTGAGGCACCATCAAAAGCAGCACCTGTGCAGCTTGGAAATGTTGTCCTGGTAGTTGTAAAAAAAAGAACACTCTCCTCGATTCTCTTAGTTGCATCAAACATTTCAAACATTTCTGCTGCAATCTTTCCATTTAACTCATTTCCTTCTAGTTCTTGGAAAATCCATAACCTTCTTGTTTGAGCTCGGATTTCAACGAAGTAAAAACGAAAAGTGATCAGAAAGGACACTGAGAATTCATTGAATTTTTGTAGTTATTATTTTTTTTCAAGACCCTTTTCATTTTTTTACGTATTTTCATTAGTTATTGTCAAATCTTCATATCTTTTCCGTTTTAGATAGGATTCAAACACTGTAAAAAGCAAAATTGCTCGTAGTGACAGATTGAACACAACTGCTACTTCATTTTAATTTGTTATACTTTCCATTCACAACCACTTTATTCTTCGAGGACTTAGAATCTTTAAGTGGGTGGAGGAGCAATTTTACCAGCTTGTAAAATACCATTCTAAATAAATTTCAGACGGTGAATTCATAGTCCACAAGTCTTCACTAGTTATTAATGATGGACCCTTATAGTCAAAACATTCATCTTCCATCTATTGATGAAATACAATCTGAAATCGTACGTTACAGCCTTGTATTTGACGGACAACCAAGTTCAATCAACATTGATGATTGGTTGACTGAATTAGAAACTTATTTTCGTCATCGCCATTATTCTGAAGAGGATAAAATCTATTTCGATTCATTGTGCTTTAAGGACAAGTTCAAGCATGGTGGGATACTCAAGCACATTTGAACAGAAAGCTTTGGAGTCAATTAAAAATTGCTTGCATCGATAGTATTACCAGATTTTATGAGAAATCATTCAAATCTCTCAAAAAAACTGGTTATGTACAACAATTTAATCAGCAATTCTTGGCATTGGTTGAGTATAGAAAATGTTTGAACTACTATGTGGGTTTCCTTCAAATGCCTATAAAGAATGTGCTTCAACCAACTCTTTCCAAATCCATTTATGCCGCTAATTTTATGGAGTTGTGCAATATGATGGATCGTGCATTTGCTCTGGAGCACTTATCTACAAACCATATCAATGAATGGTGGAAAGTCACCGCTCAACCGAAACCTTATTGTTACAACTAACGACTGTCTGAATATGTTAGTCCTACCTTTGATGGAAGCATCCACTCCATTAATGTAGACAATTGGCTAGAGGATTTGGATTATAATTTCTACTATAGTGGATATATTGGTGACAATGATATAGTTTTCTTTGCTTCATCGGGTTTCCAAGGGCGTGTTCAGTCATGGTGGAACATCGTTCACGACTTTCATCCTGAGAACTGGTTAACTTTCAAAAGAGTTTGTAGACAGATCTTCAATCGATCTGACTTCATCCAATGGTGTTCTTTGGACCAGGCAACTAGAGTTGCTGAGTACAATAGAGAATTCCAACAATTGTCCCAATATTCGATTATGGAGAAGTATATATTGTACAATGCTATATATATGGCTTACAACCTCAATATCAGAGCATTGTAGAAAACTATCTGCAAACTGCTTCTCTCTAGCCTGAGTTCTGATTATGGAAAACTATGGAATATGCTTTAAAGTACGAGAAACAAGAACAAAGGCTTAAGTTGGAAGCTGAAAGGAAAGAAGAACAATCTAGATGGTTTGAGGAAATGAAGATGCGGATTCAAAAAGTGAGTGTATACACTAAAGCATCAATGGATCGACAAAGCCAATATGTTATCTACATGCATATTTGGAATGTATGGATGTGAATAATGATTGGGAATATTCTCTCAGTCAACCAACACTCTATAGAAAGCTGATTTTAAAATATGCCATCAATCTATATCAGTTTCTTTGGAGAGGTTTACATCACTCAGTGGACTCTAATGTGATCAATCCTCAATTGATTAATGTCAACAATGATTGTTCATCAATGGTTATTTGGAACAATTGAAACGTCAAATCCCTATTTCAACTTTGGGTTTGCTAATTTCTAACTTTCAAATTTTCAGGTCTGTTCAGACTTATTTTTAACATATAAATTCATCTTTAATATCTAATTTGATTCCATAGACTTTTAGAGCTTTGTTTTAACTTCCATTTGCACCAATTTTCAAGCAATTTGGGTATGGGATGCAAAAGTTATTGCAATTTTCCCAAAAGCTATCAAAATATGTGACTACAAATTCGTTTTCACTTTTTTTGAATTTTTCAGATTTGATTTGAGTCTTTCATCCTAGTTTCTTTACATAGGCTTTTAGAGCATTGTCTTAGCTTTAATTTGATCCATATGGCAGGTCATTTGGATTAGTATCTAAAAAGTTATGACAAATCTTGATTTGTAGCTCTAATTTTACTAGTTTTTTTTCTTCAAAATGTTTAGACCGGTTTTGTTGTAAATTTGATCTATCAAATTACCTTCAATCATTGATCTGATACTCTAGGCTGATAGAGCTTGTTCTTAGCTTTTCAGAGGTACTGAGTTTGTGTGATTTGGATCAATATTGAGAGAGTTATGATCTGGGTCAGATTTGCTAGAATCTGGAAATTTTCCTTTGTATTTCTTGGTGAGAGAGAAGCATTTCAAAATTTCAATTTTAAAGTTTCTTTTTGCTATAGTTTTTTTGCAGTTTCTTCATTTTGAAAGGTTCGTAAGCCTTTTACGTCTATTGTTTTTTTTTTGCAATATCGCTTTGAAGCGCAGGTGGACTATTCAAAAAGTTCGGCTAACCTATTTGCGCTTGAAACCGATACCCAAAAAAAAAATATTTTTCTTTTCTTTTCTTCTCCAATATCGATTTTGAGCGCGTTTGCTAATAGTCTATTTGCGCTTGAATTCGATATCAGGTGTACGAAACTCATAGATTCTCCATATCCACTTTATGTTTCTATTTGACCTTGGAATTCAATGCTGTAAAGAGCAAAAGTGCTCAATTTCATATGAACTGCAAGTTTTTTCCATTCTCAGTTTCACTCATCGTAGAACTCTGAGTTTTAAGTGGGTGGAGAAGAGCAATTTTACCAGCCTATAAAATACCATTTTGAATAAATTTCAGACGGTGAATTCATAGTCCACAAGTCTAGTCATTAATGATGGATTACCGTTATAGTCAAAACATTCATCTTCCAGCTATTGATGAAATACAACTGAAGTCGTACGTTATAGCCTTGCATTTGACGGACAACCAAGTTCAATCAGCATTGATGATTGGTTGACTGAATTAGAAGCTTATTTTCGTCATCGCCATTATTCTAAAGAAGATAAAATCTATTTCGCTTCATTGTGCTTTCAAGGACAAGTTCGAGCATGGTGGGTACTCAAGCACATGCGAACAGAAAGCTTTGGAGTCAATTCAAAATTGTTTGCATCGATGGTATTACCAGATTTTATGAGAAATTATTCGAATCTCTCAAACAAACTAGTTATGTACAACAATTTAATCAACAATTCTTGGCATTGGTTCAGAAGACAAAATCTGATTATAGAAAATGCTTGGGCTACTATTTAAATTCTCTTCAAAGTCCTATCAGAAATGTGATTCACCCACATTCTTCCAAATCCATTCATGCTACTTACGCAATATGATGGATCATGCACTTGCTCTGGAGCATTTATCTACAAACCATATCAATGAATGGTGGAAAGTCGTTGCTCAACGGAAACCTTATTATTACAACCAACGACTGTCTGAATACGTTAGTCCTACTTTTGATGGAAGCATTCACTCCATTGATGTAGACAATTGGCTAGAAGATTTGGATTATAACTTCTACTATAGTGGATGTATTGGTGACAGTAGTATGGTTTTCTTTGCTTCCTCGGGTTTCCAAGGACGTGTTCAGTCATGGTGGAACATCATTCACGACTTTTTTCTTGAGAATTGGTTAACTTTCAAAAGAGTTTGTAGACAGGTCTTCAATCGATCCGACTTCATCCAATGGTGTTCTTTGAACCAAACAACTACATTTGCTGAGTAGAATCAAGAATTTTTACAAATGGCCCCAGTATTCAATTATGGAGAAGTATATCTTGCACAATGCTATATACATGGCTTACAACCTCAATATCGGAGCATTGTGGAAAACTGTCTACAATGTACTTCTCTCCAGCCTGGGTTTCGATTAAGGGAAACTATGAAATATGCTTTAAAGTATGAGCAACAAGAAAAAAGGCTTAAGCTGAAAGAAAAGAAGAACAATCCGTATGGTTTGAGGAAATGAAGATGCGGATCCAAAAAGTGAGTGTATACACAAAAGCATTAGTGGATCGACAAACAAAACATATACAAAAAAGTGAAAAAATTGAAAATGAAGATGAGCAAAGTGATAATGACGAAGCGGATGAGCGAAGCGATGACAATGAGTTTGATGAGCAAAGTGATAACAATGAGTCAAATGAGCAAAGCGACGACGAAAGTCAAGTCCCAGATCCGGATACAATTGCAGGCAATAGAAGTCCAATTCACGATTCAGATCAAGTTGCAACATTAGATGGTGAAAATCATGATTTAGATGAAAGTCAAAATTCAAATCAGGATGTGAAAATAATTGAATATCTTTTCGAGTTTCATTTCAACCATCAAAGTACGGAACTTGACCTACATCAATGCCTTAATTTGGTCAATGAACAAGCAACTATGGATTGTCAGATTGAGAATATTGCTATGCTCGAAGAAAGTCAATCAAGGCATTCATCAAACTTTCAGATTGAGGACTATATGACACCAACATTCCATGGTTTGGAATTGAGTGGTTATTATCAGGATCCGATCTACGAACCATGTCAAATCGATATGGGAGCTTTTGAGAATATTTTTATTTTTGACAACAATCGAATGGAGGCTGAGGTAAATGTAGTGAGTTTCTTTCCTTGCCTAACCTGAATCCAAGATCTAGTCAATCTAGCATCAAAGAGATGAAGTTAGTTGTCACGCATAGATTTGTTCCCATGGGAGCGATAGTATAGTTCAGATTTCAACATGAATGGAGGATTCACATCTACATCTAACATCAATCAACACTACATCCATTAACACTACACATCCACAACAAAGATAACTTACTTTTTCTCTCTCATAAAAAGTAGAGTAACATGCTATCTTAATAACAATCAGATCCAACAACTAGCAAAATCCAAAGAAAGCATGAGAGATGGAGGAAAAGTGATAGAGAGCAAGGACATTCATCAATCCATTTCTAGAGAGAACCAATTTTCTTTATTGAAATGAAGAAATGAACATCTTTAGGAACTCGAGTTGGTCCCTTTTTATAGTAGAGAAGAGGACCTTGGCCTCTGAATCCTATTGGTCCATTTCTGTCTCCCTAATTATTCAAATTTAAAAAAGATTGGGAATCATCCAAATTGGAGAAAAACCCAACTTTATTCACTAACTTGACATTTAGGCCCTACGACATTAAAAGTCCCGCAAAAAGACGTAAAGTCCTTTTATTGATTTTCTAATCAAATAACTATGTGATCATCAGGTTGGACTTACACACGCAGGGAGCCAAATCCCTCTCACTTATTAACTAGGGTTAGGGTTGCCTTGGGATCCGCAAACCCTCCAACAATATCACCCACCAAAACTGGTGGCGGTCCCACGACACCTGCGAGATGCAGTTATTGGAGAATTTTATTAGCTTCGCGGCGAATCTTTATTAAATGGTATTGCACCTTTTCCATAAAGTCGAGACATGTAGTATTAAAATCCAAGTTATGGGACAGAAAACAATGATGGACTCCTACAATCCACTTTGAGATCGTCCATGATGTGAAGCGAGATTCCCAGGAGCCTCCCATCATTGCTGCACGAAAATATAAACGAGCAACCAACAACTGGTCTTTGATATTCTCCGAGGCCATTGGCTTATTTGGATCGAATGCCAGAGGAGGGAGGCAATCGTCCCATCCAGTTGCTACTGATGCCAACAGAGTTAGATCTTTTGCAAACAGTGTCGATTGTCGCACCGTGGGATCTGGAGAGTGGACATACTCTCGCTGGTATGCTTGTAAAGCCTGGTGAAAATCCACTGATATCGTCCAACTGTAGGGCTGATGGATGATTGACCAATTGGGCATATGGATTGTAATCTTGTCCATAGCCAATCGCAAATCTTTCCGTTTATTCCTTCTCGGCATTGGCACATAATATGAATCTACCCGCAATTGGTGAGGGCTAGTCACATAACTCCTGATTGATTCCAAAGTTTTCTCAAAAATGGTAATTCTCCATGCCGGCTGCTCTCCCAATGCAAGTATTTTGTCCAACTCTTTGCCGACCTCTATCTCGGAGGTCTTGAACTTAAGGACCCATCCACCATGCGAGGACTCATGAGGATGTTGCAATAAGAAACTTTGGATTTTGTCCTTGACGCTGATGGGCCTTTGAATAGCGGTGTGGTCCTTGATGAGGATGGACTCGGTTGCAATGCATGTACAACTGGCGGTTGTTCTTGTATTTCTATAGCTCCCCCCTGGTCCATGCTCGAATCCAGCCCTGTATCCATTGGAGCTGCAGTTTGGTGCAAAGGGGAGAATTACGGCATGATCGAAACTAGGATTTGTGGTCCGGCTTCCAACACCTGAGCGGCTGCTTTTTCATAGGCGTTGATGGTTTCTTTAGCCTTTGCCAACTCAGTTGAAGCTGCTCCTTTGAACCTGTCAAAGCGGCCTTGGAATCCCTGAAGGGCCACTTTGTACGTTTCCACTTTCTTGAACAAATACGCGATCTCCGTCGGTGTTACCGGATGATCTGGTATTTGCGTCTGAAGATACGCATCATGCTCAAGGGTGGTCGCATCCAATTAACCTTGGAGACGTGTGCGATCCTGCTCCGCCATCTGCAGTTGACCCTTTAGCAGTTGCAGTTGTTGCTTTGCATCCTGCATGGCCTTGTCCACCTGATCCTGTGCGGTTGTCCGGGCATTCTGCATGGACCTGGTGGGATGACTCAGCCGATGTTTCTTCATAGACCGAAAGCACAAAATCCAGGTGGAAGCCATGGATTTTGTTTTCTAGGTGAGAGACGGCTAGAAGAGACAACAAGGAACCAACAACGAACTGTTGCTTAGTATTGCTCTTAATAGCTCGTTTGAGCTCACCAGAAATAGTCTTGAACCAGTTATATGGTTCAAGAAGGGCTTTGGCTATCTTGGTATAGGACTCAACTATCCTATGGAGGATCTGTGAAGTGATGCGGTCTTTCTTGAGGTTGCCAACCATCACGAAGTTATTAAGTAGCTGGGCAGCAGCGTGTATGGAAGGCTCAGTGATGGCATCAAGGAGGTAGCCATCATTAGTCCAATGCAGATTGTTGGTTAGGTCAATGTAAGGCTTTATGGCCCGTTTGGCCCGTTTATGGTTGGGTGAGGCTTGTGTACCTGACGCTATGCCTATAGCAGCGAGGGCGGCCTCAGTGACGCGCACCTTGTGTGTTGCTCCCTGAAAGGTGATATAAAATTTGGATTTCTCTTCCTTCCACGTACTGAAGGCAAGAGTGATGGAATCCATGTTGATTCTCCCAGAAAAGGCTCTCTCATGAATGCCCATTGCGGTAAGCAGAGGCTTCGCAAGGGTCATCAACTGAGTGACCATGCTTGTGCTAGGAAGTATCATGATGTCCATCGCAGATGGGACATCACGATGGATAGTATAATGTGGAGACTGGGAAGTATCCGTAGAAGACATGATGATCAGAAGAAAAGTAAGACGCACCGAAGTATATCAAAAAGCAGTTCAGGAAGTTTGGAAGGCTTTGGTCGTGTGAAAAATTTGCAAGAGCTTCGCTAGCACAAGTGAGGAATGAATCGAATTCAGCCAACTTATAGGTGAATTTGGTGGGTCCATTACACTGAATACTAGTTTGGCTAGTCAGTTCTAAACAAAAATTTGCAAGCATGTATAGTACTGTGAAAATAGACTATAAAAATCTCGGCGAAGGTTTCTGGGGATCTGAACCTATCAGGCAAATGTTTTCTTGGGCTGGCGAAGGATGAACCTTCGCCCAGGAGGGTCCTTCACCCAAGTATTGTCATAAATGCATTTTTTCACAAACTGAACCTATAGCCAACCTAATTTTGACATTTTAAGACCATCTAACATGTCAGCGAAGGTTCATAATGAGGGTAAGCTGCTCAGTGAAAGTTTCCAAAATGGCATATTGATCATTCGCCTAGCTCAAAAAATGGATTTTTCTTGGCCAAGAACCTTCGCCCAATTCAAATTAGATAAATCTGAAGTGGATGTACAGTCTGGAAGCTCAACAAAGGTTTCTGATACTGTATAGACATCATCTGACCAAAACAATGATTTTCTAAGTCATTTTTCATCAAAAATACTGTTCTTTCTTTTTTCCATGCCGATGACTTTTCTGACTTTTGCTCATCAGTCTTTTCTCATTTTTTTTTCTCTGTCTTTTTAAAAAAAAACTTTGAACAATCAAATATTGAAAACAAAAAAAAAATTAAAAATTATTGAGATCAGACTTGTTGAATTGGCGGAGCAGGCTGCCAAAACTTGCGTAATCGGCTGCCATTCACCGGAGTATCAAATTGTTTTCCATCCAAGTGCTCAAGAATTACTGCGCCATAGTTCAGGATTTCCTTCACTTTATACGGGCCTTCACCGATAAACTTCAACTTTTTCTTGATTAGCTTGGTTTTGTACATCAATGCAAGATCTCCTGCTTTCAGATCTTTTTTGTGCAATCGACGATTGTGCCATGCCTTGCGGCAGGCTTTCTTCGCTGCTAACACATGAACTGTCATCAATCGGGTTTCACATAATTTGTGCAATGCTTCATGACTGAGTTGTAAAGACTTATCATCATTTAATCGTTCTGTTGCTGCTATGCGTAAAGATGGGATTAAAAATTCAATCGGCACGACAACATCTTGACCATAGACCAGTTGAAAGGGTGTTTGATCTGTACTATTTTTGTAAGTGGTTTTGAATGTCCATAATGCGGCAGTGATTTTTTCGGTACCCCAGTTATGAATTACTTGCGCAACTCGTAACCATGGACATCCCAATAGTGTGAAAGATTTTAGATCCTTAAGATCCAATCTACTTGAATGATCTTTGGTTAGAAAGAGAAATACACTATCAATTTCACCAATGTAGAAAAATCAGCATCTACACACAATTTGAGATGCAAACACTAATAGAACTTGATCAAACTTGAATGAAATGATTATGTACTGTTGCTGTCCGTACAAAATCAGCAAGCTACTGTATTTCACACGTGTGGATCCAAAAATAGCAAATATAGATCATTCTACACATAGAATTGCAAGCAATCACCAAGATAGTGCACCAATGGATAGTAGAACCCAAGAGAACCATGTATAAGCATGAAATGAGATAGAGAAGAGAGAAGATGACTCTCTCCACGAGTTACATCCTTTTATAGCAGGTCCAAACCCTATTTGGCCACTTGGCTTTCCCACCAAAATGCTAACCCTACCAATTTTGGGTATAGATTTAATGTACCCAACTTATTCAAATTGAATCTACTCAAACTCGCATTCTATCTTTTTCACACTTTCAAAAAAGTGTTTATTCAAATGAAATTTAGACTATATCATTTCCATCAGCAAAATCAGCCAAGAATGCTAGTACAAATCCAACATCAAAACAATGCTCACCAATGTAGCTAGTTTTACCATATCTTGACAATTTGCACACATCCACATGAAATTGCTCAAACACGAGATAGAACAAGTAAAGTAAACTTGAACAACACTTCCTTGCTGCTCCTTTGACCTTACTTGAGTCTTCAATATGCTGCAAAAACAGATCCATAACACCTTTGCCAATTACCTCTCCTTTGATGCTCTTGACTAGCTCCAAATTGCCAACTTCCCTTTTGACTAGTTGAAGTGCTTTGAGATCAACCTCTTGATCTTCAACTTGACCATCAAAGTCATTGAACAAAATTTGTTTTTCAGATCCATTACTTGATTTTACAGCAAGATAACATCCATCCACTTGCATAGCTCCATGTACACAAGAAGATCCTCCAAAAGATGTTTCACTCTTCATAAGAGATCGATACTCAAGATCCATTGGTTGGATCCACTCCTCTTCTTTCCTTGTTTGATCTACACTTGTAGGCTCATCCAAAGAGGTTAGGAAAGCAACATAATTTTCAGAAACTACTTGCTTACCCTTTTGATCATATGTCAGCCTTGAAGGTACTTGTCTTTCTCTTGATGTTCTCCTTGGCTTTTGACTTGATGAAGGTCCATCCTCACCACCATCCAAAGTAGGATCTTTCTCATCAACATCAAGAATGTTAGAACTATCTACTTTACCATCAATCATGCTTGAAGACACCTTTGGAATGTTTCCCTCATCAAAAATGACATCTCTACCAACAATGACTTTGTTAGTAGAAGGAATGTAAACCTTGTAGGCTTACTCACCTCACTATATCCAACAAATATACCTCTTCTTGAAGATGGATCCTCCTTGGTCCTATCATCAAGAGTAATGTTGACATAGCATGTGCATCCAAAGGTTCTTAGAAAGTTGACACTCGGCCTCCTCTTGAATAGCATCTCAAAAGGTGTCCTTCCATCCAAAATAGCACTCGGCCACCTATTGCACAAGAATTTGGCACACAACAAATCTTGATCCCAAAATGGTTTGTCAAGATTAGCACTTAACCTCATAGCTTTAGCACTTTCACATAAAGTTCTATTCTTCCTTTCAGCCACTCCATTTTGTTGTGGGTCCTTGATGTTGTATACTCCCTCTTGATCCCATGCTCATCACAAAAGGCCTTGAACTTGTTAGATATGTACTCACCACCATTGTCACCTCTCAAGCACTTGATCTTTGTGGAGAATTGGTTCTCCCTTGCATTCTTGAACTTGACAAAGACATCATACACTTCATCCTTGCTCTTTAGTAGATAGATCCAACAAAATCTACTAAAATTATCAATGAATGTTACATACATCTTAGCTCCACTATTGCTAATTGTAGTAAATCCATGAATATCCAAATGTACAAGCTAAAAAGGCTTTGTAGATCTAGAAATAGATCTAGTATAAGGTAGTCTATGTGACTTAGACAAAGCACAAGACTCACAAACATGCTTGTCATTACTTAAGGAACTTGGAAGACCAATCACAACCTTCTTCTTTGCCATTACCTCCAATGAATTGAAGTTGAGGTGTCCCATCCTTTTGTGCCAAACCTCTTGAATAGAAATTTGCTCCCTTGCAACACATCCAACTTGGTTAGCAATAACACAAGCATCAAGTTTGAACAACTTCCCTTGCCTTTTACCTTTTCCAATCAAGACATCCTTCCTTTTGATCAAACAAGCATCTCCATCAAACTCCACCTTGAGGCCCTTACTTAGCATTTGACTCACACTAAACAAATTCTTGGTAATAGATGGAATAAACAAGACATCCTCCAAATGAGCATTCCTATTTGTATAGAGAGAAATAGGAATTGTGCCAATCCCTTTGATTGCACACTCACCATCATTGGCCATGTAGATCACCCTCTTGTCATCTCCATATGCCAACAAAGAAGTGAATTACTCTTTGTGAAAGGTCATGTGTGAACTTGCCCCATTATCAATTCACCAAGGATCTAGATCTCCATCATTAACAAGCATACATGAAGACATCACAAAAGCATCATCATTTGCATCTTGCACATCCAAACCATCCTCATCAAGAGTAAGATTACCTTGCTTGTCTCCTTGATCTCTCTTCTTCTTGTAGCACTCACTTGCAAAGTGTCATTTGATGCCACAATAGAAGCACTTGAGCTTTGATCTATCCTTCTTTTTGCCACTTGAAGAAGCATCCACTTGATCTGGCCCTTTAGACCACTTGCTTTTGGTTTTGCTCTTGAATTTGCCCTTTGTGAACATAGCATCCTCTTGAAGTGTCGATGTAGATCCACCTCTTGCTTGAAGCCTATATTCCTCATTGATCAAGATCTCTTGAAGATCCATCAAACTTGGCAAAGTCTTTTGAATAGCAATACTTTGAACAATGTTAGCATGAGCATCCAACAAGCCATTAAGAATCACTTGAATAAGTTCTCCTTCCTTAATGCTTTCATCTATGCAAGCTAACTCATCATTCAATGCTTTCATTCTCAAAACAAAAGTACTTGGACTTTCTTCATTATTTTGCAAACAAGAAAAGATTTGCCTTCTTAGAGTCAACACTCTAGAAGTAGACTTGGATTCATAAAGCTTCTTTAATGAATTCCAAGCTTCCAAAGATGATGTGCACTTACCAACTTCCTTGAGAAGTTCATTGGTAACATTCATTTTTATCATGTGTAGAGCCTTCTTGGCCCTCTTGTCATACCTCAATTGATCTTGTTGTGTTGCTGGTCTCTCCTCCAAACCTACAACAATATCCAAAACATCATTCATCTCAAGAAGTGACTCCATCCTTACTTTCCATAATGAATAGTTACTTGAGGTAAGCCTATCATTGGCTTCCAACATGACTCCAATTGAGGGTGCCATGTAGCAATGACCTGATCTTCTCTTTCAACCTGTTTCAATGCACAAAGCACTCCTTTGAACAACAACAAATACTTTCAAAAGAAATCATCAAAATTTGAAACTATCTCACAAATTCTCTTCTAGCACTTATCCAAACAAATCAACACATAGAATCATGGAATCTTGATCAACCTATAATCTATCCTCAATCTAATGACTTTTGCCACTTCCTAAGATTGAAACACACTCAAATGAAGTCCAGCAACCTCACTATCTAGAGATCCAATCAAAATTAGGGTTTTGACAAAATCACAAAAAATTGACTATTCCAAATCTACATGCAAATGCTGAAAATTTGATATGCAATCTATAAGCCACCACTTAGGTTGAACCAATGATCCAAAAATCGGCCAAATCCAGCATGTGAATTCAAAAAATGGAATTGAACAAGTATATTGACCTATTTAGTGTTTTGATCTACAAAAGATCCAATCTACAAAAGCAAAAAATCCGATTTTGGTGTAGAATCCTCTCTAGCATGCTCTAGACTTGATATCTTCACCAAATCATTGATAGATCTGATTTCTCCTTCATAACCTGAAACACAAGCTCTGATACCATGTGAAAGATTTTAGATCCTTAAGATCCAATCTACTTGAATGATCTTTGGTTAGAAAGAGAAATACACTATCAATTTCACCAATGTAGAAAAATCAGCAAATACACACAATTTGAGATGCAAACACTAATAGAACTTGATCAAACTTGAATGAAATGATTATGTACTGTTGCTGTCCGTACAAAATCAGCAAGCTATTGTATTTCACACGTGTGGATCCAAAAATAGCAAATATAGATCATTCTACACATAGAATTGCAAGCAATCACCAAGATAGTGCACCAATGGATAGTAGAACCCAAGAGAACCATGTATAAGCATGAAATGAGATAGAGAAGAGAGAAGATGACTCTCTCCACGAGTTACATCCTTTTATAGCAGGTCCAAACCCTATTTGGCCACTTGGCTTTCCCACCAAAATGCTAACCCTACCAATTTTGGGTATAGATTTAATGTACCCAACTTATTCAAATTGAATCTACTCAAACTCGCATTCTATCTTTTTCACACTTTCAAAAAAGTGTCTATTCAAATGAAATTTAGACTAATGAACTTTGAAAAGTCAACCTCTAAGTCTAAAACAAGTTTTGGTCTCAATATGCCAAATATGAAAATATTGCAAAATGTGATGAAATTAGTTGAATCTTTTACAAATAGGACTCGGTAGACATTTGGTGCTTCTGGTAAGTCCATTACTACAAAAGTAATGACGAACTGTACTCCCGTAATTCTGACAGGTATATTTTCAACCATTCATCGCGGATGAACTGTCGTTTGATCAGCTAGCTTAATGGCAAAAGTCGTAGGCTTTATTTTTGCAAGGCCCCATTTTGCACATAGCTTTGTAGAAATCAGGTTAAATCCTGAACCGCCATCTATGCTGTATCGGCAAGGTGATATTTTTTTGTTCACTTTCCCAAGAGGCTTCGACATGGAGTACTTCATTAGATTCTTCAAATCTAGCACAAAAAGTGGCTCCTGATGGACTTCTGGTTCTGCTTGAGCTAACTTTTGTACTAAGACTTCTTTTGCTTTTGGCACCAACTTCAGAAACTCGTCCAATGAAATAATAATCTTACTAGATAAAATATTCATGAGCAGTTCTGTTTGCGATGTTTCCGGTTCAGTCATTTTGAAGGATTCTTCATGATGATGCAACTGATCATTCGTATCTGTACGTGAATTTCTTGGTGACTGCAATGATAAAGAACGTACTTCGAGAGTTGCTTTAGCAGCTTCAAGCTCCTCTTCTTCTTGCAAATGTTTAATCCACTGCCTCGTATCCTAATATCTTCGTTTTTCTACATGAAGATTGGGATAGACTCCAGATGCTGTTGGTATATCATTCAATGGTATAGAATCAACAGTTACTGGATCTACTACTGGTTCTTTTTGTTTTTGTGCTCTGGTGACCACCATCAAGGGTACACTTGATTTATTCTGAGCTACTGGTCTTTGCTTGATTGTTATCAAATTTACAGTTGTTGTAGCTGGTGGTGGCTTCGGTCTTGCTGGACAGTCTTTATAGTAATGCCCATAACCCCAGTCACGACAGAATGGTCGCTTTCCCATTTTAATTTTACTTAAAAATAGAAAAGGGTCTTCTATAAACTTTTACGGTTTGAATCGTGTGATAAGGGCTCTTTTAACAATCTCCCAATCTGTACGCTCAGTTTCATCTTGATTATAGTACCAATCTTGTGCTGTGTCTATTAAGGCCATAGGAAACAACTTAAGTTTATCTTGAGGGAAAATTTTGCCATAGACTTCACACGATTCAGCATAGATCTGAAGAAATCTAACTGGCTCTGTTAACCCATTGTATTTGGGTAGATCCAAACGGGGTGCTCTTCTAACAATAATAGGATTGACTTCCTGAGGAGCACCTCTAGGGGCAGCCGTCTTAAAAATTCAAATCAAGCAGACAATGAAATTGGATCTAGATTTTTTAATCAAAACTATCTCAGATCAGATCTTCTAGATCTATTTCACTTTTCAAGAATCTGATTCTATATTGTGAAAAAGATTTCGAAATTCGATCAATCAATACTTCTAAAAAATGAAAAATTTCTCAGAATCCAAATCAGAATGTATCAGATTTGACCCAAATTTTGATAGAGACTTGATATGGAAAATCAGAACCTAAAAATAGTACTAGCGAAGGTTTCCTAGACGAAGGTTGGCTCGGCGAAGGTTCAACAGTGCTATTTTGGAAATTAAAAAGTCTCTCATAAACTTTTTTGACAATTTCTAGGGAAATAACCTTCGTCGAACTCTCAGATGCAAGATCTGACATAGATAAAACTAGGGTAAACCCGACGAAGGTTTCTGACACAAGAAAAGATAGTTTTTGTAGTTTGACGAGGGTAACAATCAAGATTTTCTATGATATGGACAAGAAAAAATCTTCGCCGAACTCAAAAATAGTATTTTACTATAAATAGAATATTCCGGAAACTCGGCGAAGGTTTTGGCGAAGGATCAAGAGTAATACTGGTATTTTTTCAAAAAAGTGACTTTTTTGACAAAAATATGGCAATATGACAACTGATTCTCTAAAATACCTTCTATTTTTGGTTTCTTCGCCGACCTAGCAGTAGATAGACCTGAATCACACCTATGCTCAGTGAATCGGGCGAAGGTTCTTTTTTTGTATTTTTAGGGTTTTGGTGATTTTTTGGTGTTTTTTGACGGTTTTTTTGATGTTTCTAGAAATTTGCTGGGAGTTAATCTTCGCCCTTCAAACTAAAGGTTCTGTTATCAAAATCGAAGGTGTCTGCAACTCGGCGAAGGTTTCCTAAAAGAGAGCAAAAAGTTATTAGCTCTGATGGCAATTTTGTCTCTTTTTGACCAAAATCTAACAGATTTGACCGATTTTTGTTGTTTTTTTTTTTTCTGATATCTCAGATCCAAATGGATCTTAAGATTGGTGATCTGAATAGCTTCCCTGTTCTACAATTAGATTAGATTTCAAACAAGCAAATCCACTCAAGTCAAGCAAAATCACTCCCAAACTAACCCTAAATGCAGATCTAATACTATTCATGCAACGACAAGATGTCTAATGCAAGCTAACCATCCAACAAACATGCTGCAAACTAAAAAATCGGCATAGCTCCTCGGCAACGACGCCAAAATTGTAGTGGGTTTCTTTCCTTCCCTAACTTGAATCCAAGATCTAGTCAATCTAGCATCAAAGAGACGAAGTAAGTTGTCACACATAGATTCGTTCCCATGAGAGCGATAATATAGTTCAGATTTCAACATGAAGGGAGGATTCACATCTATCTCTAACATCCATTAACACTACACATCTACAACAAAGATAGCTTACTCTTTCTCTCTCATAAAAAGTATAATAACATGCAATCCCAATAACAATCAGATCCAACAATTAGCAAAATCCAAAGAAAGCATGAGAGATGGAGAAAAAGTGATAGAGAGCAAGGACATTCATCAATCCATTTTTGAAAAGAACCAATCTGCTTTATTGAAATAAGGAAAAAATCACCAAAACCCTAAAAATACAGAAAAAAAAACCTTCGCCCGATTCACTGTGCATAGGTGTGATTCAGATCTATCTACTGCCAGGTCGACGACGAATAATATCAGAAATAGAAGGTTTCTCAGAGGATCAATTGTCATATTGTTATATTTTTGTCAAAAAAGTCTCTTTTTTGCAAAAATACCAGTATTACTTTTCATTTGGAACTATCAAGTGTGAATAGAAAAATCTCTAGTGATTATTTTGAATAATTTGGAACTAGAGTAATTTTGGGAGTTTTTTGAGCTGTGAGATATTCATGAATATGGGAAGATTGAATTAAGATTAAGTGATTGGCTACCAAATACCATTTAGTTATGGATTGGATCAGTGGAATAAAGCTTTAATCTTAACCTTATATCCAAAGACGTATATAAGTCAGCCTAATCTTGGTTTGTGCACTGAGATTTGAAGTAGGCTGAATGATTGAAGGAATTTTATTGATAAAAGTATGATGGTTGGAAAACTTGTGTTGTGGAATTGTTCACTTCAGAGATTTCCCAGATATGTTATTTACTCAAGAGAAATAGAATTTTATATAGCTGAGTTACAAGATTCTCAGTGGTATATGTGAGTAACATATGCGGATTTTGGAGGAATCTGCCAGTTAATGACATATGTGTTTATGTACTGGATCATAGTGAGATTATTCTCATATGTGCACGATTAATCTTGTGTGGATCTACTATGTATTCCTGGTTACTAAGGTTATCTGGTGCACTTAACCTAGTTGTTGAACATAGACATGTGATCAAGTATTGTGTTTGACAATTACTTGTAGAGTTAACAGATCTGTTCTGATAGATCTATTGGTTAACTTAAAGTGATTTGGATATGGGTCTAAATGTGGTGTTGTACATGTATAGTTGAGATTACTCGACTTGGTCCCTTTTTATAGTAGAGAGGAGGACCCTGGCCTCTGATTCCTATTGGTCCATTTTTGCCTCCCTAATTATTCAAATTTAAAAAAGAGTGGAAACCATCCAAATTGGAGGGAAACCCAACTTTATCCACTAACTTGACATTTAGGTCCGGTATTGCGACATTAAAAGTCTCGCAAAAAGGCCTAAAGTCCTTTTATTGACTTTCTAATCAAATAACTATGTGATCATCGGGTTGGACTTACGCACGTAGGGTGCCAAATCCCTCTCACTTATTAACTAGGGTTAGGGTTGCCTTGGGATCCGCAAACCCTCCAACAATAAGCAATAAGGATCTTGCCCACAAAGAAGAGATTTCACTATACCATGGACATCTAACTAATATCAATACTCTGGATTATTGTTTGATGCCTCATGGATCCATTACTCAAGAGCTTCAAGTGGCTTCTGTTGGAGAACCTTATCTCTATGGATTCTCTAGAACTCAAATGCCATCATCTAATTCGCGTTTATATTTGGAAACTATGGACTTGAATAATGACTCGGAATGTTCTCTCAATCAATCAACACTCAATGGGAAACTGAATTTTAAATATGCCAGCATTCTATATCAGTTTCTTTGGAGAAGTTTGCATTGCTCGGTGGGTTCTAACAAGATAAATACTCAATTGAGTAATGGCAATAATGATTGTTCATCAATGGTCATCTGGAACAATCGAAACATCAAGTCCCTGGTTCAACTTTGGAGTGTATTTTCACTATTCAAGATTGATGCTTCAACGATTTATATGGGCAACTACAAATCTTATATTTCAAAATGAGAGCCAATTTTTGAGGTCATTCAGGTGAATTATTCACAATCACTTATGCATGAGATATTGACCAAATTTGAAGAAATATATTTTGGTCAACAATATGCCCAGAGATATGCTTCATCGTACGACATAGTGTCAATATTCATGCCGACTACTTCATATGGAGCATTCATATACGAACAACAATTCATGACTACCATTGTTTATGACAAAATTGTAATTTTCTTCATCAAATTGGTCAAACAACATGGATTGGCAATTACAATAGAAGAGCCGGATGTAAGACAAGACCAAGAATCCAAGGGAATTGGATAAGCATCCGAGTTGGTATGATGTCAAGGAAGGAGACAAAAGAGGATATTGCGGTGATACACTCTGTCCATTCCATACAAATTGGTTGCCAACAATCCATTTGTGGTAAAATACCTAGTATGGAAGATCCAATGCAGGAAAGTAATTCAAGAGAATCTGATGATTCTTCATCAACATTATCAGAGGATGAACCAGAAGAGCGAATTGATGAAGACAAACAATTATCCACGATGGAAATGCCTACTCAACAGATGGATCAACCAACTTTATCAACAACTCTTGATTTTCCATTGAATTCACAAGAAATGGCCAATCAACATTTATGCACTGCTATGGAGTGTACACAAGATAATTGCTGTGATCAAAACCGAAGGTACCTGCAATTCAACGAACGTTTTCTAGAAGAGGACAAAAAGTTATCAACTTTGTGTCATGTACTTCTAGTACATCAGTATTTATCAATGTCTTAAAATATCCATTGTAAGCTTTGTAGGCCCGAAAGGAGCTATTAGCCTTAAGGACAAGGCGGTTCTCTCTTTAGGCCCTTCAAAGAAATTAATAAGGATTATAGGCCACTAAGGGCCCAATGTAGGCTAAATAATACTTAACAAGGATTAACAATCCTTCAAGATAGTTATTTTTAGTTAAGTTAGAGGACTTGTCTATAAGTAGACAAGAGACATCATTTTTGGGTTTTTTGTCTCATTTGCAATTGAGAGAACTAGGAGTTTCATCTCCTCTTCCTCCTTTGTGAATGTGAGTCTTGGGATCTTAATCTTGCTAGGTCTCATGTGCCCCATCACATGAATTCATGTACTCCTCACCCTCTATTATGGAATCCATCTCCTCTTAAGCTTCACTTTAATATGAGCTTTGTGGTAGCTTGTGGTTATTCTTCATCTTTGGTTCTCTTCAACATAGGTGTGGTGGTTGCCTCCTTGTTCTAGCTTGCTTGGCTTGGATTGAGAGGTATGGCACATGACATTTGTGGTATCAGAGCTTAAGTGTTAAAAATTCACAATTCTAGCTTGACTAGTTTTGGTCATATGACTTGTAAATAGTTAGATGGTCATGATGTGGCTTGTCACACGTGCCAAATAGCATAGGATTCTATTCATAAGGATGTTCTCAAGTAGACCTAAGTGTTAGAACCTTTGGAATGAGTCCAAATTATGCTTAGATACAAGGGAGAAAAAATAGGAGCTATTTTTGGTAATTTTTGCATTGTTGAGGGATCTCCAAGATTCCAACCCTAACTTGGTAGGGATGAAAGATCCACCAAAATTAGCATTAGGGATAGGTTTAGGGCTACTCATACCTGCCCAAAACCGTGATGGATCATGTATATATAGGTGATGATATCTCACCAAAATCAATCAAGCAATTTCATGATTTTTCTCTCATAATGGTGCAATTGCTCTCTATGTTCATAATTGTTTGAGTACTTGTGATTACTAATGATTATAGGATTGAATGTAGGTCTGGTGTACAGTACTCAGACTGTGGGAGGCCGTACTTTCACACGTGTGAAGCCTTCTTCAAGGATTTGGGCCATTTATTGAGGTTCAAGCATAGATTTTTGATGGATTTTGATGGTTCAACTTGTGCTAATCTTATGGAATCATAATCTATTCTTTCCCTCATCATTTTAAGTGTTTTAGGATCCTTATTTGCTGTATTTTTTACATGGTATCAGAGCCTAAAGGCTGAAATGAGCTAAATCCTTGGTTTTCATTCAATTTGATCACAATTTTTGATCTAAATCTTGTGTAGATTGGATCTTAGCATCTAGTATTGATTCTAGAACTCAAAGTGAGTCAAATACATTGGAGATTGGTGTTGTGTGACTTCATTTGCAGGTGTTTAGGTGTCTAAAACGAGAGGCAAAGTTAAATTCAATTCACATTACCAAGATAGCAAGTTTTTGCTTGCTCCAAGCATTGATTTCTAAGCGAGTTTTGGAGGTGATTTCATAGAGGAGGCTTTCTAGCATTCAAGGAGAGGGAAGATCAGAGTTTTGGGGACTCTTCAAGGCTGTTCTAAGGTGTAGTAGGCACCTCCTAAAGTGATTTAGGTTCAGTCCAACCATTGCTTGACTTATGCACCAAATTAGATCAGTTTTTCATGAATTTTGATCATTTTTTGCTTGTGATTGGATAGTAGATTGTGTTGCATCCTCATTAAGTTCCATTTAGATCTTTTACAAGTGATTTTGGAAGTATGTTAGGTTGCTGAAATTCACTCTTGATCAGATCATTTGGAAGCTTTAATGTTCTTTATAGAAAGAGGGGCAATTCTACTAGTATTGTCTACTTCAATCAAGCAAGTGCATTGTTTCTAGTATTCTATGATTTGATTTTGTTAGAGATCATTCTTAGATCTTTATAGGAAGTCTATTACTGATCTTTTCAGGTCCCTAAGAAGTGGGATAAGGTAGACCTTCAATCAAATCAATAGAAGTAACCTTCATTTGTGTCAAGTCCTTGATTAGGAGACTAGATGGCATCTATAAATGCATATCTTTTGGATACTAATGAAAGGCTCAACAAAACTAACTATTCCATATGGAAAGTTAGAATGGAATCCATCATGATCATGCAAGATCTGATGGAAATTATAAATGGTAAGGAGGGTGAACCTATTCATCCTCAAGAAAAAGTCAAATACATCAAGAGGTGCAATGTTGCACTACATTGCATAAAAATGAATGTTGCAAATGAACTCTTAAGAGAGGTAGGAGATTGCACTTCAGCTCAAGATGCTTGGGAGACTTTGCAAAAGGTCTATGAATCCAAGAACCAAACTAGAATGTTAGCTTTGAAGAATCAAATCTATAGAAGCTATCAAAAGAAAGGAGAGAGTGCACATACTTTTGTCCTAAGAGTAAAGGAATTGAACAAAGAGCTAGCCTTTATAGGTGACCCTATCAAGGATGAAGAGCTTGTTCAACTCATATTGAATGGACTAAGCTTTGAATTTGACAATTTGGTTCAGGGATATGCAATTATGGGTAAGCTACCCATACTTGAAGAACTCCAAGGCACACTCATGGCCGAGGAATCAAGAAGGAGCCAAATGCAAGAGAGGATGGATAGGCTTTCCATCCAAGGTGGAGATGACCAAGCTCTCTTCACCAAAGGCAAAGGCAAGTCCAAAGGCAAAGGATCAAAATTCAAGAAGTCTACAAAGCTTGAGGATCAAGAAGGACCCTCAAAGGCATCTCCATCAACCACCAAAGTCAAGAAGGACAAATCAAAGGTGAAGTGCTACTATTGTAACAAGATGGGGCATTATGCCTCGGAATGCTTCAAGAGGAAGCAAGATCAAAGCCAAGCCAACATGAGCAAAGAGGAGGAGGAGGAGAGTTCACATGAGGACTCTCTCATGATGTCCATATTTTCTTCAACAAGCTTCAAAGGAGAAGATCCTTGGTGGATTGACTCTGGTGCTAGTTCACACATGACTAGTAAAAGGGAGTTTTTCTCTTCTCTCTTATCTTATGATGGACCTATAAAGTCTATCTATACAGCAAATGATGAAGCTTGTAAGATTTAAGGAGTTGGTAGCATTCCCCTTTGCTTAGGATCTTCCAAAAAGATCAACATAGAAGGTGTTTTGTACATTCTTACAATAACAAAGAATCTACTAAGTGTTGGCCAAATGGTAGACAATGGTTCCAATGTTGACTTTGCTTCAAATGAATGTTTCATCAAGAAGAAGGGTAAGATAGTGGCTAAGGGCACTAGACTTGGCAAACTTTATAAGTTGGATGCATTTGTGGATACTAATGTTGTCATGTTGGCCGAGAAGAGCAAGATATCTACCTTTACTTTATGGCACAAAAGACTTGGACATGTCAACACGGGTTTCATGGAGGCTATGATCAAGGAGGAATATGCTTTAGGCCTACCAAGGTCTATTGGGAAGGAAGACAAGGTTTGTGAAGCTTGTGTCTTATCCAAGGCACATAAGAAGGTGTTTCCTAACTCCATCACAAAGTCATCTCATCCTCTTGAACTCATACACTCAGATGTGCACATTGCTAGCACCAAATCTAATGGAGGTTCATCCATGTTTTTAACCTTCATTGATGACTACTCAAGATATTGTTGGGTGTTCTTACTTTCCTTCAAGTCTCAAGTATTTGATACTTTTGTAAAGTTCAAGTTGTTTGTGGAAAAGCATCATAATCACAGCATCAAGATTCTTAGAAGTGACAATGGTAGAGAATTCATCTCCAATGAGTTCAAGGCCTTTTGTGAGGAGGAAGGGATCAAGAAAGAGACTTCTTGTCCTTACACTCCTCAACAAAATAGAGTTGCTGAAAGAAGGAATAGAACATTATGTGAATGTTCTAAGGCTTTAATATTAGATGCTTGTTTGCCCAAATCCTTTTGGGGTGAGTCTCTTGTATGTGCAAACTACTTGATGAATAGGGTGTCTTGCAAAGCAATTGAAGGCAAAACTCCTTATGAGATGTTGTATGGAAAGAAACCCAATCTTAATCACTTGAAAGTTTTTGGGTGTATATGTTATGTGCATGTGCCATTGGAAACAAGAACCAAGGAGGATCCATCTTCCACAAGAGGGATCATGCTTGGATATGCAAGCTCAAGCAAGGGCTACAAAGTCTATCTCCCATCCTTGAACAAATTTGTTGTTTCAAGGGATGTCATCTTTGATGAACATCATATGCATATGCTTGAAGAAGGCTCAAGTGCTCCAACAATCAAGAAGAAGATGGCCGAGGAGCAAGATCTTGGTTTTGAGGAGGAGCTCATGGAGGAGCAAGCACCAAACCCACCTATCACACCAAGGAGATCTTCAAGGGCAAAAGTGGAGCCATCAAGGCTCACATATCAAGGCAAAGGACAGCAAGTTGAGGGTATCTCATTCACTTCTTATGCTTTATCTAGTTTTGAAGAACCATCTAATGTTGAAGATGCATTGAACTCCAAAGAATGGTATAAAGCTATGTTGGATGAGTATGATGTCTTGATTGAGAATGAAACTTGGTTACTTGTTGAGAGACCTCAAAGGAATGTAGTAGGATGCAAGTGAGTCTTCAAGCTTAAGTTGAATGCAAATGGGAGTGTTAACAAACATAAAGCAAGACTAGTTGCAAAAGGTTATGCTCAAGAGAGAGGGATAGACTATGAGGAAACTTTTGCACCCGTGGCCAAGATGGTCACAATAAGGCTAGTCATTGCACTTGCATCACATTTTGGATGGATTCTATGTCAAATGGATGTCTCTAATGCTTTCTTGAATGGTTTTTTGGAAGAGGATATCTATATGGAGCAGCCACAAGGGTTCATCAAGCATGGAATGGAGAACAAAGTATGTCATCTCCAAAGAAGCATCTATGGCTTGAAGCAAGCCTCGAGATCTTGGAATTCAAGACTACATTGCTATCTTATTTCACTTTCTTTTGTTCAAAGTGAATATGATCCCACTCTTTACATTAAGTTTCATGATGTTGGTATTGTACTTTTACTCATTTATGTAGATGACATCATCATTAGTGAAAATAGTGTTGATGGTATTGAAAAAATCAAGATAGATCTATCCTTAGAGTTCAAGATGGTAGATCTAGGGTGTCTTCACTTCATCTTAGGCATAGAAGTACTTAGAGGGTCTGATTTTATCTTTATAAGTCAAGTAAACTATGCTCAAAGTCTTTTGAAGAAGTTTAAGATGGAAGTATGCAAAAGTGTTGACACACCAATGGAGCAAGATGTAAAAGTGCCAAATGAAGATGATGAAAGATCCTTCATGGACATCACTTTGTTTAGACAACTTATAGGTTCTTTAATGTGGATCACTATAACTAGACCATATCTTAGCTTTAGTGTATGTAGGTTGAGCCAATCCATGCAAAAGCCATTGAATATCCATTGGAAAAAGGCTAAGAGGATTCTAAGATACATCTCGGGTACATTGGATTTTGGGATTCTATATAGAGGACATGTGATTAACCTTCATGCATTTAGTGATTCAGATTTTGCAGGGGACAAGAGGGATAGGAAATCAACAAGTGCCTATTCAACTTTCATAGGAGAAGGTGTGGTTTCATGGCTTTCAAAAAAGCAAGAAACTATATCTCTATCTTCAACTGAGGCCGAGTACAAAGCTTTGACAACTACTACAAAGGAGGTACTTTGGATCAAGAGATTATTGGTGGAACTAAAGATCATGGATTCAGAGGAGGCACCGATCATCTACAATGACAATATATCAGCCCAACACCTTGCATCTAACCCAATCTTCCATGCAAGATCTAAGCACATTGAGATATGCCATCACTTTGTGAGAGAAATGGTGCAAGCCAAGGAGATTGCTTTGGAGCATGTTCCAAGAAATGAATGTGTAGCTAATCTACTTACTAAACCACTTCAAAAGACACCTTTTATGAAGTTCAGATCATCACTTGGAGTGATTAGTAAAGCAATGATTGAACCAAGCTAGATAGTGAGGAGGAGTGTTAAAAATTCACAATTCTAGCTTGACTATTCTAACAAGATAAATATTCAATGGAAAATCAAGAGTTGTTGATAAAATTGGTTGATCCACCTGTTGAATAGGCATTTCCATCGTGGATAACTGTTTGTCTTCATCAATTCGGTCTTCTGGTTCATCCTCTGATGATGTTGATGAAGAATCATCAAATTCTCTTGAATTACTTTCCTGCATTGGATCTTCCATACTAGGCATTTCCTCTTGATCACTACCATTCTAATTCCCTAGACATGATTGTAGTGGGTTCCCAATGTTGACTATTCCTTCTGGATCAGTATCAATGTGCTCTCCTTGATTCGAGTCCTGACTTTCACTATCAGATTGTTCATCATCCTCAAAATATTGGATCCTTGAAGCTTCACTTCTTTGTTGGACATTTTGATGAACATTCGTTGGCACACCTCTGGCTACTAGAGATTGATGTGCTCGTTGTTCCAACGTTCTCCTTTCATTTTGAAGTCCAACCGGATATCTAGTATGACTCTGTAATACCTGTTTTCCCTTGCCCATGTCAATTCTCCGGACATCTTGAGAAGGTGTTAAATTTTGTGATGGAAATTGTAGTTGGAACGATGCAGATGGTGCATTACATCTTTGATCAGCTCCGCAATCTTGTCTTGTCCAACAGATAGGCTATCAAACAATTTGTCCCATTTCATCTTATCATCTTGTCGAACTTGTCTCATCTCCAACATTTCAACTATTAGCTCTTGTGTGACATTCAGTTTATCTAGCACATTTGCTTGTTGGTTTGAAACTTGCAGTTCTTCCATCGCTTCTTCAGTAGGGCTTGATTGTCCATTGAACAATAATAATGGTGAATCACAACGGGTATGAGGAGTGGTATTATTGATAGTGTGATTCTGTACGCAACGCTGCACAAAAGATGATGATTGTTCAAGTTGGCACATAGAACTCATGTACCGCAGTGCACGCTCATCAACTTGTGAATTGCGATGATGTTTTAATTGTCATGAATATAGCTCATCATCATTGTCACTACTATAAAAACCACCATCAATATTACATTGATTTGACTGGTATAGCTCATGGTTTTTATTTTGATCAGATTAGTTGTCATCATCACTCAAACAATCTCCATATGAGTCGTGTTGCTCGTATTGATTTGAATTACTGTCATTGTGCTCCTCGTATTGATAATTACAATATGATTGGTCAACGCATTGAGATTGATTATCAAATTCCACCTCATAATCAAAATCAGAATCCATTTTCACAAATCAAGGAAAAATATGAGTTTGAAAATTGCAAAGTTTGATTTTTGCAAAGTTTCTCCACCCACTTAAAACTCAGAGTTCTACGATGAGTGAGATTGAGAATGACAGGAAGTTGTAGTTCATATACAACTGAGCACTTTTGCTTTTTACAGTGTTCAATTCCGAACCCAGACGAAGATGATATGAGGATCGAAAATACACAAATAAAATACAAGGAAGTTTGACTGATGGTAAAATAGGATTTTGAAAAAAATTTGAAAAGTAATAATTACAAATTTCAATAACTTAGTAGTGTGAGCTTAAACAACAAAGTCGTGGAAGTGCACTTGATATCGGACTCAAGCGCACACAAAGTACTAGGACAAGAGCAAAGTAGAAAAAATGCGCTCGAAATCGATATTGGAGGAAAAATATAAAAAATGAAAAGAGTGATTTTTTTTTCGGGTATCGGTTTCAAGCGCAAATAGGTTAGCCAAACTTTTTGAATAGTCCACCCGCGCTTGAAAGCGATATTGCAAAATATATATATATATATATATATATATATATATATATATATATATATATATATATATATATATAAGAAAAAAAAATTATTTTATTTTTTCTTTCTGAAAAAAAAATGACGTAAAAGACTTACGAACCTTTCAAAATGAAGAAACTGAAAAAAAAAAATTTATAGCAAAAAGAAACTTCAAAACTGAAATTTTGAAGTGCTTCTCTCTCACCAAGAAATACAAAGGAAAATTTCAAGAATTCTAGCAAATCTGACCCAGGTTCACTAATTTGGTCATAACTCACTCAATATTGATCCAAATCACACAAACTCAGTACCCCTGAAAAGCTAAGAACAAGTTCTATCAGCTTAAAATATCAGATCAATGATTGAAGGTAATTTGGTAGGTCAAATATTCAACAGAACAGATCTGAAATTTTTGAAGAAAGAAAACTAGTAAAACTAGAGCTAGAAAACAAGATTTGTCATAACTTTTTGAATACTAAACCAAATGACCTGAAATATGGATCATATCAAAGCTAAGAAAATGCTCTAAAGCCATGTGTAAAGAAAATAGCATAAAGGACTCAAATCAAATCTGAAAAATTCAAACAAAGTAAAAACGAATTTGTAATCACCTTGTATAATACAAGTTTCATCACATTCCGTTGTGCACTCTATATTGAATGTAAAACATTCATATAGATCAGTTTTGTCTTGGTCTATTAATCTCATTTCACAAGACATTGTAGACAAATCTACTGGTGGAATGTGATGCGATAGTTCTTGTAATCTCAAAGAAGATGGGATCCTTGAGCGAATTGTCTCATTGACAACTTCATTGCATGAATTGGACTTTATATTGCTCAATTGAAGATCAATGTTGAAAACAAAATAATTGGCCTTATAATCCTCCGCATCGTCTTCATTATTATCACCAGCTGATTTGTGATGTCCTTGACGTTGTATTTGCAACTGGAATTTTCAGGGTCGATTCAAATTGGGAATTACATCCTAGACATTTAAGATTTCTAAATCACGAGCAATTAACTTGAGTAGTTGATTTACTCCTGTGGAAGTTAATTGATAAAACGGATAGTGTGAAGAGAATTCACCAAAAATTGTTTGTTTTGTGTGTATTGCTTGTAAGACACATAATTTATGAGTCATTCACATTCATAAAGGAATTATGTGCATATGATATTGAATTTCTTGGATGAGTATTTCTCAGTTGGGAAATAGGGTTGATTCATTAGTGATTGTATTTTTGTGAGCTCAATTGGATACTGGATCCTAATGGTGCCAAGAATGGTATAAGCTTGATGATGGTATCAGAAACTGATTTGTCAAAAAAAAATCTTGATCCGGTAACTCGACACCCTAAAAATAAAAAAATCTCAAATATCAGAGTCTTATCAACTCTTAATTTTTCACAAATTCTAGACATGTGACCTCTTTAAGTAGTAGTGGATCTCAACCTCCTCCCAACCACTGACCACTAGTTGACATTTTTATCAAATATATGTGCACACACACACACACACACACACACACACACACACACACACACACACACACACACACACACACACACACACACACACACACAGCATGTGTGTGTGAAAGAGAATGAAAAAAACTTCATTTACTTTGAAAATATTATAACCTAAGTGATCGGACAAAACACTATGATGACAATATTAGACATTAGCACTTTCGATATAACATAAATGGTCAAGTTGCTAACTCAAATACATTCAACCCTATTGAATCTTAACGAAGTTATGAATATGATCCAAAACCTCTTGAAGTGGGCCAAGTAGTCCACAAACTCTATAAACATACAAATGAATGATACATCCACAATCAAGCTATATCTGAGAGAGAGAGAGAGAGAGAGAGAGAGAGAGAGAGAGAGAGAGAGAGAGAGAGAGAGAGAGAGAGAGAGAGAGAGAGAGAGAGAGAGAGAGAGAGAGAGAGAGAGAGAGAGAGAGAGAGAGAGAGAGAGAGAGAGAGAGAGAGAGAGAGAGAGAGAGAGAGAGAGAGAGAGAGAGAGAGAGAGAATTCAAGGTGCCACAAATTGAGTTCCAAAGTTCTGAGCTAAGTCAATGATAAATGAATACATTATACCTCTCTTTATAGTGAAGAGGCCTTGACTTATGCATTTTGGCCACACCTTCAAATATGCAAATCGAATATTCCCTTGATCAAGATCAATGGTAATAAGAGAAACTTGACTAGTTTCAAGGGCCATATTTCACTAGCACATTAGCCCAGCTAAAGAATCCGACATCTCTCAATGATAAGGTTTGCATTGGGCCACATACGCTTGTATGAACAATGTCTCTGACTAGACATATTTGTAATGTGAAAAATTGCCTACATTGGCAAATCAAGCCATGTAGATTATTGTACATTTTGTCAATATTGTTTGTTGGTTACTTGAATGGCCAAAGTGCCACTTGTACATTCACACCTAAAGTAGGTTACCACGAGTCAAGAGGAGTAGTTGTGTCCATTTGGTAGCGATTCCTACTTTGTAGGATCTAGACCATGATTTATGATGAGATTTGTACCTACCATGCACCTACCAAGCATGACTCTTGGATCTAGGCTAGGGTTTTCACATTAGGGCAAGAAAGTTGAGTTTACTTCCTTATTACATGCTGGATTTTCACCTAATTTAGCAAAAGAAGTATCTTTTACTATGTATTCTCATTCTCCATAGTGAAGATATAGAAACTTTTTGGAGCCTCAAGGAGAAACTTGAGTTTTCTCTCATTGTATGATGATTGCTTTTGATTCCAATGAAACCCAGCTTTGGCACATTCTAAACACTGTCTACAAGCTGTACTACAGCCTCATTTCCACACGTGTGAAGTTGGATTATAGTTTTTGATCAATGCTTTGATTGTCTCTACTTGTTTTCTATCAAGCTGCTAAACTAGATCTTGTTTTCTGATGACTAGTATTTGATAGATTGTTTAACAAGCACACAATCAACCTTGTGGATCATTCAAAGATCCATTTATGGTCCTTAGTACTGTACTTTTAACATGGTATCAGAGCCAAGTCCAAGGCTATTGATTAGTGTCTGAAACTAATCCAGTTTTAGCAGGTTTTGGTGCAGAAAGCTAGTATTGGAAGGGCGAGCTGGTATCCAGGTTTTGGTGAGGGGATTTGATCCCAAACCTTTTCAGGATCATTATCCATACTGTTCACACATGTGGGCATCTATGAACCAGCATTTAAAACCCCATATTGATTGGATCACTGTAATTTCATCTGGTGTCTATTTGATGTAATTTTTGGTGCAAATCCTAGGATAAGCTACCAAGATCACTTGCCATTAATTAATTTGAATTTGTTTTGTGAGAACTAATTAATCTAGGCTGATTTCAGACCTTTTTAAAGTGTAAACCAGGTCTTGAAAGTACATCAAAGTGAAAGAGAGAGATAGAGTCAGTTATTGTCCAAAAATAGCCAAGATTGGCAAGATTTGCTTGAGAGTAGTTTTCACTTCATCTTATCTTCATTCCAGCTTTGTGAGAGAGTGATAGAACTATGATTACAAAGTCCATCTGTTGGATTAGAAGTCAACATTTGAGTGAAACACTGCAAGTTAGAAACCTTTGTGAGTTTCAAGTTCAAACAAATCTATATCTTGTGTGTAGAATCTTACTAGTAAGATGGGTTCTGCTGGAGCATACCTTCTAGAAGCTAGTGAGAGGTTAAATTCTACCAATTATGCTATTTGGAAAGTGAGGATGGAGTCACTCATGGTGCTCCAGGATCTCTATGAGTTTCTGATTGATGAGGAAGATGAACTTGTAGGTGCACATGAGTTAGCTAAATACAAATGAAGATCTAAGCTTGCACTTCACTGTGTGAAAATAAATGTAAGCAATGATTTATTGAGAGAAGTATCAGCTTGTACCAGTGCTAAAGAGGCTTGGGAATCTCTAAGATCAATCTATGAATCTAGTAACACTTCAAGGGTTCTCATGCTTAGGAATCAGATTCTGCAAAGCATGAAGAGAAGTGATGAGAGTGCACAAATTTATGTGCTAAGAATCAAGTCTCTCAATAGGGAGTTAGCTTCCATTGGAGAGAAGATTCAAGATAGTGAGCTTGTTCAGATTGTTCTCAATGGTCTAGGGAGTGACTTTACAAATTTGGTCCAAAGCTTTGCAATCCAAGACACTTTGCCCACTATAGAAAAGCTACATAGTGTATTAGTGGTTGAAGAGTGTAGGATGATGCATACCAATGCAAGAATGAATGCTATTTCTATGCAGGATGGTGATGAGAAAGCTAATTTCTCATTCAAAGGCAAGAAGAAGATCAATGGCAAGAAGAAACACTTCAAGGAGACCAAGGATGAGGATGAGGCTTCAAACTCAAAGGGCAAGATCAAAGACAAGTCCAAGTACAAATGTTTTGTCTATGGAAAGAAAGGACATTTTGCATCAGAATGTATCAAGAAGAAGAGGGCACAAGAGAGCAAACAAAGCAACATTGCACATCAGGAGGAGGAGGAGGAGGATCCTTGATGGTTTCCAGCAAACCACCATCATCCAAGTGCAACACCAATGATTATTGGTGGATTGATAGTGGGGCTAGTTCCCACATGACATATCAAAAGGACATTTTCTCCACTTTACTTTCTTACAATGATTTACATAGATCAATCTATACTGCAAGTAGTCAAGAATGTAAGATAAGTGAAATAGGAACCATTCTATTGTATGTTGGATCATCCAAAAAGATGAATCTTGATAATGTTTATTATGTTCCTAAGTTAACCAAGAATTTTCTTAGTGTTGGCCAGTTAATTGATAATGGTCTAGATGTACAATTTAAGCATGGAGTTTGTTCCATCCTTAGAAATGATGAATGTATAGCCAAAGGCTTTAAGCAAGGTAGATTGTTTAAGATTGATACTAATGTTGCAGTGGAGAGTGTTAACTTGGCAAAAGTGGAGTTATCAAAGGTGGAACTGTGGCACAAAAGGTTGGGCCACCCCAACTACAAAGCCATGGAATCTATGGTTGCAAAGAAGCTTGCAGTTGGACTCCCCAAGCATTTGTCAAAGTGTGGGAAGAGATGTGAAGCATGCAGCCTCTCAAAGGGTCACAAACTACCCTCCTCAAGATCTACATCAAGATCAAGTTCTCCTCTTGAACTCATCCATTCGGATGTTCATAGCTTTTCACATGAGTCTAATGGTGGTGCCAAGTACTATGTAATATTCATTGATGACTATTCTAGATTTTGTTGGATGTACCTCTTGTCTAGCAAATCTATGGTGTTTGATTCTTTCGTAAAGTTCAAGACTTTGGTAGAAAATCAACTTAGTACCAAGATTAACCACAACACGTCGTCGTATAGGTATATACTATATACTATAATCATTAATCAATGGTTAATCCATTTAACATTGTAATGTAACTAGTCAAAAGGTTGAGTTTGAATGTGAAATTTTCAATTACTAGTCACCAATTATGATTGAATGTTCAATGGTTCACTTGAATTCCATGGTGAATATATCTCTAATAAGTTGATTGTCTTTGTAGTTCTAATGGCATAAAGAGGGAGTTGTCATGTCCATACACCCCTCAACAAAATGGAGTGAGTGAGAGAAGAAATAGATCTCTTTGTGAGTGTGCTAAGGCCTTAAGTCTAGATGCTTCTCTATTCAAACCATTATGGGGTGAAGCAATAGCTTGTGCTAACTATTTGTGCAATAGATTGCCAAACCAAGCCATTGGAGGAATCACACCATTTGAAGCTCTATTGGGAGAGAAGCCCAATCTCAAGGATCTCAAAGTTTTTGGATCCAGTTGCTATGTACACCAATCCTTGGATAAGAGATGGAATGATGATGCAACATCCATCAAAGGCATCTTTGTGGGATATGGTGAGAATAGCAAAGGTTATAAAGTCTTCAATCCCATCACTACCAAGGTGAGTAGGGATGTTATTTTTGATGAAGGACATGCTTGTGATTTGGATGATAATGCTACTAATCATCTTGATGCCAAGGATCATGCTAGGATGGAGGAGGAGCTTGCAAGTGAAGAAGAACTTGAGGATCCACCTCAAGATGCAAGAACTCCAACTCCAAGAACTCCAAGAAGATCTACAAGGGCAAGGTTCAAGCCATTGAGCCTCACCTATGATGGTCAAGGTGATCAAAGGGAAGACTCATCATCTTTCACATCTTACACCTTTCTTACTTCAATGTTAGATTAGCCAACATGCTTTGAAGATGTTTGTAAGTCTTAAAGTTGGATGGATGCTATGCAAGTAGAGTATGCTGCTCTTATTGAGAATCATACTTGGGATCTTGTAGATCTTCCTCAAGAGAAAAACCTCTTGATTGCAAGTGGGTATTTAGATTGAAGTATAATCAAGATGGATCAATAAACAAGCATAAAGCTAGGCTTGTATCTTGTTTGTCCTATCGACAATTTTGCAATGACCAGTTTTAAATTCTATTCTATGTCCTAAATCCATAATTCTGTTGAAGAAAACATATTAAATATTAAGAACATAAAGGACTTTGGAGAGTAGCTTTGACCTAATCGTTTTGTAAGTGTAATCTTATAGTGCTATTGTCACCAAGGTGAACAAGCCTTCTGGTACCATAAGGTGTATAGGATTAGAAGTATTCAATACGATTGGTTATGTGTTGAGTGGATCCGGAATCAAGAAGCCAAGCTCGATTGTTTTGTGCTTTTTGATAATTGATCAAGGATAAATCTTCATTCACTTTTGACTGGGGGCATGAGATGTCTTAGCAACTGTATTGACTGATTGATTTGATTGCTTCTTGTGATTATTCTTAGTCTTTAGAATATTGCAATCTTGAATCCCATGGTTGGTGTGCTTGCAATACTTGTAGAACATCTTCTTTGTTTGTGGATTTGATGTCTGATCTTGTGTCGACTTTTGATTTGTCGACTTATTCGAGCCTTTGTTCTTCAACTTTCTTGAGCCTACGATTGCATATAGAGCATGCCTCTCTAATTTTGAAAAGGTGGAAGCACCATTCCTTCGAATGTCTTCTTGTAGCAACATATTGATTTTGAAAGAGTCAGATCTGAGTGTGTCATAATTATCATTACCCAGTTTTTGTATGTATTAGACAAGCTTGAAAGTAATGTCACGATTGTGTCTTGATTGTTGATGACTGATCCAACAACTGCCATCCATTGCAATAGATTCTTGAACTGGTTTATATGATTCCGAAACGAATGGACATTTTGAGTGAAAAGGACTTCCTTCTGAAGAGTAACTTGGAAGCTACGTCCCTCACATCATATAATGTGCTTAAGATATCCCACACTTATTGCAAAGTCTAAGCTTCATATACATGGCTGATCTGAATATTTGAAATGTTGAGAATGATCAATGACTGAAAATGCATCAGGTCTCCAATTACATCAGACATCAATCTCCAAGTTAGAAAGAGCTCAATCTTACATCCCATGAAATCAAATAGTGCAAGCAAAGAAGACAAAGGCTTGGCATGCATTGTTGCATAGTATTTTCACAAACAAGGGAGAATATGCAAATTTTTAGATGTTGAAAGCAAACAAATGCCATGAAAATTTTAAGGCAACCATTGCATTGAGAGAGAGAGAGAGAGAGAGAGAGAGAGAGAGAGAGAGAGAGAGAGAGAGAGAGAGAGAGAGAGAGAGAGAGAGAGAGAGAGAGAGAGAGAGAGAGAGAGAGAGAGAGAGAGAGAGAGAGAGAGAGAGAGAGAGAGAGAGAGAGAGATGAAAGCATATTTTGCCATGCAAATTTTGTGTGCACGAGAGCTAGAGGCTTGTATCTCAAAGACATTACTCCCAATTTTATTTTGACAAATTATGGCTTGCCATATGGCTCGAACTTTCAAGAATTGCCATATGCATAAGAGCTTCAAGATATCTAATATCCAATATTGCTTACTTTCATTGTCAATATATATATATATATATATATATTGGTATGAATGTGGGCATGGATTAATCAAGAGTTCCTAAACCACCACCCATAGTACAGCCCACAATCAGGAGTTGTGTGAATCAAAATTCAACGACCTCAATTTTGGCAAATGAGCTCCTTTCACTTGGCAGCGCCTGGTCTAAACGGATCATAGTGCCATTGAGTGAGACAAAGATTCTCAATAGAGAATTTTCAATCACTATGTAATGGATATAAGCAATTTTTTTTTTCCCGTTTTTGGACAATTGCTTAAAAAGTAGAATGCATAGCACATCCACAACCCGCTAATTTTATTTTTCAAATGTTGATTCTATTTTTCATAAACTGATTTCGTTTCAAGCTAGTCAAGTGCAAAAAAGCCTTGGTCTTCATTATGTAGTGGAAGTTGCCAGACAAAGGACATTCTACTTGGTAAGGAGTCCTAGGCTCCGCTCCTCTGGGCTTCACCTAGGACTCATTATTGGGCAATATAGCATTTGTTTGGTGGCTTCGATAATACATAAATTGCAGTAAAAGAAAAAATGTCCCTACTAGATCCCAACACAATTATGCCATGTCACAAATTGAAAAACAATTGTAATACTCTCTGCTACAAGGCATGTAGCCAATATTCAAACAATACTTAAGATTTGTTTGTTGGAAGTTGTTTACTTTTTTTTTTTTTTTTCAAATAACAAAAACTTCAAAGCATGTCATTGCAATGAATTCCGTTTTCATTGTGGACATTAATCTTAAATGAAAAATTATGATATGAACAATGTTTATTATATACAATCAACATTTTTAATTTGTATTATTTAAAATGTGAGGTCATGTTAGTGCAAGTGATAGTTGGCACCCAATCCATGCCCTTTGAACTTTTTTTGTACACATTCTTAAGAGCCCTTGTGATAAAAAACCACGACACCTACTCTTTGCATCCACTTCCAACATTGGGATAGAAGAAGCAATGGGCAACAAGCCTTGCATGGCACATGCAACATTTTTTAGGGCAACAAGTGTGCTTCAACATTTTTTTGTCGACAACATTACTTTATTATCCTCAACTAAAACTTCCATCAAGAACATTCGCTCTACCCTTCTCAATGCTCGACCTCCCTAACTCATTCTGATAAATCTTCTCTGTATAGTATATTCTATAGCCTCTTTTGGTTTATTTCTTGAATTGTCTTATCATTGAACATGGCACCGTCCACAAACTCTAAGGATCTCCTTATGCATCGCCCTCATTGGAATTTTGTGAGTCCTTCAATCATAAACTCTCTAAATGGGATTCAACCAGATGATGGTTTTTCGACAATTTCACTAGCTATTGTATAGTTGCATTCACATGTGTGTGTGTGTGTGTGTGTGTGTGTGTGTGTGTGTGTGTGTGTGTGAACGAGATAGAGAGAGAGAGAGAGTAAAAAGATTTCACATAGTCCCTCTTGACAAGTCAAGACCAAACCCTTTGAACCCTTTAATTTATAGCATAACAGGTAAAGACAAAGCTGTATAAAGTCTTACAGTACGGAGTACCATAAAGCGAAGAAAGTTTTAAGACACTCAGCTGTTGCCTACCACCATTCGCACGAGTTAGTTACATGAGGAAGACAAGTGTCATAACTGAGCATAAGTTGTTATCCATGTCCGAAACAAGATTCACTACCTTATCAGCTTAATTGCAAATACAAAATATACGTCCAAATCATATTCTACACATATAAGAAGCTATTTTTCAATAGCCGTGTATCAAGAGACCTGACCCTTGCATCGATGCTAGGTACTAGGACAGATCAGTGTCATACTAGCCCCACGAACTTCCCATAAGAAGATTAGGAATTCGAAACACTGTATAGCTTGGGCAAATCCATTTCATACAAGCCCGCTCGAGCTACATCTTGAACCAATCAAAGGCATACATATAACTGTTGTTCTATGTTCTTTAAGCAACTTACAAAGCGCCTATCTTTACGACTACTTTTTAAATGATGCACAATATACTCTTATCATTTAAGTTTCTCATGAGCAAATTGACCGTATCGTATTATATGTTTGACTTGCTTTTACAGTTCCTAAAAAAGGTAAGAAGATAAACCATATTGGTATTCTACACAAAACTCCATAATTGAATTCGAGGTGAAGACATATCCTGAGAGCTATCCATCTCCACATGACTTAAGCGAGACACCCTCCTTAGGTACTAGTGATTCCAAAATGACAATGACGGATTAATGATAGTGTAAAGTCCTTGCGAGCTTCACTTAATTCCAAAATAGTAAGAGGTTTATATCAAGCTGGTTATATCCATTTTAGGTTTCGACAACTGGTTTCATTCATCTCGTTAGTGATAAGCCATTCCAACTTCATCAAAACTTAAAGAAGTATAACCTCTTTTAGTTATTCTTATATATAAAGAATCTAAACACTATGCGAAAGAACGTCTTGTCACACGTGTGGGAGTTGTATGGACAAATGAGAGAGCGACATGTCACCCTGTCACTTTACACGTGTGGAATTTGTGCGAGCAAATGCGATAGAGACTTATATTGCAATGATCACTTCCAAGTCAATAGCAACCGTTTGACCACATAATCAAATATGCATGTCATGCACTTTTGTTTATCATGCTTTTGAAGTACTCCAAAGGTTATTTGGGTGGCCTACTGCCCTTTACCATAAGTTTTTTTTATTAGAAAGCAGAAGTTAGAAAACTTCAAGTATCACGATTTTGAATCAAACCAATGGTTACTAGGACAGCCTACTGCCCTTACTTTCTTCTTGTTTTTTTTTGAGCAGAAATTGCAACGATTTCCAACCAACAAGTGTGCATGGTGTATACGCTAAAAAAATCATTCCATTATCTCATAGGTGGGCAGCCAACTGTCTTTTAGACAATGCGCCTTCCAACATACGTTTTTCCACAACAATTATTATACATTTTATTAATAGACCAGCGATTTACCATCAGCGATGGAGTCGCTGTCCAGGGGCCAATTATCCACATAAAAATCATGTATAAAAGTCTTCCTATCAACGATTTACCTATAGTTAGGTAGTCACTGTCCATAGAATGATAGTTATCGAGAGTGTCATACCTCAAGGATCGTCGAAAGGTGAAGCTGAGGCAGCACCTCACTGCATGTACTTCATTTGCTTTTTTAGAAGCAAGAAATCTATATTAATTCATAGTTTCCATCACAGATACGAGCACCCAAACATAAGTAAGCAAGACATTGAGACATTCTCATGTATAAGCAATCAATAAACCTGAGCCAATGATGCCATTCTTACCTTCTTTCGTAGCAATTCTTCCTACGAATACTAAGCAAGCCTCCCCTTCTCCAAAGCGAACTAGGTCGCAGTAGAGAGACGAAAGGAAATAGAATGAGAGAGAGAGAGAGAGAGAACAAGAAGAGTGGTTTTTAGGTTAGTGCCATTTTACTTTTTATAGAAGCTAGAAGACACTTAGTTGCAACGAGTGCTTGCCAATGCACACTGTTAGATTGAATCTCTATAGTTTGCAAACATCTTAGCCATTCAAGGGAATCAAGTTTCCCACTGAACTAACCATTTAAAATGTCTTTTTGGAGGGTCCTTCAATTTATAGTGATAAGGTAAGGTATTTTAACTTGGCTTAGCGTTTTAAAGGCAAAACCCTTCCACAATTGCTCGTAGAACAAATAAAATCGAATAAGCATCGAACAGAGTCCATGAGAGAGAGAGAGAGAGAGAGAGAGAGAGAGAGAGAGAGAGAGAGAGAGAGAGAGAATGTTTTAGTGGTTAATAAGGATCGTAGTTGTAGATTGAACTATGTTCCTGCTTTAATATTTGGGCACTTTCAATACTCTTTCATATCAATTGTTGTAGAGCCCTATACATGTCAATTCATTGCAGCAATGCATTTTGACTTTGTACACAATGCAAAATTTCAATGTCGAAAATTTATAAACAAAACTGGTTGCACATCATGTGCATGTGATTTCCATAATGCGAACCTGTGATGTAAGATCTCGAAAGATTTCTAGATTGAAAAATCTCTCGATACATATCCTTACTTGTTAATACAATAGTTGATTGTTGCACTTGGCTTAAATTATAATAACTATCAAAACAGAGAATGAATTAAGATCTGGCCTACTAATCCTCAAATAGTAGTATCACTACATCCAAATAATACTACGGTACCCACATAGCAACTTACATGTAAGGAGTTCAAAGTATATCTTTTGGATTTATGAGATTGTTACAGTCCACATGGGACCATTTAGTTTTTAATAAATATCAAATATCTCATATGATCCAAGTGACAAAACAAGAGATGCAGATTTAACTTCAAATTGACTTCTTTCATGGTCTCAGGCTTTCAATGCCATGATGCATAGCAGAACTATGACATATTACTGTTTGTGTGATCATTGGCCAAGAGTGACTACAGGTCACATGAGATGGTCATGGTGAAATTCAGAAGTTTATAAAAAGATCAAGCTGCTGAACTTTCATCACCTATCTGAAGCTGTGGTTATCCCTCAGTCAGTCATCTAACAGAAAAATTTAAAATGTACCTTACCAACAAATTGCACCAGGTCAGATCGAGTCCTTGCCAGCGGGAATATCAAGTCCATGTTTGGTATGTATTAGTTAATAAACAATGTTACAGAGTTTATGCAATTTTTTTACCATTGCATAGCACAACTACATCACTAGCAATTTCTTGCACAAACATACCCTGTACAACAAGTATTGCGAGAGCTTAGCCAGGAGCAGAAGGCTCCAAAGTATGTCCAAAGCACAGCAGGCACGGTTTGCGCCTGAACCTATGGCAGAAATTTCTCTCTTACCCAACTCATCCCACTGGCCTCCATGATTCTAGAATATTGACTTGGCAAGCCATTACAGAGTTAGAAGCACTCTTTTGACAAGCACATAAAAATCGTCTGTGCTCTTTAAGCATATGATTGTAAGTTTGATCAAGGTGACAGCAGCGGTCATTCTTCTGTGATGACCCTGAAATTATATAGCCTATATGAGAACCTAAGTGCCACATCTGCTATGGAAACTACCAGATTGTCATAGTAGTTATACACACCAGAGATCATGAAGTGAAGTGTGATGATTCCAAAGAAACAGAAAGTGCCATTGACTATGGTGCAGAATGTGCCTATCATGTTCCAGGAAGTTATCAGAGTCTCTTAGAGAGTAGAATCTCACTGGGAACTTTTCATAAGTAGCACCCTGTGAGGTGGGTGCTAGCATGCTGAGAATCTCATCCCAATTGATGCAAACATCATGGTGAAATTGGAATAATTGTTTTTAAAACTCCTCTCATTTCAGTTCACTGGTGAGACCTCTTTATAATAGCATTCCAAAAAGCTGGAATAGCTTCTGAATCAGGTACATCTTTGAACGATGGAAAGTAGTTCACATCCACAATAACGTGATCGTTTGTGCCTTCCTGAATCTGGTCAAGCACATATACAATATCTCACACAAAGCATATACATTTAAAATCCCCAGGTAAAGCATGCCAAATTTCAGTACTTACTCCTGGTTTGTTATCAACATGATATTACCAGCATAAAATCAAAAAATTAATTTCAAAACAGGAAAAAATAATCCCAGAAAATTGTATATGCCCTTTTGCATTAGCTTCATCATGTATGTACATAAAAGCAACCTTCAGTATCACCAAACTTTTTCCCACATGCTGCAGATTGCTGGTACAGTTCAAGTCATGTCCAACAGCAGTTGACATAAAAAACGCACATTGATCACGAACCTTTCTAGTATAGTATATATATGATCAATTATCTACATTGGTTTCTTTAAGTACATTTACAGTTCTGATCAGCACCACCACCAGCTTAGAATCAGCCTTAGGCTATAGCAAAATGAGGAAGCTTTGATAGTCTCAGACAATCATGCTTGTAAGGTAATAAGGAACAGTAGCACGAAAATGTGTCAGGGGTAGCAAATCCAGATTTATCGTGCTCAGCACAAGTCAAGATCTGTATATGTATCCCAAGTGCAAGCCACAAAAGCATATAATGTGTACTAGAACAAAGATCTCCAGTTCCGTCCAGAAACATAGATTAGAAAATCACCTAAGATATATTGCACAACTCATACAAGCCATAACCTTAAAGCATGTCTTAGCAATCTATTATGGGCCAACTGAAGTAGGCATGTCCTTGCAGATTAGGCCTTGCCAGTATTATGTACCATAGGATATGAAATTGAGCAGAGTGATGACTTTTAAGCAGCCAAGCGAGACGGCCAAGACTTGACTCACATTCTCTGTGATAACTCTTATGAACCGTGGAAGAAATTGCTGGAACCAATAAATCAACTATGTAGAAAATGGCTTATAGCATCATGGATCTGGTTATTCAGACAAAATTTGAAATTTTATTAGCGACAAACTATGAGGATTGCAACTTATGTTGCTGATTTGATAAAGGCTACATTGCAGACTTTTGGGAAAATTCAAAGTTAAAGAGCAACAAACTGCATTAACTTGGTTGATTTCAATGTTGGAGCAATCCTCAAAAATTGCATGAAGGCTTCAAAATAGAAACATAAGACTTAACCTTAGGGCAGGACCAGATCTTAGCAAATTTTTGAAGTTGCACCTAAAGGGACCCTTTGCAGAGGCGATTGGAACTGTATGAATGACACAGTGATATAGAAACATGAGAGTACTACAAACACATAATTTACGTGACTATTTACGATACATTGGGAATGGATAGACATTTTAATGGAGTATCACGAGACTTTCCAAGATAATGAGGACATGATGTTTGACTGGCTATTGTAGACAAGTTCTCTAAGCTTACAAACTTCATTCCTATGTACATTGGTGGTACTTAAAGCAATGTGAAAAGCAATTCTGTTTGAGATTCTTACATGGCATGGCTGATCTATGTCCAATTTTACAAACAGAGACACTAGGTTTACCTGAGAGTTCTGGACAGAGTTGATGTGAATTCTTCATATCCAAGTAGTGCATTCTTTATCTCTAATTACATTTCACTCAAGAGTGGCTTTTTAAGGGTATGATGGTCCATATTGCATTATCTAAAAGTTCACTCATGCTACCTACCACCTTCAACTAGTTGCTGCTTGGCTGTAACATTCCCACCCCTTTTAAAAACCTCCTCCGCAAAGCAGGAAAGTTCAATCTATACCATCGTTACAAAGGTAGTCAAATCCCCCAATTCACCTAGTTCACCTGCCAAAATCATGCTATTCTACAAAGCAAATGCACATGGAGTATTAGGTATGTCAACATCGCCTTTTAGTTCTATTAGTGAGCCATTACACAAAAAGGATACACTATAAGTTACGCAATCTTTTTTTTAAGACTCATTCTTTGGAGTAAAACGAGTGCACTCCTTACCCTAAATTATATCGACTTTATCTAAATTCATAATATGAAAAACTAGAGTTTTGACATAATCTTGGATTTTCAATGGTAGCTAAGGAACAATCCACTCCCAACTTTGACAATCCTCTCCTACCACCATCCATGACGAACGTTATATAACTACCCATCCATAGACACTACCATCTCACCCCCATGCACTTGAGCTATAGACACCAAGTCAAGCACGCACAGGTCTCCAATCAATAATAGTGTCCCATATCATCACAACATGCCTTCAACCATCACATACCTACATCTTGAGGCTAGAGAAGATATCATCTTGGCCTAACCACACAAATGAACCATCAACTCTCCAATAGAATGAATTCTCCATTAATTACATGGAGATCCACCTCTATATACATGATACAAATAGGGCCGCCTCCACTAAAATGGCCATGACTGGACATTCACATGGGCTGGTTGTGCACACTGCTGCAAGTCAACAAACAAGAGTCTCCTCACACCAATAGGATATTGACACATGGCTCCAACTCGATCTATACCTCCAGACCAACATTTGAACCCATATAACGAGATCGTCACCTCAGGTTACTTCTTGTGTGCCCTTGCAGGTACATAACAATACACCTTGTTGAAATATAATGCCTATTTTGCCCCTTTTGGCTTGTATACTTGTAACTTGTAAGTTGTGCATACAAGACATGGGGGTAAATATTCATGTATATACTACACCCCACTTATGCTAATTAACCAAGTGATGACAAGTAGGTTAAAGACCCATGTGGGTAAGTGAATTAAATCAGACTTAACCAAGCAATGGGCCACGTGATGGTTGGCAAAAATTCTTGTGGCTTCTATGATGTTGAGGCAATGTCCTAACACACTATTTGGCAGCTCACTGGAAGGATCTTGAAGGTTCCTCAAAACTAAAATAGAGTAACTCACAGGCGTTCTTAGTTTATTGGTTTCGTTCTTTAAGTTCTTAACTTTGGCTCCTGAGCAGGGTCCAGAATTCATCGTATGTTTAGCTTATTGATGTTAATACAATGACTTTAGTCAGAGATTGTTAAAGAATTTTTCATTTTTTTGTACATTATTCTTCTGTGATGCTCTATGTGATCTGTTTTTAATCACTAGATTTTCTTGACCTATTTTTTTTTTATCATTGACGCCATTTTTTGACATTTGCTCATCTTTCTTTCAATAGCATTGGGACTTTGGGCTACAATTTTGTCCATGTTTCCAATTTATCAAGCATAAATTTTACTCATGATTTGCTACCACATTTTTTAGTCAATGTACAGAACTTGTACTGTATCTACTTTTTGATCTTTATAGCCCATCTGGTGTTATAAAGTTGCTGCATTACTTAGAAAAGAATAGGTATTGAAAAAATAAAGCCTTTGATATATCTGTAGCATAGTTGCACTGCGTTTCTGAAACGCGTTCAGAAACGCGTTTCGTAAATATGGAATTTTTTCCCATAAACGTTTTTTTAATTTTTTTTTTTTTTTTGGTTTTTTTTTGTGCAATATGGATATCAGGTGAAAGCTTTAATTAAGAGCATTATTACTGTGTGTTTTGCCGAACGTTTCGGGTGCAGGATGGTCTAGTTTAGGTGCATTAACTCCTAGGTTTACGCTTAACTCCCAGGTGCATTGATAAAAAAACATGATGCCCCAAAATTTAACTCCTCTCTCTCTCTCTCTCTCTCTCTCTCTCTCTCTCTCTCTCTCTCTCTCGTTATCTCTCTCAGATCCAACAAACTAAACAAAAATGCTGAATCATTCTAAACAAAAACCATGCTAAGTGTTCTGAACCAATCACCATACTGCGAAGCATTTTTCAACCATATGGAATCGTTTTTCAACCATACTCTCTCTCTCTCTCTCTCTCTCTCTCTCTCTCTCTCTCTCTCTCTCTCTCTCTCTCTCTCTCTCTCTCTCTCTCTCTCTCTCTCTCTCTCTCTCAAAGAACAGTACTGAATCGTTACACTGCTGTGAATAGGATCATCGTAATATATAATATCGGGCCACATGGCACCAAAATGGAGTACAATGATGTTCCATGAACATAATGAAAACTACACAACTAAGGCTCATAAGAGTCACGGTAGGAACCATCATCTGAATCTGTGCCTGACTGCAGATCCCAAGGGTTTGTAGATGAATCAGAACTGGAGGGAGCCATATGCCGTGGTGTGGCCCTGGCTTTGCCGCGTGCTCTGTCTCTCTGCTGCGTGCTCTGGCTCTGGATCCTCCCCCTGCCTCTACCTCTGCCTCTGCCTCTCTCCCCTCCTCTGCCCCCCCTCTGCCTGCCCCCACCCCTATGTCTACCCCTGCATGTCTGTGTGTCAGGTGGTTGTGATCCAACGCCCTGGGATGGCCCTACCCACTGTGATGATGCCTGGCCGACGACTGCCTGTGAAGCTCCACTCCTGTCTACAAAAAGCGAACTCAGCCCCCCCCTCCCAGAACCTCTAGGTCTCCCCCTAGGCCTACGTGTAGGAATGGCTGGCTCCTCCTCTGTCTCCGCATCAGGGTCCACCAGCAAGTCAGCAAGGTCATCCCCCTGTGCCTCCGCCCCCGTCTCCTCATCCTCCTTCGTATCCCCCTCAACCCACTCCTCCTCCTCCTGATAGTCAGCCCCGAGCTCCTCTCCACCCTCCAAGCCCTCATCATCCCCCTCCTCAGCCCTAGCCCTCTGCCTGTCTGCCCTCCTCGAACGCCGTAGAGCCCGTGCGTCAGCTTGCGCCTGTCTATATAGATCTCTATAGATCTCATCATCCATCTCCTCCTGCGTGGGTGGTGCCCGAGGAGCAGCAGCTGCCGAATCCACCAAGCAAGTGTCAGGGTTCACCTGCAACCAAAAACAATACATTGTTGTCAGCAATTCATTGCATAATTCAAAAGCAATTCAGTTCGTCAAAGCACAGCAAGAAACAGGGGGTGATGATGTGACTCACCTCGAGCATCTGTCCCCCTCCTCGTGTGCGCCTCAGCATACGACCGTTGGTGTTCACAAACACCAACCGCCTACACTGCTCGATGGACGACTGGTTCCTCTTCTGCGTGTGATACAAGGCCCAGGTGCTCCAATTTCGCTCGCAAGCTCCTGCTGAACAGTCCTGTGCAAGGACTCTCTCGGCCAGTCGTCGCAGGTCACCTGTGCCGCGCCCATGGTAGTCCCACCATGAAACAGGCCTCAACATATCCTCCCTCCGCCGACTCTGCTCTCCATCGAAAGGAAACTAGTAGCGCTCAAAGATCAGCAGCTGGTATGCAATGTTAGTGAGCATCGGACCTGTTGGCAGAAGAAATAACATGGCTCGTGTAAGTCCTCTTGAATTCACACACTAGCAATGAGCACACTACAGTCACTACTGCAGTACTTAGCCTACCAAGCAATTTATAACACGTACCTGGTCCCGGCCATACGCGCTCCGTGTACTCCACCCATCCTTGGTGCAGCTCCCGATCGTCCCGATCCCGAGTCTCGCGCCACAAGGGGTGCAATATGTGGGCTATGGCGTGGATGGGTCGGTGGAAGTAGTCCCATCTGGCCTCCCAAATATGTGAGATCTCGTGCCTCCTGCAGTAGGCAAATTACAACAATCATGTAACCATAGCTGCCATAGCATAAAAGAATCGAATCAGACTTGAGTGAGAAACAACAAACTAGACACTGAAGAGTCATACCTGTGCTCGACCAAGGCTGACGTCTGAATCCCCTCGCCGATGCGGTCCATGAACTCGTAAATGAGGCTGAGAGTGCACCCCTCACGGTCTACCAGGCGCAGCACTCTGAAAATGGGTAGAAGGACCCCAGTAATCTCCTCAGCATCTCTCCAAAACGGCTCACCGAACACAGTGGACCGGAAAAACGCCGCATGTAGGACGTCCATGAACTCTCGGAAGGACTCGCTGGAAACCATCCGCCGCAATGCGTCCTTCACTAATACTTATCGCTCTAGCACCAAAAAGTAAAAGGCAAAGTGTGTGGGTGCTGGCTTCTTCAGGTTCAGGTGCGAGAAGGTGCGGAATAGGGTCAGCACACGCCTCTTCTTGGTAAAAGAAGTGACCAGGCGCATGGCCGTAGAAGTGACCTGCAACACAGACATCCAGTGAAAAATTTAGACAATAGTTGAGATGTGTTTAGCAGCATGGAGCAGACATCAATCAAGATAGCATAGCAAATGGAGAAACCAATACCTCTCTGATCCATGGAAGTGCACACAGGTCATGGATGAGCAAGTTTATACAATGCGCAGCACAAGATGTCCACACAATGCTGGGGTGCTCCCTCGTCATAATCTCTCCCATCTGCTTGCAGTTCGAAGCGTTGTCCGTGACAACCTGAACCACATGCTCTACTCCAATGTCAACAATAACATCTCTGATAACCTCCCATATAAAATCGGCTGTGATGGCGTCACCACCTCGAGTGGCATCCACGCCACGTAGGAATACTGTGCCAAGCGGGCAAGAAACCAAGACATTGATGACGGATCACCGACGAATGTCGGTCCATCCATCACTCAATATCGTGCATCCATACCTGCCACAAAACACCCATTAGCCGAATGCAAAAATTGGCCACGAGTCAACCCTAAATGCATGCAATGGGTTTATGAAAACAAAGTACTTACATCTGCCAAGCTGAGCGAATGGAACTCAGCTCCCGCGTAATGGTCTCCTCCTCCTGACGAAGCATCCTGCCTTGCAATGCCTCTCGTCTGGGAGGCGTCCATGTAGCATCCACGGCTGCCATTTGTGCGCAAAACTCTCTGAACACCCAAGTGTCAGCAACAACAAAAGAAATGCCGTACTCGTAAAAGAACTGGCAACAAGTTGACTGCACCGGGCATGCTGCTCTCTCTGCCACCCGCATCGATCAAGGGTCTGCTGTCTGGGCCTAACCTCTCTGTGCTGTGCACATGGCGCTCGTGGTCTAACACGCGAACCGGATGGCTGATCTGTGGGTGTATCACTCTCTCTGGGAGGACCTGTCGAACCATGTGCTGCATCTGCCGCCGAAGAAGAGGAGGGACGAGAAGGACCCGCTGTTGCTGATCCAACCTGCACATGTGACGCTCTCCCCTCTGAAGTAAGCCTTGTTGCTGCGGGTGGAATTGGAGTGGCATTGCCTGGACCATGCACTGCACCTAAACCCTACCAAGAACGTGCTGTACTAGGCTCTGCACCCGTAGTAGGCCGTGCCTGCATACCTGTGACCCCCGCCTGTGAACCTGCAGCTGCTCCTGCCCCCTGTCCCTGTCTCTGTCCCTGTCCCTGTCCAGAAACCTGTGATGCAGCACCCTGTCTCTGTCCCTGTCCCTGTCCCTGTCCCTGTCCAGAAACCTGTGATGCAGCACCATGCCCGTACGTAATAGACAACCTCTGTCTCTCCTCATCGGAAATCTTGGGGCAATCAGATGTGCCCAATGCCCGCCCACCCGGCCCTCTGATCCTCAGTAAGCGAGCCCTAACCCTGGTAAGTGATCCTGTGAAGAGACCACCACAATGCAAGCATCTCCATCTACGGACTCCCGAGCCATGGTGTGTAGCCACATCCCCCTAAGCTCAACCTCGCCCCAAAGGTCTCGGCCTTGCACCGGCATCGTGTCCACACGAGATCAAACCTGCGAACAAAAACAAGCAAACAACCGTTCAGTAGAAGAAAACACACTGCATTGAAAAACATTACCAGCCTACAGAGCTGAACACATCCGAGCATGCGTCACATTGATTCTAGCAAGATCATAGCAACTGCCAAAAAACACACGAGACAGGGCGAGGGATAGAATAATTTCAGTGCGAGCGAAAACGGGTGACTGGCGCTAGCATGGGAGTCCTTGCAGGCGTCTATGAGTCCAGTGTAGGCCTAAACCACGCTACTGGCGGATGCTTGCACGATGCTCTAACCCTAAACCCTAAAAAACATGGAATTAGGGCAACAAAATTGAAATTTGTGCTACGGACGTAGACGGGCAGAACGGAGGTCACAAGAGTCTGTGCGGGCATGTGGAAATGCATTCTAGGCTCAGACACCACCTGAATCGGTTGCCCAGAAGCCATTTTCTGAAAATGGCAAAAAAAAACAAGCATTTGGATTGTGGTGTTCAAATCTCGCAAGGTGTGCCGTAATGGTTGAAACTGACCCCGTAGGAATCACCGTGGGCATGAAGAAAGGTGGTCTAGAGCCAAACTGCGCTTGATTTGGTTGCCTACAGTTCAATGTCAACACTTGCAAAAAAACAAGCCTACACTTACCAAAAATCGAAAACTGATCGTTTCGATCTCCACGAAGCTCAGATCCCCCTGGCACCGTGCACACCACCTCCGCATCGCTGAGTACATGCTTGTCGACTATCCACACACCAAGATCCGATGCCTACAGCTCAAAACGAAAAAAATTAACACCTCCACGGCTGGCGCGATTCTGGCCGGAAGAGGTGTTAGAAATTTTTATTTGTTATTTTTTTTAAACAACGTTTCTGGAACGATTCTGGGCTGAGAATCGCGTTTCTCAGAAACGCGATTTCCGAAACGCTCAGCCCCAGAGTCGCGTTTCGGTGCAACTATGATTTGTACTGAGCTGAGATACATGGGTTTTGACAATCTGCGAGTAAGTTCTTTGCGAGTAAGAAAATAAACAACATGATAATGAAGTATACAAATAGATTTCACCCCCAAAAGCAAAGTAGAATAATTTTTAAAAACCTAAAAACAATGTAGCATGCCATGTGCTATCAATCTAACGTAATTTAAAAACACAACTCGCAAAACTCGCAGATGATTTACTTGCAAAATGCCAAACCCCGAGATATATTAGTGTTGGTTCCTGTCACTTCCTGAAGGTGATCTGCAGTTCAAAACTTTTGGATAATCTGACAACTATGGTTTGGAAAATTGGTTCTTTCTAACTCCTGTTCAAAGAATTCCCAACCGTTAAAATAAATTCCATTCTTGACACGTTCTCAACGTCCTACAACACTAACAGACGGAGCATTGTAAAGTTCCTATCACTTCCTGAAGGTGATATGCAGTTCAAAACTTTTGGATAATCTGACAACTATGGTTTAGAAAATAGGTTCTTTCTAACTCCTGTTCAAAGAATTCCCAACCGTTGAAATAAATTCCATTCTTGACACGTTCTCAACGTCCTACAACACTAACAGACAGAGGATTGTAAAGTTCTACCGATTGTATAATAATGTCAAAATCCTAGACATAAAAGTAACAGAACAAATTACAATCCAAATCTACTTGAAGGATGTTTGGGAAAATGTTCAAAAGATGAAATCTGCTCTCGTTTTAAGCTGTGAACTGCAGCTACACTAGGTCTGGACGAGCTTAATCAATACATATACCCCAGAATTTGGAAAGAGGCAACCAACTAACGAGTTCTTAGCTATCTTTTTGCTAGAAACTGATTTCTTGAATTTTTAGTGCCATAACAGATATTGGTACACTTTAAAAGGCAACTTTTGGAAAGTAATCCAGCAGAGGTTGTGGATGTAGAGGCATCACAGTAAAACAGGATATGTGAGAGGAAAGAGTGCCACAACTACAGAACTGGAAATTTCTCATGTCCACTGACAAATCTTACCGATAAGAGTATGCAGACTGATTTGGATAGGATTGTCTAACACACTGTATTGAAGAATTGTCATGCCATCAAATTGATGTTCTCGAAATGATTTTGCTATAACGTTCATAATGAAAAATGTATCTAGTGAGGTCCAAAAATGTCAATGTTATTCACAACCAATTTCACCATGAATCTTACTTAAAGCTTCACTCAAAGAACCTGCTAGAACACAATACGCACAAACTATATGCCGCGTGGGCTGTACACTGCACTCTACAAAGTGTGCTGGAGACCCACTTATCGCTCAGCATGAAAACTTGATGAATGGAATCACAAATAATAACTTTTCAGTTCGAAATGCTTACCACAATGTCGAAACCAAATATCGTGAGGCCCAATCTGGTTCTAAGGGCTGCGGCAAGACATTCTACAGCTTCCAGATCCAATTGTGAAGTACTTTCTTCACCATTAAAGGATTGCTGTTCTGCATGTTTCTCATTTACAGGAAGTGATTTAAGACTGCATTCAATAAAAAGAAATCATCTAACTAACCAAGAATCGCTTATCTTGTGCAGATAGTGCATCACAAGATATAGACAAGTCTGCCTGATATGAGAAAGACAGCAAAAGTGCAAAACCCCGGACCAACATGAAAACTACCAACATAATAACCTACTTAAAAGATTTAAACTGAATCCAACATGAGAAAGCTGTATAGGCTGTTAATGTGACATCATGTTAGATCTTGTACACAATTTCATTTCCACTTTGCCTTCCAGACGGTAATTCACAATCAAGCGTTAACTTTACCTGTCAAAAACAATAGCCGGACTGTTTGAGGAAAGATCTGCTACATTAGGCATAGATCTTCGCACAGAAAAAAACAGTTTATGCCCCAGAATATAGAACTTATATATCTTAGATCCATGGTCAATGTACTCCTGCTCAGAGAAAGGTAGAAAGAGGGTAGATTTCAATGTTTGATTGTAAGAAGAATTAATTATCAAGGAACTTAACTATCTTGATCTTCAACAGTGTTCCTGTAAACAAGCACATTGTAAAACTCGTATAAAGGCTAGCTATCTCTTTGCAAAAGTCTCAGACCACTGCAGGTATGAAGATAAGTCATAAAAGGAAACGAAAAGAAAAACAGCTTATTATTCATTAAGCTGATCAGTAACCTGGACTATAGCTGGAAAAGGAACTTGCAGTCCACGATAACCCTCCTTTCTCAGAACGACAGCCTGTGTGCAAACAGAGAGCCAACAATTAGCATTGATTCAGAAAAAGCTGCAAATCATTCTAAACTAGCTACAATTCATGCATGTTAAATTAGAAGAATTAAGGATGCCAAGAACAAACTGACAGATAGCTTATTGCAGTAAGTAAATCCCGACTGAAAGATTTCCATGGCTGAAAAAATAAGGAAACATGGGTTCATGAAGCAGAAATTAAGAATAAAAATATAAACTGATGCATCCATTATCCTTACTGAGCAGATAATGGGTGTATGGAGGATATTGATAATACAATCTGTTAGTAGCCCAAAGATAATTGAGAACGTTGCAAAGAAAACCTGGTTAGTGATTCCAAAAGTGTAGAACATTAAAAGGGAAACATCAATTAAACAGAGAGTTGTTAAAGTTCATGCTAGTTATGCATCGTCTCATTTTACTAGCCTTGCAGTACTTTTATTACACATAGATAGCTCTATTATTTATTTGTTGACCACAAACCATTTTTATTCACGCACATGTCTAAAAGCAATCTTCATGTGTTTATACTTAGCACTAGCCAAGGACCCAAGTTTTATTCGGTTAAGTACTGGGAGTGGAGATCCTTTAGGAGGGAGCACTCCAAAGGTCCTGCCTGCCTTGATTTTTTAATTCTACTTTTAGGGTTTCTCAAGGGAATATAAGTCGGCCTTACGTAAATTCATTTTGTAGCTTATCAATTTGGTATCGCTTAGGCTCTTTCTGAGAAATCCTTGCCTTTGCTATTGTTTGTAGGGCTTTAGCCATTGATGGTATGTGATACTCGTTATCATTCTTTATGGAAGATTGCTAGAATGTCTCATGTATTGTCAATTTATGCTTCACTGCTTCCTTAATTAATGTCATCTCCCAGAGTTTCCTTCTTATATCTCTCGTGCTCTCTGCTCCACTTTTTCTCGTCAGAGTCCTTCCATTTATGGCTATTGCTCTTTCCTCGTCCACTTCATCTCTTACCCCTCTCCTTGTCCTACTTATATTTGTCATTAATCCTCCTCTAAGTTTGCTGAGCATTTTTGTTTCCAATGTAAAAGCCCTAACCATATAGCCCAAGATTGTTGTCAACCTTCTACTGTATGAGCGTGAGGATGAATTTGACCTTTACATCTAGATCTTTGATATTTCTCCTGATTTGGACTTTGCTAATCCTACTCCCGCCAACCTTAACCTTACTGATCTTGCTCCTGCCAAGTGTCACGCTCAGCTTTCTTATGCTACATGGGCTGGTAACCAAGTCCCACTCTATTTGGCTTTGGATCTACAGCATAGGTTGTGAGTTCATTGCTTTAGTGGATAATGTTAGCACTCATTCATTTTTGAGTAGTCGCATTCTCTCACATATACACGCTACTCTTGTTGCTGCTCATCAACCATTACATGTTGAGGTTGCTAGTTCCCACACTTTTTCGAGTACTCAGATTCTTCACCTGCACGGGGCTTCCCAGGCCTATCCTCACTGATTGGAAGTTCACTTTTGGTTTATGGACAGAATTGATATGTATTTTGGAAGTTCAATTATTTATGAGCATTGCTTATCATTCTGGCCAGTTAAAGGTCATTGATCATGTACTAGAGGATTATTTGTGGGACTATGTTTCTCCTATAGGTCGGAACGAGGATCAACATTTATGGCTTATAGAGTATAGCTATGGTGGTTCCATCATCTCTAGCACTAGTGTTTATCCCTTCTTGCTTTGCTCAAGGGTACTCTCCAGCGTTGCCTGGTCTTCCATTCCCTCTTGATGTTGCACCAATTACTCTAGCTTCCTTCTTACCCGGGCCACATGACATTATTGCTCAGGCTAGTATGCATTCACAACAAGTACAACAACGATATAAGACCACGATTGGCAAACATCATCGCCAAGTGGAGTTTCATGAGAGCGATATTGTATATCTTTGGCTCAGCTTTGCTCGCCACCATTTTCTTCAGGGTGAGGCTTCTACTAAGAAGCTTGCACCATGGTATTATCATCTTTATTAGGTACTTCAACGCGTGAGTACTGATACATATCAACTTCGGCATCATCCTAGGACCCTTGCATGTGATATCTTTGATGTGAGCCTGCTGCGTGCTGCTATTGAGGATGATGCTCCTCACCATGATATTTTTCTTGTTGATCCAAAGCTCTTTCTTTTTTTTGCCAACAACTATTTTATAGGTCAGATTGTAGTTTACCTAATGTCGGCATCAGGTTCATTTCCTTGTTCAATGGGATGGTCATCTAGTTGCAACGGCTACTTGGGAGCCTATGGATGTTTTCTATGATATGCACTTGGATTGTTGATCAAGCTCACACTCTTGATTCCACTATTCAGTCCTAGAATGCTCCTGGTACTATTACACTACTCCTGCGGTTGTACCTCCTTGATACTAGTTTTCTACATGCCCACATTGGGGCAAGGTTTTTCAGAGGGGGAGAGTTATGGACTCATCTCATTTTACTCACCTCGCCATGCTTTTATTTCACGTACATAGCTTTGTTATTCATTTGTTGTCCACGAGTCTCTTTTATTCATGTACATGCCTAAAAGACTTTTTATGCAAGTGGCCAAGGGTAGCGTCCACCCAGTTCAAAATCAAACGTTTTAGAATCAACATGAATCGTGGTTTAGAATCAAGTCAATCGGCACCAAAAAAATTTGCAAATTTTTTAGATATAATGCACATGATAGTGTTCATAGAATCATAGGTGCGCATGACAATGTTGAATGAACACAATTCAAACTTCACAAACTAGATTCCATGCTCCAACTTCCACTTAGCGTTTTAATTTATGGTTTATCCATGATCCATGATCAAACATCCATCACATAGTACAATAGGTAAACATTTGGAAACAGATTTAACATTGAGAAGCAAATTCAAAGAGCTGTTGATGATTAGCACAATTAAAGAATTGTTCAAAATCAAATAACCGTGTATTGGGCTTTTGGGTCCGATTCTATCCGATTCAAATTGGACCTAAACAATTCACTGAGAAATTGAGGTTCATTTGCTAGCGAATCGAGATTTGGAGGGCCGTGCTGCTACTTGGTGGCGCATGTTTCGCCAGACGGCTTCACACCCTGGCCTTGCTAGTTGGACAGAGTTTATGACAGCACTCCGCCTAGCGATGATTGAACCTCAGTGGCTTATTCGACAGCGCGACATCTTTCGCAGTTTATCTCACACTGGTGACTTGGCTGCTTATACGACATGGTTTACAGAGCTTTCCTATCTATTCCCAGATATTTCTACATTGGAGCTCATCTCTCGCTACGTTGCTGGTCTACGAGGCGCACTCAGGTATGATGTTTCTTCTTTTTTTCCACTCACTCTTTCTCACGCCATCTCCCTTGCTACCGCACTGCAGCACAAGTACTCTCCCATCTCTTCCTCTGTTTCTCGTCCTTCGCGTCCTTTCACACGTCCTATTTTTTCCTCTCCATCCTCTGCTAGTCCCACATCTATCAGTTCACCTTCGTCCACTCTTCCTTCTGCACCACGTCCTCCTTTTTCTCCTCGTCCTATTTTTGTCCGTCGCTACTCATAGCCTGAGATGTCTGAGATCCATGAGAAGCGCTTATGTTTCAACTGTAAGAGTCCTGATCATATCGCCCGTGATTGCCGACAGCTTGCCACTGCTACTGCTGTCTATTTCCATGATGCTGACACACCTGATGATAGTCCTGATTCTGCCATATGCCTTCATATTCTTGATGATGACCACCTGTTGATCAGTTTGCCACACCCACTGAGCCTGTTCCTGATCCCCCTGATCTAGCTATATGCCATGCTCAGCTTGCTTATGCTACTTGGGCCGGTAAGCGGGTCCACGCCATATCCGTCTTCGCGTACGTATCACTGGTCGTGAGTTTATTGCCCTCGTTGACACGGGTAGCATGCACTCGTTTTTCAGCAGTCATATTACTACACGCATTCGTGCTATGCCAGTCACTACGCCTCATCCCCTGCATGTTGAGGTTGCCAGCGCACACTCTTTTCCTAGCACGCAGATGTATCAGCAGCTTTCATATCGGATTGGAGACTTCCTTGGTTAGGCAGATTTTCATATTATTCCACTTACACGGTACGATCTTACCCTCGGTGCTGATTGGTTTGCATCCCTTGGTGTGGTTACAGTAGACCTCCAGCAGCAGACATTGACATTCTCTCATGATGGTACTCAACATATATTTTCCGGTATTGATTCTCGGCAGGACTATCAGCTTATTTCCGGGAAGCAGTTCATACGGAGCCTCCCAAAGGCCCACTGTGCGGCTATTCTTTCTGTTCAGCCAGTTCAGCCTATTGCGGATGCACCACCTTTTCCACAGGTATTTTCTGAACTGTTGCGTGAATTTGAGATGTTTTTAGAGAGCCGACTCAGTTACCACCTTTATGAGATGTCAACCACCATATAGACCTTGTTTCCTCTGCATCACCTCCTTCTCGTCCTCCTTTTCGTATGTCTATTGTTGAGTGCGAGGAAGTCCAGCGTCAGCTATGTATTGATTATCGTGCTTTAAATAAACTTACTATCCGTAATCAGTACCCTATCCCTCATATGGATGACCTGTTTGACCAGTTAGGCCAAGCCAAGATCTTTTCTAAACTTGACCTCCGTTCCGGTTATCACCAGATTCGTATGCATCCTCCTGATGAGCACAAGACAGCTTTCCGTACCCACTTTGGTCTGTATGAGTTTCGTGTCCTTCCTTTTGGTGTTACCAATGGCCCACCCACTTTTCAGAATGTCATGAATAACATCTTTCGTCCTCTGCTTGGAAAGTGTGTCGTTGTTTATTTTGACGATATCCTCATTTATAGCACCACTCTCTCTCTTCATGTTCAGCACGTTCGTTCTGTTTTTGTTTTGTTAGTTACTCATCATCTGTATGCTAAACGTTCTAAATGTTCTTTTGCTGTTGTACAAATCGAGTTTTTGGGCTTCTTTGTTACTAATGGTACTGTTCGTCTCGACCCTCGTAAGGTCCATTCTATTCTTTCATGGCCTGTGCCTGCTGATGTTCATGATGTTCGTATGTTTCTTGGTCTTGCTATCCATCTTCGTAAACCAGTTGCTCATTTTGCCACTCTTGCATCTCCTTTGCATGCTCTACCACTGCCCCTGTTTTATGTCTTCCAGATTTTTCCCAGCGTTTTGCTGTTGAGACTGATGCTAGTTCCACAGGATTAGGTGCTTTGTTACGTCAGTGTCACTGTGTTATTGCATATGAATCCCGTCGTCTTCGTTCGTATGAGCAGCGCTATTCCACTCATGAAAAAGAGTTGCTTGCTATCATTTTTGCTTTAAAGAAGGGCGTCATTATCTGTATCGTGTTCCGTTTGATGTTTTTACTGATCACTAGTCACTTCGTTATTTGTATACACAAAAGGATCTTAGTGATCGTCAGTACCGTTGGCTTCAGTTTTTACAGTCCTTTCATTTTGATATTCATTATAAGCCTGGTAAAAGTAGCACTGTTGCTGATGCTTTGTCTCGTTTACCTGCTCTTACTTACAGTCTTGTTACGTCTCCTCGCTCTTGGTATGATGATCTTCCTCAGGCTTATGCCACATGTCCAGACTTTCGTGATGTTATGTCGTCTGCCTCTCGTCCTTCCTCTCACCCTCACCAGGTTTATTCCATTGTTAATCATCGTTTGTTTCACTATGGTTCGTTATGTATTCCCAGCACTCTCGACATACGTCCACAGCTCCTTCTTGATGCCCATTCCTCTCCTGTTGGTGGCCATTTTGGTTTTCAGAAGTCCTTGTTCCGTTTAAAAGAACATTTTTATTGGCCTTCCATGAAGCGTGAGCTTTCCCACCTTATTCATACTTGTGATTTTTGCCTTCGTAACAAGTATTCCCGTGAAAAACCTAGCGGTCTCCTTCAAAGTTGGCCTATTCCTTCCCTCCAGTGGACTGATATATCTATGGACTTCATTTTAGGTCTTCCTCGTACTTAGCGTGGTCATGACTCTTGTTTGGTGGTAGTTGATAGGTTTTCTAAACAAGCTCATTTCATACCAGTCAGACGTACTATTACAGCAGAGCAGTGTGGTCGTATATTTATTTCTGAGATTTTCCGCTTACATGGTCTCCCACGATCTATACTTACTGATCGGGATACCAAGTTTACATCAGGTTTTTGGACAGAGCTTATGCATATCTTGGATGTTAGGATACTTATGGGCACTGCTTATCATTCTTCTGCGGATGGTCAGTCTGAGGTTATTAACCGGGTATTGGAGGATTATTTACGACAGTATGTTTCTCCTTCTGGTCGTGATTGGGATCAACATTTATGTTTGGCCGAGTATAGTTATAACAGTTCTATTAGTTCCAGCACAGGTGTTTCTCCTTTCCTGCTTGCTCATGGATACTCACCAGTTCTACCCGGTATACCTGCTCCTCCAGATGATGCACCTTTTACTATTTCATCTTATCTTTCAAGTGCTCGGGAGATTATTACTAGAGCTGCTACTCATTTACAGCATATTCAGCAGCGGTACAGGACCATTGTTGATCGTCATCGGCGCCATGTTGAGTTTGCAGAGGGAGATACTGTTTTTCTCCGGTTACGCTTTGCTCGCCATCGTTTTGTCCAGGGTCTTGCTTCTACTGAGAAGCTTGCGCCACGCTATTATGGGCCTTTTCAGATTCTTGAGCGCCTCAGTCCAGTTACATATCGTCTTGACTTACTTGCTGCCACTCGGGCTTGTGATATCTTTCATGTCAGTTTATTACGTGCTGCTATTGAGGATGATGCTCCTCGAGATTCCTCATTTCCTACAGATCCAGAGCTTTTTTCATTCCTGCCAGCTGCTATTTTACAGGTGCGCTTATTGCATAGTCGTCGCCATCGGCAGGTTCAGTTTTTGGTCCAGTGGGATGGTCGTCCTATTGAGGAGGCTACTTGGGAGCCCATTGATGTTTTTTATCATACCCCTATCCTGGATGATCAGGCTCGATCACTTGCAGCTACCATTGCTTCTCGGGATGCTCCGGCTTCTCTTGATGTTCCTTTCTCAGATGGGATAACTTGATGCAGTATTTTTCTCTGGCATTGGTTCTTATCTTATTTTGCCTACATTGGGGGCAATGTTCTTTATAGCCAGGGAGAGTTACGGACTACAGGATACAGGCCTACTGGGCTACTCTGCATATATTCCGCAGGCCTCTTTACATTTACTGTTGGTTATGTATATTTCTAGTTACGCGTTTTATATTAGTCATGTACAGGCCCCAGAGCCTTTTTATATGCTTATGACCCGCACTGGGTCCTTTTTTATGACATTGACTGGCCTTGGGCCCTTATTATATGGTTATATGTGGAGTGGGGGCCCGTAGGAGGGCACACTATTTTCCCTCCACATTTTGCCTCCCTTTACTTTTGAATTCCTATTTAAGGATTCATTGGTAGGGTATTTATAGGGGCATTTGTACACTCATTTTTCAGATTATTGATTGGTATTGCTTGGGCTCTTCGTGGGAGAACCTATTGTCTTGTCTATTGCTTGTAGGGCTTTAGTCTATTGCTGTCTTTTATGCTTCATTGATTCAACACCTGAGATTTTGATCATAACTCTAATTGTCCCAAAAAAAGGAATATTGTTGCATGTAGGCTCTATATGTGTTGAAGACCATACCTTTGGTCTTAGAGTATTGACCTCCAAACCCGAAACTTTACAAAAAGAGGAATAAAGTGGGGGAGAATGAGCATCCCTGCTTCACTCTTATGGTACTAGAAGAGGTACCTTTGTTTATACAATAGCAACCAAGGACCTCCTCATATAAAGCCAATACTACAGTAATTGTATCCTTTAAGAACTTGAGTTTCCTCGATCTTTGAATGAGGAGGTGTCTCGAAAAAATATGTTCTTAGACTTGGCCTCATGAATAATGATTGCTCATAAATAAAAAATGATCAGAAATAGAATATCCCGCCTATCCTAGGACATGTAATCTTACAATTTGGCAACGAGCAGGCTTCATGTTCCCGTGTCTCAATGAGAAGTATGATGTCTTTGTCTTGCACTAATTCATTAAAAAAATATAGCCTTATCCCAAGGAAAACCATTGCAATTCCAAAATGTATCAAATTCAGCTCTATGAAGATATTGCTCCCATACACTGGCTCATCTTATTTGATAGGGGAAGCATCTTTCCCAATTGCCTTTCCATGGCACAAAGCAACACATTTGCCTTCGATCTCCATTGTTTCACCTTTGCCCATTCAATTCTTACTTCCACTTATTGAGTGAGTGTAAGGTCTTAGTCCACATAACATCTGAGAGCTCGTAATTTGCCCCTATTTTGTGGCACAAACTTAGTGTTGGAAAATTTGACCAAAAGCACTTAACAACCTCTTTTCCCAACCAAGAAGACTCTTTGATACCTTCTTTGGAAAGCCCCCTTCACTCAAACAAGAATTCGGCAATAGATTTCCCCTTTTTGGCAAAGTCTTTGAAGATCAAGTTTGAAGACTGCTTTATGATGTTTCGTTCTTCTTTCGTTAAAGAGGAGACCTCTTCAGAAAGATCATCTACCTTAGAATCTAGAATAGAACTTTTTACCTTGTCCAGCCAAGTTGACATAAATGCCTTTCCATGACAAAGAGCAACTCACTTGCCTTCTGATCTCCATTGTTTCACCTTTGCCCATTCAATTCTTACTTCTACTTGTTGAATCAGTGAAGGGCTTAGTCCACATAAACTTCAATACCTCGTAATTTGCCCCAATTTTGTAGCACAAGTTTCCTTGCCTTAGTGTTGAAAAATTTACCAAAAGCACTTACCAACCTCTTTTCCCAGCTAACAAGACTCTTTGATGCTTTCTTTGGCAAGCCCCATCCTATTAAGCAAGAATTGCACAATAGATCCCCCCTTTTGCGCAAAATCTTTGAAGATCAAGTTTGAAGACGGCTTCAGAATTTCTTGTTCTGCTTTCACTAAAGAGGAGAACTCTTCAGGAAGCTTAACTATTTTGAAATCTAGCAAAGAGCCTTCTACACCTTGTCTGCCCAGGTTGACATATCTTTCCAAAATGCCTTTCCACGAGAAAGAATGTCCCATTTGCCTTCCAATTTCCATCATTTCACCTTTGCCCATTCAGTTCTTACTTCCCATATGACATGTGTCACGTTGACTAGTCAACTCTCCTACTTTTTAGGAGGTCAGTCCAGCCACTCTGAATTAATGACCCAGTACCCTATACCCAAGCAACATGCGACTCTGAGGCTCAGAAACATCATTGACAACTTTATTTACATTTCTGTTACAAAGGTCACCACAGGCCGGTGACTTAGCCATTTCTGTATTTATAGGAAGTACATCTATAAGTAAAAACAGTAAACAATCGGGACAGGGATTAAAAGCTGTAACAACCCATCCATTGTGTGGACTCCATGTGCCGCACGCTCATTGGACCTCCTCCTGCATTCCATTGGGTGTCTACCTTGGGTCAGTGAGCTTCTCAAGAAGGCACTTGCGATTGTGGACTTCATCACATGCAAGCGCCGCACCACTGCCCTTTTCCGCACATTCAGCAGGTAAGAAGCTACTTATTTTTTTGCTCATTTACAGTTCCGTTGTGTTTTCGTGTGTGGGTCTAAGGGTTTTGTTTGCAATGCAGGCTGGATTTGAAGAAGTCGGCTTCGACCCGCTTCGCCTACCAGTTCATCATGCTCGAGCGGCTACACCTGCTGAAGAGGGATTCGCGGCACATGGCCACTTCGGCAGAGTTCACGAGCATGGACTTGTCCCAAACCCCATACCACTGTGAGGGTGGCATGTGTAACTGTCTGAATGTGGTTAGCAGGGTAAGCCATTATAAATGGCTAGCTCATGTGCCTCTCCAAACTGCAGTAAGTGCTCACCATATGAAGTAGTAGGACCCAAACTATCCGCGGAGGTCTTGATAACCCCAAGTATATCACTGTCAAGGGCACAAACACGCAGCTGATCAGTGGTGTCAAAGAACTCTGTCTGTCTCGAAGATGTCCGGGCATTAAAATCTCCTGTGAGGAGAATATGCCCCTACTTTGAGAATCTGATAATATCTGGTGAGAGGTCCTGATATGGAGATCCAATACCCTCAGCAAAAGACGAGGACTCTGGTGGAAAATAACATGCTGCAATAAAAAGATCTCTATCCAAACCAATATCCTGACCCACGATGCGAGTCCATAAGTAGCGGGCCTGCTTGTCATGTCGGATGAAGTCGATACTGGAACGGAGAGTCTCTCTGTATAGGCAGGCGGCCTCACCTGAACCTCGACCGTTGGCAGATCTAGTCTCTCGCCGAAATACTGAGTCCATATATCTAGGAAAAGAGGGAAGTCCTCGCTCCGGGCTCTCGTGTGTCTCCATGAAATGCTACTCTGTTCGTATAAAAGAAGCAATTTTAGACCCTGTGCTACAAAGGTTTGTTATGCATTTTCTCAGATTAAAATCATATCGCCATCTTTCCTATGGGCTCAGGATATTCTCATGTTGTCTAACTTAACCTGCTAATGTGTTGGTCTCTAGGTGCGAAATCGGGCCTCTTATCTTTGGCACAACTACGCAAACCGCAGGCAGGATCAAGCTCAAGACTAGAAGATTTTTGGGAGAAGTGAATGCTCACCAGAAGAGTGACAAGCTCTCAAGACCACAAGTTCCAAATGTTTTCAGGAATAATACTACATCTCTGCCTGTAATAAAATCAGCAAGGTCCCCTGCCGTAGAAGATGAGTGTATGCCAACACAATTCCACACTCCAATCCGAAGGTGGTGTGGATGGGGCCCCGGGGTGCTCCTAACCCCGGGCACCCCAAATCCCTAGCACTGGGGTCTACTAGGAGCGCTGTCAAGAAAGCGCACTCGTCCATCTCAATAAATGACTCGTCTGCCAGACTCACGGGCTGCCTGAAAGGCCTTACGCCTCTCCTCTACCTGGATATATGTGAGGTCGTCATCCATATAGATAATGGTGCCATGTAGCTTAGCTCTACGCGAAATGGACTAGTTTTGCAGCTTTCCGTCCGACGGCCCGGTGTAAGGGAATCCGTTTCAGGTGCCGTTTGTTTAACCATGCCTCAAGAAGGTAATGGCGTTCACTTAGAGATGGATCTGAACACAAGCAAATATCGGCCAAGACTATGCGGTAGTATAAATTGAAAAGTCGATTTCATCACACTCAAGATCTACGCTGCTGAAACTGGTAACCACATCCACTACCGAAGACGAACTTTCTTGTGGCACCAAATGTTCGGTGTAAGTTGACACAACTCAATTCGTAACATGTCGAATATTATTTATACTACGTGGAATAAATATTTATGGTTGTAAGGCACTTATGAAGAATAAATCCAAATTCAAAACCATCACGACAATGAATATCCATTAATTTAAGGTCAGAAAGCACTAAAACCTTATAAAGAGAATATCCAAGTTCAAAAAGTCCAAGCTTTCTTTTTGGTACCTTTTTTTCATTTTTTGAACCGGAGGGGGCAGATTTGTGCCAAATACCCCCTAATAATTAATTCCAGGGGGGGGGGGTGAAGGAAAATAATTTTAAATGATTTTTGGCCATGTGGGAGCGAGCAGGGAGGGGCATGTAATTTTTTCTTCTTTTGAAAAAAAAAAAAATTTGCTTCCAGGGTGGACGCAACTGGGTCCAGGTCCCACTACCTTATATATATATATATATATATATATATATATATATATATATATATATCATAGTACCCCGTGGTACCACTGGTATGGTACTGCCGGTACGGTACCGCCCTCAGACCCGCGGTACCATGGCGGTACCATTTTTAATATATATATATATTTTTTAATTTTTTTAATAATTTTTTTTTGCATATTAACTACCAATAAAGGACAAAAAAAAGGGGTTCTGGGTGTAAAAAAAAGGGTACAGTACACGATGCAGGGGACTGGTGCAGTGGCACATGGGCACTGCGGGTGAGCAGACCGAGGGGTCAATGGGAGACCAACACAGGGGGGTAGCATCACATGGGGGCAAGTACAGAAGCACATGGGCACTGTGGGTGAGCAGACCATGGGTCCAATGGGAGACCAACACAGGGGGGGAGCATCACATGGGGGCAGGTACAGAGGCACATGGGACAAATCCGGACAGGTACACCGTCACATGGGCACTGTGGGGGAGCAGACCATGGACCCAATCGGAGTGCAGCATGTGGTACAGGTACATGGAGCAGGTACATTGGCACATCACAATTAATGGGGACAGGTACAAGGGCACATGGAGGGATCATCAATAACTGCACATGGGGGAACAAGCTGTGGGGTTAAATAGGCACTCGCGAGGCTGTGAGAGCTAGTGAGAGGCTGTGAGAGAGAGGCTGTGAGAGGCATTGTGAGAGTTATTGTGAGAGGCATTGTGAGAGCCAGTGAGAGAAACAAGGCGTTGTGAGATGGCAGAGCGCATACCACCAAGCCTGAGGGCGAAGCCAGGAGGAAGCTCGAGGAAGATGTCCGAAGGCACAACGAAAGGCATCGGAAGCAAGAGGCAGACATTGCAGAGATGCTGCGACAAACTCGGGAGAGACACCCAGAGCTGCAGATCCCCGCCCCCGCTGTGGCCCCTGCTCCCGCTGTCGAGCTGGATTTGGATGAGCAGATTGGAATGAACTTCACACGACAGCAGCTCATCATGGTCAGGGAAAGGGCGGCCAGACGTCGGGCTAGCCAGGAGGCAGCTCGGGGTAACCGGGAGGGGCAGAGCGAGAGCGACATAACAATGCTCCTGACGAGGGCGAGGAGTCAGTGGAGGATCCATAGGAATGTTTAGCATAGATGGGGTCTAGCCGTATGTGGCTGACTGTTGTTATGTAATGTTCATCAGTAGATGAGGCAGCATTTAGTGTCTAGCATAGTGTAAAGAACAGCCCCAACCATATGTGGCGGGAATACGTATTGTTATTTTGATACATCTAATGAATTAATGTACGGTGTGTTTTTTGTGCAATGCATGCCTTGTGTATTGCAATCTGATGTATGTGTTTATGAAATGCTATCAGGGGGGTCGCATTTCTGTGTTCTGCATATGCTCTCGATCTCTGTAGTGAAAACTAATTGAAAACAAGCACACACCATTTGAAGTAAAACTGCAAGTAGAACATCACAATTACAAGTTGACAAAAACAGATTGTGCAGTGAATAGAATACCTCCAACACTGAATATAATATGTAAAATGATCTGAATACAGTGTTCGACCATCTGGTCGCCAAACATGGAACATGATGTGAAACTGCTAAAAATAAAACAACAGAGCCACAATCAATGCTCTGGCTTTGACTCAGACGAACACTCTGGAGACAACTCAGGGCCCCGAGTTGACTCTCGCAGCTGATATCTGTGCCTGCTTGGAGCTGGCATGGGCTGTGTATCAAAAGAGGAGGACTCGTCACAAGCATCATCCCAATCTGCCTTTGCATCAGCCCCCAAGCAAGCCAAACTAGCAACACCTGCTCTAGCTCGTTGTAATGCTGCACCTCTAGCTGTACCTGGAGCCCTGCGTGGTCGTCCCCTCCTCCCCGGCAGTTTCTGTGCCTTGCCTTTCTTGTTCAGTGCACCCTTGGGCCTTCCTGGTCTCTTGCGAACAAGAGGAGCTGTCAATGCCTCGTCACCCCCATGCAAATCACATGGCTGGCTAGGCTGGGCCCAAGCTGAGGCCGGTTGGGATAGGGAAGGAAAAGACCGAACTCCCTGTGCAGCTGAGCGAGGATGATGAGCTCCTGGAGTGTGTGCCCGTGGGGCTGCTGCTGGTGGAGGGACTGGCTGTGAAGGAGGCAAGTACAGCGGCGATATGTACTGAAAGGGGCGCTGCGGTGGCCGGTACTGGTACATCCTGGGTGCTGCCAAAGGGGGAGCCAGTGGAGTGGGTGCTGCCAAAGGAGGAGGATGTGGAGTGGGTGCTGCCACTGGAGGAGCAGCTGGAGGAGCCACTGTAGATGTGGGCGCTACGAGAGAAAACCTGGGCACAGATGGTGGCCTGCCATGGAGACCTGGTGCTGCAGAAGTGGACGACGATGGAGGGGCTGCAGGCCTGAATGGCATCGGTGGCACTGGAGGAGCTGTGCAGTGCACATATACCCTCTGAGGAGCTGGAGGAACTGTGGGCACCTCGTGCGGCTGCTCTGGCTGTGACTCTGTGTATGGCATGCTGGCAAGAGATGAAGGGGGTGCCCTGACACTCGGCATCTGCTGGGCCTCTGAATCAAATGTGGCAATCAGGTCGTCCAGCTGGGCATCTGAATACGAATGCTCTGGGCTCTGGGCCTCATCCTGTGCACCATCCACTGAATCATCCTGTGCACCAACCTCTGAATCATCCTGTGCCTCATCATGTGCACCCTGTAGACCCTGCATGGCCTCCCAATCTGTGCAATCAAAGTCATCTGGTGCCTCCTCTGGTGTGCTGTCGTAGTAACGGCCATGATTTTTAGCTGCACGCATCCAAACATCTGCGGGACCGACATCTAAACCACTCTGCCCTCTATCAAGAGCCTCCTCCATCATGTCGACATAGGTAGGTATGCCACTGGCTCCCCCTGTGTGCCCTGCCTGTCTGCCGGTATAACCTGTGCCATGTGTCCCACCTCTGCCACGTGATACACCTGTGACCCCTGCCCGTGGCATGTGCCCTGCACCTGTATAATCTGCCTCATCCCTCTCTGGTTTGGCAAACACAACCTGAATGGGCTCATCCTCGTCATGCTCATCCTCTGACACTGGCTCATCTGCCTCATACAATGGAGGCTCTCTGTGCTCAAGCCCAAGCTCTCTCTCTCTCTCATCTCGGCAAGCTCCCTCTCTCTCTCTGCCATCAACTGTGTGCCCAGGTCATCTGCAGGCATGGGATGTGTGTTGTCCGTAGGCAAGTCGACCTGGCGCTCCAAATCTGATGTCTTCGTCTGCAAGACCAAAATTGAGCATGTCAGGAAAACAACTTGATCAAAGATTGAAACCTACATTTTAGTGAGACATCAACCAACATGCAATGGGAGAATAGCCTTTCACCTGCAATGCGCTCGTAATGGTCGGCAGTCTCTTGGCGAGACGTGCGTTGGTGCTACAGAACACCAACCGCTCCAAATGACTCACTGACAGCCTGTTCCTTCTCCTCGTGTGAATGAGTGCCCATGTGCTCCAATTACGCTCACACATGGAGGCAGCGCAGTCCTGTGGTACGTGCAATGAAATGGTTCAGCACACGTGCACGGGTGGAACGTCAACGAAACACAGCAAGGGAGGATGAGATGAGATGTCCAGTAGTCACTGCCTGTCGGGGACGGTCATGCTGCCACAAGGGGCAACATTCAAGGTGGCACCATTTTTGGTGCATGCACCGAGCAGATGGCCTTTAAGGCGAGTGAGGGATGCAGCAAACTCGACGAGACAGTATCGGCAGCGCACAATCTTCTGACCGGTCTTGTTGGCAACCCGCTTGACAATGTCTACCTCGTCCCACAGACCGGAAAGCTCGGATTGCACCATTGCAGATGAAATGAGGGATGGATTGCTGGAAAAAAAATAGCAGGGTTCACTGTTGGAGAGATGCTGAAAACGGGCGAAGGCAGGGCGAAGCAAGTCAGATGCAAGGCAAGGCGTTGTGTGGGCGAAGGGCGACGCAAGGAATCAGAAGGCAGGTAGGCAAAAACAACAGCGATGGCAGGGCGGAGGAGGGCGCAAAAAAGTTTGAGCTGAAATGCGAGGGGGGCAGGTAGGTTTAGGTAAAAAAAAATATTAAATATTAAATAATGTATTATATTGTGGTACCGCGGTACCAACATGGTACCGCGGTACCAGTACGGTCCCACGGTACTGGGATCCGCGGTACCTGGTACCGCATGACCTATGATATATATATACTGGGATCCGCGGTACCTGGTACCGCAAGACCTATGATATATATATATATATCATAGGTCTTGCGGTACCAGGTACCGCGGATCCCAGTACCGCGGGACCGTACTGGTACCGCGGTACCACAATATAAATATTATTTAATATTTGATATTTTTTAATTTTTTTTTTTTTACCTGAACACCTACCCGCCCCACTCGCATTTCCTCTGAAATTTTTTTGCGCCCTCCGCCCTGCAATCGCTGTTGTTTCCGCCTGCCTGCCTTCGATTCCTTGCGTCGCCCTTCGCCCACGCAATGCCCTGCCTTGCATCTGACTTGCTTCGCCCTGCCTTCGCCCATTTTTAGCGTCTCTCCAACAGTGAACCCTGTTGTTTTTTTTCCAGCAACCCATCCTTCCAGTTTTAGCTTCATCTGCATTTTTTCCCTAGTTTTCTCCATCGCAATGGTGCAATCCGACCTTTCCGGTCTGTGGGACGAGGTGGACATTGTCAGGCGGGTTGCCGACAAGACCAACACGACCGGTCAGAAGATCGTGCGTTGCCGATACTCTAGTCGAATTTGTTGCGTCCCTCACTCGCCTTAAAGGCCATCTGCTCGGTGCACGCGCCAAAAATGGTGCCACCTTAAATGCTGCCCCTTGTGGCAGCATGTGTCCCCGACAGGCAGCGACTACTGGACACCTACGGGTCGCGGCTCGTGGTGGGGGAGAACACCATTTCGGAGGGTGTTCTCTGATTTCGCACCGCTCCTTATGTGGCTGACCCAGAGTTGCTGCCTGCTTGGCTGGCACGCACGGGGAGAGGGAGTCCATCCTCGTCCCGTCCCATTGACCCTCATCCCCCTCAGACAGTTCTGCCACACGCACCCCCATCTGCACCCATTCCGGTGGATCCCGTCCCATCACGTCCGCCAGTTGCCACTGCGGTTCCACCACCACGTCCTGTTGCTCGCACTGTCCATAGGCCCCCAGGATGTCGTTACGGTGGTGACGGACAATGCCACCAATTGTGTTCAGATGGGTGTCCTGCTAGAGGCCGAGTTCCCTCACATCGTCCATACCCCCTGTGTGGCGCACGACATAGACCTTCTCATGGGGGACATAGGTGCACTGCCCTGGGTTAGAGCCATCGTCCGAAAGGCCCTCTTCCTGGTGAGTGACTTTTGTCACCAGGAAGAGGCGTGTTCTTGCCATGTTCCGGGTGTTCAGCCATTTGGACCTCCGTAAGCCAGCCCCCACACGCTTTGCATTCGACCTGGTGGTCATCGACCGTCTGATCAGGTGCAGGGCACAGCTTCTACAGATGGTTGCCAATGATCTTTGGCGTGCTAGTACGTTTCAGCACACGGAGGATGGGGAGCACTTTTCTTCCACGGTGAGGGGAGACCAGTTTTGGAGGGATGCACAGACATTGTCAGGACTGCTTCGACCACTCTACATTGTGCTCCGCATGGCTGACAACAAGGGGTCCACACTTGGACTGGTGTATGAGCTCATGGACCGGATCGGACAGTTCCTACAGCTGCCCATCTTGCAGCCAGAGAGGTAAGCGGTTAGTGTTGTAATTGTTCTTTATCTTTTCAGTGTTTGCTAGTTTGTCTTTCTGTCGATGTTACGTTTTTCCCAAAATTTGCTTCGATTTTGTGCAGGATGACGGAGCTGAGGTTCATCTGGGAGACGCGGTGGAACTACTTTCACAGGAGTATCCACAGCGTTGCACACATCTTGCAGCCCCTCTTCCTTTCTCCGACACAAATATCAGATAGGGAGCTCGAGGCGGATTGGCTTGAGTACATCTACAGGGTGGGTCCACACATTGGCTTGGATCCTATCAAACTCATGGAGGAGCTAGCTGCATTTCGTTTCGAGATGGGCACGTTCGGTCACCCGGCTGCTCAGGATCCAAAGAGGAGGCAGCTCCCCATTACCTGGTGGACCATGTTCGGTAGCACCTATCCCTCCATACAGCGTCTTGCACTGCGGGTCCTTTCACAGGTATGCATCTCATCTCATCCTCCCTTGTTGTGTTTCGTTGACGTTCCACCCGTGGACGTGTGCTGAACCATTTCATTGCACGTACCATAGGATTTCGCTGCCACCGTGTGTGAGCGTAATTGGAGCACATGGGCCCTCATTCACACGAGGAGAAGAAACAGGCTGTCAATGAGTCAGTTGGAGCGGTTGGTGTTCTGTAGTACCAACGCACGCCTCGCCAGGAGACTGCCGACCATTACGAGCGCATTGCAGGTGATGGGCCCTTCTCCTATAGCATGTTGATTGACGTCTCACTAAAATGTAGGTTTCATTTTTTTATCAAGTTGTTGTCTTGACACGCTCAATTTTAACCTTGCAGACGAAGATATCTGATTTGGAGCGCCAGGTTGACTTGCCTGCGGACAGCGTCCATCCCATGCCTGCAGATGACTTGGGCACACAGTTGATGGCAGAGAGAGAGAGAGGGAGCTTGCTGAGATGAGAGAGAGAGAGCTTGGGCTTGAGCACAGAGAGCCCCCATTGTATGAGGCAGATGAGCCAATGTCAGAGGATGAGCATGATAAGGATGAGCCCATTCGGGTTGTGTTTGCCAGATCAGAGAGGGATGAGGCAGATGATACAGGTGCAGGGCACGCGCCACGGGCAGGGGTCACAAGTGCATCACGTGGCAGAGGTGGGGCACATGGCATAGGTTATACCGGGAGACAGGCAGGGCACACAGGTGGGGCCAGTGGCATACCTACCTATGTCGACATGATGGAGGAGGCCCTTGATAGAGGGCAGAGTGATTTAGATGCTGGTCCCGCAGCTGCTTGGATGCGTGCAGTACAGAGTCATGGCCGTTACTACGACAGCACACCAGAGGAGGCACCAAATGACTTTGATTGCACAGATTGGGAGGCCATGCAGGGTCTACAGGGTGCACATGATGAGGCACGGGTTGATTCAAGGGATGGTGCACATGATGATTCAGGGGATGGTGCACAGGATGAGGCCCAGAGCCCAGATCATTTGTATTCAGATGCCCAGTTGGACGACTTGATTGCCACATTGGATTTAGAGGCTCAACAGATGCCGAGTGTCAGGGCACCCCCTTCATCTCTTGCCAGCATGCCATACATAGAGTCCCAGCCAGAGCAGCCGCATGAGGTGTCTACAGTTCCTCCAGCACCTCAGAGGGTATATGTGCGCCGCACAGCTCCTCTAGTGCCACCGATGCCATTCAGGCCTGCAGTCCCTTCATCGCCGTCCACTTCTGTAGCACCAGGTCTCCATGGCAGGCCACCATCTGTGCCCAGGTTTTCTCTTGCAACGCCCACATCCACAGTGGCTCCTCCAGCTGCTCCTCCAGTGGCAGCACCCACTCCACATCCGCCTCCTTTGGCAGCACCTATGTCACATCCTCCTTTGGCAGCACCCAGGATGTACCAGTACCGGCCACCACAGCGCCCCTTTCAGTACATATCGCCACTGTACTCGCCTCCTGCACAGCCAGTTCCTCCACCTGCAGCCGCCCCACGGGCACACACTCCACGAGGTCATCCTCCTCGCTCAGGTGCACAGGGAGTTCCCTCTTTTGCTTCCCTATCCCAGCCGGCCTCAGCTTGGGCCCAACCTAGCCAGCCAGGTGATTTGCATGGGGGTGATGAGGCATTGATAGCTCCTCTTGTCCGCAAGAGACCAGGAAGGCCCAAGGGTGCACCAAACAAGAAAGGCAAGGCACAGAAACTGCCAGGAAAGAGAGGACGACCACGCAGGGCTCCAGGTACAGCTAGAGGTGCAGGATTACAGCCAGCTGGAGGTGTTGTTGTTGGTTTGGCTTGCTTGGGGGCTGATGCGGAGGCAGATTGGGATGATGCTAGTGACGAGTCCTCCTCCTCGGACACACAGCCCATGCCAGTTCCAGACAGGCAGAGATATCGGCTACGAGAGTCAGCTCGGGGCCCTGAGTTGTCTCCGGAGCATTCGTCTGAGTCAGAGCCAGAGCATTGATTGTGGCTCTGTTATTTTAGTTTCAGTAGTTTGTCTCTAGCAGACGGTCTACCATTGTACTCAGATCATTTTTCACATTATATACAGTATTTGGCGTACTTTTTTTGCTGCACATTGTGCGTATGTCGCTCTGTACATGTGTTGCTGTATTTTCAATTTTATGTCAAATTCTATGTGCGTGTGTGAATCTTATTTTCAACTAATTTCGATTGAAGTGAATGATAGCTTCACATAAATGCACCTACATAATGAGCACAGCAATTACCCCTACACCCCAAACGGCATTTCATAAACACATGTATTACATTTGCATTTAAAAAAGAAAAAGAGATTGCATTTCACATGACCAGGCTCGCGTTGCACAAAAAACAACTATATATTCATTCAGCCGTTGTATCAAGATAACATTACATATCCCGTCTTTTTTTTAAGCAGCTATCTAGTTATTTGTCGCATCCTAAACTGCCGAAAATTACATAGCAACAGTCCGCCACATACGGCTGGACCTTATCTATTCTAAACATGCCTACTGATCCTCCACCGACTCCTTGCCCTCGTCAGGTGCATTGTTCTATCGCTCTCACTCTGCCTCCTGGTTAGCCCGACGTCTGGCCGCCCTTTCCCTGACCATGATGAGCTGCCGTCGTGTGAAGTTCATTCCGATCTGCTCATCCAAATCCAGCTCGACAGCAGGGGCAGGGGCCAGAACGGGGGCGGGGATCTGTAGCTCTGGGTGTCTCTCCCGAGTCTGTCGCAGCATCTCTGCAATGTCTGCCTCTTGCTTCCGATGTCTTTCGTTGTGCCTTCGGATATCTTCCTCGAGCTTCCTCCTGGCTTTGCCCTCGGGCTTCGGTGGTATGCGCTCTGCCATCTCGATCGACCTTCTCCTCTCAACACCCTGGTCCTTGAACACCCTCTCACAGCACCCTGGCTCTCAAACAGCCTCTCAAATATTAAAAATGGTACCGCCCTGGTACTGCGGATCCCAGGGTGGTACCATACCGGCGGTACCGTTGTTAGGGTACCGGCGGTACCATAACAACGGTACCAGGGGACACTATATCTATGTATATCTATGTATATCTATGTATATATATATATATATATATATATATCATAGGTCCCGCAGATCTCGGTACCGCGGGACCATACTGGTACCGCGGTACCATAATATATTAATATAATTAATATTTAATATTTTTTCAAACTTTTTTAAACCTAATTTACCTGCCCACCTCGGTTCTTCTCTCCCAGTTTTTTTCCAGCCATCGTTGCCCTGCCTTCGCTACTGGTTTTGCTGCCCTGCCTTCCCTGCCTTGCGTCTGATTTGCATCGCCTTCGCCCATAGACCGCCTTGCCTTGCATCTAATTTGCAAGAACCTGCCTTCGCCCATTTTCAGCGTCTCTCACATAATGTACCCTGCTGTTTTTTTTCCAGCATTCCATCCTTGCAGCTTTAGCTTCATCTGCATTTTGCCCTAGTTTTCTCTATCGCAATGGTGCAATCCGACCTTTCCGGTCTGTGGGGCGAGGTAGACATTGTCAGGCGGGTTGCCGACAAGTCCAACAAGACCGGACAGAAGATCGTGCGCTGCCGATACTGTCTCGTCGAATTTGCAGCATCCCTCACTCGCCTTAAAGGCCATCTACTCGGTGCACACGCCAAAAATGGTGGCACCTTGAATGCTGCCCCTTGTGGCAGCATGACCGTCCCCAACAGGCAACGACTACTGGACACCTACGGGCCACGACTCGTGTCGGGGGAGAACACCATTTCGGAGGGCATTCTCCGATTTTGCACTGCTCCTTATGTGGCTGACCCAGAGTTGCTGCCTGCTTTGTTGGCACGCACGAGGAGAGGGAGTGCATCCTCGTCCAGCCCCTTTGCCCCTCACCCCCCTCAGACAGTTCCGCCTCACGCAACCCCATCTGCTCAGATTCCGGTGGATCCCGTCCCGTCGCGTCCGCCAGTTGCCACTGCGGTTTCACCTCCACGTCCTGTTGCTCGCACGCCCCCGGTTTACGACTTTCTCATGGACTCTCCGCCACCCGAGTAGGCCCAGGATGCTACTGACGAGGCCTTCGAGGATGTGGATGAGATCCCTTCTTCCTTCCCTGCCCATCCTGATGACCTTCTCAGGCAGCAGTTTTTGTACCCCATGCCAGATGTTGCCCCTCCACCAGTGCACCCCACCTATGCTGCTGCACCCATCCCTGCCAGTGCATCCCACTCTCCCCATTCCACGTCTACAGCCGATGCATCTACTAGTGCCCAGCCCGTCGTGTCATCGTCCATTCCCGTCACGGTTGGTGCACCGTGCTGGAGGTCCACCACCCGTCGCCCACCAGGTAGAGCCCTTGTGCAGCAGACCATTCGCGGCGCGCATCAGCCATACATGGACAGAGAGGCCACACAGGCCATGGCCAGTTTGATTTACGAGCAGAACCTACCTTTTGCCATCACCGATTCTGAGCCCTTTAGAAAGGCATTCCGCCTTGCACAGTCTGTCAGCCCTGGCTGGAGAGTCCCTGGTTCGGAGGTTGTCCGCACACACATGCTGAGAGATAGGGTTGAGTCCTTGTCTAGAGAGATGGAGCCTCTATGCCGCCACTGGGCCACATATGGATGTAGCATCATGTCCGATGGCTGGACTGATGTCAGGAGGAGGCCGATCCTCAACATCTTGGTCTCTAGCTGCATGGGTACACAGTTTTTGAGAGCCGTGGATTGCAGTAGGGGGGGGAGAGTCACATCTACATATTTCATGTACGATGTCATTAGGTCTTCCATATTGTCCATAGGCCCCTAGCATGTCGTTACGGTGGTGACAGACAATGCCACCAACTGTGTTCAGATGGGTGTCCTACTAGAGGCCAAGTTCCCTCACATCGTCCATACCCCCTGTGCGGCGCACGACATAGACCTTCTCATGGGGGACATAGGTGCACTTCCCTGGGTTAGAGCCATCGTCCGTGAGGTCCTCTTCCTAGTGACTTTTGTCACCAGAAAGAGGCGTGTTCTTGCCATGTTCCGGGTGTTCAGCCATCTGGACCTCCGTAAGCCAGCCCCCACACGCTTTGCATTTGACTTGGTGGTCATTGACCGTCTGATCAGGTGTAGGGCGCAGCTTCTACAGATGGTTGCCAGTGATCTTTGGCGTGCCTGTACGTTTCAGCACACTGAGGATGAGGAGCACTTTTCTTCCACGGTGAGGGGAGACCAGTTCTGGAGGGATGCACAGACATTGTCAGGACTGCTTCGACCACTCTACATTGTGCTCCGCATGGCTGACAGCGAGGGGTTGACACTTGGACTTGTATATGAGCTCATGGACCGGATTGGACAGTTCCTGCAGCTGCCCATCTTGCAGCCAGAGAGGTAAGCAGTATAGTAATGTAATTGGCCTTTATCTTTTTAGTGATTGCTAGTTTGTTTTTCTGTCAGTGTTAAGTTTTTTCGTAATGCCCTAAACCACATGCCTCTCACCTGCAGGATGACAGAGCTGAAGTTCATATGGGAGACGCAGTTGAACTACTTCCACAGGAGTATCCACAGCATTGCACACATGCTGCATCCCCTCTTCCTCTCTCCGACACAGATCACAGACAAGGAGCTCGAGGCTGATTTTTGGCCACCCGGCTGCTCAGGATCCAGAGAGGAGGCAACTTCCCATTACCTGGTGGACCATGTTCGGTAGCACCTATCCATCCATACAGCGTCTTGCACTGCGTGTCCTTTCTTAGGTATTGTAATAGATCCTAACACCACAGTAGGGCAAACACTAACTGATCCACCCAACCTTGCCTACTCCCTGATATAGAGTAAGCCCCTCCTAGCCCAGTGTGAGGACTGGTAGCATGCTACTGCCAAGTGTCGACCACGTGGCACTGACGTGGCCGACTGCACGTCGGGACCCAACTGGGGGCCCTATCCTGCTGACAGGGTCCCTAGGCTGTGTTAAGCCCGCCATGGCTATGGACCGTGCTAAGGCACACTACTCACACTGTCTTGCCCTGTTGGTCATGTACGCTGGACACGACCCTGACTGTGGTATCTGACCTATCTGTGTTCTCTAGGGTTCGGCACTGGTTACGAGCTCGTAACACTCCCTCCCCCTTAAGAACCGTCTTGGTCCTCTAAGACAAAGTCTGGAAAAATCTTGCGAAGGACGCTGCCTCTTTTCCAAGTGGCATTCTCAACAGGCTGATCATTCCACTTAACCAGATATTCTCGGTATAGAGTATGACGAGTCTGCGTCTCTCTACTATCAAGAATCTCCTCTGGTTCATGTGGAGGTTGTTGAGGATCCAATGGGAGAACTAGAACACTGTCCCCTACCAGATTGTCTGACCTGGCTAAGGCTTTTCGTAACTGACTTACATGAAAGACTGGAAAAACCTTACTGCAGTGTGGGAGTTCTAGTTCATAGGTGACCTCGCCTAGTCTCCTACTGATGGTAAAGGGACCACAATACCTTGGAGACAACTTAGCACACACTCCTGATTTGAGGGTTTTAGAGTCAACTGGGACTCTCAAGTAGACTTTCTCACCAGTGGAGAACTGCACATCCCGTCTGTGTGGATCTGCATAATGCCTGGCTCGATCCTGGGACTGCCTAATGCTACGCTTAGCATGTTCTATCATCTGGTTTAGGTCTTCTAAAAAGTTTCTGGCTGCTTCAACTTTTTCTTGTTTAAACCCTACAGCTGTGGGTGAGCGTGGCTGAAAACCGTACATCAGCATAAATGGGCTGTATCCCGTAGCTGAATGTTTGGTACTGTTGTAAGCAAACTCTAATATCGAGAGATATTCCTCCCAATTAGTCTGCTTCTTGCTGACGTATGCACAAAGCATATCCTCCAGCACTTGATTTACCCTTTCTGTTTGACCGTCCGTCTGTGGATGGTCGGTGGTACTCATATTAAGTTTAGTATGGAGATGATGGAATACTGCCCTCCAAAAATTTCCAGTAAACTTACTGTCCCGGTCGTTGACTATGCCAGGAAGGTAGACCGTACAATTTAAATAGCCCGTCTACAAACAACCTCGCTAACTCTGGAGCTCTAACGGTTGTTTTGGTCGGAATAAAATGAGCCATTTTGGTCAGACGGTCAACTGTGACCCATATAGCGTCATTACCCTTTTGGGTTTTAGGCAGGCCTACTATAAAATCCATGGAGATACTCTCCCATTTACCAGCTGGTATTTCTAAGGGATGCAACAACCCTCCTGCCTTTAAACGCTCTGCTTTATTTACTTGACATTTTTGGCAACTGGTTACATACTGGTGGACGTCCTTTTTCATACTGGGCCAGAAAAATTGCCTACGAAGAAGCTCATAGGTCTTCTGTATGCCTGGGTGTCCCGCGCTAGGATTGTCATGACATTCATATAGGACCTGTTGCCTATAATCCTCTGAATTGGGGACACATACTCTATCTCTATAGAGCAAGTACTCATCCTGAATGGAATACTGTTTCCATTTGAATCCTTGAGTCAACTGACCCTCAACTACTGGGGTTTGCTTGGGTAATACAGGCTCATTATCCTCAACGTCATCTGACGACGTATACTCGGACTCATCATCATCCTCAACGGAAGCTGCCGTATTCTTGGATGAACTGGCACCAGCCCCGGGAACTGGTTCTGGAGTCTGTAACTGTCTGTTTTGGACTGAGTTCCAGATAATAGAGAAGAATGCATCATGCTGGCATTTCCCTCTCAAGGACTCGAGTAACTCATTACGAATCTGAGTAAAATTGAATTTTCCACGCCTATATCTGATAGACATGTCAAACTCTTGCATCAACTCTGCCCAACGAGCTTTCCGACCTCTAAGCTCAGGTTGATTGCAAAGGTATCTGAGACTCTCATGGTCTGTCAGGACCTCAAAGTTGGCACCAAACAAATAATGCCTCCAAGTCTTAAGGGCATGGACTATAGAAAAGAGTTCCTTTTCATAGGCACTGTACCTAGTCTGAGCTGGCTCGAGTTTTTTACTCTCGAACGCAACTAGTCGTCCACCCTGAGTTAGCACAGCACCTACTGCAAAGTCGCTAGCATCTGTTTCGACCACAAATGGCTGATTGGGGTCGACGACTTTTAAAACTGGTGCTGTAGCTAAGGCTGTTTTGAGAGCATCAAAGCTCTCCTGTTGTGCGGACTCCCAAATGAACTCCTTTCCCTTCCCCTTAAGAAGATTTGTCATAGGAACTGCTATCTGAGCATATTCCTTGACAAATCGTCTGTAATATCCCGCCAAACCAAGCAAGATCTGAAGTTCTAAAATATTTTGAGGTCTCAGCCAACTGAGTATGGCTTTAACCTTATTTGGGTCCATCTTAATCCCATCTGAAGAGATAATGTGACCCAAATATGCTACTTCTTCAACGAAGAATTCACACTTGGATTGTTTAGCATAAAGCTTATGCTTTCTGAGCAGTCGAAACACCTTTCTGAGGTGTTTTAGATGCTCCTTCCTCGTTTATAGCAAAACGAGGATGTCATCTAAAAATACGACTACAAACTTACCCAAGTATGGTCTGAGGACACTGTTCATCAAGGTCATAAAGGTAGCTGGAGCATTTGTGAGCCCAAATGGCATCACCTTAAACTCATAATGACTGTGACGAGTCCTAAAAGCTGTTTTCGAGACATCTTCCGATTTTATACGGACTTGATGATATCCCGATCTGAGGTCTATTTTGCTAAAAAACTTAGCCCCGTCGAGTTGATCAAACAACTCGTCTGCCCGAGGCATAGGGTATTTATTCTTGATTGTGACTTTATTGAGGGCTCTGTAATCTACGCAAAGACGCATAGACCCCTCTTTCTTTTTCACCAATAGGACTGGTGAGGCCCATGGTGAACTACTGGTCTGAATTTGGCCTTTCCCAAGATAGTCTGTTAACTGCCTAGTTATTTCTTCATCCTCTGTTCGGCTAACCCGATACGGAGGTTTAGAAACAGGTGCTGTACCTGGTACTAGGTTTATTACATGATCTACCTCTCTGCTAGGTGGTAAACCATGTGGCAAATCTTCAGGAAAAACATCATTAAATCTAGACAATAAAGTTTCTAATTTACTGATTTTCTGCTGAATAGAATTGGAAATAGAAACTTCAGGAATAAACTGAAAGTCACATAAGAATACCTGATGGTCTTCGTCTCCGATTAGCTGACAGAGTTCTGAACTGCAGACCATAGGGCTGTTGGGAACATCATGCTCCCCATGCAACTGGATCTCTCGGCCTTTATGCTGAAAGCTGAGGGTGTTCTCCTGATAGTTTCTGTGGAGGGAAGGTCCTAAATTGTAGAGCCAATCTCTCCCGAGAACAATGTCTGTTCGATCCAGGTGCATTATCTGAAAGTTTATTTCATCTTGGTACCCCTGAATACCAAAATTTAACTTACTTACCATAGTTTCCCATATTTTTTTATCTTCACCCTTAGCTAATGAAACTATGTACCTATGCTGACTAGGTACTTCTGGTAGTTTAAGCTTTTTAACCAGGGTGTGGTTGATGAAATTATGGGTTGCCCCATCATCAACCATGACTCTTACTGACTGGTTACCAACTTTCCCATGCATACGTACTAGGTCATGCGGCCCAAAGCTGAAGGGTCTCGCTAGCATTGCAGAGGTCAGCTGGCAACAGTGTTCATGATCTTCATGATACACTTTGATCTCGGAAGCTGCCGAGTCACTGGGGAAACATACAGTCTGAACAAGATGAACTTGTTTTTTATCTTTCTTATCTTTTTTAGTGAAAGGCCCCTTGGGACACTGTCTGACTGTGTGTCCCTTGCCCATACACACAAAGCACAAACGTTCTTGTTTGGCTTTCTCAAAATCATCTGGTTTTAAGGGCTGTATGAGTGAAGGGCGTTTCTGAGGAGCTTCACTTTTAAATTTGTCTTCTTTCTTTCTTTTTAAAAATTTCTTTTTAAATTGAAAGTCTTTCTGAGAAGGCTGCTCAGAAAGTGGCTGTTGTCTCGCCCTCTTCCTACCCACTGAATCATCATAGATTTGAGCATATCTGAGAGCTTGCTCAAGGGTAGTAGGCGAGTTTCTCTGGACCTCTACTTTATATTCATCTTTGAGGCCACGGACAAATCCCCTGATTTTCTGATAGTCATCCATATTTTTAATCTTTGAAATTGCTTCTCGATACTGCGAGATATATTAAATGAGGGATTTATCCATTACTGTTCTTTCCTAGGCTTCCCAGGCTCTATCCAGTTCATTTTCTGGTAGAAATTCTCTTAGGAAAGCTTCTTCAAAAGCTTTCCATGACCGGGGAGTCTGCCCAGTCTCCTGGAGATTTAACCACCACTTATAGGCCATAGGCCCTAAGGAAAGACTGGCCTCAATTGCTTGCAAATGGTCAGGGGTCTGTTTAAGAGCATGAATGTTCTTCCATTTGCTGAGGAAGGTTTGTAGAATATCTGCATTTCTATCCTTCTCTTCCCCATTAAAAGTAGGAGGCTTTAAATCTTTAAAAACACTGGGGTGAGACCGTAAAGTCTCACCCGAAATTGATGGAAGTGGAGAAGGGGATAACTGAGAAGTGGAGGGAAGGCTTCCTTTCGCGGAGCTCAAAATCAAGTTTTTGAGTTCAGCGAACGAGTCGTCCACACTGGACTTGAAATTGGCTAATGCCAACTTCAGATCATCCACTTCTGTTACCAATTGGAGGAACTGCTCCTTGGTAACTAGTTCGTCGAGTTCTTCGGCGAACTGTTCCTGTTCTTCTACTTCCATGGGTTCCTTCCCTTTTCTGTAAGCCAAGGCTTCTGTTTCAAGTTCGTCGAAGCCTCTCTCCTGGGGTTGATCAGGTCCCTGAGGAGTGGTCATCTTCGAAACTGAAAGAGAGCTACCTTAACGTCTGAAGGAAAAAAGTCTAAAAGACTGATTTACAACTGTACAAGGGAAAGGAAAGATGACTTAGCTGTTTCTGAGGACTGTACTTCCAAAGAAAGAATGAAGAGGAACCCTTTCAGCTCTTTTCCCCAAGCTTTCAGACCTGCTGTCCCGAAAAATGCCAGTTTGAAGCTTCAAAACGGTGCCAAATTTCCCGGTTCTCTGAGGATAGTAGCTCGCTGGTCTAATTGCAACCCAACTGGCTCATTTAAGACCCAAAAAGTATTTCAATTTCTGATTTTGGTGTCTCCCTACCCTCGCTGGCTGGACAGCCACCTGTCTGGCCCAATTTTCTAAAATTTAAGGCCCAAAACTTGCTTGAAATTCTGATCTGACTTCAAGTAGTAGGTCGCTGGTCTGTGGCAATCTAGTTTGATGTTCAAACTACTGAAAAATTCTCAAAAACAGTGATGAAAAACCAATTTTTCACCTCCCTGTCCAGCGCTGGCCCTGCTAAGAGAATTTGCTTGAAAACCCCTCAAACTTCCTTGGATTTCTCTGAAATTTCAGAGGTAGATGTCTGATCCCACAGCGATGGACCTGCTCGCTGGTTTCTACTCTAAATCCTTTCTAAAATCTCCTATCAGATGTCTGAAATCTGATATAGATTGCTGCCTTTCCAGCGATTTACCTACAGAAGGAATTCTACTTCCTTCAACTGTAAATTCTCAGTGAATTTCAAGGGTTTGAAGGCTGCACCTACAACGATTCTCCTCCTCTAATCTTTTCTGAGAACCTGAGAAACACTTCCTATCTTCTGATAGCTTTCTCTACTGCTGCTCCTGAACTCCCTCGGATGGAGATGGCTCTGATACCAGTGTAATAGATCCTAACACCACAGTAGGGCAAACACTAACTGATCCACCCAACCTTGCCTACTCCCTGATATAGAGTAAGCCCCTCCTAGCCCAGTGTGAGGACTGGTAGCATGCTACTGCCAAGTGTCGACCACGTGGCACTGACGTGGCCGACTGCACGTCAGGACCCAACTGGGGGCCCTATCCTGCTGACAGGGTCCCTAGGCTGTGTTAAGCCCGCCATGGCTATGGACCGTGCTGGGGCACACTACTCGCACTGTCTTGCCCTGTTGGTCATGTACGCTGGACACGACCCTGACTGTGGTATCTGACCTATTTGTGTTCTCTAGGGTTCGGCACTGGTTACGAGCTCGTAACAGGTATGCATCTCATTTCATCCTCCATTGCTGTGTTTCGTTGACCTTCCACCCGTGCACATGTGCTGAAGCATTGGAGCGGTTGGTGTTCTATAGCACCAACGCACGTCTCGCCAGGAGACTTCCGACCATTACGAGCGCATTGCAGGTGATTAGCTATTCTCCCATAGCACGTTGGTGATTAGCTATTCTCCCATACAGGGTGCACATGATGAGGCACGGGATGAGGCTCGGGTTGATTCAGGGGTTGGTGCACAGGATGATTCAGAGGTTGGTGCACAAGATGATTTAGAGGCTGGTGCACAGGATGAGTCCGAGAGTCTAGAGCATTTGCATTCAGATGCCCAGCTGGACGACTTGGTTGCCACATTGGATTCAGAGGCCCAGCAGATGCCGAGTGTCAGGGCACCCCCTTCATCTCTTGCTAGCATGCCATACATAGAGTCCCAGCCAGAGCAGCCGCATGAGGTGCCTACAGTTCCTCCAGCTCCTCAGAGGGTGTATGTGCGTCGCACAGCTCCTCCAGTGCCACTGATGCCATTCAGGCCTGCAGCCCCTCCATCGCCGTCCACTTCTGCAGCACCAGGTCTCCATGGCAGGCCACCATCTGTGCCCAGGTTTTCTCTCGCAACGCCCACATCCACAGTGGCTCCTCCAGTGGCCGCACCCACTCCACATCCTCCTCCTTTGGCAGCACCCACTGCATTGGCTCCCCCTTTGGTAGCACCCAGGATGTACCAGTACCGGCCACCGCAGCGCCCCTTCCAGTACATATCGCCGTTGTACTCGCCTCTTGCACAGCCAGTTCCTCCACCTGCAGCAGCCCCACGGGCACACACTCCACGAGCTCATCCTCCTCGCTCAGGTGCACAGGGAGTTCCCTCTTTTGCTTCCCTATCCCAGCCGGCCTCAGCTTGGGCCCAGCCTAGCCAGCCAGGTGATTTGCATGGGGGTGATGAGGCATTGACAGCTCCCATTGGCCCCATGGTCTGCTCACCTGCAGTGCCCATGTGCCACTGCAACAATCCCTTGCACCATGTACTGTACCCTCTTTTTTTACACCCAGAACCCCTTTTTTTTCCTTTTTTTGTCCTTTTTTGGTAAGTAATAGGCAAAAAAAAATTATTAAATGTATTAAAAATTAAAAAAAAATATTAGAAATGGTACCGCCCTGGTACCGGGGATCCCAGGGCGGTACCGTACCAGCGGTACCACTGATATGGTACCGCTGGTACCATACCAACGGTACCAGAGGGTACTCCCATATATATCATAGTACCCTCTGGTACCGTTGGTATGGTACCGCCGATACCATATCAGTGGTACCGCCGGTACGGTACCGCCCTGGGATCCGCGGTACCAAGGCGATACCATTTTTAATATTTTTTTTTAATTTTTTAATACATTTAATAATTTTTTTTTTGCCTATTACTTACCAAAAAAGGACAAAAAAAAGGAAAAAAAAGGGGTTCTGGGTGTACAAAAAGAGGGTACAGTACATGGTGCAGGGGACTGTTGTAGTGGCACATGGGCACTGCGGGTGAGCAGACCGAGGGGCCAATGGGAGACCAACACAGGGGGGTAGCATCACATGGGGGCAAGTACAGAGGCACGTGGGCATTGTGGGTGAGCAGACCATGGGCCCAATGGGAGACCAACACAGGGGGGGAGCATCACATGGGGGCAGGTACAGAGGCACATGGATGGATGATGGGGATCCACATGGCCGATCAGGCTGTGGGGATAAATAGGCACTCACAATGCCATTGTGGTCGGCATTTTTAGAGGCTGTGAGAGAGCTAGTGATAGACAGTGAGAGAGCAAGCGAGAGCCGGTGACAGGCTGTGAAAACAGGTTGTTTGAGAGACAGGGTGCTGTGAGAGGGTGTTCAAGGACTAGGGTGTTGTGAGAAGAAGGTCGATCGAGATGGCAGAGCGCATACCATCGAAGGCCGAGGGCGAAGCCAGGAGGAAGCTCGAGGAAGATATCCGAAGGCACAACGAGAGACATCGGAAGCAAGAGGCAGATATCCGAGAGATGCTGCGACAGATTCGACAGAGAAATCCGGAACCGGAGCCACCCGTCCCCGCTGTGGATCCTGTCCCCGCTGTCGAGCTGGATCTGGATGAGCAGATCGGAATGAATTTCACACGACGGCAGCTCGTCATGGTCAGGGAAAGGGCGGCCAAACGTCGGGCTAACCAGGAGGCAGCTTGGGCTAACCGGGAGGCAGAGCAAGAGCGACAAAACAATGCACCAAACGAGGGCGAGGAGTCGGTGGAGGATCAGTGAGGGATGTTTAGAATAGATAAGGTCCAGCCGTATGTGGCGGACTGTTGCTATGTAGTTTTCGGCAGTTTATGGTGCAGCGGTTGAATATATACATAGTTGTTTTTTGTGCAACGCGAGCCTGGTCATGTAAGATGCAATCTCTGTAATATTTTTAAATGCAGATGTATTACATGTGTTTATGAAATGTCGTTTGGGGTGTAGGGGTGATTGTTGTGCTCATGATGTAGGTGCATATATGTGAAGCTAGCATTCACTTCAAACGAAATTAAATGAAAATAGGATTCACACACGCACATAGAATTCGACATAAAATTCAAAATAAAGCATCACATCTACAGAGCGACATACGCACAATGTGCAGCAAATAATGTAGGCCAAACACTGTATATAATGTGAAAAATCATCTGAGTACAATGGTAGACCGTCTGCTAGAGACAAACTCCTGAAACTAAAACAACAGAGCCACAATCAATGCTCTGGCTCTGACTCAGACGAATGCTCTGGAGACAACTCAGGGCCTCAAGCTGACTCTCGCAGCCGATATCTCTGTCTGTCTAGAACTGGCATGGGCTGTGTATCCGAGGGGGAAGACTCGTCATCCTCATCCTCCCAATTAGCCTCCGCATCAGCCCCCAAGCAGGCCAAACCAACAACACCTGCTCCAACTGAATTGATACTGCACCTCTACCTGTACCTGGAGCCCTGCGTGGTCGTCCTCTCCTCCTTGGCAGTTTCTGTGCCTTGCCTTTCTTGTTCGGTGCACCCTTGGGCCTTCCTGGTCTCTTGCGGACAAGAGGACCTGTCAATGCCTCGTCACCCCCATGCAAATCACCTGGCTGGCTAGGCTGGGCCCAAGCTGAGGCCGGCTGGGATAGGGAAGCAAAAGAGGGAACTCCCTGTGCACCTGAGCGAGGAGGATGAGCTCGTGGAGCGTGTGCCTGTGGGGCGGCTGCAGGTGGAGGAACTGGTTGTGCAGGAGGCGAGTACAGTGGCGATATGTATTGAAAGGGGCACTGTGGTGGCCGGTACTGGTACATCCTGGGTGCTGCCAAAGGAGGAGGATGTGACGTGGGTGCTGCCACTGGAGGAGCCACTGTGGATGTGGCCGCTGCAAGAGAAAACCTGGGCACAGATGGTGGCCTGCCATGGAGACCTGGTGCTGCAGAAGTGGACGGCAATGGAGGGGCTGCAGGCCTAAATGGCATCGGTGGCACTGGAGGAGCTGTGCGACGCACATACACCCTTTGAGGAGCTGGAGAAACTGTAGGCACCTCATGCGGCTGCTCTGGCTGGGACTCTGTGTATGGCATGCTGGCAAGAGATGATGGGGGCGCCCTGACACTCGGCATCTGCTGGGCCTCTGAATCCAATGTGGCAACCAAGTCGTCCAGCTGGGCATCCGAATACAGATGCTCTGGGCTCTGGGACTCATCCTGTGCACCAGCCTCTACATCATCCTGTGCACCAACCTCTGAATCATCGTGTGCACCAACCTCTGAATCAACCCAAGCCTCATCCCGTGCCTCATCATGTGCACCCTGTAGACCCTGCATGGCCTCCCAATCTGTGCAATGAAAGTCATCAGGTGCCTCCTCTGGTGTGCTGTCGTAGTAACGGCCATGACTCTGTGCTGCACGCATCCAAACATCTGCGGGACCGGCATCTAAACCACTCTGCCCTCTATCAAGAGCCTCCTCCATCATGTCGACATAGGTAGGTATGCCACTGGCCCCCCCTGTGTGCCCTGCCTGTCTGCCGGTATAACTTGTGCCATGTGTCCCACCTCTGCCACGTGATGCACCTGTGACCCCTGCCCGTGGCGTGTGCCCTGCACCTGTATCATCTGCCTCATCCCTCTCTGATCTAGCAAACACAACCCGAATGGGCTCATCCTCATCATGCTCATCCTTAGACACTGGCTCATCTGCCTCATACAATGGGGGCTCTCTGTGCTCAAGCCCAAGCTCTCTCTCTCTCTCTCTCATCTCGGCAAGCTCCCTCTCTCTCTCTGCCATCAACTGTGTGCCCAGGTCATCTGCAAGCATGGGATGGGTGCTGTCCGTAGGCAAGTCAACCTGGCGCTCCAAATCAGATATCTTCGACTGCAAGGTTTAAAATTTGCATGTCAGGGAGACAACAACCAACATACCAGGAGTCAACCAACTTGCTATGAAAGATTAGCTTATCACCTGCAATGCGCTTGTAATGGTCGGAAGTCTCCTGGCGAGACGTGCGTTGGTGCTACAGAACACCAACCGCTGCAACTGACTCATTGACAACCGGTTTCTTCTCCTCGTGTGAATGAGTGCCCATGTGCTCCAATTACGCTCACACACGGAGGCAGCACAGTCCTGTGGTGCATGCATTGAAATACTTCAGCACATTGTGGCAGAGGTGGAACTTCAACGAAACACAACAATGGACGATAAAATGAGATGCATACCTGAGAAAGGACACACAGTGCAAGACACTGTATAGATGGGTATGTGCTACCGAACATGGTCCACCAGGTAATGGGTAGCTGCCTCCTCTCTGGAACCTGAGCAGCCGGCTGGCTGAATGTGCCCATGCCGAAATGAAATGCAGCGAGCTCCTCCATGAGCCTGATAGGATCCAAACCTATGTGTGGACCCACCCTGTGAATGTACTGAAGCCAATTGGCCTCGAGCTCCCTGTCTGCGATCTGTGTCGGAGAGAGGAAGAGGGGATGCAGCATGTGTGCAACGCTGTGGATACTCCTGTGGAAGTAGTTCCATCGCGTCTCCCATATGAACTTCAGCTCTGTCATCCTGCAGGTGAGGGGCATGTGGTTTAGGGCATTACGAAAAAACTTAACATTGATAGAAAAACAAACTAGCAAGTACTGAAAAGATAAACGTCAATTACAACACTGTACCGCTTACCTCTCTGGCTGCAAGATGGGCAGCTGCAGGAACTGTCCAATCCGGTCCATGAGCTCATACACCAGTCCAAGTGTCGACCCCTCGCTGTCAGCCATGCGGAGCACAATGTAGAGTGGTCGAAGCAGTCCTGACAATGTCTGTGCATCCCTCCAGAACTGGTTTCCCCTCACCGTGGAAGAAAAGTGCTCCCCATCCTCAGTGCGCGGAAACGTACTGGCACCCCAAAGATCACTGGCAACCATCTGTAGAAGCTGGGCCCTGCACCTGATCAAACGGTCGATGACCACCAAGTCGAATGCAAAGCGTGTGGGGGCTGGCTTACAGAGGTCCAAATGGCTGAACACCCGGAACATGGCAAGAACACGCCTCTTTCTGGTGACAAAAGTCACCAAGAAGAGGGCCTCTCGGAGGATGGCTCTAACCCAGGGAAGTGCTCCAATGTCCCCCATCAGAAGGTCTATGTCGTGGGCTGCACAGGGGGTATGAACAAGATGAGGGAACTCGGCCTCTAGCAGTACACCCATCTGAATGCAATTCGTGGCATTGTCCATCACCACCATGACGACATGCTGTGGGCCTATGGCTAGGATGGAAGACCTGATGACATCAAACATGAACTCTGCAGATATGACTCTCCCCCCCCCTGCTGCAATCCACTGCCCTCAAAAACTGTGTGCCCATGCAGCTGGAGACCAATATGTTGAGGATCGGCCTCCTCCTGACATCAGTCCAGCCATCGGACATGATGCTGCAACCGTAAGTGGCCCAGTGCCGACGTAGAGGCTCCATCTCTCTAGACAAGGACTCAACCCTATCCCTCAGCATGCGGACAACCTCTGAACTAGGGACTCTCCAGCTAGGGCTGACAGACTGTGCAAGGCGGAAGGCCCTTCTGAAGGGCTCAGAATCGGTGGTGGCAAAGGGCAGGTTCAGCTCGTAAATCAGACTGGCCACGACCTGTGTGGCCTCTCTGTCCATGTGCGGCTGATGCGCGCCGCGAACGGTCTGCTGCACAAGGGCTCTCCCTGGTGGGCGACGGGTGGTGGACCTCCAGCACGGTGCACCAACCGTGACGGGAATGGACGATGACGCGACAGGCTGGGCACTGGTGGATGCATCGGCTGTAGACATGGAATGGGGAGAGTGGGATGCACTGGCAGGGATGGGTGCAGCAACATAGGTGGGGTGCACTGGTGGAGGGGCAACATCTGGCATGGGGTACGAAAACTGCTGGCTGAGGAGGTCATCCGGATGGGAAGGGAAGGAAGAAGGGATCTCTTCCATATCCTCGAAGGCCCCAGCAGTAGCATCCTGGGCTTGCTCGGGTGGCGGAGAGTCCATGAGAAAGTCGTAGACTAGTGGAGTGCGAGCAACAGTGGGTGGTGGTGGAACCGCAGTGGCAACTGGCGGACGCGATGGGATGGGATCCACCGGAATCTGAGCAGATTTGGGTGCGTGAGGTAGAACTGTCTGAGGGGGATGAGGGGCAAAGGGACCGGAGGAGGATGCACTCCCTCTCCTCGTGCGTGCTAGCCAAGCAGGCAGCAACTCTGGGTCAGCCACATAAGGAGCGGTGCAAAATCGGAGAATGCCCTCCAAAATGGTGTTCTCCTCTGCCACGACCCGCGGCCTGTAGGTGTTCAGTAGTCGCTGCCTGTCAGGGATGGTCATGCTGCCACAAGGGGCAGCATTCAAGGTGGCACCATTTCTGGCGTGTGCACCAAGCAGATGGCCTTTAAGGTGAGTGAGGGATGCAGCAAACTCGACGAGACAGTATCGGCAGCGCACGATCTTCTGACCGGTCTTGTTGGCCTTGTCGGCAACCCGCCTGACAATGTCTACCTCGTCCCACAGACCGGAAAGGTCGGATTGCACCATTGCGATGGAGAAAACTAGGGACAAAACGCTGGGAAAAAAACAGCAGGGTACACTGTGAGAGACGATGAAAATGGGCAAAGGCAGGGCGAAGCAAGTCAGATGCAAGGCAGGGCAATGCGTGGGCGAAGGGCGACACAAGGAATCGAAGGCAAGCAGGCGGGAACAATAGTGATGGCAGGGCGGAGGAGGGCGCAAAAAAAATTCTGATGAAATGCGAGGGGGCGGGTAGTTTAGGTTAAAAAAAATTAAAAAAAATATTAAATAATAAATAATATAATATATTATGGTACCGCGGTACCAACATGGTACCGCGGGACCTATGATATATATATATATATATATATATATATATATATATATATATATATGTATATATATTAGACATGAGAGTCCGGGCCGAGCGCGGCCAGTTCGCGTCTGCGGCCGACGCCTGGGCGCGCCCATTTTTTTTCTTTTGGACGCTAGACACACCCAGGGGACGCGTCCAACGTCCGGGCGCAAGCACATCCGGGTCCCTGGTGCGCGCCCACGACCTGCACACAATTCAAAAAAATAAAAAAATAGGCACGGACAGACCTGCGCCCGAGAGAGAGAGAGAGAGAGAGAGAGAGAGAGAGAGAGAGAGAGAGAGAGAGAGAGAGAGAGAGAGAGAGAGAGAGAGAGAGAGAGAGGGGAGATTTTATTAATGTCCTTGAATACCCTAAGGTACATAGGACTCAAAAAAGGTACATGTCAAGTGTGCACATAGGAGGTTAAAGCTCAATCATCTATAAAACAACTGCTAATATAATGCTTGAAGCCTAAAGATGGCTGGCCCAGTCAGGGTCCCTGGCAGCCTAGAATTGAATAGCATGATGCCTATAAGCCTGGAAGAAGTGGTGAATGGTATGTTGTGAAGGTGTCACTGGGTGTGCCATGGACCGCTGCCGTCAGGTAGGCTGTCGGTGTCGTCGTTGCTGCCGTGTCCATCTGGGCTGGGTCCTAATGGTTGACTTTCTCTCTGGCCGTCGACATGGTCGTTGCTGCCGATGCATAGAAGAATCTGGAATCTCGGCCTCTCCATCTGAATCGTCGGATCTCTGTCTCCGATGGGATATGCACTCACTGATGCTCAACTGTACCAAGGAGTGTGTATCAGTATCTAGTCTCCCTCCTCAAGTTTGACATCTCCCGGATCATCAATGCTACACATTTGGGGTCCTCATAGGATAGCAAGGTAGAAAGTGTCACTAAGTGCTCTCTGAATAAGCAGTAGTACCTCCCCCAAATCTCATAGTAGGCTGGACATCTGAAGAGGAAATGTGATTCGTCCTCAATCTCATGCATAGAACACATGTTACAAAGCCGGTCCTCTCGTGGGGTGCCACTGTATCTGCCGGTCTCAATGGCCAGCTGATGTGAAGAAACCCGAAACCGACCCATCTCTATCCGTAATCTGTGTGATATACTCCTCAACAAGTAACCAGATAGTATGGGGTAGCCAGCTAGATCAAGAGATAGAAAATGTGTACGATAGAAATCACTCTTGGTCCCCAATGGACCCTGCCAGGTGATATGAAGATATGATCTGTAGAGGAGGCCTCTGATGTACTGATGAGTGCCCGCAGGTAGGTCAGTGATCTGGATACCCAAAGTGGAGAGGAGACGACAAGCCTGAGAATACCATGAGAAAAGGTGTCCCTCTGAGTGTAGGCACTGGGATGAGGATAGGGCCGCAACAACATAGTGTGTAACCTCGTCCTGAAGATCATCCAACCTTTGTATAAAAGTCACAATATGGAATAAGGCCTCAATCTGAATGGGGGGGACCGCGAACTTTGCCAGTATAATCTGGTGTGGTACTGAGGGATTAGCCCGTATCATACCGGAGAGCAAACGAATCTGGAGCCGGGAGATATATGTCCAATCAGTAGCTGTCAAGCCAGTACTCCATATCTCGAAAGCATACACAGCTGAGGGCACAACCATAGTGTCAAAGAGTCGGCACTTACTAGTCGCATCTTTGATGTGTGAAGTGAAGCAAAGTCTCTCCAAATCTACCAGCGAGGCATAGCCCTTCCGTACCTGAGAAATAGCTGCATGTCTCATGTTGAACGAGAATAGTACCCCTAGGTATGTATATGAATCAACAACCTCCAGTGGATGACCATCCAATAGAAGCTCCTGCCGCATCATGAAAGACCTAGAGGTGTTGAACACCATGACCTTAGTCTTGGCCACATTCACTGACAAACCCCATCGTGTGCAGAAAGAAAGAAGAGCGTCTAAGTGCCGTTCCAAAACCTCTCTCGTCCATGAAAGCAAAACCACATCATCAGCATACAGGAGGATAGCAATAATGAGGTCGCCCAATGTACATCCCTCCCCTCCATCTCTCTGTATAACATGCTCCAACTCGTCAATGTCAAGACCAAAAAGTGTAGGAGAGAGTGGACATCCTTGTTTGACCCCAATAGTACTAACCACCTCCTGTGAAATAACTCCTAATAGCGGACCCTGCCAACCACATGCCTGTACAATGCTACTACTGCCTGTATAGTATCCTCCTGAATGCCCCGATCGTGAAGTCTCTATATCAATAGATGCCTAGGCACAGAATCAAAGGCCTTGCAAAAATCCACAAAGCAACAGTATACACATTCCCTCTTGGCCTTAGCCTCCTCAATAATGGACCTCAAAGTAAAGATATGATCCGATGTAGTATATCCCGGTCTGAAACCCGCCTGTCCAATGGCATAAAGTGATCTGGCATCCATCTCTGTACTAATCTCTGACTGTAGGATAGAACCATATACTTTGGCGAAGAAATGGCTGATCATAATGGTGCGGTAGTTGTCAACTTTCATGGGGTCCCCGCCTTTATGGATAGGGTGAATGAGGTTTGTGGACCACGGAGATGGAAAATCAGAGGTGACAGCTTGGTTGAAAAGAATGGAGAGGAAGGGTGAGAGGATGTCAGGAGCATACTTTAGAAGTTCAGTTTCTAGCTCATCAATGTCTTTGGCTTTATGGGAATGGAGTCGTGTGATGGCCTTCTCTATAAGGTCGTTAGTAAATATGGCTTAAGTATCCGTGACACAAGAGGTGGGAAGAGGAGGGGTGTCTGGGATGGTGTACAGTGATGTGGCATATGTGACCCAAGTGCTGAGGTCTGTAATCCGTGGTAAATTTAGGGTTTAGGGTGTGTGTTTGTTTGAGAGAGAGAGAGAGAGAGAGAGAGAGAGAGAGAGAGAGAGAGAGAGAGAGAGAGAGAGAAAAGAAGAAAGAAAGCTTTATTAATGTCTTTTCCAGGCCAAAAGGCATATAAGACTAATGAAGTACATGTCACGTATGTGGTAACCATGGCAGTGTATAAAAACGTCTCCAAACTGTAATAAAGGAAACATCTAGTGCAAACTAAAATAGACACATATGCGAGAGCGCGCATAATAATCATATGTATCTAGGGTAAGATGTCAAGGCTGTGCTGCTACTGCTGTGCTGATGCTGTAAAAAGATGTAACGAGAGCCACAGAATGGGAAAGCACTGGTGCCTGCCGGCAGCATCTGTGAACATGAGCACGTGCATGTGTAATAGTAGTAGTACGCCTCTGCGTAGAATGTCTAGTAATCCTGGTGGTAACATGATGGTGGGAGGTACAATGTCTCTGATCTCTATGAGCATGAGAGCGGCCATCATCCTCGTCGTCATCATCATCATAATCCTCATCCTCAGGTACTAGTTCACGCGAGCTCCGTCTAGTAAAGAACGAAGTAATCAATGGCTGTGAGGTAAAATGCTGGGGTGTCTCGTATAAATCTCTCCCTAGTCTGGACATCTCGTGTACCATCAGAGCAGCACACCGTGGGTCTTCATAAGCTATGAGAGAGCGTAGAGTGGTAGGCATCTCTCGGAACATGCAATGATATCGCCCTCTGATCTCATAATATTCAGGGCACCTAAATATAAAGTGCTCCTCAGACTCCACCTCACCTGAGAGAGAGAGAGAGTGTGTGTGTGTGTGTGTGTGTGTGTGTGTGTGAAAGGTGGTGATGTGTGTGTGTGATGGTTTGTGTTGTCTTGTGTGTGTGTGGGTGTGTGAGAGTGAGTGAGAGGGAGGAGTTGTGTGTGTGTGTGAGTTTAGGGTTTAGGTGTGTGTGATGGTTTGTGTTGTCTTGTGTGTGTGTGTGAGTGTGTGAGAGTGAGTGAGAGGGAGGAGTTGTGTGTGTGTGTGAGTTTAGGGTTTAGGTGTGTGTGCTTGGGTTTAGGGTTTAGGAGAGAGAGATATTGGATTTAGGGTTTAGGGTGTGTGTGTTTGAGAGAGAGAGAAAGAAAGAAAGCTTTATTAACGTCTTTTGGGCACCCGTGGGTGCATAAGACCAAAAAGAAAATATGAACAAGCAACAGTGGGAGCATCATCCATAGGAGGACGTGGCCGTAAAATGCTATAAACTAGCTACGAATGAAAGTAGAACAAAGCAGACGTGAAACAAGCCCACAACCCGGGCCAGGTATAACAGAAGAACTACAGAAAAAGTACCAATGCCCACAACCCGGGCCAGGTGGAGAATAAGTACATATCAGCGAAAGTAAGTGTGAAGTGTTCGCTGAGTGGACCGTACAGTGGGCCTCGATGGAGGCGAGTGCCGACTACATCTGAGCTTTTTCCGCGGTGGCACAGCGATAGGAATCTCATCATCACAGTCATCAGCATGTGCTCGAGTCCGAAAGAAGCCAGTGAGAAGCAGCTGCTGGGAGTCTAACCCCAGGTGATCTGGTACAGGCAGATGAGACTGACGGAGAGTAAGCATCTCAAGAACAAGAAGTCCCAAGCAACGAGCATCCGGATAGGAGACAAAACTGCGAAGTGTATGTGGGCCATCGCGAAAGAGAATAATACCTCCCCCGTATCTCATAATACAACGGACATCTGAGGAGGAAATGGGCTTCATCTTCCACCTCCTGCAACGAGCACAAGCGACATAGACGACGCTCCCGGGGAATATCCCATGCACGACCGGCCTCAATAGCAAGCTGATGAGAGGAAATGCGCAACTGCCCAAGACGATAGCGTAGGCCGTGTGATAGGGGCTGTAAGAGATAGAGCTGCAACAATGGCAAACCAGAAGGATCCAGAGAGAGGAAGTGTGTCTGGTAATAGCTTAGTCGAATACAGGAAGGTGGAAGGGAGCTCCAAGTCTGCTGCATATATCGACGGAATAAATAGCCTCGGATATACGAATGCGTACCACGAGGAAGATCCATAATAGAGATGCCCAGATGTCGTAAGAGATCAGACGCCTGCTGGTACCAGGATAGCTTGGCATGGGAATCAGCTAGGACATGTGAAGAAGTAACCGCAGCAACTATGTATCTATCTAGGTGAGATGCACGAATCTCTTGAATCCGCTGAAGAAAAAGAATAAGGCAGAAAAAGCCCTCAAGGATGACTGGAGGAGTAGCAAGCAAACTCAGCACATAGGATATCATGAGGGGTGGTAGTCTTGGCATGTATCATGCGACCCAACATAGTGGCCTGAATGCGGGAAATGCCTGCCTAGTCCCGGAGAGAAAGTCCTGGCAACCAAATCTCGGAGGCCTACATCACTGCTGGAACCACCCGTGTGTGAAACAAGTGGCATCTAGTAGCGGGATCAAAAATATGATTCATTGTACAACCACGCTCGAACTGGACCGATGCTAAAAGACCGGAGGAAATATGCGCAAATGCAGCCTGGCGGAAACCAAGAAGGGGCGCAGTAAAAAGGACTCTCAAGTAAGTATAAGAGGCAACAATGTCAACTTCCTGGCCGTCATAGAAGAATTGATAATTGTGAAGGCTTTGTCGATCAACCCTTCTGGTGAGGAAGAAAGCAGGACAATGTCATCAGCATAAAGCAGAATGGGGATGAGCAAATGAGCCAGCGGGCAATGAGTTTGCAGATGGTGGCTTCAACCATGTCAGGAGAAAAGAGGTCACAGTGGGTAAGACGAGAAGAAAGAGAGATGGAAGGGTGAGCAGTTGTATATAGGTTGGTTGCATACTCGACCCAGGATTGAAGAGGGATGGGTGCAATGGATAGGGGCTTATGAAGAAGATCTTCTAAAAAGTAGTCGAGGAAGTAGAGTGGAGGGAGCGAAGGAGGTAGGAGGAACGTGAAGAAAAGTAGGCCACTTTCTTTTTGCGGAGAAGGGAACGAACGGAAGAAGACAATGTAGAATTGGAGAATTTGGGGAACTCGACATATTTATGGAAGAAAGAACAGTCATTGTCATACCATTTATTATGGGTACGACGATGAGAAGAGAAGCGGCGAGGGGGTGCAATGGCATGAGCGGCAGTAGTCAGGGCGTGTGTTAAAAAGGAGGCTTGGTAGTGACATCAGAGGAGGAAGGAAAGTGGTCCAGAAGACGAGAGACGTGGGCACCATAGGCCTGGGATTGATGAGGAGGTATACGATAGCGGGTGGGTCGAACAAAGAGGGAGGGTGGAGGAGAAGGCGGACTTGGCGCTGGGGAGAAGGAGAGGTAGAGCAGAGAGTGATCAGCGAGGACGGGGGTAGCGATGGTGAAGGATGCCAGGCGGGGCAATAAAGCAGGTTATGCAATGAAATAGTCCACTACGCTGTGACCGCCACCAAATGGGTGGCAAGTATATGCAGAGGAGGATGGCCATTGAAGAAGACCATTGAGGATAATGAGACCGTGTGCTTGAGCCCACCTCAGAAGCTGTTCCCCAAAAGATTAACTGTCGCGGATGAGTCCTGAGAATAACGGGCATAAGAGGTATCCAACGGATGAAGAGAGAGTGTGTCAGCATAGAACTCGGTCTGGCGAGCAGTTGTTTGTACGTTAAAGTCCCCTGCAAGCAATATGTAACCCTGTAGAGAGAGTCTAGCAACGCCGTTAGAAAGGGCCTGAAAAGGATCACCTCCCAAATCCATAAACACTGAAGTGTGGGGAGCAAAGTAGCACACTGCAACAAACAAGTCCTGGTCCAGCCCCAAGAAGGATGCAGTAATCTGAAGCCACAAGTAACGGCCATAAGTATCTTGAGACACCAACCGAATAGAAGGAGTATACACCGACCTGTACAAACATGCAACTCCACCAGAGGCCTGAAGTATCCTGCCCTGTAGCATAGGTTGTGGAGCAGAAATCCACTGAAAACCAGAAATGTGCGGAAGTGGGTGTGTGGAAGACTCATATGTCTCTGCAAAAAGTAGAAAATCAGCCGAACATAGATAGGTGTCAAGACCAGCCGCTGTAGAAGAGGTGGAGAGGCCGCCGCAATTCAAAAACCGAATGTGACGCTAGCCGGGGCTATCGGGCTGCTCCCATACCCGAGTACCCCAACTTCCTATTGACGCTTGGAGAAAAAGCGAGGGTTCCCATTTGTAAATACCACCCGCTGTTGTTTTGTCCTTGCCTCTTGGATAATAATTTTACGCTGTAACCATTGGCAGTGAGTAAGGTCATCATCTATGTAAATCTGAGAGCCTCGGAGAGTACGACGTGCACGAAGAACTGTCTGCCGGTCGTCCATAGTTTTGAATTTGACAAATAATACCTTCGGATCATGCTGGAGGCGCCAAGCATACTGGTACCTAGAACTGAGAGCCCCATGCGTGACGTAAACAAAGAGGTAACCTGGTCCAGTGCTGTGCCCTCAGTAGGAAGACCCCGGAATCTTAAGTTGAGCTTTTTATCATCCCGACGTTGTTGTTCTGCCAAGACGCCTTGTACCATGGTGTCTAAGGAGGGTGCTACAGAAGACGAAGAGGTGGTAGATGATCTCAGGGTAGAAGCCCATGATTTGGTCTCACGTACTTCTTGCTCGAGAGTAGGTACTTTCTGTACATGTTCCACTGTCTCATGAAGCCGCTGTTCAAGAACGGGAATCCGGGCAGTGCACTCAACAATGTCATGTATCTGGCGCTCAAGTAGGGGAAGCTTACTCATGGATGCCTAAGTATCCTCAACAGCACTAAGCATAGCACGAAGAGAAGCAATTTCAGCCTGTTGAGCGTCAATCGTGGCAGTCTTAGTAAGCAAATCCGCACGAAGTTCATTGAGTTGTGAAAGAAAAGCGGCAAATTGCTTAGAAATGTACTCATTCAACGAGGAGATGTTCTCAGGAGTGGTGTGCCGCCTGTAGGTGTGGCATGTGTCTCCCATTGCCCTTTTTGTCGGAAAGAGTTGGGAGGGAACGCATCCCGGGTATGAGCACATTTGGGTAAATTTTCTCACCAATAGATCTTTAGAAATCTCATTTTATGACATGATACCTATATGACATTTTATGGTTAATTGAATTGCAAACACTTTGAACATGCTAGTTTCTATAAAGAACTTTGAATTTAGGTAGGGATGGAACCCTTGATTCTATCAAGCATTTTCAATGAGCTAAAGTTAAGGTATTTGATAAAGCTATAAGGAGACAAGCATACCATGACATGAGCATCCGAAGCACCACAAGCAATTTGGGGCTTCACTATGGTGGGAAAACCAAGTTTTGCAACATCCGAAACTTCCAAAAAATTTGGTTGGTCGACGGCCTCTATCTGTAGGACAAGCAAAATGATGTCACTGTAGCATGAAAATAAGGACGTACTTGCAATATCCATAGTGAAATTGCCATTTGAACTTACAAAGTACGACTCTCTTTGGCACAAAATTTCTCAAACACAAAGAAATTGCAAATAACAAACCCGAATTGCAAAGAATCAAGACAAGAATTTTTTTTTTGTTACAACGGAGTCGCAATTCATTATTAGGCTTCTTGTGCATCTTTTCAAGGGAAAGGGAATAGGAGAAAGGAGAAACAAAAGGAAAGGAGAAAATGGAGGGAGGGAGGAGGGAGGAGAGAGTAATTGATTATTGCAGAAATAATAGGAGGGGGAGTTGGAACTTAGTCATGTTAGGTAAGTGAACTTTGAAAGAGAGAGAAATCAAAATAGGAGCTAAGAGTTAGGTGTTTAATAGTATTAGGTAAATGAAGGAGAGAGTTAGGGGTTAGGAGAGAGAATAGGTGAAGAAGAGGTATTAGGTGAGAGGGGTGTGAATTTAGTGTTAGGTAGTAGAATTGTTAGGAGTGTTTTAGTGTTAGTTAATAGAGGAAAGAGTGTTAGAAGTTAGAAGATAGGAGAGTTAAGAGTTAGTTGGGAGTCGGGAGTTAGAAGTTAGGAGTTGGGAGTCATGGTCATAGTTCCTTCGACATATAGTAGCTCAGGCACAAAATGATGGACATGCAATCATCCAACTACATGTGGGCATCATACACTTGTGAACTGATTCTTTTGCTTTTGAAATTTGAAACTTGAAATTTGAATGTTGATGTCACTTGAGTTTTGTATTATGTGATGATTATGATAGAGAGTGTTGCCTCGATAGGGAACCTATGGTGGACCCAGCATAGTATCATTAAGGTCCGCACAAATTTATAGAGTTTAAAAATATGGAGATCCCGAGAGCTACTCCCACGAGGTATGAACTTTGAAATTTGAATCTTGAATCTTCACGTCTCATTTTCAATGCTAGAATTTTGGTTTAGGCAATGGTGTTTAGGGTTCAGCAGCTAGCTTAAGCCTTATCTGGATCTTGCTTTGAAGTTTGATGCATTGATGATTGTTTCACAAGAAAGTGGTAAAGGGAGTTTAAGTTCTCAAAACTAATGTCAACATCCTTGATTCATTCCAGTATGGGTTAATGATACCAAGAAGCACTCTAGTGAACAAGTGACTAAAACAACTTTCGTAATGGCAAGGTGAGCTGAGCATATTTATAAATTGACTTTTGAAGGGGTCCAGAGCAAATCCATTTATAGACATCCAATATCCTATTTCTCGGTCCAAGAATAACAAAGCCCTTTTTCCCTTTGCAAAGAGTTGGTGTTAGATCACGCATTGGAAGAAGACAACGAGATGACCTAGGTGGGAGGCAATATTTTGCTGTGACAAAGTTCATGAAAATAAGACTGGAAAATTTTACCTATGATTTAAAAAACGAAGTGACTAAATAAGTTTTGAAGGTCCTAAATCCATTACCACTCCAAAGGGCATGATTTACATTTGTTGTAGGCCTCATAAGTTCTAAAGGTAGTGTTATGCTCATCACCAGGACTTGGTAGTAGAAAAGCACAAACCCATCAAGAAATCATAAATGTGATGTATGGGGACCACTTTTTAATGACGATTTTGTTCAATGTTTGATGTGGTAGAAAATCGACTTGCTCATACAAGTTATCCAAGACCAGAGATGGTAGTACTCATATGACTAGTCATAAGGAATTCTTTTTGTCCTTAGTCACTTATGGAGTCAAGCAAGTGATTTACACGGCAAATGATGGTGAGTGTGTCATTGAAGGTATTGGCTCTATTTCTCTTAGTCTCTCAAATAAGAGGAAATCAAAACTTGAAAATGTATCGCACATTCCTTCACTTTCAAAGAGTCTTCTTAGTGTTGTTGACAATGGACATCAAGTAGAGTTTGAAGGAGATGCTTGTTACATAAAGAAGGGAGATGTTTTGATTGCAAAGGGCATTAGACAAGGTAAACTTTATAAGCTTGATACTTGTGTTATGTCTAATCAAAGGGCTTTGATGACAAAGGAGGTGACATCAACAAGTGCAAAGTCTCATTCTCTTTACTAGTTTTGATGGTACTAGTAAGCTTGTTTTCTTCAAGTGTGCATTTTGCAAATATTAGTGATTCTTTTGGTAAGCCAATGAAAGTATTTTTTACAGCAAGTAATGTCACATGGTTCAATAAAAAGTGTAGATCAAGTGATTGAATTGAGGTGCTTGATAGGCAAGCTAGTCAAGAAGAGGAGTCTTACACCTTTTATGATTTGTTCATTAAGAAGAAGCCTTGCATGAGTAGATGAATTAACATTTTGACAAAGAACTTCCAACGTGGGACTATAGCAACAGGACTTGCAAGGCACTTAGATACCCAACCAAAACGCCCAACTGTTCCAAAGCTTATGATACAACAGATGTTCAATTCATCCACATCCAATTTGGATGTTATGCCGAATGCACAATGTTACCAAAAGACTATCCATATGCAAATTATAATCATAAGACATGCCAAGAAAGGATGCCAAGAAAAACCTTTACAGATTGAGGTGCACGAATCTTCTGATATCTGGTATTCATCTTGAGAATTATACTTTCAAGAAGATCTTGAGTGGCAAACCGATCCATAAGAGGAACAATGTGTTCAAGAGGATCAATAACAAATATAGACGGATGTTCCCTCAAATAGCTGCATAATGCATATTTGGATATTAGAGATACATAAAGCAAAAAACAATTGACACTCCATAGTGGAAGCAACTACAAAAACCAATATTAAGTAAAAGAGTGAAAGTAAAAATACCAAAAAAAACTGCCTCAAAGGAAACTCCATGTGACTATTCCTTTCCAAAATCAATGATTACTAAGAGAAAAATAGCAGTAAATCAATATTGTTGATAGAAAAAGATAAAAGCGCAACAGGCTCCATGAAAGATCATACATTTGCTCAGAATACAGATCGTAAAGAAAATGAAAAATAGTGATTGGAACTGGGCAATGCACACTGCTTTTATTTAGAAAAATTTAGACTTGAAGAGTTTGTAAAACAATTATCTATAATGGATCGTGATACTAGCTCACTAAATAATCTGCTATAACATCATCAACTTTTTTTAAAACCAACATAAAACACTAATGAGTTACAACTGTTTATCAAGGTTACATGCCGATTCGAATCGGCCGATTCGAACCAATTCGAACCAGCTAACTCGGTTCGAATCGAGAAAAGGTTCGAACTTTTATTTTTGTTTATTTTCTTATTGGGGTGATTCTATTTGAATTTTGTGGCCCGTGGGGACTAGTAATCTAGTAAGTTGAAACACAAAACAACTTACATTGGAAGTTATTGAGATGAGCGATATTGTTTGAGTCTTGATAGCTGAGCAATTCTCCAATAATAACTTCTCCAGGGTTCAAAAGCAATTGGATTGGATTTGGGATCTTGTAGGAAACATTCCTAGGCCCAGAGGCTTATATATATACCTATAGGAACTCACCCATCTACCTCACCTATTTTCTTGTTGCAGTTGCTGGGATCCTCTCCTCTTGTGTATTTAGTCACCATGGCTGGAGGGTGTTGGGCCAGTTTCTAATTGGTTGGGTGGTTTGGCTCCACAATAGACCTTTTGGCTCATGCTAAGCTCTTTCAATACATCTCTGAAAACTTAGGATCTCTGTCACTAACAATATCACTTGGCAATCCATAAAGCCTAAATAATCTTTCCACAAAGATCTGGGCTAAATCAAAAGCCTTTGTAGTTGACTTTACTAGTATGAATGTAGCTAACTTAGTTAACATGTCCACTATAACCCAAATAGAAGCACAAGAAATTCATAATGACCGAATCTCGTCCAAAAATCAGTCTTTTGCACATCATTCAGATGTATTCTAATTTGATGATACCCGGTTCTAAGATCTATTTTTGTGAAGAATTTAGCTCCACCTAATCAATCCACTAGATCATCCATTTGGGGCAATGGATATTCATTCTTAATAGTTACTTTATTCAACCCCTTGTGGTTGACACACATCCGGGATTCTCCATCTTTCTTCGCTTGTAGAAGAATAGGAGCACCCCCATGGTGACTTACTAGGTTGAATGTGACCCATCTTAAGATAATTATCAATTTGATTAGTAATCTCTATCTCTTCTTTTTAGAAAACCTGTATGATTGTCTAGAAATAGGGTGACTACCTGGAATTAACTCAATCCCGTGGTCTACCGACCTAGAAGGTGGTATTCCATGAGATAATTCAACTAGAAAAACATCTTTGAATTTATCTAATATCTTATTCTTCTCTATTTGCTCTTAATCTAAGTCCACTGAAATTTTAGACAATTCACAACTACTTTGATGCATTTCAGAAAAATCCAAAATGGGTTTGGCAAAGAAGCTTCATATTGTGAATAAAAAATTTCCATTACATTAGCAAATGATATCATCCCAGATGGAAGTACATATTTGTCTCCAAACAGAGTAACTACTTCATTACCCTTTGAAATGAGAGCACTTGCTTCTCAAAATCAATATCAAGAGATTTACCAAATAACCATTCATACCCTAGAATGATGTTCGTATGTGCTAAATCTAAAACATGAAATAATCAACTCTATCCAAACTGGGAGCTTCGGAACTCTGACATCCCAAGTCTCCAACTCCGCACCTGAAGCTAGATATACCTTATATCTATAATCACTGGCTTCAATTTCCAGGCCGAGTTTCTACACGAGACAAGATTTAATGAAATTATGAGTTGAACCACTATCCACCAATATATTAGCTTCATGTCCTTTAACTATGCCCTTCAAACAAAATAATTCATTAGGCAAGAATGAAGTAGTATTGAAGGAACATTCACACTCACAATTAACCTTATTAATTTTCAATTTTAGATTTTCTTTTCCTAGTATCTCAATGATTTGAGCTGCGTGTTTCTTTCGCTTCGAGTAGAACTTCATAACATGTCCAGGCTTGTTGCAGACACAACACATGTTTGACTTGTTTTTTGTCACGAACTCGTTTTTTCCTTTTTTTTTGGTTGGGAATTGATGGATTAGCCTAAAACTGCTTCCTGGATGCCACTACCGTGGAATCATAAGTTTTCGCGACTCGTACGATGCCATCAAAAGTCTAAAGCATGTTTCGCTTATATTCATTCTGATAGTCAGCTCACAGACCTAGGATAAATTGCCAGAGTGGCAGTTTTGAATCAAATGATGGAACTTTGTTCCATAAATCTATAAATTCTTGCAGGTAAGAGTCTAAGCTCCGAGTTCCCATTTTGCAACTCACAAATCTTTGATAATAGTTTGAATCATCCGCAACCAGAAACAATTTTCTGAATACTTCCTTGAATTCTTCCCATGTAGTGGGTTTGGGTTGCAAATCACGCCACCACGATGAAGCCTTTCAGAACCAAACCACACATTCGATCTTTTTCTCTTCCGAAATTGCATGTAGATTGAAATAACTGGTCCACTTGGTTAACCAGTTGTCCATCACCTCTGGCTTCTTCTCTTCTTCTACCCTGAATAAGGTTCTGGCTGAAAGCCCAAATTTGGCGAGACAAAGTCTTTACTTGATTTAACAGCACCTCCATTTGCTGATCTCTCAAATTGTTCCGATTGTTCATCTCGTTAAGTGCTTGACTTTATTACTGGCAAATCTGTAAATAGGTCAGCATGGGTACCGTTCCCTCTAGACCTGCGTTATCGTCAGCCATTGTTAAACGGAAAATTTGCTTATATTAGTCGACAGATCCGAAATCTTCAACTAAAAGTGCAAAAATACTAGACCTTGGTACTGGCTAATTACATCTCAGCAAGGCCTTTCACTTCATTAAGCAATTTCGTTCAATCAATAAATGACAGATTTAGAACAATTTCGAACTTTGATGGGACTTTCAAAAATTTACATTTATGGGATTTTCAAACTCCGTTTGATATGGACCAAAACTATGAAAATAGATTTCTAACATCGACATGTTAGTTTCACAATTGCTACCGCATTCCGAACAATTTCCAAAACATCTAGCATGCATCAAACATGACATACAATGATTTAATCAGAAAATCACAATTCTATGTGAATTGCCTACCAACTGGGAATCAATTTTTAACTAGCTTTTTCGGAAACCGTATTCATGCATGAAATTTCACTGATCAACCTACTGTAACACTCAGTACCATGTACCCGGACATGCATACTGATCCAAAAATACATTTTCAACACTGGGAATGCACTCTATTGCTTCACATGCATGCATGCAATCAAAACATTTTGGATATTTTTCAAATTTAACTCCAAAAACTGCCAAACTTCTGATGACCATAACTTTTGCTATAGGCTCCGATCTGGTCACTATAAAGCACATTACAAAGGGAGAGTGGGTTAGCAAGATGGTTTCCACGTCACCCTACCACCTAGACTTCACACGTGTGAGCTGTATCAGCCACAAAATCCAGTAGGAGGCCGCACTTTTACAAGGAGAGATTCACAAAAATCCTATCCCAGCCCCACATGCCTTCAATCAGAGGTTACAAGCACTCTTCTAAGGTTCATTAGAGAGGCATAGAAGCTTTTAATAGGTCCAGCAACCAAGCATAGGCTCAGATCAAGCAAAAATTGCTTTTATGGAGGGCGCCAACAAGCAAAATTTCAAGATAACGGTGCCTAAGCCTCCCACCACCAAATTGGATGCACGAGGGCTCAAATCAAATATAATCCATCATATCTTTTAGCTTGTATACAGGTTCAGAGGTTTCAGATCCTATATCAAGAGTTGTTCACGCTCAAAAAAACACCAAAAAAACATTATTTTTCGACTTTTTGAGATCCTTAATGGTGTCCGATCCCAACCAAACTTGGAGACAGCCCCTGGACAGCTTCATTACACATTTGAGAACATGCATGCAAAGTTTTATCCAAGGATATTGGGAAGACCTCCCGGAATAGTGAAAAAACCATCCAAAAACCATGTTTTTTGACTTGTTTTCAACTTTTTCAACATGGACAAGTGGATCAAATCCACATGCAAGTGCAATCAGACATGATCTACTGTAATTTGGCTACATGCAAGCACAAAAAGTTCTGATTCCATCAAATATTGGATCATATAGCCCATTTCTAGCTCAAAATTGCCTAATTTTGACTAAAAACCACTATCTAGATCCAATAGTTCCGGCATGCAATCATTAATTATCATAATGACTGTAAAACAGTAAGTACAAACCTGCAAAACGTTCATGCATAGTAGTTTTGACAAATTTCAAGCTAAAACATTGAATATTACTCAAAAACCACAAAAAAACATCAAAAATCCATAAATTTCCATCATTTTCTATGGAAAATCTCCATAATAATGATCATTAGGTTGAAAGTAAATCAAAATCAGAGAAGCCACTTACTTGGAGGCCAATCCAACAGTAAAAAGCAAGGAGGTCCTACCAAAAAGTTGCATAAAGCAAGAATCCCGACTCCCTCTTTTGATTGATGCAAGCCTTAGTCTGATACCACTATTACGATCGCCAAGTGGAGATCCGTCGCATGCAACCAAAAGGACACCTGTGGAGCAAAACCACCCAACCAACAGGAAACAGCAAGTCAAGTCCCTAACCGGCGACCGCTTCAACCCCGAGCCACGGTGACTGAGTGCAAGAGAGGAGAAGATCCTGGCTCTTGGAATCAGAAAAATGAATGATGAGATAGGTGACTTCCTAACAAGGATATAGACCCCAAAAGCTGAGGAATATTCCCTCTAGGATACCCCAAGACCATGCAAAAGCAACTTGATCTCCTATTCTTACCCAAAAAGTTGTCAATCACCATGCACTAGCTCCATAGGTCCAATTAGAACACCTGGGCCCTCACAAGGTTATTAATTACATTACTAGCCTAGTCTAGAATGACGTGACATAACTAATAATCTCGTACACTGGAGTACCAGCTATCCATGTCAAGGACTATTCCAAATCCTTCATGTAGGAAATGGACGTAACAATAACCCTTATTGGTAATTTCTTCGAAGTTCCCCATAAGGGCCTTCAAATTAGCATAAATAGGGTCTCTACTAGTCATTCGGCAATTATTGGATTTGACGTCTACAAGTGTCTTCGGAAGAGATGCTTAGTAGTATTCGGACCTACACACAGATTGTCTTATTGATGGTTTCATGTACTTTTAGTACATTAATGCTTAGAAATATATTATAATATCCAATGTAAGCTTTTTTTGGCCCAAAAGAAATTATTAGCCTTGAGAATAAGAACGATTCAGACCCCTCAAGTAAATAAGGATAATAGGCCAAGGGATAACTGTCTGTTGCACACAAGCTCACACAAGGGATAACTGTCTATTGCACACAAGGGATAACTGTCTGTTGCACACAAGCTCACAAACCCTAAGTAAATACACAGAATTACCCAGCAAATCCGTCACTTTATTAATCTCAAGCAAATGTACATAGATCAACAAGCAAACATGAGAGCTCTGCTGCAAGTCTCCTCCCAACCATAGCTGCATAGGAATACCATAATCATAATCATAATGAGGAATGCCTGACAAGGCTCACCCTATATCCCCTCAAGCACCCCTTAACCCTGACACATCCTAACGTCGACACATGGCAAACTCCATGCACATCTGACACTTGCCACTTGGCAGTACCCTGACACATAGGCAAGCTAGTAGGTGGACAGTCTGACATGTGTCACTCATGCATTGGACCACGTGTCCCAATGAGCATATGACACGTCCTGTTGACCCGTCCGACAAGTGTCACTCATGCACTGGACCAAGTGTCCCAGTGAGCATATCACACATGTCACGTTGACCGGTCAACCCTTCCTACTTTTTAGGAGGTCAGTCCAGTAGACTCTCATGAGACCCAGTACCCCCTTGGCCATCTTGGATTTAGTCACTATAACAGATATTTACATTGTAATTTACAATTGTCTCCACAGGTCGGTGACTTAGCCATTTACAATTCAATAATTACAATTTACCATTTACATTGGGCAAAGGGATTCAAAGTACATGTGACATCCCTTCCCTCCTCAGATGACATCGTCCTCGATGGCAAAGTCTCGATACTGTGCATGCAACCCATGCGCGGTCTCCCAGGTAGCATCACTGAGAGGTCGTCCATGCCATGCAACCAAGTACTCACGGAGCAAACGATTCCGCAACCGTCTATGCCTCCGGTCCAATACTCTCGCTGGTCCATGCATCACCTCCCCATGTTATCACCATCATGTAAAACCTTCTTTAAGCATGAAACATGAAAAACAGGATGAACCTTACAGCTAACAAGCAAATCCAATTCATAAGCAACGTTATTAATCTTTTTAACAATTTTCCAAGGTCCATAGTATCTAGGTGACAACTTATAACACTTCCCTGTCTTTAGGCTTTTCGAGTCCTTTGGAATCCTGAGAGATACCATATCTCCTTCCTCGAACTCTCTTGGCGTACGATCCAGATCAGCATATGTCTTTGCCCGATCCATCGCCGCTTTTACATTTTCCTTTGCTAACTCCAACATCTGTTGCATGTGAGTTAGAAATTCCATAGCACTAGGTGTCTTATGAGGCATACCTATAGTAACTGGACTGGCTGGATTAAAGCCATAATTTAGCTCGAAAGGACTCATCTTCGTAGATACATTCTTTTTATCACTATAGGCAAATTCCAACAATGGTAGGTAACGTTCCCATTGTGTTTGCCTTTCACTCACATACGCCCTAAGCATGTCTTCTAAGGTTTGGTTAACTCTCTTAGTCTGCCCATCTGTAAGAGGTTGTGCCTCCATCACATCGACTGGTAGCATCAAGTTCATCTAACCAGTGGTTTCATCTTGTAAGAGTTGATTTTAGCACAATTGAAGGCGAAGGCAAGAAAGAGACAAGGATATGTATCAATAGAGACATCATTGTAGTAAAATCAAACTGGGGAAAGTGAAAGTGGGCAAACAAAGTGCGAGGGCACTAGCATCATGCACGTATAAACCCAACCCAATGAGCACATGGCTAATTATTTCAAGTTGTTTCCTAGAGAATTGAGCCCTAGGTGTAAATAAATAATGTAGAGGCCCAAAATCACAAACTCAAGTTACAATAAGGAATCTAATTTTGTTCAAAGTGGGACTCATATGATTCATATGAGTTACTTTGTGCTAATGTTAAAAACATTAGATTGGGTTGAACGTTGCACCAATGTTAGAATGAACCATGCATGTGGAGCCACTCCTCATTGGAGACAGCAAATTTTGAGGCTTTGCTATTCATCACAACAGGACTAGTTTCTTGAATGTGCATGCAGCCTTCAGAAACTGAACCTCAAACCCGTGGTATGCTGATGTTCTCTTCTTTATGCCTGATTTCAACTCCACACTTTTCATTAAGAAAATATCCGTGAATGTCTACGTATTTGGAACAAAGTCCTTACAGTTCAGTTTTCTGTTACTAGATGCTAGTTTCTTTATGAGTTCACAAGAGTCTTCAAAAGGCTTACCTGATAACAATATCAACAATCATGTGATTTATAGTGTGTTGCTGCAGAAATGAGTATGCTACAATTTTGATACTATGGGTGAAAGTGTCCAGATTCAACTAATGTGTCATGTCCACAATAAAGATGTAAATCAAGAGATATCTCCTTGTAACCTCTCCCTCCACCTTTTGATCCCGGGTGGTTTGTTTCCAGTCCATGCCCCCTCTCATATCATCTAAGAGAAATGTGTATTAAATACAGATGTAATTACTAAGCTCAACGTTGTCCTAATAAATACACAATTAAAGTGTAAAAAATAGGTTCCAATCAGAATGTTGGGAAAAATTCCAAACATTCCAAAGGGGCCATTTGGAACAATGTCTGAATAGATGTACACCAGAAGCAATGTGATTTTGTCGTATTAAATACACATGTAATTAATAAGTTCAACGTTGTCCTAACAAATAGACAACTAAAGTGTAAAAAGTAGGTTCCAATCAGAATTTTAAGAAGATTTCCAAACACTCCAAAGGGGCCAGTTGGAACAATGTCTGAATAGATGTACACCAGAAGCCATGTAATTTTGTGCATCATTGAAAAAATCTATGAGCAAAGTAGCTAAGCCACTTAATAGAGTGAATGGACCTCAAGAAAAATGAGAATTTAATAAGTGTACTTCAAAATGGAATTTCTAATCTTCAAACTACGTGACTGCTCATCGGGCGGAACTTTGAAGAGACTAAGATGATCACAGTTACTTTAGCATCATCATTGTCTGGCTATGTTCCTATTGATTAAGCAGGCAGAAATACTTCTTACCTTGCTACTTTTTCAAAGCTTTCAGAAAACTTGATTCCATGAAAAACGTGACTGAATAAGCCATTTTCCCAACTGACGATCTCGTCTGTAGGTTTTGTGAGCAGCACATCGATTGATTCAAACTGATCATCCAATGCAGAATCAGGACTCATGGGTACAAAACTTAAACCATTTTCTGTATGTAGCAGTGGGAATGCACCTCTCTGTTCACAAAGACCATAAACTGTGTTAGTAGAACGCTACTTGTTACCTTCTTTATGATTAGGCAAGGATGATCATGACAGCAGAAGGATTAAAAATCCAACGTTTGAAAAAGACTCCAATCGAACACAATATAGAAAATAAAACCTTGAGGAAGTCCTTTTCTCTACTCCACTTCATATGATGCCCAACAAGGATAACGCTATCTCCAGAAGCCTATCAAAGGTTCAAAGCCGTAAAATCTTAGGGTTCAAGGTTGCAAGTTCCAAGCATTGACAAATAACAGGTCAACAAGCTTGGACAGAACAGTTCCATTATTACATGCATGCATCTCCTAAGCTTAAAACCTATTTCATGATTGAACACATAGGCGATCATAATGTGCCAGCATATAAATGAGTGTGTGCACCTGTATTGGCACCTTGGCAACCACTTACAAAGAGATCAATTAAGTATCTCATCAAATGATGGAAAAAAGAAAGAATATGTACGTACCAATGTACATTAGCAAGGCTATGCATTTTTAATCAGCACTAAAAAGACAAGAGAAGACCTTTTTGTTCAATTTGGCGATAGCAGATAATAAATGATGAAGGTCCTTCACAGGGTTTGCTCTCAAAGAAAGATGGTACTCCTTGCCACCTGCTCACATTAAAAGGCTAAGTAAGGGTTCCAGGGAGTGTAAAAAGTGTGCACAACATCTAAACTCCCCAAAAATAAAAGAGTGGCTGCAAGCCAAGTGTGTTAATTTACTCCCCAAATAAGCCACTGCTTTGATTGCTAAAATATATCCAGTAACCTGACTAACACAAAACTGAATAATTTCACAAACTTAAGTATTTGACTTTGGGGAACCTGATGCACTACAGTTCGTATTGAACATTGGTGGCAAGAAGGCCAAACACTGCCAAGGTTGTGTTCATGAACTCATTCATGAACACAATTTTTTTGGAACTCCAATCTTGTCCATAACTATTATGATATGTCCATTTTGTAAGCCTTTGCATGAGCAAGTCGGTTTTTTACAAAGTATCAGAGCTTTGGTTCAAGATTCGAGAGAACGAGATACTCAACGAATGGGATCAATGACCATATGCAAATTGATTCGACCATCTTCAAGGTGAGGAGGTGGTGTCCCCAACCAACTCTCAATTTCAATCTTCTTATCTTGTTTAGTTGTATGAGCAAGTTGGTTTTCTAACATTTGGAGCATTGAACAATATTTCCAGTCTGCCTGCAGGCTGAAAAAACTCATTATTCTTTTCCAAATCTTTTTGAGAAGCCCTTTATAACATTTATAGCCAATGACTAAGGTTTTTGAACCCCATACCAAAAAGGCAGAAAACTTAAGCTATGCATGTTGTTAGAGTACCTAAAGCCTATTGGTAGTCCTATTAGCGTCCTGTTAGGCCCCATAATGGCAATATCAGAGTCAAGACTTAGGGACATCACCATGTCACCAAGGAGATTGGACCTATTTTAATACACTATGAATTAGGATTTAGCAACTCATGGGATCAAATCATAAACACATGAATGATATACAGTTCTATAAACTTTTTCTAACAGTGTGTTGAAAAGGTATAGCATGTCAACTATATACATTTTAGGCTTGAAACCCTAACACGCAAATACCCTAAACCAAGTTATTAACCCTAAAAACTAAATCGTAAGTTAAACTTTAGAGCCTAATAACCTGTAGACCACTAATTTATCCAAGTGCACTAGAAACTATTGACTCATACATATCTTACATGCATGCAAGCATACATACATAATACAGCTGTATATATATGAAATTTCTTTAACTAGACGAAAATACGCTTAATTCAGAATTCTACATTTGAATGGAAGCATTTTGAATGGTCTGGGTGGGACTCAATGTGGGTAACATGTAAATAAAAGGACTAACATAAATCGTTTTTTAGATTGAATGGTCATTCAAGAAACATTCCAGAGGGACAATGTTCAGCAGAGGGTTATATGAAAGGGTATGAATTCTATGGAGCATCCACAGACAGTCATTGCATCCGTTTTAACAAAGTGGGCATAAGGACCACCATGCCATCTACAGATCAGCAGCTGTTTTTAATATTAAAGTCTAAACCATAATCTTTGTCTCGCCAGACAGAATCCATCCTTGTTGAAAACACAAACAAGTCAATGATACTTGTACACTAGTACACTTGTGACCCAAGCAGAGCCACGCCTATCAGCATATCTAACCAACAGGAGAGTAATCAGGCAAACCTTTTAACTCTATTATCGATCTATCACACCTGGATGAAGCTGCATAATGTTCCAGTTATGCTCCTCAACCGTCTTCTCAAGCCCTTCATCTATTTTAGCAGCCAAAAATATACATGCATTTCCAGGAACCTTCCAAACGTCAAGTAGGGCCTCAAGTGCCAGCCCTGGATGATCTCTATCCAAAACAACTGGCTTGAGAAACTCTGATGAGCCAGAACTTCTGAGAAGGGCATCCTGTAAACATTTCAATCATGCCACCAACCTTAGCAATGATGAAATGACAATAGACATGTAAAGATACTGTACTTTGTGACAAGTTCTCCTGAACGTTTGAAGAGCAGAAATGCAGTCTCAATCTTCCTGTAACTACTTTTCAGCATAGACGGTTCTATACATTATGCAACACAGTAAACATCTGGCTACAAAATATATCCATAATACCAATTTACTTGAGGATGTTTCAATCGATAGTAACACATAAATCAAAAATCTGCGAGAGAACATCAAACTCTTTCCCCCTATCCAGGCTCCCGATCTCGAATGCTTTCAAATCACCTTTGTCAGATCAGTACATCACAAATTTATTTGGCTCCACACCCTATTGGACTCAGCTAAAAGGATAAAGTTTAGTTCAACAACTAGGAGGGTACTGCCCTCACACGTGTGAAAGTTTGCTGGACCAGAGAGGAAGCCATTTTTTTTATTTAGTCACAATCGTATCAACGAGTCGACACTTACTCAGGGCATTCTAAATAAATTTACTGAAACAAAACCTCTCTAGTTGGACAAGGGAAGCGTATCCCTTTCCAAGTCTAGCCATTGTTGCTCGCCTCATACAAAAGATAGGTTCAAAAAGAGAACCCCCAAGTAGGTGTAGGATGATGCTACATCCAATGGCTGTCCGTCAAGTATAAGCTCCTCACGTTGCATAAAAGCCCTAGAAGTATTGAAGACCATGATTTCGGTCTTTGAAATGTTAACCTTCAAGCCCTAGTTGGTGCAATCAATATGGAGACTGTCCAACTGTCTTTGAAGCCCCTCTCTGGTTGGTGAGATCAAAACTGCATCATCTGCATATAAAAATAGTAATCAAAATATCACCCAAGTCTAGTATCTCGCACGTGCAGATCCTTATGCTATTACATATGATACATGCTAAGCCTTTCATCCCACATCAAATCATTCTAGCTGAGTTTGTAGTTCCACCCATTCAGCTTGATGCCATTTTTTGACTTATCACTTATATTTAGAGAGTTGGGTTATTTCCATTGGATGAGCAAAGGTATCCACAGGCAACACTTATCTCATCTCAGCATCTTCATAGTTAGGGCTTCCAGTTATCATCTCTCAGGCCTCTCGTTAACTTGACACACTTGGCATTTCTATCACGGACCTTCCATTGGGTACCCATGACTACATCAGATAGGTCTTATATAGAGCATATCTAAGTCGAGTGTGGCAAGGCCACCTTGGAGTCAAACCCGCGGACTCACTTCTTGGAGTCGGATACAGTAGGGTTCCCAATTCTACCACGTTATTTGGATTCAGGATTATCACATTGTTTAAGGCTCATATTAGAGTCTCATCACAACAGCTTATGATTGAGACTGGGCATTTTCGAGTACCCACAAGAGGAGCGGATTTTCCCGATGTGCTCATTATCCGAGATAAGAGTCCTAGGAGCACTTCTTATTCAAATGTCCAACATACTATGAGATTAAAGGGAGATATCACTGTCTTTTTCGAGATGCACCCATCACTCTAAGGTCAACCATAGCATATGAGGATCCACGTTGTGAGGCACTCATGATCAGAGAGATGTTACTTTTGTCACAAGATCTACATCAATTAGCTCAATCTAGTCACCTTGACACAACTCTAGGTTACCTCCTTTTTTCGAAAGAGATCACGACATGGTCCAGACTCAGAGGATAGTGAGACCGATGATGACTCTCAGCACAGAGACCTGAGATCGTGCATCACCCAAATTCATGTTGCTCGTAGGATATCTGATATGAGGAGACACACACTACTCAGATGACCTCCTAGACAATGTCATCAGCACACATTACCTCCAGCTACGGTCTCCAATACATCTTTCTTCAATGGCAACAAGAATTGATTGATTGAGTTTTATGATTTTATGATGAGCATATACATGTCTACCAGCACCACCATCATTTATAGCTACTCGATGATGTTTTTAGTAGCTACACTTCATATATGTTTTCTTTATCATTATCAAAGATGTTTTACACGCTCCTATTTGCACCACACACTTGATATATACTTTTTCAGATTGAGGCCTTATTCCATATTGTGACATTCATACAGAGGTTAGAGGATCTTTAGGACGGGGGTACACATTATGGAGTTGCAGCTTTATCTTCATCCCGGCGCCTACACTCAAAGGGACACCTTTTCTCATGGTACTCCCAGGCTTGCCATCTCCTCTCCACATTGGGTATCCAGATCAGTGATCTACCTGCGAGCACCCACCAGTACATCAGAGGCCTCCTTTACAGATCATATCTTCATATCACTTGGCAAGGTCCATTGGGGACCAAGAGTGAGTTTTATCGTACACACTTTCTATCTCTTGATCCAGCTGGCTGCCCCATAGTATCCGGTTACTTGCTGAGGAGTATATCACATAGTCTGCGGATAGCGATGGGTCAGTTTCGGGTTTCTTCACATCAGCTGGCTATTAAGACTGGCAAATACAGTGGCACCCCACGAGAGGACCGGCTTTGTAGCATGTGTGTTATGCATGAGACTGAGGACAAGTCACATTTCCTCTTCAGATGTCCAGCCTACTATGAGATACGGGGGCGGTACTACTGCTTGTTCAGAGAGCACCCAGTTACACTTTCTACCTTGATATCTTATGAGGACCCTAGATGTGTCGCACTGATGATCCGAGAGATGTCAGACCTGAGGAGGAGGAGACTAGATGGTACACATTCCCTGACACAGCTGAGCATTGATGAGTGCATATCCCGTCGGAGACAGAGATCCGAGGTACCCATAGGCAGCGACTCAGATGGAGAGGCCGAGATTCCCAACTCCTTCGTACACCGGCATCAGAGACCATGTCGACGGCCAGAGAGACAGTCAGTTATTAGATCACAGCCCAGAGCGCCACGGCAGCAGAGACGACACCGACGGCCTATCCAACGACAGAGGTCCAAGGCACATCTAATCACACCTTCACAGCATACCATCCACCATTTCTTTCATGCTGATGAGCATCGTGATATATGATTCCAGGCTATTGGATCCTGACTGGGCCAGCTATCTTTATGCATTGTATTTGCAGTTATTTAGTTTTATAGATGATTGAGCTTTAAGCTCCTATGTGCACACTTGACATGTACCTTTTCTTAGTCCTATGTACCTTAGGGTATTCAAGGACATTGATAAAATCTTTCTTTCTTTCTCTCTCTCTCTCTCTCTCTCTCTCTCTCTCTCTCTCTCTCTCTCTCTCTCTCTCTCTCTCTCTCTCACTCACTCATTTTATTGAGCTAGACATAGCAGGGTTCCCAGTTTTGCCACACTATTTAGACTCGGGACTATCACACAACCTCAAATTTACATTGGGACAGCTCCGAGTATCATCAAATCGGTTGGCTATTGAGACTGGGTGGTTCCAGGGTATCCCAAGAGAGGAGCGGATTTGCCAGTTATGTTCTTTGGATGTGGAGTCGGAGGAGCACTTTATCTTTAGGTGCCCGGTTTACTATGAGATTAGAGGGAGATAACATTGTTTGTTTCGTGACATGCCCATCACTCTACGATCACTCATAGCCTATGAGGACTCCCAATGCGTTGCACTCATGATACGAGAGATGTTTCTATTGCGACAGGATTTATGTCAGACAACCCAGCAAAGTCATGTTTCTCAGCCTCGGATTACCTCTTTCTTGTCCGACAGGACCTAGTATCTGATGATGATGACGACTTACCTGCCCATAGATATCAGAGACAATGTCCCACTCATACTCATGTGCCAGCGCAAGCTACTCGACCTATGACGAGGGGCTTCACCCTACTAAACGACGTCAACGACCACCAGCGGTCCTTCATGCTGCAGCTTGTATTACATCTTTCTATAGCATCAACAGGACAGAATTGGATGATAGTGTCATACCTCATTCATGACATTTACCCGTACAGATGCTCCCACATGTTTCATATTTCATATATCAACACATCTATTTCAGTTCCAAGTATTTAGATATGTTATTTTTGTTATTACTTTGGAGACGTTTCATACACCCCCCATCATGTACATTTACTAGTCTTATATGCCTCTTGGCATGGAAAAGACATTAATAAAGCTTTCTTTCTTCCTTCTTTCTCTCCCTCTCTCAATCACACCTAGGAGAGGAGTGCCATCACTAATGCTATCAAAAGGATATTGTGACTCCTAGAGATTGTTGTTGACTAGACTGGCACATTTTGATATAGTGCTAGGTAAACGTTGGCATGCGTCGATGTAGTCAATTATATATTTTGATACTCATGTGTATATATTCCAGCATGAGGGTTTGTCTCATGTCTTGAGATGTGCGAGGAAGTTGCCAGTTGGCCCCCTCATCTCAACTACATAAATTAAGAAGGTAACTTTATAGTATATTTGTGAAAACCACTAGGAGAAAACTAAGATGATGATAGGAAAGAACACCAAAAGTGACTAGTGGGAGAAACCACCATCCAAACAGAGATGTATACAAACACCTCTCCCCAGAGCCATGGAAAGTGAATGCCTGAAGAGAAGGAGAGAAATTGGTAACCAAGAGCCAAAGCCAAGATTACAGGAAGGCGAGTACCTACCAATACATATACTGGTACGAAGCCTATGCATGTGCTCATGCATCCCCATGCAATCTACCTGAACTTAGGTCAAATATCCCATGCAATCTTCATAAATACCTCTATCACATGCCATGCACTGCTCCACATGTCTCAATAGGAGTGTTTGGGTCCTCAAGGTTATTAGTTACCAAATAGGCCTGACATGGAATTAAATTGCGGTGTAACCAACAATCTTGAATACTAGAGGGCTAGTCTACCAAATCAGGACTACTCCAAATCCTTTGAGCTAGATATGGCCATAACAATATTTATCCTTGTTATGTGATGGATGTAAATGATCATAGTGATGTACTGGTTAATCTAGTAATGGTAGAGAGGCATGATATTAGTCTTGTACAGCAATCTGCATCATGTGATTCTTTGGCATCAACAATATGTCTGCAATCATAGGAGTTAAATAGTCTAAATGAACCAATTAGGCAAGAGTTTAGGGGTGCATTAACACAGGAGAATCATTGTGCGGCTTTGGTCCAGTTTGTCCACCACCGTACAAGATGATCCTAAGGAGGAGGATGAGGTGAAGAAGATGTTAGTGTTATGGTTTAAGTTTGGGTCAATTTCACCATGTATTTTGGCGCCATGCAACATTGTTTTCTCTCAAAGTTTAAATAGGCTTTCCAAGTTTGTAAACCATTATAATATAAATTATTGTAAAGGTTTTAACCTTGAGTAGGCCCAAAGAGTTTGTAAATGGGACCCTAGGAAAAATTTCACATGCTACCAACTATATGTTGGAAGTTTATCAATTATAATGTTGAAGAGGGGCGCACAATTCCTAGCATATAAACTTCTGGACCAAGGCAAATCATGCCAAGAATCATTGCATGAGAGAATATGAAAACCCATGCATAGAATGTGCAAGCTTGAGTCTTAGCATGTGGGACACCTACACTTACACTTGGAAGCCATGTACATCACAAAGCATTTGTTCTAAATTATAAAAGAGACCCTCCTCCTCCCAATGGGCAATGGGCGCACTTCCTGTGGAGAGGTCTTTCTCACATATGCTAGATGTCTTTCCTTTCTTGTATGGTGAAGTTTCTTGCTCATTTATGCTAGTGTTATGGTATCCAATTATTTTTCTAGATTGTTGGGTGTGGATCTTACTTCTTTCTTTGAATCTTGCTAACCTTATGTTCTTTCAACTTTGTGTTGAAAGTTTGTGGGCAGCAAGTATTCAAGATCCATTCGGCCCAATTGAAAGAGCAATATCATAGTTTTTGATGCTAGAATGCTTTCTATAGCATCCACCATCATTCTAGATCATGTAGCGAGTTCTTTTGTGAGTATCATGTAATTTTCTACTCACATTCTCTTTACTGTCCACCATAGCCGGGAAGATCCAATTGCTACATAAGTCTGATTGATTCATTGCATGTCAACAAATTCACCATTTGCTAGCAATTTACTATTGCATGTGCAAGTATTAGTCTATGCATGTTGCATGCATGTCTCCAGAATTTTTCAGATTGCTTGCATGTTGCTATATTTGCTTGCATGTTGACTGCATGTTGTTAGTTTTGAGCTATTTTGAGTTGTAGAAGACCATCAAGGATTCCTAGGTTGGTAAACCTTGATTTAAAGATCCATCTCTATTTTCAATCAATAACAAGTGGTATCAGAGCAATGGCTTCTACATCTACTTTTTAGGACGATCCTAGATGGATCCAACTATTCTACATGGAGATCACAGACTCAACTAATCCTGCAAGCTGAGAAGCTATGGCCTTATGTTAATGGGACCACTCCCAAACCAAGTGCACCTGATGGAACGGATACTAAAGCTTATGAAGGAGATTCGAAAACCTTTCAAGTCTGGTTGGATGCAGATTCAAAAGCTAAAGTAATTATTTCCCAAACTGTTTTGCAGAATATATTTCTCACTGTTGCTGATTTTGCTACAACAAAGGAGATGAGGGATGAACTTGCTCAAAGATTTGAGTCCAAATCACAAACTCAAATCTTATATCTTTTTGAGCAACTTACTAGTTTAAAGTGGGATGGAATTTCAGATTGTGATATTTTTCTTTTCAAATTGCAATCTTTGTTTAGTGCTCTACAAAGTGTAGGAAGAATAATTCCCAAGGAAGAAAAGCTCACGTACCTACTGCAAGTGCTACCACCCTCCTACATCTATATGAAACCTGTTCTTACAAGAAAATTCTTTGAAGAGGCCATTCAAAGCCTTCGAGAGGATTATCTCATGCGGCAAGGAGGTTCACCTTCTCAAGAAGGAGCTAAAGCCTTATATGCGAAGAAAGGAAAGGGCAAGGCAAAAGGACGCGGAAACCAATTTCAAGCCACTAGCATGCACGATCTAAACAACAAAGATTCCAAAGGGGAATCATTTGAGCCTAAATTAAAAAAGTCTTTTTGCAATTATTGTAAAAATCCTGGACATACGCTTGATAAATGTTGGGCTAATCCTAGAGTGTCTTGTGTACTGTGGTAAAACTGGACATTCATCTTTCAAATGCTATTCTAAGCCTAACAATAGCAAAGTCAATGTTTGTCAAGAGGAACAACCTTCTTCTAGCTCTAGTAAAGTAGAGGATGCTCAAGCTGCTGCTTTTATTTGTGTAGAAGATTGTTTTAATTCTAATGATAATACGTTCGAAGTTGTGATAGATTCTGGAGCTACCGCTCATGTCAGCTCTAAAAGAGCTATGTTGTCTAGTTATTCTCCTTGTTACACTCCGAGATATGTCATGTTAGGAGATGGTAGTCAACATGATGTTTCTGGAATAGGAAGCTTGAGTTTACTCACTAGTGAAGGTTCTAAAGTTCTTCGAAATGTATTGCATGTACCATCCATGCAAAAGGATTTATTGTCAGTAGCCCACATGACAGATGTGGGCATCAAAGTTCTGTTTCTTGACAATGACTGCAGGCTAATGGACATAAAAAGTGGAAGGCAGCTTGCAACAGGCTTGAGGAGGGAGAACTTGTATCATGCGAAGGTTCTTATTGCATGTGAAGAAGTTTCAGCCGTGGAAGACAAGATGCATGCATTATGGCATGCTAGGCTCTATCACATGAGCATGTGAAGCATTCTAGATGCAGCAAAGCGGAAGTTGTTTGAAGGGGTTAATCTCGACATCAATATTCTCACTTCATATCATCCATGTGATTCTTGCATGCTGGGCAAGATGACTCGCTCTCCATTCAATAAGGAGGGCTACAAAGCTAAAGAGCTTCTTGAATTAGTTCGCTCAGATGTTTGTGGACCTTTGCCTATTCTTTCTATTGGTGGTGCACGTTATTTTGTCACATTCATTGACGATTTTAGTCGATTAGCAATGGTTCTTTGAAAATTTAAAGAATTGCTCAGTTTTGTGCACTCTAAGACTTCAAAGAGAGTTAGACAACTACGTACAGATCACGGTGGTGAATATATTTCTGCAGAATTTCAGGAGTTTTTACCAGCAATAACATTTTACATCAATTTACGGCTGTGTACAGCCCTCAGCACAATGGTGTTGCAGAGCGGCGGAATCGAACTCTTATTGAGGCAGCACACTGCATGATGATTCATGCAAACGTACCTGCTAAATTTTGGGCGGAAGCAGTTAATACTGCCAATCACTTGTAGAATCGTTCTTTACAATCTCTAGATAAGGAGAAAACTCCTTATGAATGCTGGACTGGGAAAAAGCCCAAGTTATCGCATGTTAAAATTTTTGGATGTCTAGCATATTTATTTGTTCCTAAAGTTAAACGCAATAAGCTAGACAATACTTCTATACCAGGAGACATGATGCTATCTCAAATTATTATAGAATTTATAAATCACATACAAAGAAATTTCATTTATCTAGAGATGTACGGTTTGACGAATCAAAGTTTATAGATAATCCTATATGTTTTCAAAGTTATTCATACTACTCCAGAAGAGCAGCTATTCTTCCAACTATGCATGAACCTCTTTTTGATGAAGAAGAACATGCAGGTGAGGAAGAAGAAGAATTGAAGATGAGGAAGCTGCTACATCACGGCCATGGAGAGAAAGAAGAGAGCCAGTTCGCTCTCTTCTTTCTCTCCTTGGTCGTGATGGAGAAGCCATGTGGAGCAAAGAACGAGATCAATGGCACAAAGCTATAGATGAAGAGATGGACTCCATGTATCGACACCAAGGTTGGAAGCTGCAGCCTTTACCACCAGGAAGAAAGGCCATAGATTGCAAATGGCTCTACAAGCCAAAGTTTTCACCCGAAGGTGATATTACACGCTTCAAGGCTCGCCTTGTAGCTAAAGGTTATTCTCAAAAGTTTGGAGTTGATGATACCTTTTCTCCTGTTGTAAAGCAGGCTAGCATACGTTTGTTAGTTGCTTTGGCCGCTTATTATGATCTGGAGATGCATCAGATGGATGAGAAAACAGCATATTTATATGGCACACTGGATGAAACTATTTTATGAAGCAGCCATTAGGCTATGTGAGTAGACATCATCCTAGTTGGGTTTGCTTGCTTTTAAAAAGTACATATGGCTTAAAGCAATCCGCTAGGCAATAAAATAAGAAGATAGATCAAGTTCTTAGAGCATTGGGGTTCATACCATTCATTCTTGATGGTAATGTTTATATTGAAAGGGTGAATGAGTATTATGTATTGCTGACAGGCTATGTTGACGATTCATTGTTGATAGGAAATTCTGCTCCTTTCATCAATCATTGTAAGAAGTTAATTGGCTCTATCTTTGATGTTTTGGACCTTGGAGAGACAAAGTTTTGCCTTGGAATTCAAATTCACCATGACAGGGTAAAAGGCACAATTGCACTTCATCAACAACATTATATTTTGAAGATCCTGAAGGACTACAATATGCTGGAGTGCAAAGGCAAAGACATTCCCATGCTACCTGGAGTAAAATTATCCAAGGAAGATGGAGCGAAGACTGCAGAGGAACATGAAGAAATGTCCAAGGTTCCTTATCACAACTTGATTGGATCTTTAATGTATCTCACTACATGGACGCGGCCTGACATTGCATATGCAGTTCATACTCTTAGTCAATTTGCTACTAACCCTGGTGTTATTTATTGGAAGCATGCTAAATATGTTTTACAATATCTAAAAGCTACTTCCAATTATGGACTTGTTTTCTCAAAGCAAGATGGTCTATCACTTGCTTCATTCAGTGATGGCAGTTGGGCTTCTAATATGGATGATTATAAAAACATTACAGGAGGATGTAGTATACTTTCAGGAGCAGCCATCACATGGATATGCAAGAAGAAATCTTTTGTTGCTCAATTCTCTTGCGAGGCGGAATACACTGCAGCAACAAGAGTTTCTAATGATATAGTTTGGCTGCGATACATGCTTGAACATCTACATCAACTTCATGAAGGCCCGAGTTCTTTATTTATTGACAACACTTTTGCTATTATACTTTCGAAAGACGGCGTATTTCATGGGAGGCCCAAACATATTCATATCAAGTATCATCATTTGAGAGATCTAGTCGAGAAGAAGATTATCTCCAATATCTTCATTGACTCAAGTAACATGGTTGCGGATATTCTTACAAAGGCACTCCATGCAAAATTACTTCATCGCCATAGAAAGAAGCTTGGAGTATGTAAAATTGACCAAACTTAAGAGGGAGCTGAATAGACTCAAACCTGTCACTGAGTGCTTTGCACTGTTATACGCAAACTCAATCATTGGGAGGTACCTTTCCCAATCCAACTGTCTTTTGGAAACGTATGCACAAAGCATATCTTCAATCGACTGATTCGTCCTTTCAATCTGGCCATCCGACTCTGGATGATTTGAAAACCCTAGACTCAGGACCGCTTGCCAAATTTGCCAGCTTAGAATCACGATCAGTAACAATGTCATTCGGCAAACTAAACAACCTGAACAACTTTTCAACGAAAAGTTGAGCAAGCTCCGAAGCTTGACAAACATCTTGGTTGGAATGAACTATGCCATCTTGGTCAATCTGTCAACCACGACCCAGATAGCATCATTTTGCTTCCCCGTCCGAGGTAGCCCAACCACAAAATCCATGGAAATACTTTCTCATTTTCTTTTGAGAAAATCCAATGGAAGTAACAAGCTAGCCACCTTAAGCCTTTCAACTTTATTCATTTGGCATTGTTCACACTTGCGAAGGATCTTCTAATTTTGGCCAATAAAAGTTTCTCTTTACTAAATCAAGTGTCCTTTGTGTGCCTAGGTGTCCAGCACAAGGACTATCATGACATTAATGCAATATTTGGGCCCTGATTTCCTCAATTTCTGGCACACACCCCTTTCCATTCATAAAATGCAAACCATTCCTTATTGAAAAATCCCTTAATATCTTATCCCGAGATGTCTTGGACTCCTGCTTTCCAAGTTCAATACTAGATTTAGAATATCCTAATAGGACGTCTAGCCAAATAGGACAGAAGTACTTGTCAGTCTTACACAAATCTCCAAGGAATAGATACAAATCAGATTGAATCTCCGAAAAACATAATCGATTAACCTCTCCAGTCCAGCTTAAGGCATCTGCGACATAGTTTGACGTACCCTTCCGATACTTAACGTCATACTGAAATTCTTGGAGCATTTATGACCACTTTGTAGGAAATCAAAGTGCCAAGATCCTTCTAACATTCAATCTCCATATAGAAGAAGAAGAAGAAGAAGAAGAAGAAGAGGGAGAGTGTAAGAACCACCAAGTGAAGATCTACAGGATTCCAATCACATGCAAACCAAAAGGACACCTGTGGAGCATGAACCACCCAACCAATATGGAGAGGCTAGTCAATACCCTAACCAATCCACCCCCAAGCCACAGTGAAGAACACAAGAGAGGAGAGGAGGAACTGGCTCAAGAATCACAATTCACAATAGGAGGATGGGCGAGTTTCCACTAGACCTATTCTTCTCAAGAGAGAGAGAATATTCCCTTTAGGATTCCCATGCAACCTAAATTGAGCTATTGATCCCCTATTCTTGCATTAAAGCAGCCTTCACCATGCATGTGCTCCTATGTCCAATTATAGGTCTGGGCCCTCATATGATTATTAATTATTTAATACGACCACGTCCGGAATGACGTAGCATAACTAATAACCACATACAACTGGAGTGACCGGCTATCCACGTCAGGAATAATTCCGATTCCCTTGTACAGGACATGGACATAACGTTCTTCCCCCCCTTAAACCATTTCTATCCCTAGAAATGAAAACTAGGAAAATTCTTCTTTATGCTTTTGACCCTTTCCCATGAATCATCATCCTCAGTCCGTCCCTTCCACCTGATCAAGCACTCAAAGATAGAACGATTTCTCAATTGTCTATCTCTGGTTCTGAGTACCTTTTCAGGTTCCAAAGGAACACTAAGCGATGAGTCCTCCAAATGGGTAAGATCTTCCTCTGAACCAACTACTTCACCTTCATGCAAACTTAATTTCAACCGGCTTACATGAAACACTGGGTGAGCTGTAGTCTTGTTCTGAAGATCTAATTCGTAAGCTAAAGAACCAATTTTCTTTATAATCCAAAACGGTCCACAATATCTCGTAGACAATTTATAATGCTTCCCTGTACTCATAGTCTTAGAATCCTTAGGTATTCTAAGATATACCCAGTCATCAACTTTAAAATCTTTGGGAGACCTCTTAAGATCGGCATAGTGCTTAGCTCTATCCTGAGCACTCCAGATACAATCACGGGCCACTTTCCACATTTCACGCATATCATGCAAGAAATCTGCAACTTTCTGGATCTTAACAGACTTTATCTCCACATTTACCGAAGATCTAGGTTGAAAACCGTACATCAGCATAAACAGACTATAACCAGTAGCAGAATGTTTTCTACTGTTATAAGCAAACTCAATCAAAGGAATGTAATCTTCCCACTGAGATTGCCTGTGAGACACATAAGTTCTCAACATGTCCTCCATAGTCTGATTAGTTCTCTCAGTCTGGCCATCTGATTCAGAATGATCAGAAGAACTAAAACTAAGCGAGGTTTCAAGCTTATGGAATACAGCTGACCAAAAGTGACCTGTAAACTTAGGATCTCTATCACTAACTATATCACTTGGCAGTCCATAAAGCCTAAATAATCTTTCCACAAAGATCTAGGCTAAATCCGAAGCCTTAGCAGTTGACTTGACTGGTATAAAAGTAGCTAACTTTGTCAACCTGTCCACCACAACCCAAATAGAATAATTTGGCGTCGGGTCCTTGGAAGTCCAACCACAAAATCCATAGACATACTTTCCCATCGTTTCTGAGGGATATTTAGGGGATGTAGCAACCCTCCAGACTTTAAGCGTTCAGCTTTGGCTAACTGGCAAGGTCTACAATTAACCACATAAGACTCAACAAATGGCCTGAGTTTTGGCCAATGAAACTCTCTTCTGACCAAGTCCAAAGTCCTGTGTATACCCGGATGACCTGCACAAGGAACGTCATGACACTCATAAAGAATCTTCTTCTTTAACTCATCATCCGCCGGTACACAAATTTTCCCATTCCGAAATAGTAACCCACCTCGGATAGAGAACTGTTCCGCTATCTTCTTATCTATCCTAGGAACCTGAGACCCCTGTGAGTAAATCTCTATTCCATTCTCATTTTTTCCTGTCTCCACCATCTTCCAGATGGGACCAAAATGAGAATCTGATTCACATTTTCCTCTCAGTGAAAGATATAGATCAGTGGAAATCTGGGTGAAAGAAAGTTCATTTAATTCACCAATTCGACTAAGTGCATCCACAACTTGGTTAGAGCTGCCCTTGATATATCGGATCTCATGATCAAATTCCTGCATAAGCTAAGCCCAGCGAGCTTTACGACCCCTTAGATCGTTCTGATTACAAACGTACTTCAGAGGTTGGTGATCTGTATACACTATAAACTGACTACCATAAAGGTAATGCCTCGTATCACAGCAAATAACTCTTTCTCCTGAGTTGTATAACGCAACTGAGGCCCCGTGAGTTTCTTGCTTTCAAACGCTATCGGCCTATTCTCATGTAGAAGAACTGCCCCTATCGCCGAATCACTTGCGTCAGTTTGCACGACGTAAGGTATATCAGGATTCGTGATCTGTAAAACAGGAGCTGAATCAACCATTTGCTTGAGTTTCTCAAAGCATTGGTTCAATTCATCACTCCACTCAGTAGACTCGCTAGGTTGACCTCTCTTTTTCTTTTTATTAACTCTGCCTTTAGTCAAATTATTTAAGGGTGCTGCCACTTTAGCATAATCCTCAATTGAATTACGAAAGAAAATTGTAAAACCGAGAAAATATTTAACTTCTCTAACCGTCTTTGGTATCGGCCAATCAAGCACTGTCTTGACCTTACTCTCGTCAATCTCCAACCCACTACGGGTGATCTTATGACCGAGATACAACAACTCATGCTTAAAGAACTCACATTTAGATTCCTTAGCGTAGAGTTTCTCTCGTCTGAGAATATCTAAGACAGTCTTAAGATGACTCAAATGCTCCTTAAGTGTTCTACTGTAGATGAGAATATCATCTGAGAATACAACCACAAACTTCCCTAGATATGGACGAAAAAGATCGTTCATCATCTGTTGGAACGTAGCTGGTGCGTTCGTTAACCCAAAAGGAAGCACGAGAAATTCATAGTGACCGAATCTCGTCCGAAAACCAGTCTTCTGCACGTCACCCGGATGAATCCTAATTTGATGATATCTGGTTCTAAGATCTATCTTTGTGAAGTATTTAGCTCCACCTAATCGATCTACCAGATCATCCATACGAGGCAAAGGATATTTATTTTTAATAGTTACTTTATTCAACCCTTTGTAGTCCACACACATCCTGAAGCCTCCATCTTTCTTCGCTTTCAGAAGAACAGGAGTGCCCCAAGGCAACTTACTTGGCTGAATATGACCCATCTTTAGGTAATTTTCAATTTGCTTAGTAATCTCTACCTCTTCTTTCTGAGAAAACCTATAAGGTGTCTAGAGATAAGGTGACTACCTGGAATTAACTCAATCTTATGGTCTACCGATCTGGACGGCGGTAATCCATGAGGTAATTCTTCTGGAAATACATCTTTGAATTTAGACAGTAACTTATTCTTCTCAATTTGCTCCTGATCTAAGTCTACCGAGTTAAGAATTTTTGACAATCACAACTACTTAGATACATTTTAGATAAATCCAAAATTGGCTTAGCAAATAAAGAATAAGCTTCATACTGTGAATCAAAAATCTCCATTACATTAATAAATGAACTCATCCCAGATGGATGTACAAAATTGTCTCCAAACAATGTAACTATTCCTTTAGCCTCCTGAAAAGAGAGAACATGCTTCTCAAAATCTATTTCAGGATGCTTATTAAATAACCACTTGTATCCTAGAATAATATCCGTACGTGCTAAATCTAAAACATGGAAATCAATTAACTCTCTATAGTCCTGGATCCAAACAGGGAGTCTTGGAACTTTCACATCCCACGTCTCCAACTCCGCTCCTGAAGCTAGATATACTCGATATCTATGGTTACTGGCTTCAGTTTTGAGTCCGAGTCTCTGCGCAAGACCAGAGTTAATGAAATTATGAGTAGATCCACTGTCCACTAAATTACTAACTCATGTCCATTAACCGTGCCATTCAAACGAAATAAATCATTTGGCAAGAATGAAGTAGTACTGAAAGAACAATCACACTCACAATTAATTTTATTAATTTCCAGCTTAAGATTCTCTTTACTTGGCATCTCAATCACTTGAGCTGCGCCTTTCTTTCGTTCTGGGCAGAATTTCATAACATGTCCAGGCTGACCACAATGGAAACAAACATTGGTCCTTCTAGCCTTTTTTTGGGACAACTTTTTCTTTTGTCTAGGTTCAGATGCAACTTGATCCAGTTCGTCGAAATATTTTTTATTCTTATTTCCACGAACTCTTTTCTTCCCTTTTTTCTGGCTGGGTTCGAATGATCTTGATGGATTAGCCTGTAACTGCTTCCTAGATGCCACAACCGTGGAGTCGTACGCTTTCGCGACACGAACTACATCATCAAAGGTTTGAAGCACGTTACGCTTACACTCATTCTGATAATCTGCAGGCAGACCTAGGATAAACTGCCACAGTGCCAGTTTTGCATCGAATGAGGGGACTTTATTCCACAAATCCATAAAATCTTGTAGGTACGAGTCCAAACTCCGAGTACCCATTTTGCAATTCACAAATCTTTGGTAAAAATCCGAGTCGTCCACAACCACAAACGACTTTCTGAACACCTCCATAAACTCGTCCCATGTGGTAGGTTTAGGTTGTAAATCACGCCACCATGACGAAGCTTTACCACGGAAGAACAAAATAACACTCTCTATCTTTTTCTCCTCAGGAATTCTGTGTAGATTAAAATTACAGGTCTATCCATATATTTCCATCAACAGGAAAGCACTATACTGATTTACAAGCATGCATGCATCAGAACAATTCCAAAATTTTGCAAATTTTAGTTCAAAAATTGCCAAACTTCAGCAGCCATAACTTTCTCTACAGGACACCAAATTGGTCGCTGTAAAGCACAGTACGGAGGGAGAGTGGATCTACAAGGCAGTTGCCACGTCACCCTGCACCCCTGGCTTACGTGCGAGCATTAAATGCTGGAAAAACAGGTAGGAGGGCGCACTTTTGTGGAGAGGTATCATCAAAAAACACATCCCAGCCCAAAAAGCCTTGGATCAGAGGTTACAAGCACTCTACTAAGGTTCATTAGAGAGGCATAGAAGCTTCTAACAGGTCCAGCAAGCAATCATAAGCTCAAATCATGCAAAAAATGCATTTTTGGCCTCCTTCAACAAGCAAAACTACAATATGTTGGTGATAATGCACATCTATCCAAATTGGACGCATGATGGCTCAAATCAGAGGCAATCCAACATATCTTTCAGCTTGTAACAAGAACCAACAGGTTCAGACCCCCAATTGAGAGGTATTCATGCTCAAAAATCATCAAAAATACACTATTTTTGAATGTTTTGAGCCTCCTAATGGTGTCTAATCCCTACCAAACTTCATGACAGCTTAGGGACAGCTTCATTACATCTGTGAAAACGTCCATACCAATTCTTGGCTGAGAATTTTGAGATCTACCTCAAAATTAGTCCAAAAAACATCAAAAAACCATGATTTTTGACCAATTTTGACCAATTTTGACCCAAATTCACGGGGGAAATCCACAAATTCGTGCCTTCAAATCCAAATCCCTGTAAATCCATTGCATACAAGCACTAAAAGTTTTGATTCAAGTCAAACATGGTTTCCATAGCCCATTTATGGTCCAAGAACCCCAATTTTTGGTCCAAAATCACTATCTAATCAACCTTTTGACTTTTCAACCAACATGCAATCATTAAATTCTGTAATTAATGACTGTAAAACAGCAAGTACAATCTGGAAAACGTACTACACCAGATCCTATAATCATTTCCTTGCAAAAACCATCAATTCTAGGTGAAAAATTCACTAAATTCATAAAAAATCCAATGATTTCCTTCAAAATTCATGGAACAAATCCACAATTATGATCTTTAGGTTGAAAGTACACCAAGGATCTGAGAATCCACCTACTTGAAATTGAATTCCAACACCTGGAAGAAGAAGCAAAGAGCTACCCAAAAGAACTGCAAAATCCAAGATCCTCAAGCTCCACCTCCTGGTAGATGTGATCCAAGCTCTGATACCACTGTAAGAACCGCCAAGTGAAGATCTATAGGATTCCAATCACATGCAAACCAAAACGACACCTGTGGAGCATGAACCACCCAACCAATATGGAGAGGCTAGTCAATACCCTAACCAATCCAGCCCCAAGCCACAGTGAAGAACACAAGAGAGGAGAGGAAGAACTGGCTCAAGAATCACAATTCACAATAGGAGGATGGGCGAGTTTCCACTAGACCTATTCTACTCAAGAGAGAGAGAATATTTCCTTTAGGATCCTATTCTTGCATTAAAGCAGTCTTCACCATGCATGTGCTCCTATGTCCAATTATAGGTCTGGGCCCTCATATGATTATTAATTATTTAATACGACCACGTTCGGAATGACGTAGCATAACTAATAACCACATACAACTGGAGTGACCCGCTATCCACGTCAGGAATAATTCCGATTCCCTTGTACAGGACATGGACATAACAGAGAGGGTTAGGCGCCCTCAAAGAGAGAGAAAGATGTAGCAATGCTTGAAAGGGAATGAATTACAAATGAACAATGAGTACATATAAATAGGCCTTCCAAGGGCCTAGACTCTTCCAAACTCTAAGTTCTAGAACCTTCCAAACCAACTACTAATTATAGGGCACTCCCAAAATTCAAGATAGGGTCCCTTAACATAATTAGACTTCACTTGGACCCACAAGTTACCACTAGAGCAAAATTGGGTCCACTTAACTAAAACTACCTTAACATGGTCTAAATATAAACCTACCCCATGGTTACACAAGTCTCAACCTTTTGGGTCAAAGTAACCTATGGGAAACTAACATTATCATTTATTATTTCTAACACACTTGGCTTTATAACCTCGAAGGTCAACCGCATCACAAATATGAAGTGCTTGGTGGTTAGTGACAATAGTAAATCTGGACCCATACAAATAATGTCTCCAGATTTTAAGAGCATTAATAACAATAAAAAGTTCCTTATTGTAGGTGGAATACCGCCTTTGAGTAGGATCCAACTTCTTGCTTTCAAAAGCAACCGGTCTACCATCAATAGGATTGCCCCTACAGCAAAGTCGCTAGCATCCGTCTCAAGCACATACAACTTGTTAGGATCAACTATGTGTAAAATTGGGGCTGTAGACCCATAATGTTTCAAAGATTCAAAGCTTTGATTCAACTCTTCAATCCAAGTAACTAGAGGACTAAATTTACTATGTCAACTAGTTCTTTTCGCCCCTTTGAGGACATTTGTCAAGGGCAATGCAATTACTGCATGGTCCTTGATGAATCGATGAAAAAACCCAACGAAGCTAAGAAAAGATTTGACTTCTTTGATGGTCAGGAGAATAGGCCATTCATGAACCTTACGAACTTTATTAGGGTCAATTTCCAACCCACAGACAAAAATAATGTGACCGAGATAATCTAGTCTTGTCTGGAAGAACTTGGCGTAGAGCTTCTCCTGTCTTAGTAACTTCAAGGCAGTCCTAAGATGCTCCTCTAAAGTCTTACTATAGATGAGAATATCATTGTAAACTATTACGAACTTGCCCAGATATGGACAACGAAGATCGTTCATCATATGTTGGAAGGTTGCAGGAGCATTCGTCAATCCAAACGACAAGACCAGAAACTCATAATGGCCATACCTTGTCCTAAACCTGGTTTTTTCAGCATCCTCGCTCTTACTACGAATTTGATAATACCTTGATCTCAAATCAATTTTGGTGAAGGACTTTGCACCATGTAATCGATCAACCAGTTCATCCATTTGATGTAATCTATTTTTAATAGTTAAATTGTTCAATTTTTCTAGTCTACACAGACAAATTCCTCCATCCCTTTTATTAACTAATAAAACTGGTGCCCCCCAAGGGGACTTACTAGTCCTAACATGGCCATCTTTAAATATTGTTGCAGTTGCTTCAAAACTTCATCTTCTTCCTTTGTGTTCATCCTATAAGGATACAACAATATAGGCAAGCTTTCGGGAAGAAGCTTTATGCCATGGTTGACACCCCGAGAGGGGGGGAGACCCTCTGGCAACTGGTTTGGAAAAACGTCACTAAATTCATGCCTAAATTTTCTAAAGGTTTCACCTTCTAGTGATTGCTCTTCCCTTGGATACTTAGTCATTAGTGCAAGTTGCATGCTATACTTGTGTAAATTGCAATTTTCATTCAAGTAATCTTTAGGCAATCCCAAAATGAAATCCAACTTGACTAAAGAAGGGCCTATTCTAGTAGCAAAACAAGAATATACCTCTTGAAAGTCATGTAAGTATGCATCCAAGGGCCGGTTCTTCAAGTGAATTGTCACATATTGGCGATTGAATTTGAAATCGTCCAAAATGGATAAGAAGACCACCTTGAAGGCCTTGCAAAATTCCTCCCAAGTTTTGGGCACTTTGGTCTTCCCTCGTAGATCCTACCACCATGTAAATGCTTTGCCTCATAGGTACATGACGGCCATACCGATCTTATTGTCGTCTGTTGAATCAGGCATGGACAAATGCGAACTCCACCACGGTATCACAACATCGGGGAATCTTTCTTTTCTCCCCAAAAAAGATCACGTGTAAGAGGGGGTGGTGCAAAGCTTGACTGGTTTGCGCCAATTTTCTCCACTTTTGCTGCTCCCGATTACGTTTTGCTTGCATATCAAGAATCTGTTGTTGTAGATTGTTGATTGTAGACATAAAGGTCTCAACATTGTGGGGCGTAGGGGTACAGGTGGGAGTCTCCATGCCTAGTACACATCCCGGATCCCAACAAGTGGCACACATGCGGTCCATGAGCCACTAGTCAAGTCCATATGCCCAGTCCAACGTTTGGTTTCAAGTTAGGTTTGGGACCCGAATGGTCGGGTCCAATGCTCAAAATTTTGGAGCCCCAAAAGCCTTCTACCCTTGAGATTAACCAAGCGGCGAAGCCATTGAGGCTATATTGATCTAGGAAGGAAGATTTGTTGCTTTTGAGAGCAAAAACTCACGCGTACTCAACAGCGACACGCCACACACCAACAAAAATTGCATGCAATAATACATGCGCTCAAGGTGTGGCGGCACTATTATATGGTGTTGAGTTTTATGTTAATACTAACGACAATACTCTCAAGTACTTTTGCAATCAGCCGAAGTTGAGAGACCACTAGGCGCATTGGGCTAAGTTGATGCAAGAAATTTCATTTGGGGATTCACTTTTGTAAAGGTAAGGAAAATGTGGTAGCTATTGCATTATCTCACACGATGTATCAGTTGGCCTTCTACAAAGACCCGAGGTTGTCGTTTTTTATTGGCATAAAACTAGGCTCTATCCTGAGCCGTTTTTACGCTATTGCAGGCGACTAGCAACATTTCTTGCATATCCTGCAAAAATCCATTGCTAATTTTACCTTGAGACCTTGGAGGCTAACGGAGACTCACTAACTGCTTTGCGTTGTTTTGCACAAACTCAACCATTGGGAGGTACCTTTCCCAATCCAATTGTCGTCTGGAAACATATGCACAAAGCATATCTTCCATAGACTGGTTCGTCCGTTTAGTCTGACCATCCGACTTTGGATGATCACTAACAATCCATACAACCTATATAACTTTTCCACAAAAAGTTGAGCAAGTTCAAAAGCTTTGACAGATGCTTTGGTTGGAATGAACTACGCCATTTTGGTCATTCTATCAACTACGACCCAAATAGCATCCTTTTGCTTCCCCATCTGATGTAGCCCAAGCACAAAATCCATGGAAATACTTTCCCACTTTCTTTTGGGAATTTCCAAAGGAAGTAACAAGCCAACCACCTTAAGTCTTTCAGCTTTATTTACTTGGCATTGTCCGCACTTGGAGACGTAAGCCTCCACTTGATCCTTTGGTTTTGACGAGTAAAAGTTCCTCTTTACTAGATCAAGTGTCCTTTGTGTGCTTGGGTGCCCTGTGCAAGGGCTATCATGATATTTATGCAAGATATGGGCCCTCAACTCGTCATTCTCTATCACACATACGTTTCCATTTCGGGAAAGCAAACGATTTCTAATGGAAGGGTCAATTTCTAACCCACGGTCCAAAATAATGTGAACAAGATAAACTAATCTTGTCTCAAAAAATTCACACTTGGATTCCTTGGTGTAGAGCTTCTCGTGGCTAGGTAACCATAAGACAGTCTCAAAATGCTCCTTATTTTCCTTTAAAGTTTTATTATAGATGAGAATATCATCTAAGTAAACTATTACAAACTTTCCTAGATATGGATGAAGAAGATCGTTCATCATCTGCTGGAAAGTTGCAAAGGCATTCGTCAATCCAAACGACAAGACTAAAAACTTATAATGGTCGTACCTTGTCCTAAACCCGGTTTTTTCAATCTTCAGTGTTAATTCAAATCTGAAGATACCCTTCTCAAATCGATTTTGATGAAGTACTTTGCACCATGTAACCGATCAACCAGTTCATCCATTCGAGGTAAGGGGTATCTATTTTTAAAATTCTGTGCGTTCAATTTCTTATAGTCCACACAAAGACGAGTTCCTTCGTCTTTTTTATTAACCAAAAGTACAAGCACTCCCAAGAGTAAGAGGCTAGTTCCTCCTTACCTCAAGCTGAAAATCCTTGGGTAAACCCAAGATAAAGTGCAATTTAACCATAGTAGGCTCTATTTTAGTTGCAAAACGAGAATATACCTCTTGGAACTCTTGCAAATATTGATCGAGGGGCCGGTTCCCCATATGAAGTGTCATATGCTGGCAATAGAACTTAAAGTCATCCAAGATAGGTAAGAAGGCCACCTTAAATTCCTTGCAAAAATGTCTTGGGGACTTTGGGTTTCCCACGAAGATCCTGCGATCATGTAAAAGCTTTACCTCGCAAATACATGACAACCATCTTGATCTTGTTGTCGTCTGTTGAATCGTGCATGGAAAAGTGTGAAGTCCATTGATCCAACCACGACAACACAACATCCGGAGACCTTTCTTTCTTGTCTCCTAAAAAAAGTTCAACTATAAAGAGAGGATGGTGCAAATCTTGCTGATTTGAGCCATCTCCCTTAACTCTTGCTGCTCCCTATTGTGCCTTGCCTACATACCAAGAATCTGTTGGTGTAGATTGTTGATTGCCAACATAAGGGACTCAGCATCTTGGACAGTAGTAGTACTAGTAGCTTCAACCTGCTTTGGCACATTAGGATCCATTGTTAGAGTAGGAAATAAGAAACGTTATTCACATAAAGAGGCTTCCAACTTCAAGCCATCAACTATTGAGAGTATCCACAAACAATATGGCTGCTTTTCAAAACACCTTTGTGATATTGTCCATGGCTGCTACAAGTACAAGAAAGGAAAAGCTTATGAAAAGAGATGGAAGAGAAATGGCAATCCACCATTTTCCCCTCCCCTCTTTCTTGAAACCCCACATAGCAAGAGGAAACTATGGCCAATGGCTACAGAACAGACTGCCACGTTGGCAATAAGGTGGCTGCCACATGGAAGGCAAGCTGCCACATGGACAGGTAGGCTGCCACGCAAACAATCCTGCGGCCTACTGTCCGCCACCAGATTTTTTTTTGAAAAAAATAAAAAGTTGATTTTGCCGAAATGTTTTTAAAAAGATGTCAAAAACCGCCTCAAAACAAATTCAAAACCCTAATTTGGAGTTTCTTTCAATAATTCGAAAAAATCTATGTAAAACGTCGAAAACTTGCAATCCATTGTGATGGAACGATCAAACTTGACACATAGTTCACAATGGCTCTGATACCAACTATTACAAACTCTAAAACCGTAAACCACCAAGTGTCGGTCAAGCACACGAAACCGACCGCTCACGTTCCACCCCGCTGTAGGATCCATCAATCAAGATCTGAACTGAGATCTTCACTAGGACACATCAGCAGCCTAAATAGGCAACATCAGCCACTTACCAATGAGTCACTACTACTTCCATATAAAGCCTCCAACCATTAATCATGATTAAGCACCATGAGGGCCCCAACCCCTCATAACCATAATTAATTTGCGGATATCCCCTTTGACCCCGTTATAGGACATAAAACCAAGGTCAAATCTTTGTGGGCATGACAAGTTCTTTGAAAAATTGCTTGCATGATGGTGATAGCTTCGTAGGTGGCATGATCGCACTCGAAGAAAGAGATATGGTGGACCATGGGCTGAAACATATCTTAGAGCGGAGGCAGAGATGATTACAAAAATGTGTCCTCCAAGGATACCTCGTGTCATGGAGACGACTATCATTGTCGGAAGCAACCTAAGAGAGCCATTCATAGCCATATTGTGCTTATCCTGAGTTTGTCATCGAGAATTGATAAGTTTCTCAAGGTGGGATGAATGTTAGGATCTAGTCGACCATGATCCCACTTGGAAGTACAGTATCCTGTGGCCATCATTTGGGGCAATGTGTAACCATCGTGCCATTGACAAAGCCGCATGTGGTTATACGAGCCAAAACTAGGGTTAGTCGACAGTCAATCGAAGTAGGCAGTTGTTCCACCACTGGGCACGACAGCGCACAGGGTGGTAACTGATAGACTCTAGTGGGTGCTTTTAGTAGTTTGGGTACCATTGGGCCCAAGGTGGCTTGGCCAACCATGCATGGATGCCACACGTCCTAGAACTACAATGGCCGGTGGAAGCTATTAGTGCTACCTAAGGATGGGAGGAGATTCATTCTACACTACAGCCACTATCAAGTTAGAGATTAGATTTGACCTAGATGTGCTTTTTTTAGTTGATCATTCACCTTTCATACTTTCAATTAAGGTCATTTCACTTCCGTCTATGTCATAATTTCTATTCTCTTATATAGAGAAAGCATACTTTCTTTGGAAGTTTAGATTCCCTTGGCCACTACTCTATTCGCCCTGTATGTAGATGATTTGGAGCGCCTTATCTGTGAAGAAGGTGGGGAAGTTTGTCTACTTGCTCACTTGATTATTCCTATCCTTCTTTATGTTGATGACATTGTTCTTCTTTCTTCTTCCCCGGATGGTCTGCAGCGTCACTTACATGTCTTACATCATTTTTGTACCTTATGGGGCCTATCAATCAACCTAGGAAAAACTAAGGTCCTGATTTTCAACACTAATCGTCACAGTCTTTGCGATTGTCACATCTTATGCCTACTTGGGAGTCTTATTCACGGCACCATTCCTCACTTCCGTCAGGCTGCTTATAAACGGGTTTCAATGGGTCACTCTGCATTGGTCCAGTTTGAGAGAGGCTATACTTTAAATCATCTTTTTGATCCTTCTACCAGATGCCAGCTCTTTGCTACACGGGTGTCTCCAACAGTCATGTATGGTTCTAAGATTTGGCTACCGGGTCTTTCTCTCCGGGATTGGGCAACTATTTCCCATATTCAGACGAATATATTGTCAGGCATTATTCGGACCAAGTCAACTATGCCACATGATATTCTTTGCACGGAGTTTGCCACCCCTCCCATCATTCTCGAGGGGTTTTTTCATATCATACGCCTTCTTCAGCACATTCAGCATATTCACTCTTCCCACCCGGATAGATATATTGCAGCCGCGCTTTTGCTCTTGCTGCTTCCAATACCAAGATTTCATGGTACCAGCAGGTGGTGGATTTACTACGTTCTTTGGACATCTCTGTCACGGACCTTCCATCGGGCACTAATCGGTATATTCGTCGCCAGCTCTTTCGCCGTTACATATAGCACACATGGGGACCCAACTTAGCTTCCTAACTCCGCCACATTTATTACCAGACGCACTTTCTTTTCCTTGATCCAGCCGATTTACCTCTGCTCCCGATGTATCTCTCACAGTCACTCTCATACAGCTTGCATTACCTCATTAGACAACTACGCACCTCTTCCCATCAACTTGTTGTTGAGACTGATCGCTGCTGGAATATCCCGCATGAGCACAGATTATGTCGCCTCTGTTCTATGCGCGAGCTTGAAGATGAGGCACACTTCTTACTTCGATGCCCAGCTTATTATGAGATCCACGGTCGATATTATTGTCTTTATCGGGATGGTCCACATACACTTACCAGTTTGTTCTCTTATACTGATGCTTGGTGTTTGGGGCTTCTTATCCGCAAGATGCTTTTACTTCGTCAGTCACTTTTGCCTCCGCATGATCATATGGGCATAGACTCTCAGCAGTTCCTAGTTACGGGATACTTTCAAACCCGAGCACGTGATGAGGATTCGGATGATGATATTGACATACCTGTCCCACCACGGAAGAAAACCCATCACAATTGCAGACAGCCAGTACAGCCTTCATCTCGATGTACCATTCAGCAGACACTTCGGGCCTATTTTACTTGATCTCACTTCTTCACCTGGCCCGGGTTGTGGGCATCCCTGCTTTCTCCTAGTCATCAGTCCTACCTGGCTCGGGTTGTGGGCGTTTTCTTGTTTACATTACTTTAGTTCTCATGTACAGTTTTCTTCAGTTTGTACATTGACGCTGCTCCCATGCATCTTTGCACATATGTATGTGTCTCCTCTGGGTGCCTTCAAGACGTTAATAAAGCTTTCTTTCTTTCTTTCTTTCTAAGTTTGAGGTTCTTGCCCAACTCCGCTACAAACCACTATATCTTATCTTGAGCTTGATTTGGCTAAAAAAGTGACTAAGATGCAGTTTGTACCCATCAGTCAACAAGAATGAGGGCATGGAGTCTTATCTAGGGCACCCAACTTCAAGTTAGTATTGCACCTCTATATGGGGTGCCAATAATGGTCAACTAATCAATTATGTCAATAATAAACCTCTAATAATAATTAAGGGATCAACTTCCCAAACTATTTGGTCTATTGTCAAAAAATACCATACGGGCCAGAAGCCCAAGGAGTTGTCAATGATGAGTGCTTGACTTGAATGTTTATGGCATAAGAGATATGGCTTTGAAATTTGAGATCACCCTAATGCGAATAAGAAGATAAATGGAACAGACTATCCTTGATGGCTAACACCATCTCTGGCACAATCCCAAATTTTCTTCTACATTGGAGACCTAAGCATCTAAAAAACATTTTGTTTCATCACAAAAATTCTAGAAAAAATCATGTTCTCAATCTCATTCATTAAGAGCATGACAAAAATCTTACCACGTTCGATTCAAAAGATCCTTGTCATGTGAAAAAACTCAGACAAATTCATCACTACACTACTAGACAAGGGCATCCTATAGGACATACTTTCACCACATTCCAAATGAAGTCTGACATGTGGTTTCATTTTTTGAGCATAAAGAAAGAAAATGTTGTCTAGAGGTACAGGGGTCAAAACCAAAAGGTAAAACTTGGGAAAATGCCAAAAAAGATGTTAGTCATAGGAATAGATTGTTACACCAATCCCCATGGGGAGACCAAATATTGAACGTTCCTAAATGAAGACTTTGCATAACTTTTACAACCCATATTGCATATCACCATGAATGTTCAAGTTGAGCAATCTCCTAAACCCTAAACCTATGCGAACAAGTGCTACATATGAAACTTCATGACCCAACAGCATGCTCATTGCTGAAACCTAGAAACTAGCAATTTGTAAGCACATGCCTTGCGATTGTAACATCACAATGAATCATGAAGACCCTTTCATGATTGTGTGCATGGCACATGGCATATAACACCAGAGAGGAAAGTAAATCTTCTTTTACAGTGCACTGGAACCAGCAATAAATTTGGTTGGGTATTGCTTGTCAATGGCATTTTGAAGTATAAAATCAAGTTATTTTGGATGCATGTAAAATGAAGGTACCTTCTGGAAAATCTCAAAAACTGAACCAAAGGGAAATTGAAAAATGCCTTTCAGATGAAGTCATCAGCCAGTTACAGCTATCATTTTAACTTGAAAAGCCATGTCCAAATGACTTTTAAAAAACAATTAACATTATAGAGTTCCAAATCCTATTGAAGCACTGCAGGCCCAAGGCCTTGATGAACTGCGTACAACTTTACAGGTTTGCATGTAAATCATGCAGAGAATAAGAAAAGGCAAAATTCAAACAACATTAGATTGAAATTAGTGAACATATCAAAGGAGCTGCAACATAAAAACAAAACCACACTGCAACAAAAAAACAAAACCGCTTGCTGGTATATAGAGAGAGGTTGTTGCCAAGTTACCTTGAACCAGTATATAATTTCATGGAAGAACCAAAAATTTAATACAAGACTCAAAGATTTATGATATATATCATCAGACAATTTGTTTTCTAGTCCAAGGAACCTGCACGAACCTGTTCCAGTGATAGAGGGATAGAAACTGTGGAAATTCCCTGAAACAACAATCACAACCTGTGAGACAACTATCTTGCAATGTTGCAACTCGTTCATTGAACAGCAACACTTTCTAATCTACCTGATTTTCATTGATAACAAAACGAAACCCTCTAATATTACCATGTGAAGTTGATGAGTTGCGCAACCATCAATACAGACCATACTACGAATACAAACAAATCTCGGCAATAATTTGAGAAGTTCTGAAAAAGATTTTTGTACTATTCTTAAGGTTCTCATTACATGAGGGAAGGCCACAGACATGCTTTGACAGTTGAAGCTATTTCAAAATTCAAATACCATATGGATTAGCTAATTATATTTTACTTAAAGAGATTAGTTTGCCAAGGTGCTCTTAAACCTTGAAGTTCTTTTGAAGTATTATGTTTTCCAAGCAATTGAAAGTTCTTCCCGTGCAACATAGTCACATGGATGAATGTAATAAGAATGAGTCCAGGAGAATAGTTCTTATTTCTATGAAAGAAAGTCCACTCCTTGCTCTACTAGTTATAAGCCCCATATATGCCTATCAGCAAACATTAAAACTTGAGTGCAAGGATTATTGATAGCTACCACTTTTGATATTTTTCCACTTGAAGAAATTAGAATGCCAAGGTGCTCTTTAACCTTGAAGCTCTTTCAACGTGATTATAATATTTTCAAAAGAAGTTGAATGTTAAAAAGTTCTTCCCATACAACAGTCACATGAGTTAATGTGATAAGGATGCCTCCAGCCTCCAGGAGAGTAGTTAGTAGTTTCATAAAAGCAAATTCTCTCCTTGCTCTACTAAATATAGGCAAACAATAAAACTTGAATGCAAGGATTACCAAAAGTTTCAACTTTTGGAAACAAAACTTTCTTCACATTTATCTGTCTTAAAGACAATGATGACCTTGCCACTGCTAAAAAGTACTCATATTGAGTTCGATCTATGCAATGTAACATACTCAATGTTGTAGGTGACTTTTAAGATTTTATAACAATTCTAAATTCACCCTCCTTCGGTTAACCCAAGCTGTCTTGGAAATTCCTTTATCCTCTATGTAACATAAAATTTCCTAGGCCATTATTTCAAGCAATAATTCAGCTAAGGAAATCCACAGCAAAGCTCAAATAACATTTCATTGCTAACTTGCTTAAGATGGACCTAGCTCATATGCACTGCACGTGCAGTGATTTGTAATTTATTTAGTTATATCACTTCACCATCAATACGTACGTGTCCGTCCACCTACCTGGGCCATATGCATCTGCAGGGAAGACCATACCTCAAGGGTCACTCATTCGACAGCAAAAGTGTTCCCATGATAGTTACGGACAGGCCTACTGGGCTACTCTGCATATATTCTGCAGGCCTCTTTACATTTACTGTCGGTTATGTATATTTCTGGTTACGCATTTTATATTAGTCATGTACAGGCCCCAGAGGATTTTTATATGGTTATGACCCGCACTGGGTCCTTTTTTATGACATTGACTGGCCTTGGGCCCTTATTATATGGTTATATGTGGAGTGGGGGCCCGTAGGAGGGCGCACTATTTTCCCTCCACATTTTGCTTCCTATTTTAGGGTTCATTGGTAGGGTATTTATAGGGGCATTTGTACACTCATTTTTTAGATTATTGATTGGTATTGCTTGGGATCTTCGTGGGAGAACCTATTGTCTTGTCTATTGCTTGTAGGGCTTTAGTCTATTGCTGTCTTTTATGCTTCATTGATTCAACACTTGAGATTTTGATCATAACTTGGTATCAGAGCACTTTCCTGATTGCTGAATTTCAGATCTGATTTTCTGATTGGGTGCCCATTTTCCTTGCTGATTTTTCTCTCTTTGCTGAGGGCTTTCGTCTCTTTGCTTCAGCAACATTCAGCACCGTTTGGAGGAGGACCAACTCCCATCAGAGCATTTTCCTTGGCGGAGCTTTAGCAGATAGTTAGCGGAAGTACTTCCGCTAAATTTGGCGGCCGGAAAAAAAAAAAATTTGGGCAGATTATTTCCGGCGCCCAAGTTCCAAATCCTTTTCCCTCTTTTTTTTTTTTGAATCCTCCATTTGATTCAAGGAGAGGATTCCCAGCCATCTTTTCAGCATTGATTGAAGGCTGTCCAGCGCCCCGCCCTACTTCATCACATTTTTCAGCCATTGTTCCAGCAGAGTTTCAGCCATATTTCAGTTTTGATTGGAGGCTGTCCATCGCCCTATTTCATCATGTTTTCCACAGATTTCCAGCCATATTTTCAGCATTGATTGGAGGCTGTCCAGCGCCCACTTTCATTCTCCTTGTGGTCACATTTTCCAGCCAGCTCTTTGCACACGCTTGGAGCTCTATCGAGAGGTATCTTTGCTGGTTTTTCCTTGCTTTCCACACCTTTTCTTGACATTTGTCATTTCCTTTCTTGCTCTTAGTGTCGTTTGTGTACCTAAAGAGTATTTGGGGTGACGACAAAAGTCCGCTCCCTCCTATATTAAGCTTTTCTTACACTCTCTTCACTTCCTGCATTCCTTCCCCTACATCTTCTGAGCCTCGCATACCGTCTTCCACTTACCTTGACGAAGTACGGCATGAATTCCGAGATCATCTTACGGAAGCCATGAGTGATGTACGCACTGATTTACGCCAGGAGTTACGAGAGACGTTCACTGCTCTTTCTGCCCAGATTGCTACACTATCATTACAGTCCAGTGTTTCTCCACTATCTCCACCTGTTCCCCCACAGCGTACATTTCCACCACCCGAGACTACTTCATCTTCTGGTCCTTTGCCACGAGACTTTAAGGATAAGGTTCAGCTTACTGTGTATTTTGGGTCATCCGATGGGAATGAACTCGAGAATTGGTATTCTAAGCTTGAGACCTACTTCCTTATGTTTCCTAAGACTGACATTCAGCGGATACATTTGGAGGGCCATGCTGCTACTTGTGGCGCATGTTTCGCCAGACGGCTTCACACCCTGGCCTTGCTATTTGGACAGAGTTTATGACAGCACTCCGCCTAGCGATGATTGATCCTCAGTGGCTTATTCGATAGCACGACATCTTTCGCAGTTTATCTCACACTGGTGACTTGGCTGCTTATACGACACGGTTTACAGAGCTTTCCTATCTATTCCCAGATATTTCTACATTGGAGCTCATCTCTTGCTACGTTGCTGGTCTACGAGGCGCACTCAGGTATGATGTTTCTTCTTTTTTTCCACTCACTCTTTCTCACGCCATCTCCCTTGCTACCACACTGTAGCACAAGTACTCTCCCATCTCTTCCTTTGTTTCTCGTCCTTCGCGTCCTTTCACACGTCCTATTTTTTCCTCTCCATCCTCTGCTAGTCCCACATCTGTCAGTTCACCTTCGTCCACTCTTCCTTTTGCACCACGTCCTCCTTTTTCTCCTCGTCCTGTTTTTGTTCGTCGCTACTCACAGCCTGAGATGTCTGAGATCCATGAGAAGCGCTTATGTTTCAACTATAAGAGTCCTGATCATATCGCCCGTGATTGCCGACAGCCTGCCACTGCTACTACCGTCTATTTCCATGATGCTGACACACTTGATGATAGTCCTGATTCTGCCATATGCCTTCATATTCTTGATGTTGATCAGTTTGCCACACCCACTGAGCCTGTTCCTGGTCCCCCTAATCTAGCTGTATGCCATGCTCAGCTTGCTTATGCTACTTGGGCCGGTAAGCCGGGTCCACGCCATATCCGTCTTCGCATACGTATCACTGGTCGTGAGTTTATTGCCCTTGTTGACATGGGTAGCACTCACTCGTTTCTCAGCAGTCATATTACTACACGCATTCGTGCTATGCCAGTCACTACGCCTCATCCCCTGCATGTTGAGGTTGCCAGCGCACACTCTTTTCCTAGCACGCAGATGTATCAGCAGCTTTCATATCGGATTGGAGACTTCCTTGGTCAGGCAGATTTTCATATTATTCCACTTACACGGTACGATCTTATCCTCGGTGCTGATTGGTTTGCATCCCTTGGTGCGGTTACAGTAGACCTCCAGCAGCAGACATTGACATTCTCTCATGATGGTACTCAGCATATATTTTCCGGTATTGATTCTCGGCAGGACTATCAACTTATTTCCGGGAAGCAGTTCATACGGAGCCTCCCGAAGGCCCACTGTGCGGCTATTCTTTCTGTTCAGCCAGTTCAGCCTATTGCGGATGCACCACCTTTGCCACAAGTATTTTCTGAACTATTGCGCGAATTTGAGCATGCTTTTAGAGAGCCGACTCAGTTACCACCTTTACGAGATGTCAACCACCATATAGACCTTGTTTCCTCTGCATCACCTCCTTCTCGTCCTCCTTTTCGTATGTCTATTGTTGAGCGCGAGGAAGTCCAGCGTCAGGTGTCGATTTATTACGTCAAGGCCTTATTGTTCCTAGCCACAGTCCTTTTGGTGCTCCTGTTTTACTTGTTGATAAGAAGGATGGTACTAAACGTCTATGTATTGATTATCGTGCTTTAAATAAACTTACTATCATAAAAGCAAATTCTCTCCTTGCTCTACTAAATATAGGCAAACAATAAAACTTGAATGCAAGGATTACCAAAAGTTTCAACTTGTGGAAACAAAACTTTCTTCACATTTATCTGTCTTAAAGACAATGATGACCTTGCCACTGCTAAAAAGTACTCATATTGAGTTTGATCTATGTAATGTAACATACTCAATGTTGTAGGTGACTTTTAAGATTTTATAACAATTCTAAATTCACCCTCCTTCGGTTAACCCAAGCTGTCTTGGAAATTGCTTTATCCTCTATGTAACATAAAATTTCCTAGGCCATTATTTCAAGCAATAATTCAGCTAAGGAAATCCACAGCAAAGCTCAAATAACATTTCACTGCTAACTTGCTTAAGATGGACCTAGCTCATATGCACTGCACGTGCAGTGATTTGTAATTTATTTAGTTATATCACTTCACCATCAATACGTACGTGTCCGTCCACCTACCTGGGCCATATGCATCTGCAGGGAAGACAATACCTTAAGGATCACTCATTCGACAGCAAAAGTGTTCCCATGATGCTAGTGAGGAAGAAGGATTGCAAACAAGCCATATATCATATACTTATAAATGTTTCTAGGGGAAGACTCTGCTACACTAGCAAATCCACAGCACTTGTTCTTAAAAGATATCTACTTTCTTGTCAACCTTTGTTCTTTCCAAATAGCAACCTCTGCATCACTACCAGTATCCCTATAATTTGTGAGTTTCTGTCATTGGGTCCAGGGGTAACCATTAGAACACAGTGTTGATATGAGTCCGGTACATTCTTCAAAAATGCTGCACTTGATTGACTTTCAATCTTGGTCACACTGCAAGAGTATTTTACAGGACGTTTGGACCTCGGTTGTGCCGAGAAAACAGTGTTTCCACAGAAACAACTTGCATAGGTGCTTGCTTCCTTAAGCATGACAGGTTTGTGCCTTTGACCAGGAAAAAAAAGTCATTTCAATGATCATAATGAGAGTCTGATGAGGACAGGATCGGATCATAGGAAGATGAAGGTAACAAGAACTTCCTTTCACAGAATGAGAGACATAAGTGGGTCAATATTACTAGTGTGGAGATCTTTTGGGGTATCTCCACTGCAACTGTCAGCATTACCCTCCTCCATGCATTATTGCATTTGCAATTACCTAAGCAACAGTTGTCAGAAGCCTGTAGTATGAAAAGGCAGATCTAGAGGATTAGGCATCGGATCTAGCCAGGGCAGTCTGCTAGAAGGTAGGGCCAGAGGCAGAGCTGGGTGGCTAGTGGTCCCATCACCAAACATCAGAGAGAGTCCCCTCTTAGGCTCAGACGATGTCTCACCCTAGGATTCTATTCACAGTACTATTTTGATCAGACATGCATTGTTCCTTTATGTATCGTGGATGCAGCAAACGCACAACTATTTTATGGATGTTTTGTTTACATTCATGGCTCATCCCTAAACCCTGTTCTCATTATATGGTGGTTATGCTTGTGTCTATAATTTTTTATCTGTAATGTTTCAGGTTTTAAAAAAATAAAGGGTTTTGTTTCTAATTTTGTGGTTTTGTCAATTTGTGGTCATTTTATGGTTTGTGCATAAAACCTTAAAACCCCCAAATTTGGAATCCCCAAACCCAAACCCAAAACTAAAATCAACTTTCTTTTTCCTTTGTTTATTAAGTACGTGGATTTTTCCTTGAATTTGGTCACGTTCGCTGCCATTTATGCATTTAGATTAATGAAAAATTAAACATGAGTTATTGCTCAAAGACCCAACAGACACAAAAGCTGCCTTGATTTAGGGGCCTCCGCTATCCTCAGACTAGGGCTGCCATAAAAGTTTCTCTAAAATAATGATCACCCATAAGGAATATTCACCAAAATCTAGGACTAAATCCATAACTCAGAACACCTCTACCACCCTTTCCAGCACATCCATCGAAATAGAGATTATATCATCATCTATGAGCAGATCTTCCTTTGAAAGATCAGCAATAGAACAAACATTGATTTGTTTAATTCATGAGCATCACTTGCTTCATTATCTTCTTGATTATTCTCTACTAAGATTTCAGCATGATCTATTTGTTTTCCTTGAGAGATATCATTATTTCTGTTCCGACTATTCTTCTTACAAATTCCAGATATTCCATAGTAATAACAACTACCTTAATAACTTCCAAAATGATGACCTCTTCTGTCATGCCCACAAAGCTCTAATCCTAAATTTATATCCCGTAAGTCAGTTAATGATTATGAGATTGGGACCCTCACGGTTTTATATCATAATTGATAGCTTGATGGCCTAAAACCCGTGATGGTGGATTTATATGGAACTGGCAGTGACTCATTGGTAAGTGGCCAAGTTAGGCTACTGATGTGTCCCAATGAGGTGCCTCAATTTACTCCTAGTCTAGGGAGGGCCTTGGAGGGTTTAAGTATACCCATAGGCCTTGCTTGGATTAGTAGACGATAGCTACATGATACTGGAGTGCATTCTCACGCCTTCCACTATTGAGACATGGCCAACATTCCATAACTTGGGGGCTAGATCCGATCGATCTAGGTTTGGTTGGGTTGGATTGATCCACCATCTGTTCCCTATGTTTCGCTTGGTTTCGACATTCAAGTTGTAGTCATCAATAATTCTAGAGATGGCAAAGGAATTGAAAAACAATGGGTGAATCGCAGGTCTAATCACAGTCCTAGGAGTCGGTAACAATAAGCTTATCTCATGAACTAGGAGACTCTAGCCAACATGGGATACAAATAGCTTATCATTATTGAGCTGGGGATTGATGTGATAAGAAGCGTGAAAGTTTTCTATTAATGTCTATCCCATTGCCTAAGGGATGTATTGAGGAATGTATTGATCCTCAATAAGAGTATAAAAAACCTAGACAATTTCTCTAGGGTTAAGGTGGTAAAGACGTAAGTGGAATTGGGTTATCCAGTTTGTTGCATAATCTTTGGATTTGATCGTGATGTTACAAGATCTTCTTGGAGGGAGAACCTGTGGTATGGGACGTAGGAGATTCCAAAGGGAATTTCTGACACTAATTGGATCTCCGACAATGGTGAGGCAAAAATTGAACTTCAAAAATCTTCTTAAGCAGATGTCTGCAAGTGGTGCAGAAATCAACGATGCAGATGTCGTCATGACTCTCCTATCTAGCCTTCTTGACTTTTACGAAAATTGGGTAATCATTATTTCTATTTAGAAAGATCTTATATTAGCACAAGTTTCATCTATGTTATTGGAGGAAGAGATCCAGAGAAATGGATCTTCATTCTCCCATTTAGCACCAGAATCGAAAGCTCTTTATTCGAAGAAATTCGATAAGGAAGAATTCAAAGAAAGTACAAAAGCAGAATAATAATTCGAACTCAGAGTCAAATTTTAAGGTATTGATCTAGACCCCTTATGGATATCTCAAAAGTACAAAATCGAAAACCATAAGCCAATATATTTTCGAATTTTCATATATTATGAGCTTTATTGCCCAAATTCATGAGATTCCTTGGGAGGTAGTAATTTGTTATGTCCATGACCAGTAAATAGGATACAGTATACTCCTAGTCTTGGATACACGACGGAACTCTAGTTATGCCACGTCATATTGGACGTGACCCGAAAGTAACTAACCTTGTGAGGCCCAGAACACACTAAATGGAGTTTAGACAAGGTATGAGATAGTGTATGCATGTGTAGAGTTATCAATAACAATTTTATGAATAGTTGGTCCATGCACAGGACTCTATTCTAGGTGAATCTATGTATAGGGAACATAGGGCTATGCATGGCTAAGTGCCCAGGATGCATTAGGCTCTATATAAGAGGTCCAAACTCGCCCTACTACACATTATGCTTCTTGATTCATTGCCAGGCTCTCACTCTACATTCATGCTTCTTGTTCCTTGGCTTGGGGACGAGGCTTCTAGAAATTGATTGGATGCTTCTACTTGGTTGGGTGGTTTCTCCACAGTGTGTTATCCTTTCTGTTTAGGATTTGTAAGCAAGATCTAAGGAGCTTCCCTTAAAGTGGTATCAGAGCAAGGCTTACAAGCTTGGAGAGGTGGTGCTTTCCATTGGAGCTTGGTGGTATTCAACAAGTATTCTCATCCAAGGAGAGGAGCAAGGTTGCAAGTTGGTGGATCTTCCCACCAAATTCAATTTGCATGTTCTATATCTCTCTCAAATTCATTGTGGTTTATGGAGAATTGTGCTAGGAAATCAATTTTGGTGTCTTTTTTGAAGTTTTAGCATGTGTAGCTCAAAACTAGTGAAGGATCTAAAATTTTCAGCAAGTTAATTCACTTTGACAACACGACACGACACAACACAAAATCAGTCGTGCTCCACGAACAGCCAAGAAGATCAGCCAAGTAATGTTGGATCTTCCCATGTATTTGGATTCTAAGCTCTTTTGTGGCCAAATTTGGCTTGTTTTCCATGATTTTGGCACAAAATGGAGGGTAGAATTCAAAATCCAGCAAGATCAGATCAATTGATTCGTTGTAGCTCTGTATTTTGGATTGCATGTGGATTTGGAAAACGTTCTTGCCATTAATTCCAATTGGGCATGGTGAAAAAACCTAGAAAGGACTAAAATTCATGATTTTTGCTTGTTTTTTCATGAAATTGGATGGTAGGAAGTTGTTGAACATCAATTGAAGCTGGAAAAAGATGAATCATAGTCTTTGGAAGCTGTCCTAGAAGTTAGAGCCAAGAATTCTAGCAATTGGATTTGTAGGAAGTCAAAGTGTCAAAAATTGACCAATTTTGGTGAATTTTGGGGGATGGATTTCTCTAAATCCATAAAGGGATCATTCCGGATTTTTTCCAGCATGATTTGTGTTCCTTTTTACCTTCCCAGCAAGCTATCAAACCTGTAAATTGATGGGTAGAGGCTTATGTTTCAATTCCATCAAGTTTGTAGCAATTTTGACTTCTAGAAACCAAGAATTCATGGTTCTCAGCCCATACTGCTTCATAGGATCTCTATGAAGGCTTCATGGAACTCTTAGAGACCATTTAAGACTGTTTGGATCATCACTTTTAGGCTTGGTTGAGTGTTTGCATCTTTTTTGACATATTGGTCTTGAAAAAGTGCGCCCTCCTACAGCTTAATTGGCTGTTCTGAACTCGCACATGTGAGTCCTAGGTGGTAGGCTGACGTGGCAAGTGTCTTGTTCACTGGGTCTCCCTCTGTACTGAGCTTTACAGCACCCAATTTGGTGTCCTGTAGCCAAAGATATGATCATTTGAAGTTTTGCAATTTTGTGAGCAAAATTGGTAAAATTTCCAATTGTTCTGATTGCATGCATGACAATTTCCTATTTTGAGGTACTGTGCTTGCATGGAATGTCTGCATGTGGATTCTCAGAGTGATTCTGACATGCATGAGTAGTTTAGATCTGTTTTGAGTGGTCATACGCATGTACTCTGATGGTTAGATACAAAACTGGATTTTATAGCTGACAATTTCCATAGAATTGAATTTTTTACGTAAAATTCCGTAAAGTAAAAAATCAGTTTAATGTCGCATGTTTTGCAGGAGGCAATGGTGAGACTTTGGAAATTAACCGGACTGATTGTGAGTGTGAATGTTCTTTTAGTACTACTTCTTTCTTGCCTAATGAACTTTTCCGTTTAATTGGCACAGTTAAAGATCAAGACAGTGGTTCAACTCATAATTTTATTAATTCTCGTCTTGTGCAGAAACTCAGCTTGGAAACTAAAGCCAGCAATCATAGATATAAAGTTTATCTAGCTTTAGGAGCAGAGTTGGAGACTTGGAACGTAAAAGTTCCGAAGCTCCCAGTTTTGATGCAAGGACACACGGAATTAGTTAATTTTCATGTTTTAGACCTAGCTCGTATGATTTGCCAAGTGACATTGCCAGGTCACTTTTGGTCAACGGTATTCCATAAACTGGAAACTTCTTTGAGTTTAAGTTCTTCTGATCATCCTGAATCAGATGGCCAGACAGAAAGGACTAATCAAACTATGGAAGATATTTTGAGGACATATGTTTCTCACAGGCAATCTCATTGGGAAGATTACCTCCCACTGGTTGAGTTTGCATATAATAATAGAAAACATTCTGCTACAGGTTACAGTCCTTTTATGCCTATGTACGGTTTTCAACCTAGATCTCCAGTAAATGTTGAGACGAAGTCTATTAAGATCCAGAAGGTAGCTGATTTTTTGCATGATATGCAAGAAATGTTGCAAGTCGCTAAAGATAGTATCCGAAGTGCTCAGGATAGAGCTAAACACTATACCGATCTTAAGAGATCTCCAAGAGATTTTAAAGTTGATGACTGGGTATATCTTAGGATTCCGAAAGATTCTAAGACGTTACGTACAGGGAAGCATTATAAGTTGTCTACCCGTTATTGTGGACCTTTCAGGATTGTACGTAGAATTGGTTTTTTGGCGTATGAACTCGATCTTCAAGGAAAATCGACTGCACACCCAGTGTTTCATGTAAGTCGTTTGAAACTAAGTTACATGATGGTGATACAGTTGGATCGGACGAGGATTTATCCCATTTGGAAGATTTGTTGCTTAGTGTACCTTTGGAACCTGAGAAAGTGCTCAGAACTAGAGATAAACAATTGAGAAATCATTCTATCTCTGAGTGCTTGATTCGGTGGAAGGGTCATACTGAGGATGATGATTCGTGGGAGAGAGTTGATAGCATAAAAAAGAATTTCCCTAATTTTAGTTTCTAAGGATGGAAACAGTTTAAGGAGGGAAGAATGTTATGTCCATGACCAATACATAGGATACAGTATACTCCTAGTCTTGGATACACGGTACTCCAGTGAAACAAGCTGTTAGTTATGCCACGTCATACCGGACGTGACCCGAAAGTAACTAATATCCTTGTGAGGCCCAAAACACACTAAATGGAGTTTAGACAAGGTATGAGACAGTGTATGCATGTGTAGAGTTATCAATAGCAATTCTATGAATAGTTGGTCCATGCATAGGACTCTATTCTAGGTGAATCTATGTATCATAGGTATGAACTTCTTGGTCTAAAGAGAAAATATCCTGAGACAAGTCATGTACACATATGTGTTGGAAAGGAGTAGATTTACTTATCACACACATATTGCCAACTTAGGAAGGTCTTATTTATAACATCTCCTAGGTCTTGATATATCAAGGTTGATACGACATTGTTTGAGACTTGAGACTTACTAAGTTTCTTATAAAAACGAAATCTGGATTGATAGAATATTTGGGATCTATACATCCATCATCTCTATCCATGAACAAACTCTTATGAACTTATTTCCCCCCATCTTCTAACTGGACTGATCTACACAATCCTTAGACTTATTCTTGTATATTCAAAAACTTACTGATCACGAATTTGATAGATTTGTATTTGGATTAGAAAGTTCTATTACAAGAAGAGGATTGTTGGATCTAAGTGCATATTCCTTGCCAGTTGACTAATCTTAGTAAGGAACTAGCATCTATGAGAGGTTGATCAACAAGGGAAAAAATTGAACTGTTAATAGTATATTCTTTTCAATTAGCCTCCGGTACAGGTGATAGCTTTGATAAATTGAGAGATAGCACTCTCTAGGAAATAATATTCCCTGGGAGTTAACTGAGTAACAGGATTCTCGATTAAGTTGATTTCAGGCACAGATGGTGTAGATTTGTGCTATGTGGTGAATTAGTGGGATCAAGATCTGTTTTTGCGCAATCTCATAAATCATGTGGATCCACTACGTATTCTTTTGATTGAGTTTATTTTGCATGCGTAAACTTGATGGAAAAACACAACAATGAGTGTTGTCTACAGAAGAGTACAATTACTCAGTTAATAAGATATCTCTATTAGAGTCAACTTATTAACTTAGGAAGATTTAGAATTGGATTGAATGCAGTGTTACATGTGTAAAGGCCTACACCTCAACATTCAAGGCTTTCTAAATTAGGAGTGACTAGTCAACTCAGGAGCAATACTTCTAAGTTATTTGGACGATTATACAATATGAAAAAAATGATGCAAAACTACCATGTTTTCCATTGTAATCATTGAAAAGTATTCAATGAAAAGTGCAAAGATGAGTATCGATAGTGTCTTGTTTAGCGAAAAAAACAATTTCTGCTCATGAACGGAGATCTTTAATACTTGTCTGATATGATTGAGGATTGAAACCTTCTCTTTCTCATCTATTGGTAGAGGATTCAAAGAGTTGATGATCTTTCCAAAGACCTTGGTGGTTTGATCGACATTTTTGTATATGATGAAGATGAAATTGCAGGTAACATGAGGAGTATTATAAGATGTACATCATTTTAGACTATTCACACTTGTCTTGACTCTTTAAATATGGGGATCCTCTTGTTCTAATCTCAACTACTAATTATTCTCAATAAATATATGTGACATTTGATACATCATCCAACAAAGCACATCTTCCCTTTGTTTTCTATTCCTTGTCTGATCTGTATTTATATATATTTCTACATCAACTCAACTCATCTCGCATGACAACCTCTACCTACTTGCAAAAATAAATAAGATGTTTGTATGTGTAAAGGGGAAAAATATAGTCCCTACATGGGCCTTCTACCAGAAAATGGAATTGAACTAGTGCTTGCCAAAGACTTGCTACGTAGCCTTTTAAGAAGTCTTGGAAATAAAAAATGTAAGGTGAAGCAATCCAACGAACCTATAATTAAAATCTTAAATATCAAATAACTACAAGATAATCTGTAAAATATAAAAATAGCAACCTGAAATACTAATAGTTATAATATGTACTTTTAGCAAACTGAATGAATGCATTCACCTTGAGCAAATCAGATCATCTAGCACAAAAATTTGAAAAGTTTTATTGCAGACTAGCAAAATAAGGTAGGTTTTTTTGCAGCTGAAATTTCCATCCTACTTTCCCATCAATCACAGCCTATCATTTCCGTCATCAAATTCTGTCCGTAACTGACATGGTGATAAGGTGTTAACCATTTATTGGAGGATGATTTCACCGTGGTTTCTCTTGTGAAAAAATGATGCCTGGTATGATGTCTCGGTCTAGATTGAAAAAATAGATTAATAAAATAAATAAAAATTGGTTCTCAGATCCTGATCTCACTCTGCGAAAACTTCAAGATCAGCTAAATATCATGCATGCTTGCAATGCCGTGCGTGGTACCCAAACAAGGTTTTTCATGCATTTGATTTGATCAAAATGATGCCTAATTAAGAGAACAAGGACGTACCACCAGCAAATTGGAGTAGCGTAAGCGGCAGAGAAGGCGATCTGCGCCAGGCCTGAGCTGAATTTCAGCGCTCGCAGCATCGCCCACAAACAAAGCAGTGTCGTGCAGTAGCAGTGCGCGTATTCCTGCTGGCACTGCCATCGCCCAGCAAAGTGGAAGCAAGAGGAAGAGAAGAGCACACGACAGAAAGAAAATGAAAGAACAAAAGAGAAATATTGCATGAGCTTGGGTGGGGACTTGCACTAAGATAACTTAAGTTTGATGAACGTAAAATCATTTTTTGAATTTTTACAAAGGAACCGGTGATGTCTCACAAAACTTAATTTGTGGGGCAAAGGAAATGGTGGTGTCTCACAGAACTTAATTTGTGGGGCAAATTTTTTTATGACAAATTTTTTTTCAAGCACCTTTCGACGTTCGGAAGGTGCACGTAAAAAAATTGTCATAATTTTACACGCACCTTTCACCCGGAAGGTGCATGTAAAAAAAAAAATTACCTTAAAAAAAAATGTCAAAAATAAATTCAAGCGGCGGAAGGCTTGGCTCCTCGGCCCTTTCGCCCGGGGAAGGATGCTGCGCCCTTGGGCCTCCGCCCTCGGGCGCATCACCTTCCCGAGCGGAAGGGCCTCGGAGCTGGCCCTTCCCTCCCCCGTGAGCATACGTTTCATGAACGTTATGCTCAATGCTCGTTCCTCTGTATTGTGGAGGCACCTCCTCCCACAGAATTTTCAAGCACACAGTTTCAAATGACACAATCTTCAAAATGCCTGCTGTGACAGCTGGATTACTAGGCTGTTCTGCCGAAACGTATCTGACAACTGGCTTAGCAGTGCATTCTGCAGGAATCTCATCCTTAGTTTCAAATGACACAATCTGCAGAATGTCTGCTGTGACAGCTCTAGGTTGTTCTGCCGAAACGGATCTGACATTTGGCTTAGCAGTGCATTCTGCAGGAATGTCATCCTTCCCAAGCACCCTTCTCACTGAGCATTACGCAGGGGCCTCGGGCCCTTGCCCGTCTTCATGGAAAATCACATCTCTACTCAGCTCAATCTTGTTAGAAGAGAGCACAAAAATTCTATAAGCTTTCCTTGATGTAGAATATCCTACAACAATTCGAACTGGATGTTAGCAACAACATCGGAAGGATAAAAATCCAGAGAGCTAAATTTACATCAAAGATTGATAATAGAGCCACAACAAGAAAATATGTGATACTTTCCCCTGATTCGATTTGATGGTTGCAATATAAGATTCTTTTTGTTTAAAGAGGTTAATAGGACGTTCTGTTGCTTCTTCAAGCTCAATTGGAATCGTTACAACCATGGTAAAGGATCTTCACGCTGGATTAACACAAGACTCTCTGATTGTCATGCCTGTCATGATCTGGTTTGTCTGATTGCTCAGCAAACCCAATACCAACGTCAACAAATTGCACGAATTCCAGAATCACCAAATCACCCAATCACACTCACACTAATTAGCAGACGGACGAAAACGAGCAATTCTTCATGGTTATGATGCTACCTTACCGAGACAAGGATCCATCGTTACCTCCTTGATTCAACAACAACAGTAGCAATTTCTCAGTGTGTCCATTTAGCTGATTCTCACCTCAGTCTGCCTCTCTCCTCTCACCCGGTTGAGTTTCTCCGACTCTGTTCCTGCCTGTTTTCACTCGATTGAGATCTGATCCTCCCGCCTCCTTCGGCCAGTCGGTCAAGATTTCACAGATGTTTCAGTCGAGAACCCAGATAATTACTGCCTACAACATTGTATATCTGAACGATTTATCTTTGGAGATCAAACTAAGGATCATCATTGTTTACAACAGATCAAATATGAGTTGTTCATATTCCAACATAATGACGTTCTCTTTGAACAGAATGATGAGTTGGAAATGATTAGAATGTGGCCAAATTTGGACAATGAATCATTTGATTTGGAGCATTACTATTTTGATCTATCAGGAGCTATACCCATCACTACACTCACAAAGGAAATCAATGGATCTATGGTTGTCCATGTTCAGCGAGATAACGCTACCAATCTTGCTCAGAATGATTCGACAAGATGAAACTCCAATGCTCAGTCAAATAACTTGGATGAAATCATTGCTTCAATCAATGCTTTGGAGTTGCAAAAGGATGTTGTGATCCTACATCAAGGAGCAATGCATAAGGCAACAAAACTGGATGCAGGGACAAAGAAGGATGCATCTGGAATTGGATAGCCTATCCAATCAAGGAAGATACTGAGGAAGAAGACTATTGATGTCTTGTTGCTTGGAACTTGTCAACCCATGCAGAACTAATGCAACTTGTGGCTTTTCTATGTTTCATCAAACTTTTCTTCGGTGATCTTATCAATTCTATGGGATCACTTGTAGATCGAAGGTTCTTAATGAAGAAAACTCGTTGCAACCTTGTTTTCCGGGCACCAGACAACATGAGGGTAGCGTCGAGCGCCAGGCCAGTCGACCCAATTGTATTTCAAATTGCAATCTATGAATGGGTGGACTCACTAGGATGACCCACCAACCACTATCATCTCTGGAAGCTAAACTTGGGGCAAAAAAATTTGATAAATGATAGATGGCTACTAACAAGAATAATACAAGAAAAGTTGTTTTTTATTCAAGGTGGCCAAATACTTTGACTACTGCCAAAGGATTCACGAAACATGGCATTTAACAAAGGACTACATGGTCTGTATTTTTGAGGGCAAAAATGCTTAAAGTAGGGGGAGTGTCATGTGCTGCATGTAATTAGCCCATAAGCTTATTAATGAATTGCCAAATATAGCCATGGAGCTAAATTAGATTAGAGCTAGTCAATAGGACAGTTAATAAAGTGGCTCGAACAACCTCACTATAATTGTGAATAGCGGACTTGTAATAATGGTTGTAAGGCCCAAATTAGCCAAATAAGGCCCCAAACTTGTAATAGAGGCACAAATGACCACGATAAATAGCTAAGGTTGTGCTAAATTTGGGGGCTATTGTTCATTTTGTAATTTTGAGTTTTAAGAGATCTTGAAGCTTCTCTTTGAGAGCTTTCTTGATGGAGAAAGTGGTTCATGTGCCTAAAGTCACATGAGAGCTATGATGATGCTCTAGAATCAAGCCCTATCCCCTGAGTGATCAATAATCCTAAATAATGATACCTTATTTTGCCTATTTTGGTGAAGCTTTGCTACTTTTGTCTAGTTTCTTGATTTCTTGAGTATTTTCTTGATTTCTTGCATTTCCATTGTAATTTGATGTTAATTAATAGATTAGATGTTTGAATGCTAAGATTGGCACATGACAAAGCCAAAAGCATTTGATCTCCTATTCTTGCACCAAAAGCAATAGCTTGATGTCATTGCCATTCTGCCATACTTCAACTCCCAAGCAATAATGCAAAAGATCTAAATTTGTCATCTCAAATTGCTTGCACAAGTTGGCTTTAATGGAGTGAATGAGATTCTCATCATTTCTCATGATATCATTGTTTATATGAACATAAAAATTTGGATCTGAACTTGTTCTCATAAACTCATGAGAGAGAAAGTAATGATCAATACGTCCATACCATGCACATGGTGCCTGCTTGAGACCATAAAGTGCTTTGTGTAGCTTGCATACCTTATGTTCTTGTCCTTACGCAACAAAGCCTTGTGGTTGGAGCATGTATACTTCCTCTTCTAAGTCACTATTTTAGGAATGCGGATTTCACATCCATTTGATGGATCTTCCACCCAAAATGGGATGTTAGGGCAATGATTAGGCATAGCGTAGTCCACTTAGCCACTGGAGCAAATGTCTTCTCATAGTCAATCCCTTACTCATAGTCTTTTAGCACTAAGCGTGCCTTATGTTTTGCGATTGTGCCATCCGCATGAAACTTTGTTCTATATACCCATTTGTTTTCAATGAGTTTCTTTCCATGTGGTAGATCAACCAACTCCCGCGTATCATGTCTGTGGATTGAATCCATCTCCTCTTCCATTGCCCTTTTCCACTCTTTGAGATCCTTTGTCTCATCAGAGGTTGATGAGGTTCGTGAATTGCGGTTTGTATTTCACAGTCGCGAAGCTTTCACGAAGGGACCACAATCCTCTTGCAACTCGGATGGAGTTCAGATGCGATCGCTAGACACCGCCAGCTGAATCACTCCTACGATCCTCCAGAATGTAGTCAGACACTGCTGATCTACATTTATAAAATTAATGCAGCATTCAACATAGTCTCAACCAAAGTGAGAAATTAAAATGAACAAGAAAAACTCAGACATACGATTAACAGTAGAAGCATTTGCATTCGAGGTCAGACACAACAAGAGAAATTGTCTATATTGATCTTCCTCTGTTTTCTTCAAACACTGCATGCAAATCCACGCAGTGCATTGGCGTGGGAGAAACACGGTTCTCTCACGAGTAATCGTCTTGCTTTACTAGCGGACAATCGGATCTCTATGGATCCTGATCACAGAGCTCATCTCGCACGCAGGCGAACTTGTTGTCTGTATTTCGTCTTGATTGCTTACTAGCATCAGAGTACTACATTACACTGTATGTGTATTCCGTTGATCTATATGTCAAGTATCATCCAGTAAGTATGGTCGCTCTATGTAAATCTGAGATTAGAGTGATTAAGCATCCAAAACTAATCAATGAATTACAAGAGTGATAGATTAGCCACGACCTAAAATGTATCTGCTGACGTCATACCATCAGATCAGATATCTGTACTTATGGGTACTTGTATGATCTTGTTGGTACTCTTTGGAGCATGGAGGACAGGAGAAGGTTTCTTTTCCGTCGTTGGTTTTGTTTTGGTCGTTTGCCTTCTCTCGTACTAGAACGCAAAAGATTCTCATTTGTGAATCTTTCGTGTTCGCGAACCGTTCGTCTTTGTCTGCTTTGACTTTTGTGTTCGCGAACCATTCGTCTTCGTTTTCTTTGACTTTCGTGTTCGCGAAACTTTTTGTGCTTTGTGTCTCTAGATCTTCGAGTTCGCGAATGACTTCGTCGGGTTGAGGGCTAAAAGCTAGCAAGGCTTTATAATTAGAAACATTTTGTTTCTTCAGCTCCCTCTCAAAGCATGATAGTTTTACGATCCCGAGACTGCTCCTTTGTCTCTCAAAGAGTCCTTTGTCCAGGGCTTTAGTGAAGATGTCAACCATGTCTCTCATTTCGATGAAGGTGGTCTGTAGCATCTTCTTCTCAATCAGATCCCTGATCAAGTGGTACTTGATCGCAATGTGCTTCATTCTGGAATGGAACACGAGATCTTTCATCAGGTGTATTGCAGAGGTGTTGTCCATGTGCAAGACCAGGGGCTCGTTCCTCGTTTCATCCAATTCGTCCAAGAACTGCCTTAGCCAGATTATTTCGTTGGCCATCTTTGTTGTTGCAACATATTCTGCTTCGTAGGATGACTGGGCTACAACGGTCTGCTTCTTGCTGACCCAAAAAACTGCTGCTCCTGATGCGATGGTGCATCCTCCCGAGACGCATTTACAGTCATCCTTGAGAGATGCCCAACTAGCGTCACTGTAGGAAAATATCCTGAAACTTGCATCACGACAATAACACAAGCCATGATCTCTTGTTAATTGAAGATATTGCAAAATTCGTTTTGCAATCTTCCAATGTGTCGAGCCTGGATTTGTGCAGAATTGGCTCATCCTGAATACTGCATAAGCAATATTAGGACGTGTGTTGTCAACAAGGTACATCAGTGATCCTATCAGCTTCTTGTAAGGTGTGAGCTGCATCTGTTCTCTCTCTTCCTCAGTCTTTGGACAGTCATCATTCGTCAGCACCGTCCCTGCGAGCATTGGAGTGTTCGCTCCTTTGCAATTCAACATCCCAAAGTCCTCTAGGATCTTCTGGGTGTATCTGGACTGGTGAAAGTATAACTTACCTCCCTCATAGTCCCTTTCAATTTGCAAGCCTAGGTAACACCTGGCTTTTCCCAGATCCACGATCTCAAAATGTTTTGAGATGTCTGCCTTTACTTCAGCAATTAGCTGCTCACTCCTGCAAAGTATCAGAGTGTCTTCCACATACACAACCACAATGATGATCTGCCCATCTGTAACTCTGACATATACATTGGAATCAGCCAACAGAGGCTTGAATCCTAATGATTTCAGGGCTTGATCTTTCTTCTTGTACCATTGTCGGGCTGATTGTTTCAGACCATAGATGCTCCTATGCATTCTGCATGCATAGTCAAGAAGTGAATTTGAGACATATCTTGGCGGTTGATCCATGTAGACCTCTTCGTCTAATTCGCCATGCAAGAAGGCTGTATTCTCGTCCACAATGTGGATCCTGAGGTCATAAGCTGTTGCATATGCAAATAACAGACGTAGGAACAAATGTTTGACAACATGAGAGAAGGCTTCAGAGTAGTCAATACCGTATCTCTGAGAAAAACCTTTCGCTACCAGTCTTGCCTTGTATTTCGTTACATTTCCATCTGGTCCATATTTGAGCTTGAAGATCCATTTGCATTTGATAGTCTTGCGCTTATGTGGTAATGGCTCCAACGTCCATACCTGGTTCTTCCTCATGGACTCCATCTCTTCATTCATGGCTTGGATCCATCTGTCCTTTTCTGGACCTTCAATCGCCTCCTCGAAAGTTTGTGGTTCGTCATTGAACCCGCAGAACTCTTCTGATGTGGAAACTGAGCTGCTTGGCACATATCTTGCTGGCGCTCTTTGTGGTCTTGTCGACCTTCTGGGAGATCCTCCTGGAACAGCTATGCCTTTGCCCTTGTCTGTTCTTCTTGGTCCGGAACCATCTTGGTTTATAGGAACCGCGGCAGCAGGTTGCTTCTTGAATTTTTCTTTGTCAGATTTGTCGTTCGAATGGGAGACGACTCGAAAATCTTCGTTTTTGTGTTCGTACTCTGCTCCCTCTGTCGTTGGTGGCAGGTCATAGTACTGTCTCTCCAGAACTTCGTAGCTGACAGGATCGTCGTTGGCCATTGTCTCGCTCTCATCGAATCTGACATCTCTCACTATTTTCACAGTGTTGTGTCTGGCATGTAGAATTTGTAGTATGACGAGTTGTTGTCATAACCTACCAGAAATCCCTGCTCAGCTTTTTCATCAAGCTTTTTTTGAAGCTTATCAGGAATATGTGCATAAGCTGCACAACCAAAGATTCTGACGTGAGACAGGTTGGTCTTTCTACCCCACCATAGCCCATGTGGTGTCGTGTGAGGAACACCAGACTTGCCTGTTCTGTTTTGGATGTATGCGGCTGTAGCTACTGCTTCAGTCCACAGTGCCCTTGGAGCTTTCAAGTAGGCCATCATGCATCTGGCTGCTTCCATCAGGGTCCTGTTCTTTCGTTCAGCAACACCATTGTCCTGCGGTGTGTAGGCTGCAGTTCTTCTGTAAATGATGCCACGATCATTGTAGAAGTCAGTGAAGCAATTCGAGATGTATTCGCTACCTCGATATGTTCTGATCTACTTCACTTTGCTGCTTGTGCATCTTTCTACCCAATTCACATATTCTGTGAATTTATCAAGTGCTTCAGAATAAAACTCAAAGAGTTTCATGTGGGAGACAAGGTCCTCTTAAGCCAAGCCAAAACATTTAAAGGCAAACTGAAATTTTTCAGCCAAGGACCTTATGTCATTCAAAAGATATTTGCCTCTGGATATGTTCAACTCAAAGCCCTAACAAGGTGATACCTTGGACACTATGGTCAACGCAGTAGACTCAGAAAGTCTGCTTGCCATTTTGACAAACTTTTTTGGTATATTTCTTGTTTAGACCATCAAGATATCATCAAATCAAGAATACAATCAGTCTTTTTCTATGCAATCACCAAATTCATTCTTTTTCTGAATTCTTGATGCACAATCATACCAGATAAAATTCGCCTAGACCTATTTTCACTATGTACGATTCTTTATCAGCTTCACGAATTCCAATACTGAATCAGACTTTCTAGAAATATAAAAACATCATTTTTTTCAAAAGATCATCATTGATAGAATTTGTAGATAATTTGTTGAGTCTCAAATTTAGTTGCATGACTTCTTTGTCACATCCATGAATTTTGATCATGTCAATTTTTGTACTGTCAGACAGTTTCACTCATTTTTGTACAAAAAATTGTGAAAAATGCAAAAATAAGCTTGGTAGAGGCCAAAAATCTTGTATATAGGATGATTACACATGTGTGGAGCCTGTTCCCACGTGTGAAAATAGTGTACTTGTCATGTACCATAATCATATAGGTTGTACATATGATTTAATTCAAGTTCTAGTGGCTAAAAAAGCCAAAAACAAGTTTTCTAGACATATGACACATGGCATCAATCTATTGATTGCATGAGCCACATCCTTTGGTTAGGTGTCACATCCCATGTGTAGAGGACAGCTCACATGTGTGGAATAAGTTGAAGTAGACGAATTTTGACTTCTAGAAGATTTTCAAGTAGATCTCCATATAGAAGGAAAATGGACCAAAAGTGCTCAAAATAGAAGGTTTTGTCCAAGTGTCAGCTTTGCATGATGAATCATCATATGACAAAGCACCTTCACACATGTGGGATCAGAGGGATGACCAGTACCACGAGCTCTCACTTATTGTATATATAGAGCCACATTTGGCCATAATCATTGTGAGACACCAATCTTGGTTTTGGAAGCAATTTTGAGTGATTCTCTCCATTTGTCTACATTTGTTTTGATTGTTTTGAGGTTCTATCAATGTGTACTTGATTTTCAGGTTGGAGTCCATACTCAGACAGGGTTTCACACGTGGGAAACCAGAAAGTACACCTACCTTCAATTAATGATTGTTCTTGTTAGGATTTTGTGTCTAGAATTGATCTAGATTGATCTTAATCTCAAGTAGATTGGTAGATCAAGTAATCTGACAACCAATCCCTCTTGAGGATCAGATTAGGATCCACTCTTGGTCCTTTTTGTACTTTTTGCACAAAAATTACTCAGGAACTCGCCGGATCTCAGAACATTGCCTCAAAATTCGTGAACTAAGAAATCGTAGACACTGAGGACGATTACTAGTGAAATTGCGATAACCTGTCCAAAAACATCTATATATAGGACTCCCCATCCTCTCCATGAGTTCAATCTACATTTCTGCAAGAGAGTTCATGCTAAAAATTTCCAGAAGTTTCAAAATTTTTAGAACTTTCTAAAACTATTTTCGTACTGCTATCATGGCCTCCAAACACCTCTCTCTCACACCATCGTCGTAAGGCCCCCAAATCTTATGCGGGCGATATATTCTTGATCTCCATCAAGAATTATACTGAAGCATTGTTCTTGGACAAGAATATTTTCACTAACCTTGGCTTTGATCTGACTTATTTTTCTGATCAGCAGAGTGAGAGTTTGGTCCGAGAGCGGGCTTTTCCACTTATTCAGACGAGTTCCATTCCTTCCGGATCACCTTGAGGATGGTAGTTATACCATAATCGACATCTCCCTAGAGAGTCTACAAAGCATTGGATTTTCTAACCTGGGCGAGACGATTCATGGCAAGGGTACTAGCTATGATTCCAAATACCTCACGAAGTTCTTGCTGGATGACGGAAAGACCATTGCACAAACCAATGACGACATTGCCATCAGACTCATCCCTGCTGGACTGTACCAGACTCGTGGATGTACTTGATCCATAAAAGGATCATCATTTTGCTAATGAGATTGATGAGACTTTTGCATTCTACACTTTTGTGAGATTTCTAGTCAATAGAATTGTGATTTTATTGAATGATTGATATCAAGAACCTATGTACTTGATGTTTCAGGTGCAGGCCGTACACTGGACAATACTCCACACGTGTGAGGCCACTCTCACTTGTTAATGAAGATTTGATCCATTTCTCTTGCTTAAATCTAAGTGTCGTGAATCTAGATCAAGATCTAAAGTGTAGAACTTGATAGATCCATTGATTAAGCAACCAATAACTCTCTATGATTGTTAAGTACAATCATTAATGTCCTAAAATTGAAATTTCATCATGGTATCAGAGCCGAGTAAGAGAGTGATCATTTGATTCATAAAACTTGCAAAGATCATTGGCAAAATTTGTTTTTTGCCAATACTAGTGAGGGCGAGTTCATCTAGAGTGATAGCTTGTTTCTATTTGGATCAAATCAATTTGGAGGTTGTGTATGTACTTTTCACACATGTGAGACCGTACAACAACTTTCATTTCAATTTACATTGTGTTTTTTGGTCCTATAATCTCAATTCTACTCCAAATTTAGTGCTTTTTGAAGCATAGTATTGATCTAGATTCAATACAGCTAATGCCTATGACCAAATAGAGTTTTGGATCATTGAAGAATTTCTTTTTGGAGTTTAAGATCAGATCTAAGGGCTGTTCAGATCCTTAGTTGAAGTGAAATCTCTAAGAAAAGTGTAAAGCAAAAAAAATTTGTGAGAGTGAAAGCTGGGAATTTTTGTCAAGATCTAACTGTGTATCAATCAAGCTTGTGTGTTAGTTTGATAGAGACAAGGCTATAGGCAATCTTGTGAGCTTTAGGCCTTTCATAGATATTTAAAATTCATAAATCTTTGTGATTTTAGAAGAGCATTTATTCTACAATGTCATCCATGGGTGGTTATTTGTTGAAATCAAGTGAGAGACTCACTTCTACAAATTATTCCATTTGAAAAGTGAGGATGGAATCACTCCAAGTGATCCATGACCTCTTTGACATAGTTGTAAGAGTTGAGGAAGAGCTTCAAGCTGCCCAAGAACAAACCAAATACAAGAAGAGAGCAAGATTAGCTCTACATTGCATAAAGTTGAATGTATGCAATGACCTCTTGAAGGAGGTGTCTTCTTGTGCCTCATCAAAAGAGGCTTGGGATTCATTAAAGAGTATCTATGAATCCAATAACACTTCAAGAATCCTCATGCTAAGGAATCAAGTCTTTCAAAGCATGAAAGGAAGTGGAGAGAGTGGACAAGAGTATGTCCTTAGGATCAGATCTCTTAACAAGGAGCTAAGTGCAATAGGAGAGAAGATCCAAGATCAAGAGCTAGTATAAATCATCTTGAATGGTCTAGGTGATGAGTTCACCAACTTAGTCCAATCATTTGCCATTCAAGGCACTCTTCCATCCATTGAGAATTTACACAATGTTCTTTTGGCCGAGGAGAGTAGGCTTCTACACCTCAAGACAAGAATGGATAGCATGTCACTTAATGGAGGAGAGGAGAAAGCTAACTTTACATCTAAAGGCAAGAAGAAGCAGCTTCCATTCAAGAGAAATCAAGGCAAGGAGGCCGAGATGAAGAATGGAGGATCTACCTCCAAAGGCAAAGAACAAGGCAAAACTCAAGTGTTTCTTTTGTGGAAAGAAAGGACACTTTGCCTCAGAATACTACTTGAAGAAGAATCAACAAGCCAAAGGAGATCAAGGGAACATTTCTCAAGAGGAAGAAGAAGAGGATGGATTCAACACATCCTTAATGGTTGCATCTACACCAACTTCAAGTCAAGACACATGGTGGATAGATAGTGGGGCTAGTTCTCACATGTCTTTTAACAAGCATTATTTTTCTACTCTTCTATCACATCTAAAAGGATAGATCTAGATAATGTTTTGTATATTCCTACCATTTCAAGAAACTTGCTTAGTGTAGGACAATTAATGGACAATGGACTAGATGTACAAGGAATTGAGTGCTATAGGAGAAAAGATCCAAGATCAAGAGCTAGTACAAATCATATTGAATGGCCTAGGTGATGAGTTCACCAACTTGGTCCAATCATTTGCTATTCAAGACACTCTTCCATCCATTGAAAAGTTGCACAATGTTCTTGTGGCTGAGGAGAGTAGACTCCTACACCTCAAGACAAGATTAATGGGAGGCATGTCACTTAATGGAGGAGAGGAGAAAGCAAATTTTACATCCAAAGGCAAGAAGAAACAACATCCATTCAAGAAGAATCAAGGCAAGGAGGCTGAGATGAAGAATGGATGATCAAGTTCCAAAGGCAAAGTGAAGAACAAGGCAAAGCTCAAGTGTTTCTTTTGTGGGAAGAAAGGACACTTTGCCTCAGAATGTTACTTGAAGAAGAATCAACAAGCAAATGGAGATCAAGGGAACATTGTTCAAGAGGAAGAAGATGAGGATGGATTCACTACATCCTTAATGGTTGCATCTACACCAACTTCAAGTCAAGACACATGGTGGATAGATAGTGGGGCTAGTTCTCACATGTCGTTTAACAAGCATTTTCTACTCTTCTCTCTTGTAATGACTCTAAGAAGTCAATATACACCGCTAGTGATCAAGAATGCAAGATAGATGGTATAGGATCTATTCCTCTTTGCTTAGGCACATCTGAAAGGATAGATCTAGATAATGTTTTGTATGTTCCTACCATTTCAAGAAACTTGCTTAGTGTAGGACAATTAATGGACAATGGACTAGATGTACATATCAAGAATGGAGTTTGTTCCATCTTAAAAATGCTAAGTGCATAGCTAATGGCATTAAGAAAGGTAGACTTTTCAAGCAATGTTGCAAATGAAAGTGTGAACTTAGCTAGGGAGGAGCTATCTCAAGTGGAGCTTTGGCATAAGGGATTAGGCCATCCTAATCTTCAATCCATGGAGTCAATGGCAAGCAAAGAACTAGCTCTCGGCCTACCAAAAGCTTTCAAAAAGTGTGGAAAGATGTGTGAGGCATGTGGCCTTGCAAAGTCACACAAATCTTCTTACAAGAGATCTTCATCAAGATCTCCCTCTCCCTTGGATCTCATACATTCTGATGTACATAGTTTTTCACATGCAAGTAATGGAGGTGCCGATGTATGTAACATTCATAGATGATTGTACTAGATTCACATGGATTGAGTTACTATCAAAGAAAAGTCTTGTATATGAAGCTTTCATTAAGTTCAAGTCTCTAGTTGAGAAGCAACTTAGTACTTCCATCAAGGCACTAAGATGTGATAATGGAGGAGAGTACACCTCCAATAAAATGAAAGACTTTTGTGAGATCAATGGCATTAAATTGCAATACATTTGTTCCTACACCCCCCAACAAAATGGGGTGGCCGAGAGGAAAAATAGGAGTCTATGTGAATGTGGAAAGTCTTTAAAACATGTATGGAATTTTTTCTAAACTAATTTGCTCTCTCATATGTGCATGTCTTACTTACTAAATGTGTAGTGTAGCTATAATTTCACCTACTTACATACCAATCATAACAATCCAAATACTATATCTACCAAAATATCTATATCACTCATGTTTAATTTCTCAACAAACTTAAAGCCATTCATGTGTTATAAGCTACCATATAAGTTTGTTTGGTAGAAACATTGGTATATCTAACTAGCCTATTAAGTCACTATTGGATTTAGATATTTGTGAGATTGTAAAAGTCATCTATCTTGAGGTTTGGGGGTCCTCTATCAAAACCACTCATTGTACACTTGTAAATAAGTGATTATGCCGAATTTAGAAGTGGATTAGCTCATGATAGTGTTACACTTGGCTTGATGGTAGAGGTCTAGTGACATAGCACCTCTTGATTTCATATGTCAAATTGGACCAATCATCTTGTAAGATGCAATATGAGGATGAGTGAGATTGAATCCAACACTTAGAATAATTTTCACATTCTCTCTCTACCCGAGAGCTTGATGTATCATTATCTCTCTACTTGAGAGCAAGTCAATTTTATACTTAATTTTTTTCATCCAAAGTTGCCTCTCATTATGTGTGATGAATGGTTTGTGATAGATACATGTGTAGAGTGCTCTTTGCCGTAGATTTGTGAGCTAGATTGTTGTATCTTTTGCAAGATAGATCTATGTGAAATCACACACACCAAATCATTCACATTGTTTGAGATGTACTCACACATGTGAAAAGTACACATGGTATCACTTTATGGCTTGAAGCAATCTGATCGAGCATGGTTTCAAAGGATCAATACTTTCCTTATTGATCATAGCTACACACCTAGCTCTTCAGATTCAAATGTTTACTTCAAAGCAATGCAGCAGTCTTTTATCATTATCACTTTATATGTGGATGATACTTTGCTTTTCAAGTTAGCTCTCTCACCAATGGAACCAGGTCTCAAATTGTCAAAGGACATATTTTGGCTTCTCTTCCGCTTCTAACCCCATCGGCACAACTAACTTTCCCTTCATCCAACGCCAATTTTCTCTAGAATCTCAATGCATTGTTGAATTTAACCCTTCACCACCTCTCTTCCCTCAACCTGATCCACAAGAAGAACATGCCTTGGCAGTTGAAGCACCCACAATAAGGCACAAGATCACGCCCAATGTGCCTAGCAAGGATTTGCTTATATCTCAAGAGTTTGCAAAGAAGTATCAAACTACCAAGGAGCGAGCGACTACATCCTTCCAAATCTTGATCATTGCAAAACTCATAAGAAAGCAGTCAAGCTCCTAGATCCACAACCAGCCTGGTGCCATCAGCTATTTCTCCAAAGCAAAACCTCCCTGGCACGATATCTGGATGCACCTGCCTATATGCGCACCAATCCATATTATTATCCAGTAGCGCGACGAAAAAGCTTCAATTGGTATGGGACCACCAATCTAATAAGGAGAAGGATAATGCTAGCAACAAATGAAAAATAAAAAGAAATAAAACTCCGTGGCATGTGTATTGTAAGTCCACATATGGGTAAATGTTAATAAATTTCTACTATTGTAAGTCCATGGGTAGGAGCTTAAATAAATAAAACAACTTAAACTTAGACTTAAGAAAACTTAAGCTTAGAAATATTCTAAGTTATCTTAAGCTATCTTAAGTTAGAGATTCTAAAGTCCTAAGCTCAAAGTTAGAAGTTGGAAAGCCTTAGAATGGCTAGTATAGATACTAATCCTATAAACTAGTGGATGCTTATGGAAAGCCCTTCTTGCTATAAGAAGAGAAGCATTTCCCTTGTAAATAACACTTTGAGATTATGCTTAATTGCTCTCTCTTGAGATTGTCTTCTATTTTCATTGTGTTCCCTTTGGGAAGGTGTATAGCTTGAGGGAAGGTCCTAGGACCTCCTCTTGCCTCCTTTTCATAGGTTTTATTGTGGCATGCTTCTATCTGCTTAATGCTTAGTATTAGATGTAATCATATTTCCAAATCCCTTTTGGGTGTTAAGTAGGAATCAGCTTAATCATCTTGCTAGTTGAGTAAGCCTTAGCATGAGTTTATTATTTTGTCGATCTTGGTTAGTTGGGAAGCCTTAGCCAAGTTTAGTTAGTTTCCATTCCGAGGCACCAAGGCATTAGTTGGGAAGCCTTGGTTCTCTCCTTTGATTTATGTTTTTATTTCCAATTGAAAGCTTTTGTGTAGGTCCTAGAAGGTGGAGGACCGGTCTACCACTATACTACACACGAATCCCTCATTAGACCTAGCCACCGTAGAAGAGTAGAAAATCTTCCAACATCCATTTAACAAATTTTAGTCGAGTGGCTACTTTTTGCTCCACTATGCAATGAGGTCAGATTCCACTCATTAAACTTGAAAATTTGTCTACGTGGTTTCTGTATATCTTTCCCAAAAGCAGCTGAATCATTAAATGCAGTTTAGTAACGTGGTTCTTTTATGGAGTAGAACTGTTTGTAGTTCTCGTGTTCTAATTGTTTAAAAAAACCACAGATATTGTGATATGAAAAATATTTGCAGCTATCTTCTATTTGGTACTTAAGGCATCTTAAACCTGAAGCTTCAAGAAAAAACTTTTGGCTATTGGAATCCTTGGGAATCATGAAGAGTTATTACTCCATGTACATTTTGAGTCTTCAATTCATTTTGAGTTTATAGATGTCCCAGTTATATTTTTGTCTCTTGTTGATTTTGAGTTGTTTGTTCTCGCCTGTACAATGCTTAGATTACATAGTAGCTTTCTAGAAACTTGCTTGCTAAGAAGTTTAAAACAATTATCTAGGAGCATGACTTCGTGGGATGTGGCTAACTTTTCTTTCTATATATGTTCCAAAAGAGTCTCACCTCCTGCTCATAAGAGTGGCTTGACTGTCTAAGAGGAGGCTTAAGAAGAACTATGCAGGCACTCTAGGTCACCAAAAGATGGTTTTTACCATGTTTGTTATTTATGCAAATTTGATGCATGTGTGAATTTCAATAACTTAGTGCTCTTTGATAACTTGTCTTTAGATTTGTGGTAAGTCTTCAAATGCAAGCTGGCTAGTGTTGTTCCAAGATACTCACGAATGGAAAGATAGACTGATAAAACTCATTCAACATTGCTTATCTCGTAACTTGAACATTCTTTCAGTCCTGTAAATATCTGACAAAGCTATTTGATTTGTGCCATGGGAAACTTGGGGTTGTGCGATGAATGCCATTCCTGCAGATTAGGTAGAGGGAAGCATAATCTGTCATGACTTCTGAATTTACATATATAATTGAAAAATCTAGAAATAGTTGTGGCTAGAGGTGTAGTTCACATGGTAGCACGTTATAGCTTGAATGTTCTATTTGCAAAAACAATATAGTTAAAATAGCTTGTGAAGTACATACACAGTAAAAGCTAGGTGCCATGTCTTAAAATGACGTCTACTTTAAGAGTGTACATGTTGATGGATGTTTCTCATTCCTGATCATGTTGGGCCTTTGGTGTTATTGAATGATCGCTCCATTCTAAAAAATGTGAGGAAATAATCGTTTGGACCAGGAAACAAGACCCGATTTTTGAAATGCAGAATGTCACATTATCAAGAAATTTGACATTTTGCATTTCAAAACTTGCCTTGAGCACTCACTTTTGAGTTGCTTTCAGCACTCACTTTGAATTGTGAGCTGAAATATCACATGAAAGTTAATTTTGCTTGGTAATTATGGGACTTCTTTGCAAGAGGAATTCCAGCTTCCAGCATCACTGAAGAAGAAACAACATCAACAACCTTAAAACTTCAATACAGATAGAGGGGTTGAACATTTACATCAACAATTCGGTGCAATTCAAAATGAAAATGGAGCTTCTTCTGCTTTTCATTCATACTTTTTAATGTCCCTGAGTTTTCTAACACTCATAGCCACAACTATAGCCCTCATTTCAGCAGTCTTGGAAGCAGCAATTTTACTTTGTGTAATTTGATGCCTCATGTCTGCAAGCTTCCCCTATTTTTGCAATAGGCAGAGTACTAAAACATCAAAGGAATAAAAAAAGTATAAAAGAGTTGAGAAGTCAACTTCTGACTTGACAGTTGCAAACAAAAGGCTGCATAACAATATACATATCAATGTGGCTATGCTCATAGGTAAAATCCCCAAAAAACTATTTGTTGCCCAGTAAGACCATTGGTATTATTTCCTTGATATACTCATTGCAACACAAAAATAGCTTATTTCATACAAACAGGTACACACTCAAAACATTAAGCAACCTTGATATGTAACTTTGAGCTATCAATCTATTAGTGATCTTTAAAAATTGAATCATGGTATAACGCAATGAGTATCTATTTGCTGCTTTTAGTAAAGCCTTGATTGAGCACCCGTCATGACTAAAATAGGTGATACTGCTAGTGACTCTCCCCCATCTAAAACATCGTCCTTAATGTTGGCATAAAAAAAAGTGTAATATAAAGCAGCCATAATGAATGTAGTATGCATATTTTGTTTGATTTTCATACAACTCATTTTCTGCTATAACAATTTTCTTCATCCGCTTGTCGCGTTCCAAGCAATAAGAATGAGTACAGTGTCCATAATGAAGCACTTGAATGCCGACGGACAGGACTTAGAGACTCTGTATTAAGTTTTGCCTTCCAAAGGTTTTCAGTCATGATGAATGTGCGCATGATGACTTTGATTTTTGCGAATCGTATCAGATACGGTGTATCGTCTCTGAGATTGTAGATGTCTAGTGTGTCTTGTTAGTTTTGTGGACGTGTGTTCTGTTATCTACACGCACAGATGCCCTCGCCTAATATATTTTTCGTCGACAATACCAAGCTAATACGTTATCATCAGCGGTACGAATGGCAGCCGAAATCCAGCATTTTCCAGTTTTTTCAAAATACTGCAGTGAATGATTTTCACGATTTTCAACCTGCTTATTTAATAACAAACAACCTTTGTGACTCTGCACTATAGAAACCTTGGAAACGGTTCTTTTATATTCCTGCTCTCTTCATTGCGTTTTGTTCCTTCGGTGTCAATGTTATCTACAAAAGTGGCAGAAATCTCATCGAAACAAGTAGCAGCAGCTTCTTGGGGTTTCTTTCTTCAGCCCTTGAATTTCGAAAAGAATGTACACCTTCGATACATCATGACCGACTGCACTTGCAGTGAACTAGTCCTCAAAGTAGTGCAGATTATATATATTTCCAAATCTCCTGCAAACTGCCGCTCTGGTGGACATTTTCAAACATCGCGAATGGTAACACTGCAATTTCTCATCAATCTCTCTCTTTTCAGCAATTATAATAATAAGATGCATCCAAATTTCGTTAAGAATGCTAACTAACAAGAACAAAATATTTAAATGAATGTTAGAAGCCCATGAAATATACTCCTGAATAGATGGAGAGAAGATTTGATGTGCTGGTCACTCTGCCTCCCCTGCCTGCCGCTTGTATTTTGAGTCATGCATGAGCTAGAAGGGTTAGGATCTAAAACAAGTTTAAATAACTTGACAATTTGGTTGGCATATATCTAAATTGATATTACAATCTGTAAGCAAATTGCAAGGTGTGCTAGTTTGACGTAAGCTATTCACACCTCCATTGTCAAATCTAAGGTGCCCTCTCTTTTCGGCATGCATAGGTTGCTTGAAACCTTAAAAGTTTGCTTGCATTGCATTTTATGCAAGCCAAAAACTAATAATTATCCTTGCTTTTATTAATAAAAGATGGGAAAATCCATGACCATACAAGTAGATTAAAGTATATAAAATGATCAAAATCTTGATCAAGTGGCTTCCAAACATTTTTGCCTTTAATCCATCTTCTATAATACAGCAGAAAAGTGAGCATTTGTTTTTCGATGTGATATCTAAATGTCATGGATGAGTAATATACTCTGCACTCAACTTGCTGATTTTGTTTTGTATCCCAACCATCATCCAACAACTCGGCGATTATTTCAGCACTCAAGTCCTTATAAATAAACATTGTTTTTGTTCTCCGAACATTGCATTTGGAAAAATAAATCAACAAAAATATATAAAGGTAGATACCAACTTAATCTATTATTCTTTGATCCAATGCTACATTTTAATATACTTTGAATATCAATATATAGCCTAGATCGAAAACAATCTGAAATTGCTGCATCAGGAGAAATCAATTCCTCACTCAAAAAAATCTGGTAGAGGATATGGCTCTAATCTACTAACTAAACCATTTTTATCAAGAAAATAGATGTGATCATAAAAGAAAACTCCTGACTCTAAAAGTGATTTTGGAAAACGACCTTTATATTGTAAAATACCGATATCCGAATGTATGACATTGATTATTCTTGCAATCAATTGAATTGTTTGCCATTCAACGAAATTTGATGGATACAAATATGCAAAACCAACAAAAATATCACAAGAAAAATATAATTTAAAGAAAATGCTGACTCTAAAGAAATTAAATCTAAAAACTTACAATTGCATTTTCTTCTATCATTTGGATTCAAATCATGAATGTTGAGCTCATTGTGAAGATAAGCATGCTAAACTAAAACTTCCGTGATAGATTGACCGGCAGGTGATACTTTAAAATCCATTATATAGCCTTTCCAAGAGCTTCTATATATGTTATCCGATCTTTTGCTTTTTCGGAATGAGCCTTTTGCAGAGGGATGCATCAAGATCCATTGATATTTTCGATATATTCTTGGTATCCATTGATCTTCTGCTTTTTTTTCATTGCAAATATTGATTGCATCAATGGATCCTCTTGGTCTCCGATTATGTGTATCCATTAGTCGAAAATACGAGTACGCAAGTTGAGAACGGAGAGAATGTAGAGATTGCGAGGTAAACCTCAGAATGACAATCCAAAATAAGAGATAGAATGGAGAAAATGAGAGGTATACCTATGAATGACAAGAAGTTCCTAAACTACAAGGATTAGTTAACTATAGTTTACGACTATTGACGTCAAATCGACCTCGAGTGTACAATGACGGGTAACATAAGAGTATTCGGGCAGTAACTATGGTCCAATCACAATTGTTTGTTTTGTCTGACGGGATATTTGAAAATCACGAAAATTTGGCCGGGAAAGTTAAATACAATTTCCGTCCGTCAACCACTGTTACAATTCGTCACAGATAGACACCATTCATTGGGACACATAAGCGTTGAAAGCGTGCGAAGTCAAAAACATCTTGACAAAGGGCCCTTTTGAGTTCTAATATCCCCTAATGATGGCAAGCGTCAATGCATTTACAGAACACAATTTAGATTTTGCAGCATTGATTTTAACGAAGATGATGAAACGAAAAGTAGAAGGTGGTCACCAGAAGCAAAAATTGAAAACTTATCAACAGAGTCTCAAGTGCTAGTATCTTTTGGAGGTTCTCAAAGTTTCAGGAGAAAACTCGTACTTGCTTACGTTACTCCCAAAAAAACTCAGTATATTTTCACATCACAAAATATACACAAAACTCTTATGCAACCATGTTGTAAAAATTGTGCATTCGATAGGTTACCTACAAAGAGACCATCAGATCCATCATAATGATGCCCAGTGTCGTGAAACTGGGTGTGTTCAACATGAACAAATGTGTGGCTTCCTTTAACTTTTCTGGGGTTATAATATGTTGTTTAGGGCCTCGATGGAGGTAGCATAAGATTACCGGATTTTGGTATGTTGCTCCATCGTGGCCTTTAACTTTTGTGCCAACTATTGATATGCCCCCACTGAAATTTGAGTTCCCTTGGGAATAGCTGGAGGTGCAAAGTTGGTGAAGTTGATATGCACCAGCTATTCCACTTAGAATTTGCTTCGAACAGGAACACATATCATGCTACACAGTAACATAGACAGAAAACACTCTCCACAGGAAGCTCACATAGCAACTGTATTTCTCAAAATGAAATTACACTATACATATAGTTGTTCACTCAGGAAACCCATGCATGACCCAGGTTGCCGTTGACGGGATGCGTGTTCCGTCGACTTGCCTCGTGGCAAGGCCAACTGATCCTTATCAACTGATAGGACCCACAATACAGTAGCACAGTGATTCTACTTCAATTCTAACTCTCTCCCTTAAAGTAGAGTCTACTTTTTATACAGTCATATACATAGCTTTAAAGTCAACAAACTTTAAGTACAGAAAGCTTTGATCTAAACTTATCAACTTTTCTCCAACAAGTGGCTTAGTAAAAATATCAGCTGGTTGTTCTTTTGTGCTACAATGAGCTACATGAATTTCACGACTCAGCAGCCTCTTACGTATAAAGTGATACTGAATCTCAATGTGTTTCGTTCTTGCATGGAACACTGGACTCTTTGCTAGCTGAATGCCACTCTGACTGTCACTATGTAATGTCATGGGATTTTTCTGCTTCATGCCAACTTCTTCCAAGATTTGTCTCAACAATATAGCTTCCTGTGCTGCACTACACATTGCCTTATACTCTACTTTTGTGGTGGATAGAGCAATTGTACTTTGCTTCTTACTAGACCAGGAAAAGCAACTACCACAAAACTGGAATACGTACCTTGTGGTGGATCTACGATCATCATAGTCACCTCCCCAATCCGCATCCACATAGCCACACAACTCAGGTAAACCATCATGCTTTCTGTAAATCAAGCCATAATCTGAAGTGCCTTTCATATAACGCAAAATGCGTTTAGCTGACTTCCAATGCGTTTCCGTAGGTGCTGCCATAAACTGACTTACAATGCCAACAACATAGCATATATCTGGTCTAGTCGTGGTAAGGTAAATCAAGCTCCCTACTAACTACCTATACAGCGTAGCATCAAATGACTATGACATATCAAGCTTAGAAAGCTTTTTACCTAGTTCAATAGGAGTATTCACTGATTTGCAGTCCTGCAACCTAAACCTGTGGGATAGTGGAGTCGAAGCCCGTGTTAAGTGTGAATGAAGAGGTGGATATGATAGTAAATGGTGGCCAAAAACCGTCATTTAAGTTGACTTAAATGACGGCCAATTAAAACCGTCTTTTTTATTTTGTCAAAATGGAGAATAAATGATGCCCACAAATCATCATTCAAATCAACTTAGATGACAACCATAAAAAATTGTCCTTTTTATTTTGCCAAAACGAAAAATAAATGACGGCCAAAAAACCATCATTTGAGTTGACTTTAATGATTGCCATTAAAACTGTCTTTTTTATTTTGTCGAAACAAAAAAATAAATGACAGTCAAAAACTGTCGTTTAACTTAAGCTAAGCCAGTAGATTCACGATAGATCTATGACGCTAGGAAAAAGGCCTCTCCTGATATTGGCCACGTCAAACGTGTCTATAAGTGCCAAGATCTTTTGATGTTGTACTTTTTTCTAAGGGCTATGACTTAGCCTAACTTGAACAGTCCATAACTTGATGGTTACTTGCCCTTTCTAACTTGATTCAATTCCTCATGTTTCAATATGATGTTAGCTATTGCTAAAAATTGACTATGCTTATCTTAGGTCACTAAATAGTGCACCTAGAAAGCCTAATTATTGGTTATTTGGCATAATCACCATTTATGATTAGAGTGGACAAAACAAACATCGTGCTTAGTTCTATAGGCTCATCGTGGTTATGGGAACTTGTAACTGCCATGAATGGTTATGGGAAATTGTAGCAGCCGTCAATGTGGGTCGTTGCATGCTCCAAGAAAGAATTTAGGTTGAAGTGCTAGGTTTGGGTAAAAGTCTCTAATGTGATTTCTAAGGCCTACTTCAGGTGCTTGATGTGGTGTTGATGTTTTGACCACAACAGGGCTTATTGGGTCTGTTTACTAGTCATCTACTTGAAGAAGCTAATAGTTCTAGATTTTAATTTCATTTGGGCAAAGTAGACCCTCTAAACGTGACTCTTTTTGGAATCTGAATTTGGTGTTTTTGCTTGAACGCTTTCATGGAATTTTCTAGATCCATTAGTTGCATCCATTCCATGAAAACCAGCATCCACCTGCATTGCATCCTCTACACAAGAAGATTGACCAAATATGTGAGAAGTGCAAAATGAGTAACTTCCACTTGCTTACCATTCTCATCATATGTGAGCCTCAAATGTTGTTGTCTTTGCCTTGGTGTCCTCCTTGGCTTTTGATTTGAAGTAGGCTCTTCAACATCAACATCCAAAGTATTATCAATGTCATCAACATCAAGAATGTTAGATCCAACATCCACACCACCACTTGAAGATACTTTTTAAAGCAGTACTTATTACATGCCATTACTAAAGTGAGATATAATGTTTGTTCTACAGAAACACCATATAATCCTCCTTAGTCTCCTTTGTATCACCTAATCCATTTGGTAAAGATTATTGTACTAAAAATAATGATCATGGATGGGAGGTTAATCTATTAGACAAAACAACCATGGTAGAGTTATATCGGATATGATATCCCTATGACCAAGTAGGGAGATCCTCGTTATCTTTTATAATAAGCACTGGCTTTGTAGATAAGCTTAAAGTGAATTGTGTCTATCTTCATTTATTTTGGAGAGCCTATCAAATTGTCGAAGATAAATACATGATAGATTATGTTAGACTGATAAGGCCGATCGTTAAAATAGTATTGCTATTCCTAACTCCCCCATATAGACATGTGCCCAGAAAGTATTGTACGCATATTTCTTATTTTATGAGAGGAATAAAATTTAATTATGTAAAGCCATATTAAGTACTTATATGCTTACATGATATAGGAATATGAAATTTGTATTAAGAAAATGGCTTAAAATATATCAAAAGGAAGAGCAAGTTGACAAATCTAAAATTCCATACCATGATTCCGAGTGGAATAGACCTTGTGAGGTAGTTTGGAGGAGATTGTATATGGTATGAATTTCCTAAGGAAACCTCACATGGAATAGGTGAAATAAGAGTAACTGAAACCAATACTCAGGGAAACTTAGTAAGGAAATATGAAGTATTATTTGATGGGATTTGGCATTTTGATAGACAGACTTGAAAACAAAGTGAATATAAACATGTCTACAAGATAGTGAAAGTAATTGAAAATGCCAGGACTAAGAAATAGAGAGAGAAATAGAGAGAGACACAGTTATCCCATTACTATAACTATAGATTGTTATCAATTTTGGATAAAGTCTCAAATAAAAGAAATATTAGAGTTTCTGAAAACACTATATGCTTTGGGGTTAATTGATCATAGATATCTAAATATAGAATATACCATAAATGGTATTTGTTGGGCCACAGCGGACTATGAAATTAGTGAAATTATAGAGGAAAGTTTACATAGTGGAAGTTATTCCATTAAAGCCCTAGAACATAAGTGTCTATTATATGGGATATATAATTATAGTATGGGATTAACGGGGGATGATTTTGGCGAGCATTTCTCGACGAGCAGTTACATGACAAAGGCAAGCATCTTGAGCACCCACTCGCCCTTTGTTCCAGTCATTTGCTCGCCCTTCATCCCAGTCTTTTCACTTTATATATATATTCGAGTACCATTTCCTTTCTATCATGCTTTGATGACATAATCAAGACACAAAAGTAGCGATTCTAGTATGTATGGAGGTTATAGATTTTCGTTTGAATGTTGACAAGTTGGCAAGTACATAATCTATCGTTCAGGTTTTGTGTATGCTCAAGATGTTGCTCAGAAGCTTGAGACCATTACCTTCTGGCAAGTCACATATCAACATTGAGTGGTCATTATTTTGGGTGATCTAGTGCTACTTTTTGTTTCCAATCATTTTCTTAGTGTTGATTCCCAAATTTCCTTTGCTAGTGTATCATGCGTTTAGTAGATTCCTTTGCCTCTGTGTTTCTTGCAAAACATGATCTTCTTTCACTTCAAACTTTCCAACATTTGGTAACTACTATTATCAGGTCCATCATTGGCCCTTCATATGCTTTTCTGATGAGGCTGCTTGTCATGCCATCATCTTGAGTGAAACTAGGAGTGTTAAATCATATCATAATGTATCATCATGGAAATAGAAGCTATCATACAAAATGCACCAAAACTATAGCTCATTCACGCTACTTCACACAAGTATAGAAAATGAGTTGTATGAAAATCAAACAGAATATGCATACTACATTCATTATGGCTGCTTTATATTACACTTTTTGTTTTGTCCCAACATTAAGGATGATGTTTTAGATGGGGAGAGTCACTAGCAGTATCACCTATTTTAGTCATGACGGGTGCTCAATCAAGGCTTTACTAAAAGCAGCAAATAGATACTCATTGCATTATACCATGATTCATTTTTTAAAGATCACTAATAGATTGACAGCTGAAAGTTACATATCAAGGTTGCTTAATGTTTTGAATGTGTACTTGTTTGTATGAAATAAGCTATTTTTGTGTTGCAATGAGTGTATCAAGGAAATAATACCAATGGTCTTACCGGGCAACAAGTAGTATTTTTTGGATTTTACCTATGATCACAACCACATTGATATGTATATTGTTATGCAGCCTTTTGTTTGCAACTGTCAAGTCAGAAGTTGACTTCACAACTACTTTATACTTTTTTTACCTTTGATGTTTTAATGCTATGCCTATTGCAAAAATAGGAGGAGCTTGCAGACATGAGGCATCAAATTACACAAAGTAAAATTGCTGCTTCCAAGACTGCTGAAATGAGGGCTACAGTTGTGGCTATGAGTGTTAGAAGACTCAGGGACATTAAAAAGTATGAATGAAAAGCAGAAGAAGCTCCATTTTCATATTGAATTGCACCGAATTGTTGATGTGAATGTTCAACCCCTCCTTCTGTATTGAAGTTTTAAGGTTGTTGATGTTGTTTCTTTTTCAGGGATGCTGGAAGGTGGAATTCCTCGTTCCAAAGACGTCCCAGAATTACCAAGCAGTACTAACTTGCACGTGATATTTCAGCTCACAATTCAAAGTGAGTGATGAAAGCAACTCAAAAGTGAGTGCTTAAGGCAAGTTTTGAAATGCAAAATGTCACATTTTCTGATAATGTGACATTCTGCATTTCAAAAATCGGGTCTTGTTAACCTTTTGGAAAGCTTTCAAGATACAACACAACCAGTTCTTTCAAATTAAATCACAAAAACAATACAACCCACTTTTTTCTATTTCCTGATCCAAACGATTGTTTCCTCACATTATTGAGAATGGAGCGATAATCTTACTTCACTGGCCAAATGCAGAAGCGATCTGTCAAAGCTTCAATAACACCAAAGGCCCAACATGATCAGGAATGAGAAACATCCATCAACATGTACAATCTTAAAGTAGACACCATTTGTAAGACAAATGGCACCTAGCTTTTACTGTGTATGTACTTCACAAGCTATTTTAACTATATTGCTTTTACAAATAGGACATTCAAGCTATCATGTGCTGCCATGTGAACTACACCTCTAGCCACAACTATTTCTAGATTTTTCAATTATATATGTAAATTCATGGGTCATGACAATCTCAGAACTTGAGTTTATGCTTCCCTATACATGATCTGCAGGATTGACATTCATCGCACAACCCCAAGTTTCCCATGGCACAAATCAAATAGCTCTGTCAGAGATTTACAGGACTAAAAGAATGTCCAAGTTACGAGATAAGCTATGTTGAATGAGTTTTATCAGTCTATCTTTCCATTCATGAGTATCTTGGAACAACACTAGCTACCCTAGCTTGCATTTGAAGACTTACCACAAATCTAAAGACAAGTTATTAAAGAGCACTAAGTTATTGAAATTCACACATGCATCAAATTTGCATAAATAACAAACATGGTAAAAAACATCTTTTGGTGACCTAGAGTGCCTGCATAGTTCTTCTTAAGCCTCCTCTTAGACAGTCAAGCCACTCTTATGAGCAGGAGGTGAGCCTCTTTTGGAACATATATAGAAAGAAAAGTTAGCCACATCCCACGAAGTCATGCTCCTAGATAATTGTTTTGAACTTCTTAGCAAGCAAGTTTCTAGAAAGCTACTATGTAATCTAAGCATTGTAAAGGTGAGAACAAACAACTCAAAATCAATAAGAGACAAAAATATAATTGGGACATCTATAAACTCAAAATGAATTGAAGACTCAGAATGTATGTGGAGTAATAACTCTTCATGATTCCCAAGGATTCCAATAGCCAAATAGAAGATAGCTGCAAATATTTTTCATATCACAATATCTGTGGTTTTTTTAAACAATTAGAACACAAGAACTACAAACAGTTCTACTCCATAAAAGAACCACGTTACTAAACAACATTTAATGACTCAGCTGCTTTTGGGAAAGATATAGAGAAATCATGTAGACAAATTTTCAAGTTTAACGAGTGGCATCTGACCTCATTACATAGTGGAGCAGAAAAGTAGCCACTCAACTAAAATCCATTAAATGGATGTTGGAAGATTTTCTACTCTTCTACGGTGGCTAGGTCTAATGAGGGATTCGTGCGTAGTATAGTGGTAGATCGGTCGTCCACCTTCTAAGATCTACACAAAAGCTTTCAATTGGAAATAAAAACATAAACAAAAGGAGAGCACCAAGGCTTCCCAACTAAAGCCTTGGTGCCTCGGAATGGAAACTAACTAAACTTGGCTAAGGCTCCCCAACTAATCAAGATCAACAAAATAATAAACTCGTGCTAAGGCTTACTCAACTAGCAAGATGATTAAGCTGATTCCTACTTAACACCCAAAAGGGATTTGGAAATATGATTACATCTAATACTAAGCATCAAGCAAATAGAAGCATGCCACAATAAAACCTATGAAAAGGAGGCAAGAGGAGGCCCAAGCACCTTCCCTCAAGCTATACACCTTCCCAAAGGGAACACAATGAAAATAGAAGACAATTTCATGAGAGAGCAATTTAGCATAATCTCAAAGTGTTATTCACAAGGGAAATGCCTCTCTTCTTATAGCAAGAAGGGCCTTCCATAAGCATCCACTAGTTTATAGGATTACTGTCTAAACTAGCGATTCTAAGGCTTTCCAACTTCTAACTTAGAGCTTAGGACTTTAGAATCTCTAACTTAAGATAGCTTAAGATAACTTAGAATATTTCTAAGCTTAAGTTTTTTGAAGGGTACCCAGAATATGGGATTAACCTATAGAGCTGAAAACGAAGAAAAAGGATTCGAGCTGCATCACTACAGTGATGCAAGCTGGGCGAGCTGCAAAGATGACAACAAGTCCATTACTGGAGGATGTACAATAGCGTGCGGAGCTACAATCAGTTGGATATGAAAAAGCAAACCTTGGTGGCTCAATCCTCTTGCGAAGCTGAATATGTCGCAGCTTCAAAGGTGGCGAATGAGGTAGTGTGGCTGCAGATGATGTTGGAGGCAATCGGGATACCACCAGAAGGGCCAAGTACGATGATGATGGACTCTCAGAGTGCCATCTATCTGTCCCAGGATCCTGTCTTCCATTCTAAGACAAAACACATACCTCTGAAGTACCATCACATTCGAGATTTGATCTCGAAAGGAGAGCTCCAGGTCCAAAGTCTAAGTTTAGGTTGTTTTATTTATTTAAGCTCCTACCCATGGACTTACAAAACACATGCCATAGTAGAAGTTTATTAACATTCACTCATACGTGGACTTACAATACACATGCCACAGAGTTTTATTTCTGTTTATTTTTCACTTCGTTGCTAACATTATCCTCCTCCATATTAGACTGGTGGCTCCACACCAATTGAAGCTTTTTCATCTAGGATCTTTTGAGCTGTTGGCAGGATTGGTAATCTTGTTACTGATGCCCTCCATCATTTGCCAGTGCAATTTATTGAGGAATGGCATTGGTTTGTAATAGTGGAGCATATCCTGAAGAAAGTCATGAGTTTTTTATAGCTCCACCAAATCAACATGAAGCATAGAAGTGAGGGCTACTCGATAATAAAGCCGTGCTATGTTGATGTGGTCGTCTTGAGTCTTCAAAGGTATATTGATGTTAATGGCAATTGGTGGTAACCCTCGATCCTAATAACCTTTTAGTTTTGCCAAAATTCCTATCAGGTCGCAATTATCAGCAAAGTAAAGCACATCACGATCAGGGTTTCTATGGTGCTTTTGGTAGAATACACGACAACACCATGTCATTAGCTAGGTTGCCAGTATCCACACCTGTGAGTGAGGGCCAAAAAATCTTATTCTTTACCTTGGTGACAGGAAACGGGTCTCTCCACGCTACCGGATAATAATATGGATTGGTGCGCATATAGACGGGTGCGTCCAGATACCGAGCCATGGAGGTTTTGCTTTTGAGAAATAGCTGATGGCACCAGACTGGTTGTGGATCTAGGAGCTTGACCGCTTTCTTATGAGTTTTGCAATGATCAAGATTTAAAAGGATGTAGCTGCCTTGCTCCTTGGTAGTCTGATACGTCTTTGCAAACTCTTGAGATATAAGCAAATGCTTGCTAGGCACATTGGACGTGATTCTGTGGCTTATTGTGGGTGCTTCAACTGCCAAGGCATGTTCTTCTTGTGGATCAGGTTTGCCAAGTCGTCGTCCCTCTCCGTAGTAAGGTTTGTTGTTAGAGTGTGGAGATGGAAGATTTGTTGATCTCTAAGCATGAGTTGGTGCTAAAGGTTGCTGAGCATCTATTGTTGTTGTTGGATGTGTGTAGTCAAATCTTGGATTTGTTGCTGTTGTTGCTTGAATTTTGGCTCCAACTTTGTCTTCTCCTTCTGAAGATTTGCAAGGGCTCCATCGTCAAATTTTCTCATTGTGAACTGACCTCCTAAGGTGTCAAAGATGTTGTACTAGAGCTCATTCACCAACCAAACCACTTTTTGGGCTGCGAGTGGTAATTGCTCCCAAGGTCCAATGTCAGGAAGTGTGCAGGTATAGTTTGGGTAGGGCATGGGGTTGAATGGAAGAAAATCTGAAATTGGTGGAGGGGATGAATTATGAGAAAATGGTAGAGGTGATTGAGATATGAGAGGAGGTGATTGAGGTTTTCGAGGAGGGGATTAAGTTTTGAGAGGAGGTGAGCATGGAGGTAATTGAGTTTTTGTAGGAGAAGAGTGGACTGGATTAGTGGTGATGGTGGTGGTTTGTGTTAGTGATTTAATGCGAAATCATCTACATTGACCCCAGAGCCAAGTAGGGTGAAAGAATGTATAGGTGAGAGCTTTCATGGGATAGTGGAATTCGAATTCTGTGTTAAGTGTGAATGAAAAGGTGGATGTGACAATAGATGGTGGGAGTAGTAGTGGAAGGGGAGTTGTGTTAGTAGGTGATGATACCTGAATAGCTGAAGTTACCGGAGTTGGTAGTACCACGCCTAATGAACTTGAGCTGGAAGTGTTTGCATCCAAAGAGCTGCCTGCTACTGTGCTGGGCCTGTTGAAGTATTTCCGCTTGTTGGGCCAAAACCTCCTTTGGGACCTAAGAGGATTCCCTATATCATTGGATAAGATATCAGGGGAGATGTCGTCATCTGTGCTTACCGCCTTACCCCTCTGCTTCTTTGTTGGTGGTTTAGGTGAGGCAGGTTCAGTTGGCACTTGTGGGCTGGCCCGTTAACTGGTGCTAGGATATATGTCCTCTAGTTCTTTGTGGATCCGGCCGTTCGTTGTCCCATTTGTTGTGTGACCAACATATGTAAGAGATATCCACATTTGGTGGTCGATTTGCGAGCTTTCAGGGCCACACATAGCTTTTCGAAAACTTTTTATGCCCACTTGTAATTTTGAGTGTGATCATTCATGGTGAGAGTTAAGGAAAAATGATCGCTTGGTGGAATGCGATCTATTTTAACAATATGGACCTCGACCATGGCCATGAGGATTTCTGAGGCTGCCCTGAGCTTAGGATCCTTGATGAATCTGATGGCAATGTCATCGTTGGTTTGTGCAATGGTCTTCCCGTCATCCAGCAGGAACTTCATGAGGTATTTGGAATCATAGCTAGTACCCTTGCCATGAATCGTCTCCCCCAAGATAGAAAATTTAATGCTTTGTAGACACTCTAGGGAGATGTCGATTATTGTATAATTGCCATCCTTTGAGGTGATCCGGAAGGAATGGAACTATTCTGAGTAAGTGGAATAGGCCGCTCTCGACCAAACTCTCACGCTGTTGATCAGAAAATAAGTCAGATCAAAGCCAAGGTTAGTGAAAATATCCTTGGCCAAGATCAATGCTTTAGTATAATTCTTGATGGAGATCAAGAATATATCGCCCGCATAAGGTTTGGGGGCCTTACAACGATGGAGTGAGAGAGTGGTGCCTTTGGAGGCCACGATAGTAGTAAGAAAAGAGTTTTAGAAAGTTCTAAAATTTTTGAAACTTTTGGAAATGTTTAGCACGAACTCTCTTGTAGAAATGTGGAATGAACTCATGGAGAGATGGGGAGTCCTATGTATAGATGTTTTTGGACAGGAAATCACAAATTTACCAGTAGTTGTCCTTAGTGTCTACGATTTCTTAGTGAGGTTCATGAATTTTGAGGCAATGTTCTGAGGTCCGGCGAGTTTCTGTAAGTAATTTGTTGTACGAAAATGAGTGAAATTGTCTGACAGTACAAAAATTAACATAAAAATTCGTGGATGCGACAAAGAAATTGTGCAGCTAAATTTGAGGCTTAGCAAATTATCTACAAATTCTATCAATGATGATCTGATAAAAAAATTGATGTTTTTCTATTTCTAGAAGGTCTGATTCTGTACTGGAATTTGCGAAGGTGATAAATAATCGTACAAAGTGAAAATAGGTCTAGGTGAATTCTATCTGGTATGATTGTGCATCAGAAATTTAGAAAAAGAATGAATTTGGTCGTTGCATAGAAAAAGACTGATTGTATTCCTAATTTGATGATATCTTGATGGTCTAAACAGGAAATATACCAAAAAAATTTGTCAAAATGGCAAGCAGACAGAAAATAGAAATAATAAACAAAATTTAGAAAACAAAACAAACTAGTACATATCAAGATAAAAACAGGGTGCGTTGTACTTTCTAAGTCTGCTCTGTTGACCACAGTGTCTAAGCTATCGCCTTGTTAGGGTTTGGAGTTGGACATATCCAGAGGCAAATATCTTTTGAATGACATAAGGTCTTTGGCCAAAAATTTTTAGTTTTTCCTTAAATGTTTTGGCTTGGCTTAAGAGGACCTTGTCTCCCACGTGTGACTCTTTGAGTTTTAAAGATCGACCATGCCATGCCTTTTGTTGACGTTTGTGGACTGGCTGAGCATGGATGCTGATTCGTCATATTTCACACAGTTGTTCTAGATGGAATAATCTATTAGCTAAAATTTGTCAATTATCTAGCTCTAGATTATATGCTACTTGTAGGGATGGAATATTAAATTCCACATGCATGACGGCTTCTTGTGGTGTAGTGTGACAGGCCAATAGAGGGGTGTGATGTTTTAGTTCCCAATCGGATCAGCTGGAATCAACGGTCTTGGTTAGAACATCACATAAGAATTTATTGGTGGATTCCGCCTGGCCATTGCATCATAATACGAGAGGCTTTTGTGATGTACCACAAAGGATTTTGAGTGTAAATATCTATGACAATGTTAAGGAAATGTGTATTCAGATCGTGATAGTTCTAGAGGACATCCGAAACGAACGATAACCTGTTCATAGAGAGATTTTGTGGTAGAATGAGCATCAGCATTTTGAACAGCTCTAACTTTGGCCCATTTGGTACAATAGGCTGTAGCCACTACAAAACAGCCAGGTGAGTGATTTTTTAATCCAAAACCAGTGAAGAACCTTTGCCTAGAAAACCTTCGTTGGTACTATTTTAGGTTTTGATCTACTAGATGTAGCCACTATCAAATGTCTGAGACATTCTATTACATTTTTTATATTGATTCTTTATTCTCTCCTCCCTCTTGATTTGCCTTGTTGCTTGCTCTTCCTCTTGCTTTTGCACTTCCTCCTCTTGCTCTTGCTTTTTGTACTCCTCTCCTTCCTCTCTCGCTTTTGCTTCTCTTGTTCTTCTCCTTGTAGCAATCAAAAGGTAAGGAATAGTGCTCTCATGAACACCAAATCTTTTTTTTTTTTTGTTTTTCATCAATCTACTCTTGGCTTCTAACTAATCTCATTGTCTTGTTATGTTTGTGTAGGTGACAAAAAAATACATAGAAATGGAGCTTTTGTGCAATGCTAAATGTTATGTAAACTATCTCTCTCTCTCTCTCTCTCTCTCTCTCTCTCTCTCTCTCTCTCTCTCTCTCTCTCTCTCTCTCACACACACACACACACACACACACACACACACACACACACACACACACACACACACACACACACACACACACACACACACACACACACACACACACACACATTTTAGTCTCCATCTCATGATACTATCTTTTTGCAACATTATGTTCAAAAGTTCTATTTTGTGGGTTTTGTTCAGATTCCATGCATTTGCCAACAGAGAAACATAGAAGACACCAAATTTGTAGCTCAGTTAAAGTATTGTGGAAGTCAAAATAGGCATCAGATTAAGTAGATCTGAATGCTTCAATGTACTAACGCTTTTTTGAAGGCTATTCCAATGCCAATTTTCTTGCATAATGTATGGATCTATGTAGATCTGAGCTTTATAGTAGATCTAAGTATTTTGAGTAGAGATGTTTCTTTTAGATCTGTTTGTCAAAGTTTAAACATGATTGCAACCCCTTTTTTTGTAACAATTTAATTAAGAACATGAATATGTTTGTTTTACAATTTTTTTTTTCTTTAAGAGATCGGAGAAAGCAATATTGAGGGAAAAGATTTGGCACCAAATCCAGGTGTGTGTAGGGTTAGAATTAATATCTTTCTCTACAATATGTCTATATTTGAGTAGATCTAAGTATTTCACACCAGATCTAAATGTCTGTATACTTGGAATGGGCGTCAAAATTTCCAGAATTTTTTGCAAATAATCTTTGAATGCCGCCTGCATGACTCGCTAGAATGTGCTTGGGCATTGCAAAGTCCGAATGGCATCACTTTATAGGCATAGGTTCCCCATTCCGTGGCAAATGATGTCTTGTGTTGGTCTTGGGGGGCTATTTTCACCTAGTTGTAGCCGCTGAAGCCATTTAGAAAAATGTAGGCTTCGACATTGGCTACTCTGTCCAGCACACTTTCCATAAATGGTAAAGGAAAATGGTCCTTTTTGGTGACTGCATTTAGTGCCTTCAGATTCACCCAAATCCGCATTTTGCCGTTCTTCTTGGGTACTATAACTATCGGTGATACCCATTTCGTGTGCTCGATTTTATAAATGAAATCTGCATCCATCAGTTTTTGCAACTCTTGCTTGATCAGCTCTATATAATTCGGGTTGCAACGGTAGTAACGGCTTACCTTGGAAACTGCTCCATCCACCAAGGGTATGGTGTGTTGGACTACTTGTTGAAAATTGTCACTTCTCACTTGACATTGGTTAGTGTAAATATTGATCAAACATTAGAATAATGTGATGATCTGATTTCACATGTGTGGAGCCTGTTACCACGTGTGAAAGGATGTACTTTTCATACTTGTATATATCTAAATTGATTTTGTATCAATCTAGTTAGTGTGAACATGATATGACTAGTTTTTATTCAAGTTGACTAGTCACCTAGAAATTAGCTTTTCCTTGCATGTGCATGAGTAAATGCTCCCACATGGCAAGTGGATGTTCACACGTGTGTATAGAGTACTAGAAGATAAGAGTTGACCATTTTCCTTAGATCCTATTTTGTAGGGAATATTCCTATATTCTAGGAGACTAGCTTTTTGGACTTTAGCCGTATTATAGAAGGTCAACTATTGGATAAGGATCAAGGATGAATCAAATGGATAGATCTGAATGATGTGGCACTCTTCACACGTGTGAAGGCCTGCTGGACTGTACCAGACTCGTGGATGTACTTGATCCATAAAAGAATCATCATTTTGCTAAGAAGATTTTGCATTCTACACTTTTGTGAGGTTCTAGTCATTTGTCTTGTGATTTCTATGAATGATTGCTATCTAGGATGATTGTACTTGTTCTTATAGGTGCAGGCCGTACTGTGGATAGTACTCCACACGTGTGAGGCCGCTCTCACTAATTAATCATGTGTTGATCCATTGCTCTTGCTTAAATCCAAGTGTAGTGAATCTAGATCAAGGTCTAATGTGTAAAACCTGATAGATCCATTGATTAAGCAACCAATAACTCTCTATGATTGTAAAGTACAATCATTATTGTCCTAAAAACTGTAAAATTTATCATGGTATTAGAGCTAAGTAAGAGAGTGATCATTGAATCATAAATCTTGTAAAGATCATTGGCAAAATTTGTTTTTGGCCAATACTAGTGAGGGGGAGTTCATCTAGAGTGATAGCTTGTTTCTATTTGGATCAAATCAATTTGGAGGCTGTGTATGTACTTTTCACACATGTGAGACTATACAACAACTTTCATTTCAATTTACATTGTGTTTTTTGGTCCTATAATCTCAATTCTACTCCAAATTTAGTGCTTTTTGAAGCATAGTATTGATCTAGATTCAATCTAGCTAATGCCTATGACCAAATAGAGTTTTGGATCATTGAAGAATTTCTTTTTGGAGTTTAAGATCAGATCTAAGAGGCTGATTTTTTCAGATCCTTAGTTGAAGTGAAATCTCTAAGAAAGGTGTAAAGCAAAAAAAATTTGTGAGAGTGAAAGCTAGGAATTTTTGTCAAGATCTAATTGTGTATCATTCAAGCTTGTGTGTTAGTTTGATAGAGACAAGGCTATAGGAAATCTTGTGAGCTTTAGGCCTTTCATAGATCTTTAAAATTCATAAATCTTTGTGATTTTAGAAGAGCATTTATTCTACAATGTCATCCATGGGTGGTTAATCAAGTGAGAGACTCACTTCCACAAATTATTCCATTTGGAAAGTGAGGATGGAATCATTCCAAGTGATCCATGACCTCTTTGACATAGTTGTAAGAGTTGAGGAAGAGCCTCAAGCTGCCCAAGAACAAACCAAATACAAGAAGAGAGCAAGATTAGCTCTACATTGCATAAAGTTGAATGTATGCAATGACCTCTTGAAGGAGGTGTCTTCTTGTGCCTCATCAAAAGAGGCTCGGGATTCATTAAAGAGTATCTATGAATCCAATAACACTTCAAGAATCGTCATGCTAAGGAATCAAGTCTTTTTTCAAAGCATGAAAGGAAGTGGAGAGAGTGGACAAGAGTATGTCCTTAGGATCAGATCTCTTAACAAGGAGCTAAGTGCAATAGGAGAGAAGATCCAAGATCAAGAGCTAGTACAAATCATCTTGAATGGTCTAGGTGATGAGTTCACCAACTTAGTCCAATCATTTGCCATTCAAGACACTCTTCCATCCATTGAGAATTTACACAATGTTCTTGTGGCCGAGGAGAGTAGGCTTCTACACCTCAAGACAAGAATGGATAGCATGTCACTTAATGGAGGAGAGGAGAAAGCTAACTTTACATCTAAAGGCAAGAAGAAGCAACTTCCATTAAAGAAAAATCAAGGCAAGGAGGCCGAGATGAAGAATGGAGGATCTACCTCCAAAGGCAAGGTAAAGAACAAGGCAAAACTCAAGTGTTTCTTTTGTGGAAAGAAAGGACACTTTGCCTCAGAATACTACTTGAAGAAGAATCAACAAGCCAAAGGAGATCAAGGGAACATTGCTCAAGAGGAAGAAGAAGAGGATGGATTCAACACATCCTTGATGGTTGCATCTACACCAACTTCAAGTCAAGACACATGGTGGATAGATAGTGGGGCTAGTTCTCACATGTCTTTTAACAAGCATTATTTTTCTACTCTTCTATCACATCTAAAAGGATAGATCTAGATAATATTTTGTATATTCCTACCATTTCAAGAAACTTGCTTAGTGTAGGACAATTAATGGACAATGGACTAGATGTACATTTCAAGAATGGAGTTTGTTCCATCTTGAAAAATAATAAGTGCATAGCTAGTGGCATTAAGCAAGGTAGAAGTTTCAAGTTGGATGCTAACGTTGCAAGTGAAAGTGTGAACTTGGCTAGGGAGGAGCTAACTCAAGTGGAGCTTTGGAATAAGAGATTAGGCCATCCTAATCTTCAATCTATGGAGTCAATGGCAAGCAAGGAACTAGCTCTCGGCCTACCAAGAGCTTTCAAGAAGTGTGGAAAGATGTGTGAGGCATGTGGCCTTGCAAAGTCACACAAATCTTCTTACAAGAGATCTTCATCAAGATTTCTCTCTCCCTTGGATCTCATACATTCTGATGTACATAGTTTTTCACATGCAAGTAATGGAGGTGCCTTGATGTATGTAGCTTTTATAGATGATTGTACTAGATTCACATGGATTGAGTTACTATAAAAAAGAAAGTCTTGTTTATGAAGCTTTCATTAAGTTCAAGTCTCTAGTAGAGAAACAACTTAGTACTTCTATCAAAGCACTAAGATGTGATAATGGAGGAGAGTATACCTCCAATAAAATGAAAGACTTTTGGGAGATCAATGGCATTGAGTTACAATACACTTGTTCCTACGCCCCCCAACAAAATGGGGTGGCCGAGAGCAAAAATAGGAGTCTATGTGACTGTGCAAAGTCTTTAAGACTTGATGCATCACTTTCCATATCATTTTGGGGAGAAGCTATAACATGTGCTAATTATTTGTGTAATAGACTTCCTAGTAGTGCTATAGATGGGATCTCACCTTATCAAGCCTTGTTTGATAAGAAACCCAATGTAAAAGATTTTAAGAGAAGATGTTCTATACACTCTGCCAACTTTTTCCCTTGCTGAAAACTAAACTCCCAAAGATGGAGATGGCTTTGATACCAGTGTTAGAGATCTCAACACCACAGTAGGGCCAACACTAACTGATCCACCCAACCTTGCCTACTTCCTAAAATGGAGCAAGCCCCTCTTAGCCTAGTGTGAGAAGTAATAGCATGCATACTACCAAGTGTCGGCCACGTGGCACTCACGTGGTCGACTGCACGTCGAGACCCAATGTGGGGCCCTATCCTGCTGGCAGGGTGCCTAGGCTGTGTTAGGCCCGCCATGGCTATGGACCGTGTCGGCGCACACTACTCACATTGCCTTGCCCTGTTGGTCGTATGCGCTAGACATGACTCTGACTTTGGTATATGACCTCATGTGTTCTCTAGGGTTCGGCACTGGTTACGTGCTTGTCACAACATGTTTGCATCCATGTCATTATAATGGCCTTCTTGGCCACCATCGTGTAGTGAAAAGAGACAACGCTAGAAAAACCTGTCTTGAGTTACACCAAAAAAGAAACTTGCACAATTCAAAGCTTCTTGATTTTTTGAAGACTATTACTCATTAAAGGCACATGTAAATAGTTGTCAAAATTTTTGTGATATCAATTTTTTTTAAATTTTGTCGGTTTCATTTTTATATGCTTTTGCCCATCTTTCCCATCAGTCTCTTGTAGGGCAACCATTACGTTCCGCATTCAAGAGTCTTCTACATTCCTCTCTCTCTCTCTCTCTCTCTAGAGCTTTCTTCATCCATGCTTCTATTCTATCTTTGTGGAGAATTCATCTCTTGTGTTTCTAAGTCCATCTCTTTCATATTTCTCAAGATATCTTGATTTCTAGTGTGTAGAATGTCAATTTGTGATTGATGTTGCTAATGCAACCTTTATCTTTTCAGCATTGGTTTACAAATTGTCGGTTCCCCACTTTTTGTTTTGCGGGTCTTCTTCATTCTTCCATGAAAGGAGAGAAAGAGAAATAAATTGATGGAGAGAGAAAGAGATTTGAGAGAGATATTTACTAAATAATTGATGTAAATTGAAGATTTTGGAGGAAAATACAATAATGCAGAGTATGAGATTGGATACCACCAAGGCTATAGTGGTCTTGTTTAACAAGGTGTACATCCTACACATCCAATAGTAATATTGTTGGTACACGATATTCATTTTCTTTCTTTGTTTACTAATAACATACTAATATTCACGACTACATGTATAGGCAATTGCCATGCATTTTGCTAGCACATAAGTAGGGCCTTTTTTTTGCCCATCAAGCCTCGCTTGACAAATTTTCATGGTAATCGCAAGGCTCTACATGGTTTGATTTTGGGCAAAATGGTTTTAACGTGGCAATGTCACACAAAGTATTTATAGGCAAAAAGAAAAAGCACGGGGAACAAAAATTAGATTCTCCTAGCTCATAAATGTGTGTGTGTGTGTGTGTGAGAGAGAGAGAGAGAGAGAGAGAGAGAGAGAGAGAGAGAGAGAGAGAGAGAGAGAGAGAGAGAGTATGTTCAATCATATTTTAATGATTTTCCTTAGTACTACAAATGTATACATATATGAAGTAATATATGGATATTAACTTATTCGAGGTGGTTATTGTTAATAAAAGTTATTTAAAGTGGTAATATGTTTTCATCCACGTCATTATAATGGCGTTTTTGGCCACTATCCTATGGTGAAGAGAGGCAATGCTAGTAGGGAAACCTGTTTTGAGTTATAATAAAAAAACAAACTTGCACAATTTAAAGATTCTCGATTATTTGAAGACTATTAATCATTAAAGGCGCATTTAAATAATTGTCAAAATTTTCGAGATATCAATTTTTTTAAAATATTGTGGGTTTCATTTCTATGCTTTTGCCCATCTTTCCCATCAAGTCTCTTGTAGGGCCCCCATTAGGTTCCTTTACTCGTGACCTCAACTGCCAAAAGGGGCTACTTTTCTGGAGTCTTCTACATTCCTCTCTCTCTCTCTCTCTCTCTCTCTCTCTCTACCTTTCTAGTGCTTTCTTCATCCATGCTTCTATTCTATATATCCTCTCGCACGTTACAACAATACATCGTCTCTCTACATATATATTTCTCATAGTCCTCATTCTTCCATAGCTTGCAATATTTCAGTGAGTTCTCGACGAGGTATCTACAGCCACGCGGTCATAGTAATTGATATAATCTCTACATTCAGGATTCTCAATTCATCAACTCTCGCCATCTAGAATATCTTAGCAATCCCAGACAGCAATTCATTTCTGAGAAGGAAGTTGTTTTACCTCGTTTAGCTGGATATGGCTTTGACCCATTCTTCTTTGGACGAGATCAAAGTATTTTTGATCCCTTGGATAGATCATTGGAGCCTTTTGACAGATTTCCTCTGTGGGACAACGCACCTTCTCGACAGTTTGCCCAGGATGTGAGCGCCATTGCCAGTACGCGAGTAGACTGGCTTGAAACTCCGGAGGCTCACATTTTCAAAGCCGATCTACCAGGTACTTCATTGTTACTGATCTCGGCATATACCTCATAACTTTGTGCTCATAATGTTGAATAACCTTTCTCAACCTGGCTTATTGCCGAGAATTTTCATGATTAGTAGTTTTTGTTGTTCGTCTTGTCCGATTTATCTGAATCTATTGAATGTGTCGTGATAATTTGTGGCTGTATCGGATTTCAGGGTTGAAAAAGGAAGACGTAAAGGTTCAGGTGGAAGATGGACGTACGCTACAAGTAAGCGGAGAACGCAAGAAAGAGGAGGTGGAGAAGACAGACAAATGGCATCGGGTGGAGCGTACGTCGGGCAGTTTTTTGCGACGCTTCCGCTTACCAGAAAATGCGAAAGTGGAGGAAGTGAAGGCGAAGGTCGAGGATGGAGTACTCACCGTCACTGTTCCCAAAATCGAGAAACCTAAGCACGAAGTGAAGTCCATCGAAATCTCCAGCTAAATTGCAACGGCATGGTACATGCGAGATAATAGAGCACATCAGATGCTCGAACAACATACGTATAGGCTATAGCTCAATTTTCTTGATCCGCTTGTCGCGTTCCAAGCAATAAGAATGAGTACAGTGTGCATATTTATGAAGCACTTGAATGCCGACGGACACGATTTAGAGACTCTGTATTAAGTTTTGCTATTACTAATATACTACTTAGCCTCCCAAAGGTTTTCAGTCATGATGAATGTGCGCATGATGACTTTGATTTTTGCGAATCGTATCAGATACGGTGTATCGTCTCTGAGATTGTAGATGTCTAGTGTGTCTTGTTAGTTTTGTGAACGTGTGTTCTGTTATCTACACGCACAGATGCCCTCGCCTAATATCCAGCGTTTTCCAGTTTTTTCTCCTCAAGCAGAAAATATTGCAGTGAAGGATTGCATTTTCACGATTTTCTGAAAACCTGTTGATTAGCAATCAAGAAACGCAGCAAAACCTATCGCACAGAGTCAGTACTGGCACACGACAAACACAACGCAAGAAGAAATCTGATCGCAAAAGAAAAGGGTAGCTACACCCCACGCATTTCTCTTTCTTATATTATAAAGAGCTGGGTACATTTCAAGAACTTAGACAACGACTAGTGTCTGCCAAGAAACGTGAGTAGTGCGAAACGACAACTAACTTTTTACCCACAAACCCTCATTTGTATTTATCTATAGTTTCTATGCCTATCATGCTTCTTAAGAAATGAAAGCGTGACTTTAAGAGCCCTTTAGTCATGATATCAGCTGCCATTCTGGCTGTGGGACAGAATTGAACAAATAGCTGTCCTTCCTGAACTAGATCGCGCACAAAATGATATTGAATGCTTATGTGCTTGCTTCTTTTGTGAAGACCAAAATTCTTAGTAAGAAACACACAGCCCTGATTATCAGTAAACAAGGTTATTGTTTGTTCAATCTGAAATTCTTGCAGCAAGCTTTTTAACCACAGGTACTCTTTACTCGCATGACATAATTCTCACGTATTTTGCCTCTGTAGAAGAAAAAGCTACTGAGTTCTGTTTCCGGCAGCTCCAGCTGATGGCTGATCCTGCTAGCATAAAAATGTAAGTACATGTGGATTTCCTGTCATCTGAATCTCTCCCCAGTCTGAGTCAGCAACCCCCCCCCCAATCATGCTTTTATTGTTGTTTTGAAAAAATGATCCCATAGCATGAACTTCCCTTTAGATATTTGAGGACTCTTTTTGCAGCTAGCCAATGGTCCTGGCCAGGATCTCTTAAGAATTGGCTTAATTTCGTTGAGGCAACTGCAATGTCTGGGCGTGTACACACCATTGCTTACATCAGGGATCCTACCAGATATTTCTATAAGGTTTATTAGTCATCATTTCCCTCTCTTGCTCAGATGTGGCCGATGAAACACTGCAGCAATCATGCATCTGAAAAGTGTCCAACAACATAGTTTTCTTGTGTAATCCAGATTAAGCCTCTATTTCCGTCCTTATTCTTGGATTCCTAAGCAATAATGGATTGCCCATAGGGATTTCATATCAAATTCCTGACTGAGTCTCCTTTTACGATCATTCAGTGCAATTTTGTCATTGCAAACGAGAATTAAATCATCGACATAAATGGCTAAACAAAGAACAATGATGCTGATATTTTCATGTACAAGCTTGGGTCAGAATAGCATCTACTGAAGCCGTTTTCAAGAAAGAACTTGTCAATTTTTTGATACCAACGTAGAGGGCTTTATTCAGTCTGCCAACTTGGTGTCCATCTGTCTAAAAACCCGGGGGCTGCTTCATGTAGACTTCTTCCATAGTATACATCCTATTGAGTCTTTGCTTGAACTGCGGGAGGAAATGGACAAGATCAGTAAAATGCATGATGGAGAGTAGACCTATGAAGATAACAAGAATACTGAGTATATCCCTGAATCTAACATAGTGGTCATAAAATACTTCAACATTGGGTTGCACAGTCCTGAAAACATGTAGAAAAGGGCAAAATAGGGAATGGAAGTAGTCTAAGTTCGTAGAAATTCCAAACTCAGTCATAAATGCACTAAGGGTGCTCTCACGGCTAGATCCAGAAGACGACGCCATCGGTCAAAGGCAAATATCGCTTTTGTGTGCGAGGTAAGCAAATAGGAAAAAAGTGGTTGTTAAGAACGCGCACAAGAGCAATATGTATGGAAAATAAACTTGGAATATTGCACTTGTGCGCAAGTAGACCACTAGCTACAGGAGATCATACAAGTGGCGTGCACAAGAACGATATACGAGGAAAAAAAAACAAAAAAAATAATTGGGTTGCGTGCCTTTTATAGGTAATTTTTCACACGTGCCTTTTATAGCCTCCCGATTCATCCGTATTACACACGTGTGACCTGACAACTTTGACATGTGTCACATGCTCGCATGAAAAATTGACACGTGGCAAAACATGATTCGCTGCCACCTCGCACATGCGACAAGACGTCCGTTCGCACGTGCAAGCCATGGGATAAAAGGACTTCGCCCTTGAGGCAGTTTTTTCACTTTTTTTTTGCTCAAATTGCCACCATCCGAGATTAGTCATTTCCTTCATGTCCTCGAAGATTTTCATCTTTGTATTCGTGATTGATAAATTTTTGCTTTTATGTGTTGCGCCGGCGCCTCAAAGGGGCGCTGGGAGTTGAGTGGTTTCTCCAACACACGCTTAAGTCTAACATTCATCCATCATGCACTTACGTAAAAACCAACTCAGAAAATGTAACAAGCTTAACCATTCAGACTTAAGAAAACTGGAATCCCAACCAACCCGAAAGCCAACTCAGAATCCATCCCCAAAAGGTAACCAAAGGCAAAGACAAGCCACACATGAAACCCAAGGCATAGTGGTCGCCAAACTGACCACTTGGCATAGCGGCAAGCCCCATGTCATTGAAAACTGACATTAATCTACTAAATTAACTACATCCGCCCCTATCTGTTGTAAGGCATTCAGGTCAGACTCCGTCAAATCCGTTTATGGGTCCTCTTCGTCATCCTGTTCACCATCTTCTTGATCAAATGCCTCTCTCTCCATCCTATCAAATCCTTCAATGGCAGCCATGATTTGGTTATTCAATGGTTTGGGGCATGACTTCCAAGAGTGACCTTGCTGATGACAGTTGAAGCAACACATGGAACTGCCCACTGTTGGTGAGCTGTTGCTGTGACTAGCTGAAGGTCCAACATTGTTTCTTCTCTGGAACATGTTCCCTCCATTGTTGCCTTGGTTGCCAAACCCTGTTTTTGTTGGGAATTCGTTCACGCTACTCAAGGCTTGGTTGCCATTTGGAGCTGAGTCCCCCTGGAAAAGAAGCTCGGACTCGGTCTGGATCCACTAAATACTCTTGTTGAGGTTGCGGGAGTAGCTGGTGCCAATGTGCTCTCATAATCACAAACCATTTCAGCCGCTCGAATAGTTGAATTGAAATCATGGGGCATGTAGCTGTCTATCGCACGCCGGGTCCAAGATTGCATTCCAGACAATAGGTAATGAGTTTTGTCCGCCTCGGACATATCTTCAATAACCCATACACTCTGTCTGAATTTATTGAGATACTCTCGCAATGACCCTTTCTGTTTGAGCCCTGATAATTCTGTCCTCAATCTCATGTGTGAATCCTTCGGTATGAACTCCTCTCGTAACGCGGCTTTGAATGCGTCCCATGTCTGAAAATGCATTCCTGCCATCCGGTACCAGTTTGTAGTGTAGCCCTCAAAATATGCTAATGCCAAATCAGTTGTTTCTTCCTCAGGATTGTTCATCAGACGGAAGTAATGGTCCATGTGAAACAACCAATCTTCCACAACTCGAATGTCACGCTCTCCTTTGAAAGTAGGTGGTGCTTTCACTTTGGCAGTCTTCCTTGGGCCTTCCGTGTTTCGCGCTCGTGGTTCTCTTGGTATCTGTGGAGGAGGCGCCACTGCATTCCCCCTAGTTGCTTCCAACTCTTCAAACCTCGCTTCGAGCTGTGTTAGCCCGTCTCTCATTTCTCTAGCAAGGTTAAATTGAGTAAGGTTCATGGTTCGCAAGGATGTTTTCCATTCTTTCCTTTCTGTTTATTTGTCCTTCTTCACCTTGCTAACCATAGCCGTCATTACACTTGATAAGTATTGCCGCATCTTCACTTCAAAGAGATCATGTTGCGCCTCTGGCAAGGGTTCATCTCTTGGTGTAGGTTCAGAAGGGCCACCCATCTCTTCTTGGAGAGGCGCCACTGTGGAGTGCATACGCTCTTTCTTTCTCGACTTGGACCTGGTGCCTTCTCGATGCATGCGAGAGCTGTATTCTCGAGCCAGCTCTTCTCCGTCCGTCACTGCTCGTAACTCTTCAAGATGGTCCTCCATTATAGTCAGAGGTGTACTTCCAACAGATTATCACCTCAATCCTTTTTATATTTGAAACTCTCCCTTCTGTCGGCCGGGCCCCACAGCTCTCTTTTCTTCTTTATTAAATCAGCTTTAATGAAAATATCCCCTCCTCAAACTTAGCACGCCCACATCACCTGAGAGCCAAGTAGGAACCAGGTCATTTGTGTCCAAGCAAGCACACAACAAACGGAACATACCAACCAAAGCAAACATAGAGGATCCCTCTCAAGCCACAAACCCCCTTGAGACCGGACGTAGGACCTTTGCCTAGCCGCGCCCACACAAATCTATCACAGAATTAGCCCACGGGGAAACATCCATCCAACCATCCGTGCTTTCACCATTAAGCAACACATTGCCTCAGTCACGCCCCACCACTTTTTGGTCGATAGCCCTTATAGCTAAACGATCGGCAACTATCCCGCACTAGCAGCTAACCACCCGTGCTTTACACCCGCATTCGAGCAGCATCTCTGTATCAATGGTTAACCCGTACAGTTCGAATATGTCGTCCCACAAGGTACAGACCATGCTTTCACCTACCTAGGCAGCACTTTGTCTCATCCGTCCTACGTGCAGACAGCGCCAGGCCCGAACCGCGAGAACTGACTGTGCTTACACCTCGAGGGCAGCACTTTGACTCATCAAGTCCCCCGTCCTGCCGACCACCCCGACCGTGGACGCACCCGTGCTTACACTGTGGGCAGCACCTTGCGCAACGGTTGTCCTGACAAATCCCAAAACATGGCCATCCCTGTGAGACTTGCATAGCTGAACGACTAGTCGGCTCTAATGCCACATGTTGCGCCGACGTCTCAAAGGGGCACTGGGACTTGAGCGGTTTCCCCAACACGCGCTTAAGTCTAACATTCATCCATCATGCACTTACGTAAAAAACCAACTTAGAAAACGTAACAAGCTTAACCATTCAGACTTAAGAAAACTGGAATCCCAACCAACCTGAAAGCCAACTCAGAATCCGTCCCCAAAAGGTAACCAAAGGCAAAGACAAGCCACACATGAAACCCAAGGCATAGTGGTCGCCAAACTGACCAATTGGCATAGCGGCAAGCCCCATGTCGATGACAGGGACCCTTAGGCGCCAGCAACGCAAAAAGGTTGTAGTAAGGGTCCTTCCACTTGGACCAGTCCCGGAGGCGAAACCGAAATGGTAATCATCCCCAAGGATCAACTTTATTAGACTGACCGGTCTCGGGGCCACCAACACGTGCTGGGCATTGTGCCTGGCTCGTGCTAGTAGAGGGAGCTGAGACCTGGTGACTGGATTCCTGGCGCTAGTTGAGCTGCCCAAGTTTCTGTCTGCCGGACTCCCCCTATAGTTCTGCTGTGATTCGGCGCACCCCCTCTGGTTTGAAACATAGTGCTTTCTGGTAAAGCACGCTTTTTAGGACTTAGTTTTTATTTTGCTGATTAAGCCTGGCAAGCCTGGCAGAATTAGTCTGGCTCTCGGACATGGGTCCCGGGAGCCGTCCCGGCGGCCGAATCAACTTGCTTTCCTGACTAGGCCATGACTTGAGCTCCAGAGTTAGCTCATGACTTGTGACTACTTGACTGGCTCACCACAGGTCGGAGGCTCAGTCCTTGACGTTCTAACTTGCTCTAGGACCTTAGAGAGTGTCACCCCTTTGAGTCTTACAGGGCACGCTGGGTGCACTTGAGTCAGTTTTACAACATTATGCTCTGGTCAAAAACCATACTAAAACATAGAAAAAATCGAAGCTTAGTAGGAGCAACATAATTTAATCCAATTGCTTTTCAAGAAATTCACGTTACTATTGTAGGTATTTACATAGAAAGCAAGAATCACAAAAAAAAAAAAGACAAGAGCATGCGTAAAAAAAAGGAATTGTATTCTTTTTTTTGCTTACAAACAATACAATGCAAGCAAGCTTTTAAGGTTTCAAGCAGCCTATGCATGCCAAGAAGAGGGCACCTTAGATTTGACAATGGAGGGGTGAATAGCTTACGCCAAACTAGCACACCTTGCAATTTGCTTACACGAACCGACCATTGTAATATTAATTTAGATATATGCCAACCAAATTGTCAAGTTATTTGAACGTGTTTTAGATTCCAACCCTAGCTCATGCAAATTGTCAAGTTATTTAAACGTAATAGATTTATGTTGCATATTATGCCCATTTTCAAATAAATTAAAAAGCAAAAAATGCATGCATTTTTTTCAAAGGCAGATTCTCCTTTTTTTTTTTGCCCGTCTGTGCCCGTCCATACGGATTTCGTACAGCTGCCATGTAGCACATTTGTGTTGGTCAATCAAAGTCAAACCTGCCTATTATGCTTCGTAATGTGCTTCTAAAAAAATTTCAGGTATCGATTACGCAATGGAAAGAGCCAAGCAAAGGCCATTCTGCTCGGTTCGGCTTTCCAAAAAAATTTGGGTTGTCAATTTTTTGATACCAAAAGTTCTTGACGGATTATGATGATGAGGAAGAACTTCTGACGGGCGAAGAATGCCTGACGAAAGCTTTGTCAGATTTTGTTGAGCATGGACAATGCATGCCATCTGAAGAAGAATTCATGGCAATTCAATCTCGGATTGGCTTCTCTCATCCATCGTTAATGCATTTCACTGATGACTCTTTTTCAGTAGGAGGCCATACTATTGATCATCCGGATCCGGTTGCAGCCGATGATGAAGAATGTGTAAGTATTTTTATTTCAATGCCTAAGAATGTTGTTATCTCCAAAATGTGAATGGATTTTTTTTTAACTCTTATTTTCTATTGCAGAATGCAATTGTTATTGACGACTTTGCTACACGCCGAGGTGGTTACAGACAACTTGCTTTCTTGTTCTAGAGGGATAGTGGCCTTGGCTACTATTTGAGGCATTTTCGAAAGAATGGCCTAGTTGGGGAGATGCTCATAAATGGTTGTTAAAGCTTTATCTTATTATCTAGGAGGACATAAATTTATTAAGACACATGAGATCATTTTCGTCAAGAGTTATGTTTTGAACATTCTAGATTTTACTAATGAGAATGTTCCTATAAGAAGCTCTCATTATTCATTGTACTCTTACATATCTTGAACTTAGTGGAAACAAGGATAATACACATATGTTAGATGCATAATCAAGCAGAGAATTTCTTCATGACAATATAGCCATTGAAGTAGATACAAAAACTGATAATGAAGAGTGAAAACTTTGTATTGTGTTATTATACAGTCAATACATATACAGTGAGTACATATCATTTGATTATGATGCGCTTCTCTCTTGGAAGAAGAATGTAATCTGTTGTTTAGCAATTTTCTATTTTCTCTCTTCATGTATGAACTTGCATGCTTTTCTAAACTTGTTGTGTTTTGTGGATTTTCTTATGTGTCAAATTTGAACTCTGCGGTAGAATCACTGAAATAATTGACAAATATAGTTTTGTTTTTCATTGGTTCCTCCATGTTGTGTATTTCGATGAATTGTTGCCCATGCTTGCCAATGTGACTTCTCCATCCCTTGTGATGACCAAACACTCAAGCTTTCATATGTGTTTGCAAAAAATCTTGTATGATCTTTTAGTATGTGTTGCACATGTCAAAATCGTAATGTCAGTCTTATGCTTGGATTAAATTATATAGTTGAATCGAAAGCAGCTCTAATCATTTATACTAACCATGTAATGAGTGATATGATCCGCTCCCCATGCTTTTAATACTGCATCAACAAACTCTACACAAGTCTTTTGTAGAGCTTTCTTATCAATATAAAAAAAGTTTATATTTTTTAAAAATTGTAATCATACTATCAAGCTTCCTCCATACATCAACTTTTAGTAATCTAGCTTTGCCGCTCACCTCAAAGTCTTGAGTGGCAGCAATGATATCTTTCCAGACTAAGTGTTGAATATTGGATGCCTTACCAGTGTGGTTTGATAGGAATCGACGTGCTTTTGCTCCTATGCTTGGCTTACTAGGCATATTTCCTGACTTTTCTGAAAGCTTTTCATCTTTCTGTATCTTGATGTGTCCCTTTTGAAGTCATGCTTTCAGTAGAACATCTTCTAATCGAGAAATAGCTTCATTCGTTGATGATGTTGACTTACTATTCCAAGCAAAAACTATATGAAGATAAACGAGCTTCTCTATTGTCCTAACTTCTGCATGAAGAGTGCAAACATGCACATTTTTCAAGGAAATAGGCAATACAGGCTTCCAGTTTGGATTTGCATTTTCTCTAGTAGTTCATGTACTCCTAGTAACATCTTGCCATTTTCATGTAGTACAAACAAGGATGTTTAGATGTAGCACTGTGAGAGACATTATACATGCATTTCAATGTTTTCAATCACCTGCCAAGTGCCATTCAACATTGAAGTCTCCAACTCCTGAAACATTTATAAATACTTCATCCGTATGGTCCTTGATGATCCTATGGTAAGATGTCCTAGATAATATCCATGATAATATTTCATGATCCTGCTTTTGTACCTGTCCAAAGAATAAATCAAACTTAGTTAAATAAGAATTAATACTATCCATTGAATCTAATGTAATAATGAGAAAATTTACCTGAAAAGCTACCAACCGCCATATATGATAGGGGAAAAACTCCCGACAAGGGATTGGTCTCGCCAAGAAGCCCTACAGGAGAAGGGCCCACATTGCCCTTACGTGAGTGACTGAGGAATGCCGCTTCCAATCCCGAGGGCCATCTCAACCACCCCGTGCTCCCCAGCAGATGAGGGTTTTCCAGGCCCCCAGAGGCAGGGCTGCAGGGAGGTGTAATTGCAATCTCAGTCCTATCGATCTTGGGGCCTAGACTTTTCGTTCTTTAGATCGTCCAGCCCTCTATGTAGAAGTCCGTAGAGGGGTCGTCGCTACTGGTCTCATCTCTCTCTGTTTCTGGTGGATCTAATTCTGGGGGTCTGTTAGTACTACCAGCTGGTCCGGGTGACTGCATTGGCGACCCGAATGGTATGAAAGGCTGGGTGGGTCTCGTGTAATTGGTAGAAATGGTGTACGTTAGATGCCAGAACCCCTCAATAATGAACTCATAGTTTTTGAAGTAACTATAGCCCCCGCAATGTTGTACTCTAAATATGGTATCTCCTGCCTGTAAGTGAGGGTCGAGTGCCGGGGTATAGAAATAGTAGTGCGTGACTCCTTCTCGGATTAATTGATAGACATCTTCTAGTGTAGGGTGGAACTGATTTTTATCCATCATGGTCAAGGGTCTAACTAACCCCCCACGAGGGAGGGAGTAGTTGGCACATCCCCCATCCTAGATCTCTAGAGGCACCTACTATTGTCAAGATGACCTCATATCTATCATGCTTAGAGTATGATTTCGGGTGGTATTGCTTATGCCAGTGACTTTAGTTCTTTACCATGGTCGAGATTCACTACTAGAGGTCACACGAGTGTAATTACTTACAAATACTATAGAGACTTATGTATGGACACTCATTTAGCAATCATGGTCAAATGAAATGAAGTTATGGTCTATTGCTTAGGAATGCATCACCAGGGTGAAATAACAGACAACCAATTGTACTATAATACCGTGATTAGGTCCGTGCAGTGTGAGGGTGCCAGTTATACGCGTCGCCATGTTTGATAGGTGGTGGTATTTTGCCAAACGTCAGACCTAGGTATTTCGCTAGGCAGTTCCAACAATGTGACTATGATGACCCCTAACCGAGGTGGTGTATTTCAACCACGTACGGTGACAACCTACTCTTCTATTTCAAAGAGGTTGGGCCAGTGACTTAAGTACGCACCACACATCTCATTTCCAAATACAACATCAAACTGAGTCTTATAACCTACGCATAATGTGTGTAGAGATTCTAAACTTAGATACTTGTGAGCATACTATGAAGAAACACAACTAGCATGCTATCTAATGTGATCATCATTAAGCAAGCCCGTACCAAAGAACGGAGTCAAGCCAAACTCAAGTTATACTATACTAGCAATGAGAGCACCATGTAAAACATGAGATTGAGTCTCGTAATCTAGCAATCACATATGAATTGACTAGCAAAACCACATTTCAAGAACGTAAGAATTATACCTTGTGTGTGGAAAGCCGGTTTGCCTTGAAGAGAACCGCCAAGTCATGGGCTCATGGCTTCTAGTCTTGGACCGGCAACGGCATCATTCAAGTTAGGATGTCCTTATGATCGGACTTCGAGATTGATATGAACCAAAGGTCAAGGCAGGACTGAGATGAAAATGGGATTCTGGCGCAGTTTCCACGCTCACAATAATCAATGGCTTCAGCGTTATGCTCCGCAGCTCTTGGTCAATAGGCTCAGGTGGGTCTCAGTGTATTCTTGATGTTGAACAATTATATCCATAGGCAGAACGCAGATCCGATTACTATATTGACTTTACTGTGTATCCATGCAGAACGGACACTCTGGTAGCAATGCTCAAGCTCGCTCTTGTATAGTTGATAGGCAGGTTGTTGTTTAACTTATACATAATGCTCAGAAATATAACCACCTTCAAACAGTTCATAGTTCCCATGAATGTGTAACACAGCTGGACCATAGTTCAGGGGTGCGAGGGAGCCCCTTCTAAACAGCGGGTGGATCTAGTGATGAAACTCTGTACCTAACTGTACTTGCTCGGCTGGTTTCAATGGCAGCGATAGATAGTCTTCCAATCAAATAGCTATGGTCCGCCTTATCAGTGCAGGGGACCCCTTGTGCAGCAGTCAGATATGGAATGAGAGTCACGCTGCTTGAAGATAAGTGATCCTTGGTCAGCCTCGCACCGCAGTGTTGAGATACAAGCGGCAATCAAATATTCAATACACATACTGCTGACAGGAATGGGTTGGTCAATCGCAGCACTGAAATGAGGCTTCCCTAATAAAATTCAGGTGTATGAAGTAATGATCAAGCGCAAATACGTCTTTGAAAGCAAGAATGAGTTTGTTGGCTCAAATTCCTGAGGTAATGATCAAGCGACCGTAGCTGTGTGGTAATCGTGGATATCAAAGGTAAGGCATTTGATCGCAGCTCTAGAATGATGCATTACTAGTAGAACTCAGTCGCTTGAATTGATGGACCAATGACGGTAGCTGCTATTGACACTCTGGTGTTCATGCAGACACCATTCTTTATAATCTGTGTGCATGATTTCTCCCGCTTCATGGGAGGCGTGAGAATGGGGAACTCTCTAATCTCTGTCTTCTGATTCTCACCAAAAAAAAAGAAAACACACTCTTACCACAGAAAGTTCATTCTCAGAATGCTCCCTTTTACAACCTCCCACATTTCCGTTCTCTCACCTCTCATACTTCCACAATGACCAATCTCATTGAATTCACGTGAACCATCCATGACATCAACAACTCTCTTCTCGCGTGACATCAACAAAAAGTTCTCCTTCATCATCTCCCATTCTCTCACGTTTATGCATTCTCTCTAACATACATAACAACAATCACTCCTTCATCCTTTTTTTTAATGCAAAAAGAGACCTGTCCTTTATGTGCATCTCTCACACCTCCCCCTTCAAAATGCCATACTTTTATTCTTCAAGCCTTTGACAAAGGGTGTCCTCTCATGTACATGGCTTCCTAGTTGTTTGGAAAAGATGGATTGGGGCCACTCTACCGGGGTACCACTTGTGTGAGCCACTTTCCTCTTTTGCACTTGTTGGTGGTGTAAATGGCAAGTACTTCACTTGCTTGTCTTTCTTAATTGCGTAGTCCTTTTTGCTACTTTTGGTCAACCCCTACCACTTTTAGGTAGGATGGTTTTGTTAAGCACTTTTGGCCTCCACTTGTATTTTCCATTTGCGTGTCTGTGGCCCATGGCTTAAGTTGTCGAGGTGATTTGCCTGTCGGGGTGCCGATTCGACTTGTACTAGAACTTGCCTATATTTTTGTTACAGTTTCCTTGACCTGTCCCATAATTTCCGACCGTTTGTTGTCAGTTGATTTTGCCAATTTTTCCCGTGTGTTGTTGCTCGCGAGCACTCGTGACTTTGGGTTGCCTTCAAATGAATGCCTAATTCATATGCCATTTCTTCAGTCATAATATTTATACTAGATCCGGAATCTATGAGTACATTATCTAAGATGCAGCCATTAATTACTATCTGAATCTCTGGTTGGCCTTCATCACCGTAATTTACTAATCCTAAGTTGATTACTGGTAACTTTGCTTTTTTTCTCTTTTTATTTTGCAAGAATTGCTTAATTTCTTTCTAATAATATTGGTTGTTGTCTAATAACTGTTTAAAGGTTATATTAGGCATTCTAGAAACAAGGTCTTCTACAATATTATAAGAACGGTTTCTAAGTGGTGACAGATCTCTAGGCATCTCACTACTTATAACTGGATCTGAAAATGTCACTTTCTTAACTTGTCTAGTTTCTTCGTCTAAAAGCTTCTTAGCTTTTGAACTAATCGCAACATCATAATGTTTTCCATCAGACTTATCAAGACTTGATTCTTTATTACTAGGAGTTTTTACTAACTGTTCTACGAACTTCGCTTTTTCTGTCGTGCTTTTTGCAATTTCGCAATTTTCGCCTTAGTTTTCTTCTTACCTTTAAGTGTTAAAGAATCTTTACTACTTCTTGTAGATACTTTATTTATTTTTTCCTCTAAATCTGGCCATTGATGCTCTTGATCTAATAATTCAGACTCTACTTCTATCCTCTGAACTATCATGTCAGTGTTAGTCTTAGATGGCCGAAGGTCATCTTCCCTAGGTGAGTTTACAAACCTTGGTTTAGACCGTGGCTGTTGTGGCTGAGGACATTCAGCTGTGACATGCCCTTCGCCTTTACAGTTAGCACAGAGCAGCACATATTCTGCTGATCTCCTGGGTTCAAGACAATCAGGCGAATAGTGACCCGGGGCTCCGCAATTGTAGCACGCACCCCTTTGGTCGGTGGAGTGGAATCTCGTGTTTTGCCCCTTCGCAAAATAGTGTACTGTTGACTAGTACATTGTTTTGGTATCATAGTTTTTTGGTTAGTAGGAGTTGCTGTATAAGCTACCTCCTCATGATTTTTAATCGGACAGAGGAATAGTTCCTCTTCTAAATAATTAGTCTATAAACTGGGACAGTTGGTCTTAGAATGACCTTCCTTCCCACAAGCGATACACCAAACATTGGCGTTAGGCTTCGCTTTCTTCCGCTTGGCTTTAACATCAGATATCTGGACTTTCAAGTCACTCATTTCTCTTGTTAACAGCTCAACACTTTTCCTTAATGGATCCATCTTTTCGGATTTCTCCATTCTTTTCTTTCTAACTGAATTCCTGTTTTTGGATTTCCTATAAGAAGATTCTTCTTCTGATGAAAAAGAATAAGATGAATACTCAAAGGATTCTTTGCCATCCATTGAATCAAATTCTGATTCAGACTCAATAGATGTTTCAGATTCTTTTGCTCGTTTAAATTTGTGCTTTTTACTACTTTTTCTTTCATTTCTCCGTCTGCGAGAAATTCGAGAAGTTTTATAATTCTCAGCAGAGGCAATGACATCTTCCAAAGAAGTCATCAGACCCTGTCGACAATATCGATCCATTTTCTTAGGCAAACCACCCAAGAACCATTCATTTTGCATAGGAACTGGATACTGGGCTCCTCACTTTTGGATTAAATTCTCAACCCTACGAGTATATTTCCTAAGTGGTTCCTTTGGATTTTTCTCAACAGAGTTAAGTCGAGCCAACAATCTAGTGGAATATCCTATCTCCCTAAACTATTTAAGGAATGTTGCTTTTAAAGCGTTGTGCTTGCTCCTAGAATGAAATCTAGGATTGATCGATAGCACTCTAATTTTCACACTAAATAACTGTTGGAGCTGATTGTCTGAGACTGATATCAGACAATAAATTTTTTAGCAAAATTGTCTCTTTAGTGGCTTGAGAGGCTGCAATGTACTCAGATTCTATAGATGACATTGCAATGGAGTTTTGCATTGTATTGTTCCAAGATATTGGACCATTATTGAACAGAAAGACAAGTCCAGAAGTGGATCTTTAGGTGTTGATATCGCCTACCCAATTTGCATTTGTATATCCATGAAGTGGATGGATATCGGATGAATTAACATCACCATAGCAGATACAGAAGTCAATAGTAGCTCGTATATATTTGATTATTCTAAAAAGAGCTTTCCAGTGGATCATACCAGGTTTGGCCATATATTGGTTGCGAACACAAATAAATATAGAGAGAAAAGTACCTAATTTTTGTAGTTTTATGCGTAAAATGTGGTCACGAGAAGTCTAAATAGTACCTATTTGGTAGAGTTTAAAGTAAAACTTAGAGACTTAGTATAGAAGACCTAATTTGGTAGTTAGTAGAAACGGTTTACAATAAGTTCTTGTAGTACAAATCTTTCATATTAAAGTGTTTCACCAGCACAAAAATAGTACCAAAACAATACAAAATATGTATAGTTAGTACCCGGGCGACACTGCTTCAGCTCAATACTGTGTTGGTTCACTCGAAACTTCTTAAAGATTCCTTCTACATTAAAATCATTGTTAACATCTTCAAAGTAAACTCGAGGAGGATTCTCATTACCACTAATCTATATTCAAGAAGTCTTATTGTGTTACAGGTAGAAAGTACCTGCAGGTAGTACCAAAGCATCATATATAGGTAGTACCAAAGTATCATACATTGATAGTACCAGGAGTTTTAGAAAGTACCTGCAGGTAGTACCAAAGCATCATATACAGGTAGTACCAAAGTACCAAAGCATCTTATAGTACCAAAGTACTACACATGCAGAAAGTTAAAGTACATTAATTGGTAGTCTGGAGGATAAAAATTTAACACGATAGATTCCATTAGTACCAATATTTGGTACTCAAAAGTTTCATAAACAAGCAAACATTACTAAAATGGTACAAATCTTGTAAAATTGGTAGTAACTAGATCTTAGATTTTACCAATTGGTAAACAACACTAAAATAGTACCAAAAAGACCACAAAGGATTGCATGCAATCTATGAAGCACAAATAAATATAAAGAAAAGAGTACCTAATTTAATAGTTTTATGCGTAAACCATGGTCACGAGAAGTCTATATAGTACCTATTTGTTAGACTTTAAAATAAAAATGAGACACTTACAATAAAAGAACCTAATTAGGTAGTCAGGAGGATTAGGATTGGTACACGATAAGTTATTGTACTATTGTTATTTTGTATTCAAGAGTTTTACTAGCACAAAAATAGTACCAAAATAGTACGAAATTTGTAAAATTAGTACTTGACTACTGGAGTAATACTACCAATTGGTGTAACAACACTAAAGCAGTACCAAAAAGACCGAATCGGGACATGTGCAAACTGCAAATATGACGAATTCTAAAAAAAAATAGAACCAATTGTTGTAGATTCTAAAATAAACTTGGTACACACTATAGATCTCAATAGATCAATTTGGATGATTTTAGAATGAAAATGAGACACGAGGTATTAAAGCACCTCTTTTGATAGTCTGTATTATCAAAATTGTTTCACAATAAGTTCCAGTAGTACCAACACAAACATTCAATGCCCAAAAGTTCCAAAATATTAAAAAGCACCAAACAGCTTATTGCTAGTAGATCGAAAATGTTCAAAATCTACCAAAACTATCAAAAGCACCAATGAACAATAAACAACAGTATTTTCTGCACACCAGAAGTACAAAATGTTCCATGAGGTCCAAACAGCTAAAAGAGAAGTTATTTGAAAATAATATAGAGTACCAGAAGTACCAAACATATATCTTACACAAGTTTTCATGAGTACCAAATAGAAAATAATTATTTGTTTATAAGCTTCTACAAGTACCAATACTCCCAAAAGTCCAAATGAGCAAAATATCAGTTGAGTAGAAAACTACAAAAAAGTTCCAAACAGCAAGAAGTGGAGTGTGTGTGTGTAGAACCAAAGAACAGGAGTATCAAAGATCAATTTCAACAGTGCAAAAGATCAGCATTACCAAGAAAACGAAAATCCAAACAAAAATTACATTCTAAGGCAAGATTCAGATATAGTGTTTATTGTGCTGTACGTGGATGATTTGATTATTACAGGAAGTAATGAGAGCTTAATTGATGAAATCAAATCAGATCTTTCCAATGCTTTTGACATGAGCGGTCTAGGATTGATGCACTATTGTCTTAGCATTGAAGTATGGCAAAAGAAAAATGTGGTCTTTCTTACACAAAGCAAATATGCACGAGATTTGTTTTATAAGTTCAATATGCAGGATTGTAAGCCTTTGAGTACACCTATGGATGTCAACACGAAGCTTACTGCAAATGATGAATCTAAGAAAGTGGATGCTTATTTGTATAGATAGCTGGTGGGTAGTTTGATTTATTTGACACACACACGACCTGATATTTATTATGTTGTTGGTGTTGTTAGCCAATTTATGCAAGATCCTAGTCAAACACACTGGAAGTCTGCTAAACGTATTCTCAGATACATTCGAGGGACATTGAATTTTGGTTTGAAGTATGATCAACCTAAAGTTCCAATATTGATAGAATATACAGATGTTGATTGGGCAGGTAATATTGATGACAGAAGGTCTACCAGTGGTCATACATTCAGTTATGGTACAGCTGCAGTTTCATGGAGCAGCAAAAAGCAATCTATAGTAGTCTTATCCTCAACGAAAGCTGAATATCGAGCACTCAACAATGTTGCACAAGAAGCAGTATGGTTACAAAGATTGCTTGTGGATTTAGGCCAACCACAGGTGGATGCAACTACTATATCTTGCGACAATCAAAGTTGCATTCACCTTGCCAAAATTCCAATTTTACATGCTCGAACCAAGCACATCGAAATACATTATCATTTCGTTCGAGGGAAAATTCTTGATGGAGCCATTGATCTTGTTTTCTGTAAATCTGAAGATCAAGTAATAGATATTTTTACTAAGTCATTAGGTAGATGTTAATTTAAAAACTTTCGTACTCTACTAGGAATTGAAGAATGTAATTTTGCAATTGAGGGAAAGTGTTAGAAATCAATGATAAACTTCATTGTTACACTTCTTAGTTAATGTTTACGATGTACTTTACTACTAGCTGTAACTAGCCGTTGGCTAGTCTAGTAGTCTTCTCCTAGGTTCTCCCTCTCAATCAGGGTCAGGGTTTATATGTACATTTTACATTCAGTATGTTGTAGTGTGATAGATTGATAGTGTGTGTTCTTCTTCCGGGTTCTTTGGTGATTACTTATGGTGAATGCTTGATGTTGAATATCTGATTGTTGACACTACCAACTCTCCCACACTTTGAAAAAGTGTTTATTGAATGTATTTTAAACTAATATAACTTCAAAAAAGTTACAATCTCAATAGCTATGTCAATCTCTCTCAATCTAGATCTAGCTTATCTTCAAAGGTGAAGCACCACAAACTTTTGATCCACCTTCTTCTAAGCACATGTAGATCAGTCGGAGATAACACAAAAGACACTAATATACTTGATATGCATGAAACTATGTGACTACGGACTCAAAATCATACCTAGATCTCACCTAGTCAAGATTGACAAGCAAAAACATGAGTTTTTAAATCAAACAAGCTAGTTATGAGTCAAACTTGATGTGTCCAACCAGGTTGGGTGCCCTATCTACCTCCATTCAAATGGCTATAACTTCCACAAGACACACCCAATTGAGTTGAAACAAATTGCAACACAAAGTAGCTTCACGAGCTTTCTAGCAAGCTATCACACACCAATTTTGGATCAACCTCGGAGATACACCATGAAGTCAAAGTTGACTGATGTCACACATGTATGAGCAGTGAATTCCATATAGTACCCAACATGGACCTAATCAATGTGATTCAGATCCCTCTTGATCCAAAAATCCCCTGACAACTATCGAGATGCAACTACACCCTCCAAAACTAGATTTCAAGCCAAAATATGTCCTTTGACAATTTGAGACTTGGTTCCATTGGTGAGAGAGCTAACTTGAAAAGCAATGTATCATCCACGTATAAAGTGATAATGATAAAAGACTGATGCACTGCTTTGAAGTAAACATTTGAATCTGAAGAGCTAGGTGTGTAGCCGTGATCAATAAGGAAAGTATTGATCCTTTGAAACCATGCTTGAGCAGATTGCTTCAAGCCATAAAGTGATACCATGTGTACTTTTCACATGTGTGAGTACATCTCAAACAATGTGAATGATCTGGTGTGTTTGATTTCACATAGATCTATCTTGCATAAGATACAAGCAATCTAGCTCACAAATCTACGACAAAAAGCACTCTACACATGTATCTGTCACAAACCATTCATCACACATAATGAGAGGCAACTTTGCATGAAAAAAAGTAAGTATAAAATTGACTTGCTCTCAAGTAGAGAGATAATGATACATCAAGCTCTCGAGTAGAGAGAGAATGTGAAAATTATTCTAAGTGTTGGATTCAATTTCACTCATCCTCATATTGCATCTTACAAGATGATTGGTCCAATTTGACATATGAATTCAAGAGGTGCTATGTCACTAGACCTCTACCATGAAGCCAAGTGTAATACCATCATGAGCTAATCCACTTCTGAATTTGGCCTAATCACTTATTCACAAGTGTACGATGAGTGGTTTTGATAGAGGACCCTCAAACCTCAAGATAGATGACTTTTACAATCTCACAAATATCTAATCCATGCATGAATGCTATTTTTGAAAAATCTAGTTAAAAAGCTGATTTTCCAGTTGCTAGGCAATTTACAAATTTTCTTATGATTTTCTAGTAAATGGATGCATGTAGGATGTTTCCAAATGAGTTCAAAATGGGATGGCACTTGTGAAACTTATAGATTGACATTTTTAATCGATTTTCACAGTTTGGTCCATATCAAACGGATTTAAAAAGTCCAAGTTTCGTAAATTTTTTGAGTGATCCTTAAAAGTTTGATATTGTTCTAAATTAGTCTGATATTGATTCAACAAAATTTGCTTAATAAGGTGAAAGACCTTGCTGAAATAGTATCAGCCAATTATGAAGGTCCAATAGTTATCACTTTTAGTTTAAGATTTTGGATCTATCGACTAATTAAGCTAATTTTTCTGTTTCAGCTAATAAAAAATGGTGGATGATAATGCAGGGCTTGATGGTAGTAGGAGTTGTAGACTGAATTTTCAATTACTTGGTATCAGAAAATTGACAAATTCTTTCTTAAAAATGGCTTCAATAGATGCTATTCTGGACCAAGCTTGTACGTGAAAATATCAGGATCATTGTTCTTTGTTATAGCCGTTTATGTCAATGATTTAATTCTCGTTTGCAATGACAAAATTGCACTGAATGATTGTAAAAGGAGACTCATTCAGGACTTGATATAAAAGACCTAGGGGCAATCCATTATTGCTTAGGAATCCAAGTATAAGGACGGAAATAGAGGCTTAATATGGATTACACAAGAAAACTATGCTGTTGGACACTTTTCAGATGCATGATTGCTGCAGTGTTTCAATGCCCACATCTGAGCAAGAGAGGGAAATGATGACCAATAAACCTTGTAGAAATATCTGATGGGATCCCTGATGTAAGCAATGGTGTGTACACGCCCAGACATTGCAGTTGCCTTAATGAAATTTGGCCAATTCTTAAGAGATCCTGGCCAGGAACATTGGCTAGCTGCAAAAAGCGTCCCGAAATATCTAAAGGGAAGTTCAGCTATGGGATCATTTTTCAAAACAACAATGAAAGCATGACGCGGGGGGGGAGAGATTTGTTAACTCAGACTGGGGGGCGATTCACATGACAGGAAATCCACATGTAGTTATATTTTTATGCTAGCAGGATCAACCATCAGCTGGAGCTCCCGAAAACGGAACTCAGAACTCGGTAGCTCTTTCTTCTACAGAGGCAGAATACATGGGAATTATGTCATGCGAGTAAAGAGTACTTGTGGTTAAAAAGCTTGCTGCAAGAATTTCAGATTGAACAAACAATAACCTTGTTCACTGATAATCAGGGCTGTCTGTTTCTTACTAAGAATTTTGGTTTTCACAAAAGAAACAAGCACATAAACATTCAATATCAATTTGTGCGCGATCTAGTTCAAGAAGGACAACTATTTGTTCAACTCTGTCCCACAGCCATAATGGCAGTTGATATCATGACTAAAGGGCTCTTAAAGTCATGCTTTCATTTCTTAAGAAGCATGATAGGCATCGAAACTATAGATAAATACAAATGAGGGTTTGTGGCTAAAAAGTTAGTTGTCGTTTCGCACTACTCATGTTTCTTGGTAGACACTAGTCATTGTTTAAGTTCTTGAAATGTACCCAGCTCTTTATAATATTAAGACAATTCATGCAAAGTCCTCTAGTTTCACATTGGAAGATGGCCAAAAGAGTTCTTAGATACATTTCATCTACTAAGAATTTTGGCATTTTGTATAGAGGGACTAATCTTGGCCTAAGCGCCTATAGTGACTCGGATTTTGTAGGTGACAAAGTGGATAGGAGGTCAACAAGTGCTTTTGCCACCCTTATATGTGATGGAGCTTTTCAAAAAGCAAGATACCATCTCCCTATCTTCCACAGAATCCGAATACAAGGCCTTGACATCAACATGCAAGGAGATCTTGTTGCTCAAAAAGCTATTGGTGGAGCTTCATGTCATGGAGGAGGAGATTCCTATCATCTATTGTGACAACCAATCAGCCCAATCACTTGCAGCTAATACTACATTCCATGCAAGGAGCAAACACATCGAGATTGCTCATCATTTCGTGAGGGAGAAAGTGCAAGCCAAAGAGATCAAGCTCCAACATGTGCCATCATCAAGTTGCTTGGCTGATTTGTTTACTAAATTTTTACATAAAGATTCATTTGTCAAGCTTAGATCTTCAATTGGAGTTATTGATAAAAGCATTGTGATTTCCAAGGCTAGATTTGAGGAGGAGTGTGAAAAATTGCCTACATTGGCAAATCTAGCCATGTAGAATATTGTACATTTTGTCAATATTGTTTGTTGGTTACTTGAATAGCCAAAGTGCCACTTGTACATTCACATCTAAAGTAGGCTACCATGAGTCAAGAGGAGTGGTTGTGTCCATTTGATAGTGATTCCTACTTTGTAGGATCTAGACCATGATTTATGATGAAATTTGTACCTACCATGCACCTACCAAGCATGACTCTTGGATTTAGGCGAGGGTTTTCACATTAGGGCAAGAAAGTGGAGTCTAATTCCTTATTATATGCTGGATTTTTACCTAAATTAGAAAAGGAAGTGACTTTTACTATGTATTCTCATTCTCCATAGTGAGAAGATAGAAACTTTTTGGAGCCTCAAGGAGAAACTCAAGTTTTCTCTCATTTTATGGTGATTGCTTTTGATTCCAATGAAACGCAGCTTTGGCACATTCTAAACACTGTCTACAGGATGTACTATAGCCTTATTTCTACACTTGTGAAGTTGGATTATAGTTATTGATCAATGTTCTAATTGTCTCTACTTGTTTTCTATCAAGCTGCTAAACTAGATCTTGTTTTCTGATGACTAGTATCTGATAGATTGTTTAACAAGCACACAATCAAACTTGTGGATCATTCAAAGATCCATTTACGGTCCTTAGTACTGTACTTTTAACATGATCAAACATCAACCAAAATATAAAATAAAGTTTTTTTCCGTACAAAAATAATAAGCTACTATATTTCACAAGTGTGGATTTGAAAATCGCATTTAATGAACACTAGCAAAATACGAGTCTAAGTAGCCAAGTATAGATAGATCTTCACTTTTGTAGAGCAATCCATAATCATGTGTTGAAGATATATACCTCAAGACTCTCTTGTCCTATTTCCAATGATACATCTTGGGATCTTTTATGGATTGACTTAGCTTGTGCACACAATAGCTCAAATCGGGCCTAGTGATGGTCAACCAAATCAAGGACCCAATAAGTCTTCTAAAAAGGGTGTCCTCAAAGGATCTTTCATCTCCCTTATTAGGATTTTTTACAATATGCTCCATAGGTGTGTCTATGCTCTTACAAATCTCCATATGAATCTTTTTCAACATTCATAGAGCATATCTAGATTGACTTATGAAAGTATAATCATGAAAAAGATCAATCTCTAGGCCTAGTATGTAGTGTAGTTCTCCTAGATCTTGCATTTTGAACTCACTACCAAGTGCACTTCTAGTTTCATCTACTAGATTTATCCAACTTCCACATAAGATAATGTCACCTACATAAATGATTAGAATGACAAGATCATTATCAACAATCTTCAAGTACATGGAAGGATCATAGTCACTGAGGATAAATCCAAGTGAGTTGAGAAATGGATTGAGTCTTGCATACCATGATCTTGGGGCTTGCTTAAGCACATATAGACTTTTGAAGAGTAGGGAAACTTTGGATTCTTGACCATGCTTGATGTAGCCTTGTGGTTGCTCCATATATATCTCCTCCTCAAGGTAACCATTAAGGAAGGCATTAGAGACATCCAATTGGAACATCTTCCACTTGAAGTAGCAAGCAATAGAGATAATGATTCTTATACTCACCATCTTTGCAATGGGTGCAAATGTTTTTTCATAGTCAAGGCCTTGAACTTGAGGAAATCCTTTTGCACATAGCCTTGCTTTGAGCTTGTTGACAGTGCCATAATTATTATACTTGATTCTAAACACCCATTTGCATCCAATAATATGCTTGTTGGATGGTGGATCCACTAGCTCCCAGGTATTGTTGATGATCAAAGCTTCATACTCTTGTTGCATAGCTTTGTACCACTTCTTTGATTGGAGTGGATCTTGGACACTTCTTGGTCCTTCATGAGAGATAAACAATGCATAATTGGAGGATTCAACATCCACTTGCTATCCAATCCACAAAAATATCTTGGGTTACAAAAGAAGATATCCTACCAATCTCACCAATGTAGAAAAATCAACAACTACACACAAAATGAGATGCAAACTCTAATAAAACTTGATCAAACATGAATCAAATGATAAAGTACTGTTGCTATCCGTACAAAACCAGCAAGCTACTGTATTTCACACGTGTGGATCCAAAAAATAACAAATATAGATCATTCTTCACATAGAATTGCATACAATCACAAGTATAGTGCGCCAATGGATAGTAGAACCCAAGAGAACCATATATAAGCATGAAATGAGATAGAGAAGAGAGAATATGTGTCTCTCCATGAGTTACATCCTTCTATAACAGGTCCAAACCCTATTTGGCCACTTGGCTTTCCCTCCAAAATGCTAACCCTACTATTTTTGGGTCTAGATTCAAAGTACCCAACATTTAAATTTGAATCTACTCAAACTCAGCTTCTAACTTTCCCACACTTTCACAAAGTGTCTATTCAAATGAAATTTAGACTAATGAGCTTTGAAAAGTCAAACTTTAAGTCTAAAACAAAGTTGGCCTCAATTTGTCAAATATGGAAATATAATAAATATGATCAAACTAGTTGAATCTTTCACACTCCCTCTTCAACTAGTTTTAGTATGGACTTTGATAACACTCCAGGTGATGTCCTATGCTTCATGAACAAGTCCTTTCCCAATGCATTGGTGAAAATATCGGCTACACATTCCCTTGAGGACACATGTTGAAGCTCCACCTCCTTTGCAAGGACTTGATCCCTCACAAAATGATATTGCACCTCAATATGCTTGCTCCTAGCATAGTTTTGACCATAGAGCTTTGATCCATCATAAGAATGATCTTCTTCCTAAGAATATATCTTCTTTCAGTGATCATGTAATGCTAACAACCATAATTGATATAGAGAATAGTGTCCACTTGGGATGCTTCACTATTTCTTACATCAATTTTACATGTCAAGAAGTAACTAGTACATGAAGAATCAAATAGAATGTAAATGAGATGATTCCATCATGATATCAACTTTGAACCCTCTGGAAAAATACAACAAACAAACAATAAATGTGAGTGAGCAACATTTGCTTGCATGTCCCCTCCTTCTTTGCCCTTTGTTCCCATGTATACACCATGACACTCCATGAATGAGCCTCCATCTTCATCTTGCCACAAGAAATCATCAAGCCTTGGAAATCCATGAGTAAGTGGGTTCATCCATGATACTAAAGCAGCACCACATGACTCCATAAACCAAGCAAGTTTTACTAGTCCATCTTCAAGCTCTACTTGACACAAGAAAATGACCATGAATTCACCAAAAATTGACAATCTCCAAGCATTGGCAACAAGTAGCTCAACACTTGAGAACATTATGTTGTCTTCCTAAGAACTAGCATTTAGAACAAGTCTGCAGAAATACACTAAGTGTTGCAATAGTCTGCAGAAATGAACTATGTTTTCAACAACTTCAGCTTTTTTGCATTTCCCCAAAATGCGGCACTTTCATAGTTCAAAAGTTTAATATTTTTAAGGGTACCTTTGGCTTTTTTGCAAAATCCCAAAGATAGAGAATATGCAAAAGGTCATCTATTTTCATAAGTTAAACTGTTAATCTAAAAGTTTAGACAAGTCAACCTTTTATGGATAAAAGATCAATCAAACATCAAGGATTGCACTTAGATCTATAAGATAGAATACTAGCACTCAATTCTAGCTTATTTGCATCTAATTGGCAAGAGCACTTGAATACCACACAAACTAGAATTTAATGTTCCTGACGGCCTGTCACACATGCAAAACTATAGTACTTCATTTAGGTCAGAGATCCGAACAAATGAGCTCAAAATATTAGAATATAATCATGCATCAATTCCACATAGACAAGAAGATTGCCAAATTTGACAACAATTTGATTGACGTGGAAAACTTATTCAAAGTCACAACGAGAAGCAAAAGCTCCTCGAAACTTGACCAAAAATATTCAACGAAGTGCAAAAAATCCTCGAAGAAGAAATCTTCTAACAAGACGACGAATAAATCTATGACTAAAGAAGATCTCAAAGATGACCCCGACTATGACCGCGATGCTGCGAAGTTGTTTGCAAAAGATATCTCATCAGAGGCAAAGGAATTTACTGAACTTCAGTCAGCTGCTGCAGAGAAGGTGGTCACTTTCGAGGAAGGGGACGACGCAATCACGAAGACAAAATTGTCTAGTGCTGTTATCGATAAGCCAATCTCAAAATCGAAGATGAAAGACTATGACATAGAACTGATATTGGATCACTTCGTCCAAATATTAGTTTTGAGCAGCTTTTGGTAGATAACACTTATTACAGAAAGCAATTGAAAGGTCTTTCTGCACCAAAAAAGAAGAAAAAAGTTTCTTTGCTAGATGCTGGTGTTTAGTCTATTGATTTAGGTGATCTCGGTGAACCTGAAATTGATATTACCATTGCGGGATGCCTGATAGAAAAAGTGCCAATTGACTTTGGTTCCAGCGTGAACATAATAACAAAAGATACAGCTGACTGACATTCAACCGACATAGCGAAACATCAAGTTAGCTGATTTGACATGACAAAAACCTATTGGAGAACTGAAGGATGTCACTGTTTACATTAAAGCCAAGCCATTCACAATAGATTTTATAGTTATCAAACCACTCGGTTTGTCATCCTATTCTGTGCTGATTGGACGACCTTGGCTTTATCAATCAAACGCAAGTGTTCATTGGAATTCCAGAGAGCTAAGATTCAGATTGGTGAGACCAATAATCATGGTAAACCAGCAAAACAAATAATCACCTGGAGTCAGGACAAATATGAAGGTGAAACGCCTTTGTCTGACACCAGTTTTACATCAAAGGAATCTTCTTATGCCTTAAATGTTTTTTCTAATGCATCTGACATGGAAGTTGAATATTTCGAATGTTATGAGAATGTTGACGAAGAAGAATTCTTTGATGTCTGCAACACTGAAGCGGATGTTTCGTATGAAGAAATTAATGTTGCAGACACGAACTCGAAAAAGTCTGATGATTTGAGTGACGAATCTGAACACGAATTTGGTAATAAGAACCAGGTTGACAACAAGAATACATCTACAGAGTCAACCATGTGCAAAATTCATGGTCCTACCAAGGCCAGTATGACAGAAGGTATTATATTACCAGATTCTATCGAACTAATTGAACTTGCACCTGGCAGATTTGTGCATGTTTCGAAGTCACTTGGAGAATCGGAGTTAGCGGAATTCACTGAACTATTGAAGGAGTATCAAGATGTTTTTGCCTGGTTACTCGACGATTTAAAGGGTATACCTGCAGAATTCGGAGAGCACCGTATTGATCTTAAGGAAGATGCTGTACCTATTCGACAGAGACAGTATCGTCTCAATCCTAAGTACTCTCTCATGGTTAATAATGAACTCAACAAACACCTTAAAGCAGGTATAATCTATCCCATCTTAAGTAGTGAATGAGTTTTACCCATTGTGGTCGTCCCAAAGAAGAAGACTGGCAAAATACGAATATGCCAGGATTTCCGCAAACTCAATGTTGCCACAAGGAAGGATCATCATCCTCTGCCCTTCACTAATTCCATCTTAGATCAGGTTGCTGGTCAGGAGCGTTACAGTTTCTGTGACGATTTTTATGGTTATAATCAGGTTGGAGTGCGGAAGGAGGATCGTTCAAAGACCACATTCACTATGGATTGGGGCACTTATGCCTACAACAAAATGCCCTTTGGTCTTTGTAAAAACAACAACTTCAGACCCTACAGGCTTCCTTGCAGGAAGAAAGACGAGCACGAGCTACTCTTCAAAGTAGCAATGTAGAATTGAGCAATAACTCAGTAGTGCTTAGGAGTCAATTGCCCAACTGCAAAATTTTGTAGAGATGCTAAAGAAAGGCAATCAGATATACAAAAAACAGGCCAAAGAGGCAATACTTTGGAGAATTAGCGTTGAAGTTAGACTCGGTGCCTGCGTATCTCAGGGCAGGTACCGAATTGATCCAGTAGAATGGAAGTAAATCTAGGAGCGGATGATCCAGACCTTCCAGATGCAATATCTGTAGCCGCAGATGATTGCCTATGAGAAGCTGAAAAAAAAACTAGAAGAGGCCAGATTCCAATCAGGCCAGATGCAGATCTCTGATGCAGAAGAACCAGGAGACGCAAACAGATGCCAGCATTAGTAATGTTAGAAAAGGCCATCCAAACAGATATTAGTTGCAGCCAAGTCTAGAAAAATTAAAAAACACAAACTGAAATCATGGAGGCTGCAGAGGTACAAGCTGCTGAAGACCAACCTGGGGCATTAAGCGTCATTCCATACCAAGCCCAGGTGTCACCAAGTGCAGTATTTACGAAGAAAAACAAGATTGTCTACTCACTACTAAGGTCAGAATTTCAGACATTTCATCAGGAACTAGCATTTTTTATTCCACTTTTTTGTAGTCCAGACTGATCTGTGGGAAATCTACACAGATTGGGAAGCTAACTACTCTCGTTATTTGGAGGAAGTAAAAACAAATAATATACTTCACTCCACTAACCCAGTAACTAGACCATACTATACGTACAACCATGTAAATATTGCTTCGCTTATTTCTTATGCCCTCCTATCTATTCAACAACTGTATATTAAAGCGAAATTTTTCGACTATACATATGCTGCACTTTCACTAACTATCCCTTCTGTCGAGATGTCTGAAATCCTGACCGAGGATAGTTGGTATACACATCTTGTAAATAATACATTAATTGATAACCCCCTTGCACCAATCGGCAATCAAGGAATGGGTGGTTATCCAAACTTATCATTTCAAGAAGACTATAAATCGAAGAATAACTATTTCTTGGCAACAAAAGGGCTGACATTGGAGCAGGAAAACGAAGAGAATGAAGCGTGAGTCAAGGCAATTTTCCACAACAAGCCAGCTAGCCGAAAGCGACAAAGAAGGATGTAAATCAGATTGTTGGCGAGCCGCTGCATAGTTGAGAAAGGGGATATGTGGAGACTTATGATTTTACATTATCCGAGTTATGTCATATATTGTAAAAAATTTCAATTTCCATGTACGTAAAATGTGCTATAGTGCCTAAATACATGTAAAGGCCTATTTCGCACTTTGTAAATTCATATCATAAGTAGAAGTTGCGACGTTCTAAAGAGACGCAATAGAAGTCCAGATTCGACATTTAACGTTTCGTAAACAACATTGAGACCGATGATCATTCCTATAAGGTTGACACTTCGTGCCATTGTACTGACGCATTTCTACGCAGAGCTGAGTATCAATAGAGAGAAGAGCGAGTTCCTATAGCTTGAGCATTTCTTTCTTTTTTGCTATCTTTCACAGAATTACTTCTTATCATATGTGCGAACGCACTTTGTATGATCTGTGGATGATTGTGATATTGTTCTGTTTGCGTCACACACATTTCTTATATTATACTGAATTTCAGTTACTCTAATATGGATTTTCAGGCGACACCAGCAAGTAACAATTCTGACTAATGTGTGCATGGTATTAGCTGAAGCTGTTAAGCATCATTTCTTAGCAGACCTTCTTTCATTTCTAAATGAGCTATGTGTTCAGATAACGGGATTGTTTGAGGCTTTGTTTTTCTTGCTTTATGCAATAAAGACTAATTCCCTGTGTTTGATTAAGAAGAATCTTTAGCTAATGTGATTCTGCTTACTGAATCTAGTTGCTAGTTGCTGTTAGTTCTGATTGTTTCCTTGATGCTTGAAGACCCTGAAAGATAAAGTAATCCTTACATTTACAAACCTTGACCAAAACAGTTCATCATTGGTGTTCCTGGATGCCAATTTACCCAAATATCTTTGGATAACCAGTTATGTCACTGTAGTATTCATTGTGAATTTTGTACATCCAGTCCGTTTACCATCATTTATACATTTACCATGCAAAGATGAGAATATTCTCTTTCTTGGGGAATGATCAAACCTTTATACTACATAAATAAATCATTTTTGTGGAAATCTATAACGACTAGGCCACCACAAGGAGATCAAGCCAAGAGAGGCTTGTTTTATAGCAACATAACATAAGGAGCCAGATATGATGTCTTCTACCAAGACTTTACATCCAACGGAGTTGGAATACTCAGATGTTCACCTTTCTTCATCAATAAGCAAGGGGGATACTTACTTTTCTACTCTTATTGATGATTTCACAAGTGTTTCTTCAAGTTTTATGGTGCATGATTATATTCCATTACACAAATCTTTGTGGAGTTATGGAACTATTGGAATATATATACCATATGGAGTCTTGTTCAACTATAAGCCTAAGATTATGTAGCTTAGTGTACTTGAAAGTTATTACTTTGCATGTGTTCTCTTGAAGCAAGGATGAAGGAGATCCAAGTTTATGGATCATGGTTGGATGCTTATCCACCAAGGAGCCTGGCTATAAAGCCTTTGTATTCTCTATCTTAAAGGTGTTTGAGAATGGAGATTTTATTATTCATGAAGATCTATTTTCAAACTTGGAAAGACTTGAGTCAATCTTGTATCTCAAGGAGCATCACAAGTTATTTCTATTGAGAATTATTAACTTATGATGGATTCGAGGTTTAAGAAGGAGTATCCTCAACATGTATATTCAAGGAGATCTTCATTATACAAGGTCGAGTGCTTGTGGTTCTTTTTTCATGGAAAAGAAAGGAAACTTCAAGTGGTATTCACTCCAAAATACTCACTTATGTTTCACTTTCTTTGTTTGATGTACTATCTTGCTTAACATCCGAATCAATAAAAAGCTATGTGGCAAACCTGAAGCAATTGCGGGTCAATCCATACTATGTTTCCATGGCACGACAAAATCAGTGGGCTGAATGTGGAGTGCCATTGGACAGAATCACGATTAATACTCCGAACTGGCCAATCATCCATCAATTGTTCACATGGGAAATATAAGCTGATTTCTAAAGAGCTCTACATCCATATGCACAAGAGTACCAATCATTGCCAGATCCAACAGTTAGGTAGTTAGCGTTATTTGCAAAATACTTGGCATGTCTCACATCCATATCGTATAGATGGTATGATTCATGTCTGCCAGCATTGACATTTGATCCAAATAAGCCAATGGCATCTGAGCATGTTAGAGAGATAACTGAAAATTGGATTTCTACAAAGGGAAATTGGATCAATATAGAGGATTTTCTTCGATGGAGGCACCATTAAAAGAATCATGCAATTTTTTGTATGATATAGATGATGATGGTTCTATCATGAAAGACATGATTAGGGGCAATGTCGTCATCAATGGGATGCACGGACTTGTTGTTATCCGTTTTGGTCATGACTTATTAACACTAGAGTCCTCACAAAATGCACACAAAAGTGTGCATTTCAAGTACTTATTCAAAAAATTATATCTCATAAACTATGTTGAATCATACCAAATCTTTTCACGTGTGTGTTCTTCATATATACATTTGTTGATTAAAATTTGAGACCTTTATTTCGAGCAACTTATATGTAAGATATGATGTGTCAAACATGTGGGAGTACTGATGAAACTTCGATATTTTCATATATGAGACTACATTGTTGTGAATTTTACATTTAATTTTTAGTTTGTCTACTCTTGAAAATCATATATGATTATAGAAACATGCCTAGTAAAAAAAAATTGAATTTGAAGATCTATAGAAATAGATACATGGATTTAAAGTTACCCTTTTAAGTGTTGATAAAAGTCACCAAAACTGAAAATATCATATATGAGTGTATAATACCATGATTTTAACAATATTTTTTTGGTTTGTTTACTTTAAAAAGTGTTCTATGACCATAGAAACATCTTTCGATTTTTTTTTTGTAGAGATGGATATATGCATCTAAAGTTACCCATGTTAAGTTCTGAAAAGTATTGAGAATTATTGAATGGTGCTAGAAAGTTTCAACTCTTTTGGAGGTGCTTTTTACAACCCTTTCTTTGTCTGTATACTTTCAAAAATCCTTTATGACCATAGAAACATGTCTATAAAAAGAAAATTAATTTGGAGTCCTATAGAGATATATACATGCACCTAAAGTTACCCATGTGAAAAAGTGCTAAAAATTGAAATTTTTTGGGGCAAATTGCCATCAATTGAGAAAAGAAAAACAATTTAAGTCTTCCAAGAACACAAATGAAGAGTCAAGTCTAGTTCCACATACAATTGAAAGATTGAAATTTCAATCATTTGATGTCATGTTATGTCTCGTCAAGTGACCAAGGGTTTTGTGCGCACTTCTGTGCGCACGCACACAAAAATGTGTTGTAAACAACTCTAGTGTTAATCATCCGGGAGCAACAAGACCAAGAAGATGAAGATAAGATCATTGACATCTTGTATCATAATTTTTTGTAACCTAATTAATCTAATAGTAGATAGATGATTATGAATACAAGTATTTGTCATTAATGCCAATATTTAGGAAGATACTTGAAGAACAACAAACATAGGCTAGGATGGGCCTCAAAAAATGTTTGCAAAAAGGCGATGCATCCAAGAATCCGTCACACAATTTAGACAACAACGAGATGCGATAAGATAAAAGATTAATCTTTTGGGGCAATTTTACATTGGCTCAAGTGGGAGGCTAATTTGTAAATTTTTATCTCAAGTTGAATTTATTTGTTACTTTTAGTTTTTCTTATTTTATTTATAGATTAGTTTTGATTTACTAAATCATTGATGTAAATTTAAGATTTTGGATGAAGATAAAGTAATGCAGAGTATGAGTCTTAGATTGGATACCACCAAGGCCATAGTGCTTTGGTTGAGCATCTTGTTCAACAAGGTGTACATCCTATACATGCAATAGTAATATTATTGCCACATGATATCCATTTTCTTTCTTTGTTTAGTAATAACATTCAAATATTCACAGCTACATATAGGCAATTGCCACACATTTTGCTAGCACATAAGTAGGGCCTTATTTTTGCCCATCAAGCCTCGCTTGACAATTTTCATGGTAATCACATGGCGCTACAGGGTTTTATTTTGGGCAAAATGGTTTTAACGTGGCAATGTCATGTAAAGTATATATAGGCAAAAAGAAAAAGCATGGGAAACAAATATTAGATTCTCCTAGCCCATATATATGTGTGTGTGTGTGTGTGTGTGAGAGAGAGAGAGAGAGAGAGAGAGAGAGAGAGAGAGAGAGAGAGAGTATGTTCAATCATATTTTAGTGATTTCCATTATTAGTACTACAAATCTAATCATAGAGAATACTTACCATGGAAACTCGCCTATCTCCCTATTGGAATTTCAGTTTCTTGAGCCAGGACTGATAGCATGCATATTGCCAAGTGTCGTCCACATTGCACTGACATGGCCGATTGCACGTTGGGACCCAACATGGGGCCCTATCCTACTAACAGGGTCCCTAGGCTGTGTTAGGCCCGCCATGGCTACTGACCATGCTAGGGCACACTACTCACACTGTCTTGCCCTGTTGGTCATGTACGCTAGACAGACCCTTACATTGGTATCTGACCTCCTGTGTTCTCTAGGGTTTTGCTCATAACACTCTCTCTACCTTAAGAATCGTCTTGGTCCTCTAAGAAAATGTTTAGAAAGATCTTGCGAAGGACGTTGTCTTTTCTCCAAATGGCATTCTCAACAGGATGATCATTCCACTTGACTAGATATTCTTGGTATAGAGTATGACGAGTTTGGGTCTCTCTACTATCAAGAATCTCTTTTGGTTCATGTGGAGGTTGCTGAGAATCCAAAGAGAGAACTAGAACATTGTCCCCTACCAGATTTTCTGATCTGGTTAAGGCCTTTCGTAACTGACTTACATGAAAGACTAGAAAAACCTTACTGCTGTGTGGGAGTTCTAGTTCATAGGTGGCCTCGCCTAGTCTCCTACTAATGGTAAAAGGACCACAATATCTAGGAGACAACTTAGCACACACCCCTAATTTGAGGATTTTAGAGTATACTGGGGCTCTCAAGTAGAGTTTTTCACCAGTGGAGAACTTCACATCCCATCTATGTGGATTTGCATAATGTCTGGCTCGATCCTGAGATCGCCTAATGCTACACCTCCAAAAATTTCCATTAAACTTATTATCCCGGTCATTGACTATGCCGAAAGGTAGACCGTACAATTTGAATAGCCCATCTACAAACACCATCGATAACTCTGGAGTTCTAACAGCTGTTTTAGTCGGAATAAAATGAGCCATTTTGGTCAGACAGTCAACTATGACCCATATAGCATCATTAACCTTTTGGGTTCTAGGCAGGCCTACTATAAAATCCATGGAGATACTCTCCCATTTACCAGCTGGTATATCTAAGGGCTATCACAACCCTCTTGACTTTAAATGCTTTGCTTTATTTACCTGACATTTTTGGCAACTAGTTACATATTGTTGGACGTCCTTTTGCATACCAGGCCAGAAAAATTGCCTAGGAAGAAGCTCATAGGTCTTTTGAATGCCTGGGTGCCCCGCACTAGGACTGTCATGACAATCATATAGGACATGCTGCCTATAATCCTCTGAATTGGGGACACATATTCTATCTCTATAGATCAAGTACTCATCCTAAATGGAATATTGTTTTCATTTGAATCTTTGAGTCAACTGACCCTCAACCACTGCGGTTTGTTGGGTAATACAGGCTCTGAGTCCTCAACGTCATCTAATGTATACTCGGACCTTGGAAACGTGTTCTGGAGTCTTTAACTTTCTACTATGGACTGAGTTCCAGATAGTAGAGAAGAATGCATTGTGCTGGCAATAGAAGAATGCATTGTAGAGAACTAGAAATAGAAACTTCTGGAATAAACTGAAAGTCACATAAGAATACCTGATGGTCGTTATCTCCGATTAACTGATAGACCTCTGAACTGCAGACCATAGGGCTGTTGGGAACATCATGTTTCCCATGCAACTGGATCTCTCAGCCTTTATGCTGAAAGCTGAGGGTGTTCTCCTAATAATTTTTGTGGAGGGAAGGTCCTAAGTTGTAGAGCCAATCTCTCCCGAGAACAATATCTGTGCAATCTAGGTGCATTATTAGAAAGTTTATTTCATCATGATACATACCAAGATTTAAATTACTTACCATAGTTTTTCAAAAAAAATTGTCTTCAACACCCCCCCCCCCCCCCCCCCCCTCTCTCTCTCTCTCTCTCTCTCTCTCTCTCTCTCTCTCTCTCTCTCTCTCTCTCTCTCTCTCTCTCTCTCTCTCTCTCTCTCTCTCTCTCTCTCTCTCTCTCTCTCTCTGGATAGAACATGGAAATAAAATTTGGTTCCACATTGACCATATACTTAAATACACTCGTTTTAATATTTCAATTCTAATTTTATATTCCTATATATAAATTTAGTGTATCACTTATAAAAATTACATTCACTACCTACAATTATGACATCTCAAGAGACATATAACATTGGAATCTTCAAATTAGTTGCATAGACTTTAAGGTTCATGAAATGAGAGAAAGAAACTAATTTGAGATGTTATTGTAACAATCAATATGTTGCAACATCATCCAAATTCTCATAAGTCTAGCATCCAAATTTAGCTAATAGAGTATGCACTATTAGAATAAACATCATTTCGTAAGAGCATCACAATTATTTTAAATTTGCATAGTTAGAAAACACACAAAGAAACAAAAAACAGCAACTAAGACACATGGATTCAGTAACCAAAATTGTAAAATAATGTTTTTATTGAAAAGTATGTGCATATGTACATGGGTGAGGATTGCTTTCTAATTGTTGAGTGACTATTACAAAATGTGCACCTCTTTGGTGCAATTTTAGAGCTTGAACCAAATTTTAAGATCATATTGCACATTGTGCATTTTCCAAGACCAAAGAGTAGAATATGCACAAGTTTAACCTTTTAGACTAAATTATTCTATTCTAAAGGTTGCAAATTTAAAGCAACTAATATTTGGATCCTTTAGAATCTCTAAAAGTCGTTAAACTTTCCACATTACAGCTTCCTCATGGTCTTACAATACACATGCCATGGAATAGAATTAATTTGGGGTGACATGCCCACACACTAGCATACAAAAAACCGGATTTTTACTAAATTGTCAGGCTAGAACTGCAACTGCCAAAAAATTTACAACTTCAACCTAGTACTTGTTGCGGAAGCGGAAAACTGCTGGGTTCGGTTTTGAGAAGGCGAAACTAATCCGTTTTCGTTTTCGTTTTCGTTTTCCTATTCGCGAACAATTTCGTGTCTCTGAATTTTCTTTTGCGCGGAAGCTTTTACAGGAACCTAGAAACGCGACTACACATCACAAAACACATTTTATTCTAGCAATCAAGACAGGCGACACAAGACAAGGAGATGCACGAAAATAGAGTGACTGTATTATCAGTTTAATTTTAGAGTGAGTTCGTCAGTGTCTCGCTGGTTGGCGGAATGACACCTGCTCTTTCACTGTGTTCTGCTCGTTGACAGACCTTCACGCACAGCTCTAGTGTCTTTCTTTTCTGTTCTATTCGCTACTTCTCTCTGTGTCTCTTACATAAATCCTACCTATTTTCTTTACATATTTTATGATCCAGAGAGGATAGTTTATACCTCCACAGTGTGGAGTTCACAAGATAGCTAAACGTAGAAATCACAAGACTAGTTAACGCTAATCAACTAATCAGTTAGTCTCCGTCGTTGCCTCTCGTTTCACCTGGGCGTGAAGTTTACGACTCCAAGCCCGTTGAGCTGCCAGCTGGCAGCGCGAAAGATTTCTCTTCGTTTATTTCATAATCTCCCGTTTGCTTTCGTTCTTTTCGTTTCTTTCGTAGTCTTTTGTTTTGCATCCCTTTGTAGTTTGCGGTCCTGGAGGTGTGTTTATGATTCATGAATGATTTGCGAATCGTTCGTGCTTTGAGTCAAGGGACATTGACTATCGCGAATTGTTCTCGTTCGACCTTCGTTTCTTGTTCGTGCTGCGACAAAGTTGCAGGAGTTCACCATTTCTGACACTCCCTCTTAAATCTTGCAGCTTTGTATGTTTAATCCAATTGCCTTTCTTTGCTTGGCAAAGAGTGGCTTGTCGAACGACTTTGTGAGCAGATCTACTGTAGGATTTGTTTGGCCATTTGCCAATGTGCTAGGCCAGGATTTGAAGAGAATTGGCTCAATGCATAAACAAAGAAAGCCAGATCGGGTCTGGTACAAATTGTGAGGTACATCAAACTACCAATTAAGTTCTGGTAGGGTATACTTGCCATCTTCTGTTCTTCCTCTTCCGTTTTTGGGCAATCCTGCTTCGTGAGCTTGGCTCCAGCTATCATTGGTGTGGCCTTCTCTTTGCAGTCCATCATGTAGTACTGCCTTAGCACTTTTTTTGGCATATTCTGACTGACTAAAGTGCATTTCGCCCTTTGTTTGATTCTTTCTGATCTCCAGCCTGAGGCATTTTGTTGCTTCTCCAAGATCTATGATTTCGTAGCTTTCAGAAATCTGACTCTTCGCGTCTTTGATCAGCATCAAAGAATTTCCTATCATTAGCAAATCATCCACAAAAATGATCAGTATCACAAAATCCTTTCCTACTCTTTTGATATAGACATTGTAGTCTGGTTGAGTAGGATTGAAGTCTAGAGACTTCAGAAGTCCATCAAGCTTTTTATACCAGGCTTGTGATGTCTGTTTTGGACCATAGATGCATCTCTGCAACCGACAGACATATTGTCGATTGTCGGGGTCTTCATAGCCTTCAGCTTCCTGCCACCACAATCCGCAACCTACAAAACCATCAGTTCAAACTTGCGACAACCCATAGTTTTGCGACGCTTCTATTTTGCTCTCAAAGTAGAGTAAATGTATATAGAACCATGCCAGGTCATCAATCCACGAATATGTTGTTAGAAATCCAGTTTCAAATAATAATAAGGTTTGGATCAGTGACATGGCAAATATGACTTTTAAAAACGAAGCATGTTTGGAAAGTACACTTGGGACAGTAACTGGCCTAAACAACATCAGTAAAAACACGGATTGTTGAGGTGTCTTTAATAGGAGAAAAGAAACATTTTGACGTGGATTGATGACATGGACAAAGCTCGAGAGGTTCTTTCAAGAGACATTCAAGTGTTTCAAAGTCAGGTCTCTATGGTCAGTGAGAAGTAAGCTCAGTTTGCTCGCTCATACTCTATTACTAAAGTAAGTTACTTTTAGATATAATCTATACCATGTCTGTTAGATTACATATATACTTTTATGTGAAATGTAATCAAAATAGTCAATTCATACAGGCATTTTTATAAGATGCATGTATTAACAAAATATTGTAGTGTAACTTTAAAATGAAATTTACATATGTATGTCAGTTGTATATATAAATATAAATATAGATATATTAATGTAATACCCATCAATATGCATATACATACATACATATATATATATATATATATATATATATATATATATATATATATATATATATATATATATATATATATATATATATATATATATATATATATATATATATATATATATATAAGATATAATTATATATCTTTTGTTACAGATACAATTATATATATGTGGTATATACATATATATATATATAATACTTTATGAAACGTGGCCTCAGAACCTCCTGCCACGGCGGGAGGTTCATATGTATATATAAAAAGAAAAGGATATATATATTTATATATATAAGATACAATTATATATCTTTTGTTACCGATACAATTATATATATGTGGTATATACAAATATATCACTTATATATATATATAATGCGGTCCCTCTGTGGTCCAATGCGACCTGTGCGGTCCTCCCACCACGGCGGGAGGTTCTGACTTCTGCGGTCTCTAATGCGGTCCCTAATGCGGTTACTCTGCAGTCATCGGCGACCTCTGCAGTCCTCTACGACCTCTGTTGGCCTCCTGCCACGATAGGAGGTTCTGACATCTGCGTCCCTCTACGTCCCTTTGCAATCCTCTGAGGTTCCTCTGCAGTCCTCAACGGTCCCTTTGCGATCCTCTAAGGTTCCTCTACGGTCCTCTACAACCTCCTCTACAATCCTCCCGCCACGGCAGGAGGTTCTGACTTCCGTGGTCCTCTGCTGTCCTTAACGTGGTCCCTTTGCGATCCTCTAAGGTTCCTCTGTGGTCCACTACCACCTCTGCGGTCCTCCCCCCCACGGTGGGAGGTTATGACTTCCGCGGTCCCTAATGCGGTCCCTTTGCAATCCTCTGAGGTTACTCTGCGGTCCTCCGCGACCTCTGTGGTCCTCCCACCACAGCGGGAGGTTCTGACTTCTGCGGTCCTCTGCGGTCCTCTGCGGTCCCTAATGCGGTCCCTTTGCGATCCTCTGAGATTCCTCTGGAGTCCTCTGCAACCTCTACGGTTGTCGCGGCATACCAACATAAAAATGATTGATACGGGTATCGTTCCTACTGGGGAGCAATAAAAAGGCTAATATTGTCATTATTAGTGCAAAACCAGAAATAACTAAGAATGAATGGAGTGGAGAGGAGAAGTGATTGCAAACTGGTCATCAACAAATGTTTTCAGAAGGGGCTGCCAGTACAACCGTATAAAGAAAACAAACACCTAGGAGAAAAATTTTGAATACTTCATTATGGTTTTCATATTCAAATGGGAGTGAACTCCACACATTGAATACACAGATGATATCCAATATATATACATAATGTTACAGGTGTGTAGATGAAGAAAGTACAAAGTGGATGCTCTCTGTGGGAGATCGTGGGTGGCTGTTGTCGTTGTCAAATCTGATTGCACAGTTCATGGGATGAGCGTGAGAAGGCCGCGACATCAGCCTTTGCTGAAATGAACGTTGATGAAAATGTGAAAAATGTGATACTCTGACAAATGCCTTAAAATTTGATTTATAGGTTTGAATGGTGATCTTGAGGAGGAAGTGTACATGGAGCAACCCAAAAGCTACATTTCTTCTACAAAGCCAAATCATGTGTGTGTAGCTACTACAAAAGAGTTTGTATGATCTTAAGCAAGCACCAAGGAGTTGGTATGCTAAGCTCAACACTATTTTACTCTCTCAAGGCTTTGTAATGAGTGAGTATGATCGTTCACTTTGTTATAGGTTTGCTGGAATTGTTGTTACCATCTTGCTAATCTATGTGGATGATATCATCTTGAGTGGTGGAAATAATCAAGATGTGGAGGATATCAAGATTGCTCTTAAGGAATTTAAGGTGCATGATCTTGGTAACTTGCATTACATTTTGGGAATAGAAGTCATTAGATCTTCTCAATCTACTTTCATTTGTCAAGAGAAGTATGCTAATGCTATTCTAGAAATATTTCATATGGTAGATATGAAACTTCTCAATTCTATTTAGCACTTATACCAAGCAAATCAACACACAGAATCATGAAATCTTGAACAACGTATGATCTATCCTCAATCTAATGACTTTTGCCACTTCCTAACATTAAAACACACTCAAATGAAGTCCAGCAACCTCAGTATCTAGAGATCAAATCAAAATTAGGGTTTTGATAAAATCACAAAAAAATTGAATATTTCAAAATCTATATGCAAATGCCAAAAACTTTGCAATCTATTAGCCACTACTTAGGCTATTCCCATGATCCAAAAATCAGCCAAATCCAACATGTGATGTAAGAAATTGGAATTGATCAAGATTATAAACTAATATGAAATTGGCCTCAAATGCCATATAAACAAATATAGCAAATATGACTTAACTAGTTGAATCTTTCACAAGGGAGGGGAGGGGGGGTGGGGGGGGGGGGGGGGTCATGGGGCTCTCCGGGCTCTGTGCCTTGAAGGGGGCCAACGGCTCGGAGGGTGGGGAGCGACTACTGCGGCCGGGAGAGGGGAGAAGGGCTCTCTTTTCTCTCATTTTAACTAATAAAAAGTGGTTGCCGATAGAATTATTGTTTTCTTGTTCTGTAAGTTTGCATTAAATTTTCATTTTTAAGTCACTAATAGCTGCTACTATCATTTAGACTAATCTTCCACATGGATCCCAAGGAAAAGCCAGTCCTATCTGGACAAGCTTGATGGAGCCAATTACCATCTATGGAAATTTAAGATGAGAACTGTGCTAATGGCCAAGGAGTTGTATGACATTATTACAAGTGTAGAGACAAAGCCCAAAGTCGCCGATGCTGCAATCTCCTGATTGAAGCTGAAGGATAACAAAGCTTTTGCGCTGATCATCCTCAACATATAAGACATGCAAATCGGCCATGTGTTTGAAGGTCAGACCTCCAAGGAAGTCTGGGACATGGTCTAGATCCTACAAAGTAGGAATCACTACCAAATGGATACAACCACTCCTCTTGACTCATGGCAACCTACTTTAGGTGTGTATGTACAAGTGGCACTTTGGCCATTCAAGTAACCAACAAACAATATTGACAAAATGTACAATATTCTACATGGCTAGATTTGCCAATGTAGGCAATTTTTCACAGGTTACACTTGTATATAGGCTAAAATGCCACATAGAGGCCAATAGTGAAATTCATGCATTTATTAGGTCTATGCCACGCGGCGTCCCCATGCAAAGGGAACCTTTACTTGTATATGTATCAGTCTCTTTGTAATAAAGATGCTTTTGCTTTGTGAGCTCTTTGCTTGATGTGAGCTCCTCCGTCACTCTGTTACTTATGGATGTTGTTCATATTAAACTTGTTAACTTATAAACTATCTTTCATTTGGATGGTATTAACACTGTAATGTGAAGACAAAGTGAAAGAATATGTGCGACACCGTTGACAAAGAATTGCATACCACATATCATGAAGATAGCTACCAGATGAAACTTAAACTTTGATGTACAATGATAGTAAGCATAAGAGAAAAAGAATTTGTATTGACTTATGAAAGAAATCTTAAAGTTGTAAATGTGATTGTTTTTTTATAACAACTTTTTTTGCCTACTGTTTAGTTCGTTCAAAGGGCACATTAAAAAATCAAAAAGTTGATATTCCAGTATACTCATAATTTTATAAGCTCTATTTTTGTGTAGAAACTTAGTTTGGAAATTGAAGCTGACAATCGTAGATATAAATTATTATCTAGCTCCAGGAGCCAAGTTGGAGACTTAGAAAGTCACAGTACTATAGTGATACAAGATTATGAAGAATTTCTTGATTTTCATGTTTTTGATTTAGCACATATGGATATGATTTTAGGCTATGAATGATTATTTAGGAAATTTCCTTATATTGATTTCAAAAAACATGTGCTCTCATTCAAAGAGGGGGATAGAGTAGTTACACTTTTTGGTAACAAATACATCCATCCATTTGAAATGGTTTCTATGGCATATGTAAAGGAAAGTTTTGATATTTCACAATATGATGCTTATTCTTTGTTTGTCATGTCCAGTTTGGATCTTTTCTTATATGTATCTAAATATTTGTAAATTTTTTGAAGTTCTTAACTCAGTGAATCTAGATATGGAAGAAACAGAAATAAATGCAATCATAAATGAATTTCAAGATGTATTTTTGAGTAGAATTACCTCATGGTTTATCACCTTCTAGGTCAATAGACCACATGATAAAGTTAATTTCAGGTGACTAACCTATCTTTAGACAACCATATTAGTTTTGTTAGATAGAGGAGATATAGATTACTAATCGAATAAAAACCATTTTAAAATGGGACACATACAACCTGATAGGTTGTCATGGGGTGCTCTTGTTGTGTTTATGAATGGAAAAGAAGATAGAAGCTCTTGAATGTGTGTTAAGTAGAAGGGATTGAATAAGGTATTTTGAAAAAAGCATTGGCCATGGCTTTCCATTATACCTAACTCATTTGCAAGAAAATTTCTTTTATATGAAATGGCACAATTATGTTTGTTTAGAGATAGACATCATTGAATGAACTAGATGTGTAAGATGCATTTACTATAAATAAAAACAACAACAAATATGTCTTACACATTGTAATGTATTATTCATTATGAGTTCAATAATAAACATGAATTTATTACACTTCATTAAAAACAATAAAAAAAATATATTATTTTATAACAATTTTGTATAAGCACTTTAGATCGGAGAAGGCCCCTTGCAAGGTGACGACCACATAGTTCTAGTAGCTCCTTAGGGATTCAGTGATGTTCTGCAAGCTATGGATGAATGAGAAAGGGGGACATGCTTGTGAAATATCAATAAAGAAGGTAATTGTTGTAAAATGGGAGGAGAGACTAATAGAAGGGACTCTCCACATGAGGTGCCCGGCCGTGAATGATGCAAAGAGGCCCTAAGGGTGCAAGAAAACTCTGAAAAGGTCGAGAAAGGCCTATTACTTATGTTAGTATTGATGTAGAGGGGAGAGGAGGGAAGAAAATAAAAGCCTGGGTTGGAATAAAGCTTTAGAAAGTTAGAGAAAGAGAGAGACGAACGTACAAGAGTTTTCTAGACCTTTCTTCGACCTCCCTTTCTACTCTCCTCCTCCCGCACCTTACCAACATACATTTTTCTCTATATATTTCACATGACGCCTTTCGGGTTTTCTTCATTCGACTTCCATAGGTTGCACCATATCAGTGGGTTCGTTATCAGCTATCTACAGCTACGCGGTCATAGTAATCGATATAATCTCTACACCGGGGATTCTCAATTGATCAACTCTCGCCATCGACGGACAATCTTGGAAACCGCAAACAGCAATTCATTTCTGAGAAGGAAGTTCGATTCGTTTTTTCGTTTTTAACTGGATATGGCTTTGACACCATTCTCCTTTGGCGGAGATCAAAGTATTTTTGATCCCTTAGATAGATTTTTTGAGCCTTTTGACAGATTTCCTCTGTGGGACAATGCACCTAATTCTCGACAGTTCGCCCAGGATGTGAGCGCCATTGCTAGTACTCGAGTTGATTGGGTTGAAACCCCGGAGGCTCATATTTTCAAAGCCGATCTACCAGGTGATACATTATTCCTGATATTAGCATATATTTCAAGGCTTTGTGCACACAATTTCGAATAATCTTCCTCAACCTGGCTTGTTGCCATAAAATCTTCATGCCCGTGCTGATCTCCTTATAGTAGTTCTTCTTGTTCGTTTTCTCTGATTCATCTCACCTATATTCTAAATCTTTTGAGTGTGTCTTTGTTTTGGATTTCAGGGTTGAAAAAGGAAGAAGTAAAGGTCCAGGTGGAGGATGGACGCACGTTACAGATAAGCGGAGAACGCAAGAAAGAGGAAGTGGAGAAGACGGACAAATGGCATCGGGTGGAGCGTACGCAGGGCAGTTTCTTGCGACGCTTCCGGTTACCAGAGAATGCGAAAGTGGAGGAAGTGAAGGCCAAGGTTGAGGACGGCGTCCTCACCGTCACAGTTCCTAAAATTGAGAAACCTAAGCACGAAGTGAAGGCCGTAGAAATCTCTGGCTAAAGTGCAACAGCATATAGTACATGCGAGATAATAGGGCTCATGAGATTTTCGAACTCTTTAACTCATTGATTAGGGCTAGTAAACTCCTAGGGTTTCTTGCATACATACGTCTAGCTCAATTTTCATGATTTGCTTTCTAAGCACTTATATGAAGACAGTATGTCCGTAATGAAACTTTGAATGCAGACGGACGCAAGTAATGCTTTGTATCAAGTTTTGCTATTAGTAATAATATAGAAGTTAGCCTCCCGAATGCGTTTTTTATTATCGTGCGTGTTGACTGATTTGTTCTTTTTCTTTTGTCTCAAATGAGCCTCGGGTGTATTTTTTGTTGAGATTGTGAATATCTAGTGTATATTGTTACAAGATGTCAGAATTTGGAACATTATGGACTCACATAGCAAATCCTTTTACATTATTTGAAAGTTTCCTCAAGAAATTGGAATTTACAAGTGAATTCACACAAATTCTCAGCATCATTCAATCAAAATTAACCTTGTAGAAGAGCACTCTACCATAATTTTGAAAAGTATGCTACTTATCCGGAATTTGTGAATCCAACTCCATAATTTCCTTGAGGAAAAACAGCACTCCAACCGGGACGTAATTCAAGTGCTTCAACTTCCAATTGATGTAGGCTTGTATTCACACCTATCCAAGACCGCATCTTAGCCGGTCTTTGAAATCAATGTAAAGGCTCTATAGGATTGACTCTAAGATGAGGATAGGAGAACACAATAGGGGAGACTATGGAGCAAACCTGGATCTAGCCCCCAAGCCATGCCATGTGAAGCAAGAGGAGAAGAGAGAAACTGGTACCCTAAACCCAATATATCTACGGGAGAATCCTTATCTCATTATATAGAGAGTAATACCCAACGAGGTTGTCTTAGTTGGTTAGCTTGACATCCAAAGTTTCTTTGGTCTCAGGTTCGAGCCTCCCCTTGGAAACCAAGAAGCATTATATAGAGAGTAGAGTCTTGTGCATGAAACCATGCAACACCCATGCAGATCAACTATAAATAGGTCTTATCTCATCATGCAATCCTCCTGCCTATATCCGTCACACAGATATGCAATACTCTATGTGTTTCAATTAGAGTGTCTGGGTCCTCTCAAGATAATTATTCACAAACAGGCCTCAACATGGAATTAAATCTTGGCGTGACCAATAATCTCGAGTATTGGAGGGCCGGTCTACCATATTAGGACTATTTCAGGTCCGTGCTCAAGGTAAGACAAAACATTACATGAACCTCATCAAGAGAGTTTTTCGTGACTTTCAAGTTGGTGATTGCAGATGAATGAATATATTCAAAAACCAAGAGTCATTCATATTGAAAATCATTATAAGGTGATGTGGACCTTAGAATATGGTGAAGAGAGTTGGGTTTTTAGCTTATTGTTAAAAGTATAATACTTTGGACCATAAATGAGCCTACATAAGGCTCCAAGAGTGATTGATTGATTGATACACTTGTCTATTGCAAAACTGGTCACAGGATCTTGCTCTAGAAAAGCAATATTGGATTCCATAATCAAGAGCAATCAAAAGCATTGAATTCCCCCACATGTGTGTGGTATGGACTCCCGTACGGCCTATTATCAAAGATTAAGTGTAATCAAGTTTAGATAGCAAAGCATTTACAAAAACTCAAGACAAATGTGTAGAAAACTCGAGATTGCCAATGTGCTCTCAAAAAACTATCTCCTCATTATGGAATGGTGGATAGTATGTACAAAAGGTATTCCTTCCACACGAGTTAGGTGAAAATCCAGCACGTAATAAAGAAGCTGATTGACTATTTTTGCCCTAAAATGTCAATCTTACCTAACCCTAAAATTTTGCTAAGTTGGTGACTAGGTAGATCAACCACCTGTTGGATTATTCTCCTTCTTACCAATTGACTAATCGATTTTAATTTTCACCCATTGTTAATCCAGTTCTGTGGATTTTCCCATGTCTTTACATAGTCTGCAGTTTTACAAGTGTTTTTACACAGTCTGCAGAATTACACGGAGTTTACGACAGTGTCTCCTTTTTTGCCTGTCAGGAATCCCGTTGAAAAATGTAGTGTCGTCTTTTTCACATTTTTCGCCTGAAAGAAATCTCGGGTAAAATCATAGTGTCGCATTTTTCCGTTTTTCCAAAGAGCCTCACCCGACAATGTCACATGTGGCTGTTTTAGTTCATTTCTGTAGAGCTACAGTTTTGGTTCATTTATGCAGACAGAACGTTTACGGCGAATTTCTTCGCTTATTAGCAATCAATTACAAGGACCAGATGGATGCCAGCGGATCACCAGCAAACTGCTAATCGCAATTGATGACCTAATTTCTTAGTATAAATAGTTGTTCATATTCATATAGTTCATGATGATTATCAGGTTATCATAAGCATTTTGAATAGTTAGCTCTCTCTCTCAAGTCTACGAGCTTGAACACTCCTGGGCATTGTAGCTCATTTCTTAGAGTTGTTTTAGATATTGCTATTGCGCTATTGCTTATCAGCATTGTGCTTAATTCAGACTTTCTTTTAGCCGCTCAAAAAATGCTTAGAATACGTGGCTTCGATCCGTAACTTATTGTACCGATTTACTTCAGCTTCGTTTTGAATCAATATTATCCTTTATTGCATTCAGTTTTCATCTCAGAATGTATGCATTTTTGTATTTCTTTGCAACTCGCAAATAATTTGCGACTAATTATTTGTCTGATAATTTTTTATGCTTAATTGTTTGGCTACGTAATCACTGTAGTACTAGTGATTTCAAAGTTAGTTACTATAAGTTCAAACGTGATTTCTATCACTATTGTCTTGTTTGAAATTGATAGGCGTAGTCATGCATTGGAAAGATGAAGATAGTTTAGTTTGCCATGCACGAAAAGTTTTGTAAAGCTTTCGCACTTATTATCCTCAATATATCAGATACACATATTGGACACGTAGCTGAAGCTAAACCGTCAAGAGACGTTTCTGACATTTTGAACTCACTATATGGCGTGAGGGACTTAATTACTAAGTTACATCTACGAAGGAAATTCTTCACATTCAAAATGTCTACAAGTGATTCTCTTCAGAGTCACATTAACTAGTTTAAGAACCTCTTGCAATAGATGGTCGTTGTCGAATTAGGCGCATTTATGGTCAAAAATCAAAGCGCATTTTTAGATGATTCATGGTTTCTGGATTCTGGAGCAACTTAACATCTGACCAATCAATGTGAGATCTTCAACTCCTACATTCCTTACAACACGAAGAAATTTGTTCATCTTGGTGACAATAGTATTCACACTAGTGAAGGTGAAGGCACTGTAAGATTGCGGTTCCAGCATGATCAATTCAAATTACTATCAAAGGTCTTATATGTTCCTAAACTCTCTACAAATCTGTTATCAGTGAGTAGAATTACAGATTTAGGTCATAAGGTAGAATTTGAATCTGATCAATGCAAAATTATTAATGGGAGTCATAAGTTCCTTACACTCAGCAAGAGACAAGGTTACTTATATAGATTGGCACATTGCTATTATGAGTCTAGTCAAGCCTTGAAAACCTCTGTTCTAGTCAATAAAACATTATTATGGCATCATCGCTTACAACACTTGAATCATGCATCTGAAAATATATAAAGAATTTTAACACTCATTTTTCACTTTTACAAGTGGAGGATACAATAATTTTGTAGATTTTATTTCTGTTGTTGGTCTAATTTTTGACACCCATATTTTTGAGTTGTTTATGGCTAGACATAGGCATATGGCAAGGACAAAACAAATTTCAAGGGAGCCTCAGAGAATCAGGGTTTCTGCGCAGCAGCTTCAGACTATTAGGTGAAATGAGATTTTGAGAAATCTCCGCATGGCAGTCCGTGTCGTGATGAGCCCTCCGACTAAACCTTGGATCCAATAAAAGGTCAATACCTGGATTTCAAGTTTGACTCCACACATGTGGGATAACATGTTTTGTATATAAATTTCATTGAACCCAATCGTGACACTTTCCTTTTTTAGTTTTCGTAAATCTGATTAGTGCGCACCTGTAGACGCAGATAAGATACCTATTTTATTTTTGCGCATAAGTCCAATATCCATTTCATACACTTTTAAGTTTTTTAGCTTCATCACCATCTTTTTGAGCCTTTGTAAGATCCTTGTTTTGGCTAGAGTGAAGCAAACAACCAAGACTGATCAGCATTCCAATCCAGTTCAAGGTGAAGTTTCGAGCCTCAGGCCACTCGGTACCGGTAGGAGAACATCGATGAGAAGAAGCCATTGGATAAGAGAGATAAAAAAGTATCAAAGGTCAACGGAGCTTATGATTCCAAAGGCTCCATTCTATCGTTTGGTACGTGAAATCACCAGAGAGAATCTGGGTAGGTACAACCGTTTTACAGTTTCAGCTATTATGGTCCTTCAAGAAGCCTATGAAGATTTTCAAGCTCAACTTTTTGACGATTCCTTCCTACCTGCCATCCATGCAAGGCATGTCACCATTATGTCCAAAGATTTTCACCTTTTATCTAGAGTAAGAGATAGAAGTTCTGGTCTTCACAGGGGTGAGGCCTCTACAACTCGTCCACCTCCAATGGATAGAACAAACCTTCTCACACGGACGACTCACAAGCAAGCAAAACCAAAGAGATCCCAAGACCCCGAGGAATTCACGAGGAAGAGAATACGTAGTTAAAGGGCAAAGAAACATAATACTAATAATAATGAAACTCTTAATTCTGATAGCGGGTCAAGTACAGATGCAGAGGAACGCATTTTAGAAGATGTTTCAAAAAAGGCTGTCGATAGTGTATTTTCACTAATTTCTGATCATGATGTATCACAATTGCCTAAGAATACCGTAAATAAATTGAATATTTTTGTACGTACTCCTTATGATCCTACTCAAGAATTTTTTGAATCCGATTACTATAATGAATACGAGAAAATTATTAGTAAGAAAATTGATGGACTCAATGGTTACTTTTCACTAACTATTTGATTATATATTATGATTTTATGATTTTGATTGTAACATTCTTAAGAAAAAAAGAGAATATGTAACAAATGTTATAATTGATGGTGGGCTGGTGTTACTGCAATATGCCATTAGTCAAGATTCAAGAAAAGAAGTTTTCATCGTCACTGGTTTTTGCATGGAACAAAATCTAATGCACGACAATGAAGCATTGGAACTTTTGAAGAGGATTTTTATACAATGCAGTCCAACTGCAAAACTATTCGTGGTTCCTTATGCATCCAAGTAAGTATAGTATTGAGACTTATTTGCTACACTGCTAGCTTTACTTTGGTAAGATGTCAAAAAAATGATTAATAAAAATAAAACTTGTTTTGCAGGCTGCATTGGAGTTTGAATATAATTTCCATGGCCACTATTTTGGATGGGGTGGTGTGGCATTAGAGGAGTTCTCAATATCAAAAAGACCCTTTGTAAAGATACTTTTATTTTTTTTCTTTAGTTTTGACCGTCACCAGACCCAATCAAAATGCACAGATTTGAAATCTACGTAACGTAGTTCAAATTAACTAAAAAATAAACATGCAATATAGAAAACTTTGAAATTTGTGTCCGAGCAGCATGGACGTATTCCATTGGTTTCTTCTTCCTGCCCGACACATGCTAATCTGCCTGATGTCAATACCTCAAATTAAATTTACTTGACTATGTTGGTTAGTATAATGAAATTTTCTAGCTATACTAGTTACAGTTATAGAAATATAGTATGTACAGTTACATAAAATATGGTATACGTAGTAACTGTGACTATGTTGGCATTCACATTAGATTAAATGTGATACGAAAAATTGAAATTAAGTATCATATCAGAGAGATTTTTGGTGCCCAAGCTTTGAAAATAGCAATGGCAAGGAGACCCAGATCTACAATCGATTTTGTGATTCTTTACAATGAGAAAGATGAAGCTGATAACTGGAAGCCAACAAAACATACAAAAAACTCATGGGTATTGCTGCATCCATCATCAAAGGGCAATTTTCGACAAAAGAAAAGAGCAAAAATGACTTACAAATCTTATTGGAAAGCCAAAATTTTGGAGTTTAAGATTACCCCGGGAGGTCAATCGACATCAAAAGTCTTTGTGCAACATGTATATATGCATTCAGAAATCAAACATCAAAAATGTAATTGTAAGTATATCAAAACATATGCACTTCACAGCAATCATAGGTGATTTCCTTTATTGATGCTCTTCAGATTATGATGTAAATGCTTCAACATTGTTTTTTTCTTTCAGATTTATATCCATCATGCATAAGTGAATGGGAGCCTGCACAATCACTTGCAGAAATATTAGACGTGATTCACTCTGATGTTGGAAAGTTGCAATATAGAGGAAGAAGTCCAAAGGAACTTGCAGATTGTGGTATCTAGTTTTATGAATCTTTATATACGCCACAATCAGATGGAGGTTTTGGCAAGCTCGAAGCAATTCCATTGCCTAGTTTTCAAAGTGACGAGTGGCCTACTCCTGACAGCATTGTTTCTGAATCCTTGAGATGCAAGCTACTCATTGATATTAGAAATGCTATGAAGATAAGCACAGGCTCAAAAATTGTTCACCTAAGTTGGTTTATCTCATTGCATATATTTGTTGATTTTTTCTCGAGTGCTAGTGTTCGTAGGACACCAACTTTATTTGTTTGCAAGGATTTATCAGATGAGACTTTGTCAGATCTCATGGATCAAGGCTGGGATAGTAAAACAAATAATGACATAGAATGCAGGATTAAAAAGTCCTCAATGATCTTTCGTTATCATATCGAAAAGCAAATGCTCAGTCTCACATTTAGCTATCAGAGATACAAGAAAATTGAAGGTACATGGCTACCACTGGATCAAGACTTTGAACTAAATGGTCACACAAACCAAATGGAGATAAGCATTATCTACAATGAAGAATATTTGACTATGGTTGAGGTGGAAGAGCATTGGAAGCTTGATTTTATCAGAACAGACCTCATGCTATTACAAACCAATCTACCAACATATTTCAGATTTATCATCAACGAAAGACTCGTAAGTACTTTATGTTTATTGCCATTTTAAAATAGAACAAAATAATAGAAAATGTCATCATTTACAATTGCACATTCGCTAATATTTGCCATGTCACAGATGCGAAAAAGACAGAAGCTGATAGCGTGCTGCAAAGATCTACCTACAACAATCACCATTGTGGGAGAACAATAGTTTCAAATAAACTTTAGTAAAAATATGTGTATACACTCTTTCATTCAATAAATGAAAGCCCAAGTTGGGCATCTATACATGTATTTTGTGATCCCAAATTCATAAAGTGGAGCAGCATTTGATATATCAATGTATATTTTTCTATGAAGTCTATACATGTATTTTTGTTCTATGCTATCTTTATTTTTTCAGATCTTAATTTAGTATAACTACATCATCCTTTGTACCATCATCAATAACGGGAGGCTGAAGCCTTGCCCTAGCCAGTATACTCAGGATAATTTCTTGTCTAAATCTGTACATCTGGATTGATGTGTACTCAGGAAGTGTAAACTGCAAAATAGAACATTCATGTATTAGTAATGGCCAAAAACATCACCATAATAGAAAACTAATCATGATTCCAAAATAAGAATAAATAGAATCTATTACCTTAGAAATATCAACATCTTGTTGAAGTTTGAACCACTCTAAAAACAACTTGGCATTGTATAATGTGTACCACCCACAATTGAATGAATCATTTTGCTGGGGTGACAACTGCTGACAACTCATTGACAACTGTTGACAGTATGGCTAGGCATGCTTGTCAACATGATTCAGATCTAGAGCCCAGCACATCTTCACCCAAGTGCTATACATTTGACACACCAATCACTTTCAGGGTCAGCATGATTAATGTAGCATGGCTGTCAGCGGAAGCTATTGAGAACCTTGTGGACGATGATTTAGTCCCTTGGCAACATGCTTTTACCTACAACAAGGAGACTGAGCTGACAGATGAATAGGTCCTGCAACATATGGACCCAAATCGTTATGAAATGAAGAAAGTACATGCTCAGCCTCCACATAAATCTGCAATAGCTAAAGTTTCCAAGATAGATCCACCCAAGGCATCTGCCAACAAGAAGAACTAGTTGAGACAAGGTTATAACTAGGTGATCCGATGGAGCGATATACCTGAGGAGGCTATAGCTGCGATGAATGCTGATATTCACAATCACGAAGCGAATGTCACATCAATACCAAACCAAGTGACATCTAGATTCAGATATGATCAACCTGAAAACAGATCAAGTTAAGTGATCCAATCAAGAATTGATCAAATTGTCTTGGTCGAGATCTGATCACGTTCTTCGGTCGAGATCTGGACCAGAACCCGTCGGTCGAGATCTAACGCAAAGCCTCCGATCGAGATCTGACAAAAGTCTCCGGTCGAGATTCAACCATAATGTTCCGGTTGAGAGCTGATTGGAATACGCTGGTTGAGATCTGAGTGAAGCGCTCCGGTTGAGATTTGAACACTAAAAAAAAACATGATAATACACGAAAAAATAGAAAATACACTAAATTTTTTCTAAAAAAAATACATGAAAATACACAAAAAGCTCAGATAAAGCACAAAAAAAACTAGAAAAAAACACGAAAAAGTACGAAAAGAACGTGAAAAAGACTAGAAAAAATCTCGAAAGTTATGTGGTCCGGTCCGTAGAGATAGTGAAGAAAACCTTCAGTCGAGGCCTGACACAAGGTATTTGGTCGAGATCTGACAAAAGTCACCGGTCGAGATCTGACAGAAGTCGTCGGTCGAGATTTGATAGAAGTTGTCGGTTGAGATCTCAGAGAACCAGTTGAGATTTGACGTTGGTTATTCGGTTGACATATGATGGGTTTAGAAACCTGATGGAATCCTCAGCCACGCCACTCCAGTATGCCTTGCTCGAGATTGGAACTGGAGACGCTTCGGTCGAGATCTGACAGAAGTCGTCGATTGAGAGTTGAAATGCAAACGCGGGCGAGATCTGACTATTTTTTTTGTTTTTTTTTTTGGGTAAGCACCTGCGTCGTTCGAGATGGTAATGGAGAGGCGACTCGGTTGAGATGGAACGCGAATGACTCGGCTGAGTTGGGACGCGAATGACTCGCCTGAGATGGGACGTGAATGCCTTGGCTGAGTTGGGACGCGAATGACCCGACTTAGATGAGACGCGAATGACTCGGCTAAGATGGGACAAGAACGACTCTGCTGAGTTGGGACGCGAATGATGTGCAGACAATGGGTGAACTATGTGTAGAGGAGGAGGTCAAAAGATCTGAGAATGTATGTAGGATGTGTGAAGGGTGGTTGTAGGTCGTTTTGAGTTGTGAACAAATCTTGAAATGTGGTACGTTTCTTGAATGGATCTGATCAATGGTAGTGTTACAACATTGATCGTTTCAGAATGTGAGTGGGCAAGCGACAACAGGCCAAATGTTTATAGATTCTCTACTTCAGAATCTGTTGGTTTTATTCGTTTCTTTCTCGTGTTCGTGTTCTTTTTCATGTTTTAGAACAATTTCGAGGTTGGTTCTACCTGTTATCAAGCTTCGTGGGCATTCATTATATGTGTTCTTGCTATTACAATGCCCAAACTAGGCAGAATGGACTGATTAACGTTGTAGTATTGTCCGGCCTATCAGAGAACACTCATGTTTGTCACTCTTGCACTGAAGCACATGCATAAATGACCACAATCAATCAAGCATGCATGCCAAAATGTTCAACCATCAGATCAGCATGCAAAATCGTTGAATAGTGACTGAAATCCTACTCTAATACTTCAAAAATGAATCAAGATCAGATTCTAAACACTACTATACTTGCATAAATCCACAAAGCAAGAAACAAGAGACTAATCTACAACATTTTAGAAGTCTAAGAATCAAGAAACCAGCCAATCTTTTGATTCTTGGACATCCCAAGAACATCAAGAATAGGGTTGTAATGAGATATGCAAGAACTACACTACAAACCCAGTCTATTTAGTTTACCTGAATGCTGATTTCTACATTAATCCAATCCACTCTAGGAAAGCAGGTAATCTAATCCACTCTACGAACCACAACCACACACAAAGGAGGGAAGGGCAAGATCATGAATGCATTCACTCAAGAAACAAGCATGATCAAGGAGCTCAATGGATGCACCAAAACTTGTGGAGGCTCTTCTCATTTCAACATGGAATAGGTACATTTGACAAAAAGCTCCTCTTACAAAGAGGGAGTCTCTTAAATAAGCAAGAGAGCCCCTTAGGTGGCATCCTAGTGGCATTTCCACATTATACAAATTACAAGTGGAATAATGCTCTCCACTAGGAGTCACCATCAAAAGGTGGCTCACTCTACTTTCTTTTAGAGGGGTCTACTTACATTTATTACTTTGGTCATTCCATCTTCCGGGAGTTCTTGCTTATCATTACTAACTAGTATTTCTCAGCTCTCATACTCGGCTCTTGGTCTTCGTTCGTCTCATCTTCTTAGAGAACTCCTCGGTCTAAGGTGGGAGGTGCTCTTGGGTAGCTCTGACCGAGCATCTTGGGGATTATCAAAATCAGCCAACAGTATAGAGAGAAACCAACAATCAATTCTCGGGTAGAGAGAGAAAACCAATTTGACTCAAAATGTAGCAAATCTCATTAACTCCAAAAAACTCAAATACAAATGAGCTTAGCATGCTCTCTAATAGGAACTCAAGGTAGGGAGTGCTTGTTTCTCATTGGATGACATAGCATGTGGTGCATCCAAAATCTCTAAGAAAGTTGACACTCAACCTCCTCTTGAATAGCATCTCAAAGGTGTCCTTCCATCCAAAAAGCACTTGGTCACATATTGCACAAGAAATTAGCACACAACAAAGCTTGATCCCAAAATGGCTTATCAAGGTTAGCACTAAACCTCGTGGCTTTGGCACTTTCACATAAAGTCCTATTCTTCTTCTCGGCCACTCCATTTTGTTATGGGGTCCTTGGCGTTGTATACCCCCTCTTGATTCCATGCTATCACAAAAGCCCTTGAACTTAATAGATATGTACTCTATACCATTGTCACTCAAGCATTTGATCCTTGTAGAAAATTGGTTCTCCCTTGCATTCTTGAACTTGACAAAAGCATCATACACTTCATCTTTGCTCTTTGGTAGATAGATCCAACAAAATCTACTCAAATCATCAATGAAAGTTACATACATCTTAGCTCCACTATTTCTAATTGTAGTAATTCCATGAATATCCGAATGTACAACCTGAAAAGCCTTTGTAGGTCTAGATGTAGATCTAGTGTAAGGTAGTATATGTGACTTAGACAAAGCACAAGACTCAAAAACATGATTCATGCTAGTTAAGGAACTTGGAAGGCCTATCACAACCTTCTTTCTAGCCATTATCTCCAATGACTTAACATTGAGGTGCCCTATCCTTTTATGCCAAACCTCTTGAATAGGTATCTGCTCTCTTGCAACACATCCAACTTGGTTAGCAATAACACAAGCATCTAATTTGAACAACTTCCCTTGTCTTTTACCTTTTTCAATCAAGATATCCTTCCTTTTGATCATGCAAGCATCTCCATCAAACTCAACTTTGAGGCCTTTACTTAGCAATTGACTCACACTAAGTAAATTCTTGGTAATAGATGAACAAAACATCTTCCAAATGAACTTTTCAATTTCTAGAGAGAGAAATAGGAATTGTGCCAATCCCACTCACCATCATTGGCCATGTAGATCACCCTCTTGTCATCTCCATATGCCAACAAAGAAGAGAAGTAATCTTTGTAAAAATTCATGTGTGAACTTGCTCCACTATCAATCCACCATTGGTCTAGATCTCCATCATTAGCAAGCAAACATGAAGACATCACAAAAGCATTTGAATTTTGAGCTTCCAAATCATCCTCATCAAGAGTAAGATTACCTTGGTTGTCTCCCTGATATCGATCTCTCTTCTTCTTGTAGCACTCACTTGCAAAGTGTCCTTTGATGCCACAATAGAAGCACTTGAGCTTTGATCTATCTTTCCTTTTGCCATTTGAAGAAGCTTCTCCTTGATCTTGTCCTTTGACCACTTACTTTTGCTTTTGCCCTTGAATTTTCCTTTGATGAACATAGTCTCCTCTCCAACTTGAGATGTTGATAAAGATCCACCTCTTGCTTGAAGCCTATATTCTTCATTGATCAAGATCTCTTGAAGATCCATCAAACAATGCAAAGTTCTTTGAATAGAAAGACTTTGAACAATGTTAGCATGAGCATCCAACAATCCATTAAGAATAACTTGAACAAGCTCTCCTTTCTTAATGCTCTCATCAATGCAAGCCAACTCATCATACATAGTTTTTACTCTCAAAACAAAAGTATATGGACTCTCTTCACTCTTTTGAAAACTTTGAAAGATTTGTCTTCTTAGAGTCAACACTCTAAAAGTAGACTTGGACTCATAAAGCCTCTTCAAAGCTTCCCAAGCCTCACTTGATGAAGTACACTTACCAACTTCGTTGATAAGTTCATTGGTAACATTCATCTTTATCATGTGTAGAGCTCTTTTGGCCCTCTTGTCATACCTCAATTGTTCTTGTTATGTTTTCGGCCTACCTACAACAATATCCAAAATGTCATTCACTCTCAAGAAGTGATTCCATCCTCACTTTCCACAATAAATAGTTACTTGAGGTAAGCCTATTATTGTCTTCCAGCATGTATCCACTTGATGTAAGTCGTACTATACCAACAGAGTTAATATAGATTTTATAGTAAATAATGTCGTTCCCACAGAGGACAACGTTAGAAAGTTACGTATTTGGTACAATTATGGCAAGTGGTTTCGAGTGTTATTCTGGTTGTCAACAGACATTAAAAAGTAGCTAGTATTATTTATGGTTTGGGAGATGCAATGTTAATAATTTTAGAACAACAATCTAGCCTCTATCAAATCGAATGAAACGCATTTTACAGATGAGATGTTATCAGGGTAGTACAACAGTACTACACTCTGGATGATTAAGGTGTCAACAAGAGTCGAGAGTTGTTCGATGTATTTGCGACTGTGCAGACAATTAATTAATCGCGTTCGTGTACTATTTGTTTCTAGACATAAGTCCTCAACAACTAAAGTCCAAATTAATGGTTAAAGAACACGAATGGTTTTAGAACACGATAGAAACTTATGTCAATGCCAATTAGGAAAACAGATCAAATACTCGATTCTTCAGACAGAGACTGTCATCTCATATGTATACATACATCTTTATTCAATGATCGTGCTAGATTGTACCAAAGTTAGTCGTTATTCGAGTGCCGAAAAGAACGTATTCGCGACAGACAAATAAGCTAGTTTTAAGATAGTTCTTTAGAGCATGCTTTACGGATACACATCAAATGACTGTAATGCACTAGAGCGTCTGTCTGATCAGAGAGTGATTCATGTAATGCTTTGGAGATTGTTAGCAAACTCAAGATCAGAGCACATAACTTTTGATCAACATCTCTGATTGCCATTTTGACCAAACCACCATCTTCCCAACACCTTCAAGACTGGAAAAAAAAAAAAAAGACATGAACTCCAAAAAAATTTCAAAAAGCAACACCCATACCAATAGAAATCTCTTTTCATATTGAGTTTTCCCTTGACTTCCTAAAAAAACCTAGAAATTTACAAAAACACAAAAAACCCTAAAAAATAAAAATACATCAAAAATCCAAAAAAAAAAAAAAAATCACAAACACCAGAAACTCATACCCCAGTACCCAATGGACTAGCATATAGATCTTGACATCCCAGAAGATTATCCATACAAGATCAAGTCCCCTGTAGCTGAACAAATCAGATGTCATAGGTTCTACCGAATGCGGGCCCAAATACAAGAACCATCCACAAACCCATTCGAGGGACAACAACCTGATAGAGCCAAGTCTTCACGTGCACGAGCCCATTTTTATGGTGTTGAATCCTCCCAGGCCAGAGCCAACCTTAATGGAGCCCCTACTACCCACGGAGCTCATCTTGAAAGACGTACACCCAAGCTAGATCTACCAAAGTTTGACGGTCAAAAATTTTTGCAAATCTTTGAGAATGCATGTGATGTGGATGGCGAAACATCTCCCGATGCTATAGTCCAACTTTTTTTGATGACCATGATCGCTAAGGCACGTGATTGGTTTTTCAACCTTGATCGTGAAGATAATATAGGTTGGTCAATTCTGAAAGAGTCCTTTATCAAGCATTTTAAGCCCTTTCACTTAATAGAGAGCCCTTTTGTCAAACTGAGTAACATCAAGATGGCAAAGGATAAACGTATACGAGACTATATCGAGTGTTTCAAACGCCTCAAAAGTCAAGTACAAGAACAACCCTCTGAACATATGCTCATCATCTGGTTCTCAGTCGGCCTTCCACAATGGATTAGACACGAGCTTAAATCCAATGATTGATATACGAGCCTAAAGCTAGCTATGTTTGATGCCATCAAGGAGAAAGATGAAGGATCTAATATTAACGAATCCAGAGAAAGACGAGCACCACATGCTTCTGTCCATGAGTCGAAGCCGATCGAGGACACCCGAGATCAGCTTTAGAAATCCCAGTTGGAGCTGCTTAATATGCAACACCAACTTCAAATGGAGAAACTCGCCAATGATTTCCAATCTACCTTGAAGTCTATCCAAAGCAATATGTCTGGTCAGCCAAACTCTGCACAAGTATCTTATAGATGAAAATCAATATGGTGCCCACACTGCCGGGCTACGGATCCTGCTAATGCTTGTCCTTCATATCGGCCTATCCAAGCACATACAGTCCAACAATATGAAGAACACCCGTCACAGTCTGGACATTCCTTGACTTATCATGAATATCCACCTGAAAGTCCAGAACCATTCGCCATACAAGATGGCTATGCAGTTATACAAGGGCCATTGCACACCAGATGTTTCATCTGTGGTGAAACTGGCCACTTCATGGCTGATTGTCCAGTCAAGACCAAGTACCATGCTGAGTATCCTGACTGTATTAGAAAACACAGTTTCAAAGACTGTTCAAAACAACTAACTACGATCCTACCTGCCCATCATGTCAGTTATGAATCTCGATAGATCCTCACAACAACAACACGAGCACCATAGCAACCAGCAGTTAAACTTGCTGCTCAATCAAGAAGTTTCTTGCAAACTTCTACATTATCGCACAATACACCAGCTCCATAATGCAAAAGACACTAATATGAAATGAGTCCTTGTCGAAATAAAGTGAAACCGATCTTCCGTCATTTGCTACAATGTCCAACCAAGAGCAACCGCCACAGAGAATTGACAGTTTTTCTTCACTTCTACAACCTAAAATCTATTTGTCTTTCCATATGCTGATAAGATTTTCAATGTGCCAGTACACAACACATCTAGGATTCGGAAATCCAGATAGAGATTCGTATCTGAATCTCTTGTTCAGAGAGGTCATTAGGACATAGTACCTCACCCGTACATGCATCTCAAGCTATATCTTACCACATCTGCTATCACTGATGGTAGATTTTAGTATCACCAACCATGTCTGCCCCTAGTAGCGGATTTTGATGTCAAACTAATTGATTCTTATAAATTTTTGTTTTAGACAGGATCCATAGTCTACAGGCTAGAAAAGAGTTGTATATAGAGTATCTATATATGTACTATCATTTAGGTAGGTTAGTGCAGTAGTTTTTTATGGCTTGAGTGTTGAGGAGTCCAAGCTCCTTGTTTGGGACCACAACATTGATCAAGGTTATAAACTCGAGATGACTGTGATTCAAAGAGTGAGATTCTTTCATAAAGAGTATCTCAAACTCCACCAAGAGGATGACACAACAAATATCCAACTAAAGTGCCTCTGTGCATAGGAGACTAGCCTTAAATTTTGATGATAAGAATCTTGCCTCCTCTTTGACAAAATATGATTGTGAGCGTCCTTTCGGGAGTGGCAAATGGACAGCTCAGCCTTGCAGAGATGGGAAAGGAATTTCAAAGGTAATTTTTAATATTATTTCTTTTCTGATTTCAGTCACCATTAAATTGATGAATTTCTAATATCATTTTTTTTTAGACAAACTTTTCATGAAAGTGCAAGAGGCCATGGTCAAGAGCCTCAATTGTCAAGATTCAGCAGAATGCCAAGCTTTGTACCCAAACAGCTCCAAGGATGAGGAACTTCAAAGATTCTTTATTTTTATTTTCATTGATATTCCTAGTTTGTTCATTCCCTTCATTTTTTCTTTGCCTTGTGTATTTCTCATGACCAATGCATGATCATCTTTTGATCTAGATGTGTATTCATGACTTCCTATCATTATTCTTCTTGTAGCAATATGTAAGTGAACTATTCAAAAGTTGCTAGCATCTCTTTTGAAACTAGCCCACTCATAAATATCTAATAAACTTTGGCAATGATGTCATTCAATACTGTCACCTTAAATTATTCAACATCTCTAGTAATTTCTCCTACTAAATAAAGTTCATTCCACAATGATTTGATTCTTGTCAAAAAAGATTGTGAACTTGCTCACCTTCCCCAGTGGAGCATTTTTCAACTTGGTTCAAAGAAATAGAGTATAGGATTTTAAATCTTAAATTATCCTTTTAGAGTGTCCCAAGCTTACCGAGACATCACAACGTCACTGATGTGAGTACCCACATTAACTTCAACCAATAGATTGATAAAAATAAGTGATCATTGTGATCTCTTATTATAGCTTTGGCATCAAATTCCACCATGGTATTCTAGCACTTGTCGAACACGATGCCAGTGCTCACTTGAAAAAATGCCAACCTACATAAATTTGACATAATCACCTTTCCTCCAAGTTTGACGTAGATCGGTTAAACATTTCATGATCACAAATTCTTGGGATCAACATGTCGCCAACTTCCTAGGAAATGAAATGGTTAAACTAGGTTTAATAAATGTTGATTTTCTACTTTGGGGTGAATTCTCTCTCCCAACATACCATACTTTGCAAGCAAAATCTTTACCACGTTGTATTCGGGTCAAATCTGGATGGCTCAAATAGTGGGTAGGAAGCCAAAAATGTCTTAAGTAGTCAATTTTAGACTATTCCTTCAAAGTGGAAAAATTGTCATTCCAAATAATTTTAACTATTGCTTGCTTCATAGCCTTGAACTTGAAAATTTCCAAGAACACGAGATTCTCGAAAACGCCCTCAAATACATTTTTAGATATTCGTAGCTCCCTACTGTGACTACAAATTGTGCCCCAAAAATCATCATAGTTGTCTTCTATAAACCGTCTCCAATGGTTCAAACTTTGATTGCTCCAATTCGATCATCCATTGATAGACTTTCAAACTTTTCCATCTCTACAAAAGCACACTTGTAAAATGTCTTTTAAAATTTGATTTTTGTAGCTTTATGATTGGTCCAATTCTTGGTTGAACCTGTTAGCATGGGAACCTACTGTGTTGCATAGTGGGGGAAGAAGGTAGCCTTAAGTTCCAGCCATGTTTAAACTTTTTTCATATTTGATTTCACAAATTTGAATCACAAGACATCACCAAGAATGGCACCTTTTTTGGTAATGATTTTGGTATACATGTGGCCATATAAATATGGTATGCTACATTGAAAGATAACCTATATGACATGAAAACATTGGAGAGTTGCCAAAAATGACAACCCCTTTGCATCTATGTATATGATCTCTTGGATACAACATGAACTATGTGTTTGGAGAGCCCTAGTAGAGAAACTCACATGTATAGTTATGTTGTATCCATCATTAATGTGACAGCTTTTGTGCATAACTATAAGGGGTCGGAACCATTTTTGGTTCTTTAGCTTTGCATTTTGACAAATTGTGTGTTCTTTTTTTAGCGTTGCACGATTTTCTTCCTCCCTCTTCTTGCAGAAAGGGGACATATGCGAGAGACAATGTATGATGTTGTGGAGAAAAACTAATTGCCCTATAATTCTAGTGACCTACAATTGGCGGTTTTCTATGGTGAAAACTGGAGGGCCCGGTTGAGATTCTGAAAAAGTCCAAAGAGAGAATGATTTAGAGTAGTTAAGAGTATAAATTATTCTTGGAATCTTCTAAAGAAAATTCATTAAAGAGAGAGGAGACAAGAGGAGGATTCGTGAGAGAGAGAGAGAGAGAGAGAGAGAGAGAGAGAGAGAGAGAGAGAGAGAGAGAGAGAGAGAGAGAGATTCACTCATTTCATCAAAATTTGTATGAACACAAGACTCATCAAAGAAAAACAAACTTATCCCATTTGCCGCCACGCCGAGATCGTTGCCTCCCCCAGTGTGACAAGGCTAGTGTCATACACGGACGATGCATAGGCTTATCGTGAGATATGGATCCCCCTCATGGGCTGCTCCTGCCTGGCCCTAAGCTCGTAGGAACATGTTTGCATCTATCTCACATGCACAGGCTTATCATGAGATATGGATTCCCCTCATGGGCTGCTCCTACCCGGCCCTAAGCTCGTAGAAACATGTTTGCATCTATCTCTCTCTCCAACAACTCACTTTATGGCTATTTCCCATCTCAAAACCTAAAAAGCCCTAACCCTAAAAAGCCAAAAATCATCTCTCCTTCAACTCTCCTTCACGCACCTCTATCTCCTCTCTCTCTCTCTCACTCTCTCTCTCCTTCACTCTCCATCAAAATCATCTCTCCTTCACCTCTCCTTCACACATCTATCTCTCTCTCCTTTCCTGCTCCCTCTCTCACCTCCCATCTCTCCGCTCTCTCTCTCAACTCTCTCCATCTCCTTCCCCGCTCTCCCTCTCAGCTCACCTCCCATCTCTCTCTCTCTCTCTCTCTCTCTCTCTCTCTCTCTCTCTCTCTCATTGCATGCTCTCTCTCTCTCTCTCGATCCACCATCACTGCAGCCTCTCTCTCTATCCATTGCACGCCCTCTCTCGATCCACCATCATGCTCTCTCTCTCTCTCTCTCTCTCTCTCTCTCTCTCTCTCTCAATACTACTCTCTTGATGCATCCATCGCTCGCACTCTCTCGAAAGTTGTTTCTAGAACTTTCGAAAAGCACGTTTCTGTTTCTAAAATCAACGTGTTTGGCCTTCAACGTCACTTCAATGGCCTTTCAACTGCCTTTCAAAGACAATTTAGGGCAAACCTGGACCAATCAATAGCTTGAAAACACGTTTTCTCCACAACATCCTACATTCTCTCACTCATGAGTTTGACAAAGAGAGAGAGCCTTGGACCCACGTTGGCTTCCTTGATCTCATCTCACCTGCCAAACGGGGACCCTAAACGGCCTTCACGAACGTCCCGTTTCATAGCTCGAGAGTCTTCTACATTCATCTCCTCTCTACTTTTCTAGAGCTTTCTTCCACCCCTTCTACTCTCTCCTCTCCTCTCCTCTCGCACTTTACGACAATACATCCTCTCTATATATATTTTCCTCATTCTTCCATATCTTGCATAATGTCAGTGAGTTCGTATCTACAGCTACGCGGTCATAGTAATTGATATAATCTCGACATTGGGGATTCTCAATTCATCAACTCTCGCCATTGAGACAATCTTAGCAATCGCAGACAGCAATTCATTTCTGAGAAGGAAGTTGTTTTACCTCTTTTAGCTGGATATGTTTTGGACGAGATCAAAGTGTTTTTGATCCCTTGGATAGAATTCTAGAGCCCTTTGACAGATTTCCTCTGTGGGACAATGAAGCTTCTCGACAGTTCGCCCAGGATGTGAGTGCCATTGCCAGTACTCGAGTAGACTGGCTTGAAACCCCGGAGGCTCATATTTTTAAAGCCGATCTACCAGGTAATTCATTGTTCATGATCTCAGCATATGTTTCTAAGACTATGCTCACAATTTCTAATAATCTTCCTCGGCCTGGCTTATTGCCAGAATCTTCATGTTCGGGCTCTCTTTATGGTACTTATTGTTGTTCGCTTTCTCTGATTCATCGGATTTGTAAATCTTTTGAATGTGTCTTGATTTGTTGCTGATTTGGATTTCAGGGTTGAAAAAGGAAGAAATAAAGGTTCAGGTGGAAGATGGACGTACGTTACAGATAAGCGGGGAACGCAAGAAAGAGGAGGTGGAGAAGACGGACAGATGGCATCGGGTAGAGCGTAGGCAGGGCAGTTTCTTGCGACGCTTCCGCTTACCAGATAATGCGAAAGTGGAGGAAGTGAAGGCGAAGGTTGAGGATGGCGTCCTCACCGTCACTGTTCCCAAAATCGAGAAACCTAAGCAAGAAGTGAAGCCCATCGAAATTTCCAGCTAAATTGCAACAACATACTGCATGCCAAATAAAAGAGAACTTAAGATGTTCGAACAACATACGTCTAGCTCAATTTTCCTGATTCGCTTTCCAAGCAGTAAGAATGAAACTATGTCCATAATGAAACCCTTGAGGCTTGAATGCCGACGGACACTTTAGAGACTCTGTATCAAGTTTTTGCTACTAGTAATATATAACTTAGCCTTTCAAAGCCTTTTATGATAAATGCGCATGATGACTTTGATTTCTTGTTTTACATCTCAGATTAGCCTCAGGTGTATTATCTCTGAGATTGTAGATGTCTGTCTAGTGTGCCTTGTGAGTTTTGTGGACGTGTGTGTTCTGTTATCTACCCGCAGATGCCATCGCCAGATACCATTTTTTTTTTTTACAAAACTAGCTGGGTAAAATATTATCATCAGGATTCAGCAGTACCAATGGCAGCTGAGAATCCCGCATATTCCAGTTCTTTCATATAAAGCAGAAAATATTGCAGTGAAGGATGCCATTTTCACGCTTTCCAACTTGCTCATTTGAAAACAAACAATCCTTGTGACTCTTTGATACGGTTCTTTCAAAGCAGTAGCAGAAGTTTCTTGTCGGGCGTGGGCGTTTCTCGATAGATATTCTTGAACAAGAATCTAAACCTTCCATACAGTAGTATTACCTAAAGCGCTTGCAATAAACTAACTCTCCTTTAAAAAGTGTACTTGACAAGTATCTTCAAATCTCCTGCAACCTTGCAGGCAGCAGCACTGTGATGTCAAATGACTTTGATTTCCAATCATCCATTCACTGTGATGTCAAATGACTTTGATTTCCAATGATCCATCTTGCTGGATGTCAATATGCTTAATTTTTTTATGAAACCCCTATTTCTACATATGGAGATACAACCCTGATTGTCATTGTATATGTGCATGCTCTCAGTTGTTATCCCCAATTCTTTGCAGAAATGATCTTTTTCTCCATGGCATAATCCCATCAGCTCAGCCTCTGTGGATGACAGGGCCACAGATTTTTGCTTTGAGCTCGCCCAGCTGACAGCCGCATTTCCCATCAAAAAGACATATCCGCAAGTAGATCTTTTGTCATCTAGATTACCTACCCAGTCAGAGTCTACGTATCCTGATATTCCATTTTAAGGAGCATGGTAACATAGTCCATGCTTTATTGTTCCCTTGAGGTAATTCAAAACCCTCTTAGCTGCCTGCCAGTGTTTCAGCCCTGGGTTAACTAAAAATCAACTTAGAATCCATGTGGCAGTAGATATATCAGGCCCAGTGCACACCGTGCTATACATAAGTGATCTAACAAGGCTTCTGTAAGGATATCGGGTCCATCTCAAGCTGTTCTTCCCTCGATTTAGGTGACAATTCCGAACATAGCTTGATCCCTGGTTCCAATGGAGTCCCGACAGGCTTTGAGTTTTCCATACCATATCTTACGAGCATATTCAATATGTATCTTTCTTGACTCAGATGAATCCTTCTGTTCTATTTGTCTCTGATTACTTGTATACCTAGACAATAGTGCAGCTCTCCCATATCTTTCATTTCAAATTCTGATTTCAACTCACCTTTGCACTCATGCGATTTCTTGGTGTCATTACCAATCAGTATGATATCCTCAACATACATTGCCATGACTGTAATCTCTTAATTTGACCTTCTGAAAGATACACTTTGGTCTGTGTTGCAGCGTTGATATCTCCATTCTCTAATACCATATCTGAAAATCATTCAGTGGCCTTCTCAACATTCAGGCCAAAAACACTAGTGCACTAACCTACCTAAAATGATAGTACATGTAGATACTCTACATACAACTCTTTTCTAGCTTGATATCTCCATTCTCTCATACCACCCAACGGGGTTGGCTCAACTGGTTAGCTTGGCATCCAAAGTTTCTTTGGTCCCAGGTTCGAACCTCCCCTTGGAAACCAAGAAGCATTCTCTCATACCATATCTGAAAATCATTCAGTGGCCTTCTCAACATTTCAAAAACACTAGTGCACTAACCTACCTAAAATGATAGTACATGTAGATACTCTATACACAGTTTCATATGTGTCTCCATTTTCGTGCGTCTTTTGTATGTATGTCTCCATTTTCGAGAATTCTTCTTGTCTTTTCGAGGTTTTTCGAGTGTCTTTCATGTCTCTTTTCATTTTTCGAGATTTATTCGTGACTTGTTTGAAAATTTTTCTAGATTGTCTTTAGATTTGTTCGAAATTTTTTCTCTAGTTTTTCTAGATTTGTTCTAGGTTTTTTCTAGCCTGTTCGCATTTTTTTCGTCTTTTTGTGAATTTTTTAAAAGTTTCGAATTTTTTCGAGGTTCTTTTCTAGATTATTTTCGTGTTTTTTGAGGTTTTCTAGACTTTCTCGAGCTTGTTCTCAATTTTTGAGTCTTTTCATGAATTTTTCTAGAGTTTTTGAGATTTTTCGAGCATATTTTTGTGTTTTCTCTATATTGTTTTCTAGAATTTTTCGCGAATTTTTTCGTGTTTTTTCTAGATTGTTTCGAGAATTTTTTTGTGTCTTTTCGAGATTTTTCTAGATTTTTTTTCAAGTCTTTTTTTCGAGAGTTTTTGAATTTTTATCGTGAATCTTTTCTAGAATTTTTCGAGAATATTTTAGTGTTTTTTCTAGATTGTTTTCTAGAATTTTTCGCGAATATTTTCGTGTTCTTTCTAGATTTTTCTTTAGAATTTTCGAGTTGTTTTCAAGATTTTTCTAGATTTTTCACGTGTTTTTTGAGATTTTTCTAGAATTTTTCGAGAATATTTCTCGATTGTTTTTGTGTTTTCCGAGTTCTTTTCTAGATTTTTCAGGATATTGTCTGGATTTTTCGAATAGTTTTTCGAGAATGCTTCGCGTTTTTTTTTTTTTTTGAGATTTTTGTCTAGATTTTACGATCAGTTTTTGATATTTTTCGAGAATTTTTTCGTGTCTTTTCGAGATTTTTCACGTCTTTTTTTGAGCATTTTCGAGATATTTTTGTGCTTTTCCAAGATTTTTTTGCGTATTTGTTCAAATAAAAAAACTCTTAAAAATCCAACAAACACCAAAAACCCCTAAAAAGTCCAGAAAGCCCTACAAAAGTCCAAAAACACCAAAAAACAATAATAATCCAAAAACACTAGAAACTCATACCGAACACCAAAAGGACACAACAGTAACTAATTATCACAACCCATTTTTATGATACTAAATCCTCACAAGCCAGTACCCACCTTAATGGCATTTTTGCTACCCACAGTGCTCATCATGAGAAAAGAACACCCAAGTTAGATCTACCAAAGTTTGATGGTAGTTTGGACCCTCAAAGATTCTTGCAAATCTTTGAGAATGCATGTGCTGTTTACGGTGAAACATCTCTCGACGCTATGGTCCAACTGTTTTCCATGGCCATGATCACGAAAACACGTGACTAATTTTTTAACCTCGATCGTGAAGATAAGACGGACTGGTCACTTTTGAAAGAGTCATTTATCAAGCGTTTTAAACTCTTTCGCTTGATAGAGAGCCCTTTTGTCAAACTGAGTAACATCAAGATGGCAAAAGATGAACGTGTACGAGACTATATCGAGCGTTTCAAACGCTTAAAAAGTCAAGTACAAGAGCATCCCTCCGAACAGATGCTCATCATCTGGTTTTTAGTCGGCCTTCCAAGATGTATCAGACGTGAGCTTAAATCCAATGATGAATATATGGGCCTAAAGTTAGCTATGTCTGATGCCATCAAGGAGGAAGATGAAGGATCATATGTTGACGAATCCAGGGAAAGGAGAGCACCACGTGCTCTGTCCATGAAACGAAGCCGATTGGGGACACCCGAGATCAGCTTTGGAAATCACATCTGGAGTTGCTTAATAAGCAACATCAACATCAAATGGAGAAACTCACCAATGAGTTACAAAAACCCATATGGTGCTCACATTGTCGGGCTACACATCCTGCTGATGCTTGTCCTTCATATCAACCTATCCAAGCACATGCCATCCAACGATATTAAGAACAACCGTCACAATCTGGACATTCCTCGCCTTATCATGAATACCCACCAGAAAGTCCAGAACCATTAGTCATACAAGATGGCTATGCCATTATACAAGGGCCATTGAACAATAGATGTTTCATCTATGGTGAAACCGGCCATTTCATGGTTGATTGTCCAGTCAAGACCAAGTACCACGTCGAGTGTCCCGACTGTGTCAGAAAACACAATTTCAAAGACTGTCCAAAACAACCCAACAAGATCCTACTTGCCCGACACGTCAGATATGAATCACGATAGGATCCGTACGAGCACACCACACGAGCACCATAGCACCCAACCGCTCAACCTACTGCTCACTTGAGAAGTTTCTTGCAAACTTCTGCTTTACCACGCAATTCACCAACTCCATAATGCAAAAAGACACTAATATGAAATGAGTCATTGTAGGAGGAAAGTGAAATCACTATTCCAGATAGAGATTCGGTTCTAAATCTCTTACTCAGAGAGTTCCTCAGGACATAGTACCTCAACAATAATTGCATCTCAAGCTATATCTTACAACATCTACTATCAACGATGGTAGATTCAGTGTCACTATCCTTGTCTTGTTTTTGACAAGGGCTTATGAGAGTTCTTTCATTACTCTAGAAGATCAATATAAACATGAAATTGTCCAGGTGAATTATACATGTTGATGAATGACTTTTGTTTGACAAGTGCTCTACAACTTTCACTCTCTGTAACATTGGTATCTTCCTTGTTTAATTTTTGTCATTTTTTTATTTGGTAATTTCTTCTAATTGCATCTCTTTTTCTAGATTTGTTTTTAGTTCATCAAGGACAGCCATTGAATAGGAGACATCATGTAGCGTATCTCAAGAATAACTTGTCATTCTAGTGAAATTTCTACTTCCTATGAGAGTTAACCTTCGTAGAGATTTTTAGAGCTAGATCCATACCAAATATAGCTCTTGTAAACCCTGCGAGAGTTACTTCCTAGTAATTTTTGAAAAATCAAGTTTTTTGACTAAAAATCAGTGAAAAAACCTTCTCACAACCAACCCTCGCACGAGTAACCTTCTTAGATCAGATCAGTAGTTAGATTTACACCAGATCCAGCTATTGTGAAAATATCAGGCCAATCAAAACAAGGATAAAAAAGTTATCAATAAAAAACCATCGTAGGAGGCCTAAAATCACACTATTGGCCTATTAAAAGTGATTTGATTCCCTAAGATCCAGATTGCATTCCACTATACCAAAAAGATCCAACATCCTTGGACCCTACCGCCAAATGAATCTGAATTTCGGATGATCAATCGTGAGAAGAGCAATAAATTAAGCACCAAACCTTCCTAGAGTAGTAGCTTGCGTATATCGAGGCAGAACCAGAACTAGCACCAATGGATCCAATGGGTCAACCTGTACCTGTTGCACCATTGCAAGCAGTCCGGAGGGCACCATGAATGGAAATACCTAAATATGATGGGTCGTTATCAAATTCCTCCAGATCTACGAGCAAGCCTACAAAATCTACGGTGAGCGGACACCAGTAGAGAAATTGATGTTGTTCCGGATGTCTCTGGTGGCAGTTGCACAAGATTGATACTTCAACCTATTGGAAGAAGAAAAAACCACTTGGAAAGCGGTTAAAGTGCCTCTCATCACGTGCTTTAAATCTAGAAAGTTCTTGGAAGATCTGTTTCTTCTGCTGAGCAAAGTTAAGATGAGAAAAAGAGAAAGGGTCAGGGACTATATCGAACGGGTCAAACATCTAAGATCCAAGTGCAATGCAGCCCTAACTCCCAATCATGCAGTTATTATGTGGTTCCTCATGGGATTGCCACGTAGTATCAGAAGAGAACTTAAACAACGAGAGCAGTACGCTACTTTGCAAGAGGCAATGGAAGATGCCATCAAGGAGGAGGCTAAAAGCATGGTTTGGTGGTACAAAAAAAGAACCCATTTTTCATTGTATCTTTTGGTAGTACATTTCACTTTTTGGGAATTTTATTACTTATAATTTTTTTGAGCCCACATTAAAAATGACATAAATTTCCAATGGTAAGTCCAATTTCAGCAGAGTTTGGTGCGTTAGAAAGCGCTTGATGACGAGAGCTTTTCAATGATGTGTTATGTAACATACTTTTGAGTTACGATTAAAAAATATGGCAAGTCAAAAGTATGGGGATTTCATTACTCACAATTTTTTGAGTCCACATTAAAAATGACATAACTTTCTAATGGTAAGTCCAATTTCAGCAGAGTTTGGTGCATTGGAAAGCGCTTGACAAGCGCTTTCTAATGATATGTTACATGAGATACTTTTGATGTACGGTTAAAAAGCTATTGCAAGTCAAATGTATTATTTTAAAATAGTTTGTAGTAATAAAAAAGTGCATTTCTACCCAAAAAAGGTAGTGTCCTTGACAATACATGTTGTACCACCAAACCATGCATTTAGCCAAGAAAACAAGGGTTCAAACGATGAATTCTATCCAACCACCCACACTCCAACTCCTGTGGTAGCATCATCATCCAACGCAACCAACCTATCAACCGAGCTGCTAAAGGAACAAATGGAAAAGCTACACAAACTGAAGAAACGAAATGTTCCTAACTACAAAGCCTTGCTAGCTTTCAACCCTCAGCCTGACAAAGATGTTCTCGAACACGAAAGTTAGGACACACGAAGCACGAAAAGTTTTGCGAACACAAAAGTCAAAGGAAACGAAGATGAACGGTTCGCGAACACGAAAGTCAAAGCAAACGAAGACAAACGGTTCGCAAACATGAAAGATTCACGAACGAGAATATTTTGCGATCTGGCACGAAAATCTTTTGCGGTCCAGTACGAGAGAAGGCAAACGACCAAAACGAAACCAATGACGGAAACAAAACCTTCTCCTACCCTCCACACTCCAAAGAGTACCAGCAAGATCATGCAAGTACCCAAGGGTATAGATATCTGATCCGATGGTATGACGTTAGCATATACATTTTAGGCCGTGGCTAATCTGCCACTCTTGTAATTATCTGATTAGTTGTAGATGTTTAATCACTCTAATCTCAAACTTACATAGAGCGACTATACTTACTGGATGATACTTGACATATAGATCAGCAGAGAGCACACATACAGTGTAACGTAGTATTCTGATGCTAGTAAGCAATCAAGACGAAATACAGACAACAAGTCCGCCTGCGTGTGAGATGAGCTCTTTGATGAGAATCCATAGAGTTCCAACTGTCCGCTAGTAAAGCGAGACGATTACTCGTGAGAGAACCGTGTTTCTCCCATGCCAACGCACTGTGTGGATTTGCATGCAATGTTTGAAAAAGAAAGATCAATATAGATAATTTCTCTTGTTGTGTCTGATCTCGAATGCAAATGCGTCTGTTGTTACTCGTATGTCTAAGTTTTCTTGTTTATTTTAATTCTACACCTTGGTTGAAACTATGTTCAATGCTACATTAGTTTTATAAACGTAGATCAGCAGTGCCTGCCTACACTCTGGAGGACTGTAGGAGTGATTCAGCTGGCAGTATCCTACAGCGATCGCATCTGAACTCCATCCGAGTTGCAAGAGGATCGTGGTTCCTTCACGAAAGCTTCGCGACCATGATTCTTATCAGTGGTATCAGAGCAGGTCATCCTATCATATTTTGACATAGCCAAGAAGCTAGCAGATCCAGGAGGCCAAGCATTCAAACAAACAACCATCAACAAGGGAACAGACTCCAAGAAGCAATGGCTTCAATCAGCAGCATGCAAAGCAAGATCTGCACAATACTTGATTCTTCAAGGTCTAATTTTTTAGTCTGAAAAGTTCAGACATCACTAATACTCAAGGGCGAAGGATTATTCCCCTAGGTGGATGGCACATAAGAAATGCCTACGACAACAGACAAGGAGCTACGCGAATGGAGGGAGAAAAACGACAAGGCAGTAGCCTTGCTATCATTTCCATCGAAGATAGTCTCACACTTGACCTGGCTACACTCTCCAAAGCTAAGGAGATGTGGGCCGCATTACACACCAGATTTCAGACGAAATCAAGAAGTCAAATCATGATGTTGGAAGATCAGTTGACGAATTTGCAGTGGGATGGAAAAGACTTCACTTCTTTCATAAGAAAGATGAAGGATCTATTTCTGTCACTACATAACTTTGGAGCAGAGAATGTTGTGTTAGCTGAGAAGCAGATCACGTACCTGTTGAGAGCCTTACCTAGATCATTTCAGATGATAAGAACCCTGCTCGCGAAAGATCCCACCATGAACCTTGAAAAGACGATTGTCGAGATTCGAGAAGAAGTTGAGGCCAGAGAACGTCTTGATCACAAATATGGTTCTGACTAGGCCCTCTATGACAACAAAGAAAAATCAAAGAAGCAATTTAAGTCTAAGAGGGAGTCCAATCAGAGGCAGGATCGTGACCAGCAAGCAGAGGGAACAAGTAAAGGCAACTGGAAGACCAAAGGGAGGTCGAAACAACAAGGTGCAGACAAGAAGACTTGTGTGAGATGTAGAAGAGACGGACATACAATAGATACCTGCTGGCTCAATCCCAAGATTGAGTGTATCCATTGCCATAAGAAGGGTCACACAGCCATGGAATGCCGCCAGAATCCAAGAAACAAATTAGCACAGAACAGACAGGAGAACAACAATAGTTCATCCTATGTCGAGGATCCCGAGAGTTTGAAAATGGGCGAAGAAAGAACGAATAGATATTGTTCGACCGCCTATATCTATGAAGACATGTGTCAAGTGAACGATATTGGTTCACTATGGCTCAACACCAATGGCAGAGACAGATGACTCAAAGATGTTCTATTCGTGCGTACTCTGCAACAAGACTTGCTCTCTATAACAAGAATAGCAGATGGAGGGTTGCGTGTGATCTCTTCTGACGAAGCATCCAATGTGATTGATGCCAGTACCAGTACTTTGATCGCTCAAGGAAGAAAAAAAGGGAACCTATATCATCTGAATGTACGCCTATAATAAATTTGAAGCACTTGACAAATACACAGAATATGTGAATTGGGTTGAAAGATGTACAGACAGCAAAGTGAAGCAGATCAAAACAGATCGAGGTGGCGAATACATCTTGAATCGCTTCACTAACTTCTGTAAAGGGCACTGTGCGCTGAAGTAGTAGCTACAGCCACATACATCTAGAACAGAACAGACAAGTCTGGCGTTCCTCACATGACACCACATGAGCTATGGTGGGGTAGAAAGCCCAACCTGTCTCATGTTAGAATATTTGGTTGTACATCTTATGCACATATTCCTGATAAGCTTCAAAAGAAGCTTGATGAGAAAGCCGAGCAGGGATTTCTGGTAGGTTATGACAACAATTTGTCATACTACAGAGTCTACGTGCCAGAGAGATGTCACGTTCGATGAGAGAAGGACAATGGCCAATGATGATCCTGTTAGCTACGAAGTTATGGAGAGACAATACTATGACTTGCCACCAACGATAGAGGGAGCAAAAGACGAACACAAAACAAATATTTTTGAGTCGTCTCTCATTCGAGCGATGAATCTGACAAAGAAATATTCCAGAGACAACCTGCCGCCACAATTCCTGTAAACCAAAATGGTTTCGAACCAAGCAGAGCAGACAAGGGAAAATGCATAGCTGTTCTTGGAGGATCTCCCAGAAGCTCGACAAGACTATGAAGAGCGCCAGCAAGATATGTGTCAGGCAGCTCAGCTTCCACATCAGAAGAGTTTTGTGGGTTCAGTGACGAACCACAGACTTTCGAGGAGGTGATTGAAGGTCCAGAAAAGGACAGATGGATCCAAGCCATGAACAAAGAGATGGAGTCCATGAGGAAGAACTAGGTATGGACATTGGAGCCATTACCACATAAGCGCAAGACTGTCAAATACAAATGGATCTTCAAGCTCAAATACGGACCAGACGGTAATGTGACAAAATACAAGGCAAGACTGGTAGCAAAAGATTTTTCTCAGAGATACGGTATTGACTACTCTGAAACCTTCTCTCCTGTCGTCAAACATTCATCCCTACGTTTGTTATTTGCATATGCAGCAGCTTATGACCTCAGGATCCACATTGTGGACAAGAAGATAGCCTTCTTGGATGGCAACTTAGACGAAGAGGTCTACATGGATCAACCCCCAGGATGTGTCTTGAATTCACTTCCTGACTATGCATGTAGAATGCATAGAAGTGTCTACGGTCTGAAATAATCAGTCAGACAATGGTACAAGAAGAAAGATCAAGCCCTGAAATCATTAGGATTCAAGCCTCTGTTGGCTGATTCCAGTGTATATGTCAGAGTTACAGATGGGCAGATCATCATAGTGGTTGTATATGTGGACGACACTCTAATACTTTGCAGGAGTGAATAACTAATTGCTGAAGTAAAGGTAGACATCTCGAAACATTTCGAGATCGTGGATCTGGGAGAAGCCAAGTGCTACCTAGGATTACAAATTGAAAGGGACTATGAGGGAGGTAAGCTATACCTTCACCAGTGTAGGTAGATACAATGCAAAAAGCTCCTCTTCACAAAGAGTGAGTCTTTTAAATAAGCAAGAGAGCTCCTTAGGTGGCATCCTAGTGGAATTTCCACATTTCACAAATTACAAGTGGAATAATGCTCTCCACTAGAGGTCAACATCAAAAGGTTGCTCACTCTACTTTCTTTAAGAGGAGTCTACTTGCATTTATTACATTTGCCTAGAAATGCTAGTTCCTACATGGTCATTCCATCTTTCGGGATTCACCATGAGGCTTACACAGATCTTGCTTGTCATTACTACTAGTATTTCTTGACTCTCAGTTTTCGTTTGTCTCGTCTTCTCAAAGACCTCCTCGTTCTAAGGTGAGAGGTGCTCTTGAGTTGCTCTGTCTGAGTATCTTGGGGATTCGCCTTAAGTTTTGTCCTTTCCTCCTTAGCTTCTTTGCTTAATTTTTTATGTCTTCTAGCTGCTTCGTCTGCTTTTGTAGGTCTTCTTTTGGAGGATCATCCATTGTAGGTGGCAATTAGTCTCTGCAAGACACTTGCAATGATCCATCAGCTGCTTAGGTAGGACTATAAAAAACTAGGGATTTCTCAGAAGAACAGTAAATTGACGATAAACAAATAGATGGAAGGTAGAGCGGAGGTGGTGACATTGGTAGATGGTGTGGACGATAGGCATGAGAATGGCGCAGAAGTATGGCAAGAGGTTGGTTGAAGAAAGAGACTGATTTCCCAATGCTTGTGTTTTTCTTTCTGAAGGATCCTCGTCGTGACTGGGGTACTTCTTGTGATTGAGTATCTTTGAATTGCCCATCTGTCTTCTTAGCCTTGTCATTTTCATATTTGATTTGTGACCTTGGATGTCGATCTTGTTGATGTTGTTGCTGGCAGTGTAACTGCTCCAGTGGATCCAAGCATATCCACTCTCTCCCCCCCCCAAAAAAAAAATTTGTTGGTGGGGATGCGGTTATTGGTAACTGTTCATGTTCGGGATTAGATTGGCATGTGGAACACGTAGTTGAAAACACGTTGAACATGTGACTAGACTAAAGATTGAACAAATTTTAACTAAATTTGTTTCGATCTTGATGTAGTTGACTCAAAAATAAATATGACAATGAGATGTAGGAATTAACTCGGACGTGATATGTACTTCTCATATTACTCAAAAATCCTAGATGGCTATACAAGGGTATTTGGAGATGGATAGATGAATGAAAATGTGTTCAGGAGATGCTTTACAAAAGATTCTTGTGCAGTAGATATTCCTTATGCAAAAATAAATCACACAAAATAGTTGAAGAGAAACAAGGAAATAAACAAATGTTACAGAGAGTGAGAACTGTATGGCATGTGTCGAACAAAACTTGCATTCATCAACATTGATAATTTAGCTTGACAGTTGCAATATTCCATTGTTTGTAGATTTAGCAAAACCCATCCCCAACATAAAGATGAGCAAGATTATTAAATATAATTTGAGTTAAAGACAAACATATAACTCACAATGGTTTTCAAAGCTTCATAAAAAAAGTCACTCACTATTGCATGCTCACAAATATGTATCTTCATGAATCCATATTCCACAATATACAAATACTATTTTTTGTCAATGGCTTTTATGGGGTTGTTTGTAAAGCCTACGTTGTCATCTGCCATCATTACTTTGCGAATCACATGACCTTTGTTGAATTTCACACGTGTGGGAGTGCCCATAAGTGTGATTATGATCTCCTAAGACTTGATGATTACACAAAGATCAAGTATATATTGAAATCCAAGATCTATCTTAAAACCCAAGGCAAGAGCACTTTGTAACATGCATATATCAAACATACAAGTACATTCACACGTGTGGAGAGTTTTCAAAGAAAAAACTAAGTGTGGAATAGCCTTGCTCTCGGGTAGACAGAGAAACCAACAATCAATTCTCGGGTAGAGAGAGAAAACCCATTTGACTCAAAATGTAGCAAATCTCATTAACTCCAAAAAACTCAAATACAAATGAACTTAGCATGCTCTCTAATAGGAACTCGAGGTAGGGAGTCCTCAAACTTGATTGGACCAAATTGGTGAAAATCTCTTGTTTGATTGGTCACTAGTGTTGGAATTTAATCTAAATCCTACTCATCCCAACAGCCCTCATTCCTTCTCTAATTTTTAATCTCTCAAATGTAACCAGCAGAAAATGAACTATTTTTAAACAGTCTACATTTCTGAACTAATTGTCGCCACAGATTGTGTTTTTACACGGGATTTTTGACAGGCGACAATTAGGGCAAAAAATGCGACACTGCATTTTCTAATAGGCGACACTATAGTTTTATACGTGTTTTTACACAAGCAAAAAGCCCATCATTACAATTTTACACGGGTTTTTACATAGGCAAAAATTGCGACACTTGCCCTAAAAAAGGCTGAAGCTGTCTTCCAAATGCCAAAGGTGTCTTCTCAAATGCCGATGGTGTCTTCCAAATCTTGAAGGCTACCCTCAAGTAAAGGCAAAGGCCAAAAGGCCAAAGGGTGTCGCATTTCCAATTTACCAAAAATACATAGATTGTCGCTATCAAACCAGAAAGCCTTCACGCTCCATCAACGAACTGATAAACTAATCAGTTTTACAACTTTTATCAATCTTGTAATCGTAAAGTTAAGCTAGTACAAGGTTCTTCACCTGACATGTATATATACATGTAATTGAGTGAGGGCAAAGAGAAGTGATGAGAGGATCATGATACGTAAGTTCAGATAGCAGAGAACGTCTTTTATCAGTAGCTGACTCCTCAGAGTTAGTGATTATAGAGAGAGAGAGAGAGAGAGAGAGAGAGAGAGAGAGAGAGAGAGAGAGAGAGAGAGAGAGAGAGAGAGAGAGAGAGAGAGAGAGAGAGAGAGAGAGAGAGAGAGAGAGAGAGAGAGAGAGAGAGAGAGAGAGAGAGAGAGAGAGAGAGAGAGAGAGAGAGAGAACCATTTTAGAACCTTAGCAATTGTTCTTGGATCTGTAAGTAGGATCACGTGCTTATCAACGCAATTGTACTATGGTCTGATTGTTATGTTTACAACCTTTTATTATACCGATCGCTATTGTTCTACTTCATTGCATTCTTGTTGAATGATAACTCTCACTGACTTTTACACAAACACCATTATCATAGAATTGTATGGCTGTCTACGACGCCTAAATTGATTTCACATTCTCTTAATATCAGGTTATCAATATTAGAGGATTGCATGGCTGTCTCAGACGCCTAATTGTTTTTGCAATTTTTCTTTCACGGTAGTCTATGACTCTTACACTAATAATCTGATTTCACACACAAAGAACTGTTCGTAACTCCATTCTCCAAGTAATCCACGATCTTGCTAGTTATAACAATTTATTTTTTTTCTTCTAATAGAAGTGGTATCAGAGCTGATATCTATTTCCGCCCATAGAGTGATATCAGTGTCTGCTCCCACAGGAGTGCTATCAGAGCCAAGGTTCATTGGATTACTAGAGTCTAGGACTTATTCTAACTCTATAGAACTGTTCTTTCTATTTGTGTTTCATCTTTGCTACACGATCGCTATGGAAGGTTCAATCTCAAAAATTTGCTTGATCAACAAATTCAATGGAGATGACTTCCACATGTGGAAGTTCAAGATGAGAATGATCCTGATCGAAAAGGAGCTATGGGATTATGTAAATGGTTCAATACCCAAGCCGATAGAACCTGAATTGCTTCTAGCATGGGAAGCAAAGGATGGCAAAGCACTTGCCATTGTATCCCTGAATCTGAAAGACACTCAGATTGCTCACGTGTCAAACAACACCACCTCCAAAGAAGCGTGAGATATCCTTACAAGCATCTACGAGACCTCAGATGTGTCCACTCGTTTCTTCTTGAGGAAGAAGATGCTGACACTCAGAATGAGTGAAGGCACCTCAGTAAGCGACCATCTGAACGAGTCCAAATAGTTGCTAAACCTATTGGCTACAATAGTATCACCTATATCAGAAGAAGACTCTACAATGTCTCTTCTTGCCAGTCTTCCATCTTACTATGACAATTTAGTATTGCTTCTTAGCAACACTCCTGCGCTGTCTCTACAAAAATTGACAGCAAGTCTGTTGTAGGAAGAAGTAGGGAGAAAAAGCTTGTCCACATCAACGAGTACCAAATCCATGGCACTCTACTCAACCATGCAGCAATTTAAGAATAAGAAATACTTCAAGGACAAGAAGACAAAGGCATAACAGCCAGCAGCTTCGCAACCACAACAGCAATAGCACAGCCAATCATCGTCCAAGACCAGGCTATTTTGTGGGTACTAAAAAAAGAACCAACCATGATATCAAAGACCGTCGCGTCCTCAAGCATAATGAAGCCAGGAAGAAAATGTAGTAGCAGCAACAAGGCAACTTTGACACAGTCAGAGATTCGCAAGAAGATGAGAGAGCGCTGATGGTACAAGATCTACCCAATAGAGATGCCCATCAATGGTATCTTGATTTAGGTGCCTCTCAACACATGACGCCATGCAAGGACCTCTTCTCTACACTCACAACTATAGAATTGAAGTACATCTTCTTTGGTGACTCCAGTTCACATCAAGTCGAAGGCCAAGGCTCTATTCGATTACAATTCTCTGATGGCATCACTAGGCAGCTTAATGGTGTACTTTATGTATCCAGATTAACAAAGAACTTATTGTCTATAAGCAAGATCATTGATCAAGGTTGTAGAGCTTTGTTTACTGCTAGGCGATGTACTATTTTAGATGAAAATTTAAAGGAAATCCTCTCTTCTTATAGAGAAGGAAACTTGTACATACTGAGTCACGATGTTGCACTTTATGTGAGTTGTTCAGATGCTAATTTATGGCATCAGAGATTAGGAAATCTAAACATGCGTTCAATCTTGTATATGCATCATAACAAAATGGTCAAGGACATGAATGTAAATGCTGTTACTACAGCTAATCAATCTGTCTGTGAAAGTTGCTTACTAGGCAAACAACCTAGAATCAGATTTCCAAGAGGACAGACTAGAAGAGCCAAGTCCATTTTGTCACTGATACACAGTGACTTATGTGGTCCTATGAGCGTACCTTCCTTGGGTAAGGCTCTATACTTTATTACATTCATTGATGACTACTCCCGATTTACCAGAGTTATGTTCATTAAGAACAAGTCAGAAGCATTCAATTGCTTCAAAAAATTCAAGCAATATGCTGAGAATCAGACTGGTCAGAAAATCAAGGCCCTACGGTCTGATTCAAGGGGAGAGTACCTATTAAATGAGATGAAGGACCATCTGTCGCCATGTGGCGTGCACCATTAGTTTACTACAAGCTACACTCCTCAACAGAGACGAAGTAGGTGGGGTGTGAGAAACAACTATGGAAACAGGGGTGAGGACGGTTTGTCCGAACAAGAGGATGGAAAAAACAGTGGGGAACTGAAAGGGTGGTGTGGAGTATGGAAGAAGGTGAGGATGGAGCAGAAAGTGTCTGGTGTGGGGGTGAAAAATTGATAACTTGCATCCATGCCAGAGTGTCAAGGGACAGTTGTGAATCAGAAGGGTTGAATGTGAGAGGAGCAATGGTGGTGGCAGGAGTAATGGAGGATGCAATGGTGATGGATGGAGCAGCGGACACTGGAAGAGAAGTAGGAGTGGTATCAACAGAAGAACGAGGATGGAGACGAAAACAGATGTGGATGGAATAGGAAGAGAGGTAGCGACAACAAAAATTGGAGTGGGGGGTTGCACGGAAGAAGAAGTGGTGGTGGTTGATGAAGTAGTTAGTGTTGCAGTGGAGACACGTCTTCGGATAACAGGTGAAGATGTGGATATAGAGGCAGCGCCACGCATTCGTTTACTGGCCGTTGTGTTAATGACTGCAGGTTGGGAGGTAGATGCTTGAGATGGTGGGTAAAAGTTAGTATGTGGCACAAGGGTAGACAGGAGAGATGAGTGTTGGAAATTGTGCACTTTCGCCTCGAGAAGTGTGCAGGAAAAGTTACACAACAGGGGGCTTGCTGCGATTCGCTCACGATTGTTGGGTTTGATGGAGTTTGTTAGTTCTCGAATAAGGAAGCTATGCCAGTCGTATGGCACAACGGAGGAGTTAGGAGATTCCAGAAAGGATTCCACTATCTGACTCGGCAGCGTAGACTGGATTCTATCCTTGCGAAATGTTGAAGTATATCCATGACCACAAAAGTAATTACATACTGCATGCCTGCTATCTTTATGGAAATATCAGCAAATACACCTTTTGGTTTCACACAGGATTGATCTGCTAGCCTGATGGCGAATCTGACTGGCTTCAATCCTTGTAATTCCCATTTTTTGTACAAAGTAGTGGAGATCAGATTGACACCCAATCCTCCATCTACCACTGCCGCCTCTCATTGACAAGCTCAATGGAGAGAACTACCATATCTAGAAGTTCAAGATGGGAGTTGTTCTTTTAGCCAAGGAATTGTGAGACATTGTCGATGGTACTAAAATCAAGCCAAAGGCTAATGCAGCTAGCACCACCAAATGGAGGCAACGAGATGACAAGGCATTTGCCTTAATCACATTGAACATCAATGACTCCCATATCCGATCTGCACATACCGCTAATGATGCTTGGGACATCTTAGCAACTCTCTATGACATATGAGATGTCACTTCTAAACTCCATCTGAGGAAGAAATTATTCACGTTGAGAATGTCTGATGTAGACACTATTTTCAGCCATCTCAATACATTCAAAAACCTTATGGAGCAGATGACTGCAACATGATCGAACATTGAAGATTCAAATGCAGTGATGACTCTTTGTGCGAGTCTCCTTGATGCCTATGAAACATGGGTCATAGCTATTCTGACCCAACAACAACTAACTTTGTCTAAAGTCATCTCGATGCTGGTACTAGAGGAGATCAGAAAAAAATGCTTCCTCCTCAGGCTCAGGCTCATGATCAGATCCTCAGGCTCTATACATAAAGAAAAATCAAAAGTTCAAGTCAAAGAAATTCACAAAATCTGATTATTCAGAAAAAAGAGCAACATGCAGTCAGGATTGAATTTGGCTTAGGGTCGAATTTTGGCGCAGGGTCAAATTATGGTCCAAGGTCAAATTCTTCATCATCCTAACCTATACAGAAACTTCTGCAAATACTGTAAGATGACTGGTCATCTCATCAAGGACTACAAAACACTCAAATACAACAAAGAAAAGAAGAAGCAGTTCCAACAACAAACAAATGCTACCTCAACTAGTCACTCGATCCAGCCTAAGGAGGAAGATGAAGCTCCCTTTATGACTAGGCTCGGAAATTTTCAGGATATCGATTTCTAGTACCTAGACACTGGAGTAACTCAGCACATGACCCATCATCAGGACTGGTTTCAAAACTACAAGCCTTTCACCCATTCTAGAGTTGTGCAACTTCGAGACAACTCAACTCACTCCATTGAAGGTGAAAGAACAATCAAGGTCGAATTTCAGAGAGGTGTTAAGTTGTTGTCCAATGTTTTATACATTCCAAACCTTACCAAATATCTACTTCCTATAAGCAGAATCACTAAATCTGGTCGTAGGGTCGAATTTGGTACAAAGGGCTATACTATTCTTGACAAGTCTAGGAAAGTCCTAGCTTATAGTAGAAGATGTGGCTACCTTTACAAATTAAGTCACTGCTACTCTACTAGTAGTCAAGCTCTTATTTTTACTTCTGAATCAAATCATTTGTTGTGTCATTTCAGACTAAGCCATTCAAATTTCAAGAGTATTCAAAAAATGTCAAATCAAAACTTAGTGCAAGATCTTCTCTCTATTAGCAAATCCAATTCTCCATGTAAAAGCTATATTATCAACAAGCATGCTAGAAATCCATTTACTTCAGATTCTGTTCATACTTCTAGAGATTTTCTAGATCTTGTACATGGGGACCTTTGTGGCCCAATGTAGACTTCTTCCACATGGGGAGCATTTTATTTTGACTTCTGTTGATGACTTTTCTAGGAGAACTGCTACTTACTTTTTGAAGAATAAATCCAATACTTTTAGATTTTTTAAGCAGTTCAAGGCATCTATAGAAAATCATACTCAGAGAACAATCAAAACTATATGTTCTGATGGAGGGGGAGAATACATCTCCACCGAGTTCAAAGAATTCTGTAGGGCGTTTGGAATACATCAACAATACACCACTAGCTACTCCCCTCAGTCCAATGCCACATTTAACGCATGAAAATTACTAGGTGGCACAATTAGACATATTGAGGTGGCTTGAATAAGTCTAGATAGCTTGAGACGTGGACTCATAACTCCAATTCAACTCAAAGTAGGAGGAGAGTCCATGGATCTATATATATGTGATGTACTCTCATTGAGAAGATGATGATTTTTGTGTGTAATGCAAATTTGGAGACTAAGCTCTTTGTGCCCTCTCTCTCTACTTGAGTTTGTACATTCATATTCTCTCCCTAGTCGAGTTGAGGCATTTATTGTACTTAGTTTCATATTTTGTTGATAGATCTTGCTTGTAACACAGTAATATTTCTTGTATGATCAGCTTTCCTATTGTCAATCAATGCTAGTTTGATCTTTATGGTATTATTGGGCTTAGGAGATCAAAAGTACATGTGTAGGGCATCCCACACGTGTGAATTCAACATGGTATTAGAGCCTACCTAAGATTTACGAGCAAATCTAATCAAAAAGTTTGCAAATTTGGTCAGATTTCAAGCTAGGAACTGTTTAGATTCTAGTTTCTAGCTAGTTTGTAGTTTTCTGGTGATTTTGAGCCTCAAACCACTTTGATCGGTCCAGATCAGGTACTGTACGGAATTTCAGGTGCAGGCACGTGTGAAATCCGCCCATTTTCAGTTTGGTGGTTCTCTCTCACCTTATATTCAAATTTCATGCAATTTGCCCACTAGAAAGTTAAAAATGTAGAGAATCTAATGCAATTTGAATCATGACAGTTGGATAAGCCAATCAAAAGTTATAAGCTTTTGAATAGGTGTAGGTAGGCTAGACCTATGGCAAATCTTGAGTACATGTCATTTATTGCTTGAATGATCACAAAAATCACCCAGAAGTTGACCAATCTCATCTATATGTGATTTAGGCAAAATTTAGAGGATCTAGGCAAATTGTTTCATACAAATAGATTGTATGTGAGTCAATTTGACATTTTTTGGAGTATTTCACACGTGTGAAATTCAGAGAACCATAACTTTTGCCATACTTCATCTTTTTTGATGATTCCAATCTTGTTTTAGAGAGATTGTCAAACTAGTGAGATTTATCTCACAGTTTTTTGCTTAGTCTTACATAGGATTTGGTATTTTACCCTTGATTGGTTCCTATAGTTAGAATAGGAAGGAGTAAGAACCAGTTCTCTCAAGCATCCAACAAAGACAAAGCCAAAGATCGAGACAAAGATAGTGAAGAGGATGATACATCTCATCCTTCTAACTCAAAGACCAAGAATAAGAAAGTGAAGTGTTTCTTCTATGGCAAGAAGGGGCACTATGCCTCTAATTGCTTTAAGAAGAAAAACCAACTCAAGCAAGCTAATCTCTCCAAAGAGATTGAAGAACATTCTGTTGCAGGTGATGGAGAAGGATCACTCATGGTGTCCAGTTTTTCTTCATCACCTTTCAAGAAAGATGGAGCTTGGTACATAGATAGTGGAGCTTTTTCACATATGAGTTGTTCAAAGGAGTCATTTGTCTCAATCTTACCTTACAAAGGACTCAAGAGATCTCTTTATACTGCTAATGATCATGAGTGCCCAATAGAAGGAATTGGCAACATTCCATTGAAACTTGCTTTTGCAAAAGTTCTTGCACTTTCTAATGTTCTTTTCATTCCAAAACTCACAAATAACTTGATTAGTGTGGGAAAGTTGCTTGATAATGGTTGTGATATAAAGTTCAACTCCAATACTTGTTTTATCAAGAAAAATGAAGAGATCCTTGCTGATGGACCTAGATGTGGTGGAATTTTTAAGTTGAATTCTTATGAGAATGCCAACCTTTGTGAAGTTGTTTCGTTATCTAAGGAGCTGTGGCATAGAAGGTTGGGTCATCCTAACTATAAATCTATGTCTTTTATGGTTAAGAAGGTGAAGGCTATTGGTTTTCCAAACTCTCTTTCTAAATTTTTCAAGCCTTGTGAGGCTTGTGCCATTGCAAAGTCACAAAAAAAGCCATATCAGAATTCTTTTATAAAGACTACTCATCCTTTGGAGCTTATACACTCAGATGTACATTTCTCCTCTTCTAAAAGTATTGGTGGTGCAATATGTTTTGTCACCTTTATTGATGACTTTACTAGATATACTTGGATGTATCTACTTTCTTCAAAGGCTATGGTTTTTTATCACTTCCTGATCTACCACCATCGGTCATTGATGACCAACCCTCAACTTCAGCACCATATCTGAATGTGAGAGAAAAATGCAGAGATTACTAGAAGATACGTCATTGGGTACAGAGAGCACAAGCAGAGAAAAAAGAATAAGAAAATGCCAACCCTATGGAACTTCCTGCTGATGAAAAACTGGAATCACAAATGGGCTCACCACTACGCACTGATTAGAATGATCAGTTGCATCATCATGAACCACTTTTCCACATGGTGGAGCCCGAGGAACCGCACACTGAAATGTTCACAAGCTTTCTAGCAAATCGTGTTAGTTTACCCCTCAAAGAATTACTGCGGATTGTGCCACAAGCTAAAGGCCTTTGGCTGAATGGGCCAAAATAGACGTGAATCCAGTAGCGCTAGAGCTCATATATTGTACGAGCTAAGAATGAGACAAGTAACGTCCTCCACATCGGGACAACGTGGGAGAGTGAGGAACACAACATCACCTTGCCAATCAAACACAAGAGATTCGAGGACGAGGCAGCAGTGGTAGATGGAGGATCAGGTGTCAATTTGATCTCCACTACTTTGTATCAAAAGTGAGGTCTATAGGGATTGAAGCCAACAAAATTCGCCATCAAGCTAGCAAATCAATCATGTGTAAAATCAACGAGTGTAGTTGCCGATATCCCGATAAAAATAGTAGGCATGTAGTTTGTGATCACCAGGCATGTTAATATGAATCAGATTATGAACCCAGCACATCTTCACCCAAGTGTTACACTATGGACACACCAATTACATTTGGGGTGAATATGATAAACGTAGCATGGCTGTCAGCAGAATCTATTGAGAACCCAGTGGACGACAATGTAGTCCCTTGGCAACATGCTTTGACTTACAACAAGGAGATTGAGCTGACAGATGAGCAGGTCCTACAACACATGGACCCAGAACGCTATGGAATCAAGAGAGTACCAGCTCAACCGCCGCAAAAATCTGCTATGGCAAAAGTTTCAAAGATAGATCTACCAAAGGCACATGTGAACAAGAAGAATCAGTTGAAACAACGCTACAACCAGGTGATCCAATGGAGTGATCTACTGGAAGAAGCTATAGCTATAGTGGATGTTGATATTCGCAACCACGAGGCGAATATCACCATAGTTTCGAAGAAAGACAACAAGGACAAGTCCAACTATGTGACAAGAAAAGACAAGAAGAAGATGTTGGATTTCTTAAAGTCAATCAGGATGAACTCGGATACAACGTCATCTTCTTCTCAGATGATGGAGAATCAAAAGATGACCAGTCGGCGGGCTAAAATCAATATGTTGAAGGAGGAATCTCGTCGAGCACCAGTACACTAGATGCTTGAGACCTTAAAGAACTATATCTTGGACGACGTGGTAATTATGATGCCGCAAGCACACTGAGAACTTGATCAAAGTCAGGAACCAGCGGAACAAGTCTTCGAGAAACCTGCACGAACACAGCCGATGAACCTTGTCGAGCCAGGTGAAGAAGAAAGGATCATGCACGTGGGAGAGGACACAATTCAAGCAGCTACAATCATTGTTGGTAGAGTACAGGGATTATTTTTCCTAGAAATATAGTGACTTGAAGCGCATCCCACCAATGGTAGTCCGACACACCATACCCTTGGTGGATGGAATAGTTCCCAAGATGAGTCGTTATTACCGCTGCAACCCGAACTACAGAGAACTGATCAAGCAAGAGTTGCAAAAGCTATTAGACGTTGATTTCATTTATGAATTCGAGCACACTGAGTGGGTATCGCACTAAATGTAGTCACCAAAAAGGATTATTTGTCTTTACCCTTTATGGAAAGCGTCCTTGACAGAGTAGCAGAAACATAAGCCTACAGTTTTCTAGACGGCTTCAGCGGTTACAATCAGGTGAAGATAGCACCCCAAGATCAACACAAGACACTGAATGGGGGACTTATGCTTATAAGGCGATGCCATTCAGACTTTGCAATGCCCCAAGCACTTTCCAGTGAGTGATGCAGGCGACATTCAAAGAGTATCTGCAAAAATTTCTGGAAATTTTCTTGGACGATCTGTGCATGCACGAGCCTAACTCAGAGCATTTATCCAATCTGGAGAAGGTGCTGCAAAAGTGCCATGAATTTCAGATCTCCTTGAATCTTGAAAATAGTCAATTTTGGGTTACACGTGGCTTGATTCCTGGCCATATAGTGTCTAGACACAGGATCGCCATAGCCTATCAAAGATAAAGATCATTATTGACCTATCACCACCAGGAATGATCCACGAGGTCTACATCTTTATGGGTCACGCTAACTATTACAAGATTTTCATCCTAGATTTTGTAGAGTTAGCACGACAAATTTACAAACTCACAACGGATCCACATTGGAATGAGAAAGCCCTAAAGGCTTTCCAAAAGCTTAAAATTGGTCTCAACACCAATCTTATGCCCACCCAATTGGTCCATTGAGTTTCATGTGCATACGGATGCATCGAAGTATGTAGATGGAGCAGTCTTAACCCATCCAGGAGAGCACAAAAAGGATTTTATGATCCGATTTGCAAGCCGACAGCTCAATGTTACAGAAATGAATTATTCAACTACAAAGCGGGAGGCATTGGCAATGATACATGCGGTTAAGAAGTTTCGGCATTACCTGATGGCCACTTACTTTGCTTTTTATACGGAGCATCAACCCTTGCTCTATCTTGTTAACAAAACCTTCAACACAAGGAGAATCACCCGATGGCTACATCTATTGTCGGAATTTGATTTTCGGATAGTGGTTCACAAGGGAAAGCAACACCACATGGTAGATCATGTGTCGCGAATCAAAGAAAAGAAAAATACAACCCAAACTAATGATGAGCTACCCGATGTTGCCTTATTTTATGTTGACACAGTACTGAAATGGGCCGCCGACATAGTTGAATATCTAATGAGGGGCCAACTAGACAAATTACTACCAAAGGCGGAACAACAGAAGTTGATCTTGAAAGCTAGACCTTATCAGCTGATTGTCAGACAATTGTACTGAAGAGCACCAGATGGGATCCTTTGGCGATGTATTCTTCCTCCTAAGGCCACCCAAATTATTTCGCTCTCACATGATGGCATGGGTGGAGGTCATTTTGCATCCGACATTACAGTTCGCAAGATCCTGCAATCAGGATGCTGGTGGCCAACAATTCATAAGGATACGGAGGAATACCCAAGGAAATGTGAGGTGTGCCAAAGGGCAAGGAGACCAACGAGATTGAATTATGACTTTCTTCACCCGGTCTTAGCCCAAGCACCATTTGATAAGTGGGGATTGGATTATATTGGTCCAATTCACCTTGCATCAAGAAGTACCCAAGCCCGATATATAATCGTGGCCACCGACTACCTCACCAAGTGGGTCGAAGTCAAGGAAGTGAGAGTAGTTGATGCTAGGACCACGGCCAAGTTTCTTTATGAAAATATCATTGTCCACTTTGGATGTCCGGTGGAGACAGTCAACGATCTGGGGAGCCATTTCATCAATAAGACCATCAAGGTCTTGTTGGAGGAATTCTTCATGATCCATAGAACCAGTATGCCTTATTATTCTCATGGTAATGGGCAAGCAGAGTCGTCCAATAAGATCCCGTGTAGCGTACTCACAAAAATAGTTGAAGCTAGCAGATTGGATTGGGAACACAAGTTACATGCTGCTCTGTGGGCATTCAGGACAACATACAAGGGAAGCACGAACCAAATGCCATTTCAATTGGTTTATGGTCAGGATGCTGCAATGCCAGTAAAGTTTTTGGTCCCTTTATTAAGCATTGCCACAGCGCAACGTCTTGATGAATCCAGATCTCTACAAGTAAGCCACGAAGCCCTACATAAGCTCTGTGAAACATGCTTACTAGTTGTACATGCATTGGTAGCTGAAAATGAATGACACAAAGCATGGCACGATCGTTGGTTACAAAAGCAAGATCTGCAATATGGAGATTTACAGTGTTAAAGATTTTTATATTAATGAAATGATCCCCGAACGTTGGGCTTTTTTTACAAACTATGCTTCATTTCACTATGGTCTTTAGATTTGACTATTTTTTCTTGTGGCTATGTTGGCTTCCTCTGTTTCTTTGGTTTGTGCTCCATCAGCTTGATCTCTTCTTTAATACTAGATATCTCATTATAAAATACAACACCTTTGTGATTCATAATAGCGACATCAGGAGAAAGGGCTTCTAATTTTGACCTTGCTTCTAAATCAGCCTTATCATTTCTAGGATCACATATTACTGCCTTTGAAAGGATAAGGTTGATCAAATCTTGTCTGAACTTATACACTTCATTACATGCATACACACCAAGCGAGAACTACAAACAAACACAACAGTAGTTTGAGAAATACAGTTGCATTCATAATGAAAAATATATAAAGTAAAAAACAAGAAGGATCATGATGCTTACTTGCTCAATATCAACCGTGTCTTGCTGAAAATTATACCACTCAAAAAATATCTTTGCATTATAGAGCTTAAACCACCCGCAACTAAATGCATCTTGTTGTTGGGGAGTTTGTGCATCGAAAACAAATATAAGGTCTATCCAAATAAAATTTTGAATACATTTTTCATATAAGGTTTATCTAAATAAAATTTTGAATACATTCATCATTAATGATGATACCTTGATTGATATTATTCTTGTCTGGCCACAAATGTGACTGAAGTTGGTAATACTTCAAGGATCATAAGAAGTTGTTTATCAAAACTTTTGTGACTATTTCACAAGAATTCATTTTTAGGCATACATGTTTCACCAACCCATCCACAATAGTGGCTAGCCATGGAGATTATATTTAAACTCCAATGCAGCCTGCAAAACGAATATTTTTTTATTGATCACTTTGTTGACATCTTACCAAAGTAAAGCTAGCAGTATATCAAATAAGGCTCAGTATTATACTTACATGGATGCATAAGGAACCATGAATAGTTTTGCAATTTTTTTTTGTGATTTATGGTGAATTGTCTTAGAAAGCAAATTTGTGTTGCTTTTTTGAAGTTTTTTCTTGTGTAGCTCAAATCTTGTGTAGATCTGAATTTTCAGCAAGTGTTTTTTCATATTAGGGATGAAATTAATGATGCATGCCAGATCTTCCAATTATTTATGATTCTAGGCTATGTTTTGGTCAAAATTGCTTGGTTTTTCATGCTTTTTGAGACAAAATACATAGTAAGAACCAAAATCTAACAAGATCAGATCAATTACATGGCTATAATTTTGTAAATTGGTTTGCATGTGCTAGAGAAAGAGTTGCATGTCATGCATTTCCAATTTATAGTGAAGAAAAAATCGGAAAAGAGCTAAAAATCATGATTTTTGATTGTTTTTTTATGAAGTTGGATAGTAGGTGGCTGTAAACACCATGTAGAGCTTGTAAAGAGGTTAATCAAAGTCTTTTGAAGCTTTCCTGAAAGTTAGAGCCAATAATTCCAACAATTGAACTTGTAGGAAGTAAAAAAAAAGTGCAAAAAATGACTATTTTTGGTGATTTTTGGGGGATGGATCTCTCTAAATCCATGAGGAGATCATTTTGAATTTTTTTACAACATGATTAGCATTTTTTTTCACCTTCTCAGCAAGCTATCAGACTTGTAAATTGATGGCAAGTGGCTTGTTCTTCATGTCCATCAAGTTTGAAGCTATTTTGAATTTTACAAATCAAGAAATCTGTGTTCTCAGTCCATACTGCTTCATAAGACCTGTATGAATGCTTCATGAAAGTATAATTGATCGTTTAAGACTATTTGTAGCCTCACTTTTGGGCTTGGTGAGGTGTTTGCATGGGTTTTGATCAATTGGTCTAGAAAAAGTGCGCCCTACTACAGATTTTTAGCTTCTATGATCTCACACGTGTGAAGCCTAGATGGCAAGCAGATGTGGCAAGCGTCTTGATCACTAGGTCTCTCTTTGTTCTGAGCTTTATAACACCTAATTTGGTGTCTTCTAGCCAAAGATATGGTCGTCTGAAGTTTTGCAATTTTGTAAGTAAAGTTGATAAAATTTAAAATTGTTCTGATTGCATGCTAGCCAATTTCCTAATTTGTGGTACTACGCTTGCATGGATTGATTGCATGCTGATTCTTAGAGGGATTTTGACATGCATGAGAGATTCACATTTGTTTTGAGTGGTTATACACATGTGCTCTGACAGTTAGGACACAAATCAGTATAAGTGCCTGACAATTTTTGTAGAACTAAAATTTACGTAAAATTCTGTAAAGTCAAAAAAAGCAGTTAATGTCGCATGTTATGCATGTTTGATAGACATTAATTTAGTAAGATTAGGAATCAAATAGTGAATCATTTTTTCGATTTCGATTGTCTAAATAGTGATAGTATTTTTGACGAATTTTTAAGTTACATAAATTTAAAAAAAATATTAAAATTCGAAAATTCAAAATTTTCAATGTTTTCAAGTTTCTTGAATTATTTATAAAATATACTAAAATTAGTGAATTGACCATACTGGAGTCAAATTCAGTCAGATTTTGGTCAACTGTACTTCACTAATAGTTAATCAAATATTAACTAGTTTTAGTAATTTCCACGAATAGATAAATCGAGATGTTCGAAGAAACTTTAAATCAAGCTACAAATCCAGATACACCATCTTATATGGTGATTTGCCAGCAGTTGAATACGGCGCTCAATGATATAAATAATCGGAATTAGATGAGAGATCAGCAAATGGAAGTTCTTCTAAACCAGGTCAAATTGTTATCTTCGTCCAATCTTGATTTTCAGCCAAAGATTTATTCAAGAGAGAAGAAGGAGAAGAAACTTGAGGTCGTCGAAGACTGGCTCGTTAAGTGCAGTGATTACTTCAGCCTGCATGGAGTTCTAGATGAGAAGAAAATTGAAAGTGTCGTGTTGTTCTTACGTGGCAAAGCGTCATCGTGGTGGCGAGATTTACCAGGGATGCTGTTGCGGAAGTCTTTAAAAAGAATTTCGTTATAGTTGATGACGTTGACTACTACTTGAAATTTGTGAACTGCAAAATGGGTACTAAGATCTTGTACTCTTATTAAATTCATGGACCTTTGGAACAGGGTACCATCATTCGATGCAAAGTTGGATCTATGGCAGTTTGTCCTAGGTTTGCCAGCTGACTATCAACATGAATGTAGGTGAAATGTGCTTCAAAGCCTCGAGGATGTGTTTCAAATTTTGAAAGCATATGATTGGTGGCATCCAAAAAGTGCAAATTTCCACCCACTTTGAAAACCAAGAAGGGGAAGAAGCGGGTCTAGACCAGGCAAAATATTTTGGCGAATTGGATCAAGCAGCATTGGGACCCAAGAAACCGAAGAGAATGATAATACGAGGTACACAACGTTTGTATGACTAGTTTCATATGATCATTTTCTTGCATCACAAGAGTTCCTGAGTACAAAAGGGCCCTATAAGAAATGCCACGTAGGATGCATAAATTCGTCAAAATTAAAAATTATAATACAAGAAGTGTCTGCCCATAGTAGTTAGAATACAAAACCGCTCTGGTTATAGTCATGGTCACAGTCATGGTTAACCAAAAGAAAAAGGTTTGAATCGTTTGGGTGCAACGATTGTATCTTGTGATAACCAAAGTTGTCATGTTCTCAAATGTTTGCAAGGGCAATATAACAAAACTGTTGAATATCTTGTAAGGCTCAAAGAACACGTGTCTATTTTGATGAGTAGTAGCAAAAACATGAGTAAAAGGATAAAACAATGATATTAAGTACTCCCTAGCTTCAATAATACCAAAATCGTCGAGAAATGATATTCGGATCATATCTAGATGAAGCTAAATACATTGTGTTAACGTAATACTAAAAAATACCAGATTAACTGCATGTATCAAAATGTGCATAGTGGTCAAAAGCAATATTAAACATTCAAAAAATTGTGCACCAAAACGATGTGTACAACCTAAATAGCGGGAGAGTGAAAAATTACTAAAAATGTTATGCTGGCCTTGAACTGCTATTTATACACTTTCTCCATGTTGGAGTTTAATCTTTCTCCTAATTGCCCTCCTAATTTTCTATGTAAATCACTCTCTCAAAGAAGTCACCAAAGTCCTTGACATCGAAGTGACCGAAGTCCTTGACATCGAAGTGACCGAAGTCAAAGTCATCGAAGTCCTCGACATCGAAATGATTGAAGTCGAAGTCACCAAAGTCCTCGACATCGAAGTGACCGACAAGTGCTCCTGCAACCATACCCGAAGCTGAAGTCACCGAAGTCATCGACATCGACAAAGATGCATGCAACCATTGCCCAAAATTGAAGTCATCGACGAATGCTGAAGACAAGAAGTCATGCCAAAACCAATTGTCGAGCTAGTCGAGTTAGTGACAAGCGTGAACTATTTTTCAACAGTCTGCATTTTTGAACGGTTTGTCACAACAATCTGCAATTTTACTTGCAAACTTCAATAGCCGAAAAATGCAAAAAACTTGACAAATTCTTCTACTTCACTTTCGGGCCATTCTGAGCACTTTTAGAAATGTGACATTTTTTTCGAAAAATATGACACTGCAGAATTACACAAGATTTCAAGTACAGATTGTCTACATCTTCACGCTCCAATAATAACTATTATAATTGATCAGTTGAATATTTGTTAACGATTTTGTGATTGTAAAGTTAGAATAACACAAGATCATGCAGTTGCTATAAAAGTCGATGAGCGTTGTAGATTAAAGATGATGCATGAAGATTCTCCAACAGAGATCTTACGACCAAAATTGGTCTTCACAATATTTGACTCCTCACAGTTCAAAAATATATATAGAGAGAAAATATTTAGGACAATAGCAATTCATTTGTTTATGTAAGTAGGATCACACGCTTATCAGCATAATTGTATTGTGATCTGATCGTTGTTATTACAACATTAATATATAAATTCGCTATTGTTCTATCTCACGACATTCCGTTGAATGTAAATAACTCTCACTCTTCTTCCGCAAGTATCATTAACAAAGAAATGTATGGTTGTCTTTGATGCCTAATTGTTCTTACTTATAAAAGAACCTAATATGTTCTTATTTTTCCAGAGCTAGTCTATATTTGTTCGTGTTCAATCTCTGTTCATCGATCATAATGGAAGGTTCAACCTCAGAGATCCGCTTGATCAACAAATTCAACGGAGATGATTTCCACATGTGGAATTCAAGATGAGGATGATCTTGATTGAAAAGGAGCTATGGGGATACGTAAACGGTTCACTAGCCAAACCGGCTGAACTTGAAATGCAATCAACAATGGAAGCAAAGGATGCCAAAGCACTTGCCATTGTATCCTTGAATATGAAGGACACTCAAATTGCTCACGTATCAAACCGTACCACCTCCAAAGAATCATGGGATATCTTAACAAGTATCTATAAGACTTCAGATGTATCGACTCGTTTCTTCTTGAGAAAGTTGATCCTTACACTCAAAATGAGCGAAGGCACCTCAGTTAGTGATCATTTAAACGAGTTCAAATAGTTGCTGAATTACTGCAATAGGTTCCCCTATTTCAGAAGAAGACTCAACAATGTCTCTTCTCACCATTCTTCCATCCTCCTACGATAACCTAGTATTGCTCTTGAGAAATACTCCTACGCTATCACTCCAGAAGTTGACAACAAGTCTGTTGCAAAAAGAAGTCAGGAGAAAAAGCTTATCCATAACGAGTACCAAGTCAATGGCACTATACTCGATTTCATGATTTTGATTGTAATGTTCTTAAGAAAAAAAGAGAATATGTAACATATGTCATAATTGATGGTGGGCTGGTGTTACTGCGCAAGAAAAGAAGTTTTCATCATCACTAATCTTTCTGTGGAACAAAATCTCATGCACAACGATGAAGCGTTGAATCTTTTGAAGAGGATTTTTGTACAACACAGTCCAGACATGGAGCTTAGTAACATGCAAATTGAAATTGGGAAGATCCACCCACTTGCACACTTGTTCCACCACCTGGATGAGAATACTAGTTGATCTCCACGAAAATTCCAATGAAAAGAACCACCTCTCCAAGTTTTCCGATCTTCGTAAGCCTTGCTCTGATACCACTATAAGGGAAAGCTCCTCAAGATCCTGCTTACAAGACAAACACAATGAAAAACACACTATGGAGAAACCACCCAACCAAGTAGAAGCAACCAATCAAATCTAGAAGCTTCACCCCCAAGCCAAGAAATAGGAAGCATGAAAGTAGAGTGAGAGTCTGGCAATGAAAAGGTGAGGTAGTAGGGCGAGTTTGGCCTCCTTATATAGAGTCTGGAACCACCTGTGCACATGGTCATGCAAGGTCCTAACTCTCCTATACAGAGATTCATCTAGAATAGAGTCTCTATGCATGGATCCTCTATTCATAAAATTGCTATTGATAACTTTACACATGCATACATTGTCCCAAACCTTGTACTAACTCCATTTAGTGTGTTCTAGGCCTCACAAGGATATTACTTAATTTCGGATCACATCCAGTATGGTGTGGCATAACTAACAGCTTGTTTCACGGAGTACCGTGTATCCAAAACTAGGAGTATACTGAATCCTATGTACTGGTTATGGACATGACATATCGACCTTGCTCAACTACAGCCAACAACCATATATTGTGATAATCAGAGTACAATAGCACTATCTCTAGATCCAAGATTTCACTCTCGAAGTAAGCATATTGAAATCAGATATCAATACCTCAAGAAAATGGTGCAAAGCAAGGAAATATCATTAGTCTACTGCAGGACAGATTCTATGGCAGCAGATTACTTCACCAAAGCATTATCTAAGGATCATAACATCAAAATTAACAACATTCTAAATCTGAAGATCAAAGTTTTTTTAGATCCACATTAAGGGGGAGTGTTGGATTTTACTGCTCGGGTCCAAATCCATTCAGTAATGAGAATCCTGAAAGCTATACATACTACTACAAAAAAAAAAAAAAACTCTCGAAGTCAGACTCCATCGACTTTGACTTCAACTCATTTGACTTGCTCGACACTCGACTCCCTCGACTCCCTCGACTCACTCCACAAATGACACACTTCTGATCCACAACTGTCCTTTGTAAGTTTCCGCTGCTAGTATCTCGATCCGGATTTTGATTCTGGACCTCTATCTTTGGAACTGACTGTTCGATTCCCATCCATATATTATGTTCTACTCTTGTGTCAGAACTCGTTTCTGCTACACCACCGATTTTGGACACTTTTGGTGTATGGATTTTCTCTAATGCCTCTCTCCTACCCATCTCAACATTGGCACTTTCTTATTTCTTTCATGTCCTCTGCTATTGATGTTCCTCCCCTCCCCCCACTTAGGCCTCCCTCTTCCTTTTGTAAGCTGCTTAGCTTTGGACTATGTGCACACCATGCAGGGAGGTAGTCACTGCAAGACTTAGTACTAAGTTGCATCCATAAATGCAAAGAGAATTGAAATTGAGTAGTATCTGAGATAAGGGACTTGAATCCATCAAAAACCTGATTTTGCATCGTCCATATCTTTCAGAGAATTGAGAGCCTCACACCCATATTAGCTTTTTTAACTCACCTAACCTCACAAACGGGACCCCAAAGCGGCCTTGGGCCATGAACTTCTCGTTTCCATTCTCTCGAGTCTTCTACATTCCTCCTTTCTCTCTTTCTCGACCTTTCTAGACCTTTCTTCTACTCTTTAAAGCTATACATTCTCTTTGTATATATGTATTCCTCATTTACCTCATTCTTCCATAGCTGCCATAATATTAGTGAGCACTGAGTTCTAGACGAACTATCTACAGCTACGCGGTCGTAATTGTCATTTGGGCTCATAGTGGACAGGTGGCAGATTCTTATTGAATCAAATAGGAGAGGTTTAAACCCATATTTATTTGGGCCTTTCAATTGAAAGGCCCAAACTTCAATTACAACAGGTAGCAGGCTTGAGGAGGCCTCCTACCATGTAGCATGCAACCTTCAATGCACCTCCCCGCAGGGTGCATGAAGGCTGCATGCTACAGCATCCTACAGCCGGAAGGGGGCTAGTCCATAGTAATGAATTGGGGATTCTCAATTCATCAACTCTCGCCATCGAGACAATCTTAGCAATCGCAGACAGCAATTCATTTCCGAGAAGGAAGACTTAGTTATACCATCTTTAACTGGACACGGCTTTAACCCCATTCTTCGTTGGTCGAGATCAGAGTATTTTTGATCCCTTGGATAGATTTTTGGAGCCTTTTGACAGATTTCCTGTGTGGGACAATGCACCTTCTCGACAGTTCGCCCAGGATGTGAGCGCCATTGCTAGTACTCGAGTAGACTGGCTTGAAACTCCGGAGGCTCACATTTTCAAAGCCGATCTACCAGGTAATTCATTGCTCCTGATCTCAGCATTTATCTCATGACTTTGTTGTGCTCACAATTTCGAATAATCTTTCTCAACGTGGCTTATATATTGCCAGATAATCTTCATGATCTTGCGCTCCTTATGGTAGTTCTTGTTGTTCGTTTTGTACGACTTATTTGACCTGTGTTATAAATCTTTTGAATGTCTCTTAATTTGTGGCTGTTTCGGATTTCAGGGTTGCAAAAGGAAGAGGTAAAGGTTCAGGTGGAAGATGGACGTACGTTACAGATAAGCGGGGAACGCAAGAAAGAGGAGGTGGAGAAGGACAAATGGCATCGGGTGGAGCGTACGCAGGGCAGTTTCCTGCGACGCTTCCGCTTACCAGAAAATGCGAAAGTGGAGGAAGTGAAGGCGAAGGTTGAGGATGGCGTCCTCACCGTCACTGTTCCCAAAATCGAGAAACCTAGGCACGAAGTGAAGCCCATCGAAATCTCCGGCTAAATTGCAACAACATACCACCTGCGACATAATAGAGCACTTCAGATGATTGAACTTTGAGCAGCAGACGTCTAGCTCAATAAGAATGCTTCTTGGTTTCCAAGGGGAGGCTCGAACCTGGGACCAAAGAAACTTTGGATGCCAAGCTACCTCAATAAGAATGACACTATGTCCATAACAAAGCCCTGGAGGCTTGAATGCCGACGGACACCTTAGAGGCTCTGTATCAAGTTTTGCTACTAATAGTATATATAATTAGCCTTTCAAAGGCTTTTATGATAAATGCGCGTGATGACTTTGATTTTTTTTGTATCTCAGATTAGCTTCAGGTGTATTATCTCTGAGATTGCAGATGTCTTCTTGTCTGCCAATTTTGAAATTGTAGATATCTTATGTGTCTTGTTAGTTTTGTGGACGGGTGTGTTCTGCTATCTACCCGCACAGATGCCGTCGCCAGCTACAATATTTCTATTAACAATACTAGGGTAATATGTCATCATGAGCAGTACCAATGGCAGCTGAGAATGATCCCGCATTTTCCAGTTCTTTCATTTAAAAAAAAACAGTTTTTTTTAATTGCTTGTTGCTCTCACTCTTCCGAGTCTTGAATGCGTTTTCTTCCTTCGCTGTCACGTTATCTACGAAACTAGTACAGCTTCATTGAAACCAGTAGCAGAAGTACCTTGTCGGGCGTTTCTTCAGCTGATAAATATCCTTGAACAAGAATCTAAACAGCGATACAGTACCTACAGGCTAGAGCGCTTACAAGTAACTGGCTTCATAGAAGTGAGGATGGCAAATATCTCCAAACTACTGCACGCTGCAGCACTGTCGAACAAAATTTTCAAACAGAACGCGAGCGGCAACACTAGAATTTCTCATCAATCTCTCTCTCATCATGTGATTAATCTCAGAAAATACAAGATGCTTCCAATTTTTTTAACAGCGGTTAATAGTAAGAAACAAGATATTTGAATGCTTTTTGGTATTACCAACCTGTGGGGGATTAGAGACAAGACAGGCTACCTCTGAATTCTCTGCTCCCAGGTGGCCTGATCCAGTGCTCCTGGTTGCTTGCTCCTCTGCATTTTTTCTTCTCTTAGTTTGATTTTTTTCTGCTGTTCACAGAAAATTGAGTGAAAAGATGATTCAGAGAAAGGATTGTACATTTTTCAAAGTTCTTGCATAAATATCTGTATAGCTTTTCAATTTGGCATGCTCTTCTTAATTTAGCCGAACAAGAAATTTGCAAGAAACTTTTGACACCATTGGATTTACTGAAATGATGACAATGCCAAGATTTCCAATCGAAAAGATATAAAAAATACTTGGTCAGACTTAGAAATTAACATGTTAGATACTTTTGAATAAAAATGTTAATCATTAGAAAGAGGTAACTTGCGGAAAAAACATTACTTGCAAAGACTTGGAACCAATGGAGCAACCAAAGGTGAGAAAATCAAACGAGAATACAGAGATGAAATCGTAGCTTTGTCTAGAACTTGATCCGTTGTTTACCCAAAAACTCTAGGAATTCCTAGTGCTAGGGATGATGGAATTAAATCAAATGTTCATATGACCAAACATATTATGATGTAGAGGAAAACCAGCCATCTTTATCCGAAAACACTAGGGTTTTCATGGGAGATGGAGTGTTCGGACATCAAAACACACAAACTCAAGTCTATAACAAAAACCACTATAGATCTAGCTGGGGCAGCACAAAACTTTGCTACGGGCTACATGGAGTTGGAGATAATGCAAGAAGAGCGGAGGATCCCAGCTGACTTGGGAAAAACAACCATGCTAACGTAGACAACTTGAAATGAGAAATTATGAAAGCAACATTGATTGACATTGCATGGATGTTTGCATCATCAGACGGAAGAGGTAGATGGAGCACGCATTAAATTGATACATCATTGTGTATTAACTCATAGAAATAGAATACAGAATGCTATCTACTTATGTAAATGAGATCCATTGTCTCCAAGGTCAATGGGCGCAAAATAAAAATCCCATAGTGTTGGATGCTCTCTTGCCTCTAAAAGAGAGTCCTTGATAATTATGCCCTACTTTTTTAGCTTACTATTTGATTCTACATTTACATAATCTACTGTTTGATTTCTAGCATTCATGTTCAAGCTAGGATCGAATGTCGTAAATTGTCAACTAGGTTGCTTTGTCTATGTTTGGCCAAATGGAGGCCAAACTTATACATCTTGTACATCATACTTTTCACACATGTAGGTGATTAAAATAGTCTCATCTTTGCATTTGTCGTGGAGATTGTTGGAGTAGCTAGTTTTGGATGCTATCGATGGATATTATAATGATGATTTAGTTGTTCAACGGCCTGCTAATATTAGGTTAGGATTTAGATTTGAATGTGCATTATGTTCCATTTATATTCATTCAATCAGTATGGTGTTTGTTGGATCATAGTAGCAAATTTGTGAGTGGAGGTCAATGCAGTCATTCAAGGTCTAGATCTGTTTATATCATGATTGGACATATTTGAGTTTTTTTATGTGGTATCAGAGCATGAGGGTGGCCAAAAAAAATAACTTTACATTTGTGAGTGAAATATTAAGGCCGAGTTGAATCTAACATCAATTTCTGATGTGTGTCTTTTTGTTAAATAGAAAAGCTATTAAAAAACATATGTTGAAGGCCAAACAAGACAAAATGTATGACAACTAACTCCATATATATATCTTCACACTATTGGTTGAGATTGTTGGCAATGACACATTCTGGAAAGATACACGTCGTCTAATAGCTTCAAAAAACAAGTCCCTTGTATGCATTTTTTTTTTTGTCTTTGACGACCATTCTCTCAAATCGTTTTTAGTTTGCTCAAGCATTTTGTTCTCTCTTAGTAGAGTCTCTAACTTAGTAGCTACCTCATAATTGGCAAGCTAGAATTACGACTCTGACCTACCAAGTCCTAACATGTCCCTAAAGTGGCTTAGATATAACATTCTCTCCTCGAGATAATTACCATCTAGAAAATCAATCAACCATGGATTGTTAACTATTTTTCATGGTGTCAGACCTCTTCCAACTAAATTGTCTTTCTCCACATGTGTTGTCATCATAGTAGAAATGCTTGGACATTCCTTTGACCTCCTTTTGATTAACCCACTTGACTATGTAGCTTCACGTAAACTACAAGTACCAACATAACAAAAGTTAGCACATTAGAAGCATCGTGGCCCATAACACATGGTGCCATAAAAAATGTCACAACATCATACCACCTTAGTAAACATTTCACGCTCCCATAAATATTTAATTGGCTTCTCCCATGGAGTGTGGCATTCATATTTGGCTAAACAAAAATGAACAAATTTTGATAATATTGTATTTAATAGTCTCTAAGTAATTTATTAATGTCTTTGATTTTGGAAAATCCATCCCACCTACATCAACAATAAACAAACATAAACATAATAAATACTATATTTTTTTCTCCTTAACCTAAGACCCAAGTGACACTTTTCCTTTCCCATTTTCATGCATTGTAAAATTATTGATTGCAAATTTACAAGTAAATGGTGCAACCAAGTTTTTTGTCAACCCAAAGTCGACACAGGTTTTATCATTCTTAGGATTTTCGAACTGCGCTACATTGAATTTGCTTCTGATGTAGTGATACTTGATTTCAATGTGCTTACTCCTGGAATAAAACCTAGGGGTGGCCGATAAGGCGATGGCAGTTTGACTATCACAAAATAAAATCGTTGGAGCGTATGATTCAGATCGATATTTGAGAGTAAGTTTCTCAACCAAACTGCTTCCTTTGTAGCTTAAGAGGCTGCAGATTCAGTGGAAGATAGAGCTATCAATGATTGCTTGCGTCTATTACATTGAGGAAGAATGTAAACCTAGAAGTGGATTTACGAGTATCTACATCTCCTATCCAACTTCTACGATTATCTTCTTGCAGCAACATAGTGATAACTTTGGTAAGAGTTAAATTTGAGTGTGTTGATATAATCATCACCCAGTTTTCATATGTAGAGGGCAAGCTTGAAAGCAATGTCATAATTGCGTCTTGATCGTCTATGACTGATCCGACAGTGGCCATCTGTTGCAAGAGATTTTTGAACTGGTTAATGTGACTCTGAAGAGAATCACTATTCAACATATTGAATATGAAGAATTTCCTTCGTAGATGTAACTTGGTAATTACGTCCCTCACATCATATAGTGAGCTCAGGATGTCCCAAACTTCTTTCGAAGTTTTGACTTCAGCTATGTGGCCAATCTGAGTATCTGATATATTGAGGATAATGGAAGTGGGCGTGCGAATGCTTCGACTATTCAGAGTCCAGCGTGTCGCTACCGATAGTCAATGGAGTTAGAGGACACTTAGATGTACTAAGTGCGAATTGCTGCCCACTGTTAGATTAACTGTCCATAATGTGCACATATCCTGGCCATTCAAAGATTCACAACTTTTCCACCGTTTTTAAAAAGAAAACTTTTTCTATTTTGTGGGGTCTTTTATCATAGTAAGGCATTTTTTTTTGCCCCCACTAGTAAATAAGGTTAGTACACGACATTTACATTTCACAGAGGCTTGTGAAGCGAATAAAGTTATATATGTATGTAACAGAGCCCATGAGAGAGAGAGAGAGAGAGAGAGAGAGAGAGAGAGAGAGAGAGAGAGAGAGAGAGAGAGAGAGAGAGAGAGAGAGAGAGATAGAGAGAGAGAGAGAGAGAGAGAGAGAGAACCCACCAACCAAACCCACAGCTAGCAAAGTCTCTCAGGGGGCAGTTAGCACCCTTGAGATGGAGTGCTAACTGCCCACCAAAAGAAATTTAGCATTTTTTGGTAGAGTAAACTTGAGTCTAGGGAACAAATTGTGTAGGAATAGGTTGTTTATAATCTCATACAATCTTCCTCTCATGAAGCCATTACATTTTGGCAAAGATGCGTGTGCCAGCATACAGTTGGTTGATTTGACTAGGGTACGATTCTTTCTCTCGGCTAAGCCATTAGATTGAGGCGAATAAGGAGTGATAAACTGTTGTTCAATGCCTTGGCTCTGACAGTGCTCCTTAAATTCAGTAGAGATGAATTCTCCACCATTTCGGATGCCGAAGTAAACTTTTATTGATTTGAACAGAAGTACTAAGAGCTGACTAGAGGTAGAAAATCAATCACTTAATCTGTACATGTATCCATGTCTCTTTTCGAGTGTTAGGATCTTGCCTATCCTATCGACTAATTTATACTGATCACATTCAAATTTTACTCTATGTCTCTCAATTTTACTTTACCTTCACCTTTAATAGCTTGTGTTCTATTGTCGCCCAAGTGAACATATCTTTTGGTACTGTAAGGCATATAGGACTCAAAACAGCCGATATTGCATGTGTTGTGTGGCTCCGGAGTCCATAAACCAGGAGCTGTTGTTTGATGCTCCTTGATGGCTAGTCATGAAGGCATCCTGATCCAGTTCTTGGTTGGGCTGTGGTACTTCTACAACTACATTCTCCATTTGATTCTACTGCCCCTTGTCGTTGTTCTTAGCTTGACGTATACGACAAGAAGATGAGATGGCCATCTAGAAGGTATGAAAAGTAGGGCCGAGTATCGCTACGATGCGGGGTGGAAGGGAGTTAGGAGACTATATGGTAGTCCTCACGTGATGGCGATATTGGTGAATGATCGGATATCGGAATGACACGAGAGATCCAAGATCATCTAGAATCTGAAGTAGATTCTCGCATGGTAGCAATATTGCAAAGAACTAGTAGTGTTGACACACCAAGAGCTAGAGGGAGTGAAAATAAAAAAGTTAACAAAAGTTTTTAACTGATCAAACAACATTTATATAGCTAAAACCAATAAAATCCAAGCTGTACACACGTCAATCCAACAACGGATCAGATCTATGACGTGTAATGTAACCATCCGCACGTGCGAGACCACACGTGCTACAATACACGTCAGTCTGTCATTCGGCCACATCTATTCCATGGCATGTGTATTGTAAGACCATGAGGAGGTTATAATGTCGAAAGTTTAATGACTTTTAGAGATTCTAAAGGATCCAAATATTAGTTGCTTTGAATTTGCAACCTTTAGAATAGAATAATTTAGTCTAAAAGGTTAAACTTGTGCATATTCTTCTCTTTGATCTTGGAAAATGCACAATGTGCAATATGATCCTAAAATTTGGTTCAAGCTCTAAAATTGCACCAAAGAGGTGCACATTTTGTAATAGTCATTCAACAATTAGAAAGCAATCCTCGTTCATGTACATATGCACATACTTTTCAATAAAAAAATTATTTTACAATTTCGGTTACTGAATCCATGTGTCTTAATTGCAGTTTTTTGTTTCTTTTTGTGTTTTCTAACTATGCAAAATTAAAATGATCGTGATGCTCTTACGGAATGATGTTTATTTAAATATTGCATAGTCTATTAGCTGAATTTGGATGCTAGACTTATGAGAATTTGGATGATGTTGCAACATATTGATTGTTACAATAACATCTCAAATTAGTTTCTTTCTCTCATTTCATGAACTTGAAAGTCTACTCTACTAATTTGAAGATTCCAATGTTATATGTCTCTTGAGATGTCATGATTGTAGGTAGTGAATGTAATTTTTATAAGTGATACACTAAATTTATATATAGGAATATTAGAATTGAAATATTAAAACGAGTGTATTTAAGTATGTGGTCAATGTGGAACCAAATTTCATTTCCATGTTCTATCCCGAGAGAGAGAGAAAGAGAGAGAGAGAGAGAGAGAGAGAGAGAGAGAGAGAGAGAGAGAGAGAGAGAGAGAGAGAGAGAGAGAGAGAGAGAGAGAGAGAGAGAGAGAGAGAGAGAGAGGAGGGGGTGAAGACAATTATTTTTGGAAAACTATGGTAAGTAATTTAAATCTTGGTATTCAAGGGTATCATAATGAAATAAACTTTCAGATAATGCACCTAGATTGCACAGACATTGTTCTCAAGAGAGATTGGCTCTACAACTTAGGACCTTCCCTCCACAGAAATTATCAGGAGAACACCCTCAACTTTCAGCATAAAGGCTGAGAGATCCAGTTGGATGGGAAACATGATGTCCCCAATAGCCCTATGGTCTACAGTTCAGAGGTCTGTCAGTTAATCGGAGATAACGACCATCAGGTATTCTTATGTGACTTTTAGTTTATTCCAGAAGTTTGTATTTCTAGTTCTCTACAATAGAAAGTAAATAAATTAGAAACTTTATTGTCTAAATTTAAAAATGTTTTTCCTGAAGATTTACCGCATTGTTTACCACCTAGTAGAGATGTAGATCATGTAATAAATCTAGTACCAAGTACGACACCTGTTTCTAAACCTTCGTATCGGGTCAGCCGAACAGAGGATGAAGAAATAACTAAGCAGTTAACAGATTATCTTGGGAAAGGCCAAATTCAGACCAGTAGCTCACCATGGGCCTCACCAGTCCTTTTGGTGCAAAAGAAGGAGGGGTCTATGCATCTTTGTATAGATTATAGAGCCCACAATAAAGTCACAACTAAGAATAAGTACCAAATGCCTCGGGCAGATGAGTTGTTTGATCAACTCGACGAGGCTAAGTTTTTCAGTATAATTGATCTTAGATCAGGATGTCATCAAGTCCGTATAAAGTCAGAAGATGTCCCGAAAACAGCTTTTAGGACTCGTCATAGTCATTATGAGTTCAAGGTGATGTCCTTTGGGCTCACAGATGCTCCAGCGAACTCCAGAGTTATCGATGTTGTTTGTAGATGGGCTATTTAAATTGTACGGTTTACCTTCCGGCATAGTCAACGACCGGGACAATAAGTTTAATGGAAATTTTTGGAGGGCAGTACTATCATCTCCATACTAAACTAAAGATGAGTACTACCGACCATCCACAGACGACGGACAATCAAACAGAAAGAGTAAATTAGGTGCTGTAGGATATGCTTTGTGCATACGCAACAAAAAGCAGACTAATTGGGAAGAGTATTTCTTCATATTAGAGTTTGTTTATAGTAGAACCGAACATTCAGCTATGGGATACAGCCCATTTATGGTGATGTATGGTTTCCAGCCACACTCACCCACAGCTGTAGGGTTTAAACAAGAAAAAGTTGAAGTAGCCAGAAACTTTTTAGAAGATCTAAACCATCTGATAGAACATGCTAAGCGTAGCATTAGGCAATCTCAGGATCGAGCTAGGCATTATGCAAATCCACATAGACAGGATGTGCAGTTCTCCACTAGTGAAAAACTCTACTTGAGAGCCCCAGTATACTCTAAAACCCTCAAATCAGGGGTGTGTGCTAAGTTGTCTCCTAGGTATTGTGGTCCTTTTACCATTAGTAGGAGATATGCGAGGTCACCTATGAACTAGAACTCCCACACAACAGTAAGGTTTTTCTAGTCTTTCATGTAAGTCAATTACGAAAGGCCTTAACCGAATCAAAAAATCTGGTAGGGGACAATGTTCTAGTTCTCTCTTTGGATTCTCAGCAACCTCCACATGAACCAAAAGAGATTTTTGATAGTAGAGAGACTCAAACTCATCATACTCTATACTGAGAATATCTAGTCAAGTGGAATGATCAGCCTGTTGAGAATGCCACTTGGAGAAAAGGCAACGTCCTTCGCAAGATTTTTCTAGACTTCTTCTTAGAGGACCAAGACGATTCTTAAGGTGGAGAGAGTGCTAAAAGCATGTAACCAGTGCCGACCCCTAGAGAACACAGGAGGTCAGATACCAATGTCAGGGTCATGTCTAGCGTACATGACCAACAGGGCAAGACAGTGTGAGTAGTGTGCCCTGGCATGGTCCGTAGCCATGGCGGGCCTAACACAGCCTAGGGACCCTGTCAACAGGATAGGGCCCCATGTTGGGTCCCAACGTGCAGTCGGCCATGTTAGTGCCATGTGGACGACACTTGGCAGTATGCATGCTATCAATAGGCGAGTTTCCATGGTAAGTATTCTCTATGTATAGATTTGTAGTACTAATAATGGAAATCGCTAAAACATGATTGAACATACTCTCTCTCTCTCTCTCTCTCTCTCTCTCTCTCTCTCTCTCTCTCTCACACACACACACACACACACACACACACACACACACACACACACACACACACACACACACATGGGCTAGGAGAATCTAATATTTGTTTCCCATGCTTTTTCTTTTTGCCTAGAAATACTTTGCATGACATTGCGATGTTACAACCATTTTGCCCAAAATAAAACCCTGTAGCGCCATGTGATTACCATGAAAATTGTCAAGCGAGGCTTGATGGGCAAAAGTAAGGCCCTACTTATGTGCTAGCAAAATGTGTGGCAATTGCCTGTATGTAGTTGTGAATATTTGTATGTTATTACTAAACAAATAAAGAAAATGGATATCATGTGGCAATAATATTACTATTGCATGTATAGGATGTACACCTTGTTGAACAAGATGCTCAACCAAAGCACTATGGCCTTGGTGGTATCCAATCTAAGACTCATACTCTGCATTACTATATTTTCATCCAAAATCTTCAATTTACATCATTGATTTAGTAAATCAAAACTAATCTATAAATAAAATAAGAAAAACTAAAAGTAACAAATAAATTCAACTTGAGATAAAAATTTACAAATTAGCCTCCCACTTGAGCCAATGTAAAATTGCCCCAATAGACTAATCTTTTATCTTATCGCATCTCGTTGTTGTCAAAATTGTGTGATGGATTCTTGGATGCATCGCCTTTTTGCAAACATTTTTTGAGGCCCATCCTAGCCTATGTTTGTTGTTCTTCAAGTATCTTCCTAAATATTGGCATTAATGACAAATACTTGTATTCATAATCATCTATCTACTATTAGATTGATTAGGTTACAAAAATTATGATGCAAGGTGTCAATGATCTTAACTTCATCTTCTTGTTCTTGTTGCTCTCGGATGAATAACACTAGAGTTGTTTAAAACACATTTTTGTATGCGTGCGCACAGAATTGCGCACAAAACCCTTGGTCACTTGACGAGACATAACATGACATCAAATGATTGAGATTTCAATCTTTCAATTGTATGTGGAACTAGACTTGACTCTTCATTTGTGTTCTTGGAAGTCTTAGATTGTTTTTCTTCTCTCAATTGATGGCAATTTGCCCCCAAAAAATTTCAATTTTCAGCACTTTTTTACATGGGTAGTTAACTTTAGGTGCATGTATATATCTCTATAGGACTCCAAATTAATTTTCTTTTTATAGACATGTTTCTATGGTCATAAAGGATTTTTGAAAGTAGACAGACAAAGAAAGGGTTGTAAAAAGCACCTCCAAAAGAGTTGAAACTTTCTAGCACCTTTCAATAATTTTCAATACTTTTCAGCACTTAACATGGGTAACTTTAGATGCATATATCTATCTCTACAAAAAAAAAATTGAGAGATGTTTCTATGACCATATAACACTTTTTAAAGTAGACAAACCAAAAAAATATTGTTAAAATCATGGTATTATACACTCATATATGATATTTTCAATTTTGGTGTCTTTTATCAACACTTAAAAGGGTAACTTTGAATCCATGTATCTATTTCTTTAGATCTTCAAATTCAATTTTTTTTTACTAGGCATGTTTCTATAATCATATATGATTTTTAAGAGTAGACCGATCAACAATTAAATGTAAAATTCACAACAATGTAGTCCCGTATATGAAAATATTGAAGTTTCATCAGTAGCCCCACATGTTTGACACATCATATCTTACATATAAGTTGCTCAAAATGAAGGTCTCAAATTTTTTAATCGGCAAATGTATATATGAAGAACACACATGTGAAAAGATTTGGTATGATTCAACATAGTTTATGAGATATGATTTTTTGAATAAGTACTTGAAATGCACACTTTTGTGTGCATTTTGTGAGGACTCTAGTGTTAATCGTGATTCTGTCCAATGGCACTCCACATTCAGCCCACTGATTTTGTCGTGGCATGGAGACATAGTATGGATTGACCCGCAATTGCTGCAAGTTCGCCACATAGCTTTTTATTGATTCGGACGTTAAGCAAGATAGTACATCAAAAATAGATAGTGAAACATAATTGAGTATTTTGGAGTGAATACCACTTGAAGTTTCCTTTCTTTTCCATGAAAAAAGAACCACAAGGACTCGACCTTGTATAATGAAGATCTCCTTGAATATACATGTTGAGGATACTCCTCAAACTTTGAATCCATCATAAGTTGATAATTCTCAATAGAAATAACTTGTGATGCTCCTTGAGATACAAATGATTGACTCAACCCTTTCCAAGGTTGAAAATAGATCTTCATGAATAATAAAATATCCATTCTCAAACACCTTTAAGATAGAGAATACAAAGGCTTTATAGCCAGGCTCCTTGGTGGATAAGCATCCAACCATGATCCATAAACTTGGATCTCCTTCATCCTTGCCTCCAAGAGAACACATGCAAAGCAATAACTTTCAAGTACACCTTAGGCTTATAGTTGAACAAGACTCCATATGGTATATATATTCCAATAGTTCCATAACTCCACAAAGCTATGTATAATGGAATATAATCATGCACCATAAAACTTGAAGAATCACTCGTGAAATTATCAATAAGAGTAGAAAAGTAAGTATCTCCCTTGCTTATTGATGAAGAAAGGTGAACATCTGAGTATTCCAACTCCATTGGATGTAAAGTCTTGGTAGAAGACATCATATATGGCTCCTTATGTTATGTTGCTATAAAACAAGCCTCTCTTGGCTTGATCTCCTTGATCATAGAAGACATAGAATTGAAATTGGTATCATCCAACCTCCTATGCCATACTTCCTCCTTGGAAATACAAGTCATCAAAGCATTATCACAAGAACTTGCACTTTCATGTAAATCTAACTTGAAAATGCCACCATATTTTGATCCACATGCTAGGATCTTTTCACCTTTATTAATGAAACAATTATTGATATTGAATTCCACATCAAAACCATCATCAAGCAACTTTCCAACACTAATCACATTCTTTGTGATATTAGGAACAAAGAGTACATTGGAAAGTGAGAAACCCATAGAAGATGCAAGATTCAAGGAAATGCTTCCAACTTTGACATACGAGTAATTGGTGACATCAAATTGTCGATGTCGAGTGTCTGATGAATAGTTGGTGTCAGATGAGTCGATGTGATCGACGAATTGTCAAGGTAGGCCAAATAGTTGAGGGGTGGCCGAATAGTCGGTGTCGGTTGAGTTGTCCAGACACTGTTATCTATTCCTTTGTATTTCTACAAACTGTCAGAAAACAAGTGTATTTCTATAGAGTATGCAATTGTACAAGTATTTACAACAGCTAGTGAATGGATCTAGATTAGTAGAGAGATAGGGATGGAGAGGATAGAAATCCAAAATCCCCCCTTAATTTGGATTCTTGAATGCTTTGATTTTCAAAGTGATGATAGACATATGGTATCTTGCTTCTTTGAAAGCCAAGACACAAGATTGCCTCCAAGAAAGATAGTATATGCATTAATGGACTTCCGATCCATTTTATCACTTGCAAAATCGGAATCTGAATAGCCAACAATGGGTAGATCTTCATTCTTGTACAATAAACCATAATCTTGAGTAGAAGATACATATCTTAGAACTCTCTTGGCCATCTTCCAATGTTGGATCTTGGGATCTTGCATAAATTGACTCAATTTGTGCACACAATAGCTCAAATCGGGTCTAGTGATAGTAAGCCAAATTAAAGAGCCTATAAGACTCCTATAAAGTGTGATGTCCTCGAAGGATCTTTCATCACCTTTAATAGGATCTTTTACATGTTACTCCATGGGAGTATCTATGCCTTCACAACTTTGCATATTGAATTTTCTCAACATAGAAAAGACATATCTAGATTGACAAATAAAAGCATACTCTTCATGAAAATCAATCTCAAGGCCCAAAATGTAATGGATCTCTCCTAGATCTTTCATTTTAAATTCTTTCCCTAATGCATCTTTGGTTTCTTTAACTAGCATCAAACAACTTCCAGTAAGAATAATGTCGTCTACATAGATTAGAAGAATGACAATATTACTACCATCAAATTTTAAGTACATAGAAGGATCATAGTCACTAAGCACAAATCCTAATAAAAGTAGAAAGTTGTTGAGTCTTGAGTACCATGATCTAGGTGCTTGCTTTAAGCCATAAAGACTTCTAAATAGCAAACACACCTTAGATTTATCCTTGATAAATCCTTGAGGTTGTTCCATGTATATCTCCTCCTCAAGATAGCCATTCAAAAAAGCATTGGAGACATCAAGTTGAAACAGTTTCCACTTAAAAAATAAGGCAAGAGAGATTATGATTCTTATTGTCACCATCTTTGCTACAGGAGCAAAGGTTTCTTCATAGTCAAGGCCATATATTTGTGCAAAGCCTATAGCACATAATCTTGCCTTGTACTTGTTGATGGAGCCATGATGATTGTACTTGATCTTGAACACCCACTTGCATCCAATGATATGCATGTAAGGTGGTGGATCCACTAGCTCCCATGTGTGGTTGGTGATCAAGGCATCATATTCAATCTTCATGGCCTCATACCACTCCTTGGTATTGAGGGATTCTTGAACATCTTTGGGCTCCTCATGAGAAACAAAATAAGCATAAGTGGAATCAAGATCCACTTGTTTTCCTTTGTCATCATAAGTGAGCCTCTTGGGCTCGAATCTCTCCCTCATGGATCTTCTAGGAGTAAAAATCCGAGGACTTCCATCTTCAAATCTTGACTCCTCCATATGTTGATTGTCTTCAATAACAATAGGTGATAGATTTTGAGGTTGTTTGATCTCGGCCCCTCCAAGATTAGACTTTTCTTCTTCATGAAAAACTACATCTCTACTATCAATTACTTTAGAGGTAGAGAGCATGTAGATCTGATAGGCTTTCTTGTTGGATGAATATCCAACCATTACTCCTTTGCTTGCAAAAGGATCATCCTTCTTTCTCGTTTCCAAGGGAATATGGACAAAGCATATGCATCCAAATACTCTAAGGTGTTCAACCTTAGGTTTCTTCAAATAGAGTGCTTCATATGGTGACTTTCCTTCAAGTGAAACATGAGGGAGTCTATTGCAAAGATAGTTTGAACAATTGATAGCCTCACCCCAAAAGTCTTTTGGCAAGGATGCCTCGATTCTAATGGTTTTGGCACATTCACACAATGTTCTATTCTTTCTTTCAGCCACCCCATTTTGAGATGGTGTATATGCACAAGAAAACTCTCTTTTAATGCCTTCAAGCTCACAATAATCATGAAATTTATTGGAAGTGTACTCACCACCTCCATCACTTCTAAGAATCTTGATTTTGTAAGAAAATTGCTTTTCAACTAGAGCTTTGAACTTTAGGAAATAGTCAAATACCATAGATTTTGAAGCTAGAAGATATACCCAAGTAAGTCTAGTGAAATCATCAATGAAAGTTACAAAGCAAGTAGCACCACCCTTGCTCTTTGAAGATGGGATGTGCACATCCGAGTGTATGAGCTCCAATGGATGTGTAGTCTTGATAGATGGCTTTGAAAAAGGCTTCTTATGAGACTTAGATATGGCACAAGCCTCACATGGCTTGAAATTCTTGGAGATAAGATTAGGCAAGCCAATAGCTTTGGCTTTCTTGACCATGGTAGAATTATAGTTAGGATGTCCCAACCTTCTATGCCATAGTTCCTCCAAAGACACATGAGTAGCAAAAGCACTATCACAAGAGTTAGCATATTCTTTAGGATCAAGCTTGTAGATTCCACCATATCTAGACCCAAATGCAAGGATCTCATCATGCTTCTTGATTGTACATGTATCAACATTGATATTCACATCTAGTCCACTATCAAACAATTGCCTAACACTAATAAGATTTTTTGTTAACTTGGGAACAAAAAGTACATTGGACAGAGAAAGAACTTTTGATGAAGAAAGCTTTAAGGGAATGGTCCCTATGCCTTCAATAGCACACTCATGATCATTTGCTGTGTAGATGGACTTCTTGGCTCCTTCATAAGGTGACATGGATGAAAAAAAATACTTGGAGCTACACATATGTGAGGAAGCTCCACTGTCGATATATCACGAACCATCCTTCTTGAAAGGTGATGAAGAGAGACCATAAGAGATCCCTCTCCATCACTTGCATGAGCATCTTCCTTCACTTCATTAGAAATGTTGGCTTGCTTGAATTGACTCTTCTTCTTGAAGCAATTGGTGGCATAATGCCCCTTCTTGCCACAAAAGAAACACTTGATGTTTTTCTTCTTCTTCTTGGATGTGGAAGCTTGAGAGGACTCATCCTCATCTCCTTTCTCCTTGGAAATAAGATTGTTCTTGCTTGAAGAGGATTGGTGTTGATTTTTACTTCTTGTCTTGTGCTTGTCTTTGGTAAAGAGAGCTTTACCATCAATGTTGAGAGACAGTCTCTCCATTTTCAAGAGTTTATACTCTTGTCTTGATTCTTTAGAAATGAGCACACTTTGGAGTGCTTCCAAACTTGGTATCTCTTCCTTAATGGCATAACTCTGAACAAGGTTGTCACATTCCTCCTTTAACCCATTAAATATGACTTGAAAAAGTTCATTTTGGTTGATGGAGTCTCCTATGCATGACAATTCTCTATGGAGGTCTTTAACTCTCATTACATAAGCTGAAGCACATTCATCACTTCTCTGTACACTTGGTTTCTTAGTGTTAGAAGTCTAGAAGTATTTTTTGCCTCAAAGATAGACTTGAGAGTATCCCAAGCATCTTTGGCATTAGTACAAGCACCAATTTCTCTTAAGATGTCATTTGAGACATTCATCTTAATATAATACAGAGCCATCCTGGCTCTCTTTTTGTACTTTGGAATTTCTTGAGAAATTTGTGGTTTTTTTTCAATGTTAAGTACAATATTCATCACATCTTGTAGTATTAAGACATATTCCATTCTAACCTTCCAAATTGAGTATTTAGAGGTTGACAATCTTTCACTTGCTTCTAATAGAAAGACACCCATTGAAGTCATAAAGAATGATGGAAATAAAAAAAGATGGATGGAAGAATTGCTTATCTTCTCACTATAGGAACCAATCAAGGGTATAGAACCAAATCCTATGTAAGACTTAACAAAAAACTGTGAAGTAGATCTCACTAGCTTGACAATCTCTCTAAAACAAGACTTGAATCATAAAAAAAGATGAAGTATGGCAAAAGTTATGGTTCTCTAAATTTCACACGTGTGAAATATTCCAAGAATGTCAAATTGACTCAAATACAATCTATTTGTATGAAACAATTTGTCTAGAACCTATAAGTTTTGTTGAAATCACATATAGATGAGATTATGTAGCTTCTGGATGATTTTTGTGATCATTCAAGCAATAAATGACATGTACACACGATTTGCCACAGGTCTAGGAGCCCTACCTACGACTCTTCAAAAGCTTATAACTTTTGATTGGCTTATCCAACTGTCATGATTCAAATTGCATCAAATTCTACCATTTCTAGCTTTCTAGTGGGCTAATTTGCTTGAAATTTGGATCTGAGGTGAGAGAGAACCACCAATCTGAAAATGGGTAGATTTCACATGTGCCAGCACCTGAAATTTCGTACAGTACCTGATCTGGCCCATTCAATGTGGTTTATAGCTTAGAATCACAAGAAAACTGCAAACTAGCTAGAAGGTAGAATCTAGACAATTCCTAGCTAGAAATCTAATCAGATCTGCAAACTTTTTGATTAGATTTGCTTGTAAAACTTAGGTAGGCTCTGATGCCATGCTAAATTTACACGTGTGGGACGCCCTACACATGTATTTTTGATCTCCTAAGTACAATAACACCATAAAGATCAGACTAGCATTGGTTGTCAATAGAAAAGCTGATCATACAAGCAATATTATTGTGTTACAAGCAAGATTTGTCAACAAAACACAAGACAAAGCATCATAAATGCCTCTACTCGACTAGAGACAGAAAATAGCAAGTACAAAACTCGTGGAGAGAGAGAGGGCACAAAGAGATTTGCATTACACATTAACTTCATCATTTTCTCAATGAGAGTACATCACATATATATAGATCCATGGACTCTTCTCCTACTTTGAGTTGAATTGGAGTTGTGGATCCACCTCTCAAGCTATCTAGACTTATCCAAGCCACCTCACTATGTCTAATTGTGCCACATAGTCATTTCATGCAATAAATGTGGCATGTAAAGTACAAATGGAGTTTCTACTTCTACCTTCCTTGAATATTTTATTCTTTAGAACAACAATCTAGCCTCTATCAAATCGAATGAAACGTGTTCTACAGATGAGATGTTATTAGACTAGTACAGCAATACTACACTCTGGTTGATTAAGGTGTCAACAAGAGTCGAGAGTTGTTCGATGTATTCGCGACTGTGCAGACAATTAATTAATCGCGTTCGCGAACTATTCGTTTCTAGACATAAGTTCTCAACAACTAAAGTCCAAATCAATGGTTAAAGAACACGAATGGTTTTTGAACACATTAGAAACTTATGTCAATGCCAATCAAGAAAACAGATCAAAGACTCGATTCTTCAGACAGAGACTGTCATCTCATGTGTATACATACAGCTTTACTCAATGATCGTGCTAGATTGTACCAAAGTTAGTCGTTATTCAAGTGCCGAAAAGAATGTATTCAGGACAGACGAATAAGATGGTTGTAAGACAGTTCTTTAGAGCATGCTTTATGGATACACATCAAACGACTGTAATGAACTAGAGTGTCTGTATGATCAGAGAGTAATTCATGTAATGTGTTAGAGATTGTTAGCAGACTCAAGATCACTCACACTCAACAGTGTGGAGAACAGAAATAAGAGAGAATAACTCACATAATTCTATTCACTTCTTCAATCTCGTACATATGCATAAACTCTTCTCTCTCGATGATCAAGACTGAAGTGTGAGATCAATATATGTTCTACGAGATGAACAAACACACCTCTAAAATAACAAGTGTGTCACTCCCGTGAAAGGGTCTAGTGAACAATTAGATTGAAAATACGTTCAATGATACCATGACAAGTATACTTAACTATGAGTTAAAGTTACTCTAGTTTAATATGTCTTTTCATATCTAATCGTTTCGTGTGGACGACCTAGTAAAGGTTATCCAAGGTAATGTCTTTCTTATTAAAGGTCTTGCCCTTAATTACAAGGCAAGTACTTAGGAGATATATTCTCGAAAAATGACTTTAGGCCTCTTCATGATTTATACTTAACCAGCTCATATCTTCATTTTCGAGTATATCATGCCATATTTATGTTGATATTCAATTTTTAACAGTAAGGTGGCATCACATATCCCCTTCCTCAAATGTGAAATGTCCTCGTGAACATAACATCTTCTTATTGAGGATTAGTCATGAAACATTATGTTCTTCAGATTTTTGTTAGGTAGAAAAGATATTTCTTCGTCAATTTCGTCCTTTATATATTTCTTCGTCTTAGAGAATATGTGTCTTGCTGTTTCTTTAATTGAATAGGTTGTTTTGAGTTGATCTTTGAATTGTTGATGAAAACTGGAATCAACCTTCAAAACATATTTAAACTTCAAAAATTCAGCATCCCATAGAAAGATCAGCACAACAAAGACATGAATGAATGTTTTATGAACAATTCAATTATTCATATAATTTCTAAGCAAACTCCAAGTTTTGCTGAGCTTCGATCAACAATAAGTCTTCTTTGGATTTTGTGTAGCGGCCAACTGGTAAGTTGCCGAATTCTTCTAACTTAACCGGGAGCAATATTCCATCGAACAGCTCCTGAGTTAACTTTGTATCTTCGTCCAAATCACTACAAAGAGTGACTTCTTTACAGTAACGAGCTGAAAATCTAATAAAAGAGCTTTTAACATAAAGATTTTGAACGAAAAATAATGTCTTTGCCATGAAAGTACCAAACTGCCAAAATGAATATGTATAGAACTGCTTGTAGCGAAATGACTTCCTTCTATCTTGCAGATTGTGTCGAATTTCCACAAAATAATTTGCAAGATTTCGTTCCCAATCCACATAAAGACTGAATAACTTTGGATAAGCCATATTTACATCGATAAGCAACCCGGCATCGTCGAATTCACCTAAATCCGCAATAGCTTGAGGTTTGTACAGTTGAAACTACAACATTCGCTTCCAAAATTGTCGCTTATTATCTTCGGTCCGCAAAATTGAAACTCTTTGATTCGCATATATTCTAGAGCATACATAGCCGAAGAGCCTATGTATAACTCTGCTGATCCAAAAGGCACGACCTGAAACTTATCCTGAATTATGCCCCAGCAGAGACATCCTTTCTGCTCGATAGAGAGCTGGGCCCATAACCAGAGAAAGTCGTCCTTCTCCCAAGGTCGCTTCCAATCGTCGAAGGCAATGCCTACTGCGCCTGGTAGCATTATGTATTCCACACGCCATTGCAATTCAATATTAAATGCATGTGGACACCATTTCTAGAAGCGTTCAGCAAATATACGGAATCTGTCAGGACATACCTTCGACTGATTTTGCCGTGTTCACTTTGGCTGTGTGGATGCAGTTGCCAAGTCCTGAGTTTGCAACTCAGCAGCCAGCTTCTGATCATCCAATTGCTGCTTGAGATCTGACAGCTCCTGTTCGAGCTTGTCAATCTTCGTGACTGCCTCCAAGAATTCAAGATGATCTGAGACTCCAGAACAAGATGGCACAGCTTGAAGTTGTTGTGAGAGGTCATCAATGCGAAGCAGGGCCTGTAGATATTCATCGTGTGAATCAGGCCCGCTGCAAGATGGGGTGGCTTCACTTGAGAGGTCGTTCAGCTCAGCCAACTCATCCTCGACAAGTGTCTTCGCATCCTCCAGCAGTTGCAAGAACTCGTTTTGAAAATTTTCTAGCATCTGGTCTTGGAGCTGGTTCAGCTTACTGAGGTCGACAGTGACTGACCCTGCATTAGTGCTCATAGAAAGAGCAGCTTTTGTCTTTATTCACGTCATTCGCTCTTTTTGCACATATTTCTGGAGGGCGACGTTATGTTGATTCGCAGCCAAGAGTTTTTGTTTCAAAGAATCATTTTGAGTCTGAAAATTATTAGACTTGGCCTGAATCGTCTTATTTGTCTACTTCAAAAAACCAGCTTCCTTTATTAGAGTTTGAAGTTGTGTTTCGAGAGAACGATTTTGTTCAATCAGCTTTGTGTTGTCTGATTTGAGCAGATCGATCTTCTCGTAGGACCCCTTGAGAGAGTCTAGAGATTTCATCTCTGAGTTGATAAGCTCCATGGTGAGTTGTAGATGGTACTTATCCAACTCGTACACTTCAGCCACTAAATTCTTGGCTTTTTCTTTCATGGATCAAAACCATTGGGACTAATTGTCTGGTTCATCTTAATCTTCAATAGGAGCCCCAGTATTGCCTTCTACAGTTGTTCGTCCTTTGTCTGATGTGTCAGACTGGGTTGCATCATCATTAGTTGTGGATGCACTCTGCTGCTTCTGAGATGTGAAAGTAGATGCGAGCTTTGAAGAATCAGCAGCAGCAGCAGCGCCATCCATTGCCCCAGTTGGAACTGTATCTGGTTAGGATGGTGCAGCATCAATCTCCATATCAGTGGGAGCTGCCACTTCGACTGCTGGTGCAACATCTGGTGCAACCAGAATAGGAACAGACAGGATGCTGGAAAGATCAATTGGCTTGGGAGCCAACATCCTTCCCGTCAGCATTGTTTTCTCCTGCTTGGTCAAAATGTCAAAATTGGCACACACTCGAGAAACATGTGCTCCAACGCTAGAAAACTTTTGGTGCTTAATCCATTGCAAAAAAGCCCTGTATGTAATAATGCCAAAGCAAACTAGATTACCGGTGAGTGCATTCAATATGTAACCAAAATTTTGAACTAAAATTGTGGCATCCACATTCGTCAAAATTATTGCTTGGTTCGCGTATTTACAGAACATTTTAAATGTTGTGTCGTGGATCATTGAAATTTTGTACCCCTTTGTGGGTACAAAACAATTGCTCAAAAAGTGGGCTGCTTCATCCACTGAGTCTTTGTTCGCTGAAACCATTTTTCCATCCAATGGTAGTCTGAGGGCTGTGTAGAACAAGTCTTCAGTAATGGTGAAAAATTGGCCTCGCACTTGAACTTTGAAGTCCACCTCAGAAGTTGAGTGGATGGAGTTCACAAATTCCGTGCTAACATCAGAGAGAATGATGGAGGGGTCCACTTTCAGATTACCCAACCTGCATCGATCCAAATAAGACTAGATGGATGCCAGGCGGGTCGCTTTTGTGCTAGTTTCGAGGTCTCAAAATATTCGACACTAGCTACATGATATAGACCGAGTAGTTTTCCTATGTGATTTTTAACCTTTTGTGTATATTTGCAAAGGGATTCTTTACTCTTCTTCTGAACATTGTTCAAACATCCAAGAATTCTTGATTTGTAACCGATTTCTTTGAACTGATTTAGAAACGCATCTTTCAGTAGGTACCAGGTTCCTACACGGCCTGGTTCAACTTGACTATACCAGATGCGCGCTTGCTTTCTTAGCAGACCAAGGAAGATTCGTAGTTTGTCTACGTCAGTACCTTCGTTGTTCGCATTAGCGATTGACTCGAATTGTGAGACATAACTATCTGCATCGTCAAAAGAAGTCCCTTTAAAATAATCATATTTAATTTTAGATATAGAAGTGAAACGTGCAGCAGGGCCCTCCATACCGAAGCTAATTAGGAGTTCAAGTAACTGAGCAGTGATTTCGTCTAGATTTCTTTGACTAGTATTCTCACTTTGTCTTTGTAAAAATTCCTCTCTAAGCTTACAATATCGTTCTAATCTGGATTCTCTATCTGACATACACTAGAGATGGAGATGGATTTGTCAAATTTCTTATAACTTTCCTAAACTATCCCCGGCAACGGTGCCAAAAATTTGTATAGCAACTGCAGAAACATCCACATAACTATGAAATAAAATAGCCCAGTTGGGTGGTCTCATAATAGGAGCATTGATCAATCTTTGCTTAAGTTCTTTGAATGCTTTCTGTTGTTCATTCGTCCACAAGTATTCCACTTGTTTTTTCAGTAGATGTGTAAGAGAGACAACAATAGAAGCATGATTTTGAATAAATCTTCGATAATAGCTGACATGTCCTAAGAAAGCTCTTGGTTCACGTAAATTGGTTGGTATCTGGAGATTCTTTATAAGCTTGACTTTATCTTTGTCAACTTCTATTCCTCTGTTAGATATTCTGTGTCCAAATAATATCCCTGCTTTCATACCAAAAAAACATTTCTCTAGATGAAGAGATAAACAAGTATCTCGACACCGTTGCAATGTTAATTTTAGTTTCTACAAATGTGTTTTTATATCACTATATATACACAAATCATGAATAAATATTGCAAGAAAAGTTCTTAGATAGGCAGCAAAAATTAACATCATGATTCACTGAAAAGTCGCTGGAGCGTTACAAAGACCAAAGGGCATTTTGTTGTAGGCATAAGTGCCCCAATCCATAGTGAATGTGGTCTTTGAACGATCCTCCTTCCACACTCCAACCTGATTATAACCAGAAAAACCGTCACAGAAACTGTAACGCTCCTGACCAGCAACCTGATCTAAGATGGAATCAGTGAAGGGCAGAGGATGATGATCCTTCCTTGTGGCAGCATTGAGTTTGCGAAAATCCTGGCATATGCGTATTTTGCCAGTCTTCTTCTTTGGGACGACCATAATGGGTGAAACCCATTCACTGCTTAAGACGGGATAGATTTTACCTGTCTTAAGGTGTTTGTTGAGTTCGTCCTTAACCATGAGAGAGTACTTAGGATTGAGACGATATTGTCTCTGTCGAACAGGTACAACATCTTCCTTAAGATCAATATGGTGCTCTCCGAATTCTGCAGGTATACCCTTCAAATCATCGAGCGACTAGGCAAAAACATCTTGATACTCCTTCAATAGTTCAGTGAATTCCTCTAACTCTGATTCTCCTCTGTCATACTGGCCTTGCTATGACCATGAATTTCGCACATGGTTGACTCTATAGATGTATTCTTGTTGTCAACCTAGTTCTTATTACCAAATTTGTGTTTAGATTCGTCACTCGAATCATCAGACTCTTTCGAATTTGTGTCTGCAACATTAATTTCTTCATACGAAACATCCGCTTCAGTGTTGCAAGCATAGAAGAATTCTTCTTCGTCAACATTCTCATAAATTTGAAATATTGAACTTCAATGTCAGATGCGTTAGAAAAAACATTTAAGACACAAGAAGATTCCTCTGATGTAAAATTGGTGTCAGACAAATGCATAGTTTCACCTTCATATTTGTCTCGACTCTAGGTGATTATTTGTTCTGCTGGCTTACCACGATTATTGGTCTCACCAGTCTGAAATCTTAGCTCTATGGATTTCCAATGAACACTTGTGTTTGATTGATAAAGCCAAGGTCGTCCAATCAGCACAAAATAGGATGACAAACTGAGTGGTTTGATAACTATGAAATTCATTGTGAATGGCTTGGCTTGAATGTAAATAGTGACATCCTTCAGTTCTCCAACAGGTTTTCATCGTGTCGAATCAGCTAACTTGATGTTTCGCTGAGTCGGTTGAATGTCAGTTAGCCCCAAAGCATGAGCTGTATCTTCCGTTATTATGCTCACGTTGGAACTAGAGTCAATTGGCACTTTTTCTATCAGGCATCCCGCAATGGTAATATCAATTTCAGGTGCACCGAGATCACCTAAATCAATAGACAGAATACCAGCATCTGGAAAAGAAAAGTTTTTCTTCTTTTTTGGTGCAGAAAGACCTTTCAGTTGCTTTCTGTAATAAGTGTTATCTGCCAGCAGCTGCTCAAAAGTAATATTTGGACAAAGTGTTCCAATATCAGTTACAATGTCATAGTCTTTTGTCTTCGATTTCAAGATTGGCATATCGATAACAGCACTACACAATTTTGTCTTTGTGATTTCGTCGTCCCCTTCCTTGAAAGTGACCACGTTCTCTGCAGCAGTTGACTGAAGTTCAACGTTGATAGTTTATTTCGTCTCTAATGAGATATCTTTTGCAAACAACTTCGTAGCATCGCGGTCATAGTTGGGGTCATCTTTGAGATTTTCTTTAGTCAATTTATTCGTCGTCTTGCTAGAAGATTTCTTCTTTGAGACTTTGAATAAGTTTTCCATGTCACTTGGCCAGGACTGATCTTCTGTCTTTGTCATTTTTTCTTCAATTACGTCAATTCTCTGCATAACAGCATCAGTCAAAGCTTTCGCTTTCGAGTCTGCAGCAGCTGGTGTTGCTACATACTGATACTTGGGTCATGGCTTCTGCGGCTGAGGGCAGTTAGGATACTTGTGACCAAGCTCTCTACAGTTTGATCATAATGGATATAACCAATGGGCTTTCGCAGTTGAGGACCGTCAGGTGAAAAATGTCCTGGCTCTCCACAGTTATAGCAGTTGCCCGACAGTGGTTTAGTCGTGGTTTTAGACTTCGCTGGTCCAACAAAATCAAGAGGATTATGTCTTTTTGGTGCGAACTTGGGTCTGTCCTTCTGGGCTGATGCTGCAGTAGCCTGAACATAGTTAGTAGTTGCATCATCTTGAAAAATAAAAAGTACCTCTTGGGCAGGATCTTCAATGTATTCTACATTCACAGTGGTGCAGTCTTCCTTGGTGTGTCCTAAATTTCCACATTTTGTACAGCACATTCCTGAGTTGGAAGAAGATGCTTTCGGTCTTTTATCTGCAACTTCAAAGATCTGCACTTTCAAGTCATTAAACTTTTTATTAAAGTCAGCCATATTACTCCTCCAAAGCTTTTCAACTTTAGAACTTGCCAGCTTATCCTCGACAACTTTCGTGTCATCCTTTCGTTTAGTTCGTTGTTTATTCTTTCTCTCTCCTTTGTCAGCTTCTGATTCTGATGAGTCACTGCTTTCAGATTCCAAGCTTGAAGAACTAGTACTTGAATCAAAATCAATTTGGTCCAATCAAGTTTGAAGACTCATAAGTCACTCAACCAATCATATTTAGAGGAGAAAAAGGCTAACTATAAGAGGTAACGAAAGATCCTTCAAGGACATTACTCTCTATAGGAAGCAAGTTGGTTCACTCATCTATCTAACCATTACAAGACCAGATCTAAGCTATTGTGTTGGAAGATTGTGTCAATTCATGCAAGATCCTAGTGAGGAGCATTGGAAGTTAAGAAAATGAGTTTTGAGGTATATTATGGGAACTCAAGATTTTGGCATATTGTATGAGGGATCATCATCTAACTTATTTGGATTTTCAGATTTGGACTATGTTGGAGATAAAATGGACAGGAAATCCATAAGTGCATATTGTATTTTCATAGGTGATGGAGCTATATCATGGATGCCAAAAAAAACAAGCCACTATCTCATTGTCATCTAGTGAGGCCGAGTACAAAGCACTTACACATTGCACAAAGGAGATGGTATGGATCAAGAGGATGATCAAGGATCTTCGCTTGCTGGATTTTCCAAAGAGCCCAGTCATCTTTTGTGACAACCTCTCGGCCCAAAAGTTGGCAACCAATCCTATCTTTCATGCTAGGAGAAAGCATATTGAGGTGGCATATCACTTTGGGAGGGAGCAAGTCATGGCAAATGAGGTGGAGCTTCAACATTTTTTTTCAAGGGAATGTGTAGCTGATATCTTCACCAAGACATTGGGAAAGGGCTTGTTTATGAAGCATAGGACATCACTTGGAGTGTTATCAAAGTTTATGCTAGAACTAGTTGAAGAGGGAGTGTGCGAGATTTCAACTTTGATACATTTGTTTATATGGCCATTGAGGCCAATTTCAAATAAGACTTAGAGTTTGACTTTTCAAAGTTATATTAGTCTAAAGGCATTTGAATAAAGTCTTTTGAAAAGTGTAGAACACAAGTTTTGGAGAGATTCAATTTGAGTGGTAGAGACATTGAATCTAGTCACAATTATAATCGGCTTTTTAATTATGGAGAGAAACCAAAGTTTGAACTTAGGTTTGGGCCTATTATAAAAGCATGTAACTCGTGAGAAGAGGAGTCTTTCTCTCTATCTTATCTCCTTCATGCTTATACATGGTTCTCTTGGGTTCTACTTGTTCAAATTGAAAAACAATCCATATTGATTTCTAGGCTTGCTACAAATGTTGTACCATGCAAGTATGTAGCTCATTAATGCAAAATGCCAAGTTTGGCCTACATAGAACTCGAGCTACATGGTTATGTATTATCTAGTTTGATAAATGCAACTTGCATATAGTTTGTAGACATAGAATTAGCATGATTATGCATGTAGAAACTCGTGGCAACTCACATGCATTGATTGTAAGTGATCCATAGTGACATGCAAGGCATGTACAAAGTTTAATGGACACGTGCATGATGATTTGGACATTTCTAGTTAGAACTAGTACACTTGTAAAAAGTTGGTAGAATTTCATGCATGACAAGTGACAAATGTCACATAGAATCTAGATGTCACTTTAGATGTAATTTTGGAATGGATAGATATAGTTCTACCTCGAGCTACCTCAATCTCCATAAATATGTGTAGCTCTCCACACAATCAATGATGAAGAACCAAAGTTTTGTAGCTATGTCATGCCATTTTGGATCTAAACAAATATTGCTTGTTATCTCTCTAGCTCTCTCTCTCTCTAACTCGTGTTGAGGCTAATGCTCATACACTGAAATATATTTTGTTGATTAGCATGCTAGATTGTGGATTAGCCATTTCTTCTGAACTAGATTTTGTTGATCAATCTAGAATCAGGTTATAGTGCTAATCACAAAGCTTAATTAAGATCCGTCACTCTTGTGGACATTCCCCATACATGTGAATTCTGAAAATTTTGTCATGGTATCAGAGCCACATTAAGCTTTGCATGCTAATAACTCTGATTGTACAAGAAACTAAGAGCTAAATCAAGCAAAAAAGTAGTTTTGCACTTTTTCTAACCTTTCTCTGAAGTGTATCTGGATCAAATTGGACTTGAACTAAATTTTTAGACCTGAATTGAGGTAGTACAGAATTCTAGAATTCCGCACGTGTTTTCAGTCCCTTTGTTCTCCTTACTTATAGATCCAAAGATAGCAGTGTTATAGCTTAGTGGAAAGCATTTGATATGTACTTTCCATAGAAATTGAAATCAAATCAATTTGATGTATCTAGCAAGATTTATAAGCTCTTAAAGAGGATAGGGATAGGTCCAAAATTCGAGTGACAGCATTTTGATTTGATTCAATTATACTTTGTTCTGAATCCATTGTTTTGAGCATCCAACACAAGAAACTGTAGATAAAACTGAGTTTGAAGTATTTGAACACCCTTTGAGCCTTTAGAGTGTCAATAGTGTTTTCTTTTGAAGCATTTCACACATGCCAAAAGTAGAATTCAAACCAGCCAAAGTGTCTCAAACCACTTTTTGTGTCTGAACTAGAAAACTTGTCTTGTGGAATATTTGAGATTCATCTCAAATATAGTTCCAAGTGTTTCACATAGGAAGGTAGTTCAACCTTGAAAATACCTACAGTGAAGAGAGCAGCAACTCTAAGTCTGATAGGAACAAGCTCAAACATATCTCAATCCAATAACTAAGAAGTCTTCATTATAATGGCATCTCAGGGAGGATATCTTCTAGAAGCCAGCGAAAGACTAAACACTTCTAATTACTCAATTTGGAAGTTAAGAATGGAGTTTGTTTTGATTCTCCAGGATGTTATGGATATTGTGCTTGGTGTTGAGGAGGAGCCTCAAGCACAGGTTGAAATTCCTAAATATAAGAAGAGAGCTAGAATGACTCTACATTTCATTAAGATGAATGTATCTAATGAAATTTTGAGAGAGATAGGATCTTGCACTATAGCCAAAGAAGCTTGGGATGCACTAAAGACCATCTATGAAGCAAAGAATACTTCTAGAATACTCACTCTTAGGAATCAGATTTTCCAAAGTTTCCAAAGAAGTGAAGAGAGTGCATCTAACTATGTTCTGAGAGTTAAAGATTTACATAGAGAGCTTTCTTGTGTTGGTGTTACCATTGACCAAGTTGAGCTACTTCAAGTCATACTGAATGGCTTGAGATATGACTATGATAATCTTGTTCAGTCTTTTACTATTAAGGAGGAGTTACCTAATTTAGAAACTCTCCAAGGAATTCTTATTTCTGAAGAATTTAGACAAAGCTATAAACTCTCGAGGATGAACAAACTAGAACATGGTGGAAGTGACAAAGCCCTCTTTGTCAAAGGCAAGTAGAAAGTAAGGAGTAAGAAACAATTCTCTCAAGCATACAACAAAGACAAAGCCAAAGATCGAGATCAAGATGGCGAAGAGGCTGAAAAATCTCATCCCTCTAACTCAAAAACCAAGAAGAAGAAAGTGAAGTGCTTCTTCTGTGGAAAAAAGGGACACTATGCCTCTAATTTCTTTAAGAAGAAAAACCAACTCAAGAAGCTAATCTCTCCAAAGAGATTGAAGAAGATTCTGTTGCAAGTGATGGAGAAGAATCACTTATGGTGTCCAGTTTCTCTTCATCACCTTTCAAGAAAGATGGAGCTTGGTACATAGACAGTGGAGCCTCTTCACATATGTGCTGTTCAAAGGAGTCATTTGACTCAATCTTACCTTTCAAAGGACTCAAGAGATCTATTTACAGAGCTAATGATCATGAGTGTCCAATAGAAGGAATTGGCAACATTCCATTGAAACTTGCTTCTTCAAAAGTTCTTGCACTTTCTAATGTTCTTTTCATTCCAAAACTTACAAAGAACTTAATTAGTGCGGGAAAGTTGCTTGATAATGGTTGTGATGTAAAGTTCAACTCCAATACTTGTTTTATCAAGAGAAAAGATGAGATCCTTGCTGATGAAACTAGATGTGGTGGAATTTTTAAGTAGAATTCTTATGAGAATGCAAACCTTTGTGAAGTTGCTTTGTTATCTAAGGAGGATTTGTGGCATAGAAGGTTGGGACATCCTAACTTTACATCTATGTCTTCTATGGTTAAGAAGGAGAAGGCTATTGGTCTTCCTAAATCTCTTTCTAAAGATTTCAAGCCTTGTGAGGCTTGTGCCATTGCAAAGTCACACAGAAAGCCATACCAGAAGTCTTTTATAAAGACTACTTATCCATTGGAACTCATACATTCAGATGTACATTTTTTCTCTTCTGAAAGTATTGGTGGTGCAACATATTTTGTCACCTTTATTGATGACTTTACTAGATACACTTGGTTGTATCTACTTTCTTCAAAGGCTATAGTTTTTTACCACTTCCTTATCTTCAAAGCTTATGTAGAAAAACAATTTTCTTGCAAAGTTAGAGCTTTAAGATGCGATGGAGGAGGTGAATACATCTCCAACAAGTTTCATAATTATTGTGAAGGTGAAGGAATAAAGAGAGAATTTTTTTGTGCCTATTCTCCATCCCAAAATGGTGTAGCTGAGAGGAAAAACAGATTTTTATGTGAATGTACTAAAACAATTCGAGTAGCAGCTTCTTTTCCTATTGAATATTGGGGTGAAGCTATAAATTGTGCAAACTACTTGTGCAATAGAATACCTCACAATGCTCTTGCTGGAAAAACACCTTTTGAAGTCTTGTTTCAAAAAAAACCTAAGGTAGATCACCTTAGAGTTTTTGGTTGTACTTGCTTTGTTAATATGCCCTTGGAAACAAGAAAAAGAGATGATTATAATTCTGTTAAAGGGATCATGGTTGGATATGCATCCAACAAGAAAGCTTACAGGATCTATGTTCCCTCTACCTCAGCTACAATTGAGAGTAGAGATGTGATATTCCATGAAGATCAAAAATACATTCTTGAGAAGGCCGAGTTCAAAGATTCTCACAAAGATACTCCAATCATCACCCTTGAAGATCATCATGGAGAGATGGGGCCAAGTTTTGAGGAGGAGTCACCTCGAATTTTTTCACCAAGGAGATCTCAAAGAGAAAGATCCGAGCCTAGGAGGCTTACCTATGAAGATAGAGGAAAGCAAGTGGAAATCAAATCCACTAATTGTGCCTATTTTATTTCTCATGAGGAGCGGAATGATGTATATGATGCTATCAACTCAAAGGAATGGTACCTTGCCATGAAGGAAGAATATGATGGTTTGATGGCCAATAATACATGGGAGCTTTTGGATCTTCCATCCAACAAGCATACCATTGGTTGCAAATGGGTTTTTCGAGTCAAGTATAATCAAGATGGCACAATCAGCAAGTACAAGGCTAGGCTTTGTGCTAAAGGCTTTGCTTAAGTATATGGACTTGATTATGAGGAGACCTTTGCCCCAGTTGCAAAGATGGTGTCAATTAGAATCATAATTTCTCTTGCTTGTTTTTTCAATTGGCAAATTCTTCAACTAGATGTTTCTAATGCATTTCTAAATGGCTATCTAGAAGAAGAGATCTATATGGATCAACCTATTGGGTTCATCCATGATGAGGGAAAAGTTTGCTTGCTCTTCAAAACTTTATATGGATTAAAGCAAGCTCCAAGGTCATGGTATTCTCGACTTAACACCTTTCTTAGTAACTAGGATTTAATCTTAGTAACTATGATCCTTCCTTATATGTCAAGTTTTTTGATAAAGATATTGTTATCCTTCTTATTTATATTGATGATATCATTCTGACAGGAAGTTGTATTAAGTTAGTTGAGGAAACCAAGATTGCACTTGGAAAAGAGTTCAAGATGCAAGATCTTGGAAAAATTCACTATATTCTAGGATTAGAGATTGACTTTCTTAGAGATAAAGCTTTTTTATGTCAATCTAAGTATGCTCTTTCAATGTTAAAAAAGCTCAATATGTTGAATTGTAAGAGTATAGAAACACCTATGGAGCAAAATGTAAAGGACTCTAACAAAGGTGATGAAAGATCCTTCGAGGACATCACACTTTTTAGAAGTCTTATAGGCTCCTCAATTTGGCTCACAATAACTAGACCTGACATAAGCTTTAGTGTCCATAAGTTGAGCCAGGCTATGCAAAATCCTTCAGTTTATCATTGGAAAAAGGCCAAGAGAGTGCTTAGATATATATCTTCAACTTTTGATTTTGGTTTATTGTATAAAAGCGAAGATCTTTCTATTATTGGTTATTCTGACTCGGATTTTGCAAGTGATAGAGCATATCAAAAATCTACAAGTGCTTATGTCATATATCTTGGAGGAAACTTGATATCTTGGCTTTTCAAAAAGCAAGATACTGTATCACTCTCATCATGTGAAGCTGAGTACAAGGTGCTCACTACAACAACAAAGGAAGTGCTTTGGATCAAGAGGTTACTAGTGGAGCTAAAGATAATTATGGGAGAAAATATACCTATGATCATGTGTGACAACATTTCAGCTCAAGCCCTTAAGAACAACCCAATATTCCATGCAAGGAGCAAGCATATCGAAGCTGCAAGGAGCAAGAATATTCCATTCATGAGAGAGAATCTCATTGGAGGTGAAATCAAATTGGAGCACATCGACACATCATCTTGCATTGCAGATATGCTCACCAAACCTTTGAGCAAAAGTTCCTTCAACAAGCATAGAGCCAACCTTGGAGTTATACCAAGATCCATGTTCAAATCAATATAGATCATTTTTAGGAGTGTTAAAATTGAAAAACAATCCATATTGATTTCTTGGCTTGCTACAAATGTTGTACCATGCAAGTATGTAGCTCATTAATGCAAAATGCCAAGTTTGGCCTACATAGAACTCGAGCTACATGGTTATGCATTATCTAGTTTGATAAATGCAACTTGCATATAGTTTGTAGACATATAATTAGCATGATTATGCTTGTAGAAACTCGTGGCAACTCACATGCATTAATTGTAAGTGATCCATAGTGACATGCAAGGCATGCATAAAGTTTAATGGACACATGCATGATGATTTGGACATTTCTAGTTAGAACTAGTACACTTGTAAAAAGTTGGTAGAATTTCATGCATGACAAGTGATAAATGTCACATGGACTCTAGATGTCATTTTGGAATGGATAGATATGGTTCTACCTCGAGCTACCTCAATCTCCATAAATATGTGTAGCTCTCCACACAATCAATGATGAAGAACCAAAGTTTTGTAGCTATCTCATGCCATTTTGGATCTAAACAAATATTGCTTGTTATCTCTCTAGATCTCTCTCTCTCTCTCTCTAACTCGTGTTGAGGCTAATGCTCATACACTGAAATATATTCTGTTGATTAGCATGCTAGATTGTGGATTAGCCATTTTTCTGAACTAGATTTTGTTGATCAATCTAGAATCAGGTTATAGTGCCAATCACAAAGCTTAATTAAGATCAGTCACTCTTGTGGACATTTCCCACACGTGTGAATTCTAGAAATTTTGTCACTACTATCCACCGGGTGCACTATACTTGTGAAATCTTGTAATTTTGTGCATAGAATGTTCATTAAATGCAATTTTCAGATCCACACTTGTGAAATATAGTAGCTTACTATTTTTGTACGGAAAAAAACTTTATTTTATGTTTTGGTTGATGTTTGATCATGTTAAAAGTACAGTACTAAGCACCATAAATGGACCTTTGAATGATCCACAAGGTTGATTGTGTGCTTGTTAAACAATCTATCAGATACTAGTCATCAAAAAACAAGATCTAGTTTAGCAGCTTGATAGAAAACAAGTAGAGACAATCAGAACATTGATCAATATCTATAATCCAACTCCACACATGTGGAAATAAGGTTGTAGTATAGCCTGTAGACAGTGTTTAGAGTGTGCCAAATCTGGGTTTCATTGGAATCAAAAGCAATCACTATACAATGAGAGAAAACCCGAGTTTCTCCTTGAGGCTCCAAAAAGTTTCTATCTTCTCACTATGGAGAATGAGAATACATAGTAAAGGCACTTACTTTGCTAAGTTAGGTAAAAATCCAGCATATAATAAGGAATTAGACTCCGCTTTCTTGCCCTAATGTGAAAACCCTAGCCTAGATCCAAGAGTCATGCTTGGTAGGTGCATGGTAGGTACAAATCTCATCATAAATCATGGTCTAGATCCTACAAAGTAGGAATCACTACCAAATGGACACAACCACTCCTCTTGACTCGTGGTAGCCTACTTTAGGTGTGAATGTACAAGTGGCATTTTGGCCATTCAAGTAACCAACAAACAATATTGACAAAATGTACAATATTCTACATGGCTAGATTTGCCAATGTAGGCAATTTTTCACACTCCTCCTCAAATCTAGCCTTGGAAATCACAATGCTTTTATCAATAACTCTAATTGAAGATCTAAGCTTGACAAATGAATCTTTAGGTAAAGATTTAGTAAACAAATCAGCCAAGCAACTTGATGATGGCACATGTTGGAGCTTGATCTCTTTGGCTTGCACTTTCTTCCTCACAAAATGATGAGCAATCTCGATGCGTTTGCTCCTTGCATGGATTGTAGGATTAGTTGCAAGTGATTGGGCTGATTGGTTGTCACAATAGATGATAGGAATCTCCTCTTCCATGACATGAAGCTCCACCAATAGCCTTTTGAACCACAAGATCTCCTTGCATGTTGATGTCAAGGCCTTGTATTCGGACTCTGTGGAAGATAGGGAGATGGTATCTTGATTTTTGAAAAGCCATGATACTACTCCATCACATATAAGGGTGGCAAAAGCACTTGTTGATCTTCTATCCACTTTGTCACCTGCAAAATCCGAGTCACTATAGGATCTTAAGCCAAGATTAGTCCCTCTATAGAAAATGCCAAAATTCTTAGTAGATGAAATGTATCTAAGAACTCTTTTGGCCATCTTCCAATGTGAAACTAGAGGACTTTGCATGAATTGGATTAACTTTCCAACACTATAACTAAGATCAGGTCTAGTTATAGTTAAATAGATCAAGGAGCCAATAAGCCTTCAATATAATGTGATGTCCTCAAAGGACGCTTGATCACAACCAATATATGCTTTTACATGTTGCTCCATTGGTGTCTCAATGCCTTTACAATTCTTCATTCCAAATCTATCTAGGATGGATCTAGCATATTTAGATTGACAAATGAAGCTAAAATCACATCCTCTAATAACCTCTATTCCAAGAATGAAGCTTAATAGGCCGAGATCTACCATCTTAAACTCTTTTGCTAAAGCAATTTTTATATCTCTAATTCCATCTAGATCATTACCACTCAAGATAATGTCATCTACATACAAAACAAGAATAATGATCATGCCATCATGAAATCTAATGTACAATGATGGATTATAGGCACTTATTACAAAATTTATGGAGTTTCTCCTTGAGGCTCCAAAAGGTTTCTATCTTCTCACTATGGAGAATGGGAATACATAGTAAAACACACTTCCTTTTCAAAGCTAGGTGAAAATCCAGCATGTAATAAGAAAGTAGACTCCACTTTCTTGCCCTAATGTGAAAACCCTAGTCTAGATCCAAGAGTCATGCTTGGTAGGTGCATGGTAGGTACAAATCTCATCATAAATCATGGTCTAGATCCTACAAAGTAGGAATCACTACCAAATAGACACAACCACTCCTCTTGACTCGTGGTAACCTACTTTAGGTGTGTATGTACAAGTGGCACTTTGGCCATTGAAGTAACCAACAAACAATATTGACAAAATGTACAATATTCTACACGGCTAGATTTGCCAATGTAGGCAATTTTTCACGCTCCTTCTCAAATCTAGCCTTGGAGATCACAATGCTTTTATCAATAACTCCAATTGAAGATCTAAGCTTGACAAATGAATCTTTAGGTAAAGGTTTAGTAAACAAATCAGCCAAGCAACTTGATGATGGCACGTGTTGGAGCTTGATCTCTTTAGCTTGCACTTTTTCCCTCACGAAATGATGAGCAATTTCGATGTGTTTGCTCCTTGCATGGAATGTAGGATTAGTTGCAAGTGATTGGGCTGATTGGTTGTCACAAAAGATGATAGGGATCTCCTCCTCCATGACATGAAGCTCTGCCAATAGCCTTTTGAGCCACAAGACCTCCTTGCATGTTGATGTCAAGGCCTTGTATTCGGATTCTGTGGAAGATAGGGAGATGGTATCTTGTTTTTTGGAAAGCCATGATACTACCCCATCACATAGAAAGGTGGCAAAGGCACTTGTTGATCTTCTATCCACTTTGTCACCTGCAAAATTCGAGTCACTATAGGCTCTTAAACCAAGATTAGTTCCTCTATACAAAATACCAAAATTCTTAGTGAATGAAATGTATCTAAGAACTCTTTTGGCCATCTTCCAATGTGAAACTAGAGGACTTTGCATGAATTGGCTTAACTTTTCAACACTATAACTAAGATCAGGTCTAGTTATAGTTAAATAGATCAAGGAGCCAATAAGCCTTCTATATAATGTGATGTCCTCAAAGGATGCTTCATCACAACCAATAGATGCTTTTACATGTTGCTCCATTGGTGTCTCAATGCCTTTACAATTCTTCATTCCAAATCTATCTAGGATGGATGTAGCATATTTAGATTGACAAATGAAGCTAAAATCACATCCTCTAATAACCTCTATTCCAAGAATGAAGCTTAATAGGCCGAGATCTACCATCTTAAACTCTTTTGCTAAAGCAATTTTTACATCTCTAATTCCATCTAGATCATTACCACTCAAGATAATGTCATCTACATACAAAACAAGAATAATGATCATGCCATCATGAAAACTTATATACAATGATGGATCATAGGCACTCATTACAAAATTGATGGAAATGAGAAAAGAGTTTAGCCTAGAGTACCATGCTCTAGGTGCTTGCTTGAGCCCATAAAGGCTCTTCTTCAAAAAAACACACCTTTCCTTCATGCTTTGCCTTGATGAAGCCCTCGGGTTGCCTCATGTAGATTTCTTTCTTTAAATAACCATTGAGGAATGCATTTGTGAAATGAAGTTGGAATAGCTCCCAATTGAAGGTTGTAGCAAGACTAATGATCAACCTGATAGTAACAAGCTTAGCCACAGGAGAAAAAGTCTCATCATAATCAATGCCTTTGGTTTGTAAAAAACCTTTGGCTACAAGCCTAGCTTTATGACTGCTTATTGATCCATCTTGATTATACTTCAATCTAAATACCCACTTGCAATCAAGAGGTTTCTTCCCTTGAGAAAGATCCACAAGATTCCAAGTATGATTCTTAATAAGAGCATCATACTCTACTTGCATAGCATCCATCCAACTTTTAGACTTACAAGCATCTTCATAGCATGTTGGCTCATCTAACATTGTGAAGTAAGAAAGGTGTAAGATGTGAAAGATGATGAGCCTTCCCTTTGATCACCTTGACCATCATAGGTGAGCCTCAATGGCTCAGACCTTGCCCTTGTAGATCTTCTTGGAGTTCTTGGAGTTCTTGCATCTTGAGGTGGATCCTCAAGCTCTTCTTAACTTGGAAGCCACTCCTCCATCCTAGCATGATCCTTGGCATCAAGATGATTAGTAGCATTATCATCCAAATCACAAGCATGTCCTTCATAAAAAATAACATCCCTACTCACTATCACCTTGCTAGTGATGGGATTGAAGACTCTATAACCTTTGCTATCTCACCATATCCCACAAAGATGCCTTTGATGGATGTTGCATCATCCTTCCTTCTCTTATCCAAGTATTGGTGTACATAACAAGTGGATCCAAAAAATTTGAGATGCTTGAGATTGGGCTTCTCTCCAACTAGAGCTTCAAATGGTGTGATTCCTCCAATGGCTTGGTTTGGCAATCTATTGCACAAATAGTTAGCACAAGTTATTTCTTCACTCCAAAATGGTTTGGATAGAGAACCATCTAGCCTTAAGGCCTTAGCACACTCACAAAGAGATCTATTTCTTCTCTCACTCACTCCATGTTGTTGAGGGGTGTATGGACATGAGAACTCCCTCTTTATGCCATTTGAACAACAAAAGTCAATCAAGTTATTGGAGATATATTCACCTCCATTATCACTCCTTAAAACCTTAATTTTGGTACTAAGTTGATTTTCTACCAAAGTCTTGAACTTTACAAAATAATCAAACACCATAGATTTGCTAGACAAGAGGTACATCCAACAAAATCTAGAATAGTCATCAATGAAGATTACATAGTACTTGGCACCACCATTAGATTCATGTGAAAAGCTATGAACATCTGAATGGATGAGTTCAAGAGGAGAGCTTGATCTTGATGTAGATCTTGAGAAAGGTATTTTGTGAGCCTTTGAGAGGCTACATGCTTCACATCTCTTTCCACACTTTGACAAATGCTTGGGGAGTCCAATTGCAAGCTCCTTTGCAACCATAGATTCCATGGCTTTGTAGTTGGGATGGCCCAACCTTTTGTGCCACAGTTCCACCTTTGATAACTCCACCTTTGCCAAGTTAACACTCTCCACTACAACATTAGCATCAAGCTTAAACAATCTACCTTGCTTAAAGCCTTTGGTTATACATTCATCATTTCTAAGGATGGAACAAACTCCATGCTGAAATTGTACATCAAGACCATTATCCATTAACTGGCCAACACTAAGAAAATTCTTGGTTCACTTAGGAACATAAAGAACATTATCAAGCTTCATCCTTTTGGATGATCCAACATACAAGGGAATTGTTCCTATTCCACTTATCTTACATTCTTGACTACTTGCAGTATAGATTGATCTATGTAAATCATTGTAAGAAAGTAAAGTGGAGAATATGTCCTTTTGATATGTCATGTGGGAACTACCCCCACTATAAATCCACCAAGAATCATTGGTATTGCTCTTGGATGATGGTGGTTTGTTGGAAACTGTCAAGGATGACTCTTCATCCTCCTCCTCCTCCTCTTGATGTGCAATGTTGCTTTGTTTGCTCTCTTGTGCCTTCTTCTTCTTGAGACATTCTAATGCAAAATGTCCTTTCTTTCCACAGAAAAAACATTTGTACTTGGACTTGTCTTTGATCTTGCCCTTTGAGCTTGAAGCCTCATCCTCCTCCTTGGTCTCCTTGAAGTGCTTCTTCTTGCCATTGGTCTTCTTCTTGCCTTTGAATGAAAAATTAGCTTTCTCATCACCATCCTGCAGAGAAATAGCATTCATTCTTGCATTGGTATGCATCATCCTACACTCTTCAGCCACTAATACACTGTGTAGTTTTTCTATAGTGGGCAAAGTGTCTTGGATTGCAAAGCTTTGGACCAAATTAGTGAAGTCACTCCCTAGACCATTGAGGACAATCTGAACAAGCTAACTATCTTGATTCTTCTCTCCAATGGAAACTAACTCCCTATTGAGAGACTTGATTCTTAGCACATAAACCTTTGCACTCTCATCACTTCTCTTCATGCTTTGCAGAATCTGATTCCTAAGCATGAGAACCCTTAAAGTGTTACTAGACTCATAGATTGATCTTAGAGATTCCCAAGACTTTTTTAGCACTGGTATGAGCTGATACTTTTCTCGGTAAATTATTGCTTACATTCATCTTCACACAGTGAAGTGCAAGCCTAGATCTTCTTTTGTATTTAGCTAACTCCTGTGCACCTAGAGGTTCATCTTCCTCATCAATCAGAAACTCATAGAGATCCTGGAGCACCATGAGTGACTCCTTCTTCACTTTTCAAAAATCATAATTAGTAGAATTTAACCTCTCACTAGCTTCTAGAAGGTATGCTCCAGCAGATCCCATTGTACTAGTAAGATTCTACACACAAGATATAGATTTGTTTGAATCTGAAACTCACAAAGGTTTCTAACTTGCAGTGTTTTCACTCAAATGTTGACTTCTAATCCAACAGATGGACTTGTAATCACAGTTCTATCACTCCCTCACAAAGCTGGAATGAAGATAAGATGAAGTGAAAACTACTCTCAAGCAAATCTTGCCAATCTTGGCCATTTTTGGACAAAAAACTTACTCTATCTCTCTCATTCACTTTGTACTTTCAAGACCTGGTTTCCACATTAAGAAGGTCTGAAATCAGCCTAGATTAATTAGTCTTCATGAAACAAATTCAAAATTAAGTAATGGCAAGTGATCTTGGTAGCTTATCCTAGAATCTGCACTAAAAATTACATTAAACTGACACCAGATGAAAATGCAGTGATCCAATGAATATGGGGTTTTAAATGCTGGTTCATATATGCCCACACGTGTGAACAGTACATATTTTGATCCTGAAAAAGTTTGGGATCAAATCCCCTCACCAAAACCTGGATACCAACTCGCCCTTCCAATACTAGCTTTTTGCACGAAAACCTACTAAAACTGGATTAGTTTCAAACAATGATCAATAGCCTTGTACTTGGCTTTAATACCATGTTAAAAGTAAAGTATGAAGGACCATAAATGGATCTTTGAATGATCCACAAGGTTTATTGTGTGCTTGTTAAACAATCTATCATATACTAGTCATCAGAAAACAAGATCTAGTTTAGCAGCTTGATAGAAAACAAGTAGAGACAATCAGAGCATTGATCAATAACTATAATCCAACTCCACACGTGTGGAAATAAGGCTATAGTACGACTTGTAGACAGTGTTTAGAATGTGGCCTATGATTTTTTAACAATTCTTTTCCCAATGATTTGGTGAAGATATCAGCCACACATTCTCTTAAAAAAACATGTTGAAGCTCCACCTCCTTTGCCAAGACTTGATCCCTCACAAAGTGATGTGCAATCTCAATGTGCTTGCTCCTTGCATGAAAAATTGAGTGTTGGACCCTTTTTGTGCCTCCCTAATCGGTCAGATCTAGAGGGCAAAGAAGGGATTTTCAATCTCCAACCGGATGAGTGGTTGTGTAGTATCGGGCTTCGATCCAATGGGGAGAGGGTAAACACGATGATAGAAGTGGGAATCAAGGTTTGCTAAGGTTGTCAATCTTAGTTTTGGATATGCTCGTGAAATAGTCTAGATTTGTGTGGCGTTCATCTTTGTTGCTTTTCTTCCATTTGGTCTTTTCTAGGGTTGGTTTATTCATGCTTATCTAGGCATTCTTGGCTCTAGATCTTCTTCTCTTGAGGTTGATCCTCTCAAGGGAGGTGAACGGTGAAAGAAATCCTACCTACAGATCTTAATGATCACTTCATGGTTTTCTTAATGAAAGGGGGAGAGAGAGAGAGAGAGAGAGAGAGAGAGAGAGAGAGAGAGAGAGAGAGAGAGAGAGAGAGAGAGAGAGAGAGAGAGAGAGAGAGAGAGAGAGAGAGAGAGAGAGAGAGAGAGAGAGAGAGAGAGAGAGAGAGAGAGAGAGAGAGAGAGAGAGAGAGAGAGAGAGAGAGAGAGAGAGAGAGAGAGAGAGTGTGTGTGATCTGGTCCAGCGGAGTGCTGCATTCCACCCATTTGGATCTTCTTGGACATGGCAGGAAATGCAAGTTCACAGGTAACTATTGCGGACTCGTCACGTAAGCCCTGATGGTCGTAGGGTCTCTCTCAAATAACTGTTGTCACCACTCCGATTGTGGTTGGAGGGTGGGTAAGGGTTGCAGTTATTTTTCCTTGATGGTCTGAGCTGAAAATGATATCTGCCAGCCGCCTCTTGATGACTCGTGAGGATATTTGGATAAAAATTCATTGATGTTCTCCTCCACGAATTTCGGTCTTCGGAAGGCTTGGTTGACAGATATCGTTCGTGACCCTCTGGATTATGTTACTTGGCCCTAGCTGGTGGTTGCGCCTTGGCTCTGGTTTCACGTCTCAGCGGCCGCCTCTGTCTGCCCTTGGTCTTGGCCTTCGGACCCTTGATCTGGTTGAAATCCCTCTGCTACCTGCTGGCTCTTTTCTTAGTTGGTACTAGTCTGTGCAGCGTCAAAATTAGGTGGCGGTGGAATTATCATGGGGTGGGCTAGGCCTTCATTTCCATGTATTTCTGGCATGCCTTGAGGGCTTGCTTGACCTGGGCAAGCTCTTGCGTTGCACTTGTCCGATACTTATTGAACTCCGCCTGGTAGCTGTAGAGGGTTTGGCTATAAATCTGCACTTGACGCCGTAGAAGATTCATCTCTAATTGGGAAAGCGGCCTCATGTCCGGTGCAGATTGAGCTAACCAGACGAGCTTCTCATCTTGTAAGGCTTTAACCTCCATCCCCAGGCGCGTGTTCTCTGCCTACAAAAGTGTAAGTGGCCCCTGGATGGGAGCAAGCCGTTGGGATGTTTCAGTTTGAAGCTCCCGCACCTTTGTGGAGGCCTCAGTAAGCGCTTTGGAGAGGCTTTGAATATATTTGTTTAGGCCCTCCTCCTTCTACTGCAGCTTGGCAATCTCCTGGTGCCCTGCTTGTTTGTGTTGCTAAGCCAGAATCAATTCTAGCTGCAGCTTGGTGAGGTCTGCTCGTAGCTGTGTATTACTCGTTGCCAACTGTAGTACCCTACTTTCCAGAATAGCTTTGGCTGCCACTGCATCTAGGATGTATTTTCCTAGGGTGTGGTATGCTGTCGTTAGATCCGTGGGAGCAGTTGGTACACTGGCACTGGCAGGGGCTTGTGTTGTATCGGCCCCGACGACTTGTGGAATTTCGTCGTCATTGTCTTTGATCAGGTTTTCATTTGTCCTGATGCCATCTGGGATGGTAGGGTATGAACGTGTGAGGGACAAAACGATCAGGTTGTTGTTGTTGTCTTGCAGACCTTTGAGGTGAAGGTGCTTGAGTGGATGATTCTCCTTGGTGAATGACTGAGATCATAGCATCTTGTGGCTGAACAATCGTGGGTCTAGGCCCATTGATGGTAAGTGGAACTGTTGGGACAAACTCGTTTTTCTGAACAATCGTAGGTCGTTGCCTAACAATGGATGGTGGAGCTGCTATGGCATCCTGCCATAGTTGCAAAAGCTCTATCAATGCCCAATGCAGATAATTGGAAGGCTGCCATGGACGCTGAGTATCAGTCTCTAATGAAGAACAAGACCTGGAGTCTTGTCAATCCTCCTACTGGTGCAGAATCAATTGACTCCAAATGGATCTTTAAGTTGAAGCTTAAGCCAGATGGATCCATATCCAAATGGAAAGCTAGACTGGTGATAAAAGGCTTTGAACAAGTATATGGGATAGATTACACTGAGACCTTTAGTCCACTGTAAAGCATCAGTCTATTCATACCTTATTGGCTATAGCTACTGTAGAAGATCTGGACATTCACCAGATGGACATCTAGACAACATTCCTACATGGATATATACAAGAAGAGATATTCATCTATTAACCAAAAAGTTATGTCCTTCAAGGCAAGGAGCATCCGGTATGTAGATTGCATAAGGCTTTATATGGTCTTAAGCAAGCTCTCAAGGCCTAGTATGACAGAATTAATCACTTCTTGTTGCAACACAATTTTACTTCTTGCTCTACAGATTGCAATGTATATCTCAGGCGTAAAGGGTCAAGCTATGTCATTATAGCATTATACGTTGATGATTCTATATTATCAGCAATTCAAATTAGTCATTACAAGAAACCAAATCTCTGCTTTCATCAAAGTTTGAGATGACTGATTCAGGCCCAGTCCATTATCTTCTTGGTATGGAGATCAGCAGAGATCGCGTAGGTAGAAGGACAAGTATAAGCCAACAATCCTACTTGACTAATGTACTTTGCAGATGGACTAAGTTACTGTCATGTAAATAGTATGTTGGCTGATATTTTGACAAAGCCATTGTCTAGAGATAAACATTCTACTTTAGTAGGTATGTTAAGTCTCAATTACAGATCAGATTCATAGTAATTAGCTTAAGGAGGAGTGTTGGAATTTAATCTAACTCGTATTCATCCCCACAGCCCTCATTCCTTCTCTAATTTTCACTCTCTCAAATGTAACCTGCACAAAATGAACAGTTTTTAAACAGTCTGCATTTTTGAACTCATTGTCGCTACAGACTATGTTTTTACACGGGGTTTTTGACAAGCAACAATTAGAGCAAAAAATACGACACTTCATTTTTACACACAGTTTCTGACAAGTGACACTGCAATTTTATACGTGTTTTTACACAGGCGAAAAACTCATCACTGTAGTTTTACACGGATTTTACACAGGCGAAAATTGCAACACTTGTCCTACAAAAGGCCAAATGTGTCTTCCAAATGCCGAAGGTGTCTTCTCGAATGCTGAAGGTGTCTTCCAAATGCCAAAGGTGTCTTCCAGATCCTGAAGGCTGCCCTCAAGTAAAGGCAAAGGCCAAAAGGCCAAAGAGTGTCGCATTTCCAGTTTGCCAAAAATACACAGATTGTCGCTATCAAACCAGAAAGCCTTCACGCTCCATCAACAAACTGATCAACTAATCAGTTTTACAACTGTTATCAATCTTGTCAGTTGACATGTATATATACATGTAATTGGGTGAGGGCAAAGAGAAGCGATGAGAGGATTATGATATGTAAGGTTAGATAATGGAGAACGCCTTTTATCAGTAACTGACTCCTCAGAATTAGTGATTATATATCTAGAGAGAGAGAACTATTTTAGAGCCTTAGCAATTGTTCTTGGATCTGTAAGTAGGATCACGTGCTTATCAGCACAACTGTATTGTGGTCTGATTGTTGTTTTTACAACCTTTCATTATACAGATTCGTTATTGTTCTACTTCATTGCATTCTTGTTGAATGATAACTCTCACTCACTTTTACACAAACACCATTATTAGAGAATTGTATGGTTGTCTACAACACCTAAATTGATTTTACATTCTCTTAATATCAGGTTATCAGTATTAGAGGATTGCATGGCTATCTCAGACACCTAATTGTTTTGCAATCTTTCTTTCAAGGCAGTCTATGACTCCTACATTGATAATCTAATTTCATACACAAAGAACTGCTTGTAACTCCATTCCCCAAGTAATCCACGATCCTGCTAGTTATAACAATTTGTTTTTTTTCTTCTAATAGAAGTGGTATCAGAGCTGATATCTATTTCCGCCCATAGAGTGATATCATTGCCTGCTCCCACAACTAGATCTCATGCCAACACATAGGGATGAGTCACATATCCAACCTAATCTTGACACTTGTAGATAGCCTAAGCTAGCTCGAGCCACATCAAATGTTACCTTTGGCCTAATCATGGAATTACAAGTGTACTTACTCAAGTTGCCTCCAAAGCCAAAATTGGCCCTCTCACCTACTCATAGATGGACATACAAAAAATTATCAAATCCCCTAACTGAACGTAGATAGGTTTTGTGAAAATTGTCAACATTTCCTTGTCTAGTTTTAGGCCAAAATTGCTAAAAATGGCACATAGTTTAGGATCTGACTTTTCACACGTGTGAAACAGGTCTAGATATTTTTAGTAAGTGTATTTTTTCAGTATGAAGAAGTGTCAAACTTCAAGACCTTCGAAATGAGTCCATTTTCATGTATTTTGGACATATATGCCAATTTTACCTATATAGGGCATATTTTAGGTAAGGAGGGTCTAGAGAGAGGAGAGAGAGTCATCTCTCTCAGCTATATATAGCAGGTAGGCCGTGGAGAAACAGGTTGGAGCAGATCCATTGTATTCATTTGCTTAATGAGAGATTTTTCTATTGGGTTCTCCTTCCATTGTTGGCATTGTGTAGTGATTGAGTTCAAGCTTTGTGTGTATGATCTTAGGTGCTTTCCAAAAGTGGTAGGCTGATGTATTATGGACTGTATAATGCTATTTTGGGCCGCACTTGATGTTTATGGAAGTTTCCATTTGTGATAAATGCTTTTTGATCAAGTTCTTTGCATTCTAGGTAGCATAGAATGTGTTGCCAATTCCTAGCTTATGTAGTTTGGAGTGCAAGCATTCAAGCCAATGATCTTGGAGTTTAGATCCACTTAGGATCTGTATTTTTCATATGGTATCAGAGCTGGTTGGCTTCTATTTATAGTAAGTATTCCATTTTTGGTGATATTTGGATGTTTGATCAAGTTCTAGCATGATTTTGCATTGCTTTGTTGATCAAATCTTACTAACCTTTGTTTTGTGAGTTGAACTTGTGGATCAAAAGCATATTTCAGGTCTATTGAAGATCAGAGGCTGAAAAGAAACTATTTTGGATCAGATCATAACACCTAATCATTTGTTGATTGTGAGGCTTGTGCATATTCAATACTAACAATGTTCTTTTCAATCCTATTGTTGACAATCTCCATTCTTGGATGAACACTCTCCTTAAGTGGATGAAACTTCTCCTTAAGTGGATGACAAATGATCTTTTGAGTGAGTTGTAATTCTCCTAAAGGCTGAGCAAAGCTCCCATTTGGATGAAAGATCCCCTTTTTTGGGTGAACATATTGTAAGCTCCATTGTGAAGAGCATATTGTAAAGATTGTCATCAATTTTGGCATAAATTTTGGTGTACTTTGTTGAGCATGTAAGTAACTCTCCTTATGTAATTTGATTGGAGCATTTGCTGGAAGGTGTTAACCATTATGCAAGTGTGTTTTCAGGTTCTTAACAGGTTGAGGAACATTCTCATGTGAAGTGATCTTAGATCTACATCTAAACACCAAATTTTGACAAGATAGTGAAGCTAGTCTTGTGATTCACTAAGTGTGCTCATTCATTCACCTCTAAATCTTGTATTTATCACTTGCTGGAGTTTATAAACTTTTAGAAGTGTGGTTTACATGTGGTTTTACAGGTTGAATCAATATCTTAGTGTGGTGATCATATGTTGATCAAGTTTGTTCATTACTAGGTAATTTTGGCATCCTAGTTTTGGGTATTTTCTAAGAATGCAAGTAACTCTTCACACCATAACTTGATTTGGTCACTTGCTGGAAAGTTTGAGAGCTTAAGCAAGAGTGTGTTCAGGTTGGTTTGAGTTTGTAATCCATTCTTAGTGTGTGCAAAGTGTTGCATGTGTTTCAATCTTCCTTTCTATGCTTGAAAGCCAAATAGTTTCAAGATAGAGGTCATTTAGGATTCTAAATCTTTTAAGATCTTCTCCTTCTTCATTTATTGAGAGAAAGGAGAGTGCTAGGTGCATTAGAACAGAGCCTAAGGACACAAGAAGATTTTAGCATCATGACATCCAATGGTGGAATCATGTTGGAAGCTAAAGAGAGGTTAAACTCTACAAACTATTCAACTTGGAAAGTGAGGATGGAGTCTTTACTAGAGTTGAATGAGCTAATGGATATAGTTGTGGGAATTGAAGAAAGACCTCTAATTCTTCAAGAGCAACTAAATTTTGATAGAAGGGCTAAAAGAGCCTTACATATCATAAAGATGAATGTTACCAATGAACTTCTTAAAGAAGTTGGTAAATGTACTTCTTCAAGTGAAGCATGGAATGCTTTGAAGAAGATCTATGAGTCCAAATCCACATCTAGGGTTCTCACCCTAAGAAGGCAAATCTTCCAAAGTTGTCAAAGAGAGGGAGAGAGTGCACATTCATTTGTCTTGAAGGTTAAATCCTTGAATGATGATCTAGCATGCATAGATGAAAGCATAAAGGATGGGGAACTAGTTCAAGTCATGTTGAATGGTTTGCTTGATGAACATTCTAACCTTGTACAATGCTTTGCTATACAAAAGTCCTTGCCAAGTGTCAATGACTTGCAAGAGATCTTGGTGGCTGAAGAGCATAGGTTGCAAGCCAAAGGTGGTGGTGCATCAACACAAGGTGGAGATGAAGAAGCTCTTTTCACAAAGGGCAAGTTCAAAGGCAAGTGGTCCAAGCAAGGTAGTTTGGAGCATGGAAAGCATTCTTCTTCTTTGCAAAGTAGGAAGCAAGATAAGTCCAAGTTCAAATGTTTTTATTGTGGAGTGAAAGGACATTTTGCAAATGAATGCCATAAGAAACAAAATGCTAGATCTAGGTTGAGATCTAATGTACTTCTTGGAGATGATAATTGTTGTGCTAACTTGGCAAGCTTTGGTGAATCTATGGTCAATTTTTTGGATCCATTGGATCTTGAAGATGCACTAGTGTTACCTACTAGTCATATGGAGTCATGTGGAGCTAAATTAGCATCATGTTTGTACTCTTCTACTCATGGACTTCCAAGGCTTGTTGGTTCTTCAATGGTGCTAGATGGCAAGTGCAAAAATGGAAAAGGTAAGGAAGGAGCTAACTTCATCAATGGAGTTGATGAAGATTCTTCTTTGGAAGTGATTGTTGCTAATGACTTGTTTGTTCATATGGAAAAAGATGGAGATGCTAAGTGTCATTCTTTGCAAGAAGATGGTTGTTCTTCTAATTCTTTTCATATTGATGTATGTAATCATGTGGGAAAAGATGATGGTGCTTTGAGCATGCTTGAAGGAAATGGTTCTTTTACATCTTTTTGTGATAAAGTCATTTGTGCAACAAGTGGTGTCACATTTCTTCATAAAAAGAGTAGATCAAAGGTTTCTATCATGAGACTTGGTGAGGGAGATCACAAGTCAAAAGGAAGAGAAGTATGTGAAGTGTTCAAAGTAGGATGTACTTTGAATGATGTTTTTATGAACGATAGTGAGGAAGAATCATTATCATATGACTCATTACCTAAATCATTGAGTAGAAGTTCATGTTTGAAAAGAGAGAGTACTTCAATCACTCTTATGTTGAAGGTACTAAGGATTCTTTTCTTGGCTTCTAATATTCAAGAGTCTTCTACTTCTTATGGTGCAACTATCAAGAGGGAGGTTTCTAACTTTTGTGGTGCTAGCATTAAGAGGGAGTCTTGTGAAGGAAAGGGCAATGGAAGAGTGGTTCTTGGGAAGATCAAAAGCATGGATCTAACATCTCTTCATCAACTCAAAGCATTCTATGATTGTGGTGGATTGTTCATTCATGGTCAAGATGGCAAAAGGTTGGTTGAAGAAGACTACATGGAGCAACTCAAGTGGCAACTTCTTCAAGGCAAGGGAGATATCATTGGTGAGCTTATTGAGGTTTGTTATGAACTCAAGAGGGCTGTTTTGATTAGGTTTGATACTCATCTTCACCTACTCTACTTCATGTTAAATGGAAATGTTGGAATCTATCTTTTGGTTTATGATGGTGGCATTGTTTTCACTAACTATAGTGAAGGGTCAAATTTGAGCATTGATGAGATCTTGTGGGATCTTAATCATGTGTTTGAGAGGGAGTATCTTCAGAGTTTCAGATCTGAAGATGTTCACATATGCAAGATCTTTGATGTCTTATTGGAAGATCAAGAGGTTGATCTTGGATTGCTTCATCAACACCAAGAGACAAGTGGCAATTCGAAGCTAGTGAAAAGCATCAAAGAAGAGACAAATGGTCAAGGCATTTTGGATCTGTTTTTACAGGTTCTTGAAGGTTCAAGTAAGGTCTTTGGAGCTGCAAGGAAGTGTCTTCTTACTCTACCTCACTTGCCTAATCTCATGTATGAACATTGTTATGTCAATGTGTTGAAATTGTCAAATTTCAATAAAACTAGTTCCATAGTTTTGCATCCTTTGGATCTTGGAGATGGAATAGTTATCATTGCTGGTTTGTATGATCAAGTACATGAATTCATTCAGATCTTGAAAGGTATTGAAGTGGTCAATATGTTTTCTTTTGAACAAAGTTCAAGATCTAGTATTCTAGTGTTGGCAAATTGGCAACTTGTTGACATTGTAGGATCAAGCGTTGTGTGCAAATCTTGTGGAGGTACTTCAAGTATTTCAAGTTCAGGTTTTGGTCATTCAAATGGAGTAGGGAACACATCTTTTTGGCATTCATTCACTCAAAGGCTTTCATGGATTGAAGATCTACAAAGGCAAGGTGGTGATGGAAGTTCATTCATGGAGATACATGTTGCATTCACTATATGTATAGTGAAATGTGGAGGAGGCATGCAAACACTTGTTGATCACTTTCATTTACAACTTGTTTGCTGCTATTTTACAGAGAAACCAGAGATGGATACATGGAGGAATTCATTAATTGAGATTCTATGTTCTTTTACATGTACCATTTTTATGATTCTATGTAAAATTGATGTAAGAAATAGTGAAGCATCCTATATGGACACTATTATCTATATCAATTATGTTGTGTCCTATTTTGTACATATTAGGATCCTTGAGAAGAGATCTATTCTGATGATGGAGATCATTCTTAAGTTGGAACAAAGTAGTGTTGTAAAACTAGCAAGTTAAGTTGAAGAGGGAGTGTGAAAATTGTCAACATTTCCTTGTCTAGTTTTAGGCCAAAATTGCTAAAAATGGCACATAGTTTAGGATCTGACTTTTCACACGTGTGAAACAGGTCTAGATATTTTTAGTAAGTGTATTTTTTCAGTATGAAGAAGTGTCAAACTTCAAGACCTTCGAAATGAGTCCATTTTCATGTATTTTGGACATATATGCCAATTTTACCTATATAGGGCATATTTTAGGTAAGGAGGGTCTAGAGAGAGGAGAGAGAGTCATCTCTCTCAGCTATATATAGCAGGTAGGCCGTGGAGAAACAGGTTGGAGCAGATCCATTGTATTCATTTGCTTAATGAGAGATTTTTCTATTGGGTTCTCCTTCCATTGTTGGCATTGTGTAGTGATTGAGTTCAAGCTTTGTGTGTATGATCTTAGGTGCTTTCCAAAAGTGGTAGGCTGATGTATTATGGACTGTATAATGCTATTTTGGGCCGCACTTGATGTTTATGGAAGTTTCCATTTGTGATAAATGCTTTTTGATCAAGTTCTTTGCATTCTAGGTAGCATAGAATGTGTTGCCAATTCCTAGCTTATGTAGTTTGGAGTGCAAGCATTCAAGCCAATGATCTTGGAGTTTAGATCCACTTAGGATCTGTATTTTTCACAGGTTTTTCATTTTTCACACTCCTCCTAAAATGTTATCTATTCTAATTAATCTTAGATCTTGGAATCATGGATCTAAGCTTGATGAAAGAACTATTGATCAATGGCTTGGTGAGAAGATCATCAATGCATGAAGATGTTTCAATATGCTACAAGTTGATCTCTCCTCCAATAAGATTTTCCCTTACAAAATGATGTGCAACTTCAATATGTTTAGTCCTTGTATGAAAGATAGGATTGCTGGCAAGGGCTTGGTGGGCCGAGATGTTGTCACACTTGATCAAAAGTAGATCTTCCTCCTTGATGCACTTGAGCTCCAATAATAATCTTTTGATCCATAGCACCTCTTTTGTTGTTTTTGTTGTAAGTGCTTTATACTCAACCTCACATGATGATAGAGAAATGGTATCTTGCTTTTTGGAAAGCCAAGGTATGAGATTTCCTCCAAAAATTATAGTGTAAGCACTTGTAGATTTTTGATCCATCTTGTCACTATCAATATTCGAGTCCGAGTAGCCAAGTATAGATGGATCTTCACTTTTTTAGATCAATCCATAATCATGTGTTGAAGATACATACCTCATTGCAGAGTTAACAAATCTTTGGATTGGAGATTTATGGATTAACTTATAAATGGTTTGGATGAGGATCTAAATGTGATGTCATGCTAGTATAATTGAGATCTGCACCTAGACATTTGAGATTTCTGAATCATTGGCAATTAACTTGAGTAGTTGATTACTCCAGGATGATCATCTACATAAATGATTAGAACGACAAGATCATTATCAACAATCTTCAAGTACATGGAAGGATCATAGTCACTTAGGATAAATCCAAGTGAGTTGAGAAATGAACTGAGTCTTGCATACCATGATCTTGGGGCTTGCTTAAGCACATATAGGCTTTTGAAGAGTAGGCAAATTTTGGATTCCTCACCATGCTTGATGAAGCCTTGTGGTTGCTCCATATATATCTCCTCCTCAAGGTAACCATTAAGAAAGGCATTAGAGACATCCAATTGGAAAATCTTCCACCCGAAGTAGCAAGCAATAGAGATGATGATTCTTATAGTCACCATCTTTGCAACGGGTGCAAATGTTTCTTCATAGTCAAGGCCTTGGATTTGAACAAATCCTTTTGCACATAGCCTTGCTAGTTTGAGCTTTTTGATGGTGCCATCATTGTTGTACTTGATTCTAAACATCCATTTGCATCCAATAATATGCTTGTTGGATGGTAGATCCACTAGCTCCCAGGATTATTGATGAATAAAGCTTCATACTCTTGTTTCATATCTTTGTTCCACTCCTTTGATTGGAGGACATCTTGGACACTTCTTGGTTCTTCATGAGAGATAAAGAATGCATAATTGGTGGATTCAACATCCACTTGCTAGCCATCCACCGTCACATCTCAAAGCTTTGATCTTCAAAGAGAATTGCTTCTCAACATAAACTTTGAGCTTGAGAAAATAATCAAACACCATGAATTTTGGAGATAGAAGATACAACCATGTAAATCTTGTCTAGTCATCAATAAGGGTGATAAAACAAGTGGCTTCTCCCTTGCTTTTGCTTGATGAGAAATGCACATGCGAGTGCAACAACTCCAAAGAATGTGAAGTCTTTATAAAAGATTTTGGATATGGCTTCTTATGTGACTTGGCAATAGCACATGCTTCACATGGCTTGATCTCCTTGGATAGAGTCTTTGGCAATCCAATATCTTTGACTTCTTTGACCATAGAATGCATAGATTTGAAGTTGGGATGGCCCAATATTCTATGCCATAATTCTTCTTTGGAAAGCTTGGTCACATATGCAATACATAGAATTGGACAAGATTATCAAACTCATCTCTCAAGCCATTGAGAATGACTTGCACTAGCTCACTTTGATTGATTTGGTCTCCAATGCATACAAGCTCTCTATAAATATTTTTGACTCTCAATACATAATTGGAAGCACTCTCATCACTCCTTTGGCAACTTTCAAAGATTTGATTCCTTAGAGTAATGAGTCTAGAGGTATTCTTGGCCTCATAAATGGCTTTCAGTGTGTCCCAAGCCTCCTTCGCCGAGGTGCACATACCGATTTCTCTCAAAACTTTATTAGAGACATTCATCTTGATATATTGAAGAGCCATTCTAGATCTTTTCTTGTACCTTTGGACTTCTTGAAGCACTTGAAGCTACTCCTCAAGTACAAGGAAAACATCCATTACATCTTGGAGGATCAAAATCGACTCCATCCTTACCTTCCAAATAAAGTTATTGGAGGTAGATAATCTCTCACTATGCTCAAAGAGAAAGGATCCCATGGATGCCATGAAAAGTTGAAAAGGTTTCTTGTAATGGAAAACAAAATGTTGCTTCTCTTTGAATAATGGATCCAATAAAGGTGTGCAACCAACTCCAAGATGAGATCTTGCACCTAGGTGTGAGATCAATCTCACTAGCTCTCCCAATCTCTCTCAAACTAGATCAAACATTGAATTGGTGAAGTATGAACAAAGTTTGGGTCAAACTCTTTCAAGAACATAGAAATCTAATAGGAACTCAAGGTAGGGAGTGCTTGTGTTTCACTGGACCCCTTTTTTTCTCCTCTAAATATGATTGGTTGAGTGACTTATGAGTGCTCAAACCTGATTGGACCAAATTGGTGAAAATCTCTCTTCTAACTGATCACTAAATCTCATGCCAACACATAAGGATGGGTCACATATCCAACCTAATATTGACACATGTATAAGGCCTAAGCTATATCAAGCCACATCAAATGTTACTTTTGGCCTAATCTCTACTTCTAAAGTAATCGATAGTAGAGATGTAGTTTTTCATGAAGAAGGAAAGTCCAATCTTGGAGGGGCCGAGATCAAGCAACCTCAAAATCTATCAACTTTTTGTTATTGAAGACAATCAACATATGGAGGAGTCGAGATTTGAAGATGTAAGTCCTCGGATTTTCACTCCTAGAAGATCCATGAGGGAGAGATCCGAGCCTAAGGGCTTCACTTATTACGACAAAGGAAAGCAAGTGGATCTTGATTCCACTTATGCTTATTTTGTTTCTCATGAGGAGCCCAAAGATGTCCAAGGAGCCATCAATACCAAGGAGTGGTATGAGGCCATGAAGATTGAATATGATGCCTTGATCACCAACCACACATGGGAGCTAGTGGATCCACCACCTAACATGCATATCATTGGATGCAAGTGGGTGTTCAAGATCAAGTACAATCATCATGGCTCCATCAACAAGTACAAGGCAAGATTATGTGCTAAAGGCTTTGCACAAATATATGGCCTTGACTATGAAGAAACCTTTGCTCCTGTAGCAAAGATGGTGACAATAAGAATCATAATCTCTCTTGCCTTATTTTTTAAGTGGAAACTGTTTCAACTTGATGTCTCCAACGCTTTTTTGAATGGCTATATTGAGGAGGAGATATACATGGAACAACCTCAAGGATTTATCAAGGATAATATCTAATGTGTGTTTGCTATTTAAAAGTCTTCATGGCTTGAAGCAAGCACCTAGATCATGGTATTCAAGACTCAACAACTTTCCACTTTCATTAGGATTTGTGCTTAGTGACTAAGATCCTTCTATGTACTTAAAGTTTGATGGTAGTAATATTGTCATTCTTCTAATCTATGTAGATGTGAAGTTGTTTGATGCTAGTTCAAGAAACTAAAGGTGCATTAGGAAGAGAATTTAAAATGCAAGATCTAGGAGAGATCCATTACATTTTAGGCCTTGAGATTGATTTTCATGAAGAGTATGCTTTTATTTGTCAATCTAGATATGTCTTTTCTATATTGAGAAAATTCAATATGCAAAGTAATGGCATAGATACTCTCATGGAGCAACATGTAAAAGATCCTATTAAAGGTGATGAAAGATCCTTCGAGGACATCACACTTTATAGGAGTCTTATAAGCTCTTTAATTTGGCTTACCATCACTAGACCCGATTTGAGCTATTGTGTGCACAAATTGAGTCAATTTATGCAAGATCCCAAGATCCAACATTGGAAGATGGCCAAGAGAGTTCTAAGATATGTATCTTCTACTCAAGATTATGGTTTATTGTACAAGAATGAAGATCTACCCATTGTTGGCTATTCAAATTCCGATTTTGCAAGTGATAAAATGGATCGGAAGTCCATTAATGCATATACTATCTTTCTTGGAGGCAATCTTGTGTCTTGGCTTTCAAAGAAGCAAGATACCATATCTCTATCATCTTGTGAGGCCGAGTACAGTATAGTTAAATAAAAATATAGCTTTTGAAGAGTCTCACAAGCCTCACAGCTTGCATATGTGCACCTGCCAACTTCTTTTAGACATATTCATCTTAACAACATGAAGAGCTTGTTTAGCCTCTTATCAAACCATACTTGATGCTGTACCTGTTGTGGTATTTCCTCCAAGCTCGCAACTATCAAAATATTCATAATATCATTTATTTCTAGTGAAGACTCCATCCTTACATTCTAGATTGAGTAATTTCTTGAGTTAAGCCTATTGTGAAGATTTTGCAAAATCTAGCTTGATTAGTTTATAATTTCATGTACATATGTAAATCTCACATGTGTGGAGCATGTTCTCACGTGTGTAGGATGGGGATAATCATTTTAGTTCATTTATGTTGAGTTTGAATAGTCAATAGGCCTCAAACTTGAGATCTAGTGAGATAGTGACGTTTGTCACATGATGTTAGGATTGAAATGCATTTATTTGGCCCAATCGCATTTAGAGACATAGATCACAAGGCCAATCACTTTAAGAGGTGCATTACATGTGAACCAATCATTGTTTAGAGGTGCACATCATGAGGCCCAATCAAATTGTCAGGTGGAAATCATGAGGTCCAATCATGATGAGAAGTGCAAATCAAGGGGGTGAATCATGATGTAGAAAGGCAATAAATGGGCTCCAATCATTCTAGAGCATTTACTTCAGATAGTTTTCGTGCTACTACTATATGGTACATCTCTCTTATTGTACATAAAAGTTTTTGTGAAGCAATGTATGTGTTACCCATTGTTTTTCCTCATATTCTCTCTCTACTTGAGGGCTCACTAACTTTCTCTCTCTACTTGAGAGTAGGCTATTTTTCTCTTTCTAAAAACCTGTTGGGAACTTAGTTTTTTCATGTACTTTGATTGCTTCGAGTGCCAATTGAATGTGGATTCATTATGCATGAAATTGTGCTCTTCCCTCAGAATCAATCTAGGAAGATTTTAGGCTACAATCTATGTGATAGATATCACAATTTACCTTAGAAGATCATTGTGGGTGTTGGGCAGGTCTTCACATGTGTGAAACCTTCACACCTACCCCTTCCTTCCAACATGATTCCTCCATATGAGTAGACATGATGGATATGATTGCTCTCTAATCTGATATTGATGCATTCAATCAAATTGAACCGACAAAAAACTGTATGCAAAATGTTAGCAAAACTTGCTCATCCATGAAGAGGATCCTCTCTCATCCACAAGGGAGAGAGTACACCCACAAGGGGAGAACCCATAAGGAGATTATTCATCCAGTACTCATGGAGACTTTTTTTTATCCACTTAAGGAAAATGTTTCATCCACAAGGGGTGCTTAACTCATCCACAAGGCATATTGCCAACAAATTAGAATCAACACAAATAATTTTCAATATGCACAAGCACTTCAACTAGTTATGGCTATGTTTTGATAAATAATGAGAATGAGAACTAATATAAAGGTTTTAAGTTCCAAACATCAAAGACTAATTTGTCCTTCAAGTTACCAAACCACAATCAAAGTGTTAGTAGAGACATTAATCAAACACATCACAAAAATGATCAAGTTGATGACATTATCTGGTATCTTTGTTTTCAAGAAATTTGATTTGTACTTGTATTTGGCAAGATATTGTGGAGGTAGATGCATTTACAATAAGATAATGATCTACCAAATAAAGCCAAGGATCATGACAAAAATCTGTTCCTATGCCATTACTTGAAAAGCTTTGTAAATGGTGAAATTTGAAGTCATCACGACAAATTTTATGTGAATGTTGGGACATTAATAACGACAATAAAAGCATTATTTTTTTTTCTTCTAATGGGCATAAATATCAACATAATTATAAAAAATAATTTTTTCAAAGAGAGACATTGTCATAATAATCTTTGGCTATGTAGTTGAAATTTTTTCTAAAGGTCATCTTTTTAGTAGTTTTCTTTAGATACATAGACTTAAGCAAAATAAGATCTATTGAGTTTTATAGATCCACAAATTCTTCCATGACCATACTGCAGAGTTGGTCTTTGAAGGTGATGAGGAGAAATGATTTACTTTTTTTGTACTTGAGATATAACTTAATACATATACTACTAAGTTTAAAGGTCCTATAAAGAGGGAAATCACACAACCCTATTCACTTTCCGTCATGCTTTCGTGCTCTCTCTCTCTCTCCCTCCGTCTTGCTCTCATGGTGCTCTACCTTACTAGGATTGTGATCGAAGAGAATGCTCGTGATTGCTAGTGGAAAAGCATTGGTGGTGTAATACTACAAACAAAGGTGAGTTTGGTTCAAGTTATGATAACTCGTTGATAAGGAAAATTGTAAGTGAATCCTTATGATGAATGCTTGCGGTTTACCATGAATATTTTTTTGTAATAACAGACAATCAACTTGCATACTATCATTGGATACTCTCACGATCAAATGTTGTTCCAAAGGGCAAAAGTGGGCAAATTTTTAGGTATGCTATCAACTCTTTTGGCTTGTAATAAGCGCTGGATAGCAAGCTTATTGTTCATGATTAGTAGCATACTTTATACGGAATGGATGGCCGCTACCCATTGAGGCGGATTTGAGCGTTGGCCAGCGCTGAAAAATTACTCATAAATGTGTTCATTTAGCGCGATTTATTGTAGCTTGTGGTATGAGCCATTTTTCATCAAGCTATGCTACTGATAATGTGATTGAGCGCTGTCCTTTCAATGGTTTCAAGGAGATATCATAAGCCATAGCATAAACATGGTTGTTTAGAATGCTCTCATAAAACTCGGTTGGCTGTAACCCGTCACGTAGTATTGCTTTTGCTAATGCTATAGTAACTATGAGGTTATCCACCTGTGATAACCTATGTGATAGTATATGGGGTTGTTATTCATTCAAGGACAAAGCACATTCTAATTCATTTTCCATTGTTATTAACTTGATGTGATAGTAACTATGAGGTTATCCACCTGTGATAACCTATGTGATAGTATCTGGGGTTGTTATTCATTCAAGGACAAAGCACATTCTAATTCATTTTCCATTGTTATTCATTCGTCACAACAACATAATCTAATTTATTTTTATTATGTCAAGGACTCTGTGGAGGATATTTTGTTTGTAGATTTGCTTATTTTCAAAACAAACGGCCAATGTTTTGACCAAGGCTTTACCTCCAGAGCAAATTTTGAAACATCGACTTGGTTTGGGTATTCACACATTCACAAATTATTCATGGAGTCATGCATGCAGCTCGAAGGGGTAGCGCTCAATGCTCGAGAAACCTCGAGTTATCCTCATAAAATCTGCATTTTATAAAGCTTCTCAATTTTTTGAAATCTTTTTACTCGTAAAAAGGTTTATTTTCTTGTATACAAAACTGTCAAGTATTTTATCATACTGGTTTAAGAAAAAGTTGCCAGTTCCATTCCTATACTGTGCCTATGTTCCCCTACAAATGCATGATTCAAGCAACATGACATAGTGGCCACATAAGCATCCGTGTGATTTCACTTGCTGTAACAAGAAGCCAATCACCTGCTGTAACAAGAAGCCAATAGGCAAATTTACAGCTGTTAGAAAAAGAGAAGACAGTAGTTCCTTGTCTGTTATTCGATCACACCCAATTCAAAGACATTCAACAAAAAGTATATTGCTTTGAAATACATAATGTTATGTATTTCGAAGCAATCTACGCTAAGATTCATGTCATTTGTCGAGTTTGTTTTATATGACCAACACCACAAAATAACGTGTTACATTTCATACACTGAGTTACAACATTGCTAGGAAGGAAGAGCGTAGCACCCGATAGATTTATGCCTTTAGAGACATCTATACTAAACTCGTGTTTACTCAAAGCCAGAATGGATTCTTAGGATTTGGTTCAAAACCAGAACGGATATAGTCTTAGGATTTGGTTCCAGTGTGAAAACGAGTGGCATAAAATTATAGCTCTAAATCAAAATTTGGAAACTGCAGAAGGTTCAGTTGCCATTGGTACCGTTGATGAAAATGTTAGGTCAACCTATCTGGCCAAGTCATCTGTGCCTGTAGATAACAGAAAATACACGTGCACGTTTCGATATCAAATTGAAAGACAAACATTGAGCCTTAATTTTAACTATCAAAGATGGAAAAGGAGTGGCACAACATGGATACCATTAGATCAAGACATGGAACAAGATGGACACAGTAATAGAAAGCAATTTGACATTAGATACAATGACACGCTTATTACTACTGTTGAAGTTGAAGAAGACTGGAGCCTTCACTATATCCGAACAGAGCTTGTCTTATTACAATACGAGCTTCCTGAATGCTTTAGGTTCATTAAATTGGTAAGTTTTTTAATATTTAATTTTATTTGATGCAATAATTTGTTAACTATACAAAATTATGTTTCATGCAGTATTTAATAACACATTTTTTTCTTATGTAGATATGGAATAGACAAGAACAATTTACAAAATGCAAAGATCTAGGTACGATGATCAAGGTGATAGAAGAGCCATGATATGCAAAAGCAAGTACACGACATCGTGAAAATAAATTTATTGTGTTAAAGCTTTTTATATCAATAAAAATGAGCCCCAAATATTGGGCTTTTTTTACAAACTATGCTTCCTTTTGAAGATTTGACTACTTTTTCTTGTGGCCGTGCTGACTTCCTCTCTTTCTTTGGTCTGTGCTCCCTCGGCTTGATCTCTTCTTTAACAGTAGATATCTCATTATAAAATGCAACACCCTTGTGATCCATAATAGTGACATCAGGAGAAAAGGCTCCTAATTTTGGCCTTGTTTCTAAATCAGCCTTATCATTTTTAGGATCACATATTACTGCCTTTGTAAGGATGAGTTTGATAATATCTTGTTTGAATTTATACACATCATTAAATGTGTACACACCAAGCGAGAACTGCAAACACACACAAAATTGAGTTGAGAAATACAACCACATTCATAATGAAAAATACATAAAGTAAAAACCAAGTAGGATCATGATGCTCACTTGCTCGATATCGACCGTGTCTTGTTGAAAATTATACCACTCAAAAAATATCTTTGCATTATAGAGCGAAAACCAACCGCAGCTAAATGCATCTTGTTGTTGGGGAATCTGTAAATAAAAAACAAATATAAGGTCTATCGAAATAAAATTTTGAATACATTTTCATATAAGATCTATCTAAATAAAATTCTGAATACATTTATCACTAATGTTGATACCTTGATTGATATTATTATTGGTTTAGCCATAGATGTGGCTGAAGTTGGATATACTTGAAGAATCGTAAGAAGTTGTTTATCAAAACTTATGTGGGTATTGTCACAAGAATTCATTTTAATGCATACAGGTTTCACCACCCCATCCAAAATCGTGGCCATGGAAATTATATTCAAACTCCAATGCAACCTACAAAACAAGTTCTATTTTTATTAATCAATTTTTTGACATCTTAAGTACAGCAAATAAGTCTCAATACTATACTTACTTGGATGCATAAGGAACCACGAATAGTTTTGCAATTGGAACTGCATTGTATAAAAATACTCTTCAAAAGTTCCAATGCTTCATCGTTGTGCATTAGATTTTGTTCCACGCAAAGACCAATGACGATGAAAACTTCTTTTCTTGAATCTTAACTAATTGCATATTGTAGTAACACCAACCCACCATCAATTATAACATCTGTTACATATTCTCCTTTTTTTCTTAAGAACGTTACAATCAATCAGAGAAAAGTAACCATTGATCTTACTAATAATTTTCTCGTATTCATTATAGTAATCGGATTTAAAAAATTCTTGAGTAGGATCATAAGGAGTACGTACAAAAATATTCAATTTATTTACGGTATTCTTAGGCAATTGTGATACATCATGATTAGAAATTAGTGAAAATACAGTATCGACAGCCTTTTTTGAAACATCTTCTAAAATGCGTTCCTCTGCATCTGTACTTGACCCACTATCAAATTTAAGAGTTTCATTATTATTAGTATTATGTTTCTTTGCCCTTTTACTATGTATTCCCTTCCTCGTGAATTTCTCGGGGTCATGGAATCTCTTTGGTTTTGCTTGCTTGTGAGTCGTCCGTGTGAGAAGGTTTGTTCTATCCATTGGAGGTGGACGAGTCGTAGAGGCCTCACCCCTGTGAAGACCAGAACTTCTATCTCTTAATCTAGATAAAAGTTGAAAATCTTTGGGCATAATGCTGACACGCTTTGCATGGATGGCAAGTAGGAAGGAATCGTCAAAAAATTGAGCTTGAAAATCTTTGTAGGCTTCTTGAAGGACCATAGTAGCTGAAATAATAAAACGATTGTACCTACCCAGATTCTCTCTGGTGATTTCACGTACCAAACGATAGAATGGAGCCTTTGGAATCATAAGCTCTGTTGACCATTGATACTTTTTTATCTCTCTCATCCAATGGCTTCTTCTCATCGATGTTCTCCTACCAATACCGAGTGGCCTGAGGCTCGAAACTTCACCTTGAACTGGATTGGAATGCTGATTAGTCCTGGTTGTTTGCTTCACTCTAGCCATAACAAGGATCTGGCAAAGGCTCAAAAACCTTCAATGAGAATAGTCGCCTATAGAATCTGAAAGTTCAAAGCGTCAGGAGAATCTGACAGGTCGGCTAAATGCTCTAAGAAGTGAGCTAGAATGCTCAGGAGTGTTCAAGCTCACAGGCTCGAGAGAGAGAGCTAACTATTCAAACGCTTCTGATAATTTTGATTTTCAATGAATTAATCTGTATGAAAATTAATAGCTATTTATACTAAGAAATTAGATCATCAATTGCGATCGCCAGTTGGCTGGTGATTCGCTGACATCCATCCGTCCTTGCCTTTGATTGTTGATAAGCGGTGAAATTGGCCATAAACGTTTTGTCTGCATAAATGAACCAAAACTATAGCTCTGCAAAAATGAACTAAAACAGCCACAGGAAACTGTCAATTTTTTTACAAAATGGCGAAAAAGTTGAAGGTGCCCTTAAATCTCATTTAGGGTTGTCCCACACTTTGCCAAAGTCATTTCCTTGACATTTTAGGCTCTTTGGAAAAAGCAAAAAATGTGACTCTGCATATTTGCATGAGATTCATAACAGACGAAAAATACGAAAAAGGCGACACTAATAATCTATATTAAATTTTTATGAATTTCTTCAAGCACTGCATGCGAATCCACGCAGTGCGTTGGCGTGAAAGAAACACGGTTCTCTCACGAGTAGTAGTCTCGCTTCACTAGCGGACAGTTGGATCTTCTGATCCTAGCCAGAATTGTCTTCGTGTGCAGGCGGACATGTATTCAGTATATCTTCTTGATTGCTTACTAGCATCAGACTATTTCACTCTATGACACTCTATGTATTCTGTTTTGATCTATATGTCAAGTGTAATCTAGTAAGTATGGTCACTCTGTGTAGATCTGAGATTAGAGTGTTCAAACATCTACAACTAACCAGAGAATTACAAGAGTGGCAGATTAGCCACGACCTAGGGAGTATCTGCTGACGTCATGCCATCAGATCAGATTACTGTACTTTTGGGTACTTGCGTGATCTTTGGTCGTACTCCTTGGGGCGTGAGCGCTGAACGGGTTTCGTTTACCTCGTCTGCTTTCTTCCGTACTGGACTGTGAAGGAATCTCGTTCATGGATCTTTCGTGTTCGCGAACCGTTCATCTTCGTCTACATAGACTTTCGCCTTCGCTAAACTCTTCATGTTTCGTGTCTCCAGATGTTCGAGTTCGCAAACATCTTCGTCAGGTGAAGGGCTGAAAGCTAGCAAGCCTTTGTAATCATAAACATTTTGTTTCTTCAGCTCCCTCTCAAAGCATGATAGCTTTATGATCCCGAGACTGCTCCTTTGCCTCTCAAAGAGTCCTTTGTCCAGGGCCTTTGTGAAGATGTCAGCAACCATGTCTTTCGTTCCTATGAAGGTACTCTGCATCATCTTCTTTTCAATTAGATCCCTGATCAGGTGATACTTGATCGCAATGTGCTTCGTTCTAGAATGGAACACGGGATCTTTCGTCAGGTGTATTGCAGAGGTGTTGTCCATCTGCAAGACCAGTGACTCATTCCTTGTTTCGCCCTAATCCAGGAGTTTCCTTAGCCAAATTATTTCGTTGGCCATCTTCGTTGTTGCTACGTACTCTGCTTCGCAGGATGACTGGGCTACAATGGTCTGCTTCTTGCTGACCCAGAGAACTGCTGCTCTTGATGCGATAGTGCCATAGCTAGGAGCCTACCAATAGTTGGTATTGTGATACCTATAGTTTGAGAGTGGATTATATTGACTATTTCTTGGGCTAGATTGTCCTATGCTGAAGTTATAATGTATTGTTGCTATGTAGTCTGTCCTTGGGAGTGATCACAAAAGGCATTGGAAACATCAACATCATTTGTTATGTCAATAGAATTAGAATTTCAAGTGTCATAAGATTGTGTTATATGTCCATGAGTTTAAAAAGAACTTATTTTTCATAGGTCAAGTAGTTGACAAAGAATTGCATACCACATATCATGAAGGTAGCTACCAGATGAAACTTAAACTTTGATGTACAATGATAGTAAGCATAAGAGAAAAAGAATTTGTATTGACTTATGAAAGAAATCTTAAAGCTTCAAAGAGCAAATGGAGTATACTACATGAAGAAGCTAATATTGAAATGCCAATAGTATTATTTGTCACTCTAGTAGATTCTCATGACATAAAAAAAATTGAATCAAATGACAAAAAAAACTTTATTCAAAAGCCCAATAGGTGAAATTAATATTTGATGCAACAAGTTTAAAAGATGCAATAGTAATTGAATCTAAAGATGACATAGAAGCCCCACAAAGAATTGATATTGCATCAACTTATATTGTTGAGAATAATAGTATGTAGCAATGAATAAGATATTAGCCCATTTAAATAAGGCAACATTAAAAAAGATGGCCAAGAACTAGATTGTAAATGGCCTAGAGCTTGATCTAAATATCAAAATATTTTGTAAATCTTGTGCATATAAAATTTCAAAAAACAAATTGCCTCGCAAGTCTCATTTTGGGGGATTCTCAAGAGATAGAGGGCCCTTTAAAGTTTGATGGTCAACACCCTTACATTTCTTTTGTTATTTGTAAAGTTGAAAATTTGAAACACAAAAACTTGAAAATACCAAAACAAAAATCTGAATATTGTGTTTTGGACTCCAATTTTCATCTTTGGGATGCCTTACCAAAAAAGAGGAGGGCAAAAAAACCTAAACCCTCGAAGAATCCCGTATGTTGAAGGGAGGATGGGGACAAAAAAAGATTGAAATTTGTGCTTTACAAGGTAGAGGGAGGAACACTTGCATGCTAGCCTACAAAGGGCTTTCTCCTCCCCTTGTAGATGGGATAGATTCATGGAAGTTTTTATGAAATCATTCACTGTTGTGGATGAGTCTGACTACACATTAGAAGTTCATAAATTGCAAGATGGGGACTAAGAGTTTGGACTCTTACCTCCAAGAGTTCATGGATTTATGGAATCCATGGCTTTCCATTATACCTAACTCATTGCTAGAAAATTTCTTTTATATGAAATGCTTCTTGGTTTCCAAGGGGAGATTCGAACCTGGGACCAAAGAAACTTTGGATGCCAAGCCAACCAACTGAGCCAACCCCGTTGGGTTTTATATGAAATGGCACAATTATGTTTGTTTAGAGATAGACATCATTGAATGAACTAGATGTGTAAGATGCATTTACTATAAATAAAAAACAACAACAAATATGTCTTACATATTGTAATGTATTATTTATTATGAGTTCCATAATAAACATGAATTTATTACACTTCATTAAAAACAATAAAAAATATATATTATTTTATAACAATTTTGTATAAGCACTTTAGATCCGAGAAGGCCCCTTGCAAGGTGACGACCACATAGTTCTAGTAGCTCCTTAGGGATTCAGTGATGTTCTGCAAGCTATAGATGAATGAGAAAGGGGGACATGCTTGTGAAATATCACCACATGAGGTGCCCGGCCGTGAATGATGCAAAGAGGTCCTAAGTGTGCAAGAAAACTCTGAAAAGGTAGAGGAAGGCCTATTACTTATGTTAGTATTGATGTAGAGGGGAGAGGAGGGAAGAAAATAAAAGCCTGGAATAAAGCTCTAGAAGGTTAGAGAAAGAGAGAGACGAACGTACAAGAGTTTTCCAGACCTTTCTTCGACCTCCCTTTCTACTCTCCTCCTCCCGCTCCTTACCAACATACATTTTTCTCTATATATTTCACATGACGCCTTTCGGGTTTTCTTCATTCGACTTCCAATGCTTGCACCATATCAGTGAGTTCGTTATCAGCTATCTACAGCTACGCGGTCATAGTAATCGATATAATCTCTACATCGGGGATTCTTAATTGATCAACTCTCGCCATCGACGGACAATCTTGGAAACCGCAAACAGCAATTCATTTCTGAGAAGGAAGTTCGATTCGTTTTTTCGTTTTTAACTGGATATGGCTTTGACACCATTCTCCTTTGGCGGAGATCAAAGTATTTTTGATCCCTTAGATAGATTTTTTGAGCCTTTTGACAGATTTCCTCTGTGGGACAATGCACCTAATTCTCGACAGTTCGCCCAGGATGTGAGCGCCATTGCTAGTACTCGAGTTGATTGGGTTGAAACCCCGGAGGCTCATATTTTCAAAGCCGATCTACCAGGTGATACATTATTCCTGATATTAGCATATATTTCAAGGCTTTGTGCACACAATTTCGAATAATCTTCCTCAACCTGGCTTGTTGCCATAAAATCTTCATGCCCGTGCTGATCTCCTTATAGTAGTTCTTCTTGTTCGTTTTCTCTGATTCATCTCACCTATATTCTAAATCTTTTGAGTGTGTCTTTGTTTTGGATTTCAGGGTTGAAAAAGGAAGAAGTAAAGGTCCAGGTGGAGGATGGACGCACGTTACAGATAAGCGGAGAACGCAAGAAAGAGGAAGTGGAGAAGACGGACAAATGGCATCGGGTGGAGCGTACGCAGGGCAGTTTCTTGCGACGCTTCCGGTTACCAGAGAATGCGAAAGTGGAGGAAGTGAAGGCCAAGGTTGAGGACGGCGTCCTCACCGTCACAGTTCCTAAAATTGAGAAACCTAAGCACGAAGTGAAGGCCGTAGAAATCTCTGGCTAAAGTGCAACAGCATATAGTACATGCGAGATAATAGGGCTCATGAGATTTTCGAACTCTTTAACTCATTGATTAGGGCTAGTAAACTCCTAGGGTTTCTTGCATACATACGTCTAGCTCAATTTTCATGATTTGCTTTCTAAGCACTTATATGCTTCTTGGTTTCCAAGGGGAGGCTCAAACCTGGGACCAAAGAAACTTTGGATGCCAAGCCAACTAACTGAGCCAACCCCGTTGGGTTCTAAGCACTTATATGAAGACAGTATGTCCGTAATGAAACTTCGAATGCAAGTAATGCTTTGTATCAAGTTTTGCTATTAGTAATAATATAGAAGTTAGCCTCACGAAGGCATTTTTTATTATCGTGCGTGTTGACTTGATTGTTCTTTTTCTTTTGTCTCAAATGAGCCTCGGGTGTATTTTTTGTTGAGATTGTGAATATCTAGTGTATATTGTTACAAGATGTCAGAATTTGGAACATTATGGACTCACATAGCAGATCCTTTTGAAAGTTTCCTCAAGAAACTGGAATTTACAAGTGAATTCACACAAATTCTTTGCATCATTCAATCAAAATGAACCTTGTAGAAGAGCACTCTACCATAATTTCGAAAAGTATGCTACTTATTCGGGATTTGTGAATCCAACTCCATAATTCCTTTGAGAAAAAACAGCACTCCAACTGAAATGTAATTCAAGCGTTTCAACTTCGAAATCGTTCACACCTATCCAAGACCGCATCTTAGCCGGGCTTTGAAATCAATGTAAAGGCTCTATAGGATTGCCCCTAAGATGAGGATAGGAGAACACAATAGGAGAGATTATGGAGCAAACCTGGATCTAGCCCCCTAGCCATGCCATGTGAAGCAAGAGGAGAAGAGAGAAACTGGTAACCTAAACCCAATATGTCTACGGGAGAATCCTTATCTCATTATTTAGAGAGTAGAGTCCTGTGCATGAAACCATGCAACACCCATGCAAATCAACTATAAATAGGTCTCATCTCATCATGCAGTCCTCTTGCCTACAGGCACATTGGCTCAGTAATGCCCCACCAAATCTAGTCGATAGCCCTTATAGCTAAACGATCGGCAACATACCCCCAATCGTGGACGCACCCGTGCTTTCACCGTTAGGCAGCACATTGCCTCAATAACGCCCCCACCAAATTTGGTCGATAGCCCTTATAGCTAAACGAACGGCAGCTATCCTTGAATATACCACCCCCGTGGATGCACCCGTGCTTTCACCATTAGACAGCACATGCTTTCACCGTTAGGTAGCACATTGCCTCAGTAACGCCCCCACCAAATTTGGTCGATAGCCCTTATAGCTAAACAAACGGTGGCTATCGCGAATATGTCACCTTGCACCCCACAAGGCACAGACCATGCTTACACCAACCTAATGGCAGCACATTGTCTCATCTATCCTACGTGCAGACGGCGCCAGGTCCGAACCACGAAAACTGACTGTGCTTACACTTCAAGAGCAACACCTTGACTCATCAAGCCCCCGTTCTGCCAACCACCCCAACCGTGGACGCACCCGTGCTTACACTGTGGGCAGCACCTTACACAACAATTGTCTTGATGAACCCCAAATAGTGGCCATTTCCGTGCGATCCGCATAGTTGACTGGCCAGTTGGCTTTGATACCACATGTAGCACAGGCATCCCAAAGGGAGCCAGGAACCACGACTTAGTTTCCCAGCCTTCAACTCTTGCCATCCAAACCCACTTAACATACAAGCAGCCAACTCGCCAACAACGATCAGACTTAACCAATTTGAAGTTCCGAAAATCAACATTGAGATCCAACCTGGCGCCATGCCAAATTGGGGGTCCCGATGTGGGTGACTTCCCTCCAAGCAAGCCGCCTGACATACATCAAACTTAACCAGCTCGAAGCTTCGTTACAAACGAATACCCAAGCAAGCGGTCTAATTTACATCAGACTTAACCAACTGAAAGCTTTGTCATGAGCATTGGAAGCCAACCCGGCGCCACGCTAGACTAGACAGCCATAAACAGGTAACTTCCACCCAAGCAAGCCATCCAACTCAGCCAACAGGTTAGAACCCGTTCCCCAAGAGCTTAACCCATTCACGTTCATGCAAGGAATACTCAGAACCACAAGCCGCGACAGATATGGAGACAACCAATTCTTGGACCAAATGGTCCCGATAGCATAACATTGGCGCCACGGACCGAATGGTCTCGACGGCATACCGTTGGCGTCCCGGGATACGACCCTCAGCTATGTGCCAACTTAAAATTTTGAAGCGGCCTTACAACTGGTGCTTTTAACGAACACTGAAACCCAGAAGGTAATCAGAGTCAGTTTGAGAAAAATCTCACTTTATTGATAAATCTGAGAAGGTTACATTTCAAGTGTGTGACCGACCCTAGTCTCGGGGCGCTAGCATGCCAAGGCGAGAGCCATGACAACATTCCAGCAAGGGAGGTTGAGACTTGGTTGGAGCTCGCCCTGAGTCGCAACCCGCACTCCCCTATAGTATTGGTAGGATTCGGCACTCCCCCTCATACCAAGCACTTTACCCAGGCTGGTAAAGCACATTATTCTCTCTCTAGAAAGTCATTTTCTCTCTCTAGATTTTATTGATCTCCAGGCTTCCTTTAATCATGCCTAGATCGTGTGAGGTGATTGCACATCGATCTGAGCTCTCTGGACTTTGCTAGAACCGATCAAAGATTTTCAGCCATAGGAACTTGGCATCGGCTGGATTCTGGTCACAGTGGCGCCGGGGACAATGCTGGCGCCAGTGGCGCCGGAAGTAAAGCTTGTAAATGTAGCTTTACAACACTGATGCCATGCCCCGAGGTGATGATGCAGAACCTCTCCACTCAAAAGGGCTTCTAGCAGAGATGAAGGTGAGAGATGAAGGTGAGAGCACGAGAATTGTTATTGTTGGACTGAGATGTATATTTGTGAGCCCCATGGTAATTCCCGAAAGATGAAAAACCATGTGGTAGCTAGTAACTTAGACTCTCTCAACTTAAGTTATATTTTTAATAAATAGGCCTAACGGTGAAAGCACGGGTGCGTCCACGGGGGTGGTGTATTCTGTGAAAAGTACAGTACTAAGGACCATAAATGGATCTTTGAATGATCCACAAGGTGATTGTATGCTTGTTAAACAATCTATCAGAAACTAGTCATCAGAAAACAAGATCTAGTTTAGCAGCTTGATAGGAAACAAGTAGAGACAATCAAAGCATTGATCAATTAGTATAATCCAACTCCACACGTGTGGAAATAAGGCTGTAGTACGACCTGTAAACAATGTTTAAAGTGCCAAAGCTGGGTTTCATTGGAAAAATAGAGTAATCACCATACAATGAGAGGAAACTCGAGTTTCTCCTTGAGGCTCCAAAAAGTTTCTATCTTCTCACTATGGAGAATGGGAATACATAGTAAAACACACTTCCTTTTCAAAGCTAGGTGAAAATCCAGCATGTAATAAGAAAGTAGACTCCACTTTCTTGCCCTAATGTGAAAACCCTAGTCTAGATCCAAGAGTCATGCTTGGTAGGTGCATGGTAGGTACAAATCTCATCATAAATCATGGTCTAGATCCTACAAAGTAGGAATCACTACCAAATAGACACAACCACTCCTCTTGACTCGTGGTAACCTACTTTAGGTGTGTATGTACAAGTGGCACTTTGGCCATTGAAGTAACCAACAAACAATATTGACAAAATGTACAATATTCTACACGGCTAGATTTGCCAATGTAGGCAATTTTTCACGCTCCTTCTCAAATCTAGCCTTGGAGATCACAATGCTTTTATCAATAACTCCAATTGAAGATCTAAGCTTGACAAATGAATCTTTAGGTAAAGGTTTAGTAAACAAATCAGCCAAGCAACTTGATGATGGCACGTGTTGGAGCTTGATCTCTTTAGCTTGCACTTTTTCCCTCACGAAATGATGAGCAATTTCGATGTGTTTGCTCCTTGCATGGAATGTAGGATTAGTTGCAAGTGATTGGGCTGATTGGTTGTCACAAAAGATGATAGGGATCTCCTCCTCCATGACATGAAGCTCTGCCAATAGCCTTTTGAGCCACAAGACCTCCTTGCATGTTGATGTCAAGGCCTTGTATTCGGATTCTGTGGAAGATAGGGAGATGGTATCTTGTTTTTTGGAAAGCCATGATACTACTCCATCACATAGAAAGGTGGCAAAGGCACTTGTTGATCTTCTATCCACTTTGTCACCTGCAAAATTCGAGTCACTATAGGCTCTTAAACCAAGATTAGTTCCTCTATACAAAATACCAAAATTCTTAGTGAATGAAATGTATCTAAGAACTCTTTTGGCCATCTTCCAATGTGAAACTAGAGGACTTTGCATGAATTGGCTTAACTTTTCAACACTATAACTAAGATCAGGTCTAGTTATAGTTAAATAGATCAAGGAGCCAATAAGCCTTCTATATAATGTGATGTCCTCAAAGGATGCTTCATCACAACCAATAGATGCTTTTACATGTTGCTCCATTGGTGTCTCAATGCCTTTACAATTCTTCATTCCAAATCTATCTAGGATGGATGTAGCATATTTAGATTGACAAATGAAGCTAAAATCACATCCTCTAATAACCTCTATTCCAAGAATGAAGCTTAATAGGCCGAGATCTACCATCTTAAACTCTTTTGCTAAAGCAATTTTTACATCTCTAATTCCATCTAGATCATTACCACTCAAGATAATGTCATCTACATACAAAACAAGAATAATGATCATGCCATCATGAAAACTTATATACAATGATGGATCATAGGCACTCATTACAAAATTGATGGAAATGAGAAAAGAGTTTAACCTAGAGTACCATGCTCTAGGTGCTTGCTTGAGCCCATAAAGGCTCTTCTTCAAAAAACACACCTTTCCTTCATGCTTTGCCTTGATGAAGCCCTCGGGTTGCCTCATGTAGATCTCTTCCTCCAAATAACCATTGAGGAATGCATTTGTGAAGTCAAGTTGGAATAGCTCCCAATTGAAGGTTGTAGCAAGACTAATGATCAACCTGATAGTAACAAGCTTAGCCACAGGAGCAAAAGTCTCATCATAGTCAATGCCTTTGGTTTGTAAAAAACCTTTGGCAACAAGCCTAGCTTTATGCTTGCTTATTGATCCATCTTGATTATACTTCAATCTAAACACCCACTTGCAATCAAGAGGTTTCTTCCCTTGAGGAAGATCCACAAGATCCCAAGTATGATTCTCAATAAGAGCATCATACTCTACTTGCATAGCATCCATCCAACTTTTAGACTTACAGCATCTTCATAGCATGTTGGCTCATCTAACATTGAAGTAAGAAAGGTGTAAGATGTGAAAGATGATGAGCCTTCCCTTTGATCACCTTGACCATCATAGGTGAGCCTCAATGGCTCGGATCTTGCCCTTGTAGATCTTCTTGGAGTTCTTGGAGTTCTTGCATCTTGAGGTGGATCCTCAAGTTCTTCTTCACTTGGAAGCTCCTCCTCCATCCTAGCATGATCCTTGGCATCAAGATGATTAGTAGCATTATCATCCAAATCACAAGCATGTCCTTCATAAAAAATAACATCCCTACTCACTATCACCTTGCTAGTGATGGGATTGAAGACTCTATAACCTTTGCTATTCTCAAAATATCCCACAAAGATGCCTTTGATGGATGTTGCATCATCCTTCCTTCTCTTATCCAAGTATTGGTGTACATAGCAAATGGATCCAAAAACTTTGAGATCTTTGAGATTGGGCTTCTCTCCAAATAGAGCTTCAAATGGTGTGATTCCTCCAATAGCTTGGTTTGGCAATCTATTGCACAAATAGTTAGCACAAGTTATTGCTTCACCCCAAAATGGTTTGGATAGAGAACCATCTAGCCTTAAGGCCTTAGCACACTCACAAAGAGATCTATTTCTTCTCTCACTCACTCCATTTTGTTGAGGGGTGTATGGACATGAGAACTCCCTCTTTATGCCATTAGAACTACAAAAGTCAATCAACTTATTGGAGATATATTCACCTCCATTATCACTCCTTAATACCTTAATCTTGGTACTAAGTTGATTTTCTACCAAAGTCTTGAACTTTACAAAAGAATCAAAAACCATTGATTTGCTAGACAAGAGGTACATCCAACGAAATCTAGAATAGTCATCAATGAAGATTACATAGTACTTGGCACCACCATTAGACTCATGTGAAAAACTATGAACATCCGAATGGATGAGTTCAAGAGGAGAGTTTGATCTTGATGTAGATCTTGAGAAGGGTAGTTTGTGAGCCTTTGAGAGGCTGCATGCTTCACATCTCTTCCCACACTTTGACAAATGCTTGGGGAGTCCAACTGCAAGCTCCTTTGTAGCCATAGATTCCATGGCTTTGTAGTGGTGGCCCAACCTTTTGTGCCACAGTTCCACCTTTGATAGCTCCACCTTTGCCAAGTTAACACTCTCCACTGCAATATTAGCATCAAGCTTAAACAATCTACCTTGCTTAAAGCCTTTGGCTATACATTCATCATTTCTAAGGATGGAACAAACTCCATGCTTAAATTGTACATCTAGGCCATTATCCATTAACTGGCCAACACTAAGCAAATTCTTGGTTAACTTAGGAACATAAAGAACATTATCTAGATTCATCCTTTTGGATGATCCCACGTACAAGGGAATTGTTCCTATTCCACTTATCTTACATTCTTGACTACTTGCAGTATAGATTGATCTATGTAAGTCATTGTAAGAAAGTAAGGTGGAGAATATGTCCTTTTGATATGTCATGTGGAAACTTGCCCCACTATCAAACCACCAAGAATCATTGGTGTTGCTCTTGGATGATGGTGGTTTGTTGGAAACCATCAAGGATGACTCTTCATCCTCCTCTTCCTCCTGATTTCGTTGATTTTGCTTGCCACACCTCAAATGTCATAACCACTACGTGCAAAGACATCACAACATGACTTATGTGAGTGATCACATTATCTATAGATTGATAAAAACAAGTGATCATCATGCTCTCTTGTCATAGCTTTGACATCAAATTCCACCATGGTATTCTAAAACTTGTCCGAACACAATGCCAGTACTTAAAAAAATCCAACCTATAGAAATTTGACCAAATCACCATTCCTCCAAGTTTGATGTAGAATGGCTAAACATTTCATGATCACATATTCTTGGGATCAAGATATTGCCAGCTTCTTAGATAATGAATTGGTAATGAAATGATCAAAAAATTGGTCTTTCACGAATATGACATCTCTGCCCGTGAATGTCTTATGAGTGATCAAGTTGTAGAGCTTGTATGCCTTGTGATCTGGGGAGCCAATGAAAATCGATTTTCTACTATTGTCATCTAGATTCTTTTTTTCTTAGATCTTCAAGGATATGAGCATAGGCAATGCATCCAAATACTCGAATATGTTTGAGTGATGGCTTCGATCTAGTCCACACCTCATAGGGTGTCTTGTCATTTAGGGCCTTAGTGATGGATCGATTTTGCAGGTAGGTAGCTGTAGTGATAGCTTCTGTCCAAAATATCTTTGGAAGATAAGCATGGGACATCATGCTTTTGGCACTCTTAATAAGTGTCTGATTCTTCCGTTTTGCTTTTCCATTGGACTGAGGGGAGTAGGTAGTGGTTTATTGCTGATGTATTCCAAAGGCCCTACAGAATTCCTTGAACTCAGTGGAGATGTATTCTCCCCCTCCATCAGAACGTATAGCTTTGATTGTTCTCTGAGTATGATTTTCTACAGATGCCTTGAACTGCTTAAAAAATCTGAAAGTATCGGATTTATTTTACAAAAAGTAAGTAGCAGTTCTCCTAGAAAAGTCAGCAACAGAAGTCAAAATAGAATGCTCCCCCTGTGGAAGAAGTCTACATTGGGCCACAAAGGTCACTATGTACAAGATCTAGCAAATCTCTAGAAGTATGAACAGAATCTGAAGTAAATGGATTTCTAGCATGCTTGTTGATAATATAGCTTTCACATGGTGAATTGGATTTGCTAATAGAGAGAAGATCTTGCACTAAGTTCTAATTTGACATTTTTTTAATACTCTTGAAATTTGAATAGCTTAGTCTGAAATGCCACAACAAATGATTTGATTCAGAAGTAGAAATAAGAGCTTGACTACTAGTAGAGTAGTAGTGACTTAATTTGTAAAGGTAGCCACATCTTCTACCATAAGCTAGGACTTTCCTAGACTTGTCAAGAATAGTATAGCCCTCTGTATCAAATTCGACCCTACGACCAGATTTATGCTTATAGAAAGTAGATATTTGGTAAGGTTCGAAATGTATAAAACATTGGACAACAACTTAACAACACCTCTCTGAAATTCGACCTTGATTTTCTTTCACCTTCAATGGAGTGAGTTGAGTTGTCTCGAAGTTGCACAACTCTAGAATGGGTGAAAGGCTTGTAGTTTTGGAACCAGTCCCGATGATGGGTCATGTGCTGAGTTACTCTAGAGTCCAGATACCAGAATTTGATATCCTGAAAATTTCCGAGCCTAGTCATAAAGGGAGCTTCATCTTCCTCCTTAGGCTGGATCGAGTGACTAGTTGAGGCATTTGCTTGTTGTTGGAACTGCTTCTTCTTTTCTTTGTTGTATTTGAGTGTTTTGTAGTCCTTGATGAGATGACCAGTCCTCTTACAGTATTTGCAGAAGTTTTTGCATAGGTTGGGATGATGAAGAATTCGACCTTAGGCCAGCATTTGACCCTGAGCCAAAATTCGATCCTGACTGCATATTGCTCTTTTTTCTGAATAATCAGATTTTGTGAATTTCTTTGATATGAACCTCTGATTTTTTTTTATGTATAGAGCCTGAGGATCTGATCCTGAGCCTGAGCCTGAGGAGGAAGCATTTTTTTTTATCTCCTCTTGTACCAGCATCGAGATGACTTTAGACAAAGTTAGTTGTTGTTGGGTCAGAATAGCCATGATCCATGTTTCATAGGCATGAAGGAGACTCGCACAAAGAGTCATCACTGCATTTGAATCTTCATTGTTCGATCATGTTGCAGTCATCTGCTCCATAAGGTTTTTGAATGTATTGAGATGGCTGAAAATAGTGTCTACATCAGACATCCTCAAGGTGAAGAATTTCTTTCTCAGATGGAGTTTAGAACTGACATCTCAGATGTCATAGAGAGTTGCTAAGATGTCCCAAGCATCGTTAGCGGTCTGTGCAGATCGGATATGGGAGTCATTGATGTTCAATGTGATTAAAAAAATGCCTTGTGTTGCCTCCATTTGGTGATGCTAGCTGCATTAGCCTTTGGCTTGATTTTAGTACCATCAACAATGTCTCAAAACTCCTTGGCTAAAAGAACAACTCCCATCTTGAACTTTTAGATATGGTAGTTCTCTCCATTGAGCTTGTCAATGGGAGAAGAGCTAGATGTAGAATCCATTCTAGTATAGTATTGATATTGTTGGTAGAAACAACAATAGAGGATTATTGTTGGCTGTGCACGTGCTGATATGAGGTCTTGGTAGAAACGAGACTGAATTTGCAATGAAAATTGTAGATTATTGAGCCACCCACTCTGATACCATGTCGGATATTAGAATCAAGATTAGCAGCGGAAGTGCAGGATGATAACCTGATCAGTGCGTTGACTCCAATGCAGGTCTTTCTTGATGATTGGAAGTTAGATAATTTGTACATCAAAAACTGACATTAATGCACTTAATTAACTACACCCATCCTACAGTAGGTGCCCATTATTTTTACAGTGAATGTATGTACAGGAGTAGGTGGACTGTCAACGTCGACATGGGTTGGATTTCCAATTTAATAGTACAAAGGTCTAAAGGAGAGCTTTATTAGTTATATATGTACTAGTCATTACTTCTCTTAATTCCATAGATTTGCTCATCTTTGTAACAATAGATATGATTTTGTGAATAAATTAAGCTAGCTAACCATAGTGTTCTTGCATAAATGTCTCTTTTTTAGAAGATTGATGTGAAATGCTCATATTGTTGAAGAAAATCAAAAGTGCTCGACAGGTGCTTGCGCCTGTACAAGAATGTTCATCAAAATTTGCTTGCCATGACGTGCTCATTGAGAAATGCTCAACAAAAAGTTGCACTCGTATGGGCTTAAGCAAGCTCCAAGGAGTTGGTTGCTAAGGTTAACACTTTTTTACTCTCTCAAAACTTCATTATTAGTGAGTATGATCATTCACTCTAGTTTAAATGGTAATGATGTTACTATGCTCTTAATTTATGTGGATGACATTATTTTTGTGAAGTTTTTAGCACATGTGAACTTTACCACACACCCTAAAGGATCTTACTGAGGTGTTGTGATTGCACAAGATTGATCAAAGAACAGTATGCTTGAAAGATCTAAGGCAAGAGCACAATGGCATACATCAGATGAAAAAATCTAACTCTTCACTATGAGAAATGAATGTCAGAAATAATTGTAAGTGTTCAGTATGGGAAAACGAGGCTGCTCTTGGGTAGAGAGAGAAAATCAAGAATACAAACCTCAGGTAGAGAGAGAATGAGTCCAAAACACCAAAATCTCAATATTCACAATGTGGCAAAACATGCCCATCTTTTCCTACATGAGAGAGACTCGAATTCCTACAATGGAGTTGCATCAAAACTCCACTTAACTGAACTAATTCACCTACCATAGATCCACATGTGTAACTGCATGCATGTATGTTGCATGTACTGCATGTCAACTCATAAAACTGCCTAGACATGTGTAGATCACTGAAACTACTTTGCATGTTGCATGCACTGATTGCATGTGGCTTGCATGCATACAATAAGACTTTGCATGCTATCTAAACATTTGCATGTCATCATAATTGAACCTATCTAGCTCAAATCCGAGCTACACTAGAAGGATATGTGCTCAGTTCACACTCCTTTTATGTACAACATGAATTTTAGTGGAAATCATCATCGACATGACCCCAAACTCGAGATAGGAAGATAATATTTTAATAATCTTCACACTCCTCCTTAAAATTTATGTTCCTATCAACATAGACTTTGAAATTAGGCCAAGATTAGACCTCATCTTCATAGACATATTTTTGAGTAGAGGTTTGGTGAGAAGATCTGCAACACAATTTGAAGATGAAACATGCTCCAATGAGATCTCTCTCCCAATGACTTTTTCTCTTACAAAATGATGAGCCACTTCAATATGCTTGCTCCTTGCATGAAAGACTGGATTATTTGCAAGAGCCTGAGCAGAAATGTTATCATTCTTGATAATTGGTAAATCTCCATTTGCATAACACTTTAGCTCCAAAAGTAGCCTTTTGATCCATAAAACCTCCTTTGTTGTGGTTGTAAGAGATTTGTATTTTGCTTCACAGGATGATAAGAAAATAGTTGCCTGCTTCTTTGATAGCCAAGAAACCAAATTTCCTCTAAGAAATATAAAGTAAGCACTTGTGGATTTCCTATCCAACCTGTCCCCTGCAAAATCTGAATTTGAAAAAGCAATCAAAGTCAGATCTTCTCCTTTATAGAATAGTCCATAATTCAAGGTAGAAGATATATACCTCAAGACTTTTTTAGCCAACTTCCAATGATATAACTTTGGATCCTGCATGTGTTGACTTAGCTTATGAACACAAAAGCTTAGATCAGGCCTAGTCACAGTTAACCAAATAAATGAGCCAATAAGACTCCTATAAAGAGTGATGTCCTCAAATGAGTTTTCATCATCTTTAATAGGAACTTTTACAGTGTGCTCCATAGGTGTATCTATGCCTTTATAGTTTTTCATATGGAATTTTCTGAGCATGGAAAGTGCATATCTACTTTTGCTTATAAATGCATGACCTTTCCAGAACTCTATTTCAACGCCTAGAATATAGTGAAGAACTCCTAAGCCCTGCATCTTAAACTCAGTATCAAGTGCATGCTTAGTTTCTTCAACTAACTTCTCATTGTTTCCACAAAGAATGATATCATCTACATAGATGAGAAGAATAATTACAAAGTTATCTACAAACTTATAACACAGAGAAGGGTTATATTCACTTAGACAAAATCCAAGTGATATGAGATAGGAATGGAGTCTTGCATACCAAGACCTTGGTGTCTGTTTCAGTCCATACAGACTTTTGAACAAAAGAAAAACTTTTAACTCATCACCTTCCTTCACAAAACCTGGAGGCTGCTCCATATAAATCTCCTCCTCAAGGTAACCATTGAGAAATGCACAAGAAACATCAAGCTGGAACATACTCCATTTGTGAAAACATGCAAGAGACATGAGTATTCGAATTGTTACCATCTTTGCAACTGGTGCAAAGGTGTCTTCATAGTCAAGACCTTTGATCTGTGAGTAGCCTTTGGCACAAAGTCTTGCTTTATACTTATTGATTGATCCATCATGATTATACTTGATTCAAAATACCCACTTACATCCAATCACATGCATGTTGTTTGGTGGCTCCACAAGCTCCCACGTGTTATTTGATATCAAGGCTTCCAATTCTTGGGTCATTGTTTCAACCCACTCCTTGGATTAAAAAGCTTCTTGGACATCCTTAGGTTCTTCATCTGATATAAAAAGTGCATGATAGGAAGTTTCACCTTTCACTTGCCTTCCTTCTTCATCATATGTGAGCCTCCTTGTCTCAAATCTTGCTCGTGTAGATCTTCTTGGTGTGGTAGCTTGAATTTGCTCCTCCTCAAGCATCGGCCTCACCTCTTCTTGAACAGCATCAAGATTGATGATTGTAGATCTTGCATGAGTCTCCTTGATCTGTGCATCATCCAAGTTAAACTTCTGATCTTCATGGAAGATCACATCTCTACTAACAACATTCTTGTCAGTATAGGGCAAATAAATCTTGTATGTTTTTTTAGTGGATGCATATCCTACAAAAATTTCTTTTACTGCACTAGGATCTTCCTTCTTCCTAGTTTCTAGAGGCACATGCACAAAGCATTCACAGCCAAAGATCCTAAGATGATCTACCTTAGGCTTTTTCTTATACAACATCTCAAATGGTGTCTTTTCTCCTATTGCAATATTTGGAAGCCTATTACAAAGATAGTTGCACATGCAACTGCCTCTCCCCAAAATTCTTTAGGCAGAGAAGCTTCTAGCCTAATGGCTTTTGCACATTCACACAAAGTTCTATTTTTTCTCTCAGCAACTCCATTTTGCTAAGGAGTATATGAACAATAAAATTCTCTTTGAATACCCTCTCTCTCACAAAAGTCTTTAAACTTATTAGAAGTGTACTCTCCTCCACTATCACTTCTTAAAGATTTTAAGTTGAAAGGAAAGACAACATATAGATCCAAGAATATCTTGTATAATCATCTACAAAAGAGACAAAGCAGTTGGCTCCTCATTTGCTCTTAGTTGATGAGAAATGAACATCAGAGTGTACAAGTTCAAATAGTCGCTTTGTCTTGATACTTGATCTAAGAAAAGGCCTTCTATGTGACTTTGTCAGCACACAAGCTTCACAAGATAGAAGCTCCTTTGACAGTCTCTTTGGTAGACCAATAACTTTTCCTTCTTTGACCATAGATTGCATGGCTTTGAAATTGGGATGACCCAATCTCTTGTGCCACAGAGCTTCCTGTAAAACCTTGTGAAAAAATTTCCAGAATTCACACGTGTGGGGAATGTCCACAAGAGTGACTAATCTTAATTAAGCTTTGTGATTGGCACTATAACCTGATTCTAGATTGATCAACAAAATCTAGTTTAGAAGAAATGGCTAATCCACAATCTAGCATGCTAATCAACAGAATATAATAACAATGAATCAAAAAATGAATAGAAATACAAGATTTCAGTGTATGAGCATTAGCCTCAATACGAGTTAGAGAGAGAGAGCTAGAGAGACAACAAGCAATATTTGTTTAGATCCAAAATGGCATGAGATAGCTACAAAACTTTGGTTCTTCATCATTGATTGTGTGGAGAGCTACACATATTTATGGAGATTGAGGTAGCTTGAGGTAGAACCATATCTATCCATTCCAAAATTACATCTAAAGTGACATCTAGAGTCTATGTGACATTTGTCACTTGTCATGCATGAAATTCTACCAACTTTTTACAAGTGTACTAGTTTTGACTAGAAATGTCCAAATCATCATGCATGTGTCCATTAAACTTTGTCCATCCCTTGCATGTCACTATGGATCACTTACAATTAGAGCATGTGAGTTGCCACGAGTTTCTACAAGCATAATCATGCTAATTCTATGTCTACAAACTATATGCAAGTTGCATTTATCAAACTAGATAATACATAACCATGTAGCTCGAGTTCTATGTAGGCCAAACTTGGCATTTTGCATTAATGAGCTATATACTTGCATGGTACAACATTTGTATCAAGCCAAGAAATCAATCTGGATTGTTTTTCAATTTTAACACTCCTCCTAAAAATGATCTATATTGATTTGAACATGGATCTTGGTATATCTCCAAGGTTGGCTCTATGCTTGTTGAAGGAACTTTTGCTCAAAGGTTTGGTGAGCATATCTACAATGCAAGATGATGTGTCGATGTGCTCCAATTTGATTTCACCTTCAATGAGCTTCTCTCTCACGAAGTGATGTGCAACTTCGATATGCTTGCTCCTTGCATGGAATATTGGGTTGTTGGCAAGGGCTTGAGCTGAAATGTTGTCACACATGATCATAGGTATATTTTCTCCCATAATTATCTTTAGCTCCACTAGTAACCTCTTGATCCAAAGCACTTCCTTTGTTGTTGTAGTGAGCGCCTTGTACTCAGCTTCACATGATGAGAGTGATACAGTATCTTGCTTTTTGAAAAGCCAAGATATCAAGTTTCCTCCAAGATATGTGACATAAGCACTTGTAGATTTTCGATCTGCTCTATCACTTGCAAAATCTGAGTCAGAATAAGCAACAATAGAAAGATCTTCACTTTTATACAATAAACCAAAATCAAAAGTTGAAGATATATATATCTAAGCACTCTCTTGGCCTTTTTCCAATGATAAACTGATGGATTTTTCATAGCCTGGCTCAACTTATGAACACTAAAGCTTATGTCAGGTATAGTTATTGTGAGCCAAATTAAGGAGCCTATAAGACTTCTAAAAAGTGTGATGTCCTCGAAGGATCTTTCATCACCTCTGTTAGAGTCCTTTACATTTTGCTCCATAGGTGTTTCTATATTCTTACAATTCAACATATTGAACTTTTTTAACATTGAAAGAGCATACTTAGATTGACATACAAAAGTTTTATCTTTAAGAAAGTCAATCTCTAATCCTAGAATATAGTGAATTTTTCCAAGAACTTGCATCTTGAACTCTTTTCCAAGTGCAATCTTGGTTTCCTCAACTAACTTGATACAACTTCCTGTCAGAATGATATCATCAACATAAATAAGAAGGATGACAATATCTTTATCAAAAAACTTGACATATAAGGAAGGATCATAGCTACTAAGATTAAATTCTAGTGACTCAAGAAAGGTGTTAAGTCGAGAATAACATGACCTTGGAGCTTGCTTTAATCCATATAAACTTTTGAAAAGCAAACAAACTTTTCCCTCATCATGGATGAACCCAATAGGTTGATCCATATAGATCTCTTCTTCTAGATAGCCATTTAGAAATGCATTAGAAACATCTAGTTGAAGAATTTGCCAATTGAAAAAACAAGCAAGAGAAATTATGATTGTAATTGACACCATCTTTGCAACTGGGGCAAAGGTCTCCTCATAATCAAGTCCATATACTTAAGCAAAGCCTTTAGCACAAAGCCTAGCCTTGTACTTGTTGATTGTGCCATCTTGATTATACTTGACTCAAACCCATTTGCAACCAATGGTATGCTTGTTGGATGGAAGATCCACAAGCTCCCATGTATTATTGGCCATCAAAGCATCATATTCTGCCTTCATGGCAAGGTACCATTTCTTTGAGTTGATAGCATATACATCCTTCGGCTTCTCATGAGACATAAAATAGGCACAATTAGTGGAGCTGATTTCCACTTGCTTTCCTCTATCTTCATAGGTAAGCCTTCTAGGCTTTCTCTTTGAGATCTCCTTGGTGAAAAAATTCGAGGTGACTCCTCCTCAAATCTCGGCCCCATCTCTCCACGATGATCTTCAAGGGTGATGATTGGAGTATCTTTGTGAATATCTTTGAACTCGGCCTTCTCAAGAATGTATTTTTGATCTTCATGGAATATCACATCTCTACTCTCAATTGTAGTTGAGGTAGAGGGAACATAGATCCTGTAAGTAAGTACAACCAAAAACTCTAAGGTGATCTACCTTAGGGTTCTTCTGAAACAAGACTTCAAAAAGTGTTTTTCCAGCAAGAGCATTGTGAGGTAATCTATTGCACAAATAGTTTGCATAATTTATAGCTTCACCCCAATATTCAATAGGCAAAGAAACTGCTAATCAAATTGCCTTAGCACATTCACATAAAGATCTATTTTTCCTCTCAGCTACTCCATTTTGAGATGGAGAATAGGCACAAGAAAACTCTCGCTTTATTCCTTCATCTTCACAGTATTCATGAAACTTGTTGGAGATGTATTCACCTCCTCCATCACATCTTAAAGCTTTAACTTTGAAAGAAAACTGTTTCTCAACATAAGCTTTGAAGATTAGGAAGTGATAAAAAACCATAGCCTTTGAAAAAAGTAGATACATCCAAGTATATCTAGTAAAGTCATCAATAAAGGTGACAAAACATATTGCACCACCAATACTTTTAGAAGAAGAGAAATGTACATCTGAGTGTATAAGCTCCAAAGGACGAGTAGTCTTATAAAATACTTCTGATATGGCTTTCTGTGTGACTTTGCAATGGCACAAGCCTCACAAGGCTTGAAATCTTTAGAAAGAGATTTTGGAAGACCAATAGCCTTCTCCTTCTTAACCATAGAAGACATAGATTTAAAGTTAGGATGTCCCAACCTTCTATGCCATAGCTCCTCCTTAGATAACAAAGCAACTTCACAAAGGTTTTCATTCTCATAAGAATTCAACTTAAAAATTTCACCACATCTAGGTCCATCAGCAAGGATCTCTTCATTTTTCTTGATAAAACAAGTATTGGAGCTGAACTTTACATCACAACCATTATCAAGCAACAAACCCACACTAATTAAGTTCTTTGTGAGTTTTGGAATAAGAAGAACATTAGAAAGTGCAAGAACTTTTGAATAAGCAAGTTTCAATGGAATATTGTCAATTCCTTCTATTGGGCACTCATGATCATTAGCAATATAAATAGATCTCTTGAGTCCTTTGTAAGGTAAGATTGAGTCAAATGACTCCTTTGAACAGCTCATATGTGAAGAAGCTCCACTGTCTATGTACCAAGCTCCATCTTTCTTGAAAGGTGATGAAGAAAAACTGGACACCATAAGTGATCCTTCTCCATCACTTGCAACAGAATCTTCTTCAATCTCTTTGGAGAGATTAGCTTGCTTGAGTTGGTTTTTCTTCTTAAAAAAAAATTAGAGGCATAGTGTCTCTTTTTTCCACAAAAGAAGCACTTCTTCTTCTTGGTTTTTGAGTTAGAGGGATGAGATGTTTCAGCCTCTTCACCATCTTGATCTCGATCTTTGGCTTTGTATTTGTTGTATGCTTGAGAGAATTGTTTCTTACTCCTTCCTTTCTACTTACCTTTGACAAAGAGGGCTTTGTCACTTCCACCATGTTCTAGTTTGTTCATCCTCGAGAGTTTATAGCTTTGTCTAAATTCTTCAGAAATAAGAATTCCTTGGAGAGTTTCTAGATTAGGTAACTCCTCCTTAATAGCAAAAGACTGAACAAGATTATCATAGTCATCTCTCAAGCCATTCAGTATGACTTGAAGTAGCTCAACTTGGTTAATGGTAACACCAACACAAGAAAGCTCTCTATGTAAATCTTTAACTCTCAAAACATAGTTAGATGCACTCTCTTCACTTCTTTGGAAACTTTGGAAAATATGATTCCTAAGAGTGAGTATTCTAGAAGTATTCTTTGCTTCATAGATGGTCTTTAGTGCATCCCAAGCTTCTTTGGCTGTAGTGCAAGATCCTATCTCTCTCAAAATTTCATTAGATACATTCATCTTAATGAAATGTAGAGTCATTCTAGCTCTCTTCTTATATTTAGGAATTTCAACTTGTCTTTGAGGCTCCTCCTCAACACCAAACACAATATCCATAACATCCTGGAGAATCAAAACAGACTCCATTCTTAACTTCCAAATTGAGTAATTAGAAGTGTTTAGTCTTTTGTTGGCTTCTAGAAGATATCCTCCCTGAGATGCCATTATAATGAAGACTTCTTAGTTATTGGATTGAGATATGTTTGAGCTTGTTCCTATCAGACTTAGAGTTGCTGCTCTCTTCACTGTAGGTATTTTCAAGGTTGAACTACCTTCCTATGTGAAACACTTGCAACTATATTTGACATGAATCTCAAATATTCCACAAGACAAGTTTCCTAGTTCAGACACAAAAAGTGGTTTGAGACACTTTGGCTGGTTTGAATTCTACTTTTGGCACGTGTGAAATGCTTCAAAAGAAAACACTATTGACACTCAGAAGGCCCAAAGGGTGTTCAAATACTTCAAACTCAGTCTTGATTTACAGTTTCTTGTGTTGGATTCTCAAAACAATAGATTCAGAACAAAGTATAATGGAATCAAATCAAAATGCTGTCACTCGGATTTTGGACCTATCCCTATCCTTTTTAAGAGCTTATAACTCTTGCTAGACACAGCAGATTGATTTGATTTTGATTTCTATGAAAAGTACAGATCAAATGCTTTCCATCAAGCTATAACATTGCTATCTTTGGATCTATAAGTAAGGAGAACAAAGGGACTGAAAAACTCTGATTTTCACATGCGCGGAATTCAAGAATTCCGTACTACCTCAATTCAGGTCTAAAAATTCAGTTCAAGTCCGATTTGATCCAAATACACTTCAGAGAAAGGTTAGAAAGAGTGCAAAACTGCTTTTTTGCTTGATTTAACTCTCAATTTCTTGTACAATTAGCATGCAAAGTTTAATGTGGCTCTGATACCATGACAAAATTTCCAAAATTCACACGTGTGGGGAATATTCACAAGAGTGACTGATCTTAATTAAGCTTTGTGATTGGCACTATAACCTGATTCTAGATTGATCAACAAAATCTAGTTCAGAAGAAATGGCTAATCCACAATCTAGCATGCTAATCAACAGAATATAATAGCAATGAATCAAAGAATGAATAAAAATACACGATTTCAGTGTATTAGCATTAGCCTCAATGCGAGTTAGAGAGAGAGAGCTAGAGAGATAACAAGCAATATTTGTTTAGATCCAAAATGGCATGAGATAGCTACAAAACTTTGGTTCTTCATCATGGATTGTGTAGAGAGCTACACATATTTATGGAGATTGAGGTAGCTCGAGGTAGAACCATATCTATCCATTCCAAAATTACATCTAAAGTGACATCTAGAGTCTATGTGACATTTGTCACTTGTCATGCATGAAATTCTACCAACTTTTTACAAGTGTACTAGTTATGACTAGAAATGTCCAAATCATCATGCATGTGTCCATTAAACTTTGTCCATCCCTTGCATGTCACTATGGATCACTTACAATTAGAGCATGTGAGTTGCCACGAGTTTCTACAAGCATAATCATGCTAATTCTATGTCTACAAACTATATGCAAGTTGCATTTATCAAACTAGATAATACATAGCCATGTAGCTCAAGTTCTATGTAGGGCAAACTTGGCATTTTGCATTAATGAGCTATATACTTGCATGGTACAACATTTGTAGCAAGCCAAGAAATCAATATGGATTGTTTTTCAGTTTTAACACCTTGGTCTCATAAGCAATATTTGAAATGTTAGCACTCCCCCTAGAATCTAGTTTGTACAAGTTACCAATTCTAGATCCTCTAGCAATAACTTTATTTTCTCTTGAGATTATACACTTGTCAACTTGAAACTTGACATCCAATCCACTATAAAAAATTGTCCTACACTAATGAGATTCTGGGTCAATCTAGGTACATACAGTACATCAAGTAAGCAAAAGAATTTTGATGATGATGCATGCAATGGAATACTTCCTATTCCTTCAATCCTACACTCAACATCATTAGCAATATAGATTGATCTTTTTGTACCTAGATATGGCATGAGATTAGTGAAAGAGTTCCTGGAACTAGACATATGGGAACTAGCCCTACTATCTATCCACCAGACTTCTTCATTCTTAAAAGGAAAAGATGAAAAGATAGACATCATTAGTGAATCCTCTCTTTCACTCTCTACACCCTCACACTCATCCTCATTAGTAAGGTTAGCTTGCTTAGATTGGTTCTTCTTCTTGAAACAGTTTGATGCATAGTGTCCTTTCTTGCCACAAAAAAAACACTTGATCTTGATAGCTTCTTCTTGCCACTAGATGTTGCAGCTTGTGAGGACTGATCCTCGCCACTTTCTTTGGCTTTGTCCTTATTGAAGTGTTGTTGTCCTTTGCCCTTGCCTCTTGACTTGTCTCTGATGAAGAGTGCTTTGTCATCTCCACCATCTTTCAATGAAATTCTGTTGATCCTCAACATCTTGTTCTCTTGCCTACTTTCTTCAGCAATGAGAATACCTTGCAATGTCTCCAAGGATGGAAGATCCTCCCTGACAGCATAAGTCTACACAATATTGTCATACTCATCTCTAAGTCCATTTAGGACCACTTGAACAAGTTCAGTGTTCTTAAGAGCATTACCAGCTAACTCTTGATGAAGATCCTTAACTCTCATGACATATGATGAAGCACTCTCATCTACTCTCTGATAACTTAGATGTTAATCTCTCACTGTGCTCTAAGAAATGTGAACCAGATGAAGACATCTTCTTGGTGAGAAATTCTAGTAATGATAAAAAAATGGAGTTCAAAGGATGTTGCTTGTTATATCAATCTAGGATCTAACACAGATGTTGATCCACCCTATGAAATCTAGTAATAGATGTGAGAACAAACTCTCAATACAGAAAATCAATCTATCTTGAATTTGGATCTTGCTTTAGTCACAAAAGAAGAAGCACATGCAAGCAAGAAGTCTATCTCTCCCATGAGTTTCAAAGTACTGATAAACTCTCTAGGAACTTACTTTCAACTAAAAAACAATAATATGTGTGAAATGAAAAGTCTAAGACCTCAAAACACTCACTTCTATCCAATTCTACATGATTGACAGTGAAAATTGATGAAAATGGTGACAAAGACAGATGTGTGCTCACTTTGACATATCCCATGAGTTGAGTACCCTTTCAAACTATCTGATTGCCTAAAAATCTTCTAAAAACAAATTAGATTGATTTAGAAACAAAAACAACACATTCTACTTTTCAATACCTATCCAACAAGCTATAGAACATCAAATTTGGATCATTCCTTGAGAAGTAGCACTCATTTATGAGGGCTGATTTCACACGTGTGGGCTCTCTGTCCGTACAGAGCTTTGCTGGATCAGATCAGCCTTGATTTGATCCACTTATGGTCCTCAGATTGCTTGTTTCTCAGCGAGTTTGAATCCCTCTCCCAAATCCGAGTTTCTGCAAGCAAAAACACTGATGATCTGATGTATACACCCTCACCTCTTCAAAGCATGAAGCTCTGATACCATGTGAAGTTTTTAGCACGTGTGCACTTCACCACATACCCTACAGGATCTTACTGAGGTGATGTGATTGTACAAGATTGATCAAAGAACAGTATGCTTGAAAGCTCTAAGGCAAGAGCACAATGGCATACATCATATGAAAAAATCTAACTCTTCACTATGAGAAATGAATGTCAGAAATAATTCTAAGTGTTTAGTATGGGTAAAAAAGGCTGCTCTTGGGTAGAGAGAGAAAATCAAGAATACAAACCTCGGGTAGAGAGAGAATGAATCCAACACACCAAAATCTCAATATTCACAATGTGGCAAAACATGCCCAACTTTTCCTACATGAGAGAGGCTCAAATTCCTACAGTGGAGTTGCATGGAAAGTCCACTTAATTGAACTAATTCACCTACCATAGATCCACATGTGTAACTACATGCATGTATGTTGCATGTACTGCATGTCAACTCATAAAACTGCAAGAGAACAATGGCATACATCAGATGAAAAAATCTAACTCTTGGGAAAAAGAGGCTGCTCTTGGGTAGAGAGAGAAAATCAAGAATACAAACCTCAGGTAGAGAGAGAATGGATCCAAAACACCAAAATCTCAATATTCACAATGTGGCAAAACATGCCCAACTTTTCCTACATGAGAGAGACTCGAATTCCTACAGTGGAGTTGCATGGAAAGTCCACTTAACTGAACTAATTCACCTACCATAGATCCACGTGTGTAACTGCATGGATGTATGTTGCATGTACTGCATGTCAACTAATAAAACTGCCTAGACATGTGTAGATCACTGGTCCTACTTTGCATGTTGCATGCACTGATTGCATGTGGCTTGCATGCATACAATAAGACTTTGCATGCTATCTAAACATCTGCATGTCATCATAATTGAACCTATCTAACTCAAATCCGAGCTACACTAGAAGGATATGTGCTCAATTCACACTCCTTTTATGTACAACATGAATTTTTGTGGAAATCATCATCGACATGACCCCAAACTCGAGATAGGAAGATAATATTTTGATAATCTTCACAATTTTAAGTGGCGGTAATAAGCAAGATATAGATGATATCAAGATAGCTCTCAAGAATGAGTTTGAGATTCATGAGCTTGGTTATTTGCACTATTTCTTAGAAGTAGGACTTCTTAAACTACTTTTATAAGTCAAGAGAAATATGCTAACTCTATTCTCAAAAGATTTCATATGAATGAATGCAAATTTGTTTCTACACCTATGGAATCAAATGTAAAGCTAGCTAATGAAAGATTCTTCAAGGACATTACTCTATATAGAAAGCTAATAGGATCTCTTATATATCTCACCATCACAAGACCAGATCTAAGCTATAGTTTTGGTAGATTAAGTCAATTCATGCATGATCCTAGTGAGTCTCATTGGAAGATAGGAAAAGGAGTATTGAGATATATCTTAGAATCTAGAGATTTTGGCATCATGTATGGTGGATCTACACCTAACCTTTATGGATTTTCAAATTCAGACTTTGCAGGTTGGCATATGCTATTTTCATAGGGGATGGAACTATCTCATGGATTTCAAAGCAACCAACTATCTCATTATCTTCAACTGAGGCCGAGTACAAAGCATTGACTACATGCACCAAAGAAATACTTTGGATCAAAAGGATGCTCTTGGATCTTCACTTACTGGATTCTAAGAAGAATCCAATCATATTTTGTGAGAACCTCTCAGTTCAAAGTTTGGCTAACAACTCATTGTTTTCCAATTCTAAGTATGACATGGAATATTCTAGAATATGGCAACAGGCTTCTGCCCAAACACTACACAATAGAAGTAGAGAGTCAGCAGTATTAGAAATAGGCGACTAATTGGCATCTTGCATGTGTGAGTCCAACATTGGGCCTTAGGCTAATAAGTGCCATGGAGCACAATTATTCAATAAGGTATTTTAAACTTAGCTTTTGTAAAGCTCTTAAGTTGGGAAACACAACTTTTCCTCAAAAAACACAAAGTGATCTTGACGGTCAAGATCATGATCCTAATGGAACTTCAGTAGCCAATCATAGTGATGGGGGCTCACCTCTCAAATCTATAAGAGTGAACCATTTTCTTTGTATTGCTCTCCTCCTAATCTTCCTAATAACACTCTATCAGTTTTATTTTTGAGTCTCTCTCTCTCTCTCTCTCTCTCTCTCTCTCTCTCTCTCTCTCTCTCTCTCTCTCTCTCTCTCTCTCTCTCTCTCTCTCTCTCTCTCTCTCTCTCTCTCTCTCTCTCTCTCTCTCTCTTCTCCCTTTCATTAAGAAAACCATGAAGTGATCATTAAGATCTGTAGGTAGGAATTCTTTCATCGTTCACCTCCCTTGAGAGGATCAACCTCAAGAGAAGAAGATCTAGAGCCAAGAATGCCTAGATAAGCATGAATAAACCAACCCTAGAAAAGAACAAATGGAAGAAAAGCAACAAAGATGAACGCCACACAAATCTAGACTATTTCACGAGCATATCCAAAACTAAGATTGACAACCTTAGCAAACCTAGAATACCACTTCTATCATCATGTTTACCCTCTCCCCATTGGATCGAAGCCCAATACTACACAACCACTCACCCGGTTGGAGGCACTAATTGCTAGCATAAATGCCACATTTGTAGAGTTAGGAGTATAATGTACTTTCATTGTGATGTACTTGGTTAAGCATGAAGTAACACCTCTAACAGAGCTGTTATTGAGGGAGGGTGTTAGAATTACTATTCATGGGCAATGCCACTTTGTTATTTATAGACATATTTGAAATGTAATAGATAAATGTGGTAAAGGCCCAATGTGCCTAAAGTCAAGTTTGATATATTTTGGGCCCATCCCAATGTGAAATAGGCTGAGGTCTTTTATGAAGAGATGTAACCTCTATCTCTCTCTCACGTACTGAATTCCTCTCGTATTGTAGTGTACAAGTTTATGGAATAAAGCAATGGTGATCTCTCTCTCTTTTTCTGCTATGTGAATGCATATGTGCATGCTCTGATTTCACACACAATTATTGCTTCATTTATACAAAGGATAACCATTGACAATGGTAGTATCCTGAACAAACTATCTAGGATAGTTTTTTGAGCAACGTAGTTCTACTATCCATTGGTGCACTATACTTGTGATTGTATGGAATTCTATGTGAAGAATGATCTATGTTTGTTATTTTTGGATCCACACGTTTGAAATACAGTATCTTGATGGTTTTGTATGGATAGCAACAGTACTTTATCATTTGATTCATGTTTGATCAAGTTCTATAAGAGTTTGCATCTCATTTTGTGTGTAGATGTTGATTTTTCTACATTGGTGAGATTGGTAGGATATCTTCTTTTGTAACCCAAGATATTTTTGTGGATTGGATAGCAAGTGGATGTTGAATCCACCAATTATGCATTCTTTATCTCTCATGAAGAACCAATAAGTGTCCAAGATGCACTCCAATCAAAGAAGTGGTACAAAGCTATGCAACAAGAGTAGGAAGCTTTGACCTGGGAGCTAGTGGATCCACCATCCAACAAGCATATTATTGGATGCAAATGGGTGTTTAGAATCAAGTATAATAATTATGGCACTGTCAACAAGCTCAAAGCAAGGCTATGTGCAAAAGGAATTCCTCAAGTTGAAGGCCTTGACTATGAAAAAACATTTGCACCCGTTGCAAAGATGGTGAGTATAAGAATCATCATCTGTATCGCTTGCTACTTCAAGTGGAAGAATTGGATGTCTCTAATGCCTTTCTTAATGGTTACCTTGAGGAGGAGATATATATGGAGCAACCACAAGGCTACATCAAGCATGGTGAAGAATCCAGAGTTTGCCTACTCTTCAAAAGTCTATATGTGCTTAAGCAAGCCCCAAGATCATGGTATGCAAGACTCAATTCATTTCTCAACTCACTTGGATTTATCCTAAGTGACTATGATCCTTCCATGTACTTGAAGATTGTTGATAATGATATTGTCGTTCTAATCATTTATGTAGATGACATTATCTTATGTGGAAGTTGGATGAATATAGTAGATGAAACTAGAAGTACACTTGGTAGTGAGTTCAAAATGCAAGATCTAGGAGAGCGACACTACATACTAGGCCTAGAGATTGATCTTTTTCATGATTATGCTTTCATAAGTCAATCTAGATATGCTCTATCAATGTTGAAAAAGTTTCATATGGAGATTTGTAAGAGCATAGACACATCTATGGAGATTTGTAAGAGCATAGACACACCTATGGAGCATATTGTAAAAGATCCTAATAAGGGAGATGAAAGATCCTTTGAGGACACCCTAAGAGCTTGTTCAAGTTATTCTTAATGGATTGTTGGATGCTCATTCTAACATTGTTGAAAGTCTTTCTATTCAAAGAACTTTGCGAAGTTTGATGGATCTTCAAGAGATCTTGATCAATGAAGAATATAGGCTTCAAGTTGTGAAAAATGCAAAAATAAACTTGGTAGAGGCCAAAAATATTGTATATAGATAAACACACATGTGTGGAGCCTGTTCCCATGTGTGAAAATAATGTACTTGTCATGTACCATAATCATATAGGTTGTACATATGATTTTATTCAAGTTCTAGTGGCTAAAAAGGCCAAAAACCAATTTTCTAGAATATAACACATGGCATCAATCTATTGATTGCATGAGCCACATCCTTTGGTTAGGTGTCATATCACATGTGTAGAGGACACTCACATGTGTGGAATAAGCTGAAGTAGGCAAATTTTGACTTTTAGAAGATTTCCAAGTAGATCTCCATATAGAAGGAAAATGGACCAAAAGTGTTCAAAATAGAAGGTTTTGTCCAAGTGTCAGTTTTGCATGATGAATCATCATATGAGAAAGCACCTTCACACATGTGGGATCAGAGGGATGATCAGTACCACGAGCTCCCACTTATTGTATATATAGAGCCACATTTGGCCATAATCAGTGTGAGACACCAATCTTGGATTTGGAAGCAATTTTGAGTGATTCTCTCCATTTGTCTACATTTGTTTTGATTGTTTTGAGGTTCTATCAATGTGTACTTGATTTTCAAGTTGGAGTCCATACTAAGACAATGTTTCACACGTGTGAAACTAGAAAGTACACCTACCTTCAATTAATGATTGTTCTTGTTAGGATTTTGTGTCTAGAATTGATCTAGATTGATCTTAATCTCAAGTAGATTGATGGATCAAGTAATATGACAACCAATCCCTCTTGAGGATCAGATTAGGATCTTCATCAACATCTCAAGTTGGAGAGGAGACTATGTTCATCAAAGGAAATTCAAGGGCAAAAGCAAAAGTAAGTGGTCTAAGGACAAGATCAAGGAGAACCTTCTTCGAATGGCAAAAAGAAAGATAGATCAAAACTCAAGTGCTTCTATTGTGTCATCAAAGGACACTTTGCAAGTGAGTGCTACAAGAAAAAGAGAGATCGATATCAAGGAGACAACCAAGGTAATCTTACTCTTGATGAGGATGATTTGGAAGCTCAAAATTCAAATGATGATGCTTTTGTGATGTCTTCATGTTTGCTTTCTAATGATGGAGATCTAGATCAATGGTGGATTGATAGTGGAGCAAGTTCACACATGACTTTTTACAAAGAGTACTTCACTTCTTTGTTGGCATATGGAGATGACAAGAGGGTGATCTACATGGCCAATGATGGTGAGTGGGATTGGCACAATTCCAATTTCTCTCTCTAAAAATAGATATGTTCATTTGGAAGATGTTTTGTTCATTTCATCTATTACCAAGAATTTACTTAGTGTGAGTCAATTGCTAAGTAAAGGCCTCAAAGTTGAGTTTGATGGAGATGCTTGCATGATCAAAAAGAAGGATATCTTGATTGAAAAAGTTAAAAGACAAGGAAGCTGTTCAAACTAGATGCTTGTGTTATTGCTAACCAAGTTGGATGTGTTGCAAGAGAGCAGATACCTATTCAAGAAGTTTGGCATAAAAGGATGGGGCACCTCAATGTCAAGTCATTGATGATAATGGCTAGAAAGAAGGTTGTGATAGGTCTTCCAAGTTCCTTAACTAGCATGAATCATATTTGTGAGTCTTGTGCTTTGTCTAAGTCACATGGAGTACCTTACACTAGATCTACATCAAGACCTAGAAAGGCTTTTCAGGTTGTACATTCAGATATTCATGGAATTACTACAATTAGAAATAGTGGAGCTAGGATGTATGTAACTTTCATTGATGATTTTAGTAGATTTTGTTGGATCTATCTACCAAAGAGCAAAGATGAAGTGTATGATGCTTTTGTCAAGTTCAAGAATGCAAGATAGAACCAATTTTCTACAAGGATCAAATGCTTGAGGACTGACAATGGTATAGAGTACATATCTACCAAGTTCAAGGGCTTTTGTGATAGCATGGGATCAAGAGGGGGTATACAGCACCAATGACCCCACAACAAAATGGAGTGGCCGAGAGGATGAATAGGACTTTATGTGAAAGTGCCAAAGCCATGAGGTTTAGTGCTAACCTTGATAAGCCATTCTAGGATCAAGCTTTGTTGTGTGCTAATTACTTGTGCAATATGTGGCCAAGTGCTTTTTGGATGGAAGGACATCTTTTGAGATGTTATTCAAGAGGAGGTCGAGTGTCAACTTTCTTAGAGCTTTTGGATGCACCACATGCTATATCATCCAATGAAAAAAAAACACTCCCTACCTCGAGTTCCTATCAGAGAGCATGCTAAGTTCATTTGTATTTGAGTTTTTTGGAGTTAACGAGATTTTCTACATTTTGAGTCAAATTGGTTTTCTCTCTCTACCCGAGAATTGATTGTTGGTTTCTCTCTATACTATTGGCTGATTCTTATGAATCCCCAAGATGCTCGGTCAGAGCTATCCAAGAGCACCTCTCACCTTAGACCGAGGAGTTCTCTAAGAAGATGAGACGAACGCAAGACTGAGAACCGATTATGAAAGCCGAGGAATACTAGTTAGTAATGATAAGCAAGAACTGTGTAAGCCTCATGGTGAAACCCGGAAGATGGAATGACCATGTAGGAACTAGTATTTCTAGGCAAAGTACTAAATGCAAGTAGACCTCTCTAAAAAAAAGTAGAGTGAGCCACCTTTTGATGGTGACCCCTAGTGGAGAGCATTATTCCACTTGTAATTTGTGTAATGTGGAAATGCCACTAGGATGCCACCTAAGGAGCTCTCTTGCTTATTTAAGAGACTCCCTCTTTGTAAGAGGAGCTTTCTGTCAAATGTACCTACTCCATGCTGAAATGAGAAGAGCCTCCACAAGTTTTGGTGCATCCATTGAGCTCCTTGATCATGCTTGTCTCTTGAGTGAATGCATTCATGATCTTGCCCTTCCCTCCTTTGTGTGGTTGTGGTTCGTAGAGTGGATTAGATTTCCTGTTTTCCTAGAGTGGATTAGATTTCATTTCTTGTTTGTGGATTAATGTAGGAATCAACATTCAGGTAAACTAAATAGACTGGGTTTGTAGTGTAGTTCTTGCATATCTCATTACAACCCTATTCTTGATGTCCTTGGGATGTCCAAGAATCAAAAGACTGGTTGGTTTCTTGATTCTTAGACTTCTAAAATGTTGTAGATTAGTTTTTTGTTTTTTGTTTTGTGGATTTATGCAAGTATAGTAGTGTTTAGAATCTGATTTTGACTCGTTTTTGTAGTATTAGAGTAGGATTTCAGTTACTATTCAACGAATTTGCATGCTGATCTGATGGTTGAACATTTTGGCATGCATGCTTGACTGATTGTGGTCGTTTATGCATGTGCTTCAGTGCAAGAGTGACAAACATGAGTATCCTTTGTACTACAACGTTAATCAGTCCATTCTACCTAGTTTGGGCATTGTAATAACAAGAACACATAATGAATGCCCACAAAACCTGATAAAAGGTAGAACCAACCTCAGAATTGTTCTAAAACATGAAATAGAACACGAACACGAGAAAGAAACAAATAAAACCAACAGATTCTGAAGTAGAGAATCTATAAACATTTGGCCTGTTGTCGCTTGCCCACTCACATTATGAAACGATCAATGTTGTAACACTACCCCTTATCAGATCCATCCAAGAAACGTACCACATTTCAAGATTTGTTCACAACTCAAAATGGCCTACAACCACCCTTCAGACGTCCTACATACATTCTCAGATCTTTCGACCTCCTCCTCTACACACAGTTCACCCATCGTCTGCACGTCATTCGCGTTCCAATTCAACAGAGTCATTCATGTCCTATCTTAGCCGAGTCATTCGCATCTCATCTCAGCCGAGTCATTCGCGTCCCTACTCAGCCAAGGCATTCGTGTCCCATCTCAGACGAGTCATTCGCGTCCCAACTCAGACGAGTCATTCGCGTTCCATCTCAGCCGAGTCGCCTCTCCATTATTATCTCGAACGACGCAGGTGCTTACCAAAAAAAAAAAAAAAACAATAGTCAGATCTTGCCCATGTTTGCACTTCAACTCTCAATCGACGACTTCTGTCAGATTTCAACCGAAGCAATTCAGTCAGATCTCGACCGAAGCATCTCCAGTTCCAATCTCGATCCGGGCATTCTTTCGAAATCTCAGCCGCGCCACTCTAGTATGCTCTCTACCGAGGCTGAGGATTTCTGGAGCTGCTGCCAGTCATGCGAGAATTGGTTTCCACTGGTTTTGGAGAAAACAGAATCTGCTGAGAGTTTTGCCTCTTTTCTCTCCAAAATACAGACTTGAGTGTTTTTTGGGATTTTCAAGGTTTCTGGCTAGATGTCAAGCCCTTAGAGACTGTTCAGGGCCTCCTCTACCTTCTCACACCTCCTTTGCTGGCTGTGAATAGTTCAAGCATACAAAAATACAGAATACAAGCTAACTCTACCCAAAATCCACCTAAAAACACTCCAAAAAAGGAAAACAACTAAAACACCACTAAACTAGTTAGTGAAAACCTATCCCCAACAACGGCACCACTGTAGGGATGTAGATTTGGTCGGTGAGTAGCCCTTCTGCCTGTCAAAGAAGGTTAGAACACTTGGATAGGATCCTAACCTAGCTTAGACACTATTTTTAGTTGATCTCTACTTTTTCCCCTGACTCTACTCACCTTTAACACTACCCCCACGAACTCTACTCCACTAAACTAGCATTCAACATGGTTTTGGGTGAAATGGAAAGAGAAGAAGAAAAGAGATAGAGAGGCAAAGAGAGAGAGAGAGAGAGAGAGAGAGAGAGAGAGAGAGAGAGAGAGTGAGAGAGAGTGGAGAGGGATGTTAGCTTAAATGCCCAAGATGCATGCTAATGGAAAAACCATAACTACTAAAACAATAGAATGACAAGTTATTCTTGAGATACGCTACATGATGTCTCCTGTTCAATGGCTATCCTTGATGAACTAAAAACAAATCTAAAAAAAGAGATGCAATTAAAAGAAATTACCAAAAAAAATGACAAAAAATAAACAAGGAAGATACCAATGTTATAGAGAGTGAAAGCTGTAGAGCACTTGTCAAACAAAAGTCATTCATCAACATGTATAATTCACCTAGACAATTTCATGTTTCTATTGATCTTTTAGAGTAATGAAAGAACTCTCATAAGCCCTTGTCAAAAACAAGACATGAATAGTGACACTTAATGTACCATCGTTGATAGTAGATGTTGTAAGATATAGCTTGAGATGCAATTATTGTTGAGATACTATGTCCTGAGGACCTCTTTGAGCAAGAGATTCAAAACTGAATCTCTATCCGGAATATTGATTTCACTTTCCTCCTACAAGGACTCATTTCATGTTAGTGTCTTTTTGCATTATGGAGTTGGTGAATTGCGTGGTAAAGCAGAAGTTTGCAAGAAACTTCTCAAGTGAGCAGCAGGTTGAGCGGTTGGGTACTATGATGCTCATGAGCATCCTATCGTGATTCATAACTGACGTGTCGGGCAAGTAGAATCTTGTTGGGTTGTTTTGGACAGACTTTGAAATTGTGTTTTATGACACAGTCGGGACACTCGGCATGGTACTTGGTCCTTCACTGGACAATCAGCCATGACTCTGGCCGGTTTCACCATAGATGAAACATCTATTGTCCAATGGCCCTTGTATAACGGCATAGCCATCTTGTATGACTAATGGTTTTGGACTTTTTGGTGGGTATTCATGATAAGGCGAGGAATGTCCATATTGTCACGGTTGTTCTTCATATCGTTGGATGACATGTGCTTGATAGGCTGATATGAAGGACAAGCATCAGCAGGATGTGTAGCCCGACAATGTGGGCACCATATGGGTTTTCGTCTATAAGGTACCTATGCAAAGTTTGGCTGACCAAACATACTACTTTGGATAAACTTCAGGGTAGTTTAAAACTCATTGGTGAGTTTTTCCATTTGTAGTTGATGTTGCTTATTACGCAACTCTAGATGTGATTTCCAAAGCTGATCTCAGGTGTCCTCAATCGGCTTGGACTCATGGACAGGAGCACGTGGTGTTCTCCTTTCTCTGGATTCATCAACTGTATGATCCTTCATCTTCCGCCTTGATGGCATCAGACATAGCTAACTTTAGGCTCGTATATTCATCATTGGATTTAAGCTCACGTCTGATCCATCTTGGAAGGCCGACTAAAAACCAGATGATGAGCATCTGTTTGGAGGGATGTTCTTGTACTTGACTAAGCGTTTGAAACGCTCGATATAGTCTTGTACACGTTCATCTTTTGCCATCTTGATGTTACTCAATTTGACAAAAAGGCTCTCTATCAAGCGAAAGACTTTAAAACGCTTGATAATTGACTCTTTCAAAAGTGACCAATCCATCTTATCTTCACGATCGAGGTTAAAAGACTAGTCATGTGCTTTAGCGATCATGGCCATGGAAAACAGTTGGACCATAGCGTCGAGAGATGTTTCACCATAAACATCACACACATTCTCAAAGATTTGCAAGAATCTTTGAGGGTCCGAACTACCATCAAACTTTGGTAGATCTAACTTGGCTGTTCTTTTCTCATTATGAGCACCGTGGGTAGCAAAAATGCCATTAAAGTGGGTTCTAGCCCGTGAGGATTCAGTATCATAAAAATGGGCTCGTGCTCGTGAAGACTTGGCTCTTGTTCTGTGAATGGGTTTGTGGATGGCTCGTGGAGTTGGGACTACATTCGGTAGAACCTATGACGTCTGATTTTTTCAGTTGTAGGGGATCTCATTTCGTATGGATAATCTGTTGAGATATTCGGATTAGTAGGGTGGTCCATTGGTTACAATTGTGTCTTTTTGGTGTTGGGTACGAGTTTCTAGTGTTTTTAGATTATTATTATTTTTGGTGTTTTTGGATTTTTGTAGGGTTTTCTGGACAATTTAGAGGGTTTTGGTGTTTGTTGGATTTTGTAGAGTTTTTTGGATTTTTAAGGGTTCTTTTACTTGAACAATATGCAAAAAAATCTCAAAAAGGCACGCAAATATTTCGAAAATGCTCAAAAAAAGACGTGAAAAATCTCAAAAAGACACGAAAAAATTCTCGAAAAAATCTAGAAAAATCTTGAAAACTAATCGTAAAATCTAGCGAGAAAAGTTGAGGTGGAAAACCTCAAGAAATATGAAGCAGATCTCCAAGGGTATATCACAGCCCTGTCCAAGCCTACCACAAATGCTCAGACCAAGGTCCAGGAGATCCAAAAATAGCTCACGCAATGCCTCACTCAGCTCCAAGCACAAATCACAATGCTGAAAACAGAAAATATATGCCTCGGAGCAGAGATGACGACATTACAAGCAGAGAAGACGACATGACTGGCACAACCTGCACCTACCAATAGACCCCTCAGCCAAGCCGGGGTGGATCTACTAAGGAAGCAAGTGCAGGTTTATACTAACACATTTGCTAAGTACCAGACGGCCGAGTTCAACAATTATCGGCACGAGGCAATGCAAGAATTGGCACAAGCTAAAAGTGCTCTAAAGGCCTTCCAGAAAAACATCGAGCAGTAGCCTTAACCAGCCCCAATGGTGATTCCACCGCCACCCTTGAAAGACCCTGCCAGCTCAAGTTCCAGCCAAGAAAAGAGCAAACAGGAAGAAGGACCCACCACGCGAGATCAAGGCTTAGATATAGCCGATGCAGATGCCCAAGATCTGAGCCAAGATATGAATCTGAGCCAAAGCCAAGGGGAGTGCCAAGCTTCCACATCTCACAGGTCAAGATCCATATCTGCCAGCCGCACTTTCCGTCGACCAAAGTCCGTGGAAGAGAAAATCAATGAGTTCATGGTCAAATATCCCCACGAGTCCGCAAGAAGCAGCTGGCAGATATCCTTTTTAGCACAAACCAACAAAGGCAATGAGCTGCACGTACTTCCCGCCCTCCAACCACAACTAGAGTGGTGTCAACAACTGTTTGAACGAGACCCTGCGGCCATCAAAGCCTATGTGACTAGTCCACGACAACTATAGGTGAATGCGTATTTCTTGCCATGCACGCGATGATCCAAATGGGCATGCGGCACTCCCCTGGACCAGATCACCATCCAGAACTGCAATTGGCCAAGAATTTCTTTAGAGCACGGTTGGACTACGGATGTAGACGCCCGAAGGATTCTCACCCGATTTTCTAATAAGTATTTTAACTGTCCTGATCCAATGGTCTGCACGGCCACTTACGTCTGGGACTTAGAATATTTAATGGGGATTGAAACGAAATGGGACAATTTCTTCTCACCCATATTATTTGATCCACATAAAGTGCTAGCATCGGAGAAAGTTGAAGATCAGCTTCCAGTAGCGTGAGTCTACTACCGAGTAGGACTCCTTCGCGATCCTTGGATGTGCAGATTCCAGGTGTGGGTCGACCAAAGTTGGTTAACAAGAGTCCACAAATCCCTTTTCACGCCCAAGGACTTGAAGAATATCGACCGAATCACCTTCATGGAAGATGTTACAGGCTACCTTATCCACCAGAGGCGGGCCAAGAAAACTTTGTACTGAACCGGCAGAGTGCCGAGGGACCGGCACTACTTCAAGCCATGGGTCCTGTTGGGGGTATTCCCAACACATTGTAAATAAATAAAATCGAAAAATAGAAATAGTTATGAGAGTCGTGGCGTCCTGCGTATATAAGCCCATGGCCCAATGAGCACGCAAGTCAAGTTGTAGATAGAATAAAAGACTTGGGCCTTTTTGCAAATAAAATAAAACTTGAGGCCACAATGTCAAGTTAATAAACTTAGTGTAAAACTTTCTAAGTTGGGTCCAATTTGAGAGTCACATGAATCATGTGAATTTCAATGTACTTTTTTTAGGACCCTTGGATTAGATTGGGTCCAAGATGGATGGTTAAGATTAGTGCACATATTTTTAGAAGTGCAAGGGCCTTCCCCATTGATAAAAAGATATCTCTTGTACCATATTTCCATGCTTAATGAGAAGGAGGAAGAGACTCTACTATTTTGGAGAGCCAAAGCATTTTCATTTGCTAAGCACTCATGCTAATGCTATTGTTGCATTTTTTATTTGCTTTCCATTTCCTTATTATTGTTTTAGTAGTTATGGTTTCCATTAGCATGCATCTTGAGCATTTGAACTAACTCCCCTCTCCACTCTCTCTCTTTCTCTTTCTCTCTTTGTCTCTCTATCTCTTCTCTTCTTCTCTTCCCATTTCACCCAAAACCATGTTGAATGCTAGTTTAGTGGATTAGAGTTAGTGAGGGTAGTGTTAAAGGTGAGTAGAGTTAGGGGAAAAAGTAGAGATCAACTAAAAGTAGCATCTAAGCTAGGTTACGATCCTATCCAAGTGTTCTAACCCTCTTTGACAGGTGGAAGGGCTACTCACCGACCAAATCTACATCCCTACACTTGCCTTAGTTTTTGAGATAGATCTTGGATTTCAATCTATACTTGATCTTTGTGCAATCACCAAGTCTTAGGAGATCATAATCACACTTCTGGGCACTCACTCCCATGTGTGTGAAATTCAACAAAGGTCATGTGCTTCACAAAGTAACAGTGGCAGATGACAACGTAGGCTTTACAAACATCCCCATAAAAGCCATTGACAAAAAAATCTATTTGTACATTGTGGAAAATAGATTCATGAACATACGCATTTGTGAGCGAGTGAGGGACTTTTTTTATGAAGCTTTTAAAACCATTGTGAGTTATATCTCTATCTTTCACTCGAATTATATTCAATAATCTTGTTCATCTTTATGTTGGGCATGGGTTTCGCTAAAGCATTAAGCATTGTCATTTTTGTACGTTTTTCAGACGTTGAAAGCTTCAGTTTTTATTGTTGCTGAGACACTAGAGAAGGAGGATCATGTTCTACCAAAGTTTGTAAGATCAATGTCCTCTCACAAGAGCTTGCCCTCCTCACAAAAGGATTCCCAGCCCCTTGACTCCTCCAGAGATAGAGCAATACTCTCTCCCCCAAAGAGAAAACGTACTTCCCTAGAGACTATAACTGTTGATGCTTCTGCCTCTTCCATACATAAAGTTAAAATATTTAAAACTATGACTCACAAGGCACCGGTCCGAGAATTCTAGATAAATCCACTCCTCAATCAAGTAATTTGAATCTACCTAGGGCCACCATTACGCTTGATACAGCCAATATAAGATGTTGCAAAAATGCGAGCATCAATTCATGAAAGCAAGAAAGTACAACAAACTACTTTATTTTAGACATTGAACAATGTGAGGGGCCACCAATTGACCCAGACACTGGCGATAGGCCCATGGAGGTTAGGGAACTGAACATCTCCCATGTACATAACTTAGAAATAAAATTTAAAGACCATACTCAAGCTATAGTTACGCCTTTTGTTGTTCTCGTTAATCCTGCTATCTGCCCCAGTAGCAGATTTTGATGTCAAATTAATTGATTCTTATAAAATTTTTGTTTTAGACAACAAGATCCATAGTCTACAAGCTAGAAAAGAGTTGTATGTAGAGTATCTACATGCACTATCATTTAGGTAGGTTAGTGCACTAGTGTTTGCTGGCCTGAATGTTGAGAAGGCCACTGAATGATTTTCAGATATGGTATGAGAGAATGGAGATATCAACGCTGCGACACAGACCAAAGTGTATGTTTCAAAAGGTCAATTTAAGAGATTACGGTCATGGCAATGTATGTTGAGGATATCATACTGATTGGTAATGACACCAAGAAATCGCATGAGTGCAAAGGTGAGTTGAAATCAGAATTTGAAATGAAAGATATGGGAGGGCTGCACTATTGTCTAGGTATACAAGTAATCAGAGACAAATAGAACAGAAGGATTCATCTGAGTCAAGAAAGATACATATTGAATATGCTCGTAAGATATGGTATGGAAAACTCAAAGCCTGTCGGGACTCCATTGGAACCAGGGATCAAGCTATGTTCGGAATTGTCACCTAAATCGAGGGAAGAACAGCTTGAGATGACCCGATATCCTTACAGAAGCCTTGTTAGATCACTTGTGTATAGCATGGTGTGCACTGGGCCTGATATATCTTCTGCCACATGGATTCTAATTCGATTTTTCGTTAACCCAGGGCTGAAACACTGGCAGGCAGCTAAGAAGGTTTTGAATTACCTCAAGGGAACAATAAAGCATGGACTATGTTACCATGCTCCTTAAAATGGACTATCAGGATACGTAGATTCTGACTGGGCAGATGATCTAGATGACAAAAAATCTACTTGCGGATATGTCCTTTTGATGGGAAATGCGGCTGTCAGCTGGGCGAGCTCAAAGCAAAAATCTGTGGCCCTGTCATCCACAGAGGCTGAGCTGATGGGATTATGTCATGGAGAAAAAAGATCATTTCTGCACAGAATTGGGGATAACAACTGAGAGCATGCACATATACAATGACAATCAGGGTTGTATTTTCATATGTAGAAATGGAGGGTTTCATAAGAAAAGTAAGCATATTGACATCCAGCAAGATGGATGATTGGCAATCAAAGTCATTTGACATCACAGTGAATGGATGATTGGAAATCAAAGTCATTTGACATCACAGTGCTGCTGCCTGCAAGCTTGCAGGAGAATTTGAAGATACTTGTCAGGTACACTTTTTAAAGGCCAGTTAGTTTATTGCAAGCGCTTTAGGTAATACTACTGTATGGAAGGTTTAGATTCTTGTTCAAGAATATTTATCGAGAAACGCCCACGCCCGACAAGAAACTTCTGCTACTGCTTTGAAAGAACCGTATCAAAGAGTCACAAGGATTGTTTGTTTTCAAATGAGCAAGTTGGAAAGCGTGAAAATGGCATCCTTCACTGCAATATTTTCTGCTTTATATGAAAGAACTGGAATATGCGGGATTCTCCGCTGCCATTGGTACTGCTGAATCCTGATGATAATATTTTACCCAGCTAGTATTGTTAAAAAAAAAAATGGTATCTGGCGATGGCATCTGCGGGTAGATAACAGAACACACACGTCCACAAAACTCACAAGGCACACTAGACAGACATCTACAATCTCAGAGATAATACACCTGAGGCTAATCTGAGATGTAAAAAAAGAAATCAAAGTCATTATCATAAAAGGCTTTGAAAGGCTAAGTTATATATTACTAGTAGCAAAAACTTGATACAGAGTCTCTAAAGTGTCCGTCGGTATTCAAGCCTCAAGGGTTTCATTATGGACATAGTTTCATTCTTATTGCTTGGAAAGCGAATCGGGAAAATTGAGCTAGACGTATGTTGTTCAAACATTTCAAGTTCTCTTTTATTTGGCATGCAGTATGTTGTTGCACTTTAGCTGGAAATTTCGATGGGCTTCACTTCTTGCTTAGGTTTTTCGATTTTGGGAACAGTGACGGTGAGGACGCCATCCTCAACCTTCGCCTTCACTTCCTCCACTTTCACATTCTCTGGTAAGCGGAAGCGTCGGGCATTCAAAATAGCTTACAAGGGAAGCACTGACCACACGCCATTTCAGTTGGTTTATGGTCAGGGTGTAGTAATGCTGGCAGAGTTTTTGGTGCCCTCTTTGAGAATTGCCACAACGCAACGCCTTGATGAATCCAAATCTCTGCAATTACGCTATGAAGCACTACATAAACTTTGTGAGACACGCTTACTAGTTCTGCATGCATTGGCAGCTGAGAAGGAATGACGCAAAGCATGGCATGATCGTCGGTTACACAAGAAAGATCTTCGATCTGGAGATCTGGTCCTCATGTATAAAACCAAGGCGTTCAAGGGAAAGTTGAAGTTCACAAGCGAAGGCCCTTTCCGAGTAAAGGAGACCCTTAGCCATGGAGCCGTGAACCTCGAGCAGTTAGATGGGACGCCATTCGACATGCTAGTTGCACAAGTATTGGCCACCACATTGAGACAGATCAGGGATGGTGATGACAACTCACTAATAGTCTATCTTTAAGGTCATTACAACTAGATCTAGAGAAATCTAGTCAGATCAAGCCAAATCCATCAAGATCCAGCAAGATCTGAATAGATCCGACAACATCCAACAAGATCCAAGTGACATCTAGATCCAGATATGATCAACCGGGAATCAGGTCAAGCTAAGTGTTTCAGTCAAGAATTGATCGAATTGCCTTGGTCGAGATTTGATCACGTCCTTCGGTCGAGATTTGAACCAGAACCCGTTGGTCAGATCTGACACAAAGCCTTTGGTCGAGATCTGACAAAAGTCTCTGGTCGAGATCTGACTGAAATGTTTCGGTTGAAAATCTGATTGGAATGCTCCGGTTGAGATCTGAGTGAAGAGCTCCGCCAATCTTGGAGCTACTCTCGACTCTGGGATTGGAATTTTCTAAAATTGTGGTCGAAGAACTTATCTTCCACAAAAATGATGTCTCTACTTGTGAACAAGTTTTTTTCGGATTGTAGAGTTTATAAACCTTGTGATCTGGAGAATAGCCAATGAAAATCGATTTTTTGCTAGTATCGTCTAGCTTCTTCCTTAAATCAGTAGGGATATGAGAGCAAGCAATGCATCCAAAAACTCGAACATGCTTGAGTGAGGGTTTCGATCATGTCCATACCTCATAAGGTGTTTTGCCGTTTTGAGCTTTTGTAATGGATGGATTTTGTAGATAGGCAGCAGTTGTGATAACTTTTGCCCAGAAAATCTTTGGAAGAGAGTCATGGGCCAACATGCTCTTGGCACTTTCGATCAATCTTCGATTCTTCCTTTCAGCTATACCATTGGACTGAGGTGAATAGCTAGTTATAAATTCTTGGTATATTCCATTCTCCTTGCAAAACTCCTTGAATTCGATGGAGATAAATCATCCCCTTCCATCAATGCGTAGAGCCTTAATTTTTCTCTGTCTAATTTTCAACAGATGTCTTGAATTGTTTGAAGAAGTTGAATGTTTCAAATATTTTCTTTAGAAAGTAGGTAACAGTTCTTCGAGAAAAATCATCAATAAAAGCTAGAAAGTAAATGGCTCCCCCTGTGGAAGCAGTCTGCATAGGGCCACAAATGCCACTATGTACAAGATCTAGCAAACCTTCAGATGAATGGACTGAATAAAAAATTGAATGGACTTCTAGCATGTTTGCTCATAATACAACTTTGAAAAAGAGAATTTGATTTGCTAATAGATGGTAGATCTTGCACTAACTTCAGATTTGACATTTGTTGAATACTTTTGAAGTTTAAATGGCCTATTCGGACATGCCATAACATATCAGTCAATTCAGAAGTTGAAGTATGAAGATCTTGACTGTTTGTGGAGCAAGAATGGCTTAGTTTGTAAAGATAGCCATATCTCCTACTGAAAGCTAAAATTTTTCTAGATTTGTCAAGAATAGTGCAGCCCTTTGTATCAAATTTGACGCTATGACTAGAATCAGTGATTTTGTTTATTGAAAGCAAATTTTTGGTAAGATTTGGAACACGAAGGACATTGAACAAAAAATTTACATCACCTTTCCGAAATTTGATCCTCATAGTTCATCCTTGATAGTATGAGATGAGTTGTCTCCTAATTGTACAACTGTAGAATGGGTGTATGACTTGTAGTCTTGGAACCAATCACGTTAGTGAGTCATGTACTGTATTGCTTTTGAGTCCAAATATCAGGAATCGATATCATCTAGTATTTCAACTTTGATCATAAAGGCTACTTCATTTTTCTCTCGTGGCTGGGTCGAGTGACTGGTAGTTGAAACATTTGCTTGTTGTTGTTGGAACTGCTTCTTATTTTTATTGTTGTGTTTCAATGTCCTACAGTCCTTAATAAGGTGACCAGTCCTCTTACAATATTTACAAAATAGTTTCTATCTTGGCTAAAATGATGAAGGCTCTGAATTCAATCCAGACTGCATATTGCTCTTCTTGTTAGGATAGTCTGACTTTGTAGATACTTGAATCTAAACTTTTGATTTTTCTTTGAGAATAGAGCTTGAGGATCCGATATTGAGTTGGAGGAGGAACCATTTTGTTTGATCTCCTCTTGAAGTAGCTTCAAAATGACCCTTGATAGAGTGAGATGCTGCTAGGTTGAAATCACCATGACCCATGTTTCGAAAGCTTCCGATAGACTCGATAGTCGAGTCATTACTAATTCAAAATCTTCAATGACTGAGTCGAATGCAGTCATCTACTCCATGAGATTTTTGAATGTGTTGAGACATGAGCATGAAGCAGTGCGCTGGTCTGTGAGGTGCAAAAATACGGAGCTTTAGACCTTGATCATTGCTAACTAGATTCTCACTTTTGTTTGAGAAAATACCATCAGACAAGAAGGAATCAGATGAATCGAATAGAATTGAATGATCACTGACTGCTAAAGGTGCAGACTTTATTCTAAATTCACTTGACATGTTGATGATTATAATTTGGTGATCATTACTTGAGAGTATAAGTTTGAATCTACTTAATTTACTAGATCCGTCCTATAGTAGCCATCGTTGTAAATAGTAAATCTATGTACAAGTAGGTGGATTGTCAACATCGTCCTTCTGATCACAACGTGAGTTGGAATCGACTCATAGTACATGGATAGACTTTTTCCTATATCGAATTTGAGCTGACTTGATGAGGGAGTCGAGTATGTCGAGTAAGTCAATGGAGTCAAGTTAGTCGAGAGTCGATGGAGTGTTGAGTGAGTCGAGTGTCGATGGAGTCGAGTAAGTCGAATGAGTTGATGGTCGAAGTCGATGGAGTCAATAGAGTCGGACTTCGAGATTTTTTTTTTTTGTAGTATGTACAAATTTCATAATGCTCATTATCGAATAGATTTGGACCTAGGCATTAAAATCCAACAAAAGGGCCTTCTAAGGAATGCCATGTAGGAGAGAGAAAATTGTCAATTTTTAAAACTCTAATTGAATTTCTGGTGTGCCTGCCCAGTTTTGGTAACTTAACCCCACTGGTAATATGTGTATTTACTAGAAGATGGGTAGCCGCAACAAATAGGGTCCAAACGTCAAGACAATGTACTAATATTAATTAACTTCACCTCCTTTGTAAATGCAAATCTTGTCTTTGATTTTAGCTAGAAAAGAACAAAACCAAATTTCCTCCCTCTGTAGAGGAGGACAAATTAGTGAACTAAATATTATCCAAGACACTTCGAACTGATTGGGTTACAATGAGCGCCCATGTGAGACAAAAATTTTGTAGCTCAAAAATTTGCAATTTTGACACATATCCATTGAAAATGGGTTTGTGTCATAATTACAAGCCTTTTAATTGCATATTAGACAAGAAATTGGAGTATGTTGGATAACCTGTCTTTTGAACGATCACATATTTTGAAATCTTTGCAAAGGGGAGGCGACATAGCCGCCGCACCAAAGTGGAGAATCTATAATATCCTCTCTGAAAGTTCTTATATTCCCTCTACTTTTCATCTTTTCCATACCAATATCGGGTCGACGCGCCAGAGGTAAGAAAAATCCTGAACAGTCGTACATCCGCATGTGTCGTACAGATATAGTATATTCGTACCAATATCGGATCCATGCGCCGACGGTAAAGAAAATACTAAGGAGTCGTACATCCGCACATCATACCGATATCGCATACCTGTACCAATATCGGATCCACGCGGGCTAAAGACAATCTCGAGCAGTCGTGCACTCGCGAATTGTACCGATATCAGGTGTACAACCAAGAATCTATAGTTCTGTGGTGTGATAAATTTTGTGATCCAGACTCATCTATCCAGTAATCTAAACGAGAGTGTCCTTAATGAGTCAAGCAAATTGGAAGGTGCCGGCAACTATGTAGTTTGAAAATTCAAACTGAAGAACATTTTGATGGAAAAGGAGCTATGGGAGATCGTGACAGGTGAAGAGACAAGGCCAGTGATTGAGGAAGATCAGCGAGCATTTGATAAGAGAAAACGGAAAGCCCAAAATGTCATCAACTTATCAATTAGAGATGCAATTATTCCCTATATTTCAGATTCAGAAGCACCAAAAGAAGTATGGGATACATTGAAGGCATTGTTTGAAACGACAAATACATCTCGAATACTATTTTTGAGGACGAAGTTGCATACATTGCGGATGGATGATGGTGCAACTATTGTCGATCACATACTAAAGATCAAAGAGATCCGTGACCAATTAGCAGCAATTGGAGAGTGAGTACAAGATCGTGAGATCGTGCAAGTGACATTGAATAGTCTGAGTGAGTCACATCAAATGTTTGTGACGAGTATATCCACAAGAGAAAATCTTCCAACCTATGAGGAACTAGGTGGATTTTTTTTGCAAGAAGAGCAACATCAAGAGAACTTGAATCATCGTAACAAGAGCTATGATCAAGCTCTTGCAGTTAGAGGATAAGGTGGAGTATCGATCGAGAGGAGGAAACTCAAGCCGGGGATCATTTCAACAACTTCATGAGCAAGTCAACAATAGTCCAAATCGAGGCAATTGGAATCAAGGCCGAGGTCAAGGATGCGGCTATTCAAGACAAAATAAACCTACAAATTGTAGGTATTGCAACAAATTGCAACAAACCTGGCCACTGGGAGCATGAATGTTTCAAGAAATAGAAGGAGATGGAACAAAGAAAAGACAAATGGCAAGCGGAAAATTATGCTGATCAACATCAATTTGATGACTATTATTATGAAGACAATTATACTGATCAACATGAATACGATGATGATCAATATGAAGATGATACAGGTGAGAGTTCAAAATTGTTCATTACAGCATTAATGACAAGTGATGAAGCCAAGGATACCTAGTACATTGATAGTGGTGCATCCAAGCACATGACTTCAAGGAAAGAGTGGTTTTGTGAACTCAAGAAAACTGACAATGGTGATGAAGTTGGACATGGTAAATTGCTATATGTTAAAGGAGTTGGAGTGGTACCAGTGAAGTTAGCTAGTGGAAAGATATAACAGATAAGCAATGTGCAATATGTACATGGCTTAGCTAGCAATCTACTATTTGTTGGGACGATGGCTGATCAACAACTCAAGGTTGAGTTTGACAGCGACAAATGTCTCGTCAAGGACATCAAGAATCACTACAAAGTAATTGCTACAGGAGCTAGAATTAACAAGAATTGACTCTACAAATTGAATGCGAGATCTTTTACTCAAGTATGGTAAGCACTGTTGATAGTCGAAGTGACATTTGGCATCAAAGGTTTGGTCATATTAGTGCTCAAAGCTTGAAAATCCTTAAAAGAGGTAATCTAGTTGTTGGATTGTCTGATATCTCTTTTGAAGAAAAAATTTGTGAGGGTTGCATTTTGGGAAAACAACATAGAGAGAGATTTTCCAAAGATGGAGCAAGAGGAGCCAATGGCATTTTTGATCTTGTTCTTAGTGAGCTGTGTGGACCAATAAAACTAGGTCCATTAGTGGTTGTTACTATTTCATCACATTTATTGATGACTATAGTAGACGTATCTGGATTTATTTCATAAGCAAGAAATCTGATGCTTTTGCCAAGTTTAGAGAGTTCAAGGCTCTAGTTGAAAAAAAAACAGGTTATTATATTAAGACCCTCAGATCAGATGGTGGCAGTGAGTATTTTTCAACAGAGTTTATAAATTTTTGCAAGGATCAGGGAATCAAGAGACAAACTACATATTCACCACAACAGAATGGAGTTGCAGAATGGAAAAACAGATCCATTGTGGAGATGGCTAGGGCAATGTTTAAGAACAAAGATTTGCCAAATACTTTTTGGGCAGAAGCATGCAACACAGCTACTCATATCTTGAATCGGTGTCCTACTAAGTCCGTGGAGGGTAAGACACCTTAGGAAGCTTTTACTGAAAAGAAACCTATGTTTCTCATTTACGAGTATTGGTTGTGATGCTTATGCTCATGTGCCTGATGAAAAATGAAAGAAGCTGGATGCAAAAGCTGTTAAGTGTATTCTCCTTGGATATGATGAAAGAGCCAAGGCATATAGGATGTATGGCACAGATGCACAAAAGATCGTGATTTCCAGAGATGCTACTTTTGATGAGATGGGTCAAAATGACCAGATAAAATTGACAATTGATCTCTTTGATGATAAAGCTAAAGTGCAAGTGAAGGAAGAAGATGGTGTCGATATACAAGAGCCAATTGAAAAAGACAGGGTTAATAATGAGACTCCTAGGAGAGTGCCTAAGTGATACTTGTCAATAACAAGTGATGCTAATAAGGGAGATACTCCCAAATCAAGTGAGCAGGGAGAGTTTAGAAGATCAAGTAGAAATCGAAAACCTCCTGCAAGATTAGAGATGAATCTAGCCCTGATGGGCTCTGTGCTCAAGGCTCAAGAACCAAACATTTTTTATGAAGCAAAGGAGCACAAGGAGTGGCATGCAGCTATGGAAACAGAAATGGAAGCCATGTCGAAAAAGAGGACGTGGAATTCGGTTGAGCTACCTGATGGTAAGAAGCCTATCACTTGCAAATGGATTTATAAGATCAAATATGGAGCAGATGGGCAACTCAACAAGTACAAATTACAATTGGTTGCGAGAGGATTTGAGCAACAAGAAGGTATTGATTTTGAGGAAACCTTCGCACCCGTAGCTAAGATGGTGACTATACGTTCTATCATTGCTATTTCTGCTTTCTATGGTTGGAAGATCCAACAAATGGATGTTAAATCTACTTTTCTTAATGGAGTGCAAAAATCTGTTGAGTCAGGGAGAGAGCATCTTGTTTGTAAGCTCAACAAATCCATTTATGGATTGAAGCAAGCCCCACGGACATGGTACTCTTGCATTGATGAACACTTCAAGCGAAGAGGAATGATAAAGAGTGATGCTGATCCTAATCTTTACATTCTAATGCAAGATTCAGATATAGTGTTCACTGTCTTGTACGTGGATGATTTTATTATTACAAGAAGTAATGAGAAGTTAATCGATGAAATCAAATCAGATCTTTTCAATGCTTTTGACATGACTGATCTAGGATTGATGCACTATTGTCTTGGCATTGAAGTATGGCAAAAGGAAGACATGGTCTTTCTTACACAAAGGAAATATGCATGAGATTTGCTTTATAAGTTCAAATATGCATGAGTACACCTATGGATGTCAACATGAATCTTACTGCATATGATGAATCTAAGAAAGTGGATGCTTATTTATATAGATAGCTGGTGGGTAGTTTGATTTATTTGACACACACACGACCTGATATTTCTTATGTTGTCAGTGTTGTTAGTCAATTTATGCAAGATCCTAGTCAAGCACATTGGAAGTCTACTAAACGTATTCTCAGATACATTCGAGGGACATTGAATTTTGGTTTGAAGTATGATTAGCCTGAAGCGCCAGTGTTGGTAGGTTATACAGATGCCAATTGGGCAGGTAATATTGATGACAGAAGACCTACCAATGGTCATACATTCAGTTATGCTACAACTACAATTTCATGGAGCAGCAAAAAGCAACCTACAGTAATCTTATCATCGACGGAAGCTGAATATCGAGCACTCGACAATGCTACACAAGAAGCCATATGGTTACGAAGATTGCTTGTGGATCTAGGTCAACCACAGGTGGATGCGACTACTATATCTTGCGATAATAAAAGTTGCATTCACCTTGCCAGAAATCCAGTGTTATGCACATTGAAATACACTACCATTTTGTTTGAGAGAAAATTCTTGATGGAGCCATTGATCTTGTTTTTTGTAAATCTGAAGATTAAATGGTAGATATTTTTACTAAGTCATTAGGTAGATGTAAATTTGAGAGGTTTCGTACTCTATTAGGAATAGAAGAATGTAGTTTTATCATTGAGGGAGAGTGTTAGAAATCAATGATAAAATTCATTGTTACTGTTTACGATGTACATTAATGTTGATAGTTGTGACCAGTTGTCAGTAACCGTAGGCTAGTCTATTAGTCTACTCATAGGTTTTCTCTCTCTATCAGAGTTCAGGGTTTATTTGTACATTTTACATTTTGTATGTGTTAGAGTGATAGAGTGATAGTGTGTGTTCTTCTTCCGTCTTCTTTTGGTGATTGCTTATGGTGAATGCTTGATGTTGCATATCTAATTCTTGACATGAATCACTTTACATTCTAGATACGCATGGAAGATTTGGAAACCTTGAGGCCCTTACACTTCCAAGCTTGGATAGTGAAGAATGGATTACTCTTGACAACATTGTTTCAGAATCATTTCGATGCAAGCTCTTTACTAATGTAAAGAATTCTATGAAAATAAGTATGGGGTCCAAAAATGTTCGATTAAGTTGGTTTATTTCTTTGAATGTATTTGTTGATTTTTTTTTCAACTACAAATGTGCATAGAACACCGACATTATTTGTTTGTAAGGATTTGTCAGATGATATATTGTCAGAACTTATGGACCAAGGTTGGGACCATAAATCAAACTAAGATACAGATTGTCAAATAAAAAAAAAGACTCCATTAGCTTTTGATATTGAATTCAAAGACAAACGTTGAGCCTTAATTTCAACTATCAAAGATGAAAAAAGAGTGGTACAACACGGATACCATTAGATCAAGACATGGAACAAGATGAACACATTGATAGAAAGTAGAGTGACATTACATACAATGATGAACTCATTGCTACTATTGCAGTTGAAGAAGACAACAACCTTCACTATATCTGAACAGAGCTTGTCTTATTACAATACGAGCTTCCAAAATACTTTAGGTTCATTGTCCATGAGAAACTGGTAAGTTTCTTAATATCAAAATTAAATTTAATGCTGTAATTTGTTAGTGATACAAAGTTATGTTCTATGCAGTCTTTAATCAAACATTTTTTCATTTGCAGATACGAAAAAGGCAAGAACAATTTACAAAATGCAAAGATCTAGGTACGATGATCAAGGTGATAGAAGAGCCATGATATGCAAAAGCAAGCACACGAGATCGTGAAAATAAATGTAGTACAATGTTAAAGATTTTTATATTAATAAAAATGAGTCCCGAACGTCGGGCTTTTTTTACAAACTATGCTTCATTTCACTATGGTCTTTAGATTTGACTATTTTTTCTTGTGGCTATGTGGCTTCCTCTGTTTCTTTGGTGTGTGCTCCATCAGCTTGATCTCTTCTTTAATAATAGATATCTCATTATAAACTACAACACCTTTGTGATTCATAATAGCGACATCAGGAGAAAGGGCTTTTAATTTTGACCTTGCTTCTAGATCAACCTTATCATTTCTAGGATCACATATAATTGCCTTTGAAAGGATGAGGTTGATTAAATCTTGTCTGAACTTATACACTTCATTACATGCGTACACACCAAGCGAGAACTGCAAACAAACACAACATTAGGTTGAGAAATACAGTTGCATTCATAATGAAAAATATATAAAGTAAAAAACAAGAAGGATCATGATGCTTACTTGCTCAATATCAACCGTGTCTTGTTGAAAATTATACCACTCAAAAAATATCATTGCATTATAGAACTTAAATCACCTACAACTAAGTGCATCTTGTTGTTGGGGAGTTTGTGCATCGAAAACAAATACAAAGTTTATCGAAATAAAATTTTGAATACATTTTCATATAAGGTTTATCTAAATAAAATTTTGAATACATTCATCACTAACGATGATACCTTGATTGATATTATTCTTGGTCTGGCCACAGATGTGACTGAAGTTGGTAATACTTCAAGGATCATAAGAAGTTGTTTATCGAAACTTTTGAGACTATTTTCACAAAAATTCATTTTTAAACATACATGTTTCACCACCCCATCCACAATAGTGGCTGGCCATGGAGATCATATTTAAACTCCAATGCAGCCTACAAAACGAATATTTTTTTATTGATCACTTTGTTGACATCTTACCAAAGTAAAGCTAGCAGTACATCAAATAAGGCTCAGTATTATACTTACTTGTGTGCATAAGGAACCATGAATAGTTTTGTAGATTCTTTTTGTGATTTATGGTGAATTGTCTTAGAAAGCCAATTTGTGTTGCTTTTTTGAAGTTTTTTCTTGTGTAGCTCAAATCTTGTGTAGATCTGAATTTTTAGCAAGTGTATTTTCATATTAGGGATGAAATTAATGATGCATGCCAGATCTTCCAATTATTTATGATTCTAGGCTATGTTTTGGTCAAAATTGCTTGGTTTTTCATGCTTTTTGACACAAAATACATAGTAAGAACCAAAATCTAGCAAGATCAGATAATTAGATGCCTATAATTTTGTAAATTGGTTTGCATGTGCTAGAGAAAGAGTTGCATGTCACGCATTTCCACTTTATAGTGAAGAAAAAATCGAAAAGAGCTAAAAATCATGATTTTTGATTGTTTTTTCATAAAGTTGGATAGTAGGTGGTTGTAAACACCATGTAGAGCTTGTAAAGAGGTGAATCAAAGTCTTTTGAGGCTTTCCATGAAGTTAGAGCCAAGAATTCCAACAATTGAGCTTGTAGGAAGTAAAAAAAATGTGCAAAAAATGACCATTTTTGGTGATTTTTGGGGGATGGATCTCTCTAAATCCATGAGGAGATCATTCTGAATTTTTTTGCAACATGATTAGCATTCTTTTCACCTTCTTATCAAGCTATCTGACTTGTAAATTGATGGCAGGTGGCCTATGCTTCATGTCCATCAAGTTTGAAGCTATTTTGAATTCTACAAGTCAAGAAATCTATGTTCTCAGTCCATATTGCTTCATAAGACGTGTATAAATGCTTCATGGAAGTATAATTGACCGTTTAAGACTGTTTATAGCATCACTTTTGGGCTTGGTGAGGTGTTGCATGGTTTTTGATCAATTGGTCTAGAAAAAGTGCGTCCTACTACGGATTTTTAGCTTCTATGATCTCACACGTGTGAAGTCTAGATGGGAAGCGGATGTGGAAAGTGTCTTGATCACTAGGTCTCTCTTTGTTTTGAGCTTTACAACACCTAATTTGGTGTCCTGTAACCAAAGATATGGTCGTCTGAAATTTTGCAATTTTGTGAGTAAAATTGATAAAATTTGAAATTGTTCTGATTGCATGCTAGCCAATTTCCTAATTTGTGGTACTATGCTTGCATGGATTGATTGCATGTTAATTCTCAGAGTGATTCTGACATGTATGAGAGATTTACATTTGTTTTGAGTGGTTATACGCATGTGCTCAGTATAAGTGGCCAACAATTTTCGTAGAACTAAAATTTACGTAAAATTCCGTAAAGTCAAAAAAAACAGTTAATGTTGCATGTCCTGCATGTTTAATTCAGTAAGATTAGGAATCAAATAGTGAATCGTTTTTTTGATTTCGATTGTCTAAATACTGATAGTATTTTTGACGAATTTTTAAGTTACGTAAATTTTTAAAAAAAATTTAAAACAAATTCAGTCAGATTTAATCAAATATTAACTAGTTTTAGTAATTTCCACGAATAGATAAATCGAGATGTTCGAAGAAAAGCTACAAATCCAGATGCACCATCGTATATGGTAATTTGCCAACAGTTGAGTACGGCGCTCAACGATATAAATAATCGGAATTAGATGAGAGATCAGCAAATGGAAGTTTTTCTAAACCAGGTCAAATTGTTATCTTTGTCCAATTTTGATTTTCAACCGAAGATTTATTCAGGAGAGAAGAAAGAGAAGAAACCTGAAGTCGTCAAAGATTCGCTCGTTAAGTGCAGCGGTTACTTCAGCCTGCATGAAGTTGTAGATGAGAAGAAAATTGAAAGTGTCGTGTTGTTCTTATGTGGCAAAGCGTCATCGTGGTGGCGATATTTACGAGGGATGCTTTTGCAGAAGTCTTTAAAAAAAATTTTGTGATGATGACGTTGACTACTACTTGAAATTTGTGCACTGCAAAATGGAACCTAAGAGCTTGAACTCTTATTTAATTCATGGACCTTTGGAACAGGGTACCATCATTCGATGCAAAGTTGGCTCTATGGCAGTTTTTCCTAGGTTTGCCAGCCGACTATCAACACAAATGTAAATGAAATGTGCTTCAAAGCCTCGAGGATGTGTTTCAAATTTTGAAAGCATATGATTGGTGGCATCCAAAAAGCAATTTGTGAAAATTCCAACCTCTTTGAAAACCAAGACGGGGAAGAAGCGGGTCCAGACCAGGCAAAATATTTTGACGAATTGGATCAAGCAGCATTGGAACCCAGGAAACCGAAGAGAATGATAATATGAGGTACGCAACGTTTGTATGACTAGTTTCATATGATCATTTTCTTGCATTGCAAGAGTTCCTGAGTACAGAAGGGCCCTATAAGAAATGCCACATTGGATGCATGAATTCATCAAAATTAAAAATTATAATACAAGAAGTGTCTGCTCGCAGTAGTTAGAATACAAAACCACTATGGTTATAGTCATGGTCAAAGTCATGGTTAACCAAAATTTCTCCTGGAAAAAATCATCCCTCGGGAGAAATCAACTCTTGGGAGAAGAGAGAGTGGGACAAGAATTGAAAAGAGAGCGCCAACTACATTACACTATAGATTGAACAAAGTAGAGGAAAAATAGATGGACGTCATTATAACATTTGCATCAATTAGCAGTCACCATCTTTGAATGCTATATAAAATGCTTACATCTCTCGAGAGAAAAGAGAGATGGCAAGATTTGAAAAAAGAAGAGCGCAAAACACACGAATTGAGCAAACTCAAAAATAAAAATACTCTTCATAAAAATCAATCTTAAGGCCCAAAATGTAATGGATCTCGGTTGGGGTTCCTGTTAGTCCAATTCTTTTCCTAATGCATCTTTGGTTTCTTGAACTAGCATCAAACAACTTCCACTAAGAATAATGTCATCTACATAGATTAGGAGAATGACAATACTACTACCATCAAATTTTAAGTACATAGAAGGATCATAGTCACTAAGCACAAATCCTAATGAAAGTAGAAAGTTGTTGAGTCTTGAATACCATGATAGGTGCTTGCTTTAAGCCATAAAGACTTCTAATAGCAAACACACCTTAGATTTATCCTTGATATATCCTTGAGGTTGTTCCATGTATAGCTCCTCCTCAAGATAGCCATTCAAAAAGCATTGGATACATCAAGTTGAAACAGTTTCCACTTAAAAAATAAGGCAAGAGAGATTATGATTCTTATTGTCACCATCTTTGCTACAGGAGCAAAGGTTTCTTCATAGTCAAGGCCGTATATTTGTGCAAAGCCTTTAGCACACAATCTTGCCTTGTAATTGTTGATGGAGCCATCATGATTGTACTTGATCTTGAACACCCACTTGCATCCAATGATATGCATGTAAGGTGGTGGATCCACTAGCTCCCATGTGTGGTTGGTGATCAAGGCATCATATTCAATCTTCATGGTCTCATACCACTCCTTGGTATTGAGGGCTTCTTGAACATCTTTGGGCTCCTCATGAGAAACAAAATAAGCATAAGTGGAATCAAGATCCACTTGTTTTCCTTTGTCATCATAAGTGAGCCTCTTGGGCTCGGATCTCTCCCTCATGGATCTTCTAGGAGTGAAAATCCGAGGACATCCATCTTCAAATCTTGACTCCTCCATATGTTGATTGTCTTCAATAACAACAGGTGATAGATTTTGAGGTTGCTTGATCTCGGCCCCTCCAAGATTGGACTTTTCTTCTTCATGAAAAACTACATCTCTACTATCAATTACTTTAGAGGTAGAGAGCATGTAAATTCGATAGGCTTTCTTGTTGGATGAATATCCAACCATTACTCCTTTGCTTGCACAAGGATCATCCTTCTTTCTCGTTTCCAAGGGAATATGGACAAAGCATATGCATCCAAATACTCTAAGGTGTTCAACCTTAGGTTTCTTCAAATAGAGTGCTTCATATGGTGACTTTCCTCCAAGTGCAACATGAGGGAGTCTATTGCAAAGATAGTCTGAACAATTGATAGCCTCACCCCAAAAGTCCTTTGGCAAAGATGCCTCAATTCTGATGGTTTTGGCACATTCACACAGTGTTCTTTTCTTTCTTTCAACCACCCCATTTTGAGATGGTGTATATGCACAAGAAAACTCTCTTTTAATGCCTTCAAGCTTACAATAATCATGAAATTTATTGGAAGTGTACTCACCACCTCCATCACTTCTAGGAATCTTGATTTTGTAAAAAAATTGCTTTTCAACTAGAGCTTTGAACTTTAGGAAATAGTTAAACACCATAGATTTTGAAGCTAGAAGATATACTTGTTTTTATTTGTCAATCTAGATATGTCTTTTCTATGTTGAGAAAATTCAATATGCAAAGCTGTAAAGGCATAGATACTCCCATGGAGCAACATGTAAAAGATCCTATTAAAGGTGGTGAAAGATCCTTCGAGGACATCACACTTTATAGGAGTCTTATAGGCTCTTTAATTTGGCTTACTATCACTAGACCCGATTTGAGCTATTGTGTGCACAAATTGATTAAATTTATGCAAGATCCCAAGATCCAACATTGGAAGATGGCCAAGAAAGTTCTAAGATATGTATCTTCTACTCAAGATTATGGTTTATTGTACAAGAATGAAGATCTAACCATTGTTGGCTATTCAGATTCCGATTTTCAAGTGATAAAATGGATTGAAAGTCCATTAATGCATACTATCTTTCTTGGAGGAAATCTTGTGTCTTGGCTTTCAGAGAAGCAGGATACCATATCTCTATCATCTTGTGAGGCCGAGTACAAAGCACTCACTACAACAACTAAAGAGGTGCTTTGGATCAAGAGGTTAATCATGGAGCTAAATTGCATCAAAGAGGATGATCTTCCCTTGATCAAATGTGACAACATATCGGCACAAGCTCTTGCAAACAATCCTATTTTTCATTCAAGAAGCAATCATATAGAAGTGGCACATCATTTTGTAAGGGAAAAGCCCATTGGAGGTGAAATCAACTTAGAACATGTCGACACATCTTCGTGTATTGATGATCTTCTCACAAAGCCACTTTGCAAAAGTGCCTTCTCAAAGCATAGGTCTAATCTTGGTCTTATCTCAAGATCAATGCTTGATCCACATTAGATACAAATTTAGGAGGAGTGTCAAAATATTGAAAAATCTATCTAATGCTATGAGTATGGGTTCTAAAAATGCCAAAGATGAATTGAGCTCTTTTGGCTTAGTAAAGACCCATCTTAGAATAAAATATTCAAGGTAGGTAGAAGTAGAAACTCGAACTACCATAGGAATTGCCATTTGTACTTTACATGCCACATTTAATGCATGAAAAGACTATGTGGCACAATTAGACATATTGAGGTGGCTTGGATAAGTCTAGATAGCTTGAGAGGTGGATCCACAACTCCAATTCAACTCAAAGTAGGAGAAGAGTCCATGGATCTATATATAGGTGATGTACTCTCAATGAGAAGATTATGAAATTTGTGTATAATGCAAATTTGGAGACAAGCTCTTTGTGCCCTCTCCCTCTCCACGAGTTTTGTACTTGCTATTTTCTCTCTCTAGCCAAGTAGAGGCATTTATGATGCTTTGTCTTATGTTTTGTTGACAGATCTTGCTTGTAACACAATAATATTGCTTGTATGATCAGCTTTCCTATTGACAACCAATGCTAGTCTAATCATTATGGTGTTATTGTGCTTAGGAGATCAAAAATATAGGTGTAGGGCGTCCCACACGTGTGAATTCAGCATGAAGCCATCCAAGAAACTATAAGGCTTCTGTTCCTACTACTCTGTTTAGAACACTTTCTGTAAAGGGTAAAGGAAAATGATCCTTCTTGGTGACTGCATTGAACCCTTTCAGGTTCACACAGATTCGCATTTTGCCGTTCTTCTTGGGTACTATGACTATGGGCGACACCCATTCTGTGTGCTCAATTTCATAAATAAAATGAGCATCTAGCAATTTTTGCAATTCTTGTTTGATCAACTCTATATAATTCAGGTTGCAGCGATAGTAACGACTTACCTTGGGGACTGCTCCATCCACCAAGGGTATGGTATGTTGGACTATGGTTGGTGGAATACCCTTCAAATCACTATAATTCCAAGCAAAACAATCCTTGTATTCCACCAATAATGAGTGCAGTCTTTTGAATTGAGTGGATGTTAATTGTTCTCCCACATGTACGATTTTTTCTTCTTCACCTGGCTTGGCTAGATTCATAGGTTGCGTCTGCGCAGGTCCGTCAAAGACTTGTTCCACTGGTTCCCGACTTTGATCAGATTCTCGTTGAGCTTGCAGCATCATGAGTACTACGTGATCTAAGGTATAATTTTTGAAGGTTTCTGGCATCTCATGAACTAGTGTTCGATGGGATTCCTCCTTCAGCATATTGATCTTAGCCCAACTCGTAATCTTTGGGTTATCAGTCATCTGTGAAGAAGATGACGCTGCGTCTGGGTCCATTCGGACTGACTTCAAGGAATCCAACACCTTTTTTTTTCCTTTTCTGCTCACATAGTTGGGTTCATCCTTGTTTTCCTTCTTTGGTATTGGGGTGACATTTGCTTCGTGATTGTGAATATCAGCATTCATCGCAACTATAGCCTCCTCGGATAGATCGCCTGGATCTGAATCATGTTGACAAGCATGCCCAGCCATGCTGTCAACGGTTGTCAATGAGTTCATCCATCTCATGATATTTGTTTCAGAATCGTAATGACCTCCCCTGGCTTTCCTTGGGCGATCGATTGTATGATCAGTGGTGGACGATCTGTCATCAACTTTTGGTGTAATAGGTTTCACCACCCATGTGGTTGGATCGACCATTACAGCCTGCTCTTTGTTTTCAAAAGTGAGTTTTCCGGTTTCCCAGTTGTAAACCACTTGTGCAGTCCTCAACCACGGTCTTCCTAGTAAAACGCGGTATGCGGAAGAGGATTTTGGTATATCCATCACTCCAAAAGTGATACAAACTAGATTCCCTCTATTTTTACAAGGATGTCATCAACTATATCTTTTGGTTTAACATAGGATTGATCAACTAGTTTGATGGCAAATCTCGCTGGCTTCAATTCGTGGTACAAAGTAGTGTAGAGCAAATTTACACCTAATCCTTCATCTACTATTGTTGGCTCATCCTCGAATCTCTTATGCTTGATTGGCAGGGTGATATTGTGTTCTTCGCTTTTCCATATTGCCCCAATGTGGAGGACATTGTTCGTTTCTTCATAGCCCGCAAGGTATATGGGCTCTGTGTTACTGGTTTCGCTTCAGCTTTGGCCCATTCGGCCAGGAGGCTCTTGGCTTGTGGCGCAATCTGAATAAACTAACACACCTTTCTAGCAAACTTGTGAGCACTTCAGTGTGCGGTTCCTCGGGCTCCACCATGTGGAAAGGTGGTTCATGATGATGCAACTAATCATTCTAATTAATTCGTAAGGGTGAGCCTGCTTGTGATACTGGTTCTTTATCAACAAGAGGTTCTGTAGGTGCATCTTTTGCTTGTGTTTTTTTCTCCTCTGGCACCTTCTGTACCCAATGACGTATCTTGTGATATTGTCTACTCTCTTTCCTCACGTTTGGACATGGTCTCATAGTTGAGGGTTGATCATCAGATACTGATAGGTGTGGTGAGGGAGCCACTTCCTTCCGCTTTTTTTTTTTGTGTTTGTGTAACTGCTAGCACTGGAGAATGGAAGTGTTGCTTTTCTGGTGGCATCCCTCCTGGAACTACTATAAAGTGTACTGTGATTAGATTTAAAGGTGCACTAATTCCAGGTCTTAATGGACAATTCTTGTGGAAGTGTCCATAAATGCATTCACGGGTTGTCCAGGGCTTCAGTGAAGATGTCAGCAACCATGTCTTTTGTTCCGATAAAGGTGGTCTACAACATCTTCTTTTCAATTAGATCCCTGATCAAGTGGTACTTGATCGCAATGTGTTTCATTCTGGAATGGAACACAAGATCTTTCATCAGGTGTATTGCAGAGGTGTTGTCCATCTGCAAGACCAGGGGCTCGTTCCTTGTTTCGCCCAATTTGTCCAGAAATTGCCTTAGCCAGGTTATTTTGTTGGCCATCTTTGTTGCTGCCACGTACTCTGCTTCGCAGAATGACTGGGCTTCAACGGTCTGCTTCTTGCTGACCCAGAGAACTGCTGCTCTTGATGCGATGGTGCATCCTTTAGAGATGCCCAGCTAGCGTCGCTATAGGAAAGTATCCCGAAACCTGCACCACGACAATAACACAAGCCATAATTCTTGTTAATTGAAGATATTGCAAAATTCATTTTGCAATCTTCCAATGTGTCGAGCCTAGATTCACGCAGAATTGGCTCATCCTGAATACTGCTTAAGCAATATCAGGACGTGTGTTGTCAGCAAGATACATCAGTGATCCTCTCAGCTTCTTGTAAGGTGTGAGCTGCATCTGTTCTCTCTCTTTCTCAGCCTTTGGACAGTCATCATTCTTCACCACCATCCCTACGAGCATTGGAGTGTTCGCTCCTTTTTAGTTCATCATCCCAAAGTCCTCTAGGATCTTCTGGGTGTATCTGGAATGGTGAAGGTATAACTTACCTCCCTCATAGTCCCTTTCAATTTGTAAGCCTAGGTAACACCTGGCTTCTCCCAGATCCACGATCTCAAAATGTTTCGAAATGTCTGCCTTTACTTCAGCAATTAGTTGCTCAGTCCTGCAAAGTATTAGAGTGTCATCCACATATACAGCCACTATGATGATCTGCCCATTTGTAACTCTGACATATACATTGGAATCAGCCAATAGAGGCCTGAATCCTAATGATTTCAGGGCTTGATCTTTCTTCTTGTACCATTGTTGGACTGATTGTTTCAGACCGTAGATGCTTCTATACATCTTGCATGCATAGTCAAGAAGTGAATTCGAGACACATCCTGGGGGTTGATCCACCTAGACCTCTTCATCTAATTCGCCATGTAAGAAGGTCGTCTTCTCGTCTACAATGTGGATCTTGAGGTCATAAGCTGATGCATATGCAAATAACAGACGTAGGGACGAATGTTTGATGATAAGAGAGAAGGTTTTAGAATAGTCAATACCGGAACTCTAAGAGAAACCCTTCACTACTAGTCTTGTCTTGTATTTTGACACATTTCCGTCTGGTCTGTATTTGAGCTTGAAGACCCATTTGCATTTGACAGTCTTGCGCTTATTTGATAATGGCTCCAACGTCCATACCTGGTTCATCCTCATGGACTCCATCTCTTCGTTCATGGCTTGGATCCATCTGTCCTCTTATGGACTTTCAATCGCCTCCACGAATGTCTGTGGTTTGTCACTGAACCTACAGAATTCTTCTGATGTGGAACCTAAGCTGTCTGGCACATATATTGCTGGCGTTCTTCATGGTCTTGTTGACCTTCTAGGAGATCCTCCTGGAAGAACTATGTCTTTGCCCTTGTCTGCTCTGCTCAGTCCGAAACCATTTTGGTTTACAGGAACTGCAGTGGCAAGTTGCCTCTCAAATCTTTCTTCATCTGATTCGTCATTCGAATGGAAGACGACTCAAAAATCTTCATTTTCATGTTCGTCTGCTGCTCCCTCTGTCACTGGCGGCAGGTCATAGGTTTGTCTCTCTAGAACTTTGTAGCTGACAGAATCTTCGTTGGCCATAGTCTTGCTCTTGTTGAATTTGACATCCCTCACTGTTTTTACAGTGTTTGTGTCTGGCATGTAGATTCTGTAGTATGACGAATTATTGTCACAACTACTAGAAATCCTTGCTCGGCTTTCTCATCAAGCTTCTTTCGAAGCTTATCAAGAACATGTGCATATGCTGCACAACCAAAGATTCTGACGTGAGACAGGTTGGGCTTTCTACCCCACCATAGCTCATGTGGTGTCGTGTGAGGAACACCAGACTTGCCTGTCCTTTTCTAGATGTATGTGGCTATAGCTACTACTTCAGCCCACAGTGCCCTTGGAGATTTCGAGTAGGCCATCATGCATCTGGCTGCTTCCATTAGAGTCTTGTTCTTTCGTTCAGCAACACCATTGTGCTGCGGTGTGTATAGGCTACAGTTCTTTTGTGAATGATGCCACGATCATTGCAGAAGTCATTGAAGCGATTCGAGATGTATTCGCCACCTTGATATGTTCTGATTTGCTTCACTTTGCTGCCTGTACATCTTTCAACCCAATTCACATATTCTATGAATTTGTCAAGTGTTTCAGATTTATTTTGAATAAAATACACTCTTAAAAATTTGATATAATCAAGACAACAAGTTCGCCTGCGTGTGAGACGAAATCTGTGATCAGGATCCATAGAGATCCAACTGTCCGCTAGTAAAACAAGACAATTGCTTGTGAGAGAACCCTGTTTCTCCCACACTAACGCACTGCATGGATTTGCATGCAGTGCTTGAAGAAATCAAAGAAAGATCAATATAGATGATTTTCTTGTTGCGTCTGATCTCGGATGCGAAAGCGTCTGCTGTTTATTTGTGTGTCTAAGTTTTCTTGTTCATTTGAATTCCGCACCTTGGTTGAAACTATGTTGAATGTTGTATTAATTTTATAAACGTAGATCTGTGATGCCTGACTACACTATGGAGGACTGTAGGAGTGATTGCACTCTAGATGTTCAGTTGATCGAATAGAATGATAGTTGAGCTAATCAGGCAACTGATAAATTGCTGGATATATACACATGGCTAACTAATTAAAAGAATACTTAAATTATACTTTATAATTAGAATTAAGACACTACTTGCTGTTGGCAGTCACCTTCAATCAGTATCTTAATCTGTTAGAGACTTTGTCTGGTCGTGATGAAGGTACTTATGAGCCGCCGATTGTTCGAGTCAACTTTTGGAGTTGATTTTGACATACGAGTAATTGGTGAAGTCAAATTGTCGATGTCGAGTGTCTAAGGAATAGTCAGTGTCAGATGAGGCGATGTGATCGACGAATTGTCAAGGTAGGCCGAATAGTTGAGGGGTGGCCAAATAGTCGGTGTCGGTTGAGTTGTCCAAGCACTGTTACCTATTCCTTTGTATTTCTACAAACTGTCAGAAAACAAGTGTATTTCTATAGAGTATGCGATTGTACAAGTATTTACAACAACTAGTAAATGGATCTAGATTAGTAGAGAGATAGGGATGGAGAGGATAGAAATCCAACATCCCCCCTTAATTTGGATCCTTGAATGCCTTGATTTTCAAAGTCAAGATAGCACAAAAACTCTTGTGGGCTTCCCGATTTAAACCTTTTGTGCATATATCAGCTGCCATGTATTGGGTTCTATAAAATTTCAGACTTACTTCTTTTTCGAGTATTTTGCTCCTGATGTAGTGGTACTTAATCTCGATGTGCTTGCTCCTAGAATGAAATATAGGATTGATCGATAGCACTCTAACTTTTGCACTAAATAACTGTTGGAGTTGATTGTCTGAGACCGATATCAGACAATAAATTTTTCAGCAAGATTGTCTCTTTAGTGGCTTGAGAGGCTGCAATGTACTCAGATTCTATAGATGACATTGCAATGGAGATTTGCTTTGTATTGTTCCAAGATACTGGACCATTATTGAACAAAAAGACAAGTCCAGAAGTGGATCTTCTAGTGTTGATATCGCCTACCCAATTTGTATATCCATGAAGTGGATGGATATCGGATGAATTAACATCACCATAGCAGATACAGAGGTCAACAGTAGCTCGTATATATTTGATTACTCTAAAAACAGCTTTCCAGTAAATCATACCAGGGTTGGCCATATATTGGTTGCGAACACAAATAAATATAGAGAGAAAAGTACCTAATTTTTGTAGTTTTATGCGTAAAATGTGGTCATGAGAAGTTTAAATAGTACCTATTTGGTAGATTTTAAAGTAAAACTTAGAGACTTAGTATAAAAGACCTAATTTGGTAGTCAGTAGGAACGAAATTGGTTTACAATAAGTTCTTGTAGTACGAATCTTTCATATTAAAGTGTTTCACCAGCACAAAAATAGTACCAAAACAATACAAAATATGTAAAATCATTACTCGGGCGACACTGCTTTAGCTCAATACTGTGTTGGTTCACTCAAAACTTCTTAAAGGTTCCTTCTACATTAAAGTCATTGTTAACATCTTCAAAGTGAACTTGAGGAGGATTCTCATTACCACTAATCTGTATTGAAGAAGTCTTATCATGTTACAGGTAGAAAGTACCTACAGGTAGTACCAAAGCATTATATACAGGGAGTACCAAAGTATCATACATTGATAGTACCAGGAGTTTAGAAAGTACCTGCAGGTAGTACCAAAGCATCATATACAGGTAGTACCAAAGTACTACACATGCAGAAAGTTAAAGTACCTTAATTGGTAGTATGGAAGATAAAAATTTAACATGATAGGTTCCATTAGTACCAATCTTTGGTACTCAAAAGTTTTAGAAATAAGCAAACATTACTAAAACAGTACAAATCTTGTAAAATTGGTAGTAACTAAAGCTAAGATTTTACCGATTGGTAAACAACACTAAAATAGTACCAAAAAGACCACAAAGGATTGTATGCAGGCTACGAAGCACAAATAAATATAAAGAAAAGAGTACCTAATTTAATAGTTTTATGCATAAACCATGGTCACGAGAAGTCTATATAGTACCTATTTCGTAGACTTTAAAATAAAAATGAGACACTTACAATAAAAGAACCTAATTAGGTAGTCAGGAGGATCAGGATTGGTACACGATAAGTTATTGTACTATTGTTATTTTGTATTCAAGAGTTTGACTAGCACAAAAATAGTACAAAATTTGTAAAATTAATACTTGACTACTGGAGTAATACTACCAATTGGTGTAACAACACTAAAGCAGTACCAAAAAGACCGAATCGGGACATGTGCAAACTGCAAATATGACGAATTCTAAAAAAAATTAGAACCAAATGCTGTAGATTCTAAAATAAACTTGGTACACACTATAAATCTCAGTAGATCAATTTGGATGATTTTAGAATGAAAATGAGACACAAGGTATTAAAGCACCTATTTTGATAGTCTGTATTATCAAAATTGTTTCACAATAAGTTCCAGTAGTACCAACACAAACATTCAATGCCCAAAAGTTCTAAAATATTAGAAAGCACCAAACAGCTAATTGCTAGTAGATCGAAAACGTTCAAAAACTACCAAAACTATCAAAAGCACCAATGAACAATAAACAACAGTATTTTCTACACACCAGAAGTACAAAATGTTCCATGAGGTCCAAATAGCTAAAAGAGAAGTTATTTGAAAATAATATAGAGTACCACCAAAAATATATCTTACACAAGTTTTCATAAGTACCAAATAGAAAATAATGAGTTGTTTATAAGTTTCTACAAGTACCAATAGTCCAAATGAGCAAAATATCAGTTGAGTAAAAAACTACAAAAAAGTTCCAAACAACAAGAAGTAGAGTGTGTATATGTAGAACCAAAGAACAGGAGTATCGAAGATTAGTTTCAACAGTGCAAAAGATCAACATTACCAAGAAAACGGAAATCCAAACAAAACGAAGGACCTGACTGTCATCAAGAAGTTGTACTGGATGTCTCTAACGACACTTTCTTCCAATCCGTTGTCGGCATATGTCTTTTTTGTTGGGGGACCCTCAAGTTTCAGAGCTCCAAAAGGCATATACCAATTCCTTGACCCAAGTTGTGATTATGGTACCTCTAGGCAATTGTCTTTGATAGGCACTCAAGGGTAGAAACTCCATTAGAGGAGTTTTGAGCTCCAAAAAGACACTTTAAGAATTCGTGCAAGATGTAGTTTATATTGTTAAAATATTATAACACTGATACTTTTGACTTGCCATAACTTTTTGATCGTTGCTCAAAAGTATGTCATCTAACATATCATTGGAAAGCCCTTGTTGAGGCTTTCCAATATATATACATAATATTACAAGTGTTCAGATGAAGAAAGTACAAAGTGGATGTGCTGTCTGTGGAGATCGTGGGTGGCTGTTGTCCAAATCTAATTGCACAGTTCATGGGATGGGCGTGAGAAGGCCGCGACATCAGCCTTCGCTAAAATGAACGTTCATGAAAATGTGAAAAATGCGACACTTTGACAAATGCCTTAAAATTTGATTTACAAGGTACCTTCGCTTTTCCATTAGGACAACTTTGGCATTTGTAGGGCAGTGCCATCTTTTTGACGCTTGTCACAAATCACATGTAAAAATATAGTGTCGTCTTTTTCGTCTTTTTTGCCTGTGGAAATTTACTTGTATTTATGCAAATAGTCGCATTTTTTGCCTATCTTATTTTACATGTAAATATGCAGACTGTGCGACAACACAAGTAGAATACAACAACATGAATGGAGGCAGATTAAAATAGGATTGAGGAGAGTAGAGGAGATAAATCCAACAAATATCTACATTTCTATCCTTCTCTTCTCCAATAAAGGTAGGAGACTTTAAGTCTTTAAAAACACTAGGATGAGTCCGAATAGGCTCACCCAATACTGATGGAAGTGACGAAGGGACAACTGAGAAGTAGAAGGAAGGATTCCTTTTGTAGAGCTCAAAACTAGACCTTTGAGTTCGGCGAACGAGTCATCCACACTGGATTTGAAATTGGCTAGAGCCAGTTTCAATTTATCCACCTTTGTTACCAAGTGGAGATATTGCTCCTTAGTAACCAAATTGTTGAGCTCTTTAGCAAATTGTTCTTATTCCTCCACTCCATAGGTTCTTTCCCTTTACTGAACTTCATAGATTCCGTTTCTAATTCATCAATGCCTCATGTCGAGGATTGATTAGGTCCCTGAGAAGCGGTTATTTTCCGAAATAGAAAAAGAGTGTCTCTTGTTCCTTCTTAAAAAAAGTCAAAAAGACTAATTACAATTGTACAAAGGAGGGAAAAGAAACTTAGCTCTTTCTGAGAACTGTACTTCTAGAGAGAGAATAAAAAAAATCCTTTCAGCTCTTCCGTACCTATTTATAGACCTACTGTCCGGAAACATCAGGAATCAAGGCCCAATTTGCAAGCAAATTTTTGATTCTTTTGGTTCCCTATCCTCGTTGTTAGAGGTATTGTTCCGTGGCTTATAAAAGTCCGGATGAAAAGCTAAAATTTATCAACAAAGTCTGCTTTGATTCAGGGAAGATTTTCGTTGTCTGAGTAGCGACACTGTGGCTCCACCAAAATCCAGATTTGAAACTTAAGAACTATCTAGAATTTTGAAATCGTTGAGGAAGAACCCTCGCTGATCTAGATACAGATATGAATCTGATCTGGTTTGTAGGATTATTCACTCCCAAGGTCCTCTGAAACACAGCGATGGAGCTACAAAGATACGTATAACTGTCCGCTGACCCTACCTCCGATTTTGCCCTCAAAATTTGATTGCAAAGAAGGATTCTACACTACAAAATCAGTAATGGAGTACGTAATATGCAGAGACGGACCTGCACTACCTTTTCGCTTCAATTTTCGCTCAAATTGCAGTAATTTACACTAAAAAATCAGGGATAACTATCTGATTTTGCAACGATGGAACTGCCCTTGAATTTTGACTCAGATTCTGTCCAAAAAGCAAGAAATTTGACTACAAAAGCAGAGATGGATAGCTATCACTACAATGATATCTCTCCGCAATCTTTTCCTAAGAATTAGAAGATGAAAACTAAACTCCCAAAGATGAAGATGGCTTTCATACCAGTGTTAGAGATCTCAACACCACAGTAGGGCCAACACTAACTTATCCACCCAACCTTGCCTACTTCCTAAAATGGAGCAAGCCCCTCTTAGCCTAGTGTGAGAACTAATAGCATGCATACTACCAAGTGTCGGCCACGTGGCACTCATGTGGCTGACTGCACGTCGAGACCCAATGTGGGGCCCTATCCTGCTAGCAGGTGCCTAGGCTGTGTTAGGCCCGCCATGGCTATGGACCGCGTCGGCGCACACTACTCACATTGTCTTGCCCTGTTGGTCGTATACACTAGACATGACCCTGACTGTGGTATCTGACCTCCTGTGTTCTCTAGGGTTCGGCACTGGTTACGTGCTCGTCACAACATGTTTGCATCCATGTCATTATAATGGCCTTCTTGGCCACCATCGTGTAGTGAAAAGAGGCAACGCTAGGAAAACCTGTCTTGAGTTACACCAAAAAAGAAACTTGCACAATTTAAAGCTTCTTGATTTTTTGAAGACTATTACTCATTAAAGGCGCATGTAAATAATCGTCAAAATTTTTGTGATATCAATTTCTTTTAAATTTTGTCGGTTTCATTTTTATATGCTTTTACCCATCTTTCCCATCAGTCTCTTGTAGGGCAACCATTACGTTCCGCATTCAAGAGTCTCTCTCTCTCTCTCTCTCTCTCTCTAGAGCTTTCTTCATCCATGCTTCTATTCTATCTTTGTGGAGAATTCATCTCTTGTGTTTCTATGTCCATCTCTTTCATATTTCTCAAGATATCTTGATTTCTAGTGTGTAGAATGCCAATTTTGTGATTGATGTTGCTAATGCAACCTTTATCTTTTCAGCATTGGTTTACAAATTGTCGGTTCCCCACTTTTTGTTTTGCGGGTCTTCTTCATTCTTCCATGAAAGGAGAGAAAGAGAAATAAATGGATGGAGAGAGAAAGAGATTTGAGAGAGATATTTACTAAATAATTGATGTAAATTGAAGATTTTGGAGGAAAATACAATAATGCAGAGTATGAGATTGGATACCACCAAGGCTATAGTGGTCTTGTTTAACAAGGTGTACATCCTATACATCCAATAGTAATATTGTTGGTACACGATATTCATTTTCTTTCTTTGTTTACTAATAACATACTAATATTCACAACTACATGTATAGGCAATTGCCATGCCTTTTGCTAGCACATAAGTAGGGCCTTTTTTTGGCCCATCAAGCCTCGCTTGACAAATTTTCATGGTAATCTCTACATGGTTTGATTTTGGGCAAAATGGTTTTAACGTGGCAATGTCACACAAACTATTTATAGGCAAAAAGAAAAAGCACGGGGAACAAAAATTAGATTCTCCTAGCTCATAAATGTGTGTGTGTGTGTGTGTGTGTGTGTGTGTGTGTGAGAGAGAGAGAGAGAGAGAGAGAGAGAGAGAGAGAGAGAGAGAGGAATATGTTCAATCATATTTTAATGATTTTCCTTAGTACTACAAATGTATACATATATGAAGTAATATATGGATATTAACTTATTCGAGGTGGTTATTGTTGATAAAAATTATTTAAAGTGGTAATATGTTTTCATCCACGTCATTATAATGGCGTTTTTGGCCACTATCCTATGGTGAAGAGAGGCAATGCTAGTAGGGAAACCTGTTTTGAGTTATAATAAAAAAAACAAACTTGCACAATTTAAAGTTTCTCGATTATTTGAAGACTATTAATCATTAAAGGCGCATTTAAATAATTGTCAAAATTTTCGTGATATCAATTTTTTTAAAATATTGTGGGTTTCATTTCTATGCTTTTGCCCATCTTTCCCATCAAGTCTCTTGTAGGGCCCCCATTAGGTTCCTTTACTCGTGACCTCAACTGCCAAAAGGGGCTACTTTTCTGGAGTCTTCTACATTCCTCTCTCTCTCTCTCTCTCTCTCTCTACCTTTCTAGTGCTTTCTTCATCCATGCTTCTATTCTATATATCCTCTCGCACGTTACAACAATACATCGTCTCTCTACATATAGATTTCTCATAGTCCTCATTATTCCATAGCTTGCAATATTTCAGTGAGTTCTCGACGAGGTATCTACAGCTACGCGGTTCTTCCATAGCTTGCAATATTTCAGTGAGTTCTCGACGAGGTATCTACAGCTACGCGGTCATAGTAATTGATATAATCTCTACATTCAGGATTCTCAATTCATCAACTCTCGCCATCTAGAATATCTTAGCAATCGCAGACAGCAATTCATTTCTGAGAAGGAAGTTGTTTTACCTCTTTTGGCTGGATATGGCTTTGACCCCATTCTTCTTTGGACGAGATCAAAGTATTTTTGATCCCTTGGATAGATTTTTGGAGCCTTTTGACAGATTTCCTCTGTTGGACAACGCACCTTCTCGACAGTTTGCCCAGGATGTGAGCGCCATTGCCTGTACTCGAGTAGACTGGCTTGAAACTCCGGAGGCTCACATTTTCAAAGCCGATCTACCAGGTACTTCATTGTTACTGATCTCGGCATATACCTCATGACTTTGTGCTCATAATGTTGAATAACCTTTCTCAACCTGGCTTATTGCCGAGAATTTTCATGATTAGTAGTTTTTGTTGTTCGTCTTGTCCGATTTATCTGAATCTATTGAATGTGTCGTGATAATTTGTGGCTGTATCGGATTTCAGGGTTGAAAAAGGAAGACGTAAAGGTTCAGGTGGAAGATGGACGTACGCTACAAATAAGCGGAGAACGCAAGAAAGAGGAGGTGGAGAAGACAGACAAATGGCATCGGGTGGAGCGAACGCAGGGCAGTTTTTTGCGACGCTTCCGCTTACCAGAAAATGCGAAAGTGGAGGAAGTGAAGGCGAAGGTCGAGGATGGAGTACTCACCGTCACTGTTCCCAAAATCGAGAAACCTAAGCACGAAGTGAAGCCCATCGAAATCTCCAGCTAAATTGCAACGGCATGGTACATGCGAGATAATAGAGCACATCAGATGCTCGAACAACATACGTATAGGCTATAGCTCAATTTCCTTGATCCGCTTGTCGCGTTCCTGCAACCAATAAGAATGAGTACAGTGTCCATAATTATGAAGCACTTGAATGCCGACGGACACGACTTAGAGAGACTCTGTATTAAGTTTTGCTATTAGTAATATACTACGTAGCCTTCCAAAGGTTTTCAGTCATGATGAATGTGCGCAAGTTTTTATCCATTTGACTGTGTCTGATGACATTTAAATCATGATAGCAGGTACCTTCCCTTACATCCATCCCTTTATTTTCAAAGTGAATCTCAAGATGCGAAACTATTGCAGGCTTGTGAGAGGATGGGATTTGAAACAGGCTTCAGTCGCTATAATTATTTCTGCTTGTAGAATACATGACCTCAGATGACAATTCACCTATAATGATGACTTTGATTTTTGCGAATCGTATCAGATACGGTGTATCGTCTCTGAGATTGTAGATGTCTAGTGTGTCTTGTTAGTTTTGTGAACGTGTGTTCTGTTATCTACTCGCACAATACCAAGCTAATACCTTATCATCAGTGGTACGAATGGCAGCCGAAATCCATCATTTTCCAGTTTTTTCATCTCAGCGTAAAGCACCTCAAAAAATTTTGCAGTGTATTTTGAAGTAACCTTAATTGCAATTGCAAGAATATGACAGCTGTAGCAAGTTCACACTCTGTAAGGTTCCTCTTAAGAAATTGTTTTAGCACAGGTAAAACAATGAGAGATGTTTCTACCATCAGTAAAAAAATATTACCTGATGTAAAAAAAATTCACTCACTGTAAGCAAAAAATTACTTTACTGTAAAAATTCTCTTATATATAACGATCCTGAAAATTTAAGTGAGAAAACTTTTTTTATTAAGAATCTCTCTTCTTCCACACGGATGAAAATTATCTTCAAAGATGTTTTGTATGGCAACTAACTCCAGCTATTTCCAATCCAATCTGTTACCCTTCCAAGAAATGCCAATGACAACAATTTTGTCTTTTAGGAAGTGTTGAGCAACGTTTCTTTGTTTTGTCCTTCTAGAAATCACTTATTGCTCAGGTATAGATAGGGCTGTCAAGCGATGAGGAAGTTTCTGTCAGCAGCGATGAAGGCTTTTTCAAGGTGTAGACAAGCAACGTCCCTACTAGTGGTTGCGATGGGGTGTTGGAGCTTCAATCAGCAAGTGTGTTTGCTCTGATCAGCGAAAGAGTGTTTAAATGATGGCTTCTAAGAATACACCGTTAACTGTTAACATCTGCTTTCACAACACAGTTGCAGACATGTACTACATTCCATAAAATCCACTTCTTCATAGCATTGATTGCCTTTTGTATAGAAAGAGCTCTAGTCAAACTCTCTCCTCAAATACCTCTCATAGCTATGATTTCGAGCGTGGAAGCATATGCCAAAGAAACCTGCCAAGACTGAGGGAGCTCCATAGCCAATCCGTCGTCGGCCATCACTTCAGGTTTTGGCCCATCTCAAAATCTCATAAACAGGTTCTTGGCACAACGTAATTTACGTCAAACAAATACATCATATGATTGCTTTGTGCTTTATAGACAATCTCAATCCAAAATACTATCACGACATAAATAGTCTTCCATAAACAGCAAAATATTAACTCAGAACTGAGAATTTAAGTTATATAAAGATCTAGATTAGAAGAAGATTCATCAATTCAAATTGCTACTACATGCAAAGGCAGCTGTTTGATCAACAATATATCAAACCTACATAGCTCTCAATACAGATAAAGTAGGTGGAATGCTGATCACATACTGCGAGAAGTAATTATTGATAAGAATCTTCTGATGATGAAGAAGGTTGGATATGCGATTGATGACATCAATATCAAAAATCCTGCTTACAGATCCAGTCAATGTTCAAGTACTTCTGCAACTATGCAAGACCATCCCAAACCTCAAAATTCACCCATTGCACAAACTTTGGTGAATAAAAAACCCAAAGGAGCTAAACATTTCTGTATTGAAGAATCATTGTTTCACTATACTACAAAGTTGCGCACAAAGGCCATAATCATCCTGGGAAAATTTATAGTCATCAAAAATCATGAACGGATGTTCATTCAATGCTAAAAACAGACAAGCTTATTAAAGAACTTTATGAGGCCATACTTAAATCTGCAATCTAATATTTTGGAAATACGTGCCTCTAAACAAAGAAAAATGACAGGCCAAAAAAAAGAGACAATATCAAGTTCATACAGAAAGCGACAAAAACGTTGTTATCAGATAACTGGCAAACTGAGCACCTGATTATCCAACAGAAATCTGAAAATCTGAGTACTTGGATTTGCCAACAGAAGCTCGTCCCGTTACAAAAAACTAAAGTGGTATGACGATGTTGTAGAAAGTCGCACAGTTGCGAACAACTCACATAGTTGTGAATGAGCGTTTAATTGATCACGCAGATCATCGCTATGACTCAGATGGAGAAACGAAATTTGATAGATCCTGAAAAAAGAAATGGGAGTTGGCTCATAATGATGTCATATCATAATTGAATTTAGTTTCTAAGGCCCAATAAATGTGAGCTACTACAACAAGAATGGATTGAATCAGCACATTCTCAAAATTATTTTCTGACTAACATTCAGAATCAGCACCTGTACAGTTGAAGCAAGTAGAGAAAAAGTAATTCGTCGGCAAGATGCCCTACAGTCGCAGGTTAGATTTGCATGGTAAAATCAAGGATGCAAAAACTGGAGAATACAATGAGAGAGATCCCACAAGCCATGGTGTCAAAGCTTGCATTCTTGAAATTAGAACTTGTCTCTGCTATCTAGATCCAGTTACAGGTTAGCTGACCCAATTTTTCGTCTGTTGTATTAACATGAGCTCAATAACATAACTACAGTTGCAAGCCCGAAATCTCATGTAGATGTCTGATGCACAAGTTGCATAAATTTGGTGAATTAGAGAACAAACAACAAGCATGGAATACTAAAACAAGCCACTTAAATATGAATGACCAAAAACCTGGAAAGTCAGATACCGTCGGAGAAAACTCTCAACCAAGAGAGCTGGTACAGTCACTGTTTTTGTATTTGAAGAGGGTTTTCATAAATTCAATTGAACAACATAATTATTTCCAGCTCTTTTTGAAATATGGTATCATGATGTCACTCATTCACAAAAAATCTGATAACTTGCTGAAACAAACAATTGATGATAAAACAGAGAAAGCGCTGATTGCTTACAAAAGACTGCACTTTTGAAACACAGTCGTTGCATGACGATTCTAGGCAAAGAACGAAATCATGTAACTCGAATCATAACAACCAAAAATCAATATACTTACATATTCTTTCAATATCCTCCAATTCCAAATCTCTTTTGTTTTTACGAACAACTATTTTGTCTTTATACCAAAGGCAAAAACCAACATACTTACACATGCACTTCAATGTCCTCCAATACCAAACATCTCTTTTGTTTTTTATGAACAGCTATTTTGCCTTCATACAAAAGGGAATCTACTGATTCTTCTCTCATGCAAGTGTACGAACGGTTTTTCACACGTAGATTTTTTCTTAAATCCTTTAAACTATCATAATGCTCTTTAAATTTGTCGTACAAATCATCTATTGTACGTAAATTAAAATATCACATTAAAATAGTTTCTTGGTCTTGTAAATCAAAATCTTCTACCCCGTACACCTGTAACAAAAACAAGTGTGATAAATTAGACTTCATAATTACATTAATAGAATAAAATTTACAAAAATTTCATTATTATATAATCTAAACAAAAGATATTTTTCTCACATGTGAATCATCTTTGAAGAAGCTTTTTTTTTTTAAATCTGTGATGGTGAATTTCTGATATATCCTAATATTAACAAAAAAACAAAATACAAAAATTAGTAAAGATCAAATATCTCTAATTATTCTAATGTATGCGCAAATAGTCTTAAAACATTGACCATACCTTCATTTTTTTGGCCACAACTCCCACCACATTTTTTTTACAATGTATATCATGCTGCTCCACAATTCCTTTCAGTTTTGTGCAAAACCTCACCATAGGCTATACCTAAGTAGCTCACCTATCTCCTGGAGACACTAATGATGATCTGCTTGTCCTACATCCCATGTAGGCTCAACTTCTCATGCTTGACATTGCCAACTCTGATTTGACCAGTACATAGGCCTCCCACCAAGGACCTTATCTCCACAATGTATCCATCATGTCAACCAAAGCAAAGCAAATGTACTCTAGATCCACTGTCGTGATGAACAACTCACCCACGATCCATCGCATATCAGGTAGGATAGCTCCAGAACCCTGTACCCTGTACCATTTGATAACCAAGTATCCATTACCCGTTGATAGCTCTCCAAAAATCTATCCACCTGTAGTGCAACTAGACTCCAATTTGATCTAAACCAAAAGCTGCATCATGCTTACCAAATAATGATGGATAGAAATAACATGTGATGCTAACCTGGAGATCACCGTGCATATAGCCATGCAGCTCACCAAAGTAGCAGCCATCACTCCCTGAGCAACCATCTCCATCCCTGCTGGCTCACAACCATGGGCATGCTGGATCCACATCACCCGGTAATGCACTCCATGCCCTCAAGATATGTACCACCCTAGGTATACTCCATGCCACCTATCTCCAAGTAGGCTTGACCCATCCCTAGGTCACCACATGATGCACCAGCTGAAGAACATCATCCATACATCAAATGCAATATCATACCTGAGCAACTATAGCATCTCCCTAAGTGCCACCCCAATGGACTCATCATCCACATACTATGCTCACCTGATGTCTCCGATCTTGGTCACCAGCCTGCTAGACAAGTCGAACGCCAAAGCATCACTAGCTCCACCTGGCTCCTAGCATCTGCTCGCTCTCCCTGGCTACGTGCCACCTGAAACCATGCCAACGGAAGCCTATCCCTGAGTCACTGCTCATGGGATCCCGAGACCGCTGCCTCCCTGATCGTACTAAGATATATGGCTCTGAGTGACTTCCTCTAGGCTTATCTCTTATCTCACCACCTGAGAATCTGCACCATAGAGATTCCAACACCTGTGCCAAGTCTAGACTCCTGCAAATACAGCCAAATGCATGAAAGCTATAGACAGCTTATCCACGCCCGTGATGATAGATGCCTCCCCATCGATGCCAATGCCAATGACTGGCCCCCTGCTGTAATGCCAACTGGTACTCCCAAATAAGCACACCATGAAGTCCTCGCCATCAGTGTCCCCTCAAGTAGATCGCTAACAAAACACTCACCATAGTGTTCGCCCTCCGATCACACCCGTCTATATCTCCATCAACTCTCCAACCTAGAGTTGGCTCCCAAAGCTTCACGCTTTGCCCATTTGTGTTTGCAGCCTTTTGATTCCATGATGAATCTCACCTGTAAGTCTTGTCCATGCCAATGACTCAAGTCCATTATGAAATAGCTGCCCCTTCATCATCCCATGTCATCCTGCAGTGCTATCCCTGCCAGGTATCCCAATGTCATCCCTGATCACAAAGATCTGAGCATCTACTGTAGTGCCTCACCTGTATTCCCCCAAGCTAGCTCCAAGTTGCTCAAGTGAATGGTTCCAAACCATTCCCTACGAATACATTGAGATGTGAACTCCAAAGCCACCATCAAGTCCCTCACATGACGTGACATGCCAATATCCCTCCAAGTGAACCTGTGAGATCTTCCATGGCCCAAACCAAACGATCTGCACCCTGTCATCACTGGAATTTGCATCCTTGATGCAATACTGATATGGAAAATTGACTTGACTAATCCAAACAGGCAGTTGAAGTGTATCTCTTTGATGACAAACTTGATACACTGCTCCACCGCTACAATGACTTGATCAAAAATGACTTACCGACTACAAAACCGCAAAATCATCACACTCACCACTCACCAAGAGCATCCAAATTGTGATTATTGACCCATTCTTCATCCTTTGTGTGTCCCACACACAGCTCGTCCAATGCAAGTCCGCTATCTTGCCCAATGGTTTCCAATTGGCACTTTCATCACCTATGACCGCCAATATGTGTGTACCTCCAAGCTAGCCCATATTTCTCTCCAAATGAGAAATTTGCAAGCTATAGATGCGTTTGTCAATGCAGCTATCACCTAACTCAACAATGCCATTGTCGATCATACTTGTGAGAGCGTTCCTCCAAAATGCCACTTGACGTTGTTTGGTTCTAACCCCAAGAGTTGAACCTGATCACGAGAATTTTTCACCCGTAACTGACATACCATGCCTACCTCTCACCCGTGATTGCTTGCCCTCTCAAAATGCCGCCAAACTGCACGCCGCCAAACTGCACTTCCGTCGCCACTAGCTTTCTCCACACAATTTCTCTACCATTCGCCCCCATATTGCATTTACCGCTTCCAAACACCCTGTTACCGTATCAGGAGTTAGTAATAATGATTTCGAAGTGATAATGCCTCATTGTACCGTCCTATAGCAGGTTTCACCAGCCAAAATAGCCAAATAGCGAACGTACATCACTAGGTCACTAGATTCTTACAGATCCTGGAACAGGCTCCTATAAAGAAAGCCTTTTGTTTTTCTACCTGCAAACCCTAGCAGCTTTGAAGAGAAGGATATTAGTTGCCTAGCCCACTGAGGTCACCCTACCTCCAGTGATCTGATCCAATCTACAATCCTCCAATTAATGCAGTATTGACTACAAACAAGTCAATATTCTCAAAAATCCATCGACACCCCACGAAACTGGAAATTTGCTAGATTTTTTCCGTTTTCAACCAAATTTGATCATGTAAATTGTTATGGTTCTCCATCGCTGCTCTTTTATACCCATGCAAGCCTCGTTGTGCCAAAGGGCTATCCACACAGTGAATTATGAAGCCACCACCGATGATTTTCCCGAAACCACCGAAACTGCAAGATTTTTCGTGAATTCTCCCCGGAATCCACCTACGACAATCGTTTTGATCTGCCCCAAAGCTCCGATCGAAGGAACTTTGTTGTCTCCTACCATCCGGACTGCCGATACCCCCGAGTGCTATTTTTCTTGGTGAAAGACACTATCCCATAGCTCCACTGGAGCGTTCATACCTGCATCACCCTGACGCTCTGATACTAAGTTAAAATTTTGTTAGGATCTAGTGTAGTATGCAAATCACATCAATCAATCACCATAGACACTCCTCACAAGCTCTCAAAGATGGCACAACAAAAGCTAATAGATTACAAAGAGACACTGTACATATAGAATATTCACAAACTGCATTAAAAGGCAGGTGTCCTAAAACTACCACCTGTCAAACTAAAGTTGGTCCCAATATGGCCAAATTCGACTGACAAACTTTGGACATGCCCCCAAGTATAGCAAATACTGCAAATAACTCTGTACAGGCTAATTCTTCCTATGTGTGGCTACTTGGCTAACCCAAGTAGCCGGCTACGGAATCAGTGATATCCTAACGGTTCACGTCCCATTCACAACCATATATAGCAAACCAAATAAATTGTACAGTAATTACATCATCACATTTAGAGCTTATGCTAATGAATTAGATCAAAACTGATTTCTAACTCATCATTGGTGGTTAGTGTTGACCTTCTAGATTTTTACAAATTAGGAAATAGGTCCTACAATCTAGGAGATTTGACATTGACTTGCATGAAATGTATATATATTGGATCTGAACTTTTTACATGATATTTCACACGTGACGTGTGGAACCACATCGATATCAAACCATTTACATTTACAAGGTAAAAATTGTAAAATCTAACAATATGCTTCTTGGTTTCCAAGGGGAGGCTCGAACCTGGGACCAAAGAAACTTTGGATGCCAAGCTAACCAGTTGAGCTAACCCCGTTGGGTATTAAAACTTGTAAAATCTAACAATATGGACCGATTCCATCAATAGCGAGTTGAACTTGAACAATCTGTGTGTCTAAAAATTCATATTGGTCAAGTTTGATTGCTTCACGAATTATGTTAAATGATAAAGACCAAATCGCATGTTAGGCATCATATTTGAGAATTTTTGAGTGATAGGCATGAAATTTGAGCTATTAGAAGCCAAAATATATCTTGGTTTATTGACATCAAATTCGAGCTATCTTGAGTGATAGGAATAATTTCATCCACAAGAGATCGAATTTGAGCAATCTATATGTCCTAAATTGAGATCGTTTCATGTGCCAAATCCCAAGCTAATAGCAATAACAATGATAGTAAAGCTAAAAGCAAGAAGGGAACAAGACAATCAAGATAGCACGTCCACAAAAAGCTACAGATGCAATAAACTTATCAAATCTAATGAAATTCACATAGAATCATCATAAATTTAGGATCTATGCTCTAATACCAAGATGTCATGCCAAATCCCAAGCAAATAGCAATTACAAAAGAAGTAAAGCTAGAAGCAAAAAGAGTACAAGACAATCATGATAACATATCCATAGAAAGCTAGAAACACAAGGATCTCCATAGAATCTCAATAGAAATGAAAGAAAGAGTACATAGCAATGGAAATGAGCATGAATTCATGTAGATAAGGCACATGAGACGTTGTAGACAATGCTCTCACTTAACTAAACATAACTATCTTGAGGATAGTTAGCCCTTGTTAAGTGTTATTTACACTACATTGGGACCTTATTGACCTATTATCCTTATTAATTACTTTGGAGGGCCTAAAGAAAAAATCGCCTTGTTCTTAAGGCTAATAGCTCCTTTTGGGCCTACAAAGCTTACATTGGATACTATCTTGCATGTATAAGCATGGATGTACTAAAAGTACATGACAAATCGACGAGCTTGATTATTCTATGTCAAGTCATAGAGATCAAAATCAAGCTATCTTGTGTGTAGACATAAAATTGAATCTACTTAAATATTGTAAACATAAACTTATTCTAAGTTGATCAGTCAATTGGCAATCTCTAGCCATATATGAAGTGGTCATAAGCTCCTTGTGTATTAAACGAATTCTTCTTGTTAAAGAATTTACAAAACCATTATGTACCTTTATTAAAGCCACATGGAGATATGGCACCATGATTGTTATCCATTTCTTGAGTTGCTTTAGTATAACATTTCAACCTTGCTACACTACCCAATAGTAAAAAAAATATTTGTAATTTCTTGATGTTCTACTTTTTAATTGAGGGGTGAAATTGATGCATATGAAAATGATTTTACCTTTCACCTTAATGTTTGACAAAAAATAAAAGAACCAGAGATTTGTTACCTTTTGGATCAAGGTTGGGGCTACAAATCTTTGGACACCTTGATTTGACTGTTTAGTTCTAGAATTTGTGAACATGCAGTCAATGAACATGTTAATTGCTATAGGGGGCTAACGAAATGAAAGTGTCGATGCCCATGTTATAAAGATGGTAAAAAAAAATATTGGCCTATCACCAATTAATGTTAACGAGGATAGGAAATATGAGTGGGAGGTTATAATATGTAAGAAAACTAATTTATTAAAATGTATATTGGAAATAAAATGATTTCCTATATGAAATTTGAGACACATACATTTTGTAACTAGGAAAAAAAAAATTCTAATTTAGAAATGGTAGAAATGTATCTAGGAAAATAAGGTTTTCCCTAGATGCAATTGATGCACATGCATTTTTTAACTAGGAAAAAAGCTGTTTCCCTAGATGCAATTGATGCACATGCATTTTTTAACTAGAAAAAAAGCTTTCCTAGTTAGAAGGGGTCCAAATGGACAAGTTTTAGTGATCATCCTGAATCAGATGGCCAGACTGAGAGAACTAATCAAACTATGGAGGATATGTTGAGAACATATGTGTCTACCAGGCAATCTCAGTGGAAAGATTACGTTCCTTTGTTGAGTTTTTTTACAATAGTAGAAAACATTCTACTATAGGTTATAGTCCATTATCCTGATGTACAATTTTCAACCTAGATCTTCGATAAATGTGGAGACGAAATTTGTTAAGATCCAGAAAGTTGCGCATTTCTTGCTTGTCTGAACTTGATCTTCAAGGAAAATCAGCTGCACACCCAGTATTTCATGTAAGTTGTTTGAAACTAAGTTTACATGAAGGTGATACAGTTGGATCTGATGAGGATTTATCCCATTTGTAAGATTTGTTGAAGTGTACCTTTGGAACATGAGAAAGTGCTCAGAACCAAAGATAAACAATTAAGAAATCATTCTATCTCTGAGTGCTTAATTTGGTGGAAAGGTCGTAGTAAGGATGATGATTCGTGGGAGAGAGTTGATAGTGTAAAGAAGAATTTTCCTAAGTTTAGCTTATGAGGACAAGAGCAATTCAAGGGGGGAAGAATGTCATGTCCATGACCAGTACATAGGATTCAATATACTCCTAGTCTTTGATACACAGTACTCTAGTGAAACAAGCTGTTAGTTATGCCACGTCATATTGGACGTGACTCAAACGCTCAGATTACACATGACAATACACGAAAAAACTAGAAAATACACTAAAAAATTTCAAAAAATACACAAAAAGCTCAAATAAAGCACGAAAAAAACTAGAAAAAAAAAAAGAAAAAGTACTAAGAATGCAAAAAAGACTAGAAAAAATCTCAAAAGTTATGTGGTCCAGTCCGGTAGACTGGTGAAGGAAACCTTTGGTCGAGGCCTGACGCAAGGTCTTCGGTTGAGATCTGACAGAAGTCTCCGGTCGAGATCTGACTGAAGTCATCAGTCGAGATTTGATAGAAGTCGTCGATTTAGATCTCAGAGAAGACGTCGGTTGAGAACCGGTTAAGATTGAATGTTGGTTATCTAGTCGACATATGATGGGTTTAGAAACCTGAATAATCGACATTTTGGTGGTCATTTCGCCTCCTTAACTCTACTTGATAATCGAATTCATCTAATAATAGAACCCATCTAGCTATCCTTCCTGAAAGGTCAGGTTTATTTACTATATGTTTTAGTGCATAATGGTCTAGATGGAAAACAAAAGTGTATCCTAGTAGATAATGTCTAAATTTTTTAACTGAGTAGATCATAACTAATGCCTCCCACTCTGTAACAGAATTTTTTTTTTGGATGCTGCTAGTTGTCTACCAGCATAATATATTGGATAATTAATATTTTGATCATCGTTTTGGCTAAGCACCACACCGATTGCAAACTATGAAGTGTCTACATATACATGAAATTTCTTCGTCCAATCTAGAGGTCTAACTCTAGTTGCTTCTACTAGGGACTGCTTTAATTTTTCAGAAGCGTAAAAGCCAAAGAAAGCCAATGTGAAAGAGCCATATGATTCTGACATAGTAGGAGCCAAAATTCATCATTGCTCGGCAAAATCCTCGCAGAAGTAACTCTCACAGACCCTTTACATCAGTGATGAAGTCTGCGAGAGTTAGGACAAACTATTGGTGAAGATCAGTTCAAAAAAGTGTTCTTGGACCCTCGTAGACAGTGAAATTTTTATTTCTTGTGAGAGTTAACCTTCGTAGAGATTTTTAGAGCTAGATCCATACCAAATATAGCTCTTGTAAACCCTGCGAGAGTTATTTCCTAGTAATTTTTGAAAAATCAAGTTTTTTGACTAAAAATCAGTAAAAAAACCTTCTCACAACGAGCCCTCGCACGAGTAATCTTATTAGATCAGATCAGTAGCTAGATCTACACCAGATCCAGCTATTGTGAAAATTTTTGGCCAATCGAAACAAGGATCAAAATGTTATCAATAAAAAACCATCGTAGGAGGCCTAAAATCACACTATCGGCCTATTAAAAGTAATATGATTCCCTAAGATCCAGATTGCATTCCACTGTACCAACAAGATCCAACATCCTTGGACCCTACCACCAAATGAATCTGAATTTCGGATGATCAATTGCGAGAAGAGCAGTAAATCAAGCACCAAATCTTCCTAGAGTAGTAGCTTGCGTATATCGAGGCAGAGCCAGAACTAGCACCAATGGATCCAATGGGTCAACCTGTACTTGTCGCACCATTGCAAGCAGTCCGGAGGGCACCATGAATGGAAATACCTAAATATGATGCATTGTCAGATCCTATCAAATTCCTCCAGGTCTACGAGCAAGCCTACAAAATCTACGGCGAGCGGACATCAGCAGAGAAATTGATGTTGTTTATGATGTCTCTGGTGGCAGTTGCACAAGATTGATAATTCAACCTATTGGAAGAAGAGAAAACCACTTGGAAAGCGGTTAAAGTGCCTCTCATCACGTGCTTTAAATCTAGAAAGTTCTTGGAAGATCCGTTTCTCCTGCTGAGCAAAGTTAAGATGAGAAAAAGAGAAAGGGTCAGGGACTATATCGAACGGGTCAAACATCTAAGATCCGAGTGCAATGCAGCCCTAACTCCCGATCATGCAGTTATTATGTGGTTCCTCATGGGATTGCCACGTAGTATCAGAAGAGAACTTAAACAACAAGAGCAGTACACAACTTTACAAGAGGCAATGGAAGATGCCATCAGGGAGGAGGCTAAAAGCATGGTTTGGTGGTACAAAAAAAGAACCCATTTTTCATTGTACCTTTTGGTAATACATTTCAAATTTTGGAAATTTTATTACTCATAATTGTTTTGAGTCCACATTAAAAATGACATAACTTTCTAGTGGTAAGTCCAATTTCAGTAGAGTTTGGTACGTTAGAAAGCGCTTGATGACGAGCGCTTTCCAATGATGTGTTATATGACATACTTTTGAGTTACGATTAAACAATATGGCAAGTCAAAAGTATGGGGATTTTAATACTCACAATTTTTTGAGTCCACATTAAAAATGACATAGCTTTTTAATGGTACATCCAATTTTAGCAGAGTTTAGTGCATTGGAAAGCGCTTGACGAGCGCTTTCCAATGATATGTTACGTGAGATACTTTTGTTGTACAGTTAAAAATCTATTGCAAGTCAAAGGTATTATTTTAAAATAGTGTGTAATAATAAAAAAGTGCATTTCTACCCAAAAAAGGTAGTGCTTTTGAAAGTACATGTTGTACCACCAAACCATGCATTTAACCAGAAAGACGAGGGTTCAGACGACGAATTATATCCAACCACCCACACTCCAACTCCTTCAGTAGCATCATCATCCAACACAACCAACCTATCAACCGAGCTGCTAATGGAACAAATGAAAAAGCTACACAAAGGAAAGAAATGAAATGTTTCTAACTACAAAGCCTTGCTAGCTATCAACCCTCAACCTGATGAAGATGTTCGCGAACACGAAAGTCAAGAGACATGAAGCACGAAGAGTTTTGCGAACACGAAAGTCAAAGGAAATGAAGACGAACGATTTACGAACACGAAAGTCAAAGCAAACGAAGACAAATGGTTTGCGAACATGAAAGATTCACGAACGAGAATTTTTTGCGATCTGACACGAGAATCTTTTGCAGTCTAGTACGAGAGAAGTCAAATGAAATGAAACCAATGACGGAAACAAAACCTTCTCCTACCCTCCACGCTCCAAAGAGTACCAGCAAGATCATGCAAGTACCCATAAGTACAGATATCTGATCTGATGGTATGACATCAATAGATACATTTTAGGTCGTGGCTAATCTGCCACTCTTGTAATTCTCTGATTAGTTGTAGATGTTTAATCACTCTAATCTCAGATTTACATAGAGCGACTATACTTACTGGATGATACTTGACATATAGATCAGCAGAAAGCACACATATAGTGTAACATAGTAGTCTGATGCTAGTAAGCAATCAAGAGGAAATACAGACAACAAGTCCGCCTGCGTACGAGATGAGCTATGTGATTGTCCGCTAGTAAAGCGAGATGATTACTCATGAGAGAACCGTGTTTCTCCCACGCCAACGCACTGCGTGGATTTGCATGCAGTGCTTGAAAAAGAAAGATCAATATAGATAAATTCTCTTGTTGTGTCTGATGTCGAATGCAAATGCGTCTGTTGTTACTCGTATGTCTGAGTTTTCTTGTTTGTTTTAATTTTGCACCTTGGTTGAAACTATGTTGAATGCTGCATTAATTTTATAAACATAGATCAATAGTGCCTGACTACACTCTGGAGGATTGTAGGAGTGATTCAACTGGCAGTGTCCTACATCAATCGCATCTGAACTCCATCCGGAAAAACGACAAAGTAGTAGCCTTGCTATCATCTTCCATCGAAGATAGTCACACACTTGACCTGGCTACACTCTCCAAAGCTAAGGAGATGTGGGATGCATTGCTCACCAGACTTCAGACGAAATCAAGAAGTCAAATCATGATGCTGGAAGATTAGTTGACGAATTTGCAGTGGGATGGGAAAGACCTCACTTATTTCGTAAGAAAGATGAAGGATCTATTTTTGTCACTACATAACTCTGGAGCAGAGAACGTTGTGTCAACTGAGAGGTAGCTCACGTACCTGTTGAGAGCCTTAATAAGATGATTCCAGATGACAAGAACCCTGCTCGCGAAAGATCCCGCCATGAACCTCGAAAAGGCGATTGTCGAGATTCGAGAGGAAGTCGAGGCCAGAGGACATCTTGATCACAAAGATGGATCTGACCAGGCCCTCTACGCCAACAAAGAAAAATCAAAGAAGCAATTTAAGCCTAAGAGGGAGTAAAATCAGAGGCAGGATCGTGACCAGCAAGCAGAGGGAACAAGCAAAGGCAACTAGAAGACCAAAGAGAGGTCAAAACAACAAGGTGTAGACAAGAAGACTTGTGTGAGATGCAGAAGAGACGGGCATACAATAGATACCTGCTAGCTCAATCCCAAGATTGAGTGTCCATTTCCATAATAAGGGTCACGCAATCATAGATTGGTGCCAAAACCTGAGAAACAAATCAACACAGAATAGACAGGAGAACAACAATAGTTCATCCTATGTCAAGGAGACCGAGAGCTCAAAAATGGGCGAAGAAAGAACGAACAGAAATTGTTCGACCGCCTATATTTGTGAAGATGTGTGTGCAGCATCAACATCTGACACACATGAGGTGATCCTAGATTCAGGAGCCACCTCACACTTCGTGACATCAAGTCTGATTTCAGAAGTGCAGATTACTCAAGATTCATAGTTCTTGGAGATGGATCTAGACATCAAGTGAACGGTATTGGTTCACTATGGCTCAACACCAATGGCAGAGACAGATGACTCAAAGATGTTCTGTTCGTGCCTACTTTGCAACAAGACTTGCTCTCTGTAACAAGAATAGCAGATGCAGGGATGTGTGTGACGTTTTCTGATGAAGCATGCAATGTGATTGATGTTAGTACCAGTACTTTGATCGCTCAAGGCAGAGGGAAAGGGAGCCTATATCATCTGAAGGTACGTCTACCACTCATGACGACTCGCTAGAAACTCTGTGGCACAGAAGACTCTGCCTTATGAACTCAATGGCACTTTAGCAGGCAAGCCATCATGGAGCGATAACAGGGGTCAGCGTCTCAAATGCAACCAATTCGATCACCAATGATGCATGTTTGAAAGGCAAGATGTCACGCACACCATTCATTAAAGACTCCTACAGAACGACAAAAATTCTGGAGCTAGTGCACTCTAGCATCTATGGACCATTCAACGTGATCTTAGTAGGAGGTTCAAAGTATTATATAACCTCATCTTGATTGCTTACTAGCATCAGACCACTACATTACACTGTATGTGTGTTCTGTTTTTCTATATGTCAAATATCATCCAGTAAGTATAGTCACTCTATGTAAATCTACGATTAGAGTGATTGAGCATCTACAACTAATCAGGGAATTACAAGAGTGGCAGATTAGCCACGATTTAAAATGTATCTGCTGATGTCATGCCATCAGATCAGATATCTGTACTTCTGGGTACTTGCATGATCTCGCTGGTACTCTTTGGAGCGTGGAGGGCAAGAGAAGGTTTCGTTTCCATCGTTGGTTTAGTTTGGTCGTTTGTCTTCTCTCATACTGGACCACAAAAGATTCTCGTGCAAGACCACAAAAGATTCTTGTTCGTGAATCTTTTGTGTTCGCGAACCGTTCGTCTTCGTCTTCTTTGACTTTTATGTTCGTGAATTGTTCGTCTTCATTTTCTTTGACTTTTGCGTTCGCAAAACTTTTCGTGTTTTGTGTCTCCTAACTTTCGTGTTCACGAACATCTTCGTCAGGTTCAAGGTTGAAAGCTAGCAAGGCTTTGGAGCTAGAAATATTTTGTTTCTTCAGTTTCCTCTCAAAGCATGATAGCTTTACAATTCCGAGACTACTCCTTTGTCTCTCAAAGAGTCCTTTGTCCAGGGCTTTAGTGAAGATGTCAGCAACATGTCTTTCGTTCCGATGAAAGTGGTCTGCAACATCTTCTTCTCAATTAGATCCCTGATCAAGTGGTACTTGATCGCAATATGCTTCGTTCTGGAATGGAACACGAGATCTTTCGTCAGGTGTATTGCAGAGGTGTTGTCCATCTACAAGACCAGGGGCTTGTTACTTGTTTCGTCCAATTCGTCCAAAAAATGCCTTAGCCAGATTATTTCATTGGCCATCTTTGCTGTTGCAACATATTCTGCTTTGCAAGATGACTAGGCTACAACGATCTGTTTTTTGCTGACCTAGAGAATTGCTGCTCCTGATGCGATGGCGCATCCTCATGATACGCTTTTACAGTCATTCTTGAGAGATGCCTAGCTAGCATCGCTGTAGGAAAGTATCCTGAAATATGCACGACAACAATAACACAAGCCATAGTTTCTCGTTAATTGAAGATATTGCGAAATTTGTTTCGCAATCTTCCAATGTGTCGAGCCTGGATTCGTGCATAATGGGCTCATCCTGAATACTGCATAAGCAATATTAGGGTGTGTGTTGTCTACAAGGTACATCAGTGATCCTATCAGCTTCATGTAAGGTGTGAGCTTCATTCGTTCTCGTTCTTCCTCAGTCTTTGGATAGTCATCATTCGTCAGCACCGTCCCTACGAGCATTGGAGTCTTCGCTCCTTTGCAGTTCAGCATCTCAAAGTCCTCTAGGATCTTCTGGGTGTATCTGGACTGGTGAAGGTATAACTTACCTCCCTCGTAGTCCCTTTCAATTTGTAAGCCTAGGTAACACCTGGCTTCTCCCAGATCCACTATTTTGAAATGTTTCGAAATGTCTGCCTTTACTTCAGCAATTAGCTGCTCACTCCTACAAAGTATCAGAGTATTGTCCACATATACAACCACTATGATGATTTGCCCATCTGTAACTCTGACATATACATTAGAATCATCCAACAGAGGCTTGAATCCTAATGATTTCAGTGCTTGATCTTTCTTCTTCTACCATTGTCGGGCTGATTGTTTCAGACCGTAGATGCTTCTATGCATTCTGCATGCATAGTCAGGAAGTGAATTCGAGACGTATCTTGGGGGTTGATCCATGTAGACCTCTTCGTCTGATTCTCCATGCAAGAAGGCTGTCTTCTCATCCACAATGTGGATCCTGAGGTCATAAGCTGTTGCATATGCAAATAACAAACATAGGGACGAATGTTTGACGACAGGAGAGAAGGTTTTAGAGTAGTCAATACCATATCTCTGAGAGAAACCTTTCGCTACCAATCTTGCCTTGTATTTCATGATGTTCTCATCTGGTCCGTATTTGAGCTTGAAAACCCATTTGCATTTGACAATCTTGTGCTTATGTAGTAATGGCTCCAACTTCCATACCTTGTGCTTCCTCATGGACTCCATCTCTTCGTTCATGGCTTGGATCCATTTGTCCTTTTCTGGACTTTCAAGTGCTTTCTCGAAAGTCTGTGGTTCACCACTGAATCCACATAACTCTTCTGATGTGGAAGCTGAGCTTCCTGGCACATATCTTGTTGGCTCTCTTCATGCTCTTGTCAACTTTTTGGGAGGTCCTCCTTGCACAGCTATGTCTTTGCCTTTGTCTGCTCTGCTCGGTCCGAAACCATCTTGGTTTACATGAACTGCGGTGACAGGTTGCCTCTCGAATCTTTCTTCGTCAGATTCGTCACTCGAATGGGAGACGACTCAAAAATCTTCATTTTCATTTTCATCCTCTACTCTCTTTGTCATTGGCGGCAGGTCATAGTATTGTCTCTCCAGAACTTCGTAGATGACAGGATCGTCATTGGCCATTGTTTTGCTCTCATTGAATCTGACATCTCTCACTATTTTCACAGTGTTTGTGTCTGGCATGTAGACTCTGTAATATGATGAATTGTTGTCATATCCTACCAAAAATCCCTGCTCGGCTTTTTCATCAAGCTTCTTTCGAAGCTTATCAGGAATATGTGCATAAGCTACACAGCCAAAGATTTTGACGTGAGACAGACTGGGCTTTCTACCCCACCATAGCTCATGTGGTGTCGTGTGAGGGACACCAGACTTGCCTGTTCTATTTTGGATATATGCGATTGTAGCTACTGCTTCAGCCCACAGTGCCCTTGGAGCTTTTGAGTAGGCCATCATGCATCTGGCCGCTTCCATCAGGGTCCTGTTCTTTCATTCAACAACACCATTGTGCTGCGGTGTGTAGGCTGCAGTTCTTCTGTGAATGATGCCACGATCATTGTAGAAGTTAGTGAAGCAATTCGAGATGTATTCGCCACCTCGATCTATTCTAATCTGCTTCACTTTGCTGCCTGTACATCTCTCAGCCCAATTTACATATTCTATGAATTTATAAAGTGCTTCAGATTTATTCAAAATAAAATACACTGACAAATTTGCTATAATTATCAATGAAGGTTATATAATATTTTGAACCTCCTATTGAGATCACGTCGAATGGTCCTCAGATGTCAGAATGCACTAGCTCCAGAATCTTAGTCGTTTTGTAGGAGTCTCTGATGAATGGTGTGCATGACATCTTGCCCTTCAAAAAAACGGGTTAATGTTGTAAAGCTACCTTTACAAGCTTTACTTGCGGCGCCATCGGCGCCAGCTATGTCCCCGGCGCCAGCAGCGCCACTGCTGCTCCCGGCGCCAATGGCGCCGGCGCCGCTCCCGGCGCCACTGTGACCAGAATCCAGCCGGCGCCAAGTTCCTATGGCTGAAAATCTTTGATCGGTTCTAGCGAAGTCCAGAGAGCTCAGATCGATGTGCAATCACCTCACACGATCTAGGCATGATTAAAGGAAGCCTGGGGATCAATAAAATCTAGAGAGAGAAAATGACTTTCTAGAAAGAGAAAATCCTAGAGAGAGAAAAACGTGCTTTACCAGCTTGGGTAGAGTGCTTGGTATGAGGGGGGGTGCCGAATCACACCAATACTATAGGGGAGTGCGGGTTGCGACTCAGGGCGAGCTCCAACCAAGTCTCAGCCTCCCTTGCTGGAATGTTGTCATGGCTCTCGCCTTGGCATGCTAGCGCCCCGGAGACTAGGGTCGGTCACACACTTGAAATGTAACCTTCTCAGATTTATCAATAAAGTGGGATTTTCCTCAAACTGACTCTGATTACCTTCTGGGTTTCAGTGTTCGGTAAAAGCGCCAGTTGTAAGGCCGCTTTCAAAATTTTTAATTTGGCACATAGCTGAGGGTCGTATCCCGGGACGCCAGCGGTATGCCGTCGGGACCATTCGGTCCGTGACGCCAGCGGTATGTTGTCGGGACCATTTGGTCCAGGAACTGGTTGTTTTCATATCTGTCACGGCTTGTGGTTCTGAGTGTTCCTTGCATGAACGTGAATGGGTTAAGCTCTTGGGGAACGGGCTCTAACCTGTCGGCTGAGTTGGATGGCTTGCTTGGGTGGATGTTACCTGTTTATGGCTGTCCAGTCTGGCGTGGCGCCGGGTTGGCTTCCAGCGCTCGTGACGAAGCTTTCAGTTGGTTAAGTCTGATGTAAGTCAGACCGCTTGCTTGGAATGGATGTTACTCGTTTGTAACGAAGCTTCGAGTTGGTTAAGTTTGATGTATGTCGGGCGGCTTGCTTGGAGGGAAGTCACCCACATCGGGACCCCCGATCTGGCATGGCGCCAGGTTGGATCTCAATGTTGGTTTTCGGAACTTCGTGTTGGTTAAGTCTGATCGTTGTTGGCGAGTTGGCTGCTTGTATGTCAAGTGGGTTTGGATGGCAAGAGTTGAAGGCTGGGAAGCTAAGTCGTGGTTCCCGGCTCCCTTTGGGATGCCTGCGCTACATGTGGTATCAGAGCCGACTGGCCGGTCAGCTATGCGGATCTCACGGAAATGGCCACGGTTTGGGGTTCATCAAGACAACTGTTGTGCAAGGTGCTGCCCACAGTGTAAGCACGGGTGCGTCCACGGTCGGGGTGGTCGACAGAACGGGGGACTTGATGAGTCAAAGTGCTGCCCTTGAGGTGTAAGCACAGTCAGTTCTCGCGGTTCGGGCCTGGCACTGTCTGCACGTAGGACGGATGAGGCAAAGTGCTGCCTAGGGAGGTGAAAGCACGGTCTGTACCTTGTGGGGTGCGGGGCAACATATTCGAATTGTACGGGTTAACCATTGATACAGAGATGCTGCTCGAATTCGGGTGTAAAGCACGGGTGGTTAGCTGCCGGTGCGGGATAGCTGCCGATCGTTTAGCTATAAGGGCTATCGACCAAAAAGTGGTGGGGCGTGACTGAGGCAATGTGCTGTTTAATGGTGAAAGCACGGATAGTTGGAGGGGTGTCCTATGTGGGCTGATTCTGTGATCGATTTGTATGGGCGCGGCCAGGCAATGGTCCGTTGGCAGGACCATCTCAAAGGGGGACCTTGCCTTTGTTACTTGTTAGTAAACCTGCCTGAGTGTCTTACTTGTACGTATTCGTGGTGAGTCTTAGTACTCGTGCTTTGTCTGGTTTGCATGATTGCTTGTGATACAAGGAGCTGATGGCTCGAGAAGGAACCTTTTCTTTTGAAGGCTGATACCATTAAACAAAGAGGACTACATAATCTGTGGGGCGGATTTGAAGTTCAAGTACTCACACGTGAACGACAACGAAACGACTCAATGTTTGCAAAGGATGGATGGCTAGCCTGTTTCTTGGGTTAGTTTCATTTGCAACAACGCCCACCAGACGCAAGCAGGAAGTCAAAAGTTGGAAAGGGCCATTTCAGGGGAGATCTTCTATGGAGCAGTTGGTCTTCATTTTGGGACGGCCACCTTCGGAACTGAAACTCACTGAGCATGGGCGATATCCAGAATCTGTGCGGCGGATTTGCAGTTCAAGTACTCGCACGTGAACGACAACGAAATGACTCAATGTTTGCAAAGGATGGATGACTAGCCTGTTTCTTGGGTTAGTTTCATTTGCGACAACGCCCACCAGACGCAAGCAGGAAGTCAAAAGTTGGAAAGGGCAATTTCAGGGGAGATCTTCTATAGCAGTTGGTCTTCATTTTGGGACGGCCACCTTCGGAACTGAAACTCACTGAGCATGGGTGATATCCAGTATCAGTTGGGTTTTTCCTCAAAGGGGAAAAGACTAGGATCCTCTTCAGAGATTGGCAACAAGTTGGATCGAGCCATAATCCTAGCCGATGGGAAGCAAAGTGTTGGAAAGGCTTTTTGTCCGAAGAACTCTACTCTAAAGTCCGATCAGCTGATTTATTAAGTGGAGGGGAACTATCACACACACCTCTCTCTTGGGCAAATTTTGAATTAAAGTTGATCAAAATGGGGGCAAATTCAAGGTGACCTAGCCATACTCACACGAGGAGACTAGCGAACTTTGGACCTAATAAGTTGACAAGTTTTTGTTGTGGAAAGGAAAGTTTGTTATAGGCTTTCTCTGGACCAGCAATGATGAGGAAACATATGAGTACGCTGGCTTGTGTTACGTGTAAGGCAGCTGATCAATGAAGGAACTGTGAAAGTTGAGTCTTGCATGAGAGACTTGGTATTTCGAACAGACGCTAAGGGATAGTTCGCGTTGAGATCGGATTAGTGCAAACTCTGGGTGCATGTTTCTGATTCAAAGAGAGCTACTTGAAGCCAAGCTCGATGTACACTTCTTGTTTTGACTGTGAGACAACTAACCAGTGATGGAATTGTGAAAGTCAAGTTTTGCGCGACGGACATGGTGCTTCAAACAAACGCGAAGAGATAGTTCGGATGCGGATCAAACTGGTGCGACCCTTTGGCTTTCAACGAGGTCAATGGTTACATTTGGGCTGATTCAAAGAGCTACTTCAAGCTAAGTGAGAGGTGCATTGCGGAGTACTCAATCTTTGCCTACCTTAAAGAGCCAAGATGGAAAAGTATCAAGATCAGGCTTGGACAAGGAGAGAAATCAAGGTGCAGAAGCAACAAGGCACGGAGTGGACCATAAAGTGGGCAATCAAACGATAAATCCTTCGGCTCAGGGAGCCTTGATACCTGTGCGAAACTGAACAAACCTGGAGCTCAGGGAGCTCAACACAAAGTGCATCAAGGACAAATCAGGAGCTCAAAGGAGTTCCAAAGTCGAAAGTCAGAAGCGACAGGGGCAAACATTTCAAAGAAAGGCCTCTGTCACCAGTTAATAAGGTTCTCGGGTTTTACAAAAGCGATATCAAATCTACGCTTTTCCCAGACAAAGATATATTTTCAAGTTATGTAATTTTTCAGTACAAAGAGCTGAGCCTCCGACTTGTGGTGTGCCAGCTTCAATGTTAATAAAAAGTGGCCAGTAAATTGAGTACTGTGCCTAGTAGCTTAAATGTATAGTCATTTTAATTGGGAGACACATTTACTTTAATCTGACATCTGATGAGGACATCAGATTTTATAAAGGTGGGGTGGATGTTGTAAAGCTACCTTTACAAGCTTTACTTGCGGCGCCATCGGCGCCAGCTATGTCCCCGGCGCCAGCAGCGCCACTGCTGCTCCCGGCGCCAACGGCGCCGGCGCCGCTCCCGGCGCCACTGTGACCAGAATCCAGCCGGCGCCAGAGGGCGAGCTCCAACCAAGTCTCAGCCTCCCTTGCTGGAATGTTGTCATGGCTCTCGCTTTGGCATGCTAGCGCCCCGGAGACTAGGGTCGGTCACACACTTGAAATGTAACCTTCTCAGATTTATCAATAAAGTGGGATTTTCCTCAAACTGACTCTGATTACCTTCTGGGTTTCAGTGTTCGGTAAAAGCGCCAGTTGTAAGGCCGCTTTCAAAATTTTTAATTTGGCACATAGCTGAGGGTCGTATCCCGGGACGCCAGCGGTATGCCGTCGGGACCATTCGGTCCGTGACGCCAGCGGTATGCTGTCGGGACCATTTGGTCCAGGAACTGGTTGTTTCCATATCTGTCGCGGCTTGTGGTTCTGAGTGTTCCTTGCATGAACGTGAATGGGTTAAGCTCTTGGGGAACGGGCTCTAACCTGTCGGCTGAGTTGGATGGCTTGCTTGGGTGGATGTTACCTGTTTATGGCTGTCCAGTCTGGCGTGGCGCCGGGTTGGCTTCCAGCGCTCGTGACGAAGCTTTCAGTTGGTTAAGTCTGATGTAAGTCAGACCGCTTGCTTGGAATGGATGTTACTCGTTTGTAACGAAGCTTCGAGTTGGTTAAGTTTGATGTATGTCGGGCGGCTTGCTTGGAGGGAAGTCACCCACATCGGGACCCCCGATCTGGCATGGCGCCAGGTTGGATCTCAATGTTGGTTTTCGGAACTTCATGTTGGTTAAGTCTGATCGTTGTTGGCGAGTTGGCTGCTTGTATGTCAAGTGGGTTTGGATGGCAAGAGTTGAAGGCTGGGAAGCTAAGTCGTGGTTCCCGGCTCCCTTTGGGATGCCTGCGCTACAGTTAACCACAAGTAGCAAAAAGGACTACGCAATTAAGAAAGACAAGCAAGTGAAGTACTCACCATTTACACCACCAACAAGTGCAAAAGAGAAAGTGGCTCACACAAGTGGTACCCCGGTACCATACCAGTGGCCCCAATCCATGTTTTTCAAAAGGGGAAGGGTACCACTTGTGGTCAAATCACAACTAAGAAGCCATGTACACTAGAGGACACCCTTCGTGAAAGGCTTAAAGAATGAAAGTATGGCATTTTGAAGGGGGAGGTGTGATAAAGAGAGGTCTCTTTTTTTGCATAAAAAAAAAAGGATGGAGGAGTGATTTTTGTTATGTATGTTGGAGAGAGAATGCATAAACGTGAATGGGAGATGATGAAGGAGAACTTTTTGTTGATGTCACGCGAGAAGAGAGTTGTTGATGTCATGGATGGTTCACGTAAATTCAAGGAGATCGGTCATTGTGGAAGTATGAGAGGTGAGAGAACGGAAATGTGGGAGGTTGTAAAAGGGAGCATTCTGAGAATGAACTTTATGTGGTAAGAGTGTGTTTTCTTTTTTTTTTGGTGAGAATCAGAAGACAGAGATTAGAGAGTTCCCCATTCTCACGGCTCCCATGAAGCGGGAGAAATCATGCACAGAGGTTATAAAGAATGGTGTCTGCATGAACACCAGAGTGTCAAGAGCAGCTACCGTCATTGGTCCATCAATTCAAGCGACTGAGTTCTGCTAGTAATGCATCATTCTAGAGCTGCGATCAAATGCCTTACCTTTGGTATCAACAATTACCTCACAGCTACGGTCGCTTGATCATTACCTCAGGAATTTGAGCCAACAAACTCATTCTTGCTTTCAAAGACGTATTTGCGCTTGATCATTACTTCATACACCTGAATTTTATTGGGGAAGCCTCATTTCAGAGCTGCGATTGACCAACCCATTCCTGTCAGCAGTATGTGTATTGAATATTTGATTGCTGCTTGTATCTCAACACTGCGGTGCGAGGCTGACCAAGGATCGCTTATGTTTAGAAGGGGCTCCCTCGCACCCCTGAACTATGGTCCAGCTGTGGTACGCATTCATGGGAACTATGAACTGTTTGAAGGTGGTTATATTTCTGAGCATTATGTATAAGTGTAAACAACAACCTGCCTATCAACTATACAAGAGCGAGCTTGAGCATTGCTACCAGAGTGTCCGTTCTGCATGGATACACAGTAAAGTCAATATAGTAATCGGATCTGCGTTCTGCCTATGGATATAATTGTCATCAAGAATACACTGAGGCCCACCTGAGCCTATTGACCAAGAGCTGTGGAGCATAACGCTGAAGCCATTGATTATTGTGAGCGTGGAGACTGCGCCAGAATCCCATTTTCATCTCAGTCCTGCCTTGACATAGAGGGGTGGACGATCTAGAGAACGAAAAGTCTAGGACTCAAGACCGATAGGACTGAGATTGCAATTACACCTCCCTGCAGCCCTGCCTCTAGGAGCTTGGAAAACCCTCATCTGCTGGGAAGCACGGGGTGGTTGAGATGGCCCTCGGGATTGGAAGCGACATTCCTCAATCACTCACGTAAGGGCAATGTGGGCCCTTCTCCTGTAGGGCTTCCTGGCGAGACCAATCCCTCCTCGGGAGTTTTTCCCCTATCATATATGGTGGTTGGTAGCTTTTCAGGTAAATTTTCTCATTATTACATTAGATTCAATGGATAGTATTAATTCTTATTTAACTAAGTTTGATTTATTCTTTGGACAGGTACGAAAGCAGGATCATGAAATATTATCATGGATATTATCTAGGACATCTTACCCTAGGATCATCAAGGACCATACAGATGAAGGATTTCTGAATGTTTCAGGAGTTGGAGACTTCAATGTTGAATGGCACTTAGCAGGTGATTGAAAACATTGAAATGCATGCATAATGTCTCTCGAAGTGCTACATCTAAACATCCTTGTTTGTACTACATGAAAATGGCAAGATGTTACTAGGAGTACATGAACTACTAGAGAAAATGCAAATTCAAACTAGAAGCCTGTATTGCCTATTCCCTTGAAAAATGTGCATGTTTGCACTCTTCATGCAGAAGTTAGGACAATAGAGAAGCTCATTTATCTTCATATAGTTTTTGCTTGGAATAGTAAGTCAACATCATCAACGAATGAAGCTATTTCTCGATTAGAAGATGTTCTATTGAAAGCAGGACTTCAAAAGGGACACGTCAAAATATAGAAAGATGAAAAGCTTTCAGAAAAGTCAGGAAGTATGCCTACTAAGCCAAGCATAGGAGCAAAAGCACGTCGATTCCTATCAAACCACACTGGTAAGGCATCCAATATTCAACACTTAGTCTGGAAAGACATCATTGTTGCCACTCAAGACTTTGAGGTGAGCGGCAAAACTAGATTACTAAAAGTTGATGTATGGAGGAAGCTTGATAGTATGATTACAATTTATAGAAAGATGATGATTACGTGGCAACATGATTTGACAGCTGTCACTTTTATAAAATCAATCGCCTTAGAGATAATCTTTATTTAAATCAAGAATGTTAAAATTTAAAAATAATCATGCCTACGCAGTCTTCCACGTGGTCATAAATATAAACATAAATGTAAATGACCTTTTATAACATGCGTATATTTATATATTTAGTAAAAAGAAATTCACTAAATCCAAGAAAACTAAATAATAAATAAAATAATAAATAGCAATAAACTAAATAATTATAAAAATGAAAAGAAAAAAGAAAATTTAGGAAAAAACCAAAAATAAAAATTCGAGAGAAAAAAAAAGAAAAATTTGAGATAGATAAAAGATTCTCAAAAAGTTCTCGAAAGATTCTCCTCTCGAAATCATTTGTCAAAGATAATATTTTTTCAGTCTAGAACCGTTAATACATGCTGGCAATAATTCACCGTCCAATGACTGAAGTTGGACAGAACCGTTCTCAAATATTTCCATAACCTTGTGTGGTCCCATCCATCTCATATGTAATTTTCAAAAAAAAAAATTATGTCGACTATCGTAAATCAAAGAATAATCATCAACTTGATATTAATAGTTTTGATACAAGTATCAGGCTTTTTCTTTCTCTCCTCATGTATTTTCTCTATAATATTCTTCAAATTGTTTCGAGATTCAGATAGTTCTTCAATGGTTAACAGTCTTTCATTAATACAGTCTATATCTATTTGTTTTGCTTGTATTTGAAAAGTTGGCTCCTCGAATTCAATCTGGAGAATTGGATGCATACCATATGTAAGGAAATAAGGAATCTGTTTCATTGTGATCTTTTTTGTGTTTCTATATGCACAGAGCACTGAAGGTAGCTTTTGATCCCAGGTAGTAGCATGTGCAACAATAATCGTATTCAGGATCTTGCATGGTATTCCATTTGCCCTTTTAGTTAATCCATTGGCTTTCGGATTATAAGAGATTGTCTTTTTGTGTTTGATCAGAAAATATGTTGTTAGTAGTCGAATTGTATCATTAAGAAAATGAGTACCACGATCACTGATCAATTCAAGAGGACACCCCTAACGTGTAATTAGGTTTGAATAAAAAAGCAACGACAATGTTCGCATCGTTTCATTTCGTCGCTTTCGCTTCAACATTCTTTGTTGCATAATCCATTGCAACCAAAATATATCAACACTTAGTATGTCGAGTAACTAGCTTGATTGGTCCGACAAAATCAATCCCCCACTTTTCAAATGATGCAAGTGGAATGATTGGCATCAACGGCCAATTCATGGACTTGATTGGTTTACCAGAACTCTGGCATGGATCACAAGATCTAATATAAACAGAAACATCCTTAAACATGGTAGGCCATCAATATTTGGCTGTCAAAGTCTTATTAACAGTATTTTTTAAAGCAAAATGTCCACTGGCATCTTTAAAATGTAAGGCTTGAATAACCTTTGGAATATCTTCCACTTCAAGACACCTTCTTAGCTGATGATCTGCACCAAGCTTATACAGAACATTGTTGACGATAGTATAAGGTGCAATCTTATATTGAAATATTGTTTTCTTCTCCAAATCATATCCGTCAGGATATATCTGATTTTTAAGATAAATAATAATGTTAGAATATAGAGAATTTGTAGAAGATATTTTGAATAAATTTTCATCTGGAAAGTCTTCATTCAACAGTTCTTCAGTCTTTCTCATACTAAGTCATGAAAGATAATCAACATTAGTATGATATTTTCCTTGACGAAGCTCAACTTGATATGTGAATTCTTGTAGCAAAAAAGCCTAGCGAGCTATTCGTCCAGATAAATAAGGTATATTAACAAGATACTTTAAAGCGTAACGATCAACATGGAATATAAAAGCATATCCCAACAAATAATGGCGAAATTTCTTTACAGTAAAAATCATTCCAAGTACTTCTCTTTCTGTTGCCGAATAATTTTTCTCCGAGGCACTAAGCTGGCGACTAGCATAATATATTGGATGGTCTTTCTTTTGTTAATACTTCTGGCTCAAACAAACACCAATAGCAAATGCTGACACATCAACATAACAATGAAATAGTTTCATCCAGTTAGGTGGTCTCAAAATTGGAACATTGATCAGTTTGAACTTAAGTTATTCGAATGCTCTCTGTTGTGTTGCTGTCCAAATATAAGCAACATACTTTTTAAGTAACTGTGTAAGGGCTGCAACAATATAGGCATGATTCTGGATAAATATTCGATAGTAACCAACATGTCCTAAGAATCTTCTCTGTTCACGTAGATTCGTTGGTATCAACAGATTCTTTATAACTTTGACTTTATTTTTGTCGACTTCAATTCTTCTACTGGATATTCTATGACCCAGAAGTATACCTTCTCTCATACCAAATTTTTTTTTTTTAAGGGTGAAGTGACAAACAAGTGTCTCGACACCTCTGCAATGTAAGCTTTAGCTTTTGAATATGAGTTTTGATATACTGTAAATACATAAATCATCAATAAATTTTTTGGGAAAATATTATTAGGAGAGTAGCAAAAATCAACATCATTACAAATACCAACAGACATCTTATTGTAGATATATGTGCCCTAATCAATAGTAAAAGTAGTTTTCAATCGATCCTCCTTCCTTACTTCAACTTGATTATAACCAGAAAAACCATTACAAAAACTATAACATTCTTGCCCAACGACTTGGTCTAGAATGGAATCCGTGAAAGGTAATGGATGGTGATCTTTCTTTGTAGCAGCATTCAGCTTCCTGAAATCTTGGCAAATTCAAATTTTGCCAGACTACTTCTTTGGAACTACAACAATAGGAGATACGCATTCACTACTCAAGATGGAATAAATAATATCTGTCTTAAGGTGCTTGTTGAGTTTGTCTGTTACCATCAGAGAATATTTTGGATTACGACGATACTGTCTATGTCGAACATGAACAACGTCTTTTTTTAGATCAATGTGGTGCTCGCCAATTTTCGGAGAGATTCCTTTCAAATCTTTGAGCGACCATGCAAATACATCTTGGTACTCTTTCAACAATTCAGTAAATTCTGCTAATCTTAGTTCTCTAGACTTCCAGTATACACTTGCATTAGCCTGATAAGGCCAAGGTCGTCCAATTAAAATAGAGTAAGATGACAAACCAAGTGGTTTGATAATAATGAAGCTCATCATAAAAGACTTGGCTTGTATGTATACAGTCAGGTCTTTGAATTACCCAACAGGCTTTCTTCATGTAGAATCGGCCAATTTGATATTTCTTTGGGTTGGTTGAATATTGGTCAAACCCAAGGCATGAGAAGCGTCTTCAATTATTATGTTGACACTCGAACCTGAGTCAATCAACACTTTCTCAATTAAATATCTAGCAATTGTAACGCCGATCTCTACTGGGCCAAGATCTCCAAGATCAATGGATAATATGCCAACATCCGGCAAAGAGATTGGTATTTTCTTCTTAGGAGCAGAAAGTCTTTTCAATTGCTTACAGTAGTAATTATTGTCAGCCAATAATTGCTTGAAAGTAATATCAAGGTGAAGTGAACCAAAATCAGTGACAATGTCATAGTCTTTTATCTTCACTTTCAAGGTAGTCTCATCAATAGTAGCCTACCTAAGTTTTGTCTTCGTGATTTCTACGTCCCCTTCCTCAAAGGTGACTTTCTTTTCTGTACCACCTATCTATAACTCAGAATTAATAATTTCTTTTTCTTCTGTAGAAATATCCTTTGAAAATAACTTAGTTGCGTCATGATCATAATCAAGATCTTCTTTTGTTATTGCTTTATTCAAAGATTTCTTTTTCGAGGACTTTCTTCGCTTCTTTGAAGTTACTTTTGTGTCAGGTTTCAAGGAGCTTTTGTTTCTCGTAGTCACTTTGAATAACTTCTCAACATCGCTTGGACAAGATTGGTCAGCTGAATTTTGATTGTTTGGCTTCGATGACATCAACCTTCTGCACAACAGCATCGACCGAATATTTTAACTTTATATCAACAATTGTAGCAGGAGCAGCAACATATTGGTACTTTAAATGCGGCTTCAGCGGTTGTGGACAATCCAGATAATTGTGGCTAGGTTCTTTACAGTTTGAGCACAAAAGTATAAATTTGATCAATTTTCGTGGCTGTGGACAGTCAAGCAAAAAATGTCCTGGTTCACCACAGTTATAACAGTTTTTTGGAAACAAGTTTATTCGAACTATAAAGACCAACAAATTCTAGTGGGTTGTGTCTCTTTGGTGCAAACTTTGGTTTGCCTTGTTGGAATGGTTCCGTAGAACCTTGAACATAATTGGTAATTGCATCATCTTGAAATATGAAGAGGATTTCTTGAGAAGGATCTTCAACATACTTTATGTTCACAGATCTACACTCTTCTTAAAAATGTCTAGATGTACCACATTTAAAACACCATAGTCTTGAATTCAAAGAAGAAGCTTTTGGTCTTTTATCTGCAACTTCTGAAAGGATTTGTAGCAATTTGTTGTGATGCTTGATTATCACAATAGATGCAAGGGATCTCATCGGCCTTGATCACTTGAAGCTCCACCAAAAGTCTTCTTAGCCATAGGAGTTCTTTTGTTGTTGATGTCAAGGCTTTGTACTCGGCTTCACAAGAGGAAAGTGATATCTTGCTTTTTGGAAAGTCAAGATATCACTCCTCCACACATGAAAGTAGCAAATGCACTTGTGGATTTCCTATCCATCTTGTCACCTAGAAAATCTGAATCCGAATATGCCCTCAAGTGCAAGTTAGATCCTTGATAGAGAATGCCAAAAAATCTAGTAGATGAGTGTTGGAAGTATTTCTATTTCTATGCGGTGGCTAGATCTAAGGTAGAGATTCGTGCGTAGTATAGTGGAAGACCGGTCGTCCACCTTCTAAGATCTACAAGCTTTCAACGGTAAGTAAAGAACAAGAATGAAAAGGGAGCACCAAGGCTTCCTAGCTAGTGCTCAAAAACATAAATACAACTTAGTTTAAATCTTGCTAAGGCGGTACCCAACTAGCAAGATAGCTAAACTAATTCTAATTTAACACCCAAATGGGACATAGAAAAAATAGATTGCGGCTAACTAAACAAATGGCAAATAAAGAACAGGCCACAATAATTCCAATGAAAGGAGGCAAGAGGAGGCCCGAGCACCTTCCCTCAAGCTATTCACCTTCCAGTGGGGACACAAAGAAATAGAATGATAATCTCCAAAAAAGAGAAGCATAATATAGCTTAATCTCAAAGTGTTGTATACATGGCAAATACCTCTTCTTTTATAGCAAGGAGGGTCTTCCATAAGTATTCACTAACTTATGAGATTAATTTAATATGTAGCGATTCTAGAACTTCTAACTTAGGACTTAGAACTCTAAAAGTTTCTAACTTTGAAACTTAAGATAACTTAAGACAAATATTTCTTAAGCTTCTTAAGTCTAAGTTCTAATCCTAAGGTTTAAGTTATTTTATTATTTTAAGCTTCTACTCATGGACTTACAAAACACATACCATGGTAGAAGTTTATTGAGAAATACTCACGTGGACTTACAAAACACATGCCACGGAGTTTTATTTCTTTTTTAATATTTTCTTTGTGTTGCACAGTTGCTAACATTATCCCCCTCCTTATTGGATTGGTGGTCTCACACCAATTGAAGCTTTTTAATCCTGGATTTTTTGAGTTTCTTGGAGGTGAGATTGTTGTTGTCGAAGGGCATTGTTTGTAGTAATGGAGCATACCCTGTAGAAAGTTTTGGGTTTTCCATAGCTCCATCATATCAATGTACAGGGCCAAAGTCAGAGGGTTGCTCGATAATAAAGTCGTGTGACATTGATGTGGTCGTCTTGCGTTCGTAGTGGTTTATTGATAACAATGGCTATTGGTGGTAGCCCTCGATCCCAATAACACTTGAGTTCTGCCAAAAATGCCACCAGGCTGCAACTATCTGCAAAATATATGACGTCACGATCAGGGTTGCCATGGTGCTTTTGGTAAAATACACGACAGTTGGTGACCATGTCTTCAGCTAAATTAGTGATATCCACTCCTGTGAGCTTGGGCCAGAAGATCTTGTTCTTGAAGTTTGTGACAAGAAATGGTTCTTGTCGTGCTACCGAATAATAGTATGGATTGGTGCGCATGTAGGAGGGTGCTTCGAGATATCGTGCCATAGAGGTTTTGCTCTGTAGGAAGATCTGATGGTGCCAGAGAGGTTGTGGATCTAGAAGCTTCACTGCTTCTTTATGGTTTTGGCAGTGGTCCAGGTTTGGCAGTATGTAGCCACCTCGCTCCTTTGTAGTCTGATATTTCTTTACAAACTCTACAAGAATGAACCCATTGAAGCCATCTAAAGTGAAATGATCTCAAATGATGAACAAAAAATGATGTTACACACTCACAATATGATTCAATAATTGCATTTCCAAAAGATTGTAAATTGCTGCACAATTCATTCTTGCATATGAAAGAGCCTCCACAATACGACTTGTAGTTTCGACAACACATGCATCGTTTCGATCTCTGTATTCGAAAATTTTTTAGTCATATATCGGGCATACTCAATGAAAGACATTATTTCTTTTACGTCATCTTGATCTGGGTCCTTCATGGGAGCTAGGAAGATTGCTTCATCTTTTGACGGTATAGACTACAAGAGTTTGAAAGGTTCACTCCATGAATTTTCTGCATCATTGGAATAGTACTTTCATTGCATGATAGACTCACCATTTGACATTTGAAAACAAAAGTAATGAGGATTAGTATGTCCTTCCAAGCCATTGTTTTCACAAACAATATATGGATCTATAAATCCTTTCCAATTTGTCATTCATTCTAATAACTCAACCTCGGATGTTTCAATATGACCACCACCTATCTGCATATTTGACATTGTAAGAATAGAATTAGATATCAATGCTCTAGATATGACATTGAAAACTTAGTCATTGTCTTCATGTGTGTGGCCAACCATTCGAAATCCCATCTCAACCATTTGGAACATGTTATGCGCCACTAACATAGAAAAAAGACCAAATATAAAATTGTTCTTGTTCTCCCTCCAACAGTTGTCTGCTTGAATGTGCAAGATCGGTGGCAAACTACCATGTGATGCATGCAGCTTCCTTATTACTCCCATTACCAATCTGGCAACTTGGCTATTATCATGAAGATGCAAGGTATCGATCCATACATCACACAACAATTTGTATCCATGAACTAGCACACCGCAAAGATGAGTTTTTAAAAAACGCTTGCCCCCCAATCTGGGAGGCGTCCTCCTGAAATGAGGTTATGTTGTTGTATTTTGATCCATACTGTCAATGATAAGTGTAAGAACCACCAAGTGAAGATCTACAGGATTCCAATCACATGCAAACCAAAAGGACACTTGTGGAGCATGAACCACCCAACCAATATGGAGAGGCTAGTCAATACCCTAACCAATCCACCCCCAAGCCACAGTGAAGAACACAAGAGAGGGGAGGAGCAGTGCATTTATGCAAGTTGTCGGTTCTGACGAGAGTAGTGCATTTATACAGGTTGCTCCAACTTCTAATGAATTTCTCTCAATGTGGTAGTTATATAGTAGCAACCACCATCTGAGAGAGCGAACAACCAAAAGACCAAGGGGATGCAAAACACCAAAAAGTGTGTTTTCGCTAAGAAGGTCGGAAGGCCAAATCATGAAAAGGCTGTACCGTCGAGGCCATTGGGAGGCTCTGCTCCCCAAACCCCTCGTCGGAGGGGTGACCGCCCCCCGAACCCCTTGTTTTTCGGGGGGCTACCACCCCCCAAACCCCTTGTTCCTCGGGGTGCTATAGCCCTCCGAACCTCCCAAGACTTCCTGCTATATAGAAACTGAAATCTAGCCATCTCATAATCATCATGGTCTCACAATAGACCCTAAACTAGGGACTACTAAACTGAGAGGTGCATTATTTAGTTATGTCTAACACATTTTATAGCTGAAACTATCGGCAACCTGCATACATGCACTACTCTCGTCTTGAAGTTGATATCTATATTGTCCACTAAGTTTTTTTTTTTTAAATTTAATACTTTTTTTAAAAAAAATATTAAATATGGTACTGTCTTGGTACCGCTGGTCTGAGGCCGGTACCATAATCTTATATATATATACTAATTTTATCAAATTTGTTTTTAATTTTGTAGTATTTTCATAAATTTTTTAAAATGTTGTCATATTTTTTTATAAAAGTTTATAATGCTATATCCAATTTGTAATATGTTGTTTAGTTAAATTTTTATGATTTCCAATGATTATTTACAGATCTACGTATTAACTGCTACTAATTTTTTATTTCAATTCAATCATTTTTTGAAGTACTTTAATTTGATAATATGTATGTACATTGGAATTAATTAGAAATTAAAAGTTAAAAATAACAACATATTTTTTTAAATAAATATTTATATGTTTATTGATCGAATCCTAAAAACATTTGGTATATTTTTTGAATTTCCAAGATTTTTTTTGGTTGGAGACCCATCAAATTTGTTTTTTTCTAATCTCGCCGCGGCCGGAGAGAGAGAATATGAGTCTGACACAAATAGTAGAGGTCAAAGAGAGAGAGAAAGAGAGAAAAAAAAGAAGAAGTCTATATCAGAGAATTTTTTTTATCTTCTTATGATGGCTCTGCATCTACCGCAGCCAAAGAGAGAGAGTCTGAGTCCAACACGAATAGTGGAGGTCAGAGAGAGAGAGAGAGAGAGAGAGAGAGAGAGAGAGAGAGAGAGAGAGAGAGAGAGAGAGAGAGAGAGAGAGAGAGAGAGAGAGAGAGAGAGAGAGAGAGAGAGAGAGAGAGAGAGAGATGAGTCTGCACCTTGAATTTTTTTTATATTTTTGTGATAGATCCTATCTCAGCGGCCATCAAATATTTTTTTTTCTAATGGATCTCACCATAGCGGGTGGATCCATTCAAATTTTTTTTACCCGCCGTGACGGTTGGATGCATTTTTTTATTTTATTTTGATAGCTTTGCACCTACCGTGAAATTGTTTATCCACCGCGGCTGGTGGAGGCCCATCAAAAGTATTTTATTTTTTACCCAGTAGAATTTATTTTTTGATTGATTTGGATATTTGTATTAATTTGAATAAATAAAGTAATTTTTTTTAAGGGACATGTGGTAAATGACGTACTTACATGTGGCAACATCCCAGTATCCCATAATCAAACACGACATTTGAAAGGTAGGGAAACGTATATATAGAGGTCATCTCAAAAGCATTTGGTAGGACTTGTCTACCCATTCTCACTAAGACATGTGGAAGATGACTTTCAAAACAATGGTCTCCACCTACCAAGGTAGCTGGAGGCCCATTTATATCTATATCTATATAATTATGTATATTCTTGTAAATGGGTCCCCACCCATCGCTTTGGGTCGAGAACTATTTCTTGTAAATGGGACCACGCCGAAAATAGCTAAAACAATTTTTTTTTTTTTGTGCTTTGTTCTTTATTTGTTTTTTTTTTTTTTGTGTTTTAGTATAAATCATAGACTGTCATGTGAGCATATGGACATCATTTTTGTGTTGGGAGAGTTGACAACAAGCGACATACATATGATTGTGGTATAATGGCCAACTTTCAACAAGAGAGTCATTCTAGTGCGAGGGACATCAATGTTATTTTAGATGACCTAGACTATGTCGGCACATTGCAACATATTTATGAAGACGATTACAAGACTAACGACAAATACTTTATTTTTGCGTAAAATGGTTTAAGGTCATCTATCTTGGAAGCAATGTCATGATTAGAAATGATAATTCAAAGTTTTTTCAAATCAACTCAACAAAACGTATATCGATGGACTCTCATGACACCTTAGTATTGCCATGACATTGCGAACAAGTGAGACTTTACAATTTCAATGTCATTAATATTCTCAATGTCTTATTTAACTATTGATCTTATAAGACTAGCTTAATTTTTTAATTTTCCAGACAGATTATATTTCATCTAGATCGAATAGACCCAAGATGGTGGTATGTGATTCAACTTAATACAAGAAAATGACGTGTGTTTGAAGGAAAATATATTGTAATATTGGATACACACGATGAGCCACCACTCAATTTTGAGGTTTTGGAAGAATCTAAACCACTCATCCAAGTTTCAAATGATGTGGCAATGACGATAGAGAAAAATACAATTGCAAATGATGATATTCTTACGATCTTACAAGGCCATATTGAGGGTTTGAGGCCCCCATGTTTGGATGAGATCGAACTAGAAGAAGAGGATGTTGAATATGAGAGTAGCTCACATTCTCAAAGAGACATGATTGAAAATCTACGATTGTACTTAGACCTAGATTCAAATGAGTGTCAAGACTTCTGTGATGACGAGAATAACAAAAATGATGAGAATGATTTATGATTATTAATACTTATATTCACTTGACATTTTTTACTTTTATATTCATTGCCATACTTTTATGTATGCTGACTCATAGCTATGACATCAATACCAATACATATATTGTTCATTCACTAACATTTCAAGTTCAAACAACAATAGGATTTCCAACTTTGATAAAACTGTGGAAAAAAATGAAAAACACTTTAACTATGAGGGAAAAATGAAGGTGCATTAATTAATGGTCGGAATATTAATGATGATCGAAATCCCATTGAGGATTACATGTTTTACACATAGATGAAAATTAATCTATATACTGGTATTGTCCCCGTAGCTTTGACTCGGTGTCTGTAAAAGCTCGGACCCTTTTCAATACCCGAATCTTGATTAGAGTTTAATTTGATAATCATAATACCCAAACCTTGCGGTTATGTCCTATTTCAGAATGTCATCTCATATTCCCTCCTTGTGGCGTGTAGGTTTTTCCATTCAAGGAAAGATTAGAACCTTGCCTTTAATGGGAGAAAAGTAAGGGCTACACACCTTCCTAGGATTTGAAATTTTAATTACCTACATTTGACTCTTTCATATTAACTAATTTCTAGTGTATGTGATAAAAAATAGATTATAAAAATCCGACATTGCTATGAACAAAATAAAAGTGATAAATTACATTTGACTTTTTTACTATGTTAGGTAATGTATTGAAATAATCCAAAAAATAAAACAACACAACCTCACTGGTAAGCTCAAAGCTTAAGTGCAAGCTTGTTCGCTCTTGCTCTCTTTCCTTTTCTTTGATTATCAACGTCACAAACACAAGCTATTCAAAAATAACACTCTATTACACAATTGAACCATTGTTGCAAGCAATATGTTATGTGCTTGTGAATACAATATATAAAGATTAATTAATTTAGGGTTGATAGATTGAAAGCATAAAATCTTATATTAATAATATGATATAACACAGACAAGCCAAAGTGCAAAACTCTCTCTCTTTCTCTCTAATAATTTCTATTAGTTTATACTAATATACTTCTCTCGCTCTCTCGCTCTCTCTCTCTCTCTCTCTCTCTCTCTCTCTCTCTCTCTCTCTCTCTCTCTCTCTCTCTCTCTCTCTCTCTCTCTCTCTCTCTCTCTATCAAATCTTTCAGTCTATTTTAGTTTTGTTCAAATGAATTACAGATTTAACTTTCTAGAAATGCAATGTATCATACAATATGTAGTTAATTTTCTCTCTCTCTCTAACAAATTAAAAATTTAACATTCAATTTTCATCATACACTATCTATTCATCTACCACCCTAAATCCTAGATTACAGTGTTTTAGTGCAACAAGTCTAGTGTATAAATTCTCGTGGGTATCAGAGTACCTCAGTACCATTATGACCTCGAAGACAAGTGTGTTTAGTCTTCTACGAGCGTGGTAAGTACTGAGCAAATCCATGCTTTCCAATGCCACAATAAACACTTAAACTCGTAAATAACTGTGAACCCTAACTTACTTTAGTTGACGTGGGTGCGGTAGTTCCTTGGTCATATGTATTGATAGTGCAATTTACACGTTTACGTTTTAGTAATGTTTATTAATATTCAGTTTATTGCATCGTGTTTTGAGGTCTTAAAGTACACTACTTATAATCCAACATACTCTTACATTATCATCAAACCCATAACTTCTAACCATTTCATTCCATCATTTGGAAACCCATCTAAGTACTTGGAGTTTTCGTTAGAACGTACCTGAATGCATGTAGTAGAATTTTCCTGAGAGGTCGACATGATCATTTTCTTCCACTTGGTTATGACCCTGGCCCCAAAAGCATAATGATTAACGAGACCAAATTCTTAAGTCACTTTTAGACATCCTTCTTAGAAGTAGCACCAAGTTACAAGGCCTACCACTGATCTTTATAGGCGAAGTATCTATTTACCAAAGCTTACTTAATTCAGTACAAGGAGTGTGTTGTTATTACAAAGTAATCTTACGATCCTATCCATCATACCTCTTAGTTGTCAATGAACCATAATTTAGTGAATGTTTTGATGTCATACCTTTTTAGAGGACATCGTTATCAATCCCTTAGTAGTAAAGGGAGAGCTTTAATGCATAAACGTGTTGTAGTATACACTATAAGCATCGTAGGAAAAAATTTATAAGTAATGCAAGAAAGCCTACAAGTTTTGCACGAAAGTGTCTTTCATGGGCAGCGAACGTGACTGCTGGCCAGTAGTATCCATAATGTATGATAGATTTCATTCAAAGACAACAACCAACAGTTGTAAACAAATTGCTAAAAAAGCACACGTTTTCATTGGTTAGGCAATGATCAACAGTTGTAAATATACTATACAAAATAGTAACATTTCCGCTGGCCAGGCAACGATCAACAGATGTGAATATACTACAAAAAATAGTGCACATTTTTGCTGGCTAGACAGTGCTGCTAAAAAGTGATAAAAACCATAAATGGTCGATGGTTATGTCTCTGCCCATCAACGATTAATCATTGTATCCAGTTTGACAAGGTGTGGATAGCAGATCGCAATTCTCCATACACTACAAAAAATTTTGCGATTTCTGACAAAATTTTTGACGTGAAATCATTTTAATTTTTTCTTGAATTCCATGGGGTCAGGCTGGCCCCTCTTACAAGACCACTCCACATACTTGGTCTCCCCTCCATACTCCCATTGACTATTCTTCGATATGGAATTTGAACATAAATGGATGGTGAAATGCATGTGAGTCGTGATGAGCCATTGAGATCTAAAATGCAATGAGAGCTGACACTTACCACATGGAAAAGAAATTTCGAGAAAATCTAGATCACTTCAGGCAACAATGAGAGGCAACAAAAGTTTGTCTGTGTTGAATTTCACACGTGTGAATTGTCCACTACATGTACTTGTGATCTCCTAAGGTGTGTAGATGCACCAAGATCAAGACTAGATTGAGATTCAAGATCTATCTTTGATTCTATGGTAAAAACACACTACTACATGCATTCAATCACTTCCCAACTCTCACTCACACGTGTGGGAAGTATTCAAAAAATAATATAAGTAAAAGCAAGCTGCTCTCCTCGGGTAGAGAGAGAAAAAACATCATGAGCTCTCGGGTAGAGAGAGAAAGCTTGAAATCCAATAACTCACAAAATCCATGAAATCACCAAATCAATCAGATTCAAAATGAGGAGTACAATGATACTAGTAGGTCCACGAGCTACCACTATGCTTAACTATGATTGGACCATACTTTGTCACCTCTTGATCCTATTGGACCAGTGATCCATGCACCTCTTAATTCTATTGGACTATATTCAAGCACACCTCAATTTCCTATTGGACCTCACAAGGTTCCACCTCTAAATCCTATTAGACCTCTTGGAATTCATCAAACAAAAGCTTTATTCTTGTCTACACTCTAATTGGCACGTGTTTAGCCTCTTACTCTATTTTGGCTCAATAGTGGCATTACAAGTGGAAATGCATCATTTGTCATCTATGCCAAATTTATTCCTATCAACATCCTACACCTAGATGCTTGATGTAAAAAACATAAGACCCCTATATCTAACATAGATAATCTTTTTCAATTCTTCACACTCCTAAAAAATCATCTATGAAGATTTGAGCATTGATCTTGATATAACTCCAAGATTAGATCTATGCTTGATGAAAGCACTTTTGCTCAAAGGCTTGGTGAGTAGATCGGCAATACAAGAGGACGAGTTGACATGCTCCAAATAGATTTCTCCTCCAATAAGCTTTTCTCTCACAAAATGGTGTGCCACTTCTATGTGCTTGCTTCTTGCATGAAATATGGGATTATTGGCAAGAGCTTGGGCCGAAATGTTATCACACTTGATCATTGGTAGATCATCCTCCTTGATGCACTTTAGTTCCATTAATAACCTCTTGATCCAAAGCACTTCTTTGGTAGTTGTAGTGAGTGCCTTGTACTCGGCCTCACATGAAGAGAGAGATATAGTATCTTGCTTTTTGGAAAGCCAAGATATTAGATTGCCTCCAAGAAAGATAGTGTATGCACTAATAGACTTTCGATCCATCTTGTCACTTGCAAAGTCCGAATCCTAGTAGCCAATAATGGATAGATCTTCACTTTTATAGAGTAGACCATAATCACAAGATGAAGATACATATCATAGAATCCTCTTGGCTATCTTCCAATGATGGATATTAGGATCTTGCATAAATTGACTCAATTTGTGCACACAAAAACTAAGATCGGGCCTAGTAATGGAAAGCCAAATCAAGGAGCCTACAAGACTCCTAAAAAGTGTGATGTCCTCAAAGGATCTTTCATCACCTTTATTAGTATCTTTTACAATCTGCTCCATTGGAGTATCTATGCTCTTAGAATTTTCCATACGGAATTTTTTCAACATAGAGTGAGCATATCTATATTGGCATATAAAGACATGAGTTTCATAAAAATCAATTTCTAGGCCTAGGATGTAATGCATCTCTCCTAGATCTTGCATTTTAAACTCACATCCAAGTGCTAGCTTGGTTTCATCAACTAGCTTGATACAACTTCCACAAAAAATAATGTCATCAACATAAATTAGAAGAATGACAATATTGCTATCAACAAACTTTAGATACATGGAAGGATCATAGTCACTAAGAGTAAATCCTAGTGAGATAAGAAAAGAATTAAGTCTTGAATACCATGATCTCGGTGCTTGATTGAGTCCATAAAGACTTTTGAAGAGCAAGCACACTTTGGACTCATCCTTGATGAATCCTTGAGGTTGTTCCATATAGATCTCCTCCTCAAGACAACCATTTAGAAAAGCATTGGATACATCTAATTGGAACACCTTCCACTTGAAAAAACAAGCAAGAGAAATAAGAATTCTTATTGTCACCATCTTTGCAAGGGGTGCAAAGGTCTCCTCATAATCAAGGCCATGGATCTGAGCAAATCCTTTGGCACATAATCTTGCTTTATGCTTGTTGATGGTGCCATCATGATTGAACTTGATCCGAAATAACCACTTGCAACCAATCACATGCTTGTTGGATGGAGGATCCACAAGCTCCCAAGTATTGTTGGTGATCAATGCATCATACTCTTGCTTCATGGAATCATACCTCTCCTTGGTATTGAGTGCCTCTTGTACATTATTTGGCTCTTCATGAGAGACATGAAAAACATAATTAGTGGAATCAAGATCCTCTTGTTTGCCTTTGTCAACATATGAGAGCCTCTTAGGCTCGGATCTGTCTCTCATGGATCTTCTTGATGAAAAAATCCGAGGAGAGTCTTCTTCAAATCTCAACCCCATCACATCATGATTGTCTTCAAAATCAGTAATTGATGATGCATCCATAGAATTCTTGATCCCGGCCTCTTCAAAAGATGAGTGTTGATCTTCATGAAATACAACATCTCTACTTTCAATAACTTGAGAAGTAGAGAGTATAAAGACTCTATAGGCCTTCTTGGTGGATGAGTATCCGACCATGATCCTTTTACATGCACTAGGATCTTCCTTCTTCCTTGTTTCCAAGGGAATATGGATAAAGAATAAGCATCCAAAAACTCTAAGGTGATCAACCTTAGGCTTCTTCAAAAATAAAATTTCATATGGTGACTTTCCTCCAAGAGCTATATGTGGGAGCCTATTGCAAGGATAATTTGCACAATTAATGGCTTCTCCCCAAAAATCTTTGGGCAAAGATGCCTCAATTCTCATAGATTTTGCACATTCACATAGAGATCTATTCTTTCTCTTGGCCACTCCATTTTGAGATGGAGAGTAGGCACAAGAGAAGTCTCTTTTAATGCCTTCAAGCTCACAAAAATCGTGAAATTTATTGGAGATATATTCACCACCTCCATCACTTCTAAGAGCTTAAATCTTGAATGAGAATTGCTTCTCTACATAAGCTTTGAAAATAAGGAAATGATCAAACACCATAGATTTAGAAGCAAGAAGATATATCCAAGTGAATCTTGTGTAATCATCAATGAAAGTAACAAAACAAGTGGCTCCTTCCTTGCTTGTAGTTGATGAGAAATGCACATCCGAGTGGATTAATTCCAAATGATGCTTGCTTTTGATAGAAGATCTTGTAAATGGCTTTTTGTGAGATTTAGCAATAGCACAAGCCTCACAAGGCTTGATCTTCTTGGAGAGTGACTTTGGCAAGCCAATAGCTTTGGCTTCTTTGATCATAGAGAGCATGGATTTGAAGTTGGGATGTCCCAACCTCCTATGCCATAATTCCTCCATAGAGAGCTTGTTCACAAGAGCAACATTACAAGCATTCACATACTCATTTGGATCTAGTTTATAGATGCCACCAAATCTAGATCCTAATGCAAGTATCTCATCATTCTTCTTGATAGTGCAAGTATCAACATTGAATTTTACATCAAGGCCATTATCAAGCAATTGGCTAACTGCACTTGCTTCCTTAGTAGATCCACCCCGGCTTGGCTGAGGGGTCTATTGGTAGGTGCAGGTTGTGCCAGCCATGTCGTCTTCTCTGCTTGTAATGTCGTCATCTCTACTCCGAGGCATATATTTTCTGTTTTCAGCATCGTGATTTGTGCTTGGAGCGGAGTGAGGCGTTGCATGAGCTGTTGTTGGATCTCCTGGACCTTGGTCTGAGCATTTGTGGTAGGCTTGGATAGGGCTGTGATATGCCCTTGGAGATCTGCTTCATATTTCTTGAGGTTTTCCACCTCAGCTTTTCTCGCTAGATTTTACGATTAGTTTTCGAGATTTTTCTAGATTTTTTCGGGAATTTTTTTGTGTCTTTTCGAGATTTTTCACGTCTTTTTTTGAGCATTTTCGAAATATTTTCGTGCCTTTTCGAGATTTTTTTGCATATTGTTCAAGTAAAAAAACCCTTAAAAATCCAAAAAACTCCACAAAATCCAACAAACACCAAAACCCCCTCAAAAGTCCAGAAAACCCTACAAAAATCCAAAAACACCAAAAAAATAATAATCTAAAAACACTAGAAACTCGTACCCAACACCAAAAAGACACAATTGTAACCAATGAACCACCCTACTAATCCAGATATCTCAACAGATTATCCATACGAAATGAGATCCCCTACAACTGAACAAATCAGACGTCATAGGTTCTACCGAATGCGGTCCCAACTCCACGAGCCATCCACAAACCCATTCACAGAACAAGAGCCAAGTCTTCATGAGCACGAGCCCATTTTTATGATACTGAATCCTCACAGGCCAGAACCCACCTTAATGGCATTTTTCCTACCCACGGTGCTCATCATGAGAAAAGAACATCCAAGTTAGATCTACCAAAGTTTGAGGGTAGTTCGGACCCTCAAAGATTGTTGCAAATCTTTGAGAATGCATGTGATGTTTACGGTGAAACGTCTCTCGACGGTATGGTCCAACTGTTTTCCATGGCCACGATCGCTAAAGCACATGACTAGTTTTTTAACCTCGATCGTGAAGATAAGATGGACTGATCACTTTTGAAAGAGTCATTTATCAAGCATTTTAAACTCTTTCGCTTGATAGAGAGCCTTTTTGTCAAATTGAGTAACATCAAGATGGCAAAAGATGAACGTGTACAAGACTATATCGAGCGTTTCAAACGCTTAGTCAAGTACAAGAACATCCCTCCGAACAGATGCTCATCATCTGGTTTTTAGGCGGCCTTCCAAGATGGATCAGACGCGAGCTTAAATCCAATGATGAATATACGAGCCTAAAGTTAGCTATGTCTGATGCCATCAAGGCGGAAGATGAAGGATCATATGGTTGATGAATCCAGAGAAAGGAGAGCACCACGTGCTCCTGTCCATGAGTTGAAGCCGATCGAGGACACCCGAGATCAGCTTTGGAAATCACATCTGGAGTTGCTTAATAAGCAACATCAACTACAAATGGAAATACTCACCAATGAGTTTCAAACTACCCTGAAGTCTATCCAAAGTAGTATGTTTGGTCAGCCAAACTCTGCATAGGTACCTTATAGACAAAAACCCATATGGTGCCCACATTGTCGGGCTCCACATCCTGCTAATGCTTGTCCTTCATATCAGCCTATCAAGAACATGTCATCCAACGATATGAAGAACAACCGTGACAATATGGACATTCCTCGCCTTATCATGAATACCCACCAAAAAGTCCAAAACCATTAGTCATACAAGATGGCTATGCCGTTATACAAGGGCCATTGGACAATAGATGTTTCATCTATGGTGAAACCGGCCAGAGTCATGGCTGATTGTCCAGTGAAGACCAAGTACCACGCCGAGTGTCCCGACTGTGTCATAAAACACAGTTTCAAAGTCTGTCCAAAACAACCCAACAAGATTCTACTTGCTTGACACGTCAGTTATGAATCACGATAGGATGCTCACGAGCACCATAGCACCCAACCGCTCAACCTGCTGCTCACTTGAGAAGTTTCTTGCAAACTTCTGCTTTACCACGCAATTCACCAACTCCATAATGCAAAAAGACACTAATATGAAATGAGTCCTTGTAGGAGGAAAGTGAAATCGATATTTCAGATAGAGATTCGGTTTTGAATCTCTTGCTCAAAGAGGTCCTCAGGACATAGTATCTCAACAATAATTGCATCTCAAGCTATATCTTACAACATCTACTATCAACGATGGTACATTCAGTGTCAGTATTCATGTCCTGTTTTTGACAAGGGCTTATGAGAGTTCTTTCATTACTCTAAAAGATCAATAGAAACATGAAATTGTCTAGGTGAATTATACATGTTGATGAATGACTTTTGTTTGACAAGTGCTCTACAGCTTTCACTCTCTATAACATTGGTATCTTCATTGTTTATTTTTTGTCATTTTTTTTTGGTAATTTCTTCTAATTGCATCTGTTTTGTTAGATTTGTTTTTAGTTCATCAAGGATAGCCATTGAACATGATACATCATGTAGCGTATCTCAAGAATAACTTGTCATTCTATTGTTTTAGTAGTTATGGTTTTTCCATTAGCATGCATCTTGGGCATTTAAGCTAACATCTCTCTCCACTCTCTCCCTCTCTCTCTCTCTCCCTCTCTCTCTCTCTCTCTCTCTATCTCTTTTCTTATTCTCTTAGTGGAGTAGAGTTCATGGGGGTAGTGTTAAAGGTGAGTAGAGTCAGGGGAAAAAGTAGAGATCAACTAAAAATAGTGTCTAAGCTAGGTTAGGATCCTATCCAAGTGTTCTAACCTTCTTTGACAGGCAGAAGGGCTACTCACTGACCAAATCTACATCCCTACAATGGTCCCGTCGTTGGGGATAGGTTTTCACTAACTAGTTTAGTGGTGTTTTTAGTTGTTTTTGCTTTTTTGGAGTGTTTTTAGGTGGATTTTGGGTAGAGTTAGCTTGTATTTTGTATTTTTGTATGCTTGGACTATTCACAGCCAGCAAAGGAGGTGTGAGAGGGTAGAGGAGGCCCTGAACAGCCTCTAAGGGCTTGACATCTAGCCAGAAACCTTGAAAATCCCAAAAAACACTCAAATCTGTATTTTGGAGAGAAAAGAGGGAAAACTCTCAACAAATTCTGTTTTCTCCCAAACCAATGAAAACCAATTCTCACATGACTGGCAGCAGCTCCAAGGTACTGTCCCAGACCTGCATAGAAGCCTGCAAGAGTTAGTTCCAAGCAGATCTTGACAAATCAAAGAAAAACCATAAAAAATTTTAAAAAACCTTTGTAAAAAACCAAAAAAAAAAAACAAATCTTTATAAGAACTCTCGCAGAGCCCGCTGAAGTTCCATCTCATTGAGACCAAGGCACAAAGAAGCTTGCGAGAGTTAGTTCTCAATATCAGTGCCAATGCAAAAGTTTTGAGTGAGAAAAAGACCGAAAATCCATCAGAACCCTCGCAGACAGTCAAATTTTTAGTTCCAGTGGCCAAGGACCCTCGCAGAGAATTCTGGAGTTCCATCTCAGTGAGACAAGGACACAGAAGAGTCTATGAGAGTTAGTTTGTTTCCAATGAGCAGAAAATTGGATGTGAGTGCCTCAAAATCACTAAAATTAGAAGATCCATCAAATCCTCGCAGAAGTAACTCTCACAGACCCTTTACATCAGTGATGAAGTCTGTGAGAGTTAGGACAAATTATTGGTGAAGATCAGTTCAAAAAAGTGTTCTTGGACCCTCGCAGACAGTGAAATTTTAACTTCTTGTGAGAGTTAACCTTCGTAGAGATTTTTAGAGCTAGATCCATACCAAATATAGCTCTTGTAAACCCTACGAGAGTTATTTCCTAGTAATTTTTGAAAAATCAAGTTTTTTGACTAAAAATCAGTAAAAAAACCTTCTCACAACGAGCCCTCGCACGAGTAATCTTATTAGATCAGATCAGTAGTTAGATCTACACCAGATCCAGCTATTGTGAAAATTTTTGGCCAATCGAAACAAGGATCAAAATGTTATCAATAAAAAACCATCGTAGGAGGCCTAAAATCACACTATCGGCCTATTAAAAGTGATCTGATTCCCTAAGATCCAGATTGCATTCCACTGTAAGTATAACTTGAACAAGTTCTACCTCCTTAATGCTCTCATCAATACATGCTAACTCATCATTGAATGCTTTAACCCTCAAAACAAAAGCATGAGTACTCTCTTCTTTCTTTTGCAAACTTTGAAAGATTTGCCTCCTAAGAGCAAGCACTCTTGATGTAGACTTGGATTCATAAAGCTGTTCAAAGCTTCCCAAGCCTCCAAAGATGATGTGCACTTACCAATCTCCTTGCGAAGCTCATTGGTAACATTCAACTTAATCATGTATAGAGCTTTCTTTGCTCCCTTGTCATACCTCACTTGATCTTGAGGTGCTTGAGGCCTCTCCTCCACACCTGAAACAATCTCCATCAACTCATTCATCTCCAATAAGGACTCCATCCTCACATGTCCTTAATCTCTGGTTACAAAAAGGAGTTCAAGAACAATCCAATGATGGCCCAAATCGAGACAATTGGAATCAAGGCCGAGGTCAAGGACGCGAATATTCCAAGCAAAATAAACCTGGAAATTGTAGGTATTACAACAAACCTGGCCATTGGGAGCGTGAATGCTTTAAGAAACAGAAGGAGATAGAACAAAGAAAGGCAAATGGCAAGCGGGCAATTATGTTGATCAACATCAATTTGATGATGATTATTATGAAGACAATCATGTTGATCAACATCAATACGATGATGATCAATATGAAGATGATACATGTAAGAGTTCAAACTTGTTCATTACAGCATTAATGACAAGTGATGAAGCCAAGGATACCTGGTACATTGACAGCGGTGCATCAAAGCACATGACTTCAAGGAAAGAGTGGTTTTTAGAACTCAAGAAAACTGACAATGGTGATGAAGTTGGACAAGCCAATGGCAAATTGCTATCTGTTGAAGGAATTGGAGTGGTATCAGTGAAGTTAGCCAGTGGGAAACTCAACAAATACAAAGCACGGTTGGTTGCGAGAGGATTTGAGCAGCAGGAAGGTATTGATTTTGAGGAAACCTTTGCACTCGTAGCTAAAATGGTAACTATATGTTCTGTCATTGCTATTTATGCATTGTATGGTTGGAAGATCCAGCAAATGGATGTTAAATCTGCTTTTCTTAATGGAGTGCTGGATGAAGAGGTGTACTTAGTACAACCTCAAGGGTTTATTGAACCGGGGAGAGAGCACCTTGTTTGTAAGCTCAACAAAGCTATTTATGGATTGAAGCAAGCACCAGCATGGTACTCTTGCATTGATGACCACTTTAAGCGAAGGCGAATGGTAAAGAGTGATGCTGATCCTAATCTTTACATTCCAAGGCAAGATTCAGAGGTGTAGACAATTAGAGTGTAGACAAGTGTAAAGTTTTTGTTTGATGAATTCCAAGAGGTCCAATAGGATTTAGAGGTGGAACCTTGTGAGGTCCAATAGGAAATTGAGGTGTACTTGAATATAGTCCAATAGAATTAAGAGGTGCATGGATCAATGATCCAATAGGATCAAGAGGTGACAAAATATGGTCCAATCATAGTTAAGCATAGTGATAGCTCGTGAACCTACTAGTATCATTGTACTCCTCATTTTGAAGCTAATTGATTTGGTGATTTCATGAATTTTGTGAGTTATTGGATTTCTAGCTTTCTCTCTCTACCCGAGATCTCATGATGCATTTTCTCTCTCTACCCGAGGAGAGCAGCTTGTTTTTACTTAGATTATTTTTTGAATACTTCCCACACGTGTGAGTGAGAGTTGGAAGTGATTGAATCATGTAGTAGTGTGTTTTTGCCATAGGATTCAAGATTGATCTTGAATCTCAATCTAGTCTTGATCTTGGTGCATCTACACACCTTAGGAGATCACAAGTACATGTAGTGGACAGTCCACACGTGTGAAATTCAACATGGTATCAGAGCCTACCTAAGGTTACCATGTATTTTGATCCATCTAAGTGAAAAATTTTCATCAATCTTGAGCTAGAAGTTGTCAAGGCCCATTTTCCTAGCTATCTTGTTCAATCTTGGATCAAAAGAGATCAAAAGGACATTGATTGGGTCTGACCTGGTACTGTATGGAATCAGGTGCTCAGACACGTGTGAGGAACATCCAATTTCAGTTTGGAAGTTCTCTCTCATGTTTGATCCATTTATCTTGCTTGATAGCTTGTTTTAAAGCTATTTTTGTCTAGTTTCTGTTGCAATCAGTTTCATTCCATTTGGTTGAGCCAATCAGAAGTTATAAGCTTTTGAAGAGGGTTAGGTAGGTCACCTAGACCTGGGTGGACACATTTGGTTTGGTCAAGAGATTGCTTGGTTGATCCAAAATCACAGTTGTATGCTTGCCAATCTCATCTATATGTGATATAGGCATTGTTTTGAGATCTTAGCCATTTCGTTTCATGCAATATCATTGTATTTGAGTCAAATTTGGTTTCTTAGTGTATTTCAGACGTGCTAAGAGTGTTAGATCCTAACTTTGCCTATACTCCATCATTTGATGTGAAATAGATCTTGTTTTAGAGAGATTTGAGTAGCTAGTGAGAATCAATTCACAAATTGTTGCAAGATCTTTCATAGGAGGAGATAGTACTCAATTACTGGATCCTATAGAAAGTGTGTAACAACATTTATTGTTCATCATTTGAGTTTTCTTCACTTCAAATGTCTTCAATGGGTTCATCCTTGTTGGAACCAAGTGAAAGATTGACCACTTCAAATTATTCAATTTGGAAAATGAGGATGGGGTCCATCTTGATCCTTCAAGACGTGATGGACATAGTTCTTGGCCTTGAAGAAGAACCACAAGTTCTTCAAGAGGTTCAAAAATACAAAAAGAGAGCTAGGATGGCTCTCCACTACATTAAGATGAATGTCTCTAATGAGATATTGAGGGAGATAGGTACTTGTACAACAGCCAGAGAAGCTTGGGATTGTCTCAAGACTATCTATGAGGCTAAGAATACCTCTAGGCTTCTCACTCTTAGGAATCAAATCTCTCAAAGTAGCCAAAAGAGTGATGAGAGTGCATCTAGTTATGTTTTGAGAGTAAAAGATATTCATAGAGAGCTTGCTTGCATTGGTGATTCCATCAATCAAAATGAGCTAGTTCAAGTCATTCTCAATGGCTTGAGAAGTGAATTTGATAACCTTGTCCAATCCTATGCCATTAAGGAGAAGCTACCAAGTTTGGAGGCTCTCCAAAGTGTGCTAATTTCAGAAGAATCAAGACAAGAGTACAAGCTCTTGAGGATGGACAAGCTTTCTCTCACTCATAATGATGGCAAAGCTCTCTTTGCCAAGGATAAGCACAAAGGGAGGAGAAAGAACCAACATCAACAATCCTCAAGCAAGGACAAAGTCAAATCCAAAGACAAAGATGAGGAGGAAGATGATTCCTCTAATGCTTCATCATCCAAGCTCAAGAAGAAGAAGATCAAGTGCTTTTATTGTGGCAATAAAGGTCATTATGCCACCAATTGCTTCAAAAAGAAGAATCAACTCAAGCAAGCCAATATTACCAATGAGAAGGAAGACACTATTGCAAGTGATGGAGAGGGATCTCTTATGGTCTCTAGTTTCTCATCTACTCCTTTCAAGAAGGACGGCCTATGGTATATTGATAGTGGAGCCTCTTCACATATGTGTAGCTCCAAGGACTCTATCTCTTCTATTTCACCTTATGATGGAGTCAAGAAATCAATATACACTGCAAATGATTTTGAATGTCCTATTGAAGGCATAGGGAACATTCCCTTGAAGCTTGCATCCTCTAAAGTTCTTTCTCTCTCTAGAGTTCTTTATGTACCTAAGCTTACCAAGAATCTTATTAGTGTTGGCAAATTGCTTGATAATGGCCTTGATGTAAAATTCAATGTTGATACTTGCACTATCAAGAAGAATGATGAGATACTTGCATTAGGATCTAGATTTGGTGGCATCTATAAACTAGATCCAAATGAGTATGTGAATGCTTGTAATGTTGCTCTTGTGAACAAGCTCTCTATGGAGGAATTATGGCATAGGAGGTTGGGACATCCCAACTACAAATCCATGCTCTCTATGATCAAAGAATCCAAAGCTATTGGCTTGCCAAAGTCATTCTCCAAGAAGTTCAAGCCTTGTGAGGCTTGTGCTATTGCTAAATCTCACAAAAACCCATTTACAAGATCTTCTATCAAAAGCAAGCATCCTTTGGAGTTAATCCACTCGGATGTGCATTTCTCATCAACTACAAGCAAGGGAGGAGCCACTTGTTTTGTTACTTTCATTGATGATTACACAAGATTCACTTGGATATATCTTTTTGCTTCAAAATCTATGGTGTTTGATCATTTCCTTATTTTCAAAGCTTATGTAGAGAAGCAATTCTCATTCAAAATTAAATCTCTTAGAAGTGATGGAGGTGGTGAATATATCTCCAATAAATTTCAAAATTTTTGTGAGCTTGAAGGCATTAAAAGAGATTTTTCTTGTGCCTACTCTCTATCTCAAAATGGAGTGGCCGAGAGAAAGAATAGATCTCTATGTGAATGTGCAAAATCTATGAGAATTGAGGCATCTTTGCCCAAATATTTTTGGGGAGAAGCCATTTATTGTGCAGATTATCTTTGCAATAGGCTCCCACATATAGCTCTTGGAGGAAAGTCACCATATGAAATCTTATTTTTGAAGAAGCCTAACGTTGATCACCTTAGAGTTTTTGGATGCTTATGCTTTTTCCATATTCCCTTGGAAACAAGGAAGAAGGAAGATCCTAGTGCATGCAAAGGGATCATGGTTGGATACTCATCCACCAAGAAGGCCTATAGAGTCTTTATACTCTCTACTTCTCAAGTTATTGAAAGTAGAGATGTTGTCTTTCATGAAGATCAACACTCATCATTTGAAGAAGCCGAGATCAAGAAATCTATGGATGCATCATCAATTATTGATTTTGAAGACAATCATGATGTGATGGGGTCGAGATTTGAAGAAGACTCTCCTCGAATTTTTTCACCAAGAAGATCCATGAGAGATAGATCCGAGCCTAAGAGGCTCTCATATGTTGAAAAAGGCAAACAAGTGGATCTTGATTCCATTAATTATGTTTTTTATGTCTCTCATGAAGATCCAAAGAATGTACAAGAGGCACTCAATACCAAGGAGTGGTATGATGCCATGAAGCAAGAGTATGATGCATTGATCACCAACAATACTTGGGAGCTTGTGGATCCTCCATCCAACAAGCATGTGATTGGTTGCAAGTGGGTATTTCGGATCAAGTTCAATCATGATGGCACCATCAACAAGCATAAAGCAAGATTATGTGCCAAAGGATTTGCTCAAATCCATGGTCTTGATTATGAGGAGACCTTTGCACCCATTGCAAAGATGGTAACAATAAGAATTCTTATTTCTCTTGCTTGTTTTTTCAAGTGGAAGGTGTTCCAATTAGATGTATCCAATGCTTTTCTAAATGGTTATCTTGAGGAGGAGATCTATATGGAACAACCTCAAGGATTCATCAAGGATGAGTCCAAAGTGTGTTTGCTCTTCAAAAGTCTTTATGGACTCAAGCAAGCACCAAGATCATGGTATTCAAGACTTAACTCTTTTCTTATCTCACTAGGATTTACTCTTAGTGACTGTGATCCTTCCATGTATCTAAAGTTTGTTGATAAAAATATTGTCATTCTTCTAATTTATGTTGATGACATTATTCTTTGTGGAAGTTGTGTCAAGCTAGTTGATGAAACCAAGCTAGCACTTGGATGTGAGTTTAAAATGCAAGATCTAGGAGAGATACATTACATCCTAGGCCTAGAAATTGATTTTTATGAAAATCATGTCTTTATATGCCAATCTAGATATGCTCACTCTATGTTGAAAAAATTCCATATGGAAAATTCTAAGAGCATAGATACTCCAATGGAGCAAATTGTAAAAGATCCTAATAAAGGTGATGAAAGATCCTTTGAGGACATCACACTTTTTAGGAGTCTTGTAGGCTCCTTGATTTGGCTTTCCATTACTAGGCCCGATCTTAGTTTTTGTGTGCACAAATTGAGTCAATTTATGCAAGATCCTAATATCCATCATTGGAAGATAGCCAAGAGGATTCTATGATATGTATCTTCATCTTGTGATTATGGTCTACTCTATAAAAGTGAAGATCTATCCATTATTGGCTACTAGGATTCGGACTTTGCAAGTGACAAGATGGATCGAAAGTCTATTAGTGCATACACTATCTTTCTTGGAGGCAATCTAATATCTTGGCTTTCCAAAAAGCAAGATACTATATCTCTCTCTTCATGTGAGGCCGAGTACAAGGCACTCACTACAACTACCAAAGAAGTGCTTTGGATCAAGAGGTTATTAATGGAACTAAAGTGCATCAAGGAGGATGATCTACCAATGATCAAGTGTGATAACATTTCGGCCCAAGCTCTTGCCAATAATCCCATATTTCATGCAAGAAGCAAGCACATAGAAGTGGCACACCATTTTGTGAGAGAAAAGCTTATTGGAGGAGAAATCTATTTGGAGCATGTCAACTCGTCCTCTTGTATTGCCGATCTACTCACCAAGCCTTTGAGCAAAAGTGCTTTCATCAAGCATAGATCAAATCTTGGAGTTATATCAAGATCAATGCTCAAATCTTCATAGATAATTTTTTAGGAGGAGTGTGAAGAATTGAAAAAGATTATCTATGTTAGATATAGGGGTCTCATGTTTTTTACATCAAGCATCTAGGTGTAGGATGTTGATAGGAATCAATTTGGCATAGATGGCAAATTATGCATTTCCACTTGTAATGCCACTATTGAGCCAAAATAGTGTAAGAGGCTAAACACTTGCCAATTAGAGTGTAGACATGCCAGTATGATGCATTCTTCTCTATTATCTGGAACTCAGTCCAGAACGGACAATTACAGACTCCAGAACCAGTTCCCGGGGCTGGTGCTAGTTCATCCAAGAATACGACAGCTTCCGTTGAGGATGATGATGAGTCCGAGTATACGTCGTCAGATGACGTTGAGGATTCTGAGCCTGTATTACCCAAGCAAACCCCAGTGGTTGAGGGTCAGTTGACTCAAGGATTCAAATGGAAACAGTATTCCATTCAGGATGAGTACTTGCTCTATAGAGATAGAGTATGTGTCCCCAATTCATAGGATTATAGGCAGCAGGTCCTATATGAATGTCATGACAATCCTAGCGCGGGACACCCAGGCATACAGAAGACCTATGAGTTTCTTTGTAGGCAATTTTTCTGGCCCAATATGAAAAAGGACGTCCACCAATATGTAACCAGTTACCAGAAATGTCAAGTAAATAAAGCAGAGCGTTTAAAGACAGGAGGGTTGTTGCATCCCTTAGAAATACCAGTTGGTAAATGGGAGAGTATCTCCATGGATTTTATAGTAGGCCTGCCTAAAACCCAAAAGGGTAATGACGCTATATAGGTCACGGTTGACCATCTGACCAAAATGGCTCAGTTCATTCCGACCAAAACAACCGTTAGAGCTCCAGAGTTAGCGAGGTTGTTTGTAGACGGGCTACTTAAATTGTACGGTCTACCTTACGGCATAGTCAGCGATCGGGACAGTAAGTTTACTGGAAATTTTTGGAGGGCAGTATTCCATCATTCCCATACTAAACTTAACATGAGTACCACCGACCATCCACAGACGGACGGTCAAACAGAATGGGTAAATCAAGTGCTGGAGGATATGCTTCGTGCATACGTCAACAAGAAGCAGACTAATTGGGAGGAGTATCTCTCGATATTAGAGTTTGTTTACAATAGTACCAAACATTCAGCTACGAGATATAGCCCATTTATGCTGATGTACAGTTTTCAGCCACGCTCACCCACAGTTGTAGGGTTTAAATAAGAAAAAGTTGAAGCAGCCAGAAACTTTTTAGAAGACCTAAACCAGATGATAGAACATGCTAAGCGTAGCATTAGACTATCCCAGGATCGAGCCAGGCATTATGCAGATCCACACAGACGGGATGTGCAGTTCTCCACTGGTGAGAAAGTCTACTTGAGAGTCCCAGTTGACTCTAAAACCCTCAAATCAGGAGTGTGTGCTAAGTTGTCTCCAAGGTATTGTGGTCCCTTTACCATCAGTAGGAGACTAGGCGAGGTCACCTATGAACTAGAACTCCCACACAACAGTAAGGTTTTTCCAGTCTTTCATGTAAGTCAGTTACGAAAATTTTTAACCAGATCAGACAATCTGGTAGGGGACAGTGTTCTAGTTCTCCCATTGGATCCTCAACAACCTCCACATGAACAGATTCTTGATAGTAGAGAGACGCAGACTCGTCATACTCTATACCGAGAATATCTGGTTAAGTGGAATGATCAGCCTGTAAACACCAAGTTTCCCAAAAGAAAATTGAGTTTAGGTCCAGCTAAGTCCCTCCCCCCCCCCCCCCCTTCCCCTTCTCTTCTCCACTTGTAAACAAATCAGGCACTCACCATTGGGCCAATCAGGCCTTTGCCTCACGACCCACCCGCGCCCGTTTCTAGAGAGCCCCAACCCGCGCGCACGCGCGCGTGAGAGAGAGAGAGAGAGAGAGAGAGAGAGAGAGAGAGAGAGAGAGAGAGAGAGAGAGAGAGAGAGAGAGAGAGAGAGAGAGAGAGAGAGAGAGAGAGAGAGAGAGAGAGAGAGAGAGAGAGAGAGAGAGAGACAGAGAGAGAGAGAGAGACAGAGAGGGACAGAGCGCTGGGTGAGGGATGCTTCAGCGCCCACCCGACTTTCCATTGTAGGTTAATGGGCATTTTGGAGGACAACTGGCCATAGATTTCCATCATGATTACAGAGTTTTTTCACAATTTTCAACCTTTACTTTGCAGGAAGCACATAACATAACCCATTTGCTATTTTTTGCAGATTACCACTGTTCTATCAGCTATTATAGTTGCTATAGCTTTCCTTCATTAGTTTCCAGCATAAGCAAGGTTTCAAAACAAGGTTTGCAGGGTTTTTACCTACATTGTGCATGAAAAACAGAGGTTATGCTGCCAAAATTTTCCAAAAACTTTGTTTTGCATATTATGACAACTACTTTATCCAATAACCACTTGTTCTGAACCCAACCATTCTTCAAAATGGCTTTACAGGCTCCTAACCCTGCAAACAAACTGTTAGTTTGCTGGAAAATGAAGCATAAGCCTGTGATTTCACAGTAAGCAGCCATGCAAACCTGTCAAACATCACCAACACTCAACAACCAACAGATTAGAGTATTTTTGCTTCTATTACAGCCTATTCCCACCGATTTAAAACCAATCCGGCTTTCAAATAGGCAATAGACATCATTCGAAATACATTAACCATTCAAGAAGAACAAGAAACTGTAGGAAAAAATCCAGCAATCGATAAAGTAATTGTTGCTTTCACAAATATGCTATCCATAGAGTAATTGGCAACAACAGAATTAACACAGAATTCCTTCCAAGAAAACTAATTCAAAAAACACAAAAACCAACCAATTGTGAGCCTAGTAGTGCACTTACCACACAATCGATTGCAATTCAAAAATTATTTCCAATGGGAAGAAAATTTAACAATTCCACCGTTTTGTTGCTTACTCCGTCGGATTCTCAAGAAAACATTGAGATTTCCACTCAGCACTTTCGATGGTAAATCCTACTTAGACTAGCTCTGATACCAATATAAAGTCCTCACAACAGGATTCTAGCCTAGACGTACCATACAAAGCAACCACACATGAGAACCGGTGGAGGTTAAACCAACCCAACCAAACCTAGATTGTACGGATCTAGCCCCTAAGCTATGGATCAATCAGAGTCATGGAAAGAGGCGTCACACCAGCAGCATGTAGCTACTCATCACAAATCAAGCATACACTAGTGAGAGCCCAACAGTTATACTTATACCCTCCAAGGCCCATGCACCACTAGTAGTGCATTGTGACACCTCTCTGGACACCTCTGCAGCCTATCTGGGCCACATCATCCAATTCCCTAATGACTCACTGATAGACCCAAACCAACTCCACCACCATGTGTTTAGGCCTACAACCATTAATTATGACCATGTAAACATAAGTGCCCCAATTCCCTTATAGTCACAATAAACTTACAGGTTGTTGGTCTACTGGTCCCTAGCGTGGACACGCTACTCAAGACCAGTCATGGGCATGACAGTTTTTCTGGTTATAATCAGGTTGGAGTGCAGAAGGAGGATCGTTCAAAGACCACATTCACTACAGATTGGGGCACTTATGCCTACAACAAAATGCCCTTTTGTCTTTGTAACACTCTAGCAACTTTTCAGCGAATCATGATGTTAATTTTTGCTGCCTTCCTAAGAACTTTTCTCGAAATATTTATTGATGATTTTTGTGTATATAGTAATATAAAGACACATCTGCAGAAGCTAAAATTAACATTGCAACGGTGTCGAGATACTTCTTTATTGCTTCATCCAGAGATGTTTTTTTGCTATGAAAGAAGGTATATTACTTGGACACAAAATATCTAACAGAGGAATAGAAGTCGACAAAGAAAAAGTCGAGCTTATAAAACATCTTCAGATACCAACCAATTTATGTGAACTAAGAGCTTTCTTAGACATGTCGGCTATTACCGGAGATTTATTCAAAATCATGCTTCTATTGATGTCTCTCTTACACATCAACTGAAGAAACAAGTGGAATACTTGTGGATGAATGAACAGCAGAAAGCATTCGAAGAACTTAAGCAAAGATTGATCAATGCTCCTATTCTGAGACCACCCAACTGGGCTATTTTATTTCATAGTTATGTGGATGTTTTTGCATTTGCTATACCAACTTTTGGTGTCGTTGCCGGGGATAGTTTAGGAAAGTTATAAGAAATCTGACAAATCCATCTCCATCTCTAGTGGATGTCACATAGAGAATCCATATTAGAACGATACCGTAAGCTTAGAGAGGAATTTTTATGAAGACAAAGTGAGAATACTAGTCGAAGAAATCTAGATGAAATCAGTGCTCAGTTACTTAAACTCCTAATTAGCTTCGGTATGGAGGGCCTTGCTGCACGTTTCACTTCTATATCAAAAATTAAATATGATTATTTTAAAGGGACATGTCTCATAATTCGAGTCAATCGCTAATGCGAACAACGAAGGTACTGATGTAGACAAACTACGAATCTTTCCTGGTCTGCTAAGAAAGCAGGCGCTCATATGGTACAATCAAGTTGAACCATGTCGTGTAGGAGCCTGGTACCTACTGAAAGATGCGTTTTTGGGCCAGTTCAGAGAAATCGGTTACAAATCAAGAATTCTCGGATGTTTGAACAATGTTCAGAAGAAGAGTAAAGAATCCCTTTGCAAATATACACGAAGGATTAAAAATCTCATAGGAAAACTAATCGGTGTATATCCATTGATATGCAGATCGAATGGTTTTTGGCTGGTTTACCACCAAAGATTGATCGGTATTGCAGACAAGGGGACATGCCCTCCTAAGCAGCAGTAATAGCTAGTGCCAAAAATTTTGAGACCTCAAAACTAGCACGAAAGCGACGATGAACTAAGAAATCTCAAAAGTCAAAGACTGATTCTAGCGACAGTGATGATAATTCAGATTTTGATTCAAGTACTAGCTCTTCAAGCTCGAAATCTGAAAGTAGCGATTCATCTGAATCATAAGCTGACAAAGGAGAGAAAAAGAATAGACGACGAACTAAACGAAAGGACGACACGAAAGTTGTCGAGGATAAGTCGTCAACTTCTAAAGTTGAAAAGCTTTGGAAGAGTAATATGGCTGACCTTAATAAAAAGTTAAATGACTTGGAAGTGCAGATCTCTGAAGTTGCAGATAAAAGACTGAAAGCGTCTTCTTCCAACTTAGGAATGTGGTGTACAAAATATGGAACTTCAAGACACACCAAGGAAGACTGCACCACTGTGAATGTCAAATACATTGAAGATCCTGCCTAGGAGGTACTTTTTATTTTTCAAAATGATGCGACTACTATCTATGTTCAGGGTACTTCAGCATCAGCCCAGTAGGACAGACCCAAGTTCGCACCAAGAAGACATAATCCTCTTGAAGTTGTTGGACCAGCGAATTCTCAAACCGTGACTAAACCAATGTCGGGCAACTGCTATAACTGTGGAGAGCCGGGACATTTTTCACCTGACTGTCCTCAGCCGCGAAAGCCGATTGGTTATGTACCATTATGCTCGAACTGCAGAGAGCCTGGTCACAAGTATCTTGACTGCCCTCAGCTGCACAAGCCGCGACCCAAATATCAATATGTAGCAACACTAGACAGAAGATCAGTCCTGGCCAAGTGACGTGGAAAACCTACTCAAAGTCACAACGAGAAGCAAAAGCTCCTCGAAACTTGACCAAAAATCTTCAACGAAGCGCAAAAAATCCTCGAAGAAGAAATCTTCTAGCAAGACGACGAATAAATCTATGACTAAAGAAGATCTCAAAGATGACCCCGACTATGACCGCGATGCTGCGAAGTTGTTTGCAAAAGATATCTCATCAGAGGCAAAGGAACTTATTGAACTTCACTGATGTACCTTGTAGACAACACACACCCTAATATTGCTTATGCAGTATTCAGGATGAGCCCATTATGCACGAATCCAGGCTCGACACATTGGAAGATTGCGAAACAAATTTTGCAATATCTTCAATTAACGAGAAACTATGGCTTGTGTTATTGTTGTCGTGCATGTTTCAGGATACTTTCCTACAGCGATGCTAGCTGAGCATCTCTCAAGGATGACTGTAAAAGCGTATCATGAGGATGTGCCATCGCATCAGGAGCAGCAATTCTCTAGGTCAGCAAAAAATAGATCGTTGTAGCCTAGTCATCTTGCAAAGCAAAATATGTTGCAACAGCAAAAATGGCCAACGAAATAATCTGGCTAAGGCATTCTTTGGACGAATTGGACGAAACAAGTAACAAGCCCCTGATCTTGTAGATGGACAACACCTCTGCAATACACCTGACGAAAGATCCCGTGTTCCATTCCAGAACGAAGCACATTGCGATCAAGTACCACTTGATCAGGGATCTAATTGAGAAGAAGATGTTGCAGACCACTTTCATTAGAACGAAAGACATGGTTGCTGACATCTTCACTAAAGCCTTGGACAAAGGACTCTTTGAGAGACAAAGGAGTAGTCTCGGAATTGTAAAGCTATCATGCTTTGAGAGGAAACTGAAGAAACAAAATATTTCTAGCTCCAAAGCCTTGCTAGCTTTCAACCTTCAACCTGACAAAGATGTTCGTGAACACGAAAGTTAGGAGACACAAAACACGAAAAGTTTTGCGAACGCAAAAGTCAAAGGAAATGAAGACGAACAATTCACGAACATACAAGTCAAAGCAGACGAAGACGAACGGTTCGTGAACACAAAAGATTCACGAACAAGAATCTTTTGTGGTCTGGCACGAGAATCTTTTGTGGTCCAGTACGAGAGAAGACAAACGACCAAACTAAACCAACGATGGAAACAAAACCTTCTCTTGCCCTCCACGCTCCAAAGAGTACCAGCGAGATCATGCAAGTACCCAGAAGTACAGATATCTGATCTTATGGCATGACGTCAGCAGATACATTTTAAATCGTGGCTAATCTGCCACTCTTGTAGTTCCCTGATTAGTTGTAGATGCTCAATCACTCTAATCGTAGATTTACATAGAGTGACTATACTTACTGGATGATATTTGACATATAGAAAAACAGAATACACATACAGTGTAATGTAGTGGTCTGATGCTAGTAAGCAATTAAGACGAAATACAGACAACAAGTTCGCCTGCGTGTGAGACGAAATCTATGATCAGGATCCGTAGAGATCCAACTGTCCGCTAGTAAAGCAAGACAATTGCTTGTGAGAGAACCGTGTTTCTCCCACACTAACACACTGCATGGATTTGCATGCAGTGCTTGAAGAAATCAAAGAAAGATCAATATAGATGATTTTTTTGTTGCGTCTGATCTCGGATGCGAAAGCGTCTGCTGTTTATTTGTGTGTCTAAGTTTCCTTGTTCATTTGAATTCCGCACCTTTATTGAAACTATGTTGAATGTTGTATTAATTTTATAAACGTAGATCTGTAATGCCTGACTACACTCTGAAGGACTGTAGGAGTGATTGCACTCTAGATGTTCAGTTGATCGAATAGAATGATAGTTGAGCTAATCAGGCAACTGATAAATTGCTGGATATATACACATGGCTAACTAATTAAAAGAATACTTAAATTATACTTTATAATTAGAATTAAGACACTACTTGCTGTTGGCAGTCACCTTCAATCAGTATCTTAATCTGTTAGAGACTTTGTTTGGTCGTGATGAAGGTACTTATGAGCCGCCGATTGTTCGAGTCAACTTTTGGAGTTGATTTTGACATACAAGTAATTGGTGAAGTCAAATTGTCGATGTCGAGTGTCTAAGGAATAGTCGGTGTCAGATGAGTCGATGTGATCGACGAATTGTCAAGGTAGGCCGAATAGTTGAGGGGTGGCCGAATAGTCGGTGTCGGTTGAGTTGTCCAGGCACTGTTATCTATTCCTTTGTATTTCTACAAACTGTCAAAACAAGTGTATTTCTATAGAGTATGCGATTGTACAAGTATTTACAACAACTAGTGAATGGATCTAGATTAGTAGAGAGATAGGGATGGAGAGGATAGAAATCCAACATCCCCCCTTAATTTGGATCCTTGAATGCCTTGATTTTCAAAGTCAAGATAGCACAAAAACTCTTGTGGGCTTCCCGATTTAAACCTTTTGTGCATATATCAGCTGCCATGTATTGGGTTCTATAAAATTTCAGGCTTACTTCCTTTTCGAGTATTTTGCTCCTGATGTAGTGGTACTTAATCTCGATGTGCTTGCTCCTAGAATGAAATCTAGGATTGATCGATAGCACTCTAACTTTTGCACTAAATAACTGTTGGAGTTGATTGTCTGAGACCGATATCAGACAATAAATTTTTCAGCAAGATTGTCTCTTTAGTGGCAATGTACTCAGATTCTATAGATGACATTGCAATGGAGATTTGCTTTGTATTGTTCCAAGATATTGGACCATTATTGAACAGAAAGACAAGTCCAGAAGTAGATCTTCTAGTGTTGATATCGCCTACCCAATTTGCATTTGTATATCCATGAAGTGGATGGATATCGGATGAATTAACATCACCATAGCAGATACAGAGGTCAACAATAGCTCGTATATATTTGATTACTCTAAAAACAGCTTTCTAGTGGATCATACCAGGGTTGGCCATATATTGGTTGCGAACACAAATAAATATAGAGAGAAAAGTACCTAATTTTGGTAGTTTTATGCGTAAAATGTGGTCATGAGAAGTTTAAATAGTACCTATTTGGTAGATTTTAAAGTAAAACTTAGAGACTTAGTATAAAAGACCTAATTTGGTAGTCAGTAGGAACGAAATTGGTTGACAATAAGTTCTTGTAGTACAAAACTTTCATATTAAAGTGTTTCACCAGCACAAAAATAGTACCAAAACAATACAAAATATGTAAAATCATTACTCAGGCAACACTGCTTTAGCTCAATACTGTGTTGGTTCACTCAAAACTTCTTAAAGGTTCCTTCTACATTAAAGTCATTGTTAACATCTTCAAAGTGAACTTGAGGAGGATTCTCATTACCACTAATCTATATTAAAGAAGTCTTATCATGTTACAAGTAGAAAGTACCTGCAGGTAGTACCAAAGCATTATATACAGGGAGTACCAAAGTGTCATACATTGATAGTACCATGAGTTTAGAAAGTACCTGCAGGTAGTACCAAAGCATCATATACAGGTAGTACCAAAGTACTACACATGCAGAAAGTTAAAGTACCCTAATTGGTAGTCTGGAGGATAAAAATTCAACATGATAGGTTCCATTAGTACCAATCTTTGGTACTCAAAAGTTTCAGAAATAAGCAAACATTACTAAAATAGTACAAATCTTGTAAAATTGGTAGTAACTAAAGCTTAGATTTTACCGATTGGTAAACAACACTAAAATAGTACCAAAAAGACCACAAAGGATTGTATGCAGGCTATGAAGCACAAATAAATATAAAGAAAAGAGTACCTAATTTAATAGTTTTATGCATAAACCATGGTCACGAGAAGTCTATATAGTACCTATTTGGTAGACTTTAAAATAAAAATGAGACACTTACAATAAAAGAACCTAATTAGGTAGTCAGGAGGATCAGGATTGGTACACGATAAGTTATTGTACTATTGTTATTTTGTATTCAAGAGTTTGACTAGCACAAAAATAGTACAAAATTTTTAAAATTAATACTTGACTACTGGAGTAATACTACCAATTGGTGTAACAACACTAAAGCAGTACCAAAAAGACCGAATCGGGACATGTGCAAACTGCAAATATGACGAATTCTAAAAAAAATTAGAACCAAATGCTGTAGATTCTAAAATAAACTTGGTACACACTATAAATCTCAGTAGATCAATTTGGATGATTTTAGAATGAAAATGAGACACAAGGTATTAAAGCACCTATTTTGATAGTCTGTATTATCAAAATTGTTTCACAATAAGTTCCAGTAGTACAAACACAAACATTCAATGCCCAAAAGTTCCAAAATATTAGAAAGCACCAAACAGCTAATTGCTAGTAGATCGAAAACGTTCAAAAACTACCAAAACTATCAAAAGCACCAACGAACAATAAACAACAGTATTTTCTACACACCAGAAGTACAAAATGTTCCATGAGGTCCAAATAGCTAAAAGAGAAGTTATTTGAAAATAATATAGAGTACCACCAAAAATATATATCTTACACAAGTTTTCATAAGTACCAAATAGAAAATAATTAGTTGTTTATAAGTTTCTACAAGTACCAATAGTCCCAAAAGTCTAAATGAGCAAAATATCAGTTCAGTAAAAAACTACAAAAAAGTTCCAAACAACAAGAAGTAGAGTGTGTATCTGCAGAACCAAAGAACAGGAGTATCGAAGATCAGTTTCAACAGTGCAAAAGATCAACATTACCAAGAAAACGGAAATCCAAACAAAACGAAGGACCTGACTGTCATCAAGAAGTTGTACTGGATGTCTCTAACAACACTCTTTCTTCCAATCTGCTGTCGGCATATGTCTTTTTTGTGGACCCTCGAGTTTCAGAGCTCCAAAAGGCATATACCAATTCCTTGACCCAAGTTGTGATTATGGTACCTCTAGGCAATTGTCTTTGATAGGCACTCAAGGGCAAAACCTCCATTAGAGGAGTTTTGAGCTTCAAAAAGACCCTTTAAAAATTCGTGCAAGATGTGGTTTATATTATTAAAATATTATAACACTAATACTTTTGACTTGCTATAACTTTTTAATCGTTGCTCAAAAGTATGTCATCTAACATATCATTGGAAAGCCCTTGTTGAGGCTTTCCAATATATATACATAATATTACAAGTGTTCAGATGAAGAAAGTACAAAGTGGATGTGCTGTCTGTGGAGATCGTGGGTGGCTGTTGTCCTTGTCAAATCTGATTGCACAGTTCATGGGATGGGCGTGAGAAGGCCGCGACATCAACCTTCGCTAAAATGAACGTTGATGAAAATGTGAAAAATGCGACACTCTGACAAATGCCTTAAAATTTGATTTACAAGGTACCTTCGCTTTTCCATTAGGACAACTTTGGCATTTGTAGGGCAGTGCCATCTTTTTGACACCTGTCACAAATCACGTGTAAAAATATAGTGTCGTCTTTTTCGTCTTTTTTGCCTGTGGAAATTTACTTGTATTTATGCAAATAGTCGCATTTTTTGCCTATCTTATTTTACATGTAAATATGCAGACTGTGCGACAACACAAGTAGAATACAACAACATGAATGGAGGCAGATTAAAATAGGATTGAGGAGAGTAGAGGAGATAAATCTAACAAATATCTACATTTCTATCCTTCTCTTCTCCAATAAAGGTAGGAGACTTTAAGTCTTTAAAAACACTAGGATGAGTCCGAATAGGCTCACCCAATACTGATGGAAGTGACGAAGGGACAACTGAGAAGTAGAAGGAAGGATTCCTTTTGTAGAGCTCAAAACTAGACCTTTGAGTTCGGCGAACGAGTCATCCACACTGGATTTGAAATTGGCTAGAGCCAGTTTCAATTTATCCACCTTTGTTACCAAGTGGAGATATTGCTCCTTGGTAACCAAATTGTTGAGCTCTTTAGCAAATTGTTCTTATTCCTCCACTCCATAGGTTCTTTCCCTTTACTGAATTTCATAGATTCCGTTTCTAATTCATCAATGCCTCATGTCGAGGATTGATCAGGTCCCTGAGAAGTGGTTATTTTCCGAAATAGAAAAAGAGTGTCTCTTGTTCCTTCTTAAAAAAAGTCAAAAAGACTAATTACAATTGTACAAAGGAGGGAAAAGAAACTTAGCTCTTTCTGAGAACTGTACTTCTAGAGAGAGAATAAAACAAATCCTTTCAGCTCTTCCGTACCTATTTATAGACCTACTGTCCGGAAACATCAGGAATCAAGGCCCAATTTGCAAGCAAATTTTTGATTCTTCTGGTTCCCTATCCTCGTTGTTAGAGGTATTGTTGCATGGCTTATAAAAGTCCGGATGCAAAGCTAAAATTTTTCAACAAAGTCTGCTTTGATTCAGGGAAGATATTCGTTGTCTGAGTAGCGACACTGTGGCTCCACCAAAATCCAGATTTGAAACTTAAAAACTATCTAGAATTTTGAAACTGTTGAGGAAGAACCCTCGCTGATCCAGATACAGATATGAATCTGATATGGTTTGTAGGATTATTCACTCCCAAGGTCCTCTGAAACACAACGATGGAGCTACAAAGATACGTATAACTGTCCGCTGACCCTACCTCCAATTTTGCCCTCAAAATTTGATTGCAAAGAAGGATTCTACACTACAAAATCAGTGATGGAGTACGTAATATGCAGAGATGGACCTGCACTACCTTTTCGCTTCAATTTTTGCTCAAATTGCAGTAATTTACACTAAAAAATCAGGGATAACTATCTGATTTTGCAACGATGGAACTGCCCTTGAATTTTGACTCAGATTCTGTCCAAAAAGCAAGAAATTTGACTACAAAAGCAGAGATGGATAGCTATCACTACAATGATATCTCTCCGCAATCTTTTCCTAAGAATTAGAAGATGTTCTATACAATCTACTAACTTTCTCCCTTGTTGAAAACTAAACTCCCAAAGATGAAGATGGCTTTGATACCAATGTTAGAGATCTCAACACCACAGTAGGGCCAACACTAACTGATCCACCCAACCTTGCCTACTTCCTAAAATGGAGCAAGCCCCTCTTAGCCTAGTGTGAGAACTAATAGCATGCATACTACCAAGTGTCGGCCACGTGGCACTCACGTGGCTGACTGCACGTCGAGACCCAATGTGGGGCCCTATCCTGCTGGCAGGTGCCTAGGCTGTGTTAGGCCTGCCATGGCTATGGACCGCGTCGGCGCACACTACTCACATTGTCTTGCCCTGTTGGTCGTATACACTAGACATGACCCTGACTGTGGTATCTGACCTCCTGTGTTCTCTAGGGTTCGGCACTGGTTACGTGCTCGTCACAACATGTTTGCATCCATGTCATTATGATGGCCTTCTTGGCCACCATCGTGTAGTGAAAAGAGGCAACGTTAGGAAAACCTGTCTTGAGTTACACCAAAAAAGAAACTTGCACAATTTAAAGCTTCTTGATTTTTTGAAGACTATCACTCATTAAAGGCGCATGTAAATAATCGTCAAAATTTTTGTGATATCAATTTTTTTTAAATTTTGTCGGTTTCATTTTTATATGCTTTTACCCATCTTTCCCATCAGTCTCTTGGAGGGCAACCATTACATTCCGCATTCAAGAGTCTCTCTCTCTCTCTCTAGAGCTTTCTTCATCCATGCTTCTATTCTATCTTTGTGGAGAATTCATCTCTTGTGTTTCTATGTCCATCTCTTTCATATTTCTCAAGATATCTTGATTTCTAGTGTGTAGAATGTTAATTTTTTGATTGATGTTGCTAATGCAACCTTTATCTTTTCAGCATTGGTTTACAAATTGTCGGTTCCCCACTTTTTGTTTTGCGGGTCTTCTTCATTCTTCCATGAAAGGAGAGAAAGAGAAATAAATTGATGGAGAGAGAAAGAGATTTGAGAGAGATATTTACTAAATAATTGATGTAAATTGAAGATTTTGGAGGAAAATACAATAATGCAGAGTATGATATTGGATACCACCAAGGCTATAGTGGTCTTGTTTAACAAGGTGTACATCCTATACATCCAATAGTAATATTGTTGGTACACGATATTCATTTTCTTTCTTTGTTTACTAATAACATACTAATATTCACAACTACACGTATAGGCAATTGCCATGCATTTTGCTAGCACATAAGTAGGGCCTTTGTTTTGCCCATCAAGCCTCGCTTGACAAATTTTCATGGTAATCGCAAGGCTCTACATGGTTTGATTTTGGGCAAAATGGTTTTAATGTGGCAATGTCACACAAACTATTTATAGGCAAAAAGAAAAAGCACGGGGAACAAAAATTAGATTCTCCTAGCTCATAAATGTGTGTGTGTGTGTGTGTGTGTGTGTGTGTGTGTGTGAGAGAGAGAGAGAGAGAGAGAGAGAGAGAGAGAGAGAGAGAGAGAGAGAGAGAGAGAGAGAGAGAGAATATGTTCAATCATATTTTAATGATTTTCCTTAGTACTACAAATTATTCGAGGTGGTTATTGTTGATAAAAGTTATTTAAAGTGGTAATATGTTTTCATCCACGTCATTATAATGGCGTTTTTGGCCACTATCCTATGGTGAAGAGAGGCAATGCTAGTAGGGAAACCTGTTTTGAGTTATAATAAAAAAACAAACTTGCACAATTTAAAGTTTCTCGATTATTTGAAGACTATTAATCATTAAAGGCGCATTTAAATAATTGTCAAAATTTTCGTGATATCAATTTTTTTAAAATATTGTGGGTTTCATTTCTATGCTTTTGCCCATCTTTCCCATCAAGTCTCTTGTAGGCCCCCATTAGGTTCCTTTACTCGTGACCTCAACTGCCAAAAGGGGCTACTTTTCTGGAGTCTTCTACATTCCTCTCTCTCTCTCTCTCTCTCTCTCTACCTTTCTAGCGCTTTCTTCATCCATGCTTCTATTCTATATATCCTCTCGCACGTTACAACAATACATCGTCTCTCTACATATAGATTTCTCATAGTCCTCATTCTTCCATAGCTTGCAATATTTCAGTGAGTTCTCGACGAGGTATCTACAGCTACGCGGTTCTTCCATAGCTTGCAATATCTCAGTGAGTTCTCGACGAGGTATCTACAGCTACGCGGTCATAGTAATTGATATAATCTCTACATTCAGGATTCTCAATTCATCAACTCTCGCCATCTAGAATATCTTAGCAATCGCAGACAGCAATTCATTTCTGAGAAGGAAGTTGTTTTACCTCTTTTGGCTGGATATGGCTTTGACCCCATTCTTCTTTGGACGAGATCAAAGTATTTTTGATCCCTTGGATAGATTTTTGGAGCCTTTTGACAGATTTCCTCTGTTGGACAACGCACCTTCTCGACAGTTTGCCCAGGATGTGAGCGCCATTGCCTGTACTCGAGTAGACTGGCTTGAAACTCCGGAGGCTCACATTTTCAAAGCCGATCTACCAGGTACTTCATTGTTACTGATCTCGGCATATACCTCATGACTTTGTGCTCATAATGTTGAATAACCTTTCTCAACCTGGCTTATTGCCGAGAATTTTCATGATTAGTAGTTTTTGTTGTTCGTCTTGTCCGATTTATCTGAATCTATTGAATGTGTCGTGATAATTTGTGGCTGTATCGGATTTCAGGGTTGAAAAAGGAAGACGTAAAGGTTCAGGTGGAAGATGGACGTACGCTACAAATAAGCGGAGAACGCAAGAAAGAGGAGGTGGAGAAGACAGACAAATGGCATCGGGTGGAGCGAACGCAGGGCAGTTTTTTGCGACGCTTCCGCTTACCAGAAAATGCGAAAGTGGAGGAAGTGAAGGCGAAGGTCGAGGATGGAGTACTCACCGTCACTGTTCCCAAAATCGAGAAACCTAAGCACGAAGTGAAGCCCATCGAAATCTCCAGCTAAATTGCAACGGCATGGTACATGCGAGATAATAGAGCACATCAGATGCTCGAACAACATACGTATAGGCTATAGCTCAATTTCCTTGATCCGCTTGTCGCGTTCCTGCAACCAATAAGAATGAGTACAGTGTCCATAATTATGAAGCACTTGAATGCCGACGGACACGACTTAGAGAGACTCTGTATTAAGTTTTGCTATTAGTAATATACTACGTAGCCTTCCAAAGGTTTTCAGTCATGATGAATGTGCGCATGATGACTTTGATTTTTGCGAATCGTATCAGATACGGTGTATCGTCTCTGAGATTGTAGATGTCTAGTGTGTCTTGTTAGTTTTGTGAACGTGTGTTCTGTTATCTACTCGCACAATACCAAGCTAATACCTTATCATCAGTGGTACGAATGGCAGCCGAAATCCATCATTTTCCAGTTTTTTCATCTCAGCGTAAAGCACCTCAAAAAAATTTGCAGTGTATTTTGAAGTAACCTTAATTGCAAGAATATGACAGCTGTAGCAAGTTCACACTCTGTAAGGTTCCTCTTAAGAAATTGTTTTAGCACAGGTAAAACAATGAGAGATGTTTCTACCATCAGTAAAAAAATATTACCTGATGTAAAAAAAATTCACTCACTGTAAGCAAAAAATTACTTTACTGTAAAAATTCTCTTATATATAACGATCCTGAAAATTTAAGTGAGAAAACTTTTTTTATTAAGAATCTCTCTTCTTCCACACGGATGAAAATTATCTTCAAAGATGTTTTGTATGGCAACTAACTCCAGCTATTTCCAATCCAATCTGTTACCCTTCCAAGAAATGCCAATGACAACAATTTTGTCTTTTAGGAAGTGTTGAGCAACGTTTCTTTGTTTTGTCCTTCTAGAAATCACTTATTGCTCAGGTATAGATAGGGCTGTCAAGCGATGAGGAAGTTTCTGTCAGCAGCGATGAAGGCTTTTTCAAGGTGTAGACAAGCAACGTCCCTACTAGTGGTTGCGATGGGGTGTTGGAGCTTCAATCAGCAAGTGTGTTTGCTCTGATCAGCGAAAGAGTGTTTAAATGATGGCTTCTAAGAATACACCGTTAACTGTTAACATCTGCTTTCACAACACAGTTGCAGACATGTACTACATTCCATAAAATCCACTTCTTCATAGCATTGATTGCCTTTTGTATAGAAAGAGCTCTAGTCAAACTCTCTCCTCAAATACCTCTCATAGCTATGATTTCGAGCGTGGAAGCATATGCCAAAGAAACCTGCCAAGACTGAGGGAGCTCCATAGCCAATCCGTCGTCGGCCATCACTTCAGGTTTTGGCCCATCTCAAAATCTCATAAACAGGTTCTTGGCACAACGTAATTTACGTCAAACAAATACATCATATGATTGCTTTGTGCTTTATAGACAATCTCAATCCAAAATACTATCACGACATAAATAGTCTTCCATAAACAGCAAAATATTAACTCAGAACTGAGAATTTAAGTTATATAAAGATCTAGATTAGAAGAAGATTCATCAATTCAAATTGCTACTACATGCAAAGGCAGCTGTTTGATCAACAATATATCAAACCTACATAGCTCTCAATACAGATAAAGTAGGTGGAATGCTGATCACATACTGCGAGAAGTAATTATTGATAAGAATCTTTTGATGATGAAGAAGGTTGGATATGCGATTGATGACATCAATATCAAAAATCCTGCTTACAGATCCAGTCAATGTTCAAGTACTTCTGCAACTATGCAAGACCATCCCAAACCTCAAAATTCACCCATTGCACAAACTTTGGTGAATAAAAAACCCAAAGGAGCTAAACATTTCTGTATTGAAGAATCATTGTTTCACTATACTACAAAGTTGCGCACAAAGGCCATAATCATCCTGGGAAAATTTATAGTCATCAAAAATCATGAACGGATGTTCATACAATGCTAAAAACAGACAAGCTTATTAAAGAACTTTATGAGGCCATACTTAAATCTGCAATCTAATATTTTGGAAATACGTGCCTCTAAACAAAGAAAAATGACAGGCCAAAAAAAAAGAGACAATATCAAGTTCATACAGAAAGCGACAAAAACGTTGTTATCAGATAACTGGCAAACTGAGCACCTGATTATCCAACAGAAATCTGAAAATCTGAGTACTTGGATTTGCCAACAGAAGCTCGTCCCGTTACAAAAAACTAAAGTGGTATGACGATGTTGTAGAAAGTCGCACAGTTGCGAACAACTCACATAGTTGTCAATGAGCGTTTAATTGATCACGCAGATCATCGCTATGACTCAGATGGAGAAACGAAATTTGATAGATCCTGAAAAAAGAAATGGGAGTTGGCTCATAATGATGTCATATCATAATTGAATTTAGTTTCTAAGGCCCAATAAATGTGAGCTACTACAACAAGAATGGATTGAATCAGCACATTCTCAAAATTATTTTCTGACTAACATTCAGAATCAGCACCTGTACAGTTGAAGCAAGTAGAGAAAAAGTAATTCGTCGGCAAGATGCCCTACAGTCGCAGGTTAGATTTGCATGGTAAAATCAAGGATGCAAAAACTGGAGAATACAATGAGAGAGATCCCACAAGCCATGGTGTCAAAGCTTGCATTCTTGAAATTAGAACTTGTCTCTGCTATCTAGATCCAGTTACAGGTTAGCTGACCCAATTTTTCGTCTGTTGTATTAACATGAGCTCAATAACATAACTACAGTTGCAAGCCCGAAATCTCATGTAGATGTCTGATGCACAAGTTGCATAAATTTGGTGAATTAGAGAACAAACAACAAGCATGGAATACTAAAACAAGCCACTTAAATATGAATGACCAAAAACCTGGAAAGTCAGATATCGTCGGAGAAAACTCTCAACCAAGAGAGCTGGTACAGTCACTGTTTTTGTATTTGAAGAGGGTTTTCATAAATTCAATTGAACAACATAATTATTTCCAGCTCTTTTTGAAATATCGTATCATGATGTCACTCATTCACAAAAAATCTGATAACTTGCTGAAACAAACAATTGATGATAAAACAGAGAAAGCGCTGATTGCTTACAAAAGACTGCACTTTTGAAACACAGTCGTTGCATGACGATTCTAGGCAAAGAACGAAATCATGTAACTCGAATCATAACAACCAAAAATCAATATACTTACATATTCTTTCAATATCCTCCAATTCCAAATCTCTTTTGTTTTTACGAACAACTATTTTGTCTTTATACCAAAGGCAAAAACCAACATACTTACACATGCACTTCAATGTCCTCCAATACCAAACATCTCTTTTGTTTTTTATGAACAGCTATTTTGCCTTCATACAAAAGGGAATCTACTGATTCTTCTCTCATGCAAGTGTACGAACGGTTTTTCACACGTAGATTTTTTCTTAAATCCTTTAAACTATCATAATGCTCTTTAAATTTGTCGTACAAATCATCTATTGTACGTAAATTAAAATATCACATTAAAATAGTTTCTTGGTCTTGTAAATCAAAATCTTCTACCCCGTACACCTGTAACAAAAACAAGTGTGATAAATTAGACTTCATAATTACATTAATAGAATAAAATTTACAAAAATTTCATTATTATATAATCTAAACAAAAGATATTTTTCTCACCTGTGAATCATCTTTGAAGAAGCTTTTTTTTTTAAATCTGTGATGGTCAATTTCTGATATATCCTAATATTAACAAAAAAACAAAATACAAAAATTAGTAAAGATCAAATATCTCTAATTATTCTAATGTGTGCGCAAATAGTCTTAAAACATTGACCATACCTTCATTTTTTTGGCCACAACTCCCACCACATTTTTTTTACAATGTATATCATGCTGCTCCACAATTCCTTTCAGTTTTGTGCAAAACCTCACCATAGACTATACCTGGATGCTAACCTGGAGATCACCGTGCATATAGCCATGCAGCTCACCAAAGTAGCAGCCATCACTCCCTGAGCAACCATCTCCATCCCTGCTGGCTCACAACCATGGGCATGCTGGATCCACATCACCCGGTAATGCACTCCATGCCCTCAAGATATGTACCACCCTAGGTATACTCCATGCCACCTATCTCCAAGTAGGCTTGACCCATCCCTAGGTCACCACATGATGCACCAGCTGAAGAACATCATCCATACATCAAATGCAATATCATACCTGAGCAACTATAACATCTCCCTAAGTGCCACCCCAATGGACTCATCATCCACATACTATGCTCACCTGATGTCTCCGATCTTGGTCACCAGCCTGCTAGACAAGTCGAACGCCAAAGCATCACTAGCTCCACCTGGCTCCTAGCAGCTGCTCGCTCTCCCTAGCTACGTGCCACCTGAGACCATGCCAACGCAAGCCTATCCCTGAGTCACCACTCATGGGATCCCGAGACCGCTGCCTCCCTGATCGTACTAAGGTATATGGCTCTGAGTGACTTTCTCTAGGCTTATCTCTTATCTCACCACCTGAGAAACTGCACCATAGAGATTCCAACACCTGTGCCAAGCCTAGACTCCTGCAAATACAGCCAAATGCATGAAAGCTATAGACAGCTTATCCACGCCCGTGATGATATATGCCTCCCCATCGATGCCAATGCCAATGACTGGCCCCCTGTTGTAACGCCAACCTGTACTCCCAAATAAGCACACCATGAAGTCCTCGCCATCAGTGTCCCCTCAAGTAGATCGCTAACAAAACACTCACCATAGTGTTTGCCCTCCGATCACACCCCTCTATATCTCCATCAGCTCTCCAACCTAGAGTTGGCTCCCAAAGCTTCACGCTTTGCCCATTTGTGTTTGCAGCCTTTTGATTCCATCATGAATCCCACCTGTAAGTATTGTCCATGCCAATGACTCAAGTCCAATATGAAATAGCTGCCCCTTGATCATCCCATGTCATCCTGCAGTGCTATCCCTGCCATGTATCCCAATGTCATCCCTGATCACAAAGATCTGAGCATCTACTGTAGTGCCTGTGAAAATTGTCAACATTTCCTAGCTAGTTTGAGGCCTAAATTGGCTAAAATTGTAAATAGTTTTGGTTCTGGAGTTTCACACGTGTGAACCAGGCCACAAGGTTTTTATTTACTGTATTTTTTCAGTATGATGAAGTGTCAAACTTCATACCCTTCAAAATGAGACCATTTTGATGTATTTTGGTCATATAAGCCATTTTTAGCTATTTTTCCTATATAGGGAATATCTAGGGTCAAGTACCTTCTAGAGAGAGGAGAGAGAGTCATCTTCCTCATCCATAAATAGTAGGGAAGTCGTGGAGAACAGGTTGGAGAAACCTTTTGTATGCTTCATTGAGATCAATAGATCATTGTCATTGTTTCTTCCTCCATTGAGAGCATTGTTGTGTGTATTGTCTTCAAGCTATTGTATATGATCTTAGGTGCTTTCCAAAAGTGATAGGCTGATGTATTATGGACTGTATAATGCTATTTTGGGCCGCACTTGATGTTTATGAAAGTTTCCATTTGTGATAAATGCTTTTTGATCAAGTTCTTTGCATTCTAGGTAGCATAGAATGTGTTGCCAATTCCTAGCTTATGTAGTTTGGAGTGCAAGCATTCAAGCCAATGATCTTGGAGTTTAGATCCACTTAGGATCTATATTTTTCACATGGTATCAGAGCTGGTTGGCTTCTATTTACAGTAAGTATTCCATTTTTGGTGATATTTGGATGTTTGATCAAGTTCTAGCATGATTTTGCATTGCTTTGTTGATCAAATCTTACTAACCTTTGTTTTGTGAGTTGAACTTGTGGATCAAAAGCATATTTCAGGTCTATTGAAGATCAGAGGCTGAAAAGAAACTATTTTGGATCAGATCATAACACCTAATCATTTGTGATTGTGAGGCTTGTGCATATTCAATACTAACAATGTTCTTTTCAATCCTATTGTTGACAATCTCCATTCTTGGATGAACACTCTCCTTAAGTGGATGAAACTTCTCCTTAAGTGGATGACAAATGCTCTTTTGAGTGAGTTGTAATTCTCCTAAAGGCTGAGCAAAGCTCCCATTTGGATGAAAGATCCCCTTTTTTGGGTGAACATATTGTAAGCTACATTGTGAAGAGCATATTGTAAAGATTGTCATCAATTTTGGCATAAATTTTGGTGTACTTTGTTGAGCATGTAAGTAACTCTCCTTATGTAATTTGATTGGAGCATTTGCTGGAAGGTGTTAACCATTATGCAAGTGTGTTTTCAGGTTCTTAACAGGTTGAGGAACATTCTCATGTGAAGTGATCTTAGATCTACATCTAAACACCAAGATTTGACAAGATAGTGAAGCTAGTCTTGTGATTCACTAAGTGTGCTCATTCATTCACCTCTAAATCTTGTATTTATCACTTGCTGGAGTTTATAAACTTTTAAAAGTGTGGTTTACATGTGGTTTTACAGGTTGAATCAATATCTTAGTGTGTTGATCATATGTTGATCAAGTTTGTTCATTACTAGGTAATCTTGGCATCCTAGTTTTGGGTATTTTCTAAGAATGCAAGTAACTCTTCACACCATAACTTGATTTGGTCACTTGCTGGAAAGTTTGAGAGCTTAAGCAAGAGTGTGTTCAGGTTGGTTTGATTTTGTAATCCATTCTTAGTGTGTGCAAAGTGTTGCATGTGTTTCAATCTTCCTTTCTATGCTTGGAAACCATCTAGGTTCAAGATAGAAGTGTTTTAGGGTCCTAAATCTTCATAGATCTCTTTATCTATCATTTGTTGAGAGAAAAGTGAGTGCTAAGTGCTTTAGGACAAAACCTAAAAGTTGAAGAAACATTAGAATCATGGCTTCCAATGGTGGGATCATGCTAGAGTCTAGTGAAAGGTTGAGTTCATCAAACTACTCTACTTGGAAAGTGAGGATGGAGTCCTTACTTGAGTTGAATGAACTCATGGACATAGTTGCAGAAATTGAAGAGAGACCTCTCACACTTCAAGAGCAACAAAGGTTTGATAAGAAGGCCAAAAGGGCTCTTCATATCATTAAAATGAATGTTACAAATGAACTTCTCAAGGAAGTTGGAAAGTGTCAAAGTGCAAGTGAGGCATGGAATGCCTTAAAGAAGCTCTTTGAATCAAAGTCCACATCTAGGGTATTGACCCTAAGGAGACAAATATTTTCTAGTAGGCAAAGAGAGGGTGAAAGTGCTCATGCATTTATCTTGAGAGTTAAGTCCCTAAGTGATGATTTAGCATGCATTGATGAGAACATAAAAGATGGTGAAATAGTCCAAGTTATGTTGAATGGTTTGCTAAATGAACATGCTAACCTTGTGCAAAGTTTTGCCATTCAAAGAGTCTTGCCAAGTGTGGTTGACTTGCAAGAAATCTTATTGGCTGAAGAACATAGGTTGCAATCAAAGCTTGATGGTGCATCCTTGCAAGGTGGAGGTGAAGAGGCTCTCTTCACAAAAGGCAAATTCAAGGGCAAAGGTAAAGGCAAAGGGAAATGGTCCAAAGGTGGTAACTTTGATCATGATGATCACTCTTCCTCTTCCTCTTCTACTAAGAACAATAAGTCAAAGTTCAAGTGCTTTTATTGTGGGATAAAAGGTCATTTTGCAAATGAATGTTATAAGAAGAAAAGAGAGCAAGGAGAGAGGCAAGGAAATCTTACAATAGATGAGGAAGAACATAACACATGTGAATCATTTGTTATGACTTCAAGTTTGTTAGCCAACATAGATGATAATGATCCTTGGTGGATTGATAGTGGAGCCTCATCTCACATGACAAGACATAAGGAATACTTTACATCCTTATTGTCTTATGAGGGAGAAGGTAACATCATCTACACTGCAAATGATGGTCAATGTGACATCAAAGGCATAGGCACTATTCCTATTTCCCTTTCAACAAATAGGAAAGCAAATCTTGAAAATGTTTTGTACATTCCTTCAATCACTAAGAATTTGCTTAGTGTAAGTCAAATGATTGACAAAGGACTTGATGTGGAGTTCATTGGAGATGCATGTTTGATAAGTAAATGTGGATCCTTGATTGCTCAAGGTAGGAGGCATGGTAAACTTTTCAAGCTTGATGCATGTGTGATCTCTAATCATGAAGGATGTATGGCTAGGGAGCAATTGACAAACCAAGAAGTTTGGCACAAGAGGTTGGGCCATCCCAACTTCAAATCTTTGGAGGTAATGGCAAAGAAAGAGCTTGTTCTTGGTCTCCCTAAAAGTCTTGTTGCAAACAATAGTGTTTGTGAACATTGTGCCTTGTCCAAATCTCATAGACTTGCTTATTCTAGATCTACTTCTAGATCTAAAGAAGCTTTTCAACTTGTGCATTCTGATATTCATTCTTCTAGTACAACTAGCAATGGTGGGGCAAAGATGTATGCAACTTTCATTGATGACTTTAGTAGGTATACTTGGATCTATCTTCTTAAAAGTAAGGATGAAGTGTTTGCTGCATTTGTCAAGTTCAAGAATGAAATGGAAAACCAATTCAATACAAAGATCAAATGCTTAAGATCTGATAATGGAGGGGAATACACCTCAAATAGGTTCAAAGACTTTTGTATAGCACATGGGATTAAGAGGGAGATGTCTAGTCCTAGGACTCCACAACAGAATGGAGTGGCCGAGAGGAAGAATAGAACCCTTTGTGAATGTGCCAAGGCAATGAGACTACATGCTAATCTTGCTAAGTCTTTTTGGGGGGAAGCTTTAGCATGTGCTAACTATCTATGTAATAGATGGACAAGTGTTTCCTTGGATGGTAAAACTCCTCATGAGGTTCTTTATGGTAGAAGGCCGAGTGTCAAGCATTGTAGGATCTTTGGATGTACATGTTTTGTCAATATCACACTTGATGATAGAACTAAAGAGGATCCTTCATCAAAGAAGGGTGTGTTTGTTGGCTATAGTGAAGTAAGCAAGGCTTACAAAGTGTACATTCCTTCTACAAAGAAAGTTGTCATAAGTAGGGATGTCATCTTTCATGAAGAGAATGTTTCCAATGTTGTTGATGTTGATGTTGATGTGCCTACTAATCATCATGATGTGCAAGATGTCTTGGATGAAGATGGAGATGCCACTCCAAAGCAAACTTCAAGGAAGACTCAAAGGCAAAGGGCTAAGCCATCAAGGCTAACCTATGATGAAAAAGGAAAGCAAGTGGTGGACAACTCTAACTTTGCTTTTCTTACCTCTTTTGATGAACCAACTTGTGTAGGTGAAGCAATTCAAAAGAAGGAATGGATCCAAGCCATGGATCATGAGCATCAAGCACTCATCAAAAGCAACACATGGAGGTTGGTAAAGCTTCCAAAGGACAAGAAGGCAATTGGTTGTAAGTGGATCTTCAAGATCAAGACAAATCAAGATGGATCAATCAACAAGTACAAGGCAAGGTTGGTGGCAAAGGGGTATGCTCAAGAATATGGTATTGACTATGATGAGACCTTTGCACCCGTGGCAAAGATGGTAACTATTCGAATCCTAATCTCTCTTGCAACTCTTTATGATTGGGATATGTGGCAAATGGATGTTACTAATGCCTTCTTGAATGGTGATCTTGAAGAAGATATTTACATGGAGCAACCCGAGGGCTATGTTTCACATGATGAGCCTAATCATGTGTGCTATCTCCAAAAGAGTTTGTATGGGCTAAAGCAAGCACCAAGGAGTTGGTATGCTAAGCTCAATTCCTTCTTACTTTCTCAAAACTTTGTTATGAGTGAGTATGATCATTCTCTCTACTTTAGATTGAATGAAAATGATATCACTTTACTTTTGATCTATGTTGATGACATTATCTTAAGTGGTGGTAACAATCTAGATATAGATGAAATCAAGATGGCACTCAAAAGAGAGTTTGAAATTCAAGATCTTGGTAAACTTCATTATATCTTAGGAATAGAGATTATTAGAACTTCTAAATCTACATTCATATGTCAAGAAAAGTATGTTAACTCTATTCTAAAAAGGTTTCATATGGAAGATTGTAAAGTTGTTTCTACTCCTATGGAATCAAATGTAAAGCTAACTACAAGAAGTAATGAAAGATCCTTCAAGGACATTACTCTCTATAGAAAGCTAATAGGATATCTTATATGGTTAACCATCACAAGACCTGATCTAAGCTTTGTGGTTGGTAAACTAAGTCAATTTATGCAAGATCCTAGTGAGGCTCATTGGAAGCTAGGAAAGAGAGTACTTAGATACATCTCGGGATCTAGAGATTTTGGCATCTTGTATGGAGGTACTACACCTAACCTTTGTGGATTTTCAGATTCAGATTTTGCAGGTGATCAAATGGATAGGAAGTCAACAAGTGCCTTTGCAATCTATCTTGGAGATGGAGTGGTCTCATGGCTATCAAAGAAGCAACCAACTATCTCTCTATCTTCCACCGAAGCCGAGTACAAGGCATTAACAACATGCACCAAGGAGATTCTTTGGATCAAGAGGATGTTATTGGATCTTCACTTGCTGGAACCAGAGAAGACTCCAATCATACTTTGTGATAACCTTTCAGCCCAAAGCTTGGCAAGCAATCCTGTTTTTCATGCAAGGAGCAAGCACATTGAGATTGCTCACCATTTTGTGAGAGATCAAGTCATTGCCAAAGAGGTGGAGCTTCAACATGTCTCGTCAAAGGAGTGTGTGGCTGATATCTTCACCAAACCATTGGGAAAGGACCTATATTTAATGCATAGATCTAATCTTGGAATGTGCTCAAAGACTATGTTGAAACTAGCATCCAATGTTGAAGAGGGAGTGTGAAAATTGTCAACATTTCCTAGCTAGTTTGAGGCCTAAATTGGCTAAAATTGTAAATAGTTTTGGTTCTGGAGTTTCACACGTGTGAACCAGGCCACAATGTTTTTATTTACTGTATTTTTTCAGTATGATGAAGTGTCAAACTTCATACCCTTCAAAATGAGACCATTTTGATGTATTTTGGTCATATAAGCCATTTTTAGCTATTTTTCCTATATAGGGAATATCTAGGGTCAAGTACCTTCTAGAGAGAGGAGAGAGAGTCATCTTCCTCATCCATAAATAGTAGGGAAGTCGTGGAGAACAGGTTGGAGAAACCTTTTGTATGCTTCATTGAGATCAATAGATCATTGTCATTGTTTCTTCCTCCATTGAGAGCATTGTTGTGTGTATTGTCTTCAAGCTATTGTGTATGATCTTAGGTGCTTTCCAAAAGTGATAGGCTGATGTATTATGGACTGTATAATGCTATTTTGGGCCGCACTTGATGTTTATGGAAGTTTCCATTTGTGATAAATGCTTTTTGATCAAGTTCTTTGCATTCTAGGTAGCATAGAATGTGTTGCCAATTCCTAGCTTATGTAGTTTGGAGTGCAAGCATTCAAGCCAATGATCTTGGAGTTTAGATCCACTTAGGATCTGTATTTTTCACAGTGCCCCACCTGTATTCCCCCAAGCTAGCTCCAAGCTGCTCAAGTGAATGGTTCCAAACCATTCCCTGTGAATACATTGAGATGTGAACTCCAATGCCACCATCAAGTCCCTCACAAGACGTGACATGCCAATATCCCTCCAAGTGAACCTGTGAGATCTTACATGGCCCAAACCAAACGATTGGCACCTTGGCATCACTGGAATTTGCATCCTTGACGCAATACTAATATGGAAAATTGACTTGACTAATCCAAACTGGCAGTTGAAGTGTATCTCTTTGATGACAAACCTGATACACTGCTCCACAGCTACTATGACTTGATCAAAAATGACTTACCGACTACAAAACCGCAAAATCATCACACTCACCACTCACCAAGAGCATCCAAATTGTGATTATTGACCCATTCTTCATCCTTTGTGTGTCCCCCATGTGAAAATTGTCAACATTTCCTAGCTAGTTTGAGGCCTAAATTGGCTAAAATTGTAAATAGTTTTGGTTCTGGAGTTTCACACGTGTGAACCAGGCCACAATGTTTTTATTTACTGTATTTTTTCAGTATGATGAAGTGTCAAACTTCATACCCTTCAAAATGAGACCATTTTGATGTATTTTGGTCATATAAGCCATTTTTAGCTATTTTTCCTATATAGGGAATATCTAGGGTCAAGTACCTTCTAGAGAGAGGAGAGAGAGTCATCTTCCTCATCCATAAATAGTAGGGAAGTCGTGGAAAACAGGTTGGAGAAACCTTTTGTATGCTTCATTGAGATCAATAGATCATTGTCATTGTTTCTTCCTCCATTGAGAGCATTGTTGTGTGTATTGTCTTCAAGCTATTGTGTATGATCTTAGGTGCTTTCCAAAAGTGATAGGCTGATGTATTATGGACTGTATAATGCTATTTTGGGCCGCACTTGATGTTTATGGAAGTTTCCATTTGTGATAAATGCTTTTTGATCAAGTTCTTTGCATTCTAGGTAGCATAGAATGTGTTGCCAATTCCTAGCTTATGTAGTTTGGAGTGCAAGCATTCAAGCCAATGATCTTGGAGTTTAGATCCACTTAGGATCTGTATTTTTCACATGGTATCAGAGCTGGTTGGCTTCTATTTACAGTAAGTATTCCATTTTTGGTGATATTTGGATGTTTGATCAAGTTCTAGCATGATTTTGCATTGCTTTGTTGATCAAATCTTACTAACCTTTGTTTTATGAGTTGAACTTGTGGATCAAAAGCATATTTCAGGTCTATTGAAGATCAGAGGCTGAAAAGAAACTATTTTGGATCAGATCATAACACCTAATCATTTGTGATTGTGAGGCTTGTGCATATTCAATACTAACAATGTTCTTTTCAATCCTATTGTTGACAATCTCCATTCTTGGATGAACACTCTCCTTAAGTGGATGAAACTTCTCCTTAAGTGGATGACAAATGCTCTTTTGAGTGAGTTGTAATTCTCCTAAAGGCTGAGCAAAGCTCCCATTTGGATGAAAGATCCCCTTTTTTGGGTGAACATATTGTAAGCTCCATTGTGAAGAGCATATTGTAAAGATTGTCATCAATTTTGGCATAAATTTTGGTGTACTTTGTTGAGCATGTAAGTAACTCTCCTTATGTAATTTGATTGGAGCATTTGCTGGAAGGTGCTAACCATTATGCAAGTGTGTTTTCAGGTTCTTAACAGGTTGAGGAACATTCTCATGTGAAGTGATCTTAGATCTACATCTAAACACCAAGATTTGACAAGATAGTGAAGCTAGTCTTGTGATTCACTAAGTGTGCTCATTCATTCACCTCTAAATCTTGTATTTATCACTTGCTGGAGTTTATAAACTTTTAAAAGTGTGGTTTACATGTGGTTTTACAGGTTGAATCAATATCTTAGTGTGTTGATCATATGTTGATCAAGTTTGTTCATTACTAGGTAATCTTGGCATCCTAGTTTTGGGTATTTTCTAAGAATGCAAGTAACTCTTCACACCATAACTTGATTTGGTCACTTGCTGGAAAGTTTGAGAGCTTAAGCAAGAGTGTGTTCAGGTTGGTTTGATTTTGTAATCCATTCTTAGTGTGTGCAAAGTGTTGCATGTGTTTCAATCTTCCTTTCTATGCTTGGAAACCATCTAGGTTCAAGATAGAAGTGTTTTAGGGTCCTAAATCTTCATAGATCTCTTTATCTATCATTTGTTGAGAGAAAAGTGAGTGCTAAGTGCTTTAGGACAAAACCTAAAAGTTGAAGAAACATTAGAATCATGGCTTCCAATGGTGGGATCATGCTAGAGTCTAGTGAAAGGTTGAGTTCATCAAACTACTCTACTTGGAAAGTGAGGATGGAGTCCTTACTTGAGTTGAATGAACTCATGGACATAGTTGCAGAAATTGAAGAGAGACCTCTCACACTTCAAGAGCAACAAAGGTTTGATAAGAAGGCCAAAAGGGCTCTTCATATCATTAAAATGAATGTTACAAATGAACTTCTCAAGGAAGTTGGAAAGTGTCAAAGTGCAAGTGAGGCATGGAATGCCTTAAAGAAGCTCTTTGAATCAAAGTCCACATCTAGGGTATTGACCCTAAGGAGACAAATATTTTCTAGTAGGCAAAGAGAGGGTGAAAGTGCTCATGCATTTATCTTGAGAGTTAAGTCCCTAAGTGATGATTTAGCATGCATTGATGAGAACATAAAAGATGGTGAAATAGTCCAAGTTATGTTGAATGGTTTGCTAAATGAACATGCTAACCTTGTGCAAAGTTTTGCCATTCAAAGAGTCTTGCCAAGTGTGGTTGACTTGCAAGAAATCTTATTGGCTGAAGAACATAGGTTGCAATCAAAGCTTGATGGTGCATCCTTGCAAGGTGGAGGTGAAGAGGCTCTCTTCACAAAAGGCAAATTCAAGGGCAAAGGTAAAGGCAAAGGGAAATGGTCCAAAGGTGGTAACTTTGATCATGATGATCACTCTTCCTCTTCCTCTTCTACTAAGAACAATAAGTCAAAGTTCAAGTGCTTTTATTGTGGGATAAAAGGTCATTTTGCAAATGAATGTTATAAGAAGAAAAGAGAGCAAGGAGAGAGGCAAGGAAATCTTACAATAGATGAGGAAGAACATAACACATGTGAATCACTTGTTATGACTTCAAGTTTGTTAGCCAACATAGATGATAATGATCCTTGGTGGATTGATAGTGGAGCCTCATCTCACATGACAAGACATAAGGAATACTTTACATCCTTATTGTCTTATGAGGGAGAAGGTAACATCATCTACACTGCAAATGATGGTCAATGTGACATCAAAGGCATAGGCACTATTCCTATTTCCCTTTCAACAAATAGGAAAGCAAATCTTGAAAATGTTTTGTACATTCCTTCAATCACTAAGAATTTGCTTAGTGTAAGTCAAATGATTGACAAAGGACTTGATGTGGAGTTCATTGGAGATGCATGTTTGATAAGTAAATGTGGATCCTTGATTTCTCAAGGTAGGAGGCATGGTAAACTTTTCAAGCTTGATGCATGTGTGATCTCTAATCATGAAGGATGTATGGCTAGGGAGCAATTGACAAACCAAGAAGTTTGGCACAAGAGGTTGGGCCATCCCAACTTCAAATCTTTGGAGGTAATGGCAAAGAAAGAGCTTGTTCTTGGTCTCCCTAAAAGTCTTGTTGCAAACAATAGTGTTTGTGAACATTGTGCCTTGTCCAAATCTCATAGACTTGCTTATTCTAGATCTACTTCTAGATCTAAAGAAGCTTTTCAACTTGTGCATTCTGATATTCATTCTTCTAGTACAACTAGCAATGGTGGGGCAAAGATGTATGCAACTTTCATTGATGACTTTATTAGGTATACTTGGATCTATCTTCTTAAAAGTAAGGATGAAGTGTTTGCTGCATTTGTCAAGTTCAAGAATGAAATGGAAAACCAATTCAATACAAAGATCAAATGCTTAAGATCTGATAATGGAGGGGAATACACCTCAAATAGGTTCAAAGACTTTTGTATAGCACATGGGATTAAGAGGGAGATGTCTAGTCCTAGGACTCCACAACAGAATGGAGTGGCCGAGAGGAAGAATAGAACCCTTTGTGAATGTGCCAAGACAATGAGACTACATGCTAATCTTGCTAAGTCTTTTTGGGGGGAAGCTTTAGCATGTGCTAACTATCTATGTAATAGATGGACAAGTGTTTCCTTGGATGGTAAAACTCCTCATGAGGTTCTTTATGGTAGAAGGCCGAGTGTCAAGCATTGTAGGATCTTTGGATGTACATGTTTTGTTAATATCACACTTGATGATAGAACTAAAGAAGATCCTTCATCAAAGAAGGGTGTGTTTGTTGGCTATAGTGAAGTAAGCAAGGCTTACAAAGTGTACATTCCTTCTACAAAGAAAGTTGTCATAAGTAGGGATGTCATCTTTCATGAAGAGAATGTTTCCAATGTTGTTGATGTTGATGTTGATGTGCCTACTAATCATCATGATGTGCAAGATGTCTTGGATGAAGATGGAGATGCCACTCCAAAGCAAACTTCAAGGAAGACTCAAAGGCAAAGGGCTAAGCCATCAAGGCTAACCTATGATGAAAAAGGAAAGCAAGTGGTGGACAACTCTAACTTTGCTTTTCTTACCTCTTTTGATGAACCAACTTGTGTAGGTGAAGCAATTCAAAAGAAGGAATGGATCCAAGCCATGGATCATGAGCATCAAGCACTCATCAAAAGCAACACATGGAGGTTGGTAAAGCTTCCAAAGGACAAGAAGGCAATTGGTTGTAAGTGGATCTTCAAGATCAAGACAAATCAAGATGGATCAATCAACAAGTACAAGGCAAGGTTGGTGGCAAAGGGGTATGCTCAAGAATATGGTATTGACTATGATGAGACCTTTGCACCCGTGGCAAAGATGGTAACTATTCGAATCCTAATCTCTCTTGCAACTCTTTATGATTGGGATATGTGGCAAATGGATGTTACTAATGCCTTCTTGAATGGTGATCTTGAAGAAGATATTTACATGGAGCAACCCGAGGGCTATGTTTCACATGATGAGCCTAATCATGTGTGCTATCTCCAAAAGAGTTTGTATGGGCTAAAGCAAGCACCAAGGAGTTGGTATGCTAAGCTCAATTCCTTCTTACTTTCTCAAAACTTTGTTATGAGTGAGTATGATCATTCTCTCTACTTTAGATTGAATGAAAATGATATCACTTTACTTTTGATCTATGTTGATGACATTATCTTAAGTGGTGGTAACAATCTAGATATAGATGAAATCAAGATGGCACTCAAAAGAGAGTTTGAAATTCAAGATCTTGGTAAACTTCATTATATCTTAGGAATAGAGATTATTAGAACTTCTAAATCTACATTCATATGTCAAGAAAAGTATGTTAACTCTATTCTAAAAAGGTTTCATATGGAAGATTGTAAAGTTGTTTCTACTCCTATGGAATCAAATGTAAAGCTAACTACAAGAAGTAATGAAAGATCCTTCAAGGACATTACTCTCTATAGAAAGCTAATAGGATCTCTTATATGGTTAACCATCACAAGACCTGATCTAAGCTTTGTGGTTGGTAAACTAAGTCAATTTATGCAAGATCCTAGTGAGGCTCATTGGAAGCTAGGAAAGAGAGTACTTAGATACATCTCGGGATCTAGAGATTTTGGCATCTTGTATGGAGGTACTACACCTAACCTTTGTGGATTTTCAGATTCAAATTTTGCAGGTGATCAAATGGATAGGAAGTCAACAAGTGCCTTTGCAATCTATCTTGGAGATGGAGTGGTCTCATGGCTATCAAAGAAGCAACCAACTATCTCTCTATCTTCCACCGAAGCCGAGTACAAGGCATTAACAACATGCACCAAGGAGATTTTTTGGATCAAGAGGATGTTATTGGATCTTCACTTGCTGGAACCAGAGAAGACTCCAATCATACTTTGTGATAACCTTTCAGCCCAAAGCTTGGCAAGCAATCCTGTTTTTCATGCAAGGAGCAAGCACATTGAGATTGCTCACCATTTTGTGAGAGATCAAGTCATTGCCAAAGAGGTGGAGCTTCAACATGTCTCTTCAAAGGAGTGTGTGGCTGATATCTTCACCAAACCATTGGGAAAGGACCTATATTTAATGCATAGATCTAATCTTGGAATGTGCTCAAAGACTATGTTGAAACTAGCATCCAATGCTGAAGAGGGAGTGTGAAAATTGTCAACATTTCCTAGCTAGTTTGAGGCCTAAATTGGCTAAAATTGTAAATAGTTTTGGTTCTGGAGTTTCACACGTGTGAACCAGGCCACAATGTTTTTATTTACTGTATTTTTTCAGTATGATGAAGTGTCAAACTTCATACCCTTCAAAATGAGACCATTTTGATGTATTTTGGTCATATAAGCCATTTTTAGCTATTTTTCCTATATAGGGAATATCTAGGGTCAAGTACCTTCTAGAGAGAGGAGAGAGAGTCATCTTCCTCATCCATAAATAGTAGGGAAGTCGTGGAAAACAGGTTGGAGAAACCTTTTGTATGCTTCATTGAGATCAATAGATCATTGTCATTGTTTCTTCCTCCATTGAGAGCATTGTTGTGTGTATTGTCTTCAAGCTATTGTGTATGATCTTAGGTGCTTTCCAAAAGTGATAGGCTGATGTATTATGGACTGTATAATGCTATTTTGGGCCGCACTTGATGTTTATGGAAGTTTCCATTTGTGATAAATGCTTTTTGATCAAGTTCTTTGCATTCTAGGTAGCATAAAATGTGTTGCCAATTCCTAGCTTATGTAGTTTGGAGTGCAAGCATTCAAGCCAATGATCTTGGAGTTTAGATCCACTTAGGATCTGTATTTTTCACACCCCACACAGCTCATCCAATGCAAGTCCGCTATCTTGCCCAATGGTTTCCAATTGGCACTTTCATCACCTGTGACCGCCAATATGTGTGTACCTCCAAGCTAGCCCATATTTCTCTCCAAATGAGAAATTTGCAAGCTATAGATGCGTTTGTCAATGCAGCTATCACCTAACTCAACAATGCCATTGTCGATCATACTTGTGAGAGCGTTCCTCCAAAATGCCACTTGACGTTGTTGGTTCTAACCCCAAGAGTTGAACCTGATCACGAGAATTTTTCACCCGTAACTGCCATACCATGCCTACCTCTCACCTGTGATTGCTTGCCCTCTCAAAATTGTCGCCAATGATGAGTAGTCACGCCGCCAAACTGCACTTCCATCGCCAATACTAGCTTTCTCCACACAATTTCTCTACCATTCGCCCCCATATTGCATTTACCGCTTCCAAACACCCTGTTACCCTATCAGAAGTTAGTGATAATGATTTCGAAGTGATAATGCCTATAGCAGGTTTCACCAGCCAAAACTTGTCCCAAATTTTGGCCCTACGGTAGCCAAATAGCGAACGTACATCACTAGGTCACTAGATTCTTATAGATCCTGAAACAGGCTCCTATAGAGAAAGCCTTTCATTTTTCTGCCTGCAAACCCTAGCAGCTTTGAAGAGAAGGATATTATGAGCTTTACTCAGGCTTTCCTTGAGATTCCTCTTGCAGTTGCCTAGCCCACTGAGGTCGCCCTACCTCTAGTGATCTGATCCAATCTACAGTCCTCCAATTAATGCAGTATTGACTGCAAACAAGTCGATTTTCTCAAAAATCCATCAACACCCCACGAAACTGGAAATTTGCCAGATTTTTTCCGTTTTCAACCAAATTTGGTCCTGTAAATTGCTATGGCTCTCCATCGCTGCTCTTTGTATATCCATGCAAGCCTCGTTGTGCCAAAGGGCTATCCACACAGTGAATTATGAAGCCACCACTGATGATTTCCCCGAAACCACCAAAACTGCAAGATTTTTCGTGAATTCTCCCCGGAATCCACCTACGACGATCGTTCTGATATTCCCCGAAGCTCCGATCGAAGGAACTTTGTTGCCTCCTACCATCCGGACTGCCGATACCCCATATGGAGTCCTCTCTCTTGAGACGCTCCGAGTGCTATTTTTCTTGGTGAAAGACACTATCTCATAGCTCCACTGGATCGTTCATACCTGCATCACCCAGACGCTCTGATACTAAGTTAAAATTCTGTTAGGATCTAGTGTAGTATGCAAATCACATCAATCAATCACCATAGACACTCCTCACAAGCTCTCAAAGATGGCACAACAAAAGCTAATAGATTACAAAGAGACATTGTACATATAGAATATTCACAAACTGCATGAAAAGGCAGGTGTCCTAAAACTACCACTTGTCAAACTAAGGTTGGGCCCAATATGGCCAAGTTCGACCGACAAACTTTGGACATCCCCCCAAGTATAGCAAATACTGCAAATAACTCTGTACAGGCTAATTCTTCCTATGTGTGGCTACTTGGCTAACCCAAGTAGCCGGCTACGGAATCAGTGATATCCTAACGGTTCACGTCCTGATCACAACCATATACAGCAAACCAAATAAATTGTACAGTAATTACATCATCACATTCAGAGCTTATGCTAATGAATTAGATCAAAACTGATTTCTAACTCATCATTGGTGGTTAGTGTTGACCTTCTGGATTTTTACAAATTAGGAAATAGGTCCTACAATCTAGGAGATTTGACATTGACTTGCATGAAATGTATATATATTGGATCTGAACTTTTTACATGATATTTCACACGTGATGTGTAGAACCACATCGATATCAAACCATTTACATTTACAAGGTAAAAACTGTAAAATCTAACAATATGGACCGATGCCATCAATAACAAGTTGAACTTGAACAATCTGTGTGTCTAAAAATTCATATTGGTCAAGTTTGATTGCTTCACGAATTATGTTAGATGATAAAGACCAAATCGCATGTTAGGCATCATATTTGAGAACTTTTGAGTGGTAGGCATGAAATTTGAGCTATTAGAAGCCAAAATATATCTTGGTTTATTGACATCAAATTCGAGCTATCTTGAGTGATAGGAATAATTTCATCCACAAGAGATCGAATTTGAGCAATCTATATGTCCTAAAATTGAGATCGTTTCATGTGCCAAATCCCAAGCTAATAGCAATAACAATGATAATAAAGCTAAAAGCAAGAAGAGAACAAGACAATCAAGATAGCACGTCCACAAAAAGCTACAGATGCAATAAACTTATCAAATCTAATGAAATTCACATAGAATCATCATAAATTTAGGATCTATGCTCTAATACCAAGATGTCATGCCAAATCCCAAGCAAATAGCAATTACAAAAGAAGTAAAGCTAGAAGCAAAAAGAGTACAAGACAATCATGATAACATATCCATAGAAAGCTAGAAACACAAGATCTCCATAGAATCTCAATAGAAATGAAAGAAAGAGTACATAGCAATGGAAAGAGCATGAATTCATGTAGATAAAGCACATGAGACGTTGTAGACAATGCTCTCACTTAACTAAACATAACTATCTTGAGGATAGTTAGCCCTTGTTAAGTGTTATTTACACTACATTGGGACCTTATTGACCTATTATCCTTATTAATTACTTTGGAGGGCCTAAAGAAAAAATTGCCTTGTTCTTAAGGCTAATAGCTCCTTTTGGGCCTACAAAGCTTACATTGGATATTATCTTGCATGTATAAGCATGGATGTACTAAAAGTACATGACAAATCGACAAGCTTGATTATTCTATGTCAAGTCATAGGGATCAAAATCAAGCTATCTTGTGTGTAGACATAAAATCGAATCTACTTAAATATCGTAAACATAAACTTATTCTAAGTTGATCAGTCAATTGGCAATCTCTAGCCATATATGAAGTGGTCATAAGCTCCTTGTGTATTAAACGAATTCTTCTTGTTAAAGAATTTACAAAACCATTATGTACCTTTATTAAAGCCACATGGAGATATGGCACCATGATTGTTATCCATTTCTTGAGTTGCTTTAGTATAACATACCTTGCTACACTACCCAATAGTAAAAAAAATATTTGTAATTTCTTGATGTTCTACTTTTTAATTGAGAGGTGAAATTGATGCATATGAAAATGATTTTACCTTTCACCTTAACGTTTGACAAAAAATAAAAGAACCAAGGATTTGTAACCTTTTGGATCAAGGTTGGGGCTACAAATCTTCGGACACCTTGATTTGACTGTTTAGTTCTAGAATTTGTGAACATGCAGTCAATGAACATGTTAATTGCTATAGGGGGCTAACGAAATGAAAGTGTCGATGCCCATGTTATAAAGATGGTAAAAAAAAATACTGGCCTATCACCAATTAATGTTAACGAGGATAAGAAATATGAGTGGGAGGTTATAATATGTAAAAAAACTAATTTATGATTTAAAATGTATATTGGAAATAAAATGATTTCCTATATGAAATTTGAGACACATACATTCTGTAACTAGGAAAAAAAAAATTCTAATTTAGAAATGGTAGAAATGTATCTAGGAAAATAACGTTTTCCCTAGATGCAATTGATGCACATGCATTTTTTAACTAGGAAAAAAGCTGTTTCCCTAGATGCAATTGATGCACATGCATTTTTTAACTAGAAAAAGAGCTTTCCTACTTAGAAGGGGTCCAAATGGACAAGTTTTAGTGATCATCCTGAATCAAATGGCCAGACTGAGAGAACTAATCAAACTATGGAGGATATGTTGAGAACATATGTGTCTACCAGGCAATCTCAGTGGGAAGATTACGTTCCTTTGATTGAGTTTTTTTACAATAGTAGAAAACATTCTACTATAGGTTATAGTCCATTATCTCGATGTACAATTTTCAATGGGTATATCTTAGAATACTAAAAGATTCTAAGACTATGCATATGGGGAAGCATTATAAATTGTCTACCAGATACTATGTGGACTATTTCGGATTATAAGAAGAATTGGTTCTTTAGCTTACGAACTAGATCTTCAGGATAAGAACACTGCTCACCCAATGTTTCATGTAAGCCAGTTAAAAGTATGTTTACATGAAGGTGACGTAGTTGGTTCGGAGGAGGATCTTAGCCATTTGGAAGACTTATCACTTAGTGTTCCTTTTGAACCTGAAAGAGTACTCAGAACTAGAGATAAACAATTAAGAAATTGTTCTAGCTCTGAGTGCTTGATTAGGTGGAAGGGACAAATTGAGGATGATGATTCATGGGAACGGGTCGAAAGCATGAAGGAAAACTTCCCTAGTTTCTGCTTCTGAGGACAAAAGTAGTTTAAGGGGGGAAGAATGTTATGTCAATGTCCAGTATCAGGGATTCAGAACATGGATAGCTGGTCACTCCAGTGTATGTGGTTATTAGGTATGCCTTGTTATTCCGGACTTAGTCGGTAAAGTAATTAATAATCATATAACGGCCCAAACCTATATTTGGACATAGGAGCACTTGCATGGTGTTTGATTGCTATAATACAAGAATAGGAGGTCAATAGCTTATTATAGGTTGCATGGGGATCCTAAGAGGAATATTCTCTCCTCTTGGAGAGAATATATACTATTGAAACTCGCCCATCTCCCTATTGGAATTTCAGATACATGAGGCAGGATCCTCTCCTCTCTTGTATTCATTCACCTTGGCTTTGGGGTGAAGTGGTGAGGGTATTGACTAGCCATTTCTTGTTCGTTGGGTGGTTTATGCTCCACATGTGTCCTTTTGGTTTGCATGTGACAGGATTAATGAAGATCTTCACTTGGTGATTGTTATACTAAAGATAGTATCCAAAGTGCTCAAGATAGAAATAACCACTATGCCGATCTTAAGAGATCTCCCAGAGATTTCAAAGTTGATGACTGGGTATATCTTAGGATTCCAAAAGATTCAAGACATTACGTACAAGGAAGCATTACAAACTGTCTACCCATTTTTGTGGATCGTTTAGGATTGTACGTAGAATTGGTTCTTTGGCGTCTGAACTTGATCTTCAAGGAAAATCAGCTGCACACCCAGTATTTCATGTAAGTTGTTTGAAACTAAGTTTACATGAAGGTGATACAGTTGGATCTAATGAGGATTTATCCCATTTGTAAGATTTGTTGAAGTGTACCTTTGGAACATGAGAAAGTGCTCAGAACCAAAGATAAACAATTAAGAAATCATTCTATCTCTGAGTGCTTAATTTGGTGGAAAGGTCGTACTGAGGATGATGATTCGTGGGAGAGAGTTGATAGTATAAAGAAGAATTTTCCTAAGTTTAGCTTATGAGGAGAAGAGCAGTTCAAGGGGGGAAGAATGTCATGTCCATGACCAATACATAGGATTCAATATACTCCTAGTCTTCGATACACAGTACTCCAGTGAAACGAGCTGTTAGTTATGCCACGTCATATTGGACGTGACTCAAAAATTAACTAATATCCTTGTGAGGCCCATAACACACTAAATGGAGTTAGTACAAGGTTTGAAACACTGTATGCATGTGTAGAGTTATCAATAGAGATAGTGTATGCATGTGTAGGGTTATCAATAGCAATTCTATGAATAGAGAATCCATGCATAGAGACTCTATTCTAGATGAGTCTATGTATATGAGAGTTAGGACCTTGCATGACCATGTGCACAGGTGGTTCTAGGCTCTATATAAAGAGGCCAAACTCGCCCTATTACCTCACCTTTTGCTTGATTTATTGCTAGGCTCTCACTCTACTTTTATGCCTCCTATTCCCTGGCTTGGGGGTGAGGCTTCTAGAGTTGATTAGTTGCTTCTACTTGGTTGGGTGGTTTCTCCATAGCGTGTTTTCCATTGTGTTTGTCTTGTAAGTAGGATCTTGAGGAGCTTTCCCTTATATGATATCTACTAGTGTATTTCTCAGTCGCATTGCCTCCTTGGTAGCAATTTTGGCAGCTATGTATTATGATTCAGTTGATGATAATGCTATGGAGGTCTGTTTTCGACTGTTCCATGAGATTGGGCATTGATTGAATAAGAATAAAAATCCAGAAGCTGATTTTTTGGTGTCAATATCTCCTGCCCAATCTGCATCTGTATAACCTTTAAGAATGTTGGCATATCGGTTGCCTCCATAATAGATGCACAGATGTTTTGTTGCTTGAACATATTTCATGACCTTCATAAGTGCTTTCCAATAGATTAGCCCTAGATTCGATAGGAATTGGCAAGTGAATTGATCGTGTATGTAAAATCAAGTTGGGTGCAGAGCATTGCATACGTTAGTGAGCTGATAATAAAGTGAAATGGATATTGTTCCATCTCCTCCTTTTCTGCCTCGCTTTGAGGACATTGTTCCTTTGATAGTTTCCTTTGATAGTTGAGGTAAAATAAGCTTGATTTGCAGCCATATTTTTCTAACATGTTAGTGAGATATCGTTGTTGACTGAAGTCAATTTGTCTGCTGGATCGATTTCGATGAATTTGAATTCCAAGACAGTAATGGGCTGGACCCAGATGCATTTTGTATTCTTCAAGAGATAATCTGTAACGTATTATCTACATATAAAGTGATGATTATGAAGGAAGTCGAAATAGATTTGAAATAGACATTCAAGTCTATCGAGTTTGGAATAAAACCATCTCAATTAGAAATGCATTTGTCTTCTGAAACCAGGTTCTTGGTGACTGTTTCTGACCATAAAGAGCCTTGTGTATTTTGCAGACAAGATGCTCCTTACCCTTGATCTTGTATCCCTATGATTGCGACATGTAAATCTCCTCTTGAAGAGTCTCCTTCAGAAAGGCTATTTGGACGTCCATTTGATGGACTATTCTAAAACCTTCTCTCTTGTCATCAAACATTCGTCCCTACGTCTGTTATTTGCATATGCATCAGCTTATGACCTCAAGATCCACATTGTGGACGAGAAGACGACCTTCTTACATGGTGAATTAGATGAAGAGGTCTAGGTGGATCAACCCCCAGGATGTGTCTCGAATTCACTTCCTGACTATGCATGCAAGATGTATAGAAGCATCTACGGTCTGAAACAATCAGTCCGACAATGGTACAAGAAGAAAGATCAAGCCCTGAAATCATTAGGATTCAGGCCTCTATTGGCTGATTCCAATGTATATGTCACAGTTACAAATGGGCAGATCATCGTAGTGGCTGTATATGTAGATGACACTCTAATACTTTGCAGGAGTGAGCAGCTAAAATCGGGGAGCCTCAAAACATTTTGAGATCGTGGATCTGGGAGAAGCCAGGTGTTACCTAGGCTTACAAATTGAAAGGGACTATGAGGGAGGTAAGTTATACCTTCACCATTCCAGATACACCCAGAAGATCCTAGAGGACTTTGGGATGATGAACTACAAAGGATGGAACACTCCAACACTCGTAGGGATGGTGGTGAAGAATGATGATTGTCCAAAGACTGAGGAAGAGAGAGAAGAGATGCAGCTCACACCTTACAAGAAGCTGATAGGATCACTGATGTACCTTGTTGACAACACACGTCCTGATATTGCTTATGCAGTATTCAGGATGAGCCAATTCTGCGCGAATCCAGACTTGACACATTGGAAGATTGCAAAATGAATTTTGCAATATCTTCAATTAACGAGGATTATGGCTTGTGTTATTGTCGTGGTGCAGGTTTCAGGATACTTTCCTATAGCGACGCTAGCTGGGCATCTCTAAAGGATGCACCATCGCATCAAGAGCAACAGATCTCTGAATCAGCAAGAAGCAGACCATTGTAGCCCAGTCATTCTGCGAAGCAGAGTACGTAGCAGCAACAAAGATGGCCAACAAAATAATCTGGCTAAGGCAGTTTCTGGACAAATTGGACGAAACAAGGAATGAGCCCCTGGTCTTGCAGATGGACAACACCTCTGCAATACACCTGATGAAAGATCATGTGTTCCATTCCAGAATGAAACACATTGTGATCAAGTACCACTTGATCAGGGATCTAATTGAAAAGAAGATGCTGTAGACCACCTTCATCGGAACGAAAGACATGGTTGCTGACATCTTCACTGAAGCCCTGGACAACCTGTGAATACATTTATGGACACTTCCACAAGAATTGTCCATTAAGACCTGGAATTGGTGCACCTTTAAATCTAATCACAGTACACCTTATAGCAGTTCTAGGAGGGATGCCACCAAAAAAGCAACACTTCCATTCTCCAGTGTTAGCAGTTACACAAACACAAAAGTAGAAGGAAGTGGCTCCCTCACCACACCTATTAGTATCTGATGATCAACCCTCAACTATGAGACCATGTCCAAACGTGAGGAAAGAGAGTAGACAATATCACAAGATACGTCATTGGATACAGAAGGTGCAAGAGGAGAAAAAAACACAAGCAAAAGATGCACCTACAGAACCTCCTGTTGATAAAGAACTCACCCTTACGAATTGATCAGAATGATCAGTTGCATCATCATAAACCACCTTTCCACATGGTGGAGCCCGAGGAACCGCACATTGAAGTGCTCACAAGTTTGCTAGAAAGCTGTGTTAGTTTATCCGAATTGCGCCACAAGCCAAGAGCCTCCTGGCCGAATGGGCCAAAGCTGAAGTGGAACCAATAACACAGAGCCCATATACTGTGTGGGCTATGAAGAAACGAACAACGTCCTCCACATTGGAGCAATATGGAAAAGCGAAGAACACAATATCCCCTGCCAATCAAGCATAAGAGATTCGAGGATGAGCCAACAATAGTAGATGAAGGATTATGTGTAAATTTTCTCTACACTACTTTGTACCAAGGATTGAAGCCAACGAGATTTGCCATCAAACTAGTTGATCAATCCTATGTTAAACCACAAGATATAGTTGATGACATCCTTGTAAAAATAGTGGGAATTTAGTTTGTATCACTTTTGGAGTGATGGATATACCAGAATCCTCTTTTGCATACCGCGTTTTACTAGAAAGAACGTGGTTGAGGACTGCACAAGTGGTTTACAACTAGGAAACCGGAAAACTCACTTTTAAAAACAGAGAGCAGGCTGTAATGGTCGATCCAACCACATAGGCGGTGAAACCTATTACACCAAAAGTTGATGACAGATCGTCCACCACTGATCATACAATCGATCGCCCAAGGAAAGCCAGGGGAGGTCATTACGATTCTGAAACAAATATCATGAGATGGACGGACTCATTGACAACCATTGACAGCATGGCTGGGCATGCTTGTCAACATGATTCAGATCCAGGCGATCTATCCGAGGAGGCTATAGCTGCGATGAACGCTGATATTCGCAATCACGAAGCAAATGTCACTCCAATACCAAAGAAGGAAAACAAGGATGAACCCAACTATGTGAGCAGAAAAGAAAAAAAAAAGGTGTTGGATTCCTTGAAGTCAGTCCGAACGGACCCAGACACAGCGTCATCTTCTTCACAGATGACTGATAACCCAAAGATTACGAGTTGGGCTAAGATCAATATGCTGAAGGAGGAATCCCATCGAACACCAGTTCATGAGATGCCAGAGACCTTCAAGAATTATACCTTAGATGACGTAGTAATCACGATGCTGCAAGCTCAACGAGAATCTGATCAAAGAAGGGACCAGTGGAACAAGTCTTCGACGGACCTGCGCAGACACAACCTATGAATCTAGCCAAGCCAGGTGAAGAAGAAAAAATCGTGCATGTGGGAGAGCAATTAACACCCACTCAATTCAAAAGAGTGCGCTCATTATTGGTGGAATACAAGGATTGTTTTGCTTGGAATTATAGTGATTTGAAGGGTATTCCACCAACCATAGTCCAACATATTATGCATACCCTTGGTGGATGGAGCAGTCCCCAAGGTAAGTCGTTACTATCGCTGCAACCCGAATTATATAGAGTTGATCAAGCAAGAGTTGCAAAAATTGCTAGACGCTGATTTTATTTATGAAATTGAGCACACAGAATGGGTGTCGCCCATAGTCATAGTACCCAAGAAGAACGAGAAAATGCGAATCTGTGTGAACCTGAAAGGGTTCAATGCAGTCACCAAGAAGGATTATTTTCCTTTACTCTTTACAGAAAGTGTTCTAAATAAAGTAGTAGGAAAGGAAGCCTATAGTTTCTTGGATGGCTTCATGCTGAATTCACACATGTGGGACGTCCTACACATGTATTTTTGATCTCCTAAGCACAATAACACCATAATAATTAGACTAGCATTGGTTGTCAATAGGAAAGTTGATCATACAAGCAATATTATTGTGTTACAAGCAAGATCTGTCAACAAAACATAAGACAAAGCATCATAAATGCCTCTACTTGGCTAGAGAGAGAAAATAGCAAGTACAAAACTCGTGGAGAGAGAGAGGGCACAAAGAGCTTGTCTCCAAATTTGCATTACACACAAATTTCATAATCTTCTCATTGAGAGTACATCACCTATATATAGATCCATGGACTCTTCTCCTACTTTGAGTTGAATTGGAGTTGTGGATCCACCTCTCAAGCTATCTGGACTTATCCAAGCCACCTCACTATGTCTAATTGTGCCACATAGTCTTTTCATGCATTAAATGTGGCATGTAAAGTACAAATGGCAATTCCTATGGTAGCTCGAGTTTCTACTTCTACCTACCTTGAATATTTTATTCTAAGATGGGTCTTTACTAAGCCAAAAGAGCTCAATTCATCTTTGGCATTTTTAGAACCCATACTCACAACATTAGATAGATTTTTCAATATTTTGACACTCCTCCTAAAAATGTATCTAATGTGGATCAAGCATTGATCTTGAGATAAGACCAAGATTAGACCTATGCTTTGAGAAGGCACTTTTGCAAAGTGGCTTTGTGAGAAGATCATCAATACACGAAGATGTGTCGACATGTTCTAAGTTGATTTCACCTCCAATGGACTTTTCCCTTACAAAATGATGTGCCACTTCTATATGCTTGCTTCTTGCATGAAAAATAGGATTGTTTGCAAGAGCTTGTGCCGATATGTTGTCACATTTGATCAAGGGAAGATCATCCTCTTTGATGCAATTTAGCTCCATGATTAACCTCTTCATCCAAAGCACCTCTTTAGTTGTTGTAGTGAGTGCTTTGTACTCGGTCTCAGAAGATGATAGAGATATGGTATCCTGCTTCTTTGAAAGCCAAGACACAAGATTTCCTCCAAGAAAGATAGTATATGCATTAATGGACTTCCGATCCATTTTATCACTTGCAAAATCGGAATTTGAATAGCCAACAATGGGTAGATCTTCATTCTTGTACAATAAACCATAATCTTGAGTAGAAGATACATATCTTAGAACTCTCTTGGCCATCTTACAATGTTGGATCTTGGGATCTTGCATAAATTGACTCAATTTGTGCACACAATAGCTCAAATCGAGTCTAGTGATGGTAAGCCAAATTAAAGAGCTTATAAGACTCCTATAAAGTGTGATGTCCTCGAAGGATCTTTCATCACCTTTAATAGGATCTTTTACATGTTGCTCCATGGGAGTATCTATGCCTTTACAACTTTGCATATTGAATTTTCTCAACATAGAAAAGACATATCTAGATTGACAAATAAAAGCAAGTATATTTTGTAGCTTCAAAATCTATGGTGTTTAACTATTTCCTAAAGTTCAAAGCTCTAGTTGAAAAGCAATTTTCTTACAAAATCAAGATTCTTAGAAGTGATGGAGGTGGTGAGTACACTTCCAATAAATTTCATGATTATTGTAAGCTTGAAGGCATTAAAAGGGAGTTTTCTTGTGCATATACACCATCTCAAAATGGGGTGGTTGAAAGAAAGAATAGAACATTGTGTGAATGTGCCAAAACCATCAGAATTGAGGCATCTTTGCCAAAGGACTTTTGGGGTGAGGCTATCAATTGTTCAGACTATCTTTGCAATAGACTCCCTCATGTTGCACTTGGAGGAAAGTCACCATATGAAGCACTCTATTTGAAGAAACCTAAGGTTGAACACCTTAGAGTATTTGGATGCATATGCTTTGTCCATATTCTCTTGGAAATCAGAAAGAAGGATGATCCTTGTGCAAGCAGAGGAGTAATGGTTGGAACCTCTAAAGTAATTGATAGTAGAGATGTAGTTTTTCATGAAGAAGAAAAGTCCAATCTTGGAGGGGCCAAGATCAAGCAACCTCAAAATCTATCACCTATTGTTGTTGAAGACAATCAACATATGGAGTCAAGATTTGAAGATGGAAGTCCTCGGATTTTCACTCCTAGAAGATCCATGAGGGAGAGATCCGAGCCCAAGAGGCTCACTTATGATGACAAAGGAAAACAAGTGGATCTTGATTCCACTTATGCTTATTTTGTTTCTCATGAGGAGCCCAAAGATGTTCAAGAAGCCCTCAATACCAAGGAGTGGTATGAGACCATGAAGATTGAATATGATGCCTTGATCACCAACCACACATGGGAGGTAGTGGATCCACCACCTTACATGCATATCATTGGATGCAAGTGGGTGTTCAAGATCAAGTACAATCATGATGGCTCCATCAACAAGTACAAGGCAAGATTGTGTGCTAAAGGCTTTGCACAAATATATGGCCTTGACTATGAAGAAACCTTTGCTCCTGTAGCAAAGATGGTGACAATAAGAATCATAATCTCTCTTGCCTTATTTTTTAAGTGGAAACTATTTCAACTTGATGTCTCCAACGCTTTTTTGAATGGCTATCTTGAGGAGGAGCTATACATGGAACAGCCTCAAGGAGTTATCAAGGATAAATCTAAGGTGTGTTTGCTATTTAGAAGTCTTTATGGCTTAAAGCAAGCACCTATCATGGTATTCAAGACTCAACAACTTTCTATTTTCATTAGGATTTGTGCTTAGTGACTATGATCCTTCTATCTACTTAAAATTTGATGGTAGTAGTATTGTCACTCTCCTAATCTATGTAGATGACATTATTCTTAGTGGAAGTTGTTTGATGCTAGTTCAAGAAACCAAAGATGCATTAGGAAAAGAATTTAAAATGCAAGATCTAGGAGAGATCCATTACATTTTGGGCCTTGAGATTGATTTTCATGAAGGGTATTTTTATTTGTGAGTTTGCTCAATCCGTGTATTTTGGTTGGCGCTCTTCTTTTTTCGAACCTTGCCATCTCTCTTTTCTCTCGAGAGATGTAAGCATTTTATATAGCATTCAAAGATGGTGACTGCTAATTGAGGCAAATGTTATAATGATGTCCATCTATTTTTCCTCTACTTTGTTCAATCTATAGTGTAATGTAGTTGGCGCTCTCTTTTCAATTCTTGTCCCACTCTCTCTTCTCCCAAGAGTTGATTTCTCCCGAGGGATGATTTTTTCCAAGAGAAATTTTGGTTAACCATGACTGTGACCATGACTATAATCAGAGCGGTTTTGTATTCTAACTACTACGGGCAGACACTTCTTGTATTATAATTTTTAATTTTGACGAATTCATGCATCCAACGTGGCATTTCTTATAGGGCCCTTTTGTACTCAGGAACTCTTGTAATGCAAGAAAATGATCATATGAAACTAGTCATACAAACGTTGCGTACCTCGTATTATCATTCTCTTCGGTTTCTTGGGTTCCAATGCTGCTTGATCCAATTCGTCAAAATATTTTGCCTGGTCTGGACCCGCTTCTTCCCCTTCTTGGTTTTTAAAGCGGTTGGAATTTGCACAAATTGCTTTTTGGATGCCACCAATCATATGCTTTCAAAATTTGAAACACATCCTCAAGGCTTTGAAGCACATTTCATTTACATTTGTGTTGATAGTCGACTGGCAAACCTAGGACAAACTGCCATAGAGCCAACTTTGCATCGAATGATGGTACCTTGTTCCAAAGGTCCATGAATTAAATAAGAGTTCAAGCTCTTAGTACCCATTTTGGAGTTCACAAATTTCAAGTAGTAGTCAACGTCATCAGTTATCACAAATTTTTTTTTAAAGACTTTTTCAAAAGCATCCCTGGTAAATATCGCCACCACAATGACGCTTTGCCACATAAGAACAACACGATACTTTCAGTTTTCTTGTCATCTAGAACTCCATGCAGGCTGAAGTAACCGCTGCACTTAACGAGCCAATCTTTGACGACTTCAGGTTTCTTCTCTTTCTTCTCTCCTGAATAAATCTTCGACTGAAAACCAAAATTGGGCAAAGATAACAATTTGACCTGGTTTAGAAAAACTTTCATTTGCTGATCTCTCATCTAATTTTGATTATTTATATCATTGAGCGCCGTACTCAACTGCTAGCAAATTACCATATACGATGGTGCATCTGCAGTTGCAGCTTGATTTGAAGTTTCTTCGAACATCTCGATTTATCTATTCGTGGAAATTACTAAAACTAGTTAATATTTGATAAACTATTAGTGAAGTACAGTTGACCAAAATCTGACTGAATTTGTTTTAATTTTTTTTTTAAAAAATTACGTAACTTAAAAATTCGTCAATAATACTATCAGTATTTAGACAATCGAAATCGAAAAAACGATTCACTATTTGATTCCTAATCTTACTGAATTAATGTCTATCAAACATGCATGACATGCAACATTAACTGCTTTTTTTGACTTTACGAAATTTTACGTAAATTTTAGTTCTACGGAAATTGTTAGCCACTTATACTGAGCACATGTGTATAACCACTCAAAACAAATGTAAATCTCTCATGCATGTCAGAATCACTCTGAGAATTAACATGCAATCAATCCATGCAAGCAAAGTACCACAAATTAGGAAATTGGCTAGCATGCAATCAGAACAATTTCAAATTTTATCAATTTTACTCACAAAATTGCAAAATTTCAGACGACCATATCTTTGGTTACAGGACACCAAATTAGGTGTTGTAAAGCTCAGAACAAAGAGAGACCTAGTGATCAAGACACTTGCCACATCCGCTTGCCATCTAGGCCTCACACGTGTGAGATCATAGAAGCTAAAAATCTGTAGTAGGGCGCACTTTTTCTAGACCAATTGATAAAAAACCATGCAACACCTCACCAAGCCCAAAAGTGATGCTATAAACAGTCTTAAACGGTCAATCATACTTCCATGAAGCAGTCATACAGTCTTATGAAGCAGTATGGACTGAGAACATAGATTTCTTGACTTGTAGAATTCAAAATAGCTTCAAACTTGATGGACATGAAGCATAAGCCACCTGCCATCAATTTACAAGTCCGATAGCTTGCTAAGAAGGTAAAAAGAAATGCTAATCATGTTGTAAAAAAATTCAGAATGACCTCCTCATGGATTTAGAGAGATCCATCCCCCAAAAATCACCAAAAATGGTCATTTTTTGCACTTTTTTTTTACTTCCTACAAGCTCAATTGTTGGAATTCTTGGCTCTAACTTCAAGAAAAGCCTCAAAAGACTTTGATTCACCTCTTTACAAGCTCTACATGGTGTTTACAGCCACCTACTATCCAACTTTATGAAAAAACAATCAAAAATCATGATTTTTAGCTCTTTTCGATTTTTTCTTCACTATAAAGTGGAAATGCATGACATGAAACTCTTTCTCTAGCACATGCAAACCAATTTACAGAATTATAGGCATCTAATTATCTGATCTTGCTAGATTTTGGTTCTTACTATGTATTTTGTGTCAAAAAGCATGAAAAACCAAGCAATTTTGACCAAAACATAGCCTAGAATCATAAATAATTGGAAGATCTGGCATGCATCATTAATTTCATCCCTAATATGAAAATACACTTGCTAAAAATTCAGATCTACACAAGATTTGAGCTACACAAGAAAAAACTTCAAAAAAGCAACACAAATTGGCTTTCTAAGACAATTCACCATAAATCAAAAAAAAAATCTACAAAACTATTCATGGTTCCTTATGCACCCAAGTAAGTATAATACTGAGCCTTATTTGATGTACTGCTAGCTTTACTTTGGTAAGATGTCAACAAAGTGATCAATAAAAAAATATTCGTTTTGTAGGCTGCATTGGAGTTTAAATATGATCTTTATGGCCAGCCACTATTGTGGATGGGGTGGTGAAACATGTATGTTTAAAAATGAATTCTTGTGAAAATAGTCTCAAAAGTTTTGATAAACAACTTCTTATGATCCTTGAAGTATTACCAACTTCAGTCACATCTGTGGCCAGACCAAGAATAATATCAATCAAGGTATCATCGTTAGTGATGAATGTATTCAAAATTTTATTTAGATAAACCTTATATGAAAATGTATTCAAAATTTTATTTCGATAGACCTTATATTTGTTTTCGATGCACAAACTCCCCAACAACAAGATGCATTTAGTTGCAGGTGGTTTAAGTTCTATAATGCAATGATATTTTTTGAGTGGTATAATTTTCAACAAGACATGGTTGATATCGAGCAAGTAAGCATCATGATCCTTCTTGTTTTTTACTTTATATATTTTTCATTATGAATGCAACTGTATTTCTCAACCTAATGTTGTGTTTGTTTGCAGTTCTCGCTTGGTGTGTACGCATGTAATGAAGTGTATAAGTTCAAACAAGATTTAATCAACCTCATCCTTTCAAAGGCGATTATATGTGATCCTAGAAATGATAAGGTTGATTTAGAAGCAAGGTCAAGATTAGAAGCTCTTTCTCCTGATGTCGCTATTATGAATCACAAAGGTGTTGTATTTTATAATGAGATATCTACTATTAAAGAAGAGATCAAGCTGATGGAGCACACACCAAAGAAACAAAGGAAGCCAACATAGCCACAAGAAAAAAATAGTCAAATCTAAAGACCATAGTGAACTGAAGCATAGTTTGTAAAAAAAGTCCAATGTTCGGGGCTCAATTTTATTAATATAAAAATCTTTAACATTGTACTACATTTATTTTCATGATCTCGTGTGCTTGCTTTTGCATATTATGGCTCTTCTATCACCTTGATCATCGTACCTAGATCTTTGCATTTTGTAAATTGTTCTTGTCTTTATCGTATCTGCAAATGAAAAAAAGTTTGGTGATTCATGTCAAGAATTAGATATGCAACATCAAGCATTCACCATAAGCAATCACCAAAAGAAGACGGAAGAAGAACACACACTATCACTCTATCACTCTAACACATACAAAATGTAAAATGTACAAATAAACCCTGAACTCTGATAGAGAGAGAAAACCTATGAGTAGACTAATAGACTAGCCTACGGTTACTGACAACTGGTCACAACTATCAACATTAATGTACATCGTAAACAGTAACAATGAATTTTATCATTGATTTCTAACACTCTCCCTCAATGATAAAACTACATTCTTCTATTCCTAATAGAGTACAAAACCTCTCAAATTTACATCTACCTAATGACTTAGTAAAAATATCTACCATTTAATCTTCAGATTTACAAAAAACAAGATCAATGGCTCCATCAAGATTTTTCTCTCAAACAAAATGGTAGTGTATTTCAATGTGCATAACACTGGATTTTTTGGCAAGGTGAATGCAACTTTTATTATCGCAAGATATAGTAGTCGCATCCATCTGTGGTTGACCTAGATCCACAAGCAATCTTCGTAACCATATGGCTTCTTGTGTAGCATTGTCGAGTGCTCGATATTCAGCTTCCGTCGATGATAAGATTACTGTAGGTTGCTTTTTGCTGCTCCATGAAATTGTAGTTGTAGCATAACTGAATGTATGACCATTGGTAGGTCTTCTGTCATCAATATTACCTGCCCAATTGGCATCTGTATAACCTACCAACACTGGCGCTTCAGGTTGATCATACTTCAAACCAAAATTCAATGTCCCTCAAATGTATCTGAGAATACGTTTAGTAGACTTCCAATGTGCTTGACTAGGATCTTGCATAAATTGACTAACAACACCGACAACATAAGAAATATCAGGTCGTGTGTGTATCAAATAAATCAAACTACCCACCAGCTATCTATATAAATAAGCATCCACTTTCTTAGATTCATCATATGCAGTAAGCTTCATGTTGACATCCATAGGTGTACTCATGCATATTTGAACTTATAAAGCAAATCTCATGTATATTTGCTTTGTGTAAGAAAGACCATGTCTTTCTTTTGCCATACTTCAATGCCAAGACAATAGTGCATCAATCCTAGATTAGTCATGTCAAAAGCATTGGAAATATCTGATTTGATTTCATCGATTAACTTCTCATTACTTCTTGTAATAATCAAATCATCCACGTACAAGACAGTGAATACTATATCTGAATCTTGCATTAGAATGTAAAGATTAGGATCAGCATCACTCTTTATCATTCCTCTTTGCTTGAAGTGTTCATCAATGCAAGAGTACCATGCCCGTGGGGCTTGCTTCAATCCATAAATGGATTTGTTGAGCTTACAAACAAGATGCTCTCTCCCTGACTCAACATATTTTTGCACTCCATTAAGAAAAGCAGATTTAACATCCATTTGTTGGATCTTCCAACCATAGAAAGCAAAAATAGCAATGATAGAATGTATAGTCATCATCTTAGCTACGGGTGCGAAGGTTTCCTCAAAATCAATACCTTCTTGTTGCTCAAATCCTCTCGCAACCAATCATAATTTGTACTTGTTGAGTTGCCCATCTGCTCCATATTTGATCTTATAAATCCATTTGAAAGTGATAGGCTTCTTACCATCAGGTAGCTCAACCGAATTCCATGTCCTCTTTTTCGACATGGCTTCCATTTCTGTTTCCGTAGCTGCACGCCACTCCTTGTGCTCCTTTGCTTCATAAAAAATGTTTGGTTCTTGAGCCTTGAGCACAGAGCCCATCAGGGCTAGATTCATCTCTAATCTTGCAGGAGGTTTTCAATTTCTACGTCTCCCTGCTCACTTGATTTGGGAGTATCTCCCTTATTAGCATCACTTGTTATTGACAAGTATCACTTAGGCACTCTCCTAGGAGTCTCATTATTAACCCTGTCTTTTTCAATTGGCTCTTTTATATCGACACCATCTTCTTCCTTCACTTGCACTTTAGCTTTATCATCAAAGAGATCAATTGTCAATTTTATCTGGTCATTTTGACCCATCTCATCAAAAGTAGCATCTCTGAAAATCACGATCTTTTGTGCATTTGTGTCATACATCCTATATGCCTTGGCTCTTTCATCATATCCAAGGAGAATACACTCAACAACTTTTGCATCCAGCTTCTTTCGTTTTTCATCAGGCACATGAGCATAAGCATCACAACCAATACTCGTAAATGAGAAACATAGGTTTCTTTCCAGTAAAAGCTTCCTAAGGTGTCTTACCCTCCACGGACTTAGTAGGACACCAATTCAACATATGAGTAGCTGTGTTGCATGCTTCTGTCCAAAAAGTATTTGGCAAATCCTTGTTCTTAAACATTGTCCTAGCCACCTCCACAATGGATCTGTTTTTCCGTTCTGCAACTCCATTCTGTTTTGGTGAATAGGGTGTAGTAGTTTGTCTCTTGATTCTCTGATCTTTGCAAAAATTTATAAACTCTGTTGAAAAATACTCACTGCCACCATCTGATCTGAGGGTCTTAATATAACAACCTGTTTGTTTTTCAACTAGAGCCTTGAACTCTCTAAACTTGGCAAAAGCATCAGATTTCTTGCTTATGAAATAAATCCAGATTTAGGCCTGCCATGGCTATGGACCGTGTCAGGGCACACTACTCACACTGTCTTGTCCTGTTGGTCATATACGCTAGACATGACCCTGACTGTGGTATCTGACTTCCTGTGTCCTCTAGGATTCGGCACTGGTTACGTGCTCGTAACAACATGTTTGCATCCATGTCATTATAATGGCCTTCTTGGCCACCATCGTGTAGTGAAAAGAGGCAACGCTAGGAAAACCTGTTTTGACATACACCATTCAAAGCTTCTTGATTTTTTGAAGACTATTACTCATTAAAGGCGCATGTAAATAATCGTCAAAATTTTTGTGATATCAATTTTTTTTAAATTTTGTCGGTTTCATTTTTATATGCTTTTGCCCATCTTTCCCATCAGTCTCTTGTAGGGCACCCATTACGTTCCGCATTCGAGAGTCTTCTACATTCCTCTCTCTCTCTCTCTCTCTAGAGCTTTCTTCATCCATGCTTCTATTCTATCTTTGTGGAGAATTCATCTCTTGTGTTTCTATGTCCATCTCTTTCATATTTCTCAAGATATCTTGATTTCTAGTGTGTAGAATGTCAATTTTGTGATTGATGTTGCTAATGCATCCTTTATCTTTTCAGCAATGGTTTACAAATTGTCGGTTCCCACTTTTTGTTTTGCGGGTCTTCTTCATTCTTCCATGAAAGGAGAGAAAGAGAAATAAACTGATGGAGAGAGAAAGAGATTTGAGAGAGATATTTACTAAATAATTGATGTAAATTGAAGATTTTGGAGGAAAATACAATAATGCGGAGTATGAGATTGGATACTGCCAAGGCTATAGTGGTCTTGTTTAACAAGGTGTACATCTTATACATCCAATAGTAATATTGTTGGTACATGATATTCATTTTCTTTCTTTGTTTACTAATAACATACTAATATTCACAACTACACGTATAGGCAATTGCCATGCATTTTGCTTGCACATAAGTAGGGCCTTTTTTTTGCCCGTCAAGCCTTGCTTGACAAATTTTCATGGTAATCGCAAGGCTCTACATGGTTTGATTTTGGGCAAAATGGTTTTAATGTGGCAATGTCACACAAAGTATTTATAGGCAAAAAGAAAAAGCACGAGGAACAAAAATTAGATTCTCCTAGCTCATATATGAGAGAGAGAGAGAGAGAATATGTTCAATCATATTTTAATGAATTTCCTCAGTACTACAAATGTATACATATATGAAGTAATATATGGATATTAACTTATTCGAGGTGGTTATTGTTGATAAAGGTTATTTAAAGTGGTAATATGTTTTCATTCACGTCATTATAATGGCGTTCTTGGCCACTATCGTGTGGTGAAGAGAGGCAATGCTAGTAGGGAAACCTGTTTTGAGTTATACTTAAAAAAAAACTTGCACAATTCAAAGCTTCTCAATTTTTTGAAGACTATTACTCATTGAAGGCGCATTTAAAGATCGTCAAAATTTTAGTGATATCAATTTTTTTAAAATATTGTGGGTTTCATTTCTATGCTTTTGCCCATCTTTCCCATCAAGTCTCTTGTAGGGCCCCCATTAGGTTCCTTTACTTGTGACCTCACCTCAACTGCCAAAAGGGGCTACTTTTCTGGAGTCTTCTACATTCCTCTCTCTCTCTCTCTCTCTCTCTCTCTCTCTACCTTTCTAGTGCTTTCTTCATCCATGCTTCTATTCTATCCTCTCGCACGTTACAACAATACATCGTATTTCTCATTCTTCCATAGCTTGCAATATTTCAGTGAGTTCTCGACGAGGTATCTACAGCTAAGCGGTTATAGTAATTGATATAATCTCTACATTCAGGATTCTCAATTCATCAACTCTCGCCATCTAGAATATCTTAGCAATCGCAGACAGCAATTCATTTCTGAGAAGGAAGTTTTACCTCTTTTAGCTGGATATGGCTTTGACCCCATTCTTCTTTGGACGAGATCAAAGTATTTTTGATCCATTCGATAGATTTTTGGAGCCTTTTGACAGATTTCCTCTGTGGGACAACGCACCTTCTCGACAGTTTGCCCAGGATGTGAGCGCCATTGCCAGTACTCGAGTAGACTGGCTTGAAACTCCGGAGGCTCACATTTTCAAAGCCGATCTACCAGGTACTTCTTTAGTCCTGATCTCGGCATATACCTCATGACTTTGTGCTCATAATGTTGAATAACCTTTATCAACCTGGCTTATTGCCGAGAATTTTCATGATTAGTAGTTTTTGTTGTTCGTCTTGTCCGATTTATCTGAATCTATTGAATGTGTCGTGATAATTTGTGGCTGTATCGGATTTCAGGGTTGAAAAAGGAAGACGTAAAGGTTCAGGTGGAAGATGGACGTACGCTACAGATAAGCGGAGAGCGCAAGAAAGAGGAGGTGGAGAAGACAGACAAATGGCATCGGGTGGAGCGTACGCAGGGCAGTTTTCTGCGACGCTTCCGCTTACCAGAAAATGCGAAAGTGGAGGAAGTGAAGGCGAAGGTCGAGGATGGAGTACTCACCGTCACTGTTCCCAAAATCGAGAAACCTAAGCACGAAGTGAAGCCCATCGAAATCTCCAGCTAAATTGCAACGGCATGGTACATGCGAGATAATAGAGCACATCAGATGCTCGAACAACATACGTAGAGGCTATAGCTCAATTTTCTTGATCCGCTTGTCGCGTTCCAAGCAATAAGAATGAGTACAGTGTCCATATTTATGAAGCACTTGAATGCCGACGGACATGTACACGATTTAGAGACTCTGTATTAAGTTTTGCTATTAGTAATATACTACTTAACCTTCCAAAGGTTTTCAGTCATGATGAATGTGCGCATGGTGACTTTGATTTCTGCGAATCGTATCAGATACGGTGTATCGTCTCTGAGATTGTAGATGTCTAGTGTGTCTTGTTAGTTTTGTGAACGTGTGTTCTGTTATCTACACGCACAGATGCCCTCGCCTAATATATTTTTCGTTGACAATGCCGAGCTAATACGTTATCATCAGCGCTACAAATGGTAGCTGAGAATCCAGCGTTTTCCAGTTTTTTCTCCTCAAGCAGAAAATATTGCAGTGAAGGATTGCATTTCACGATTTTCTGAAAACCTGTTGCTTAGCAATCAAAAAACGCAGCAAAACCTGTCGCACAGAGTCAGTACTGGCACACGACAAACACAACGCAAGAAGAAATCTGATCGCAAAAGAAAAGGGTAGCTACACCCCACGCATTTCTCTTTCTTATATTATAAAGAGGTGGGTACATTTCAAGAACTTAAACAACGCCTAGTGTATGCCAAGAAACATAAGTACTGCTAAACAACAACTAACATTTTACCCACAAACCCTCTCTCACTACTCATTTGTATTTATCTATAGTTTCTATGCCTATCATGCTTCTTAATAAATTAAAGCGTGACTTTAACAGCCCTTTAGTCATGATATCAGCTGCCATTCTGGCTGTGGGACAGAATTGAACAAATAGCTGTCCTTCCTGAACTAGATCGCGCACAAAATGATTTTGAATGCTTATGTGCTTGCTTCTTTTGTGAAAACCAAAATTCTTAGTAAGAAACAGACAGCCCTGATTATCAGTAAACAAGGTTATTGTTTGTTCAATCTGAAATTCTTGCAGCAAGCTTTTTAACCACAGGTACTCTTTACTCGCATGACATAATTCCAATGTATTTTGCCTCTGTAGAAGGAAGAGCTACTGAGTTCTGTTTCCGGCAGCTCCAGCTGATGGCTGATCCTGCTAGCATAAAAATGTAAGTACATGTGGATTTCCTGTCATCTGAATCTCCCCCCAGTCTGAGTCAGCAAATCCCCCCCCCCCCCCCCAACAATCATGCTTTCATTGTTGTTTTGAAAAATGATCCCATAGCTTGAACTCCCCTTTAGATATTTGAGGACTCTTTTTGCAGCTAGCCAATGGTCCTGGCCAGGATCTCTTAAGAATTGGCTAAATTTCGTTGAGGCAACTGCAATGTCTGGGCGTGTACACACCATTGCTTACATCAGGGATCCTACCAGATAGTTCTATAAGGTTTATTAGTCATCATTTCCCTCTCTTGCTCAGATGTGGCCGATGAAACACTGCAGCAATCATGCATCTGAAAAGTGTCCAACAGCATAGTTTTCTTGTGTAATCCACATTAAGCCTCTATTTCCGTCCTTATTCTTGGATTCCTAAGCAATAATGGATTGCCCCTAGGTCTTTCATATCAAATTCCTGACTGAGTCTCCTTTTACAATCATTCAGTGCAATTTTGTCATTGCAAACGAGAATTAAATCATCGACATAAATGGCTAAACAAAGAACAATGATCCTGATATTTTCATGTACAAGCTTGGGTCAGAATAGCATCTACTGAAGCCGTTTTCAAGAAAGAACTTGTCAATTTTTTGATACCAAAAGTTCTTTACGATCTTCAACCCGTAGAGGGCTTTATTCACTCTGCAAACTTGGTGTCCATCTGTCTGAAAACCGGGGGGCTGCTTCATATAGACTTCTTCCATAGTATACATCTTATTTAGTCTTTGCTTGAACTGCGGGAGGAAATGGACAAGATCATGAAGGAGAGTAGACCTATGAAGATAACAAGAATACTAAGTATATCCCTGAATCTAACATAGTGGTCATAAAATACTTTAGCATTGGGTTGCGCAGTCCTGAAAACATGTAGAAAAGGGCAAAATAGGGAATGGAAGTAGTCTAAGTTCATAGAAATTCCAGACTCAGTCATAAATGCACTAAGGGTGCTCTCACGGCTAGATCCAGAAGACGACGCCATCGGTCAAAGGCAAATATCGCTTCTGTGTGCGAGGTAAGCAAATAGGAAAAAGGTGGTTGTTAAGAACGCGCACAAGAGCGATATGTATGGAAAATAAACTTGGAATATTGCACTTGTGCGCAAGTAGACCACTAGCTACAGGAGATCATACAAGTGGCGTGCACAAGAGCGATATACGAGGAAAAAAAAACAAAAAAAATAATTGGGTTGCGTGCCTTTTATAGGTAATTTTTCACACGTGCCTTTTATAGCCGCCCAATTCATCCGTATTACAACACTCGTGTGACCTGCCAACTTTGACATGTGTCACATGCTCCTTGCATGAAAAATTGACACGTGGCAGAACATGATTCGCTACCACCTCGCACATGCGACAAGATGTCTGTTCGCACGTGCGAGCCATGCGATAAAAGGACTTCGCCCTTGAGGCATTTTTTTTCACTTTTTTTTTGCTCAAATTGCCTCCACCCGAGATTAGTCATTTCCTTCATGTCCTCAAAGATTTTCATCTTTGTATTCGTGATTGATAATTTTTGTTTTTATGCTCTGGTCAAAAACCATACTAAAACATAGAAAAAATCGAAGCTTAGTAGGAGCAACATAATTTAATCCAATTGCTTTTCAAGAAATTCACGTTACGATTGTTGGTATTTACATAGAAAGCAAGAATCACAAAAAAAGAAAAAGGCAAGAGCGTGCGTAAAAAAAAGAAATTGTATTCTTTTTTTTGCTTACAGACAATACAATGCAAGCAAGCTTTTAAGGTTTCAAGCAGCCTATGCATGCCAAGAAGAGGGCACCTTAGATTTGACAATGGAGGGGTGAATAGCTTACGCCAAACTAGCACACCTTGCAATTTGCTTACACGAACCAATGATTGTAATATCAATTTAGATATATGCCAACCAAATTGTCAAGTTATTTAAATGTGTTTTAGATTCCAACCCTAGCTCATGCAAATTGTCAAGTTATTTAAACGTAATAGATACATGTTGCATATTATGCCCATTTTCAAATAAATTAAAAAGCAGAAAATGCATGTGTTTTTTTCAAAGGCAGATTCTCCTTTTTTTTTTCTACCCGTCTGTGCCCGTCCATACGGATTTCGTACAGCCGTCACGTGGCACGTTTGTGTTGGTCAATCAAAGTCAAACTTGCCTATTATGCTTTGTAATGTGAATCTAAAAAATTTTCAGGTATCCATTACGCAATGGAAAGAGCCGAGCAAAGGCCATTCTGCTCAGTTCGGCTTTCCAAAAAAATTTAGGCTATCAATTTTTTGATACCAAAAGTTCTTGACGATTGCTTCAACCCGTAAAGGGCTTTATTCAGTCTGCAAACTTGGTGTCCATCTGTCTCAAAACCCGGGGGATGCTTCATGTAGACTTCTTCCTGCAAGTTCCCATGCAAAAACACCATCTTTGCATCCATTTGTTCTATTTCCATGTCCCATCTTGTTGCCCGTGCCAACAATAATCTGAAGGAAGTCATTTTCATTACTGGGGCAAAAGCGCACTGGTGGACATTTTCAAACAAGATATCGTTTTAACAATTTAGAAGCACTACGATGTGTGTTGTCTGTAAGAGAAAATGTCACTTTGTTGAACACCAAACTAGGTTTATACTTTTCCTGTTAGTTCAGATCCCGGATGGTGAGCAAGTTATAGCTTCTAATCCTCAGATCGCCTCATCCTCAATTCCATCATCCTTCAAAGACATTCAAGCTTTCATATGTGTTTGCAAAAAATGTTGTATGATCTTTTAGTATGTGTTGCACATGTCAAAATCGCAATGTCAGTCTTATGCTTGGATTAGATTATATAGTTGAATCGAAAGCAGCTCTAATCATTTATACTAACCATGTAATGAGTGATATGATCTGCTCCCCATGCTTTTAATACTGCATCAACAAACTCAACACAAGTCTTTTGTAGAGCTTTCTTATCAATATCAAAAAAGCTTATATTTTCTATAAATTGTATTCATACTATCAAGCTTCCTCCATACATCAACTTTTAGTAATCTAGTTTTGCCGCTCACCTCAAAGTCTTGAGTGGCAGCAATGATGTCTTTCCAGACTAAGTGTTGAATATTGGATGCCTTACCAGTGTGGTTTGATAGGAATCGACGTGCTTTTTCTCCTATGCTTGGCTTAGTAGGCATATTTCCTGACTTTTCTGAAAGCTTTTCATCTTTCTGTATTTTGACGTGTCCCTTTTGAAGTCCTGTTTTCAATAGAACATCTTCTAATCGAGAAATAGCTTCATTCGTTGATGATGTTGACTTACTATTCCAAGCAAAAACTATATGAAGATAAATGAGCTTCTCTATTGTCCTAACTTCTGCATGAAGAGTGCAAACATGCACATTTTTCAAGGGAATAGGCAATACAGGCTTCTAGTTTGGATTTGCATTTTCTCTAGTAGTTCATGTACTCCTAGTAACATCTTGCCATTTTCATGTAGTACAAACAAGGATGTTTAGATGTAGCACTGTCAGAGACATTATGCATGCATTTCAATGTTTTCAATCACCTGCTAAGTGCCATTCAACTCCTGAAACATTCAGAAATCCTTCATCTGTATGGTCCTTGATGATCCTAGGGTAAGATGTCCTAGATAATATCCATGATAATATTTCATGATCCTGCTTTCGTACCTGTCCAAAGAATAAATCAAACTTAGTTAAATAAGAATTAATACTATCCATTGAATCTAATGTAATAATGAGAAAATTTACCTAAAAAGCTACCAACCACCATATATGATAGGGGAAAAATTCCCGAGGAGGGATTGGTCTCACCAGGAAGCCCTACAAGAGAAGGGCCCACATTGCCCTTACGTGAGTGATTGAGGAATGCCGCTTCCAATCCCGAGGGCCATCTCAACCACCCCGTGCTTCCCAGCAGATGAGGGTTTTCCAAGCTCCCAGAGGCAGGGCTGCAGGGAGGTGTAATTGCAATCTCAGTCCTATCGGTCTTGAGTCCTAGACTTTTCGTTCTCTAGATCGTCCACCCCTCTACGTAGAAGTCCGTAGAGGGGTCGTCGCTACTGGTCTCATCCCTCTTTGTTTTTGGTGGATCTAATTCTGGGGGTCCATTAGTACTGCCAGCTGGTCCGGGTGACTACACTGGCGACCCGAATGGTATGAAAGGCTGGGTGGGTCTCGTGTAATTGGCAGAAACGGCGTACGTCAGATGCCAGAACCCCTCAATAATGAACTCATAGTTTTTGAAGTAACTATAGCCCCCGCAATGTTGTTCTCTAAATATGGTATCTCCTGCTTGTAAGTGAGGGTGAAGTGTCGGGGTATAGAAATAGTAGTGCGTGACTCCTTCTCGGATTAATTGACAGAATCTCCTAGTGTAGGGTGGAACTGATTTTCATCCATCATGGTCAAGGGTCTAACCCCCCACGAGGGAGGGAGTAGTTGGCACATCTCCCATCCGAGATCTCTAGAGGCACCTACTATTGTCAAGATGACCTCATATCTATCATGCTTAGAGTATGATTTCGGGTGGTATTGCTTATGCCAGTGACTTTAGTACTTTACCATGGTCGAGATTCACTACTAGAGGTCACACGAGTGTAATTAATTACAAATACTATAGAGACTTTTGTATGGGCACTCAGTTAGCAATCATGGTCAAATGAAATGAAGTTATGGTCTATTGCTTAGGAATGCATCACCTGGGTGAAATAACAGACAACCAATTGTACTATAATACCGTGATTAGGTCCGTGTAGTGTGAGGGTGCTAGTTATACGCGCCGCCATGTTTGATAGGCGGTGGTATTTTGCCAAACGTCAGGCCTAGGTATTTCGCTAGGCAGTTTCAACAATGGAGGTGACTATGACGACCCCTAACCGAGGTGGTGTATTTCAACCACGTACGGTGACAACCCACTCTTCTATTTCAAAGAGGTCAGGCCAGTGACTTAAGTACGCACCACACATCTCATTTCCAAATACAACATCAAATTGAGTCTTATAACCTAAGCATAATGTGTGTAAAGATTCTAAACTTCGATACTTGTGAGCATACTAGGAAGAAACACAACTAGCATGCTATCTAATGTGATCATCATTAAGCAAGCCCATACCAAAGAACGGAGTCAAGCCAAACTATACTAGCAATGAGAGCACCATGTAAAACATGAGACTAGCAATGAGAGCACCATGTAAAACATGAGATCAAGTCTCGTAATCTAGCAATCACATATGAATTGACTAGAAAAACCACATTTCAAGAACGTAAGAATTATACCTTGTGTGCGAAAAGCGGTTTGCCTTAAAGAGAACCGCCAAGTCATGGGCTCATGGCTTCGAGTCTTGGACCGGCAACGGCATCATTCAAGTTAGGATGTCCTTATGATCGGACTTCGAGATTGATATGAACCGAAGGTCAAGGCAGGACTGAGATAAAAATGGGATTCTGGCGCAGTCTCCACGCTCACAATAATCAATGGCTTCAGCGTTATGCTCCACAGCTCTTGGTCAATAGGCTCAGGTGGGCCTCAGTGTATTCTTGATGTTCAACAATTATATCCATAGGCAGAACGCAGATCCGATTACTATATTGACTTTACTGTGTATCCATGCAGAACGGACACTCTGGTAGCAATGCTCAAGCTCGCTCTTGTATAGTTGATAGGCAGGTTGTTGTTTACACTTATACATAATGCTCAGAAATATAACCACCTTCAAACAGTTCATAGTTCCCATGAATGCGTACCACAGCTGGACCATAGTTCAGGGGTGCGAGGGAGCCCCTTCTAAACAGCGGGTGGATTTAGTGATGAAACTCTGTACCTAACTATACTTGCTCGGCTGGTTTCAATGGCAGCGATAGATAGTCTTCCAATCAAATAGCTATGGCCCGCCGTATCAGTGCAGGGGACCCCTTGTGCAGCAGTCAGATATGGAATGAGAGTCACGCTGCTTGACGGTAAGCGATCCTTGGTCAGCCTCGCACCGCAGTGTTGAGATACAAGCGGCAATCAAATATTCAATACACATACTGCTGACAGGAATGGGTTGGTCAATCGCAGCGAATGGGTTGGTCAATCGCACCTCTAAAATGCTTCTTGGTTTTCAAGGGGAGGCTCGAACCTGGGACCAAAGAAACTTTGGATGCCAAGCTAACCAGTTGAGCCAACCCCGTTGGGTACAGCTCTAAAATGAGGCTTCCCTAATAAAATTCAGGTATATGAAGTAATGATCAAGCGCAAATACGTCTTTGAAAGCAAGAATGATTTTGTTGGCTCAAATTCCTGAGGTAATGATCAAGCGACCGTAGCTGTGTGGTAATCGTTGATATCAAAGGTAAGGCATTTGATCGCAGCTCTAGAATGATGCATTACTAGCAGAACTCAGTCGCTTGAATTGATGGACCAATGACGGTAGCTGCTCTTGACACTCTGGTGTTCATGCAGACACCATTCTTTATAACCTCTGTGCATGATTTCTCCCGCTTCATGGGAGCCGTGAGAATGGGGAACTCTCTAATCTCTGTCTTCTGATTCTCACCAAAAAAAAAAGAAAACACACTCTTACCACATAAAGTTTATTCTCAGAATGCTCCCTTTTACAACCTCCCACATTTCCGTTCTCTCACCTCTCATACTTCCACAATGACCGATCTCCTTGAATTCACGTGAACCATCCATGACATCAACAACTCTCTTCTCGCGTGACATCAACAAAAAGTTCTCCTTCATCATCTCCCATTCACGTTTATGCATTCTCTCTCCAACATACATAACAAAAATCACTCCTCCATCCTTTTTTTTTATTGCAAAAAAAGAGACCTATCTTTATCACATCTCCCCCTTCAAAATGCCATACTTTCATTCTTCAAGCCTTTCACGAAGGGTGTCCTCTAGTGTGCATGGCTTCTTAGTTGTGATTTGACCACAAGTGGTACCCTTCCCCTTTTGAAAAACATGGATTGGGGCCATGGTATGGTACTGGGGTACCACTTGTGTGAGCCACTTTCTCTTTTGCACTTGTTGGTGGTGTAAATGGTGAGTACTTCACTTGCTTGTCTTTCTTAATTACGTAGTCCTTTTTGCTACTTGTGGTCAACCCTTACCACTTTTAGGTAGGATGGTTTTGTTAAGCACTTTTGGCCTCCACTTGTATTTTCCATTTGCGTGTCTGTGGCCCATGGCTTAAGTTGTCTAGGTGATTTGCCTGTCGGGGTGCCGCTTCGACTTGTACTAGAACTTGCCTATGTTTTTGTTACAGTTTCCTTGACCCTGTCCCATAATTTCCGACTGTTCGTTGTGAGTTGATTTTGCCGATTTTTCCTGTGTGTTGTTACTGGCGAGCACTCATGACTTTGGGTTGCCTTCAAATGAATGCCTAATTCATATGCCATTTCTTCAGTCATTATATTTACACTAGATCCGGAATCTATGGGTACATTATCTAAGATGCAGCCATTAATTACTATCTGAATCTCTAGTTGGCCTTCATCATCGTAATTAAGTAATCCTAAGTTGATTACTGGTAATTTTGCTTTTCTTCTCTTTTTATTTTGCAAGAATTGCTTAATTTCTTTCTAATAATATTGGTTATTGTCTAATAATTGTTTAAAGGTTATATTAGGCATTCTAGAAACAAGGTCTTCTACAATATTATAAGAACGGTTTCTAAGCGGTGACAGATCTCTAGGTATCTCGCTACTTATAACTGGATCTGAAAATGCCACTTTCTTAACTTGTCTAGTTTCTTCGTCTAAAAGCTTCTTAGCTTCTGAACTAATATCAACATCATAATGTTTTCCATTAGACTTATCAAGACTTGATTCTTTATTACTAGGAATTTTTACTAACTGTTCTGCGAACTTCGCTTTTTCTGTCGCGTTTTTTGCAATTTTCACAATTTTCGCCTTAGTTTTCTTCTTACCTTTAAGTGTTAAAGAATCTTTACTACTTCTTGTAGTTACTTTATTTATTTTTTTCTCTAAATCTGGCCATTGATGCTCTTGATCTAATAATTCAGACTCTACTTCTATCCTCTGAACTATCATGCCAGTGTTAGTCTTAGATGGCCGAAGGTCATCTTCCCTAGGTGAGTTTACAAACCTTGGTTTAGACCGTGCCTGTTGTGGCTGAGGACATTCAGCTGTGACATGCCTTCGCCTTTACAGTTAGCACAGAGCGGCACATATTCTGCTGATCTCCTGGGTTCAGGACAATCAGGCGAATAGTGACCTGGGGCTCCGCAATTGTAGCACAAACCCCTTACTCTAGTCGGTGGAGTGGAATCTTGTGTTTTGCCCCTTCATAAAATAGTGTACTGTTGACCAGTACATTGTTTTGGTATCATTGTTTTTTGGTTAGTAGGAGTTGCAGTATAAGCTACCTCCTCATGATTATTAATCAGACAGAGGAATAGTTCCTCTTCTAAATAATTAGTCTGTAAATTGGGATAGTTGGTCTTAGAATGACCTTCCTTCCCACAAGCGGTACACCAAACATTGGCGTTAGGCTTGGCTTTAACATCAGATATCTGGACTTTCAAGTCACTCATTTCTCTTGTTAACAGCTCAACACTTTTCCTTAATGGATCCATCTTTTCGGATTTCTACATTCTTTTCTTTCTATCTGAATTCCTATTTTTGGATTTCCTATAAGAAGACTCTTCTTCTGATGAAAAAAAATAAGATGAATACTCAAAGGATTCTTCGCCATCCACTGAATCAGATTCTGATTCTGACTCAATAGATGTTTCAGATTAAATTTGTGCTTTTTACTACTTTTTCTTTCATTTCTCCATCTGTGAGAAATTCGAGAAGTTTCGTAATTCTCCAGAGGCAATGACATCTTCCAAAGAAGTCAGCACACCCTGTCGACAATATTGATCCATTTTCTTAGGCAAACCACCCAATAACCATTCATTTTGCATAGGAACTGGATACTGGGCTCCTAACTTTCATATTAAATTCTTAACCCTACGAGTATATTTCCTAAGTGATTTCTTTGGCTTTTTCTCAACAAAGCTAAGTTGAGCCAACAATCTAGTGGAATATCCTATCTCCCTAAACTGTTTAAGGAATGCTGCTTTTAAAGCGTTTTGCTTGCTCCTAGAATGAAATCTAGGATTGATCGATAGCACTCTAATTTTCACGCTAAATAACTGCTGGAGCTGATTGTCTGAGACCGATATCAGACAATAAATTTTTCAGCAAAATTGTCTCTTTAGTGGCTTGAGAGGCTGCAATGTACTCAGATTCTATAGATGACATTGCAATGGAGATTTGCTTTGTATTGTTCCAAGATATTGGACCATTATTGAACAGAAAGACAAGTCCAGAAGTGGATCTTCTAGTGTTGATATCGCCTGCCCAATTTGCATTTGTATATCCATGAAGTGGATGGATATCAGATGAATTAAGATCACCATAGCAGATACAGAGGTCAATAGTAGCTCGTATATATTTGATTACTCTAAAAACAACTTTCCAGTGGATCATACCAATGTTGGCCATATATTGGTTGTGAACACAAATAAATATAGAGAGAAAAGTACCTAATTTTTGTAGTTTTATGCGTAAAATGTGGTCATGAGAAGTCTAAATAGTACCTATTTGGTAGATTTTAAAGTAAAACTTAGAGACTTAGTATAAAAGACCTAATTTGGTAGTCAGTAGAAACGGAATTGGTTTACAATAAGTTCTTGTAGTACGAATCTTTCATATTAAAGTGTTTCACCAGCACAAAAATAGTACCAAAACAATACAAAATATGTAAAATTAGTACCCGGGCGACACTGCTTCAGCTCAATACTATGTTGGTTCACTCGAAACTTCTTAAAGATTCTTTCTACATTAAAGTCATTGTTAACATCTTCAAAGTGAACTTGAGGAGGATTCTCATTACCACTAATCTATATTCAAGAAGTCTTATTGTGTTACAGGTAGAAAGTACCTGCAGGTAGTACCAAAGCATCATATACAGGTAGTACCAAAGTATCATACATTGATAGTACCAGGAGTTTTAGAAAGTACCTGCAGATAGTACCAAAGCATCATATACAGGTAGTACCAAAGTACTACACATGCAGAAAGTTAAAGTACCTTAATTGGTAGTCTGGAGGATAAAAATTCAACATGATAGGTTCCATTAGTACCAATCTTTGGTACTCAAAGATTTCAGAAACAAGCAAACATTACTAAAATAGTACAAATCTTGTAAGATTGGTAGTAACTAAATCTTACATTTTACCAATTGGTAAACAACACTAAAATAGTACCAAAAAGACCACAAAGGATTGTATGCAAGCTATGAAGCACAAATAAATATAAAGAAAAGAGTACCTAATTTAGTAGTTTTATGCGTAAACCATGGTCACGAGAAGTTTATATAGTACCTATTTGGTAGACTTTAAAATAAATATGAGACACTTACAATAAAAGAAGCTAATTAGGTAGTCAGATTAGGATTGGTACACGATAAGCTATTGTACTATTATTATTTTGTATTCAAGAGTTTTACCAGCACAAAAATAGTACCAAAATAGTACGAAATTTGTAAAATTAGTACTTGACTACTGGAGTAATACTACCAATTGGTGTAACAACACTAAACCAGTACCAAAAAGACCGAATCGGGACGTGTGCAAACTGCAAATATGATGAATTCTAAAAAAAAAATAGAACCAAATGCTATAGATTCTAAAATAAAAAAATGAGACATGAGGTATTAAAGCACCTATTTTGATAGTCTGTATTATCAAAATTGTTTCACAATAAGTTCCAGTAGTACCAACACAAACATTCAATGCCCAAAAGCTCCAAAATATTAAAAAGCACCAAACAGCTAATTGCTAGTAGATCGAAAACGTTCAAAAACTACCAAAACTATCAAAAGCACCAATGAACAATAAACAACAGTATTTTTTGCACACCAGAAGTACATAATGTTCCATGAGGTCCAAACAGCAAAAAGAGAAGTTATTTGAAAATAATATAGAGTACCAAAAGTACCAGAAATATATCTTACACAATTTTTCATAAGTACCAAATAGAAAATAATTAGTTGTTTATAAGCTTCTACAAGTACCAATACTCCCAAAAGTCCAAATGAGCAAAATAATAGTTGAGTAAAAACCAACAAAAAAGTTCCAAACAGCAAGAAGTGGAGTGTGTATGTGCAGAACCAAAGAACAGGAGTATCAAAGATCAATTTCAACAGTGCAAAAGGTCAGCATTACCAAGAAAACGGAAATCCAAACAAAACGAAGGACTCGAGTGTCATCAAGAAGATGTACTGGATGCCTCTAACAACACTCTTTCTTCCAATCTGCTGTCGGCATATGTCTTTTTTGTTAAGGGACCCTCGAGTTTTTGAGCTCCAAAAGGCATATACCAATTCCTTGACCCGAGCTGTGATTATGGTACCTCTAGGCAATTTTCTTTGATAGGCACTCAAGGGCAGAACCTCCATTAGAGGAGTTTTGAGCTCCAAAAAGACCCTTTAAGAATTCGTGCAAGATGTAGTTTATATTATTAAAATATTATAACACTAATACTTTTGACTTGCCATAACTTTTTAATCGTAGCTTAGAAGTATGTCATCTAACATATCATTGGAAATCCCTTGTTGAGCGCTTTCCATTGCACCAAACTCCGCTAAATTCGGACTTACCACTAAAAAGTTATGCCATTTTTAGTGTGGAATCAAAATGTTGACTCAAAAAGTTACGCTACGTAGATTTCAAATTTGAGTGCTCTATTTGGTCCATGTTTAAGAAAAAATAGAGAAAAAATATATAAAGAATCTTAATGCTCATCGTCCTTAATGTTAAGGCGAGAACTGGCTGCAACAATCTTTCTACGATGAACACCCAAAGCACCTACAATTCTCGAATGAGGGAGATTCGTTGTGCCATCAGCTTTATTTAGTACCATCACAAGTGAAGATCTCTTCGCGAAGAGTTCATTTGCCAAGTGGGGCATCTTAATTTGATTGAGGGTGTTACGGATGTTAGAAAAAAAATTGCTTTCAACAGTATTAGATGATATTTGCAGCTCCCAAAAAGTTGCTTGCAGAAGTAGTTCCTGGAATATCTCCCTCTAAAGACCTATCGAAAATTGTTGTGTATGTCTTCGCCAATATTTTGCCATAGCTAAACAGATTCGTTTTCTTGTTTTGACGTCATCTACTGAAGGTTGATCTCCAAGCCTCCTAAAAAGAATTTCTTTCAATCTTTGTTCTCGTTTCAGCCCAATAGTCCCTCATTGCAACTTTGTCGGCGCAGTGACGAGGTTACATCCTGGGATCACTTGCGTACGTCTCATGGCATTGTAGGAAAAACTACTGGAATATCCGAAATTGAATTTGTGAAAGAGCTCGATCAAACAGATCACGATCAACAAGAAAGACCTAGATCAGCCACAGTGCGATCAGAAAGAACACGATCAGCAAGAAAGAGGTATATCAGACGAGTACTGAGAGATGTTGTGAACGCGATCAGAGAGAAAGCTAGAGCAGGAGATCTTTCAATTAGAAATCAGTTTTGATCTGATTCATTAGTATAAGCTCTAAATGTGATGATATAATTATTGTACAGTTTATTTGGTTTACTATATACGGTTGTGATCGGAACGTGAACCATTAGGATATACTGATCGGGCACTGACCCCATAGCCGGCTACTTGGGTTAGCCAAGTAGCCACATGTAGAAAAAATTAGCCTGTACAAAGTCATTTACATTGCTTTGCTATACTTGGGAGCATGTCCCAAGTTTGTCAGTCGAATTTGGCCGTATTGGGCCCGAGGTGGTAGGCCAATTTTAGGACACTTGACTTTTCATGTAGTTTGTGAATACTCTATATGTACAATGTTTCTTTGTAATCTATTAACTGTTGATGTGCCATCTATGAGAACTTGTGGCTATGGTGATTGTGTGATGTAATCTGCATACTGCACTAGATTCTATCAGAATTTCAACTTGGTATCATAGCGTCAGGGTGATGCAGTTATGCACGATCCAGTGAACCTATGGGATAGTGTCTTTCACCAAAAGAAATATGAAGAAACGAAATATTTCTAGCTACAAAGCCTTGCTAGCTTTCAACCCTCAGCTTGACGAAGATGTTCGTGAACACGAAAGTCAGGAGACACAAAACACAAAAAGTTTCACGAATGCGAAAGTCAAAGAAAATAAAGACGAACGGTTTGCAAACATGAAAGTCAAAGCAAACAAAGACGAACGGTTCGTGAACACAAAAGATTCACGAACGAGAATCTTTTGTGGTCCAATATGAATGAAGGCAAATGACCAAAACAAAACCAATGACGGAAACGAAACCTTCTCCTGCCCTCCACGCTCCAAAGAGTACCAGCGAGATCACGCAAGTACCCAGAAGTATAGATATCTGATCTGATGGCATGACGTCAACAGCTACATTTTAGGTCGTGGCTAATCTACCAGTCTTGTAATTCCCTGATTAGTTGTAGATGCTTAATCACTCTAATCTCAGATTTACATAGAGTGACTATACTTACTGGATGATATTTGACATATAGAAAAACAAAATACACAGACAGTGTAATGTAGTAGTCTGATGCTGGTAAGCAATCAAGACAAAATACAGACAACAAGTCCGCCTGCATGCGAGACGAGTTCTATGATCAGGATCCATAGAGATCCAACTGTCCGCTAGTAAAGCAAGACAATTGCTCATGAGAGGACTGCGTTTCTCCCACGCCAACGCACTGCGTGGATTTGCATGCAGTGCTTGAAGAAATTAGAGAAAGATCAATATAGATGATTTTCTTGTTGTGTCTGATCTCGAATGCAAATGTGTCTGCTGTTTATTTGTGTGTCTAAATTTTCTTGTTCATTTGAATTCCGCACCTTGGTTAAAACTATGTTGAATGTTGCATTAATTTTATAATCGTAGATCAGTAATGTCTGACTACACTCTGAAGGACTGTAGGAGTGATTCAGTTGGCAGTGTCCAGCGATTGCATCTGAACTCTATCCAAGGGCAAGAGAGTTGTGGTTCTTTCATGAAAGCTTCGTGACTACAATCCTCCTTTGATTCTCATCAGTGGTATCAAAGTGCGTTATCCTATCATATTCTGACATAGCCAAGAAGTTAGCAGATACAGGAGGCCAAGCATTCAAACAGACAACCCATTAGAGGAGTTTTGAGTTCCAAAAAGACCCTTTAAGAATTCGTGCATGATGTCTTTTTTATTATTAAAATAATATAACACTAATACTTTTGACTTGCCATAACTTTTTAATCGTAGCTTAAAAGTAGTCATCTAACATATCATTGGAAAGCCCTTGTTGAGCGCTTTTCAATGCACTAAACTTCGCTAAATTCGAACTTACCACTAAAAAGTTATGTCATTTTTAGTATGGAATCAAAATGTGGACTCAAAAAGTTACGTTACGTAGATTTCAAATTTGAGTGTTTTGATTGTGTCCATGTGTAAGAAAAATTTGAGAAAAATAATAAAAAGAATCTTTACAAAGGGTCGGTTTTGGATTTAGAACTCCTCTAATGATCAACAAGGGAATAGACTCCAAGAAGCAATGCAAGATCTGCACAATACTTGATTCTTCAAGATCTAACTTTCTAGCTTGGAAAGTTAAGACATCACAGATATTCAAGGGCGAAGGACTATTCCCCTGGGTGGATGGCACAGAAGAAATGCCTACGACAACAGGCAAGGAGCTACACGAATGGAGAGAGAAGAACGACAAGGCAGTAGCCTTGCTATCATCTTCCATCGAAGATAGTCTCACACTTGACCTGGCTACACTTTCCAAAGCTAGGGAGATGTGGGATGCATTGCTCACAAGATTTCAAACAAAAGGAAGAAGTCAAATCATGATGCTGGAAGATCAGCTAACGAATTTGCAGTGGGATGGAAAAGACCTCACTTCTTTCATAAGAAAGATGAAGGATCTGTTTCTGTCACTACATAACTCTAGAGCAGAGAATGTTGTGTCAGCCAAGAAGCACCTCACGTACCTGTTGAGAGCCTTACCTAGATCATTCTAGATGACAAGAACCTTGCTCGCGAAAGATCCCACCATGAACCTCGAAAAGGAAATTGTTAAGATTCGAGAGGAAGTTGAGGCCAGAGAACATCTTGATCACAAAGATGGTTCTAACCAGGCCCTCTACGGCAACAAAGAAAAATCCAAGAAGCAGTTTAAGCCTAAGAGGGAGTCGAATCAGAGGCAGGATTGTGACCAGCAAGCAGAGGGGACCAGCAAGAGCAACTAGAAGAGCAAAGGGAGGTCAAAACAACAAGTGCAAACAAGAAGACTTGCATGAGATGCAGAAGAAATGGACATGTTGTAGATACACGTTGGCTCAAACCCAAGATTGAGTGTATCCATTTCCATAAGAAGGGTCACGCAGCCATGGATTGTCGCCAGAACCCGAGAAACAAATCATCATAGAACAGACAGGAGAACAGCAATAGTTCATCCTATGTCGAGAAGCTCGAGAGCTCAAAAATAGGCAAAGAAAGAATGAACAAAAATTGTTCGACCACCTATATCTGTGAAGATGTGTGTGCAACATCAACATCTGACACACATGAGGTGATTCTCTACTCAGGAGCCACCTCACACTTCATGACATCAAGATGAATAATGTCTGATTTCAGAAGTGCAGATCCCTCAAGTTTCATAGTTCTTGGAGATGGATCTAGACATCAAGTGAACGGTATTGGTTCACTATGGCTCAACACCAACGGTAGAGACATATGACTCGAAGATGTCATGTTTGTGCCTACTCTGCAACAGACTTGCTCTCTGTAGCAAGAATAGCAGATGTAGGGACGCGTGTGACATTTTTTGACGAAGCATGCAATGTGATTGATGCCAGTACCAGTATTTTGATCGCTCAAAGCAGAAGAAAAGGAGATCTATATCATCTGAAGGTACGCCTACCTACAGATCAGGTGCATCAGACTCATGATGACCAGCCAGACACTCTATGGCATAGGAGACTCTGCCACATGAACTCAATGGCACTTTACCAAGAAAGCCATCATGGAGCAATAACAGGGGTCAATATCTCGAATGCAACCAGTTCAACCACCTGTGATGCATGTTTGAAGGTCAAGATGTCACGCACACCATTCATCAGAGACTCCTACAAAATGACTAAGATTCTGGAGCTAGTGCATTCTGACATCTGAGGACCATTCGACGTGATCTCAATAGGAGGTTCAAAATATTATATAACCTTCATTGATAATTATAGCAAATTTGCCAGAGTGTATTTTATTTCGAATAAATCTGAAGGACTTTATAAATTCACAGAATATGTAAATTGGGCTGAGAGATGTACAGGCAGCAAAGTGAAGCAGATTAGAACAGATCGAGGTGGCGAATACATCTCGAATTGCTTCACTAACTTCTACAATGATCGTGGCATCATTCACAGAAGATTTGCAGCCTACACACCGCAGCACAATGGTGTTGTTGAATGAAAGAACAGGACCCTGATGGAAGCGGCCAGATGCATGATGGCCTACTCAAAAGTTCCAAGGGCACTGTGGGCTGAAGCAGTAGCTACAATCGCATATATCCAAAATAGAACAGGCAAGTCTGGTGTCCCTCACATGACACCACATGAGCTATGGTGGGGTAGAAAGCCCAGTCTGTCTCACATCAAAATCTTTGGCTGTATAGCTTATGCACATATTCCTGATAAGCTTCGAAAGAAGCTTGATGAAAAAGCCGAGCAGGGATTTTTGGTAGGATATGACAACAATTCATCATACTACAGAGTCTACATGCCAGACACAACACTGTGAAAATAGTGAGAGATGTCAGATTCAATGAGAGCAAAACAATGGCCAATGACGATCCTGTCATCTACGAGGTTCTGGAGAGACAATACTATGACCTGCCGCCAATGACAGGGAGTAGAGGATGAAAATGAAAATGAAGATTTTTGAGTCGTCTCCCATTCGAGTGACGAATCTGACGAAGAAAGATTCGAGAGGCAACCTGTCACCGTAGTTCCTGTAAACCAAGATGGTTTCGGACTGAGCAGAGCAGACAAAGGCAAAGACATAGCTGTCCAAGGAGGACCTCCCAAAAAGTTGACAAGAGCATGAAGAGAGCCAACAAGATATGTGCCAGGCAGCTCAGCTTCCACATTAGAAGAGTTATGTGGATTCAGTGGCGAACCACAGACTATCGAGGAAGCGATTGAAAGTCCAGAAAAGGACAAATGGATCCAAGCCATGAACGAAGAGATGGAGTCCATGAGGAAGCACAAGGTATGGACGTTGGAGCCATTACCACATAAGCACAAGACTGTCAAATGCAAATGGGTTTTCAAGCTCAAATACGGACCAGATGGGAACATCATGAAATACAAGGCAAAACTGGTAGCAAAAGGTTTCTCTCAGAGATATGGTATTGACTACTCTGAAACCTTCTCTCCTGTCGTCAAACATTCGTCCCTATGTTTGTTATTTGCATATGCAATAGCTTATGACCTCAGGATCCACATTGTGGATGAGAAGACAGCCTTCTTGCATGGCAAATCAGACGAAGAGGTCTACATGGATCAACCCCCAGGATACGTCTCGAATTCACTTCCTGACTATGCATGCAGAATGCATAGAAGCATCTATGGTCTGAAACAATCAGCCCGACAATGGTAGAAGAAGAAAGATCAAGCCCTGAAATCATTAGGATTCAAGCCTCTGTTGGATGATTCTAATGTATATGTCAGAGTTACAGATGGGCAAATCATCATAGTGGTTGTATATGTGGACAATACTCTGATACTTTGAAGGAGTGAGCAGCTAATTGCTGAAGTAATGGCAGACATCTTGAAACATTTCGAGATAGTGGATCTGGGAGAAGCCAGGTGTTACCTAAGCTTACAAATTGAAAGGGACTACGAGGGAGGTAAGTTATACCTTCACCAGTCCAGATACACCCAAAAGATCCTAGAGGACTTTGAGATGCTGAACTGCAAAGGAGCGAAGACTCCAATGCTCGTAGGGACGGTGCTGACCAATGATGACTATCCAAAGACTGAGGAAGAACGAGAACGAATGAAGCTCACACCTTACAGGAAGCTGATAGTCAGCTGCTGCAGAGAAGGTGGTCACTTTCGAGGAAGGGGACGACGAAATCACGAAGACAAAATTGTCTAGTGCTGTTATCGATAAGCCAATCTCGAAATCGAAGATGAAAGACTATGACATCATAACTGATATTGGATCACTTCGTCCGAATATTAGTTTTGAGCAGCTTCTGGTAGATAACACTTATTACAGAAAGCAATTGAAAGGTCTTTCTGCACCAGAAAAGAAGAAATTTTTTTTTTTGCCAGATGCTGGTGTTTAATCTATTGATTTAGGTGATCTCGGTGAACCTGAAATTGATATAACCATTGCGGGATGCCTGATAGAAAAAGTGCCAATTGACTTTGGTTCCAGCGTGAACATAATAATAGAAGATACAGCTCATGCTTTGGGCCTGACTGACATTCAACCGACATAGCGAAACATCAAGTTAGCTGATTTGACACGACAAAAACCTATTGGAGAACTGAAGGATGTCACTGTTTACATTCAAGCCAAGCCATTCACAATAAGTTTTATAGTTATCAAACCACTCGGTTTGTCATCCTATTCTGTGCTGATTGGACGACCTTGGCTTTATCAATCAAACGCAAGTGTTCATTGGAATTCCAGAGAGCTAAGATTCAGATTGGTGAGACCAATAATCGTGGTAAGCCAGCAAAACAAATAATCACCTTGAGTCGGGACAAATATGAAGGTGAAACGCCTTTTTCTGACACCAGTTTTACATCATAGGAATCTTCTTATGCCTTAAATGTTTTTTCTAACGCATCTGACATGGAAGTTCAATATTTCGAATGTTATGAGAATGTTGACGAAGAAGAATTCTTCGATGCCTGCAACACTGAACCGGATGTTTCGTATGAAGAAATTAATGTTGCAGACACGAACTCGAAAAAGTCTGATGATTTGAGTGACGAATCTGAACACGAATTTGGTAATAAGAACCAGGTTGACAACAAGAATACATCTATGGAGTCAACCATGCGCAAAATTCATGGTCGTACCAAGGCCAGTATGACAAAAGATATCATATTACCAGATTCTATCGAACTAATTAAATTGCACCTGGCAGATTTGTGCATGTTTCGAAGTCACTTGGAGAATCGGAGTTAGCGGAATTCACTGAACTATTGAAAGAGTATCAAGATGTTTTTGCCTGGTCACTGACGATTTAAAGGGTATAACTGTAGAATTCGGAGAACACCATATTGATCTTAAGGAAGATGTTGTACCTATTCGACAGAGACAGTATCGTCTCAATCCTAAGTACTCTCTCATGGTTAATAATGAACTCAACAAAAACCTTAAGGCAAGTATAATCTATCCCATCTTAAGCAGTGAATGGGTTTCACCCATTGTGGTCATCCCAAAGAAGAAGACTGGCAAAATACGAATATGCCAGGATTTCCGCAAACTCAATGTTGCCACAAGGAAGGATCATCATCCTCTGCCCTTCACTGATTCCATCTTAGATCAAGTTGCTGGTCAGGAGCGTTACAGTTTCTGTGACAATTTTTATGGTTATAATCAGGTTGGAGTGTGGAAGGAGGATCGTTCAAAGACCACATTCACTATGGATTGGGGAACTTATGCCTACAACAAAATACCCTTTGGTCTTTGTAACGCTCCAGCGACTTTTCAGTGAATCAAGATGTTAATTTTTGCTGCCTTCCTAAGAACTTTTCTCGAAATATTTATTGATGATTTCTGTGTATATAGTAATATAAAGACACATCTGTAGAAGCTAAAATTAAGATTGCAATGGTGTCGAGATACTTGTTTATTGCTTCATCCAGAGAAATGTTTTTTTGGTATGAAAGAAGGGATATTACTTGGACACATAATATCTAACAGAGGAATAGAAGTCGACAAAGAGAAAGTCGAGCTTATAAAGAATCTCCAGATACCAACCAATTTACGTGAACTAAGAGCTTTCTTAAACATGTCGGCTATTACCAGAGATTTATTCAAAATCATGCTTCTATTGGTGTCTCTCTTACACATCTACTGAAGAAACAAGTGGAATACTTGTGGACGAATGAACAGCAGTAGGCATTTGAAGAACTTAAACAAAGATTGATCAATGCTCCTATTGTGAGACCACCCAACTGGGCTACTTTATTTCATAGTTATTTGGATGTTTCTGCATTTGCTATTGGTGTCTGTCTAAGCTAGAAGGACGACCAGAAGAAAGATCATCCCATTTAGTATGCGAGTCGACAACTCAGTGCATCAGAGAAGAATTATTCGGCTACAGAAAGGGAAGCACTTGGCATGATATCATTGTAAAGAAATTTCGGCATTATTTCTTGGGATATGCATTTATTTTTCATGTTGATCACTATGCTCTTAAGTATCTTGTAAATAAACCTTATCTATCAGGACGAATTGCTCGATGGATTCTACTTCTGCAGGAATTCAGTTATGAAGTAGAGCTTCGTCAAGGAAAATATCATACAAATGTTGATTATCTTTCACGACTCAGCACAAGATTATTATTTATCTCAAAGATCAGATATATCCGGATGGTTACGATTTGGAGTAGTCCAACGCTTTCGAAAATGAGAACATCCTTCTCAAACAACAACTTCAGACCCTGCAGGCTTCCTTGCAGGAAGAAAGACGAGCACGAGCCACTCTTCAAAGTAGCAATGTAGAACTGAGCAATAACTCAGTAGTGCTCAGGAGTCAATTGCCCAACTGCAAAATTTTGTAGAGATGCTAAAGAAAGACAATCAGATATACAAAAAACAGGCCAAAGAGGCAATACTTTGGCGAATTAGCGTCAAAGTTAGACTCGGTGTCTGCGTATCTCAAGGCAGGTCTCGAATTGATCCAGTAGTGTGGAAGTAAATCTAGGAGCGGATGATCCAGACCTTCCAGATGCAATATCTGTAGCCGCAGATGATTGCCTATGAGAAGCTGAAAGAAAAACTAGAAGAGGCCAGATTTCAATCAGGCCAGATGCAGATCTCTGATGCGGAAGAACCTGGACAAGGACAAGATCAGGAGATGCAAACAGATGCCAACATCAGTAATGTTAGAAAAGGCCATCCAAACAGATATTAGCTACAGCCAAGTCCAGAAAAATCAAAAAACACAAACTGAAATCATGGAGGCTGCAGAGGTACAAGCTGCTGAAGACCAACCTGGGGCGTTAAGCGTCATTCCATACCAAGCCCAGGCGTCACCAAGTGCAATATTTACGAAGAAAAACAAGATTGTCTACTCACTGCTAAGGTCAGAATTTTAGACATTTCATCAGGATCTAGCATTTTTTATTCCACCTTTTTGTAGTCCAAACTGATCTGTGGAAAATCTACACAAATTGGGAAGCTAACTACTCTCGTTATTTGGAGGAAGTAAAAACAAATAGTATACTTCGCTCCACTAACCCAATAACTAGACCATACTATACGTACAGCCATGTAAATATTGCTTCGCTTATTTCTTATGCCCTCCTATCTGTTCGACAAATGTATATTAAAGCGAAATTTCTCGACTATACATATGCTGCACTTTCACTAACCATCCCTTCTGTCGAGATGTTTGAAATCCTGACCGAGGATAGTTGGTATACACATCTTGTAAATAATATATTAATTGATAATCCCCTTGCACCAATCGGCAATCAAGGAATGGGTGGTTATCCAAATTTATCATTTCAAGAAGACTATAAATCGAAGAATAACTATTTCTTGGCAACAAAAGGGCTGACATTGGAGCAGGAAAACGAAGAGAATGAAGCCTGAGCCAAGGCAATTTTCCACAACAAGCCAGCTAGCCGAAAGCGACAAAGAAGGATGTAAATCAGATTGTTGGCGAGCCACTGCATAGTTGAGAAAGGGGATATGTGGAGACTTATGATTTCACATTATCCGAGTTATGTCATATATTGTAAAAAATTTCAATTTCCATGTACGTAAAATGTGCTATAGTGCCTAAATACATGTAAAGGCCTATTTCGCACTTTGTAAATTCATATTATAAGTAGAAGTTGCGACGTTCTAAAGAGACACAATAGAAGTCCAGATTCGACATTTAACATTTCGTAAACAACATTGAGACCGATGATCGTTCCTATAAGGTCAACACTTCGTGCCATTGTACTGACGCATTTCTACGCAGAGCTGAGTATCAATAGAGAGAAGAGCGAATTCCTATAGCTTGAGCATTTCTTTCTTTTTTCCTATCTTTCACAAATTTACTTCTCATCATATGTGCGAACGCACTTTGTATGATCTGTGGATGATTGTGATATTGTTCTGTTTGCGTCACACACATTTCTTATATTATACTGAATTTCAGTTACTCTAATATGGATTTTCAGGCGACACCAGCAAGTAACAATTCTGACTAATGTGTGCATGGTATTAGCCGAAGCTGTTAAGCATCATTTCTTAGCAGACCTTCTTTCATTTCTAAATGAGCTATGTGTTCAGATAACGGGATTGTTTGAGGCTTTGTTTTTCTTGCTTTATGCAATAAAGACTAATTCCCTGTGTTTAATTAAGAAGAATCTTTAGCTAATGTGATTATGCTTACTGAATCTAATTGCTAGTTGCTGTTAGTTCTGATTGTTTCCTTGATGCTTGAAGACCCTGAAAGATAAAGTAATCCTTACATTTACAGACCTTGACCAAAACAGTTCATCATTGGTGTTCCTGGATGCCAATTTACCCAAATATCTTTGGATAACCAGTTATGTCACTGTAGTATTCGTTGTGAATTTTATACATACCAGTCCGTTTACCAACATATATACATTTACCATGCAAAGATGAGATTATTCTCTCTCTTGGGGAATGATCAAACCTTTATACTACATAAATAAATCATTTTTGTGGAAATCTATAACGACTAGGCCACCACAAGGAGATCAAGCCAAGAGAGGCTTGTTTTATAGCAACATAACATAAGGAGCCATTTATGATGTCTTCTACCAAGACTTTACATCCAATGGAGTTGGAAGACTCAGATGTTCACCTTTCTTCATCAATAAGCAAGGGGGATACTTACTTTTCTACTCTTATTGAAAATTTCACAAGTGTTTCTTCAAGTTCTATGGTGCATGATTATATTCCATTATACAAATCTTTGTGGAGTTATGGAACTATTGGAACATATATACCATATGGAGTCTTGTTCAACTATAAGCCTAAGATTATGTATCTTAGTGTACTTGAAAGTTATTGCTTTGCATGTGTTCTCTTGGAAGCAAGGATGAAAGAGATTCAAGTTTATGGATCATGGTTGGATGCTTATCCACCAAGGAGCCTGGCTATAAAGCCTTTGTATTCTCTATCTTAAAGGTGTTTGAGAATGGAGATATTATTATTCATGAAGATCTATTTTCAAACTTGGAAATGCTTGAGTCAATCATTGTATCTCAAGGAGCATCACAAGTTATTTCTATTGAGAATTATTAACTTATGATGGATTCGAGGTTTAAGAAGGAGTATCCTCAACATGTATATTCAAGGAGATCTTCATTATACAAGGTCGAGTGCTTGTGGTTCTTTTTTCATGGAAAAGAAAGGAAACTTCAAGTGGTATTCACTCCAAAATACTCACTTATGTTTCACTTTCTTTGTTTGATGTACTATCTTGCTCAACGTCCGAATCAATAAAAAGCTATGTGGCGAACCTAAAGCAATTGCGGGTTAATCCATACTATGTTTCCATGCCACGACAAAATCAGTGGGCTGAATGTGGAGTGCCATTGGACAGAATCACGATTAATACTCCGAACTGGCCAATCATCTATCAATTGTTCACATGGGAAATATAAGCTGATTTCTAAAGAGCTCTACATCCATATGCACAAGAGTACCAATCCTTGCCAGATCCAACGGTTAGGTAGTTAGCGTTATTTGCAAAATACTTGGCATGTCTCACATCCATATCATACAGATGGTATGATTCATGTCTGCCAGCATTGACATTTGATCCAAATAAGCCAATGGCATCTGAGCATGTTAGAGAGATAACTAAAAATTGGATTTCTTCAAAGGGAAATTGGATCAATATAGAGGATTTTCTTCGATGGATGCACCATTAAAAGAATCATGCAATTTTTTGTATGATATAGATGATGATGGTTCTATCATGAGAGACATGATTAGAGGCAATGTCGTCATCAATGGGATGCACGGACTTGCTCTTATCTGTTTTGGTCATGACTTATTAACACTAGAGTCCTCACAAAATGCACACAAAAGTGTGCATTTCAAGTACTTATTCAAAAAATTATATCTCATAAACTATGTTGAATCATACCAGATCTTTTCACATGTGTGTTCTTCATATATACATTTGATGATCAAAAAATTTGAGACCTTTATTTTGAGCAACTTATATGTAATATATGATGTGTCAAACATGTGGGGGTACTGATGAAACTTCGATATTTTCATATATGAGACTACATTGTTGTGAATTTTACATTTAATTTTTAGTTTGTCTACTCTTGAAAATCATATATGATTATAGAAACATGCCTAGTAAAAAAAAATTGAATTTGAAGATCTATAGAAATAGATACATGGATTTAAAGTTACCCTTTTAAGTGTTGATAAAAGTCACCAAAACTGAAAATATCATATATGAGTGTATAATACCATGATTTTAACAATATTTTTTTGGTTTGTTTACTTTAAAAAGTGGTCTATGACCATAGAAACATCTCTCAAATTTTCTTTTGTAGAGATGGATATATGCATCTAAAGTTACCCATGTTAAGTTCTGAAAAGTATTGAGAATTATTGAATGGTGCTAGAAAGTTTCAACTCTTTTGGAGGTGCTTTTTACAACCCTTTCTTTGTCTGTCTACTTTCAAAAATCCTTTATGACCATAGAAACATGTCTATAATAAGAAAATTAATCTGGAGTCCTATAGAGATATAATGCACCTAAAGTTACCCATGTGAAAAAGTGCTAAAAATTGAAATTTTATGGGGGCAAATTGCCATCAATTGAGAGAAGAAAAACAATTTAAGTCTTCCAAACACAAATGAAGAGTCAAGTCTAGTTCCACATACAATTGAAAGATTGAAATTTCAATCATTTGATGTCATGTTATGTCTCGTCAAGTGACCAAGGGTTTTGTGCGCACTTCTGTGCGCACGCACACAAAAATGTGTTGTAAACAACTCTAGTGTTAATCATCCGGGAGCAACAAGACCAAGAAGATGAAGATAAGATCATTGACATCTTGTATCATAATTTTTTGGAACCTAATTAATCTAATAGTAGATAGATGATTATGAATACAAGTATCTGTCATTAATGCCAATATTTAGGAAGATACTTGAATAACAACAAACATAGGCTAGGATGGGTCTCAAAAAATGTTTGCAAAAAGGCGATGCATCCAAGAATCCATCGCACAATTTAGACAACAACGAGATGCGATAAGATAAAAGATTAATCTATTGGGGCAATTTTACATTGGCTCAAGTGGGAGGCTGATTTGTAAATTTTTATCTCAAGTTGAATTTATTTGTTACTTTTAGTTTTTTTTATTTTAGTTATAGATTAGTTTTGATTTACTAAATCATTGATGTAAATTGAAGATTTTGGATGAAGATAAAGTAATGCAGAGTATGAGTCTTAGATTGGATACCACCAAGGCCATAGTGCTTTGGTTGAGCATCTTGTTCAACAAGGTGTACATCCTATACATGCAATAGTAATATTATTGCCACATGATATCCATTTTCTTTCTTTGTTTAGTAATAACATACAAATATTCACAACTACATATAGGCAATTGCCACACATTTTGTTAGCACATAAGTAGGGCCTCATTTTTGCCTCGCTTGACAATTTTCATGGTAATCACATGGCGCTACAGGGTTTTATTTTGGGCAAAATGGTTTTAACGTGGCAATGTCATGCAAAGTATATCTAGGCAAAAAGAAAAAGCATGTAAAATAAATATTAGATTCTCCTAGCCCAAATCTGTGTGTGTGTGTGTGTGTGTGTGTGTGTGTGTGTGTGTGTGTGTGTGAGAGAGAGAGAGAGAGAGAGAGAGAGAGAGAGAGAGAGAGAGAGAGAGAGAGAGAGTATGTTCAATCATATTTTAGTGATTTCCATTATTAGTACTACAAATCTAATCATAGAGAATACTTACCATGGAAACTCGCCTATCTCCCTATTGGAATTTCAGTTTCTTGAGTTAGGACTGATAGCATGCATATTGCCAAGTGTCGTCCACATGGCACTGACATGGCCGACTGCACGTTGGGACCCAACGTGGGGCCCTATCCTGCTGACAGGGTCCCTAGGCTGTGTTAGGCCCGCCATGGCTACTGACCATGCTAGGGCACACTACTCACACTGTCTTGCCATGTTGGTCATGTACGCTAGACACGACCCTGACATTGGTATCTGACCTCCTGTGTTCTCTAGGGTTCGGCACTGGTTACATGCTCGTAACACTTGTGAGGCCGAGTACAAAGCACTCACTACAACAACTAAAGAGGTGCTTTGGATCAAGAGGTTAATCATGGAGCTAAAGTGCATCAAAGAGGATGATCTTCCCTTGATCAAATGTGACAACATATCGGCACAAGCTCTTGCAAACAATCCTATTTTTCATGCAAAAAACAAGCATATAGAAGTGGCACACCATTTTGTAAGGGAAAAGCTCATTGGAGGTGAAATCAACTTAGAACATGTCGACACATCTTCATGTATTGCTGATCTTCTCACGAAGCCACTTTGCAAAAGTGCCTTCTCAAAGCATAGGTCTAATCTTGGTCTTATCTAAAGATCGATGCTTGATCCACATTAGATACATTTTTAGGAGGAGTGTCAAAATATTGGAAAAATCTATCTAAAGTTGTGAGTAGGGGTCCTAAAAATGCCAAAGATGAATTAAGCTCTTTTGGCTTAGTAAAGACCCATCTTAGAATGAAATATTCAAGGTAGGTAGAAGTAGAAACTTGACCTACCATAGGAATTGCCATTTGTACTTTACATGCCACATTGAATGCATGAAAAGACTAGGTGGCACAATTAGACATAGTGAGGTGGCTTGAATAAGTCTAGATAGCTTGAGAGGTGGATTCACAACTCCAATTCAACTCAAAGAAGGAAAGTAGTCCATGGATATATATATATATGTGATGTACTCTCATTGAGAAAATGATGAAATTTGTGTGTAATGCAAATTTGGAGACAAGCTCTTTGTGCCCTCTCTCTCTACACGAGTTTTGTACTTTCTATTTTCTCTCTCTAGCCGAGTTGAGGCATTTATTATGCTTAGTCTTATGTTTTGTTGACAGATATTGCTTGTAACACAATAATATTTCTTGTATGATCAGCTTTCCTATTGACAACCAATGCTAGTCTGATCTTTATGGTATTATTGGCTTAGGAGATCAAAAGTACATGCGTAGGGCATCCCACACGTGTGAATTTAGCATGAATTGACTCAATCTTCCAGCATAATAGCTTAGATCTGGTCTAGTAATAGCTAGATAGATGAGTGAACCAACTACCTTTCTATAGAGAGTAATGTCCTTGCAGGATCTCTCACTACCTCTTATAGTTAGCTATACATGAGACTCCATAGGTGTACCACAAGCTTTTGCATCTACCATATGAAATATTTCTAGAATAGCATTAGCATACTTCTCTTGACAAATGAAAGTAAATTGCGAAGATCTAATGACTTCTATTCCCAAAATATAATGCAAGTTACCAAGATCATGCACCTGAAATTCCTTCTTAAGAGCAATTTTGATATCCTCCACATCTTGATTGTTTCCACCACTCAAGATGATATCATCCACATGGATTAGCAAGATGGTAACAATGATTCCAGCAAACCTATAATAAAATGAATGATCATACTCACTCATTAAAAAGCCTTGAGAGAGTAAAAAAGTGTTGAGCTTAGCATACCAACTCCTTGCTGCTTGCTTAAGACCATACAAACTCTTTTGTAGTAGCTACACACACATGATTTGGCTTTGTAGAAGAAATGTAGCTCTCGGGTTGCTCCATGTACACTTCCTCCTCAAGATCACCATTCAAAAAAGCTTTTGTAATGTCCAATTGCCATGGATCCCATGCATAAAGTGTATCAAGTAAGATGATGACTCGAATGCTTACCATCTTTGCCATGGGTGCAAAGGTCTCATCATAGTCAATCCCTTGTTCTTGAGCATATCCTTTTGCCACTAACCTTGCCTTGTACTTGTTGATAGATCCATCTTGGTTTGTCTTCACCTTGAAGATCCATTTGCATCCAATAGCTTTCTTGTCCTTAGGTAACTCCACCAATCTCCATGTTCCATTCTTCATAAGAGCCTGATACTCAATATCCGTTGCTTGGAGACACTCCTCTTCTTTCCTTGCTTCATCTACACTTGTAGATTCATCAAAAGAGGTTAGGAAAGCAACATAATTTCCAAAAACTACTACCAGCATCATTACCATCTAAAGTAGTATCCTTTACATCAACATCAAGAATGTTAGATCCATCCACATCACCATCAATAATGCTTGCAGACACTTTTGGAATGTCCCCTCATCAAAAATGACATCTTTACCAACAATCACTCTGTTAGTATAAGGAATGTAAACCTTGTAGGCTTTACTCACCTCACTATATCCAACACAAATTCCTTTCCTTGAAGATGGATCCTCCTTGGTCCTATCATCAAGAGTTATTTGACATAGCATATTCATCCAAAAGTTCTTAGAAAGTTGACACTCGGCCTCCTCTTGAATAACATCTCAAAAGGTGTCCTTCCATCCACAATAGCACTCAACCACCTATTGCAAAAGAAATTTTCACACAACAAAGCTTGATCCCAAAATGGTTTATCAAGATTAGTACTTACCCTCTTGGCTTTAGCACTTTCACATAAATTCCTATTCTTCCTTTCAGCCACTCCATTTTATTGTGGAGTCCTTGGTGTTGTATACTCCCTCTTGATTCCATGCTCATCACAAAAGGCCTTGAACTTGGTAGATATGTACTCACCACCATTATCATTCCTTAAGCACTTGATCCTTGTGGAAAATTCTACAATAGAAGCACTTGAACTTTGATCTATCTTTCTTTTTGCCATTTGAAGAAGAATCCACTTGATCTTGCCATTTAGACTAGTTACTTTTGCTTTTGCCCTTGAATTTGCCTTTGATGAAGAGAGCCTCCTCTCCAACTTGAGATGTTGATGAAGATCCACCTCTTGCTTGAAGCCTATATTCTTCATTGATCAAGATCTCTTGAAGATCAATTAAACTTGGAAAAGTCTTTTGAATAGCAATACTTTGAACAATGTTCGCATGAGCAAAGACAAAGAAAAAATTGTTCTACAAGTATTGCAAAAGAACAAACCATGAGATTCAATATTGTAGAATTTAGAAATTCAACAATAACAAAAAAAAGTAATCTGACCGGCAACAAGTTAATATTGTAGAAGATATTCAAGAAGTGGACAATATTGAGGAGGATCGTATGAAGACATTCAAGAATACCAATTTTGGTATCTTGATTTAGGTACAAGTCAGCACACAACCAATCATAAAGAATGGTTCCGACAATATAAGCCCTATAGTACAAAGAAGTTTATACATCTATATGACAATAGTGTATAGTACAATTTGTCTAAAAGTACTATTTGTTTCCAATTTCAAAATGGAAAAATGAGTTTTTTTCAAATGTTCTATATGTACCAAATTTGCAAAAGAAATAATCATTTAAGTATTTTGCACATGTCTAGTTAGAAATTAGTTCATGATCTAGACTATTTTAGCAACAAGAGTCATCTTGTTGGTGAAAGTTGTATTTTAGGGAAATATGATAGAACACCATTTAGATCAAATCAAGTTCATATTTCAAAAGATTTGCTAGACATTGTACATAATGATCCATGTGGATCTGTGGACAATACTTCTTTAGGGGGAGCCAAATACTTTTTGACATCCATAAAAGAAATGCAATATACTTTCTAAGCAAAAATCAGAAGTCTGAACAAGTTGAGATTAAGACTAGCAGGAAGTTGAAGGTCTTAACAACATGAAGAGCTTGTTTAGCCTCTTATCAAACCATACTTGATGCTGTACCTGTTGTGGTATTTCCTCCAAGCCCGCAACTATCAAAATATTCATAATATCATTTATTTCTAGTGAAGACTCCATCCTTACATTCTAGATTGAGTAATTTCTTGAGTTAAGCCTATTGTGAAGATTTTGCAAAATCTAGCTTGATTAGTTTATAATTTCATGTACATATGTAAATCTCACATGTGTGGAGCATGTTCTCACGTGTGTAGGATGGGGATAATCATTTTAGCTCATTTATGTTGAGTTTGAATAGTCAATAGGCCTCAAACTTGAGATCTAGTGAGATAGTGACGTTTGTCACATGATGTTAGGATTGAAATGCATTTATTTGGCCCAATCGCATTTAGAGACATAGATCACAAGGCCAATCACTTTAAGAGGTGCATTACATGTGAACCAATCATTGTTTAGAGGTGCACATCATGAGGCCCAATCAAATTGTCAGGTGGAAATCATGAGGTCCAATCATGATGAGAAGTGCAAATCAAGGGGGTGAATCATGATGTAGAAAGGCAATAAATGGGGTCCAATCATTCTAGAGCATTTACTTCAGATAGATCTCGTGCTACTACTGTATGGCACATCTTTCTTATTGTACATAAAAGTTTTTGTGAAGCAATGTATGTGTTACCCATTGTTTTTTCTCATATTCTCTCTCTACTTGAGGGCTCACTAACTTTCTCTCTCTACTTGAGAGTAGGCCATTTTTCTTTTCTAAAAACCTGTTGGGAACTTAGTTTTTTCATGTACTTTGATTGCTTCGAGTGCCAATTGAAAATGCTCGTGATTGCTAGTGGAAAAGCATTGGTGGTGTAATACTACAAACAAAGGTGAGTTTGGTTCAAGTTATGATAACTCGTTGATAAGGAAAATTGTAAGTGAAACCTTATGATGAATGCTTGCGGTTTACCATGAATATTTTTTTGTAATAACAGACAATCAACTTGCATACTATCATTGGATACTCTCACGATCAAATGCTATTCCAAAGAGCAAAAGTGGGCAAATTTTTAGGTATGCTATCAACTCTTTTGGCTTGTAATAAGCGCTGGATAGCAAGCTTATTGTTCATGATTAGTAGCATACTTTATACGGAATTGATGGCCGCTGCCCATTGAGGCGGATTTGAGCGCTGGCCAGCGCTGAAAAATTACTCATAAATGTGTTCATTTAGAGCGATTTATTGTAGCTTGTGGTATGAGCCATTTTTCATCAAGCTATGCTACTGATAATTTGATTGAGCGCTGTCCTTTCAACGGTTTCAAGGAGATATCATAAGCCATAGCATAAACATGGTTGTTTAGAATGCTCTCATAAAACTCGGTTGGCTGTAACCCTTCACGTAGTATTGCTTTTGCTAATGCTCTCTTGATGTGATAGTAACTATGAGGTTATCCACCTGTGATAACCTATGTGATAGTATCTGGGGTTGTTATTCATTCAAGTACAAAGCACATTCTAATTCATTTTCCATTGTTATTCATTCGCCACAACAACATAATCTAATTCATTTTTATTATGTCAAGGACTCTGTGGAGGATATTTTGTTTGTAGATTTGCTTATTTTCAAAACAAACGGCCAATGTTTTGACCAAGGCTTTACCTCCAGAGCAAATTTTGAAACATCGACTTGGTTTGGGTATTCACACATTCACAAATTATTCATGGAGTCATGCATGCAGCTCAAAGGGGTAGCGCTCAGTGCTCGAGAAACCTCGAGTTATCCTCATAAAACTTGCATTTTATAAAGCTTCTCAATTTTTTGAAATCTTCTTACTCATAAAAAGGTTTATTTTTTTGTATACAAAACCGTCAAGTATTTTATCATACTGGTTTAAGAAAAAGTTGCCAGTTCCATTCCTATACTGTGCCTATGTTCCCCTACAAATGCATGATTCAAGCAACATGACATAGTGGCCACATAAGCATCCGTGTGATTTCAGTTGTTGTAACAAGAAGCCAATCACCTACTGTAACAAGAAGCTAATAGGCAAATTTACAGCACAAAAATAACTAGAATTGTGCACATTAAATAGCTTAAGATTTGCAAGTGCCACGTGCTGCACAGTAACTAGTACTCTTGTACACGTTTTTTTTTTTTTTTGAAAAACATGTTTGCAAATTAGTTGTGCATTGTTAGTGTGGCAGCTTAGTGTATATTGTGTACGCTTTACTCTCCTTTAGTATGCACAAAATGCACCTCTCTCTCCATTTATCTATATATTTTTTGGATGACGTGAAAGAGAAGACAGTAGTTCCTTGTCTGTTATTCGATCACACCCAATTCAAAGACATTCAACAAGAAGTATATTGCTTTGAAATACATAATGTTATGTATTTCGAAGCAATTTACGCTAAGATTCATGTCATTTGTCGAGTTTGTTTTATATGACCAACACCACAAAATAACGTGTTACATTTCATACACTGAGTTACCACATTGCTAGGAAGGAAGAGCATAGCACCCGATAGATTTATGCCTTTAGAGACATCTATACTAAACTAGTGTTTACTCAAAGCTTAATCTAGATAAAAGTTGAAAATCTTTGGGCATAATGCTGACACGCTTTGCATGGATGGCAAGTAGGAAGGAATCGTCAAAAAATTGAGCTTGAAAATCTTCGTAGGCTTCTTGAAGGACCATAATAGTTGAAACTGTAAAACGATTGTACCTACCCAGATTCTCTCTGGTGATTTCACGTACCAAACAATAGAATGGAGCCTTTGGAATCATAAGCTCCGTTGACCATTGATACTTTTTTATCTCTCTCATCCAATGGCTTCTTCTCATCGATGTTCTCCTACCAGTACCGAGTGGCCTGAGGCTCAAAACTTCACCTTGAACTGGATTGGAATGCTGATTAGTCCTGGTTGTTTGCTTCGCTCTAACCATAACAAGGATCTGACAAAGGCTCAAAAAGATGGTGATGAAGCTAAAAATTTTAAAGTGTATGAAATGGATATTGGACTTATGCGCAAATAGAAAATAGGTATCTTATGTGCTTCTACAGGTGCGCACTAATCAGATTTGCGAAAACTATAAAAAGAAAGTGTCACGATTGGGTTCAATGAAATTTATATACAAAACATGTTATCCCACATGTGTGGAGTCAAACTTGAAATCCACGTATTGACTTTTTATTGGTAAAAGAGAATGCATGGACAAGTGGCATCATATTATTCCATGACCTCTAACACGTTAGTGACCATCATCATTAGGATTCTGACACATGTCAGGAACTGAGTTGTTATCTAATAGGCACATGCCATGTGTCCGAATATTGAATATGTGTGTACGCTTTTAATTCATGCCTCTCATTGTGCCAAAATGCACACTCAACCGATATGAGTATGTATTTATGTAAACCATTGTTCCGAAATATAGTTTAAAAAAATTATTATTACATAGATAATGATAGTTATCTCACTGTACTTGACTTGTGCAATTTTTTTTATTATTGTGAAGATGAAGTATTATGTATTTTAGCCAAAACATTAGGTGAGTTTTCTAACATTCTTGATTTTGAATATGATGACATTGTACCTAGAGTGGATGATCAGATCGATGATGATATGCTTTGTCCAGAGAAGAGTGTTTGCAACAATCTTTGTCGAAGACCCGTGAGCATCAAAAAAATATTCCCTCAGAGGATGAGTTCATTGCTTTCCAGACCAAACTTGGTTTTGGGCCTCAAAAAATATACCAAATAATGAGTTAAGCTCGCAAAAGGGTCACATAATAGACCACCCTAAATTGATTGAAGCAGATACTATTGAATGTGTGAGTTCTTTTACTTTTTGTGCATGCAAGTTATTTTTGCATATTGTTTATATTCATCATAAGAACTAACATTTTAATTTTTCATATTTTCAGGAGGTCGTTCTTATTGACGAATTTTCCATTCGACGAGGTAGCTTTTGAACCTATTCTGGCAAATTTAACAAGGATAGTGGCCTTGGAAATTATCTCAATTTTTTCAAAAAACATGAAATTTGTGTGGCCCGTTTGAAGTTCAGTTCTCAAGGCGAAACAATTATCATGGCAGTAAAGGCATTGTCTCATTACTTAGGTGGTCATAAGTCCATTAAACCGCATAAAATAATTTTTGTTAAACACTCAATTGTACTCAAGATTTTAGGTTATGGACCCGAGAATACTATTCTCCGATCTGCTCTGTTTGCTTTGTATGCAACTTACATAGAATTATGTCAAGAAAAGAAAAATGCATAGATTTTGGATCCATTTGCAAGAAGAGAATTTCTCCATGACAACAAAATACAGCTGATATTAGAAGAATGAAATGAAGATGACAAGGAGATATAGATATATTCAATCAGTTGGAAATGTAATTTTTTCTCAAAACAAATTACAAATATATAGTACAATGTTGTGTCTGTCAATCTACCTCCCTTGATGTATAAATTTACATGCCTTTCTGAACTTGATGTAATTTATAGATTTTGTTTGATGTCGTATTTGTGCTCGTCGATAGAACCATTGAAATGGCTGAAGAATATATCCGTGTCTACCATTGAGGCCACCATGCAGTGTGTTTTTATGAAATGTTGCTCTGGCTTGCCAATGAGATTTTTCCATCCCTTGTGAAGACCATATACTCAAACTTCCATGATTTTCTGCTAAGGATATGGAATGGTGTCTTAATGTGCTGCAAAATATCAACAATTTCTATCAATAGGTAAACTTCAAAAAATAAAATAAAATGGTAGCTTGATATCTGTTTTTAAATGCTTACCATGTAACGTGTGATATGATCCTCTCCCCAAGCCACTTCAACTGCATCTACAAACTCAACACAACGTTTCTGGAGCAGTAGCAAGTCATTGTTTGAAAATATTTCCTTTCGTAATATTTTAACCATATCATCTAATTTTTTCCATACTTCAACTTTCATTACCCTTGTTACTCCATCATGAACAAAATCTTGAGTAGCAGCTACGATGTCTCTCCAAACTAAGTAACGCATCTTAGATGGCTTTCCTGAATGGTTTGATAAAAATCTTTGTGCCTTTACGCCGCCAATGCTTGGCTTGCAAGGTAAATTTTTTTTTTTCCGAAAGCTTAAAGTCCTTTTGTATTTTAACATGTCCTTTATGGAGACCTGCTTTAGACAGAACATCTTCTAATCTAGAAATAGCCTCCTTGGAAGATGATTCTGGCTTTGTGTTCCAAGCATATAATATGTGACAATACGCAAGCTTTTCGATTATTCTAACCTCAGCATGGAGAGTGTAAATATGTACGTTTTGTAGAGGAATTGGCAGAACAGGTTTCCAATTTGGATCCTCTTTGTCTCTTGTTATTCTTGTATTCTTGGTCATGTCATTTGATGATTTCATACAATATAAACATGGATTTTTGGAGGTTGGTCCATGGGAAACGTTGAACATACATTTTAAAGATTTCAAATCACCAGCCAAATGCCACTCTCTCTTGAAGTCTCCTATTCCAGGTACATTGAAAAGTTCCCCATCCATATGCTCTTTGATGATTATGGGATATGTTGTTTTGCTAAACACCCATGACAGGATGTCATGATCTTCTTTTAAAACCTAAAAAATGGATAGACAAAAAACTAGTCAATTGATAACAATATCAAATCCAAGTAACATACAATATCAAAACTCATTAGTTGTCCTTTGATTGATATACTTCCTTGATATGAAATGGAGCACCTATAATCTTTTGAATTCCTCTATTCATTTAATCACGTTCTGATTTTATTTGAAATGGTCGTGGAATAGGAAATTTTTTAACGCTACCTAGCGTCAAAGCTTGCTTATTTGATAATCTTAAATATGGTGCCATAAGCATCTCTACTTATTCCAGCAAAATCACATGCTCCTAGAATTATAGTATTGTCGAGTTTTTTTTTTACTTCAATCATTAATGCACCAACAAATTTTATCTTAACACGATTGTTTCGATTATTGGTCATCAATGACTCAATTGATTTTGTTGTCAACACAGAGCCAAAAGACTTGCCTATAGTAGCATTGTCTTTCACATTTTGATTCCCAACCAATGCAGATCTGTAAAATAATAATAATAATAATAATAGAGGATTAATGTTGCAATTTACAATCATGCTAAAACAATATAAGATTTGAAATCTTGAAGTATAAAAAAGATTGCAAAGGCAAAAGTCAAAAACTTACTTAAATGCATAAATTCTCCTTTCCGATAGCCTCCTGTTGATGACAAATTCTGAATATTTATGTTGATCACTCGCTTTTGTTTTTTTGTTTTTACCTTTTTACCTATCAAGTCAACATCTTTCAATAGTTGTGAGTATGCAGAACGACCATTATTCGATTCGATTTTTATTTGATCAATCTCTTTTCTTGTACTCACTATGATTTTTGCAATAACTCACTATTATTTTGTAGATTTTCATTTTCTTTTTGGAGAACCTCATTCTCTAGCAATTTTATTCGTAAAATATTGTCTTTTTGAGCACAATCTGAAGATATACGTCTAATTACATCTTCTAAACAATGTTAGTTACCATATTCTTCTAATCTTTTACAATAACCTAGCAAACCATTCTTTCCATGACAGACAAAATATATCAATTGAGTAGCAAAAGATAATTTGGGATGCTGCATGGAATATGGATCTTTATTAAGAAGAAAAAGTAGATTGATCCAATATCAATTCAACAGAAAAATAAATAAATGAAACATACTCAGCGCCTTTATACATTTCACATACCAGTTTATCATTTCATGTAGCACTTGAAGAATGAGATTGATCTTTGATTCAAATGTTGTCATGTCGCTCATTTTTTTATGTTTGAGTTTTGAGTTTTCTCAATCCGTGTATTTTGGTTGCCGCTCTTTTCTTTTCAAATCTTGCCATCTCTCTTTTTTCTCGAGAGTTGTAGGCATTTTATGTAGCATTCAAAGATGGTGACTGCTAATTGATGCAAATGTTATAATGATGTCCATCTATTTATCCTCTAGTTTGTTCCATCTATAGTGTAATATAGTTGGTGCTCTTCTTTTCAATTCTTTCCCCCACTCTCTCTTCTCCCAAGAGTTTATTTCTCCCGAGGCATGATTTTTCCTGAGAGAAACCTTAGTTAACCATGACTGCAACCATGACTATCACCAGAGCAATTTTGTGTTCAAACTACTGCGGTCAGACACTTATTATAATTTTTAATTTCAACAAATTCGTCCATTACGTGGCATTTCTTATAGGGCCCTTTTGTATTCAGGAACCCCTGTAATGGTAGATGTACCTCTGTTGTGTAATATAGACCAAATTCTGTTTTTCTATCTCTGTGGATTTGTATACCAAGGCAGAAATAAGCTTCACCTAGATCAGTCATGTCGAATTCAGAAAATAGCATTATCTTGGCTTCTTTTATCAAATCGGTACTGTTGTTGAAAAGTAATGTATCATCCACGTACAAAGTGATAATGATAAAAGACTGTTGCACTACTTTGAAGTAAACGTTTGAATATGAAGAGCTAGGTGTATAGCCGTGATCAATGAGGAAAGTATTGATCCTTTGAAACCATGCTCGAGCAGATTACTTCAAGCCATAAAGTGTCTTATGGAGTTTACACACATTATTGTGTTTACCCTCGATAATATAACCTTTGGGTTGCACCATGTAGATGTCTTCTTCGATACTCCATTGAGATATGTTGTCTGTACATCCATTTGATATATTTCCAAATATGCTATAGCGGAAAACGATAGCAAGAGTCGAATAGAAGAATGCTTGACGTTCGAACTAAAAGTCTCAGTGTAGTTGACGTTGTATACCTGAGAAAATCCTATGGCTACAAGTCGTGTCTTTCTTCTGTTGATGCTTCCATCTGCGTTGTACTTGACCTTGAAAATCCATTTGAAATCAACTACGTTTCTGCTGGCAGGTAATTCAACAATCGTCCACATCTGGTTTTTGAAAATAAATGAATACTCTTTATCCATAGCTTCTTTCTAGAGATCTAAATCAGGCTGTGAGTTGAGTGCCTCTTGGATAGACGTCAGTTCTTGAACAAGATAAGCTGCAGACTTGTCGATATATCGGTTAGGCGGTCTGTAGTCCTTGAAGATCTCTTGGGTAATACAAGAAGTTGATTATTTCCATCATACTATAGTTGCTAATCTGCAACATCATCATCTTTTGATTTGTTGTTCGTCAAGAGTAGAGGAGCTTGGACCTTCAATAGGAATAGTCGACTGAGGAACTAGAAAGTTCAAAGCATCAGGAAAATCTGATTGATTGGCCACATGGGGACTGCCATTTTCTTTGAGGTCTTCAAACTAATCTTCGATGAAGATGACATCCCGGCTAGTGAATATCTTCGACTCGATGGGATCGAACTACTTGTAGGCTTGATATGAAGTAGTGTAGCTGATGAAAACACACTTGATACTCTGGAAGTCAAGCTTCTTCCTGTGATCACGAGGAATCTGCACAAAAGCAGTACATCCAAAAACTCGTAAGTTTGATAAAGAAGGTTTGGTACCTGTGCAAACTTCAATGGTGTTTTGTCTGAGAGGCCTTTAGTAGAACATTTGTTCTGAATATAGGTTGTTGTTTGAACAGCTTCAGCCCAGAAGCACTTCAAAAGTGTCGCATGTGATAACATGCACTTTGCCGATTCAACTAAGGTTTTGTTCTTTCTCTCAGCAAGACCATTTGACTGAGACAAATAGGATGTAATATATTGTTGCTCAATGCCATTATTAAGGCAATAGTCCTTGAATTCGTTGGAGATGTATTCTCCCTTGTTATCTAACCTCAATGCTTTGATTCGTTTGCCAGTTTGATTCTCAGCAGGCTCTTTGAATTGTCTGAATTTGATGAAAGCCTCTGATTTCTGTTTAATGAAATAAACAATTGATCTTCTAGAGAATTCGTCAATAAAGATAATGAAATACTTTGTATCTAGTAATGAGGGGGTTTGTATAGGTCCACATATATTTGTATGAACAACATCTAATAAATCTTTTGGTGCATGCATATGGTTTGATCTAAAAGGAATCCTAGCCTACTTTCCAAAGATGCAGCTATGACAGACAAGGAGATCGACCCTACCAGAAAGATAGTCGAGATCAAGAACCATGGATTGTTTGGACATGTTCGAAACAGATGCATGATTCAAGTGTCCTAAGCGATGATGCCATAATAATATTTTATTGACTAGAACAGAGGTTTTCAAGGCTTGACTAGACTCAGAATAGCAATGTGCCAATCTATATAAGTAACCTTGCCTCTTGCCGAGTGTAAGGATCTTATGACTCCCATCAATAATTTTGCATTGATCAGATTCAAATTATAGCTTATGACCTAAATTCTACTCACTGATAACAGATTTGTAGAGAGTTTAGGAACATATAAGACCTTTGATAGTAATTTGAATTGATCATGCTAGAACCGCAATCTTACAGTACCTTCACCTTCAATAGTGTGAACACAATTGTCACCAAGATGAACAAATTTTTTCGTGTTGTAAGGAGTGTAGGAGTTGAAGATCTCACGTTGATTGGTCATATGTTGAGTTGCTCCAAAATCCAGAAACCATGAATCATCTAAAAATGCACTTTGATTTTTGACCATAAATGCGCCTTCGTCCACTTTGACCTGAGGAAATGATGAAACTGTGTTTGCTTGTTGATCAGGTTGCTTGGCTGCATTCCTCGCTTGGAGAATTCAGCAATCCTTAATCTGGTTATTGAACTTGCAATACCCGCAAAACATCTTCTTCTTCGATTGTGGATTGGATGATTGTTCTTGACCTTAAATCTGTTTCTGATTCGTTGCAGTCTTCTTGGAGCTTTTATGCTTCTGTTGCTTAGAGCCTTTGTTGACATATAGAGCCTGAGAGGAGGAAGTAGACGGAGTGTCTTGACTTCTTCGATTGTCTTCTTGCAACAACATAGTGATAACTCTAGTAAAAGTTAAACCTGAGTGTGTTGATATGATCATAACCTAGTTCTCATATATAGAGGGTAAGCTTGAAAGCAATGTCATAATTGCGTCTTGATCATCTATGACTAATCTGACAACGGCCATTTGTTGCAAGAGATTCTTAAACTAGTTAATGTGACTCTGAAGAGAATCACTAGTAGACATTTTGAATGTGAAGAATTTCCTTCGTAGATGTAACTTAGTAGTTACGTCCCTCACATCATATAGTGAGTTCCAAATGTCCCAAATGTCTCTTGACGTTTTAGCTTTAGCTATGTGTCCAATTTGTGTATCTAATATATTGAGGATAATAAGTGCGAAAGCTTTACAAAACTTTTCGTGCATGGCGAAATAAACTATCTTCATCTTTCCAATGCATGACTACGCTTATCAATTTCAAACAAGACAATAGTCATAGAAATCACGTTTGAACTTATAGTAACTAACTTTGAAATCGCTAGTACTACAGTGATTACGTAGCCGCACAATTAAGCATAAAAAATTATTAGACAAATAATTAGTCGCAAATTGTTTGTGAATTAGTCACGAAGAATTACAGAAACGCTTACAAAAACTGAACGCAATAAAGGATAATATTGATTCAAAACGAAGCAGAAGTAGATTAGTACATTAAGTTATGGATCGAAGCCATGTACTCTAAGCATTTTTTGAGCGGCTAAAAGAAAGTCTAAATTAAGCACAATGCTGATAAGCAATAGCGCAATAGCAATATCTAAAACAACTCTAAGAAATGAGCTAGAACGCTCAGGAGTGTCCAAGCTTGCAGATTTCAGAGAGAGAGCTAACTATTCAAAATGCTTATGATAACTTGATAATGATCATGAATTGTATTATTATGAACAACTATTTATACCAAGAAATTAGGTCATCAATTGCGATCACCAGTTGCCTGGTGATCCGCTGGCATCCATCCAGTCCTTGTCATTGATTGTTGATAAGCGGAGAAATTGGCCGTAAACGTTCTGTCTGCATAAATGAACCAAAATTGTAGCTCTGCAAAAATGAACTAAAACAGCCACAGGCGACACTGTCGGGTGAGGCTCTTTGGAAAACCGAAAAAATGCAACACTATGATTTTACCCGAGATTTCTGTCAGGCAAAAAATGTGAAAAAGACGACACTACAATTTTCAACGGGATTCTTGACAGGCAAAAAAGGAGACATTGTCGTAAACTCCATGTAATTTTGTAGACTGTGTAAAAACACTTGTAAAACTGCAGACTGTCTAAAGACACAGGAAAATCCACAAAACTAGATTAACAATGGGTGAAGATTAAAATCGATTAGTCGATTGGTAAGAAGGAGAATAATCCAACAGGTGGTTGATTTACCTAGTCACCAACTTAGCAAAATTTTAGGGTTAGGTAAGATTGACTTGTTAAGGCAAAAAGAGTCAATCAACTTCTTTATTACGTGCTGGATTTTCACCTAACGCGTGTGGAAGGAAGACCTTTTGTACATACTATCCACCATTCCATAGTGAGGAGATAGTTTTTTGAGAGCACATTGGCAATCTCGAGTTTTCTACACATTTGTCTTGAGTTTTCGTGAATGCTTTGCTATCTAAACTTGATTACACTTAATCTTTGATAATAGGCCGTACGGGAGTCCATACCACACATATGTGGGAGAATTCAATGCTTTTGATTGCTCTTGATTATGGAATCCAATATTGCTTTTCTAGAGCAAGATATTGTGACCAGTTTTGCAATATCAATCAATCACTCTTGGAGCCTTATGTAGGCTCATTTATGGTCCAAAGTATTATACTTCCAACAATAAGCTAAAAACCCAACTCTCTTCATCATCTTCTAAGGTCCACATCACCTTATAATGATTTTCAATATGAATGATTCTTGGTTTTTGAATATATTTATTCATCTGCAATCACCGACTTGAAAGTCACAAAAAACTCTCTCGATGAGGTTCATGTAATGTTTTGTCTTACCTTGAGCACTTTGGACACTCTCATGTGTTAATTATAACAATTCTTACATGGCATGCAAGAAATCATTGTAAATTTGTTTTCTTTAAATGACCGATTATTGCATAGTCAGAAGTATGTTCTCTATTCCAACACAAGCTGCACTTATAATAGACGATTTTGCTCCTCAAACAAACGCCTTTCATAAAGACAATGGATTGTTAGTTGTAGCGTCCGTTCGAAATACCAAGTCTCTCATGCAAGACTCAACTTTCACAGTTCCTTCATTGATCAGCTTCCTTACACGTAACACAAGCCAGTGTACTCATATGTTTCCTCATCATTGCTGGTCCAGAGAAAGCCTATAACAAGCTTTCCTTTCCACAAAAAAAACTTGTCAACTTATTAGGTCCAAAGTTCGCCAGTCTTCTCGTGCGAGTATGGCTAGGTCACCTTCAATTTGCCCCCGTTTTGATCAACTTTCATTCAAAATTTGCCCCAAGAGAGAGGTGTGGTGATAGTTCCCCTCCAGTTATAAAATCAGCTGATCGGACTTAGAGTAGAGTTCTTCAGACAAAAAGCCTTTCCAACACTTTGCTTCCCATCTGCTAGGATTATGGCTCGATCCAACTTGTTGCCAATCTCTGAAGAGGATCCTAGTCTTTTCCCTTTGAGGAAAAATCCAACTGGTAATGGATATCACCGATGCTCAGTGAGTTTCAGTTCCGAAGGTGGCCGTTCCAAAATGAAGACCAACTGCTCCATAGAAGATCTCCTCTGAAATTGCCTTTGCCAACTTTTGCCTTCCTGCTTGCGTCTGGTAGGCGTTGTCGCAAATGAAACTAACCCAAGAAACAGGCTAGCCATCCATTCTTTACAAACATTGAGTCGTTTCGTTGCCGTTCACGTGCGAGTACTTGAACTGCAAATCTGCCCCATAGATTCTGTAGTCCTCTTTGTTTGATGGTATCAGCCTTCAAAAGAAAGGTTCCTTCTCGAGCCATCAGCTCCTTGTATCACAAGCAATCATGCAAACCAGGCAAAGCACGAGTACTAAGACTCACCACGAATACATACAAGTAAGACACTCAGGTAGGTTTACTAACAAGTAACAAAGACAATGTCCCCCTTTGAGATGGTCCTGCCAACGGACCTTTGCCTAGTCGCGCCCATACAAATCGATTACAAAATCAGCCCACATAGGACACCCCTCCAACTATCCGTGCTTTCACCATTAAGCAGCACATTGCCTCAGTCACGCCCCACCACTTTTTGGTCGATAGCCCTTATAGCTAAACGATCAGCAGCTATTCTTGAATATACCACCCCCGTGGACTCACCCGTGCTTTCACCGTTAGGTAGCACATTGCCTCAGTAACTCCCCCACCAAATCTAGTCGATAGCCCTTATAGCTAAACGATCGGTATCATAACCCCCAAATCGTGAACGCACCCGTGCTTTCACCGTTAGGCAGCACATTGCCTCAGTAACGCCCCCACCAAATTTGGTCGATAGCCCTTATAGCTAAACGAACGGCAGCTATCCTTGAATATACCACCCCCGTGGATGCACCCGTGCTTTCACCATTAGACAGCACATTACCTCAGTAACGCCCCAACCAAATCTAGTCCATAGCTTTATAGCTAAACGATCGGCAGCATACCACTCAAATCGTGGACGCACCCGTGCTTTCACCGTTAGGCAGCACATTGCCTCAGTAACGCCCCCACCAAATTTGGTCGATAGCCCTTATAGCTAAACAAACGGTGGCTATCGCGAATATGTCACCCCGCACCCCACAAGGCACAGACCATGCTTACACCAACCTAATGGCAGCACATTGTCTTATTGGTCCTACGTGCAGAAGGCGCCAGGCCCGAACCGCGAAAACTGACCGTGCTTACACCTCAAGGGCAGCACGTTGACTCATCAAGCCCCCGTTCTACCGACCACCCCAACCGTGGACGCACCCGTGTTTACACTGTGGGCAGCACCTTGCACAACAGTTGTCTTGATGAACCCCAAACAGTGGCCATTTCCGTGCGATCCGCATAGTTGACTGGCCAGTCGGCTCTGATACCACATGTAGCACAGGCATCCCAAAGGGAGCCAGGAACCATGACTTAGCTTCCCAGCCTTCAACTCTTGCCATCCAAACCCACTTGACATACAAGCAGCCAACTCGCCAACAACGATCAGACTTAACCAATTTGAAGTTCCGAAAATCAACATTGAGATCCAACCTGGCGCCATGCCAAATTGGGGGTCCCGATGTGGGTGACTTCCCTCCAAGCAAGTCGCCTGACATACATCAAACTTAACCAGCTCGAAGCTTCGTTACAAACGAATACCCAAGCAAGCGGTCTAACTTACATCAGACTTAACCAACTGAAAGCTTCGTCATGAGCATTGGAAGCTATCTCGGCGCCACGCTAGACTGGACAGCCATAAACAGGTAACTTCCACCCAAGCAAGCCATCCAACTCAGCCAACAGGTTAGAACCCGTTCCCCAAGAGCTTAACCCATTCACGTTCATGCAAGGAATACTCAGAACCAGAAGCCGCGACAGATATGGAGACAACCAATTCCTGGAACAAATGGTCCCGATAGCATAACGCTGGCGCCACGGACCGAATGGTCCCGACGGCATACCGCTGGCGTCCCAGGATACGATCCTCAGCTATGTGCCAACTTAATAATTTTGAAGCGGCCTTACAACTGGTGCTTTTAATGAACACTGAAACCCAGAAGGTAATCAGAGTCAGTTTGAGAAAAATCCCACTTTATTGATAAATCTGAGAAGGTTACATTTCAAGTGTGTGACCGACCCTAGTCTCGGGGCGCTAGCATGCCAAGGCGAGAGCCATGACAACATTCCAGCAAGGGAGGCTGAGACTTGGTTGGAGCTCGCCCTGAGTCGCAACCCGCACTCCCCTATAGTATTGGTAGGATTCCTCACTCCCCCTCATACCAAGCACTTTACCCAGGCTGGTAAAGCACGTTCTTCTCTTTCTAGGATTTTCTCTCTGGAAAGTCATTTTCTCTCTCTAGATTTTATTGATCTCCAGGCTTCCTTTAATCATGCCTAGATCGTGTGAGGTGATTGCACATCGATCTGAGCTCTCTGGACTTTGCTAGAACCGATCAAAGATTTTCAGCCATAGGAACTTGGCATCGGCTGGATTCTGGTCACAGTGCGCCGGGGACAATGCTGGCGCTAGTGGCGCCGGAAGTAAAGCTTGTAAATGTAGCTTTACAACACTGATGCCATGCCCCGAGGTGATGATGCAGAACCTCTCCACTCAAAAGGGCTTCTAGCAGAGATGAAGGTGAGAGATGAAGGTGAGAGCACGAGAATTGTTAGTGTTGGACTGAGATGTATATTTGTGAGCCCCATGGTAATTCCCGAAAGATGAAAAACCATGTGGGAGCTAGTAACTTAGACTCTCTCAACTTAAGTTATATTTTTAATAAATAGGCCTCCTATTATCATGTAAGAGGTGGAACCCAAATCTTTATAGAATGGGATTCACTCAGTTGTAACCCAAAGTATTGTAAAATTGGATTCAACAGCTCATGGGTATACATAGTGGCCTCCTCCATGAGTTTCCAAGCACTAGATACTGTACTGAAATGTTGTTGTATTGTTGATTGAAGATCTTCCTATTTACATTTCCATCTATGCTCCATTTTCAAGCATTAAATTCGAGTACTGAAGTATGAATGTATTTTGTTGTTGATTCTTGATTAAGATCAGGTAGATCTGCCTGCAGGGCCTTGTGGTAGATCAATATCATTCCAATTTGGTGCTGCTTGGTGCTTGACTCCCTGAGGAGTTTTTGTTACAAGTGTTGAGGGACAATCGTAACAAGCACTTTGTAGGATTCACATCGTTTCTGTGTAGCTGTTGTGTTATTGATTTTGTTGATTTTATTATGAGCATGTTTCAATCTCATTCTCTGTACAACTTAGATTAGAATAGTAATAATCTACAATTTGTAAGCATTAAAGAAAGAATCGAAACATATTGTAGAATGTAGGAACTCAAATTCTGATAGATCCAAATCGAAGTTGAGCATCCATTATCAGTAGGATCGAGATCAGGTCGTGGATGCACTAATTGACAGGCGGATACATCATCATTGCATTACCACTCTACTACAAATCATAGAAGTTTAGAAGCAAGCAGCTGTCGGATAGCTGGCTGGAATCTGTTCAATTGTCAGAAAAAGAGCATGTGGAGACTGCATAGAGAATAATAGCAAACATTGGTGCGGATGCTCCTGATAATTTTCTTCCATCTTGATTAAGAATTTGTTTTCACCAATTTATCTTTCGATTCTAGGAGTTTCTGTTTGCCTGCATGTGTTCTTTGCATTCATTAAATTTCTACGAGTACGCATTGCCTCTGAAAACATCATTTGATCCATACCCAACCTCACACTGCCCCACAACTGTCCACCTATCTTGCATTTTTTTCAAGGGAGGAAGTGTTATGGCCATATTCGGTTAAGGACCTAGAATAATCCTAATATGGTAAATTGGCTCACGCCAAGATTTAATTCCATGTTGAGGCCTATTTGTGACTAATTACCTTGAGAGTACCCAGACACTCTAATTAAAACACATGGAGTATTGCATGTCTGTGTGACGGATATAGGCAAGAGGACTGCATGATGAGATGAGACCTATTTATAGTTGATCTGCATGGGTGTTGCATGATTTCATGCACAGGACTCTACTCTCTAAATAATGCTTCTTGGTTTCCAAGGGGAGGCTCGAACCTGGGACCAAAGAAACTTTGGATGCCAAGCCAACCAACTGAGCCAACCCCGTTGGGTACTCTCTAAATAATGAGGTAAGGATTCTCCCGTAGACATATTGGGTTTAGGTTACCAGTTTCTCTCTTCTCCTCTTGCTTCACATGGCATGGCTTGGGGGCTAGATCCAGGTTTGCTCCATAGTCTCTCCTATTGTGTTCTCCTATCCTCATCTTAGGGGCAATCCTATAGAGCCTTTATATTGATTTCAAAGTCCGGCTAAGATGCGGTCTTGGATAGGTGTGAACGATTTCAAAGTTGAAACGCTTGAATTACATTTCGGTTGGAGTGCTGTTTTTTCTCAAAGGAATTATGGAGTTGGATTCACAAATTCCGGATAAGTAGCATACTTTTCAAAATTATGGTAGAGTGCTCTTCTACAAGGTTCATTTTGATTGAATGATGCTAAGAATTTGTGTGAATTCACTTGTAAATTCCAGTTTCTTGAGGAAACTTTCAAAAGGATTTGCTATGTGAGTCCATAATGTTCCAAATTCTGACATCTTGTAACAATATACACTAGATATTCACAATCTCAACAAAAAATACACCCGAGGCTCATTTGAGACAAAAAAAAAAGAACAATCAAGTCAACACGCACGATAATAAAAAACACCTTCGTGAGGCTAACTTCTATATTATTACTAATAGCAAAACTTGATACAAAGCATTACTTGCATTCGAAGTTTCATTACGGACATACTGTCTTCATATAAGTGCTTAGAACCCAACGGGGTTGGCTCAGTTGGTTGGCTTGGCATCCAAAGTTTCTTTGGTCCCAGGTTTGAGCCTCCCCTTGGAAACCAAGAAACATATAAGTGCTTAGAAAGCAAATCATGAAAATTGAGCTAGATGTATGTATGCAAGAAACCCTAGGAGTTTACTAGCCCTAATCAATGAGTTAAAGAGTTCGAAAATCTCATGAGCCCTATTATCTCGCATGTACTATATGCTGTTGCACTTTAGCCAGAGATTTCTACGGCCTTCACTTCGTGCTTAGGTTTCTCAATTTTAGGAACTGTGACGGTGAGGACGCCGTCCTCAACCTTGGCCTTCACTTCCTCCACTTTCGCATTCTCTGGTAACCGGAAGCGTCGCAAGAAACTGCCCTGCGTACGCTCCACCCGATGCCATTTGTCCGTCTTCTCCACTTCCTCTTTCTTGCGTTCTCCGCTTATCTGTAACGTGCGTCCATCCTCCACCTGGACCTTTACTTCTTCCTTTTTCAACCCTGAAATCCAAAACAAAGACACACTCAAAAGATTTAGAATATAGGTGAGATGAATCAGAGAAAACGAACAAGAAGAACTACTATAAGGAGATCAGCACGGGCATGAAGATTTTATGGCAACAAGCCAGGTTGAGGAAGATTATTCGAAATTGTGTGCACAAAGCCTTGAAATATATGCTAATATCAGGAATAATGTATCACCTGGTAGATCGGCTTTGAAAATATGAGCCTCCGGGGTTTCAACCCAATCAACTCGAGTACTAGCAATGGCGCTCACATCCTGGGCGAACTGTCGAGAATTAGGTGCATTGTCCCACAGAGGAAATCTGTCAAAAGGCTCAAAAAATCTATCTAAGGGATCAAAAATACTTTGATCTCCGCCAAAGGAGAATGGTGTCAAAGCCATATCCAGTTAAAAACGAAAAAACGAATCGAACTTCCTTCTCAGAAATGAATTGCTGTTTGCGGTTTCCAAGATTGTCCGTCGATGGCGAGAGTTGATCAATTAAGAATCCCCGATGTAGAGATTATATCGATTACTATGACCGCGTAGCTGTAGATAGCTGATAACGAACTCACTGATATGGTGCAAGCATTGGAAGTCGAATGAAGAAAACCCGAAAGGCGTCATGTGAAATATATAGAGAAAAATGTATGTTGGTAAGGAGCGGGAGGAGGAGAGTAGAAAGGGAGGTCGAAGAAAGGTCTGGAAAACTCTTGTACGTTCGTCTCTCTCTTTCTCTAACCTTCTAGAGCTTTATTCCAGGCTTTTATTTTCTTCCCTCCTCTCCCCTCTACATCAATACTAACATAAGTAGTAGGCCTTTCTCTACCTTTTCAGAGTTTTCTTGCACCCTTAGGACCTCTTTGCATCATTCACGGCCGGGCACCTCATGTGGTGATATTTCACAAGCATGTCCCCCTTTCTCATTCATCCATAGCTTGCAGAACATCACTGAATCCCTAAGGAGCTACTAGAACTATGTGGTCGTCACCTTGCAAGGGGCCTTCTCCGATCTAAAGTGCTTATACAAAATTGTAATAAAATAATATATATTTTTTATTGTTTTTAATGAAGTGTAATAAATTCATGTTTATTATGGAACTCATAATAAATAATACATTACAATATGTAAGACATATTTGTTGTTGTTTTTTATTTATAGTAAATGCATCTTACACATCTAGTTCATTCAATGATGTCTATCTCTAAACAAACATAGTTGTGCCATTTCATATAAAAACCCAAGGGAGTTGGCTCAATTGGTTAGCTTGACATCCAAAGTTTCTTTGGTCTCAAGTTCGAGCCTTCCCTTGGAAACCAAGAAGCATTTCATATAAAAGAAATTTTCTAGCAATGAGTTAGGTATAATGGAAAGCCATGGATTCCATGAATCCATGAACTCTTGGAGGTAAGAGTCCAAACTCTTAGTCCCCATCTTGCAATTTATGAACTTCTAATGTGTAGTCAGACTCATCCACAACAGTGAATGATTTCATAAAAACTTCCATGAATCTATCCCATCTACAAGGGGAGGAGAAAGCCCTTTGTAGGCTAGCATGCAAGTGTTCCTCCCTCTACCTTGCAAAGCACAAATTTCAATCTTTTTTTGTCCCCATCCTCCCTTCAACATACGGGATTCTTCGAGGGTTTAGGTTTTTTTGCCCTCCTCTTTTTTGGTAAGGCATCCCAAAGATGAAAACTGGAGTCCAAAACATAATATTCAGATTTTTGTTTTGGTATTTTCAAGTTTTTGTGTTTCAAATTTTCAACTTTACAAATAACAAAAGAAATGTAAGGGTGTTGACCATCAAACTTTAAAGGGCCCTCTATCTCTTGAGAATCCCCCAAAATGAGACTTGTGAGGCAATTTGTTTTTTGAAATTTTATATGCACAAGATTTACGAAATATTTTGATATTCAGATCAAGCTCTAGGCCATTTACAATCTAGTTCTTGGCCATTGCCTTATTTAGATGGGCTCATATCTTATTCATTGCTACATACTATTATTCTCAACAATATAAATTGATGCAATATCAATTCTTTGTGGGGCTTCTATGTCATCTTCAGATTCAATTACTATTGCATCTTTTAAACTTGTTGCATCAAATATTAATTTCACCTATTGGGCTTTTGAATAAAGTTCTTTTTGTCATTTGATTCAATTTTTTTTATGTCATGAGAATCTACTAGAGTGACAAATAATACTATTGGCATTTCAATATTAGCTTCTTCATGTTGTATACTCCATTTGCTCTTTGAAGCTTTAAGATTTCTTTCATAAGTCAATACAAATTCTTTTTCTCTTATGCTTACTATCATTGTACATCAAAGTTTAAGTTTCATCTGGTAGCTACCTTCATGATATGTGGTATGCAATTCTTTGTCAAGTAATAAGCTCTTTTTAAACTCATGGACATATAACACAACCTTATGACACTTGAAATTCTGATTCTATTGACATAACAAATGATGTTGATGTTTCCAATGCCTTTTGTGATCACTCCCAAGGACAGACTACATAGCAAGAATACATTATAACTTCAGCATAGGACAATCTAACCCAAGAAATAGTCAATATAATCCACTCTCAAACTATAGGTATCACAATACCAACTATTGGTAGGCTCCTAGCTATGGCACTATCGCATCAGGAGCAGCAGTTCTCTGGGTCAGCAAGAAGCAGATCGTTGTAGCCCAGTCATCCTGCGAAGCAGAGTACGTAGCAGCAGCGAAGATGGCCAACGAAATAATTTGGCTAAGGCAACTCCTGGATTAATTGGGCGAAACAAGGAATGAGTCACTGGTCTTGCAGATGGACAACACCTCTGCAATACACCTGACGAAAGATCCCATGTTCCATTCTAGAACGAAGCACATTGCGATCAAGTATCACCTGATCAGGGATCTAATTGAAAAGAAGATGATGCAGACCACCTTCATAGGAACGAAAGACATGGTTGCTGACATCTTCACAAAGGCCCTGGACAAAGGACTCTTTGAGAGGCAAAGGAGCAGTCTCGGGATCATAAAGCTATCATGCTTTGAGAGGGAGCTGAAGAAACAAAATGTTTCTAATTACAAAGGCTTGCTAGCTTTCAGCCCTTCACCTAACGAAGATGTTTGCGAACTCGAACATCTGGAGACACGAAACACGAAGAGTTTAGTGAAGGCGAAAGTCTATGTAGACGAAGATGAACGGTTCGCGAACATGAAAGATCCATGAACGAGATTCCTTCGCGGTCCAGTACGGAAGAAGGCAGACGAGGTAAACGAAACCCGTTCAGCGCTCATGCCCCAAGGAGTACCACCAAAGATCACGCAAGTACCCAGAAGTACAGTAATCTGATCTGATGGCATGATGTCAGCAGATACTCCCTAGGTTGTGGCTAATCTGCCACTCTTGTAATTCTCTGGTTAGTTGTAGATGTTTAAACACTCTAATCTCAGATCTACACATCGACCCACTCGGTGAGGTAATCGATGGCCACGATTATATATCGGGCTTGGATACTTCTTGCTGTAGGGTGAATTGGACCAATATAATCCAATCTCCACTTTTCAAATGGTGCTTGGGATAAGACCGAGTGAAGAAGGTCATAATTCAATCTCGTTGGTCTCCTTGCCCTTTGGCACATCTCGCATTTCCTTGGGTATTCCTCTGTATCCTTATGAATCGTTGGCCACCAGCATCCTGATTGCAGGATCTTGCATACAATAATGTCGGATGCAAAATGACCTCCACCCATGCCTTCATGTGAGAGCGAAATAATTTGGGTGGCAATCAGCTGATAAGGTCTAGCTTTCAAGATCAACTTTCGCTGTTCCACCTTTGGTAGTAATTTGTCTAGTTGGCCCCTCATTAGATATTCAACTATGTCGGCGGCCCATTTTGGTATTGTGTCAACATAAAATGAGGCAGCATCGGGTAGCTCATCATTAGGTTGGGTTGCATTTTCCTTTTCTTTGATTCGCGACACATGATCTGCCATGTAGTGTTGCTTTCCCTTGTGAACCACTACTCGAAAATCAAACTCGAACAACAGAAGTAGCCATCGGGTGATTCTCCCTATGTTGAAGGTTTTGTTAACAAGATAGAGCAAGGGTTGATGGTCCATATAAAAAGAAAAGTGAGTGGCCATCAGGTAATGCTGAAACTTCTTAACCGCATGTATCATTGGCAGTGCCTCCCGCTTTGTAGTTGAATAATTCATTTCTGTATCACTGAGCTGTCGGCTTGCAAATCAAATCGAAAAATCCTTTTTGTGTTCTCTTGGCTAGGTTAAGACTGCTCCAACTGCATACTTTCATGCGTCCATATGCACAAGAAACTCAATGGACCAATTGGGTGGGCATAAGATTGGTGCTGAGACCAATGCATCTTTAAGCTTTTGGAAAGCCTTTAGGGATTTCTCATTCCAATGTGGATCCGTTGTGAGTTTGTAATTGGTGGTGCTAACTCTACAAAATCTAGGATGAAAATCTTGTAATAGTTAGCGTGACCCATAAAGATCGTTCCTGGTGGTGATAGGTCAATAATGATCTTTATCTTTGATAGGTCTATGGCGATCCCATGTCTAGACACTATATGGCCAAGAATCAAGCCACGTGTAACCCAAAAATGACGATTTTCAAGGTGTACAAGCCACAATATATTCATTTATGGCAGGATCCATATATGGTTCATTAGGCCCATACAATTGCTGCTGCTCAGGTTGAGGTTGTACTAGCATCTTTAGTTCTGCTATTGTCAAGTTTATGTGGGCCACTTCTTGATTAGCTGGCCTTGGTGGTGCTGGTAAGGCCATGGGTTGTTGATTATTTGGCACGCCATACCTCGATGCTCAATTTGGTGCCCCTTGATGATATGGATAAAAAGTCTGATAAGGACTCCTCTTCTGTTGGACAATCTGGGGATTAAATGGACAGAAGGTCGTCTTGTGCGATGTTGCGTTGCACAGATGGCAAAATCTATGTATCAATCTCAGATTTTGCTTTAAGACGGGACACTTATTCGTTATATGATTTTGTGTGCATACTGAACACCATACATTTTCACGGCGGGGATACTATAGTTGGCTCTGTTCCGGTATGTTGGACGTTGTTGCTACAGCTCCTTGTAAGGCTTTCAATTTTTGATCGAACTGTGCCATAAGTTGCTCCATCTACTGTTTAGTTTTGTCATTTGATCCAGTAGCAATTCTGTGGACAAAGTGAAAATGGTTGATGATGTTGACGCTATCGAGGGAGTAGGAGTATGGGTGGTTGGATATTCGTTGTCTGATCTCTCATTCTCTTCTCTGATGACATCCTCCATAGCTTCTTGCAAGGTAACGTATTGCTCCCGTCATTTCAATTCTTTTCTGATGTTACGTGGTAACCCTGCAAGGAACCACATGATCACCTCATGATCAAGAATTAGGGCTGCATTGCATTCGAATCGTAGATGTTTGACCCTGACTCTTTAACTTTTTCCCATCTTGACCTTGTTGAGCAAGAGAAATGGGTCTTCTAGGAACTTCCTTGGTTTAAAGCGGTGATGAGAGCCGCTTTCACCACTTCCAAGGTGGATTTTTTGACCTCTTAGAAGTTGAAAAACCAATCTTGATCCACAACTATTAGTGACATGGGGAACAACATCAACTTCTCTACAGGTGTCCAATTGTCGTAGATCAGGAGGAAGCGGATGGGATCTGATGATCCGTCGTATTTTGGTATCTCCATCCCAGGTGCCCTCCGGACTGCTTGTAAGGGAGCGACATGTACGGGTTGACCCATTGGATCCATTGGCACTGGTTCCGGTTCTATCTCTTATTGTGCAACTGTTATTCTGGGAAAGTGTGGTGCTTGATTCACTATCCTTCTTGCTAATGATCGTCCAGATCTCAAATTCATCCGATGGTAGAGTCCAAAGTGGTTGAACTTTGCTAGTACTGTGGGATGCAATCTGAATCTTATGGATCTGATCAATCTGATAGGCCGACATTGAGGATTCAGGCCTCTTACGGTGGTTTTTCCTTGATAACTTTTTACTCCTTGCACTGATTGTCCTGAGATTTTAATAGTAGCTGGATTTGATGCAGATATTTCCATTGATCTAGTCTGTGAGGGTTGGTTGTGCGAGGGTTCTTTACTTGTTTTGTAGTCAAAAAATCTTGATATCTATCTGATTACTGGGATCTAACTCATGCAAGGATTACAAGAGCTTCATCTAAGATAGATCTGACCCTGAAAATCTCTGCAAGTATTAACTCTCGCATTAAGTGAAAATTTTATTGTCTACGAGGGCAGAACCACTATGTTGGATTGATCTTCACCAATAATCAGTACTAACTCTCGCAGGCTTCATCATTGATGAAAAATGATATTCTGGATCGATTGGAGTGGTTTGAGAGAGTTACTTTTGTAAGGATTTTCTGGATCTTCAAAATTTATGATTTTTCAACACTTAAATTCAATTTTCTGCTCACTGTTGGTTGTCCGCATCCCTCAACTCTGGCTATGGCTCCAAGTAATGAGGGCTATGGCGAACTCCCAACTAGAACACGTTATGGCTCCGACTAGGCATTGTGGCTTTCCCAACCAATGGCTATGGCTTCCAACTAACCGAGAGGTTGAAGGATGAGACGATCTACAGTGAGTGGGTGAGTATTTTGGGCAAGATCCACTCTTCTCTAGCAACTAACTCAAATGACAGCCTAACCTAGTTCAATGATGGCTTAACCTAAAATCTCCTCATCTAAGGCTTACCCTACTAGAGAATGGAGGGCCTGGATTAACTTAACTTGTTGCAAGATCAATACCGTACAATACAATGTGAAGTAACACAGTACATAAAACCACACAAGGGAGAACACTCAGAGAGAAAGATAGGCATGTATTGCAAATGAGGTTCTTTTTCAAAATGGACTTTTCCACTCCTATATATACTTGGAGTGGTGGTCACTTACAAAAAGGCACTATGGAACAAATAGACCACATAGGCTTAACTTGGTACCATGGGACAAACCCCTAATGGACCATAAACAACTGAACTAGCTTAAGTTGAACTTATTCAGAGTTCCAATCTTCTAGACTTAGGCTTAGAACTAAACAACTTTAAGCCGTTACAACATGGCATAAAGGCCTAAACTTGACTAATCTAGTTCTACGTTGAAGTCTATATCTATTTCAAGATGGATCAAATATTCATAGAATATCAGCCTACATTATCCCCTCCATCAAAAGATTGGTGGTCCCATGCCAATTGCCACTATCCAATGTCTTGTCTGGTCTTCCCGCAACTCTGCATTGATGGTGACCCAGATTTTATGAACTTCTCTGCCAATCTATTCCATTCTCTCGAATCGCCCAAAAAAGGTTGCGGCCGATAGTAATCAAGCATGTTTAGTAGAAATCCGTACACGTACCAAGATTCAACCATGTCAACGTGAAGTTCGTTGGTGATCACCGTCCGATAGTAAAGCCTTGCCACATTGATGTGATCCATGGGTATGCTTAGGGGCAAAATAGTTTTGATCCAAAATTGCATGGGATAGCTACAAAACTTTAGTTCTTCATCATTGATTGTGAGGAGAGCTACACATATATATGGAGTTTGAGATAGCCCAACGTAGAACCACATCCATTCATTACAAAATGACATCTAAAGTGACATCTAGAGTCTATGTGACATTTGTCACTTGCCATGCATGAAATTCTACCAGCTTTAACTAAAGATAATTTTGGAAGAGGATCACTTCGTGAGAGAGAAGCTCATTGGAGGGGAAATAAATTTGGAGCACGTCGACACATCATCTTGTATTGCTGATATGCTCACCAAACCTTTGAGCAAAAGTTCCTTCATCAAGCATAGAGCCAATCTTGGAGTTATACCAAGATCCATGTTCAAATCAATATAGATTATTTTTAGGAGTGTTAAAATTGGAAAAACAATCCATATTGATTTCTTGGCTTGCTACAAATGTTGTACCATGCAAGTATGTAGCTCATAAATGCAAAATGCCAAGTTTGGCCTACATAGAACTTGAGCTACATGGTTATGTAATATCTAGATTGATAAATACAACTTGCATATAGTTTGTAGAATTAGCAAAGTCATGCTTGTAGAAACTTGTGGCAATTCACATGCATTAATTGTAAGTGATCCATAGTGACATGCAAGACATGCACAAAGTATAATGGACACATGCATGATGATTTGTACTTTGTTAGTTAGATCTAGTACACTTGTAGCTAGTAACCTCTTGATCCAAAGCACTTCCTTTGTTGTTGTAGTGAGTGCCTTGTACTCAGCTTCACATGATGAGTGATACAGTATCTTGCTTTTCGAAAAGCCAAGATATCAATTTTTCTCCAAGATATATGACATAAGCACTTGTATTTTTTCAATCTGCTCTATCACTTGCAAAATCCGAGTCAGAATAACCAATAATAGAAAGATCTTCACTTTTATACAATAAACCAAAATCAAAAGTTGAAGATATATATCTAAGCATTCTCTTGGCCATTTTCCAATGATAGATAGTAGGATTTTGCATAGCCTGGCTCAACTTATGAACACTAAAGCTTATGCCAGGTCTAGTTATTGTGAGCCAAACTAAGGAGCCTATAAAACTTCTAAAAAGTGTGATGTCTATGAAGGATCTTTCATCACCTTTGTTAGAGTCCTTTACATTTTGCTCCATAGGTGTTTCTATACTCTTACAATTCAACATATTGAACTTCTTTAACATTGAAAGAGCATACTTGGATTGACATACAAAAGCTTTATCTTTAAGAAAGTCAATCTCTAATCCTAGAATATAGTGAATTTTTCCAAGATCTTGCATCTTGAACTCTTTTCCAAGTGCAATCTTGGTTTCCTCAACTAACTTGATACTACTTCCTTTCAGAATGATATCATCAACATAAATAAGAAGAATGACAATATCTTTATCAAAAACTTGATATATAAGGAAGGATCATAGTTACTAAGATTAAATCCTAGTGACTCAAGAAAGGTGTTAAGTCAAGAATACCATGACCTTGGAGCTTGCTTCAATCCATATAAACTTTTGAAGAGCAAGCAAACTTTTTCTTTGTCATGGATGAATCCAATAGGCTGATCCATATAAATCTCTTCTTCTAGATACCCATTTAGAAATGCATTAGAGATATCTAGTTGAAGAACTTGCCAATTGAAAAAACAAGCAAGAGAGATTATGATTCTAATTGATACCATCTTCGCAACTGGAGCAAAGGTCTCGTCATAATCAAGTCCATAAACCTGAGCAAAACCTTTAGCACAAAGCCTAGCCTTGTACTTGTTGATTGTGCCATCTTGATTATACTTGACTCGAAAAACCCACTAGCAACCAATGGTGTGCTTGTTGGATGGAAGATCCACAAGCTCCCATGTCTTATTGGCCATCAAAGCATCATATTCCTCCTTCATGAGAAGGTACCATTCCTTCGAGTTGAGTGCATCATATACATCCTTTGGCTCCTCACGAGAAATAAAATAAGCACAATTAGTGGAGTTGATTTCCACTTGCTTGCCTCTATCTTCATAGGTAAGCCTTCTAGGCTCGCATCTTTCTCTTTCAGATCTCCTTGGTGAAAAGATTCGAGGTGACTCCTCCTCAGTTTTTGGACCTATCTCTCCATGATAATCTTCAAGGGTGATGATTGGAGTATCTTTGTGAGAATCTTTGAACTCGGCCTCCTCAAGGATGTATTTTTGATCTTCATGGAATATAACATCTCTACTCTCAATTATAGTTGAGGTAGAGAGAACATAGATTCTATAAGCTTTCTTGTTGGATGCATATTCAACCATGATCCCTTTAATAGAATTAGGATCATCTCTTTTCCTCGTTTCCAAGGGCACATGAACAAAGCAAGTACAGCCAAAAACTCTAAGGTGATCTACCTTAGGTTTCTTCTTAAACAAGACTTAAAAAGGTGATTTTTTAGCAAGTGCATTGTGAGGTAATCTATTGCACAAATAGTTTGCACAATCTATAGCTTCACCCCAATATTCAATAGGCAAAGAAGCTGCTACTCGAATTGCTTTAGCACATTCACATAAAGATCTGTTTTTCCTCTCAGCTTCTCCATTTTGAGATGGAGAATAAGCACAAGAAAACTCTCTCTTTATTCTTTCATCTTCACAGTATTCATGAAACTTGTTGGAGATGTATTCACCTCCACCATCACATCTTAAAGCTTTAACTTTGAAAGAAAATTGTTTCTCAACATAAGCTTTGAAGATTAGGAAGTGATCAAAAACCATAGCCTTTGAAAAAAGTAGATACATCCAAGTATATCTAGTAAAGTCATCAATAAAGGTGACAAAACATATTGCACCACCAATACTTTTAGAAGAGGAGAAATGTACATCTGAGTGTATAAGCTCCAAAGGATGAGTAGTCTTATAAAAGACTTCTGATATGGCTTTCTGTGTGACTTTGCAATGGCACAAGCCTCACAAGGCTTGAAATCTATAGAAAGAGATTTTGGAAGACCACTAGCCTTCACCTTCTGATTTATAGAAGACATAGATTTAAAGTTAGGATGTCCCAACCTTCTATGCCATAGCTCCTCCTTAGATAACAAAACAACTTCACAAAGGTTTGCATTCTCATAAGAATTCAACTTAAAAATTCCACCACATCTAGATCCATCAGCAAGGATCTTTTCATTTTTCTTGATAAAACAAGTATTGGAGTTGAACTTTACATCACAACCATTATCAAGCAACAAACCCACACTAATTAAGTTCTTTGTGAGTTTTGGAATGAAAAGAACATTAGAAAGTGCAAGAACTTTTGAAGAAGCAAGTTTCAATGGAATGTTGCCAATTCCTTCTATTGGGCACTCATGATCATTAGCAATATAAATAGATCTCTTGAGTCCTTTGTAAGGTAAGATTGAGTCAAATGACTCCTTTGAACAGCTCATATGTGAAGAAGCTCCACTATCTATGTACCAAGCTCCATCTTTCTCGAAAGGTGATGAAGAAAAATTGGACACCATGAGTGATCCTTCTATGTCACTTGCAACAGAATCTTCTTCATCTCTTTGGAGAGATTAGCTTGCTTGAGTTGGTTTTTCTTCTTAAAGCAATTAGAGGCATAGTGCCCCTTCTTGCCACAGAAGAAACACTTCAGTTTCAGCTTCTTGGTCTTTGAGTTAGAAGGATGAGATGCATCATCATCTTCACCATCTTTGTCTCGATCTTTGACTTTGTCTTTGTTGGATGCTTGAGAGAACGGGTTCTTACTCCTTCCTTTATGCTTGTCTTTGACAAAGAGGGCTTTGTCACTTCTACCATGCTCGAGTTTGTTCATCCTGGAGAGTTTATAGCTTTGTCTAGATTCTTCAGAAATACAAATTCCTTGGAGAGTTTCTAGATTAGGCAGCTCCTCCTTAATAGCAAAAGACTGAACAAGATTATCATAGTCATCTCCCAAGCCATCGAGTATGACTTGAACTAGCTCATCTTGGTTAATAGTAGCACCAACACAGGAAAACTCTATATGTAAATCTTTAACTCTCATAAGATGCACTCTCTTCATTTCTTTAAAAACTTTGGAGAATCTGATTTCTAAGAGTGAGTATTTTAGAAGTATTCTTTGTTTCGTAGATGGTCTTTAGTGCATCCCAAGCTTCTTTGGCTATAGTGCAAGATCCTATCTCTCTCAGAATTTCATTAGATCCACAATATAGATAATATGCTGCCTGATAGCTTATGCGAGTGGTCTCTTGTTTTTTTTTTTTTTTTTGAGAGAAAGATAAGTTCCTTGCAATCCATTGCAAGAATAAGTGATGCTAGCTCCAACCCGAAAGATAATTACTATTTTGGGACATGATTGTCACTAATCATGCATGTTGTTACCTGAAACTTGTACAATAGTGATGGTATCCTAAGTATTGATTGTTAAACATGCAAGCAATTCAACGGAAAAGGGTGTAAAAAATGAATTAAAAAAAAATGAACATCATCACAAAATAACAAAAATTACAGACATGCATGCACACACACATAACACACAATCGATTAGTACATGTCTAAGGAATAGCAGGGCTCATGATATCGCCGTAATCAACTCCCGTAATCATGATATCTGCTCTATCACTTGCAAAATCTGAGTCATAATAACCAATAATAGAAAGATCTTCACTTTTATACAATAAACCAAAATCAAAAGTTGAAGATATATATCTAAGCACTCTCTTGGCCTTTTTCCAATGATAAACTGAAGGATTTTGCATAGCCTGGCTCAACTTATGAACACTAAAGCTTATGTCAGGTCTAGTTATTATGAGCCAAATTAAGGAGCCTATAAGACTTCTAAAAAGTGTGATGTCCTCGAAGGATCTTTCATCACCTTTGTTGGAGTCCTTTACATTTTGCTCCATAGGTGTTTCTATACTCTTACAATTCAACATATTGAACTTCTTTAACATTGAAAGAGCATACTTAGATTGACATACAAAAGCTTTATCTTTAAGAAAGTCAATCTCTAATCCTAGAATATAGTGAATTTTTCCAAGAACTTGCATCTTGAACTCTTTTCCAAGTGCAATCTTGGTTTCCTCAACTAACTTGATACAACTTCCTGTCAGAATGATATCATCAACATAAATAAGAAGGATGACAATATCTTTACTAAAAAACTTGACATATAAGGAAGGATCATAGTTACTAAGATTAAATCCTAGTGACTCAAGAAAGGTGTTAACTCGAGAATACCATGACCTTGGAGCTTGCTTTAATCCATATAAACTTTTGAAAAACAAACAAACTTTTCCCTCATCATGGATGATAGGTTGATCAATATAGATATCTTCTTCTAGATAGCCATTTAGAAATGCATTAGAAACATCTAGTTGAAGAATTTGCCAATTGAAAAAACAAGCAAGAGAAATTATGATTCTAATTGACACCATCTTTGCAACTGGGGCAAAGGTCTCCTCATAATCAACTCCATATACTTAAGCAAAGCCTTTAGCACAAAGCCTAGCCTTGTACTTGTTGATTGTGCCATCTTGATTATACTTGACTCAAAAAACCCATTTGCAACCAACGGTATGATTGTTGGATGGAAGATCCACAAGCTCCCATGTATTATTGGCCATCAAAGCATCATATTCTTCCTTCATGGCAAGGTACCATTCCTTTGAGTTGATAGCATATACATCCTTCGGCTCCTCATGAGACATAAAATAGGCACAATTAGTGGAGTAGATTTCCACTTGCTTTCCTCTATCTTCATAGGTAAGCCTTCTAGGTGTAGATCTTTCTCTTTGAGATCTCCTTGGTGAAAAATATTCGAGGTGAATCCTCCTCAAATCTCAGCCCCATCTCTCCATGATGATCTTCAAGGGTGATGATTGGAGTATCTTTGTGAGAATCTTTGAACTCGGCCTTCTCAAGAATGTATTTTTGATCTTCATGGAATATCACATCTCTACTCTCAATTGTAGTTGAGGTAGAGGGAACATAGATCCTATAAGCTTTCTTGTTGGATGCATATCCAACCATGATCCCTTTAACAGAATTAGAATCATGTCTTTTCCTTGTTTCCAAGGGCATATTAACAAAGCAAGTACAACCAAAAACTCTAAGGTGATCTACCTTAGGTTTTTTCTGAAACAAGACTTCAAAAGGTGTTTTTCCAGCAAGAGCATTGTGAGGTAATCTATTGCTATTCTAGAAGTATTCTTTGCTTCATAGATGGTCTTTAGTGCATCCCAAGCTTCTTTGGCTGTAGTGCAAGATCCTATCTCTCTCAAAATTTCATTAGATACATTCATCTTAATGAGATGTAGAGTCATTCTAGCTCTCTTCTTATATTTAGGAATTTCAACCTGTGCTTGAGGCTCCTACTCAACACCAAGCACAATATCCATAACATCCTGGAGAATCAAAACAGACTCCATTCTTAACTTCCAAATTGAGTAATTAGAAGTGTTTAGTCTTTCACTGGCTTCTAGAAGATATCCTCCCTGAGATGCCATTATAATGAAGACTTCTTAGTTATTGGATTGAGATATGTTTGAGCTTGTTCCTATCAGACTTAGAGTTGCTGCTCTCTTCACTATAGGTATTTTCAAGGTTGAACTACCTTCCTATGTGAAACACTTGCAACTATATTTGAGATGAATCTCAAATATTCCACATGACAAGTTTTCTAGTTCAGACACAAAAAGAGGTTTGAGACACTTTGGCTGGTTTGAATTCTACTTTTGGCACGTGTGAAATGCTTCAAAAGAAAATACTATTGACACTCAGAAGGCTTTACATTTTCTTGTGTTGGATGCTCAAAACAATGGATTCAGAACAAAGTATAGTTGAATCAAATCAAAATGCTGTCACTCGGATTTTGGACCTATCCCTATCCTCTTTAAGAGCATATAACTCTTGCTAGACACATCAGATTATTTGATTTCAATTTCTATGGAAAGTACAGATCAAATGCTTTCCATCAAGCTATAACATTGCTATATTTGGATCTATAAGTAAGGAGAACAAAGGGACTGAAAAACTCTGATTTTCACACGTGCGGAATTCCAGAATTCCATACTACCTCAATTCAGGTGAAATAATTCAGTTCAAGTCCGATTTGATCCAAATACACTTCAGAGAAAGGTTAGAAAGAGCGTAAAACTGCTTTTCTGCTTGATTTAGCTCTCAGTTTCTTGTACAATCAGAGTTGTTAGCATGCAAAGTTTAATGTGGCTTTGATACCATGACAAAATTTACAAAATTCACATGTGTGGGGAATGTTCACAAGAGTGACTGATCTTAATTAGGCTTTGTGATTGGCATTATAACCTGATTCTAGATTGATCAACAAAATCTAGTTCGGAAGAAATGGCTAATCCACAATCTAGCATGCTAATCAACAGAATATAATAGCAATGAATCAAAGAATGAATTCAGTGTATGAGCATTAGCCTCAATGTGAGTTAGAGACAGAGAGCTAGAGAGATAACAAGCAATATTTGTTTAGATCCAAAATGGCATGAGATAGCTACAAAACTTTGGTTCTTCATCATTGATTGTGTGGAGAGCTACACATATTTATGGAGATTGAGGTAGCTCGAGGTAGAACCATATCTATCCATTCCAAAATTACATCTAAAGTGACATCTAGAGTCTATGTCGGTGGAATACAAGGATTGTTTTGCTTGGAATTATAGTGATTTGAAGGGTATTCCACCAACCATAGTCCAACATACCATACCCTTGGTGGATGGAGCAGTCCCCAAGGTAAGTCGTTACTATCGCTGCAACCCGAATTATATAGAGTTGATCAAGCAAGAGTTGCAAAAATTGCTAGATGCTGATTTTATTTATGAAATTGAGCACACAGAATGGGTGTCGCCCATAGTCATAGTACCCAAGAAGAACGAGAAAATGCGAATCTGTGTGAACCTGAAAGGGTTCAATGCAGTCACCAAGAAGGATCATTTTCCTTTACCCTTTACAGAAAGTGTTCTAAACAAAGTAGTAGGAAAAGAAGTCTATAATTTCTTGGATGGCTTCATGCTGAATTCACACGTGTGGGACACACTACACATGTATTTTTGATCTCCTAAGCACAATAACACCATAATAATTAGACTAGCATTGGTTGTCAATAGGAAAGCTGATCATACAAGCAATATTATTGTGTTACAAGCAAGATCTGTCAACAAAACATAAGACAAAGCATCATAAATGCCTCTACTTGGCTAGAGAGAGAAAATAGCAAGTACAAAACTCATGGAGAGAGAGAGGCCACAAAGAGCTTGTCTCCAAATTTGCATTACACACAAATTTCATAATCTTCTCATTGAGAATACATCACCTATATATAGATCCATGGACTCTTCTCCTACTTTGAGTTGAATTGGAGTTGTGGATCCACCTCTCAAGCTATCTAGACTTATCCAAGCCACCTCACTATGTCTAATTGTGCCACATAGTCTTTTCATGCATTAAATGTGGCATGTAAAGTACAAATGGCAATTCCTATGGTAGCTCGAGTTTCTACTTCTACCTACCTTGAATATTTTATTCTAAGATGGGTCTTTACTATGCCAAAAGAGCTCAATTCATCTTTGGCATTTTTAGAACCCATACTCACAACATTAGATAGATTTTTCAATATTTTGACACTCCTCCTAAAAATGTATCTAATGTGGATCAAGCATTGATCTTGAGATAAGACCAAGATTAGACCTATGCTTTGAGAAGGCACTTTTGCAAAGTGGCTTTGTGAGAAGATCATCAATACACGAAGATGTGTCGACATGTTCTAAGTTGATTTCACCTCCAATGGGCTTTTCCCTTACAAAATGATGTGCCACTTCTATATGCTTGCTTCTTGCATGAAAAATAGGATTGTTTGCAAGAGCTTGTGCCGATATGTTGTCACATTTGATCAAGGGAAGATCATCCTCTTTGATGCAATTTAGCTCCATGATTAACCTCTTGATCCAAAGAACCTCTTTAGTTGTTGTAGTGAGTGCTTTGTACTCGGCCTCACAGGATGATAGAGATATGGTATCCTGCTTCTTTGAAAGCCAAGACACAAGATTTCCTCCAAGAAAGATAGTATATGCATTAATGGACTTTCGATCCATTTTATCACTTGAAAATCGGAATTTGAATAGCCAACAATGGTTAGATCTTCATTCTTGTACAATAAACCATAATCTTGAGTAGAAGATATATATCTTAGAGCTCTCTTGGCCATCTTCCAATGTTGGATCTTGGGATCTTGCATAAACTGACTCAATTTGTGCACACAATAGCTCAAATCGGGTCTAGTGATGGTAATCCAAATTAAAGAGCCTATAAGACTCCTATAAAGTGAGAAGTCCTCGAAGGATCTTTCATCACCTTTAATAGGATCTTTTACATGTTGCTCCATGGGAGTATCTATGCCTTTACAACTTTGCATATTGAATTTTCTCAACATAGAAAAGACATATCTAGATTGACAAATAAAAGCATGTATATCTTCTAGCTTCAAAATCTATGGTGTTTAACTATTTCCTAAAGTTCAAAGCTCTAGTTGAAAAGCAATTTTCTTACAAAATCAAGATTCTTAGAAGTGATGGAGGTGGTGAGTACACTTTCAATAAATTTCATGATTATTGTAAACTTGAAAACATTAAAAGGGAGTTTTCTTGTGCATATACACCATCTCAAAATGGGGTGGTTGGAAGAAAGAATAGAGCATTGTGTGAATGTGCCAAAACCATCAGAATTGAGGCATCTTTGCCAAAGGACTTTTGGGGTGAGGCTATCAATTGTTCAGACTATCTTTGCAATAGACTCCCTCATGTTGCACTTGGAGGAAAGTCACCATATGAAGCACTCTATTTGAAGAAACCTAAGGTTGAACACCTTAGAGTATTTGGATGCATATGCTTTGTCCATATGCCCTTGGAAATGAGAAAGAAGGATGATCCTTGTGCAAGCAAAGGAGTAATGGTTGGATATTCATCCAACAAGAAAGCCTATCGAATCTACATGCTCTCTACCTCTAAAGTAATTGATAGTAGAGATTTAGTTTTTCATGAAGAAGAAAAGTCCAATCTTGGAGGGGCCAAGATCAAGCAACCTCAAAATCTATCACCTATTCTTATTGAAGACAATTAACATATGGAGGAGTCAAGATTTGAAGATGGAAGTCCTCGGATTTTCACTCCTAGAAGATCCATGAGGGAGAGATCCGAGCCCAAGGGGCTCACTTATGATGACAAAGGAAAACAAGTGGATCTTGATTCCACTTATGCTTATTTTGTTTCTCATGAGGAGCCCAAAGATGTTCAAGAAGCCCTCAATACCAAGGAGTGGTATGAGACCATGAAGATTGAATATGATGCCTTGATCACCAACCACACATGGGAGCTAGTGGATCCACCACCTTACATGCATATCATTGGATGCAAGTGGGTGTTCAAGATCAAGTACAATCATGATGGCTCCATCAACAAGTACAAGGCAAGATTGTGTGCTAAAGGCTTTGCACAAATATATGGCCTTGACTATCCCTGGTAAATATCGCCACCACAATGACGCTTTGCCACATAAGAACAACATGACACTTTCAATTTTCTTGTCATCTAGAACTCCATGCAGGCTGAAGTAACCGCTACACTTAACGAGCCAATCTTCGACGACTTCAGGTTTCTTCTCTTTCTTCTCTCCTGAATAAATCTTCGGCTTAAAACCAAAATTGGGCAAAGATAACAATTTGGCCTGGTTTAGAAAAACTTTCATTTGCTGATCTCTCATCTAATTCTGATTATTTATATCATTGAGCGCCGTACTCAACTGCTAGCAAATTACCATATACGATGGTGCATCTAGAGTTGCAGCTTGATTTGAAGTTTCTTCGAACATCTCGATTTATCTATTCGTGGAAATTACTAAAACTAGTTAATATTTGATTAACTATTAGTGAAGTACAGTTGACCAAAGTCTGACTGAATTTGTTTTAAATTTGTTTTTAAAAATTTACGTAACTTAAAAATTCGTCAAAAATACTATCAGTATTTAGACAATCGAAATCGAAAAAACGATTCACTATTTGATTCCTAATCTTACTGAATTAATGTCTATCAAACATGCATGACATGCAACATTAACTGCTTTTTTTGACTTTACAGAATTTTACGTAAATTTTAGTTCCACGAAAATTGTTAGCCACTTATACTGAGCACATGCGTATAACCACTCAAAACAAATGTAAATCTCTCATGCATGTCAGAATCACTCTGAGAATTAGCATGCAATCAATACATGCAAGCAAAGTACCACAAATTAGGAAATTGGCTAGCATGCAATCAGAACAATTTCAAATTTTATCAATTTTACTCGCAAAATTGCAAAATTTCAGATGACCATATCTTTGGTTACAGGACACCAAATTAGGTGCTGTAAAGCTCAGAACAAAGAGAGACCTAGTGATCAAGACACTTGCCACATCCGCTTGCCATCTAGTCCTCACACGTGTGAGATCATAGAAGCTAAAAATTTGCAGTAGGGCGCACTTTTTCTAGACCAATTGATCAAAAACTATGCAACACCTCACCAAGCCCAAAAGTGATGCTATAAACAGTCTTAAACGGTCAATTATACTTCCATGAAGCATTCATACAGGTCTTATGAAGCAGTATGGACTGAGAACATAGATTTCTTGACTTGTAGAATTCAAAATAGCTTCAAACTTGATGGACATGAAGCATAAGCCACCTGCCATCAATTTACAAGTCTGATAGCTTGCTAAGAAGGTAAAAAGAAATGCTAATCATGTTGTAAAAAAATTCAGAATGATATCCTCATGGATTTAGAGAGATCCATCCCCCAAAAGAGTAACCGCATTAGGGACCGCATTAGAGACCGTAGAAGTCAGAACCTCCCGCCGTGGTGGGAGGACTGCACAGGTCGCATTGGACCACAGAGGGACCGCATTATATATATATATATATATATATATATATATATATGTATATATATATAAATATAAGTGATATATTTGTATATACCACATATATATAATTGTATCGGTAACAAAAGATATATAATTGTATATGTAACAAAAGATATATAAAAATATAATCTTATATATATATATATATATATATATATATATATATATGCATATTGATGGGTATTACATTAATATATCTATATTTATATTTATATATACAACTGACATACATATGTAAATTTCATTTTAAAGTTACACTACAATATTTGATAAATACATGCATCTTATAAAAATGTCCGTATGAATTGACTATTTCAATTACATTAAACATAAAAGTATATATGTAATCTCGCAGACATGATCTAGATTATATCTAAAAGTAACTTACTTTAGTAATAGAGTATGAGTGAGCAAACTGAGCTTACTTCTCACTGACCATAGAGACCTGACTTTGAAACACTTGAATGTCTCTTGAAAGAACCTCTCGAGCTTCGTCCATGTCATCAATCCACGTCAAAATGTTTCTTTTCTGTTTTTTAAAGACACCTCAGCAATCCGTGTTTTCTCTGAAATTGTTTAGGCCAGTTACTATCCCAAGTGTACTTTCCAAACATGCTTCGTTTTTAAAAGTCATATTTGCCATGTCACTGATCCAAACCTTATTATTATTTGAAACTGGATTTCTAACAACATATTCGTGGATTGATGACCTAGCATGGTTCTATATACATTTACTCCACTTTGAGAGCAAAATATAAGCGTCGCAAAACTATGGGTTGTCGCAAGTTTGAACTGATGGTTTTGTAGGTTGCGGATTGTAGTGTTGTTGCGGCTTGTGGTGGCACGGACCTGAAGGCTATGAAGACCCCGACAAGGCATATAGGATGTATGACACAGATGCACAAAAGATCGTGATTTTCAGAGATGCTACTTTTGATGAGATGGGTCAAAATGACCAGATAAAATTGACAATTGACCTCTTTGATGATAAAGCTAAAGTGCAAGTGAAGGAAGAAGATGGTGTCGATATAAAAGAGCCAATTGAAAAAGATAGGGTTAATAATGAGACTCCTAGGAGAGTGCCTAAGTGATACTTGTCAATAACAAGTGATGCTAATAAGGGAGATACTCCCAAATCAAGTGAGCAGGGAGACTTTAGAAGATCAAGTAGAAATCGAAAACCTCCTGCAAGATTAGAGATGAATCTAGTCTTGATGGGCTCTGTGCTCAAGGCTCAAGAACCAAACATTTTTTATGAAGCAAAGGAGCACAAGGAGTGGCGTGCAGCTACGGAAACAGAAATGGAAGCCATGTTGAAAAAGAGGACATGGAATTTGGTTGAGCTACCTGATGGTAAGAAGCCTATCACTTGCAAATGGATTTATAAGATCAAATATGGAGCAGATGGGCAACTCAACAAGTACAAATTATGATTGGTTGCGAGAGGATTTGAGCAACAAAAAGGTATCGATTTTGAGGAAACCTTCGCACCCGTAGCTAAGATGGTGACTATACGTTCTATCATTGCTATTTCTGCTTTCTATGGTTGGAAGATCCAACAAATGGATGTTAAATCTGCTTTTCTTAATGGAGTGCAAAAATATGTTGAGTCAGGGAGAGAGCATCTTGTTTGTAAGCTCAACAAATCCATTTATGGATTGAAGCAAGCCCCACGGGCATGGTACTCTTGCATTGATGAACACTTCAAGCAAAGAGGAATGATAAAGAGTGATGTTGATCCTAATCTTTACATTCTAATGCAAGATTCAGATATAGTATTCACTGTCTTGTACGTGGATGATTTGATTATTACAAGAAGTAATGAGAAGTTAATCGATGAAATCAAATCAGATATTTCCAATGCTTTTGACATGACTGATCTAGGATTGATGCACTATTGTCTTGGCATTGAAGTATGGCAAAAGGAAGACATGGTCTTTCTTACACAAAGCAAATATGCATGAGATTTGCTTTATAAGTTCAAATATGCATGAGTACACCTATGGATGTCAACATGAAGCTTACTGCATATGATGAATCTAAGAAAGTGGATGCTTATTTATATAGATAGTTGGTGGGTAGTTTGATTTATTTGACACACACACGACCTGATATTTCTTATGTTGTCGGTGTTGTTAGTCAATTTATGCAAGATCCTAGTCAAGCACATTGGAAGTCTACTAAACGTATTCTCAGATACATTTGAGGGACATTGAATTTTGGTTTGAAGTATGATCAGCCTGAAGCGCCAGTGATGGTAGGTTATACAGATGCCAATTGGGTAGGTAATATTGATGACAGAAGACCTAACAATGGTCATACATTCAGTTATGCTACAACTACAATTTCATGGAGCAGCAAAAGCCAACCTACAGTAATCTTATCATCGACGGAAGCTGAATATCGAGCACTCGACAATGCTACACAAGAAGCAGTATGGTTACGAAGATTGCTTGTGGATCTAGGTCAACCACAGGTGGATGCGACTACTATATCTTGCGATAATCAAAGTTGCATTCACCTTGCCAAAAATCCAGTGTTATGCACATTGAAATACACTACCATTTTGTTTGAGAGAAAATTCTTGATGGAGCCATTGATCTTGTTTTTTGTAAATATGAAGATTAAATGGTAGATATTTTTACTAAGTCATTAGGTAGATGTAAATTTGAGAGGTTTTGTACTCTATTAGGAATAGAAGAATGTAATTTTATCATTGAGGGAGAGTGTTAGAAATCAATGATGAAATTTATTGTTACTGTTTACGATGTACATTAATGTTGATAGTTGTGACCAGTTGTCAGTAGCCGTAGGCTAGTCTGTTAGTCTACTCATAGGTTTTCTCTCTCTATCAGAGTTCAAGGTTTATTTGTACATTTTACATTTTGTATGTGTTAGAGTGATAGAGTGATAGTGTGTGTTCTTCTTCCGTCTTCTTTTGGTGATTGCTTGTGGTGAATGCTTGATGTTGCATATCTAATTCTTGACATGAATCACTTTACATTCTAGATACGCATGGAAGATTTGGAAACCTTGAGGCCCTTACACTTCCAAGCTTGGATAGTGAAGAATGGATTACTCTTGACAACATTGTTTCAAATCATTTCGATGCAAGCTCTTTACTAATGTAAAAAATTCTATGAAAATAAGTATGGGGTCCAAAAATGTTCGATCAAGTTGGTTTATTTCTTTGAATGTATTTGTTGATTTTTTTTGACTACAATTGTGCATAGAACACCGACATTATTTGTTTGTAAGGATTTGTCAGATGATATATTGTCAGAACTTATGGACCAAGGTTGGAACCATAAATCAAATTAAGATATAGATTGTCAAATAAAAAAAAAGACTCCATTTGCTTTTGATATTAAATTCAAAGACAAACGTTGAGTCTTAATTTCAACTATCAAAGATGAAAAAAGATGGTACAACACGGATACCATTAGATCAAGACATGGAACAAGATGAACACATTGATAGAAAGTAGAGTGACATTACATACAATGATGAACTCATTGCTACTATTGCAGTTGAAGAAGACAGGAGCCTTCACTATATCTGAACAGAGCTTGTCTTATTACAATACGAGCTTCCAAAATACTTTAGGTTCATTGTCCATGAGAAACTGGTAAGTTATGTTTTATGCAGTCTTTAATCAAACATTTTTTCATTTGCAGATACGAAAAAGACAAGAACAATTTACAAAATGCAAAGATCTAGGTACGATGATCAAGGTGATAGAAGAGCCATAATATACAAAAGCAAGCACACGAGATCATGAAAATAAATGTAGTACAATGTTAAAGATTTTTATATTAATAAAAATGAGCCCCGAACGTTGGGCTTTTTTTACAAACTATGCTTCAGTTCACTATGGTCTTTAGATTTGACTATTTTTTTCTTGTGGCTATGTTGGCTTCCTCTGTTTCTTTGGTGTGTGCTCCATCAACTTGATCTCTTCTTTAATAGTAGATATCTCATTATAAAATACAACACCTTTGTGATTCATAATAGCGACATCAGGAGAAAGGGCTTCTAATTTTGACCTTGCTTCTAAATCAACCTTATCATTTCTAGGATCACATATAATCGCCTTTGAAAGGATGAGGTTGATTAAATCTTGTTTGAACTTATACACTTCATTACATGCGTACACACCAAGCGAGAACTGCAAACAAACACAACATTAGGTTGAGAAATACAGTTGCATTCATAATGAAAAATATATAAAGTAAAAAACAAGAAGGATCATGATGCTTACTTGCTCGATATCAACCGTGTCTTGTTGAAAATTATACCACTCAAAAAATATCATTGCATTATAGGACTTAAACCACCTGCAACTAAATGCATCTTGTTGTTGGGGAGTTTGTGCATCGAAAACAAATATAAGGTCTATCGAAATAAAATTTTGAATACAGTTTCATATAAGGTTTATCTAAATAAAATTTTGAATACATTCATCACTAACGATGATACCTTGATTGATATTATTCTTGGTCTGGCCACAGATGTGACTGAAGTTGGTAATACTTCAAGGATCATAAGAAGTTCTTTATCAAAACTTTTGAGACTATTTTCACAAGAATTCATTTTTAAACATACATGTTTCACCACCCCATCCACAATAGTGGCTGGCCATGGAGATCATATTTAAACTCCAATGAGCCTACAAAACGAATATTTTTTTATTGATCACTTTGTTGACATCTTACCAAAGTAAAGCTAGCAGTACATCAAATAAGGCTCAGTATTATATTTACTTGGGTGCATAAGGAACCATGAATAGTTTTGTAGATTTTTTTTGTGATTTATGGTGAATTGTCTTAGAAAGCCAATTTGTGTTGCTTTTTTGAAGTTTTTTCTTGTGTAGCTCAAATCTTGTGTAGATCTGAATTTTTAGCAAGTGTATTTTTATATTAGGTATGAAATTAATGATGCATGCCAGATCTTCCAATTATTTATGATTCTAGGCTATGTTTTGGTCAAAATTGCTTGGTTTTTCATGCTTTTTGACACAAAATACATAGTAAGAACCAAAATCTATCAAGATCAGATAATTAGATGCCTATAATTCTGTAAATTGGTTTGCATGTGCTAGAGAAAGAGTTTCATGTCATGCATTTCCACTTTATAGTGAAGAAAAAATTGAAAAGAGCTAAAAATCATGATTTTTGATTGTTTTTTCATAAAGTTGGATAGTAGGTGGTTGTAAACACCATGTAGAGCTTGTAAAGAGGTGAATCCAATGAGATCTTGCACCTAGGTGTGAGATCAATCTCACTAGCTCTCCCAATCTCTCTCAAACTAGATCAAACATTGAATCAAAGGTGAAGTATGAACAAAGTTTGGGTCAAACTCTTTCAAGAACATAGAAATCTAATAGGAACTCGAGGTAGGGAGTGCTTGTGTTTCACTGGACCCCTTTTTTTCCTCCTCTGAATATGATTGGTTGAGTGACTTATGAGTGCTCAAACCTAATTGGACCAAATTGGTGAAAATTTTTCTTTTAACTGATCACTAGATCTCATGCCAACACATAAGGATGGGTCACATATCCAACCTAATCTTGACACATGTATAAAGCCTAAGCTATCTCAAGCCACATCAAATGTTACTTTTGGCCTAATCTCTACTTCTAAAGTAATTGATAGTAGAGATGTAGTTTTTCATGAAGAAGGAAAGTCCAATCTTGGAGGGGCCGAGATCAAGCAACCTCAAAATCTATCAACTTTTGTTATTGAAGACAATCAACATATGGAGGAGTCGAGATTTGAAGATGGAAGTCCTCGGATTTTCACTCCTAGAAGATCCATGAGGGAGAGATCCGAGCCTAAGGGACTCACTTATTACAACAAAGGAAAACAAGTGGATCTTGATTCCACTTATGCTTATTTTGTTTCTCATGAGGAGCCCAAAGATGTCCAAGGAGCCATCAATACCGAGTGGTATGAGGCCATGAAGATTGAATATGATGCCTTGATCACCAACCACACATGGGAGCTAGTGGATCCACCACCTAACATGCATATCATTGGATGCAAGTGGGTGTTCAAGATCAAGTACAATCATGATGGCTCCATCAACAAGTACAAGGCAAGATCATGTGCTAAAGTCTTTGCACAAATATATGGCCTTGACTATGAAGAAACCTTTGCTCCTGTAGCAAATATGGTGACAATAAGAATCATAATCTCTCTTGCCTTATTTTTTAAGCGAAAACTGTTTCAACTTGATGTCTCCAATGCTTTTTTGAATGGCTATCTTGAGGAGGAGATATACATGGAACAACCTCAAGGATTTATCAAGGATAAATCTAAGGTGTGTTTGCTATTCAGAAGTCTTTATGTCTTGAAGCAAGCACCTAGATCATGGTATTCAAGACTCAACAACTTGCCACTTTCATTAGGATTTGTGCTTAGTGACTAAGATCCTTCTATGTACTTAAAGTTTGATGGTAGTAATATTGTCATTCTTCTAATCTATGTAGATGTGAAGTTGTTTGATGCTAGTTCAAGAAACTAAAGATGCGTTCAGAAGAGAATTTAAAATGCAAGATCTAGGAGAGATCCATTACATTTTAGGCCTTGAGATTGATTTTCATGAAGAGTATGCTTTTATTTGTCAATCTAGATATGTCTTTTCTATATTGAGAAAATTCAATATGCAAAATTGTAATGGCATAGATACTCCCATCGAGCAACATGTAAAAGATCCTATTAAAGGTGATGAAAGATCCTTCGAAATCATCACACTTTATAGGAGTCTTATAAGCTCTTTAATTTGGCTTACCATCACTAGACCCGATTTGAGCTATTGTGTGCACAAATTGAGTCTGTTTATGCAAGATCCCAAGATCCAACATTGGAAGATGGCCAAGAGAGTTCCAAGATATGTATCTTCTACTCAAGATTATGGTTTATTGTACAAGAATGAAGATCTACCCATTGTTGGCTATTCAGATTCCAATTTTGCAAGTGATAAAATGGATCAGAAGTCCATTAATGCATATACTATCTTTCTTGGAGGCAATCTTGTGTCTTGGCTTTCAAAGAAGCAAGATACCATATCTCTATCTTGTGAGGCCGAGTACAAAGAACTCACTACAACAACTAAAGAGGTGCTTTGGATCAAGAGGTTAATCATGGAGCTAAAGTGCATCAAAGAGGATGATCTTCCCTTGATCAAATGTGACAACATATCAGCACAAGCTCTTGCAAACAATCCTATTTTTCATGGAAAAAACAAGCATATAGAAGTGGCACACCATTTTGTAAGGGAAAAGCTCATTGGAGGTGAAATCAACTTAGAACATGTCGACACATCTTCGTGTATTGCTGATCTTCTCACAAAGCCACTTTGAGAAAGTGCCTTCTCAAAGCATAGGTCTAATCTTGGTCTTATCTGAAGATCGATGCTTGATCCACATTAGATACATTTTTAGGAGGAGTGTCAAAATATTGGAAAAATCTATCTAATGTTGTAAGTAGGAGTCCTAAAAATGCCAAAGATGAATTAAGCTCTTTTGGCTTAGTAAAGACCCATCTTAGAATGAAATATTCAAGGTAGGTAGAAGTAGAAACTTGACCTACCATAGGAATTGCCATTTGTACTTTACATGCCACATTGAATGCATGAAAAGACTAGGTGGCACAATTAGACATAGTGAGGTGGCTTGAATAAGTCTAGATAGCTTGAGAGGTGGATTCACAACTCCAATTCAACTCAAAGAAGTCCATGGATATATATATATATATATGTGATGTACTCTCATTGAGAAAATGATGAAATTTGTGTGTAATGCAAATTTGGAGACAAGCTCTTTGTGCCCTCTCTCTCTACACGAGTTTTGTACTTTCTATTTTCTCTCTCTAGCTAAGTTGAGGCATTTATTATGCTTAGTCTTATGTTTTGTTGACAGATATTGCTTGTAACACAATAATATTTCTTGTATGATCAGCTTTCCTATTGACAACCGATGCTAGTCTGATCTTTATGGTATTATTGGGCTTAGGAGATCAAAAGTACATGTGTAGGGCATCCCACACGTGTGAATTTAGCATGAATTGACTTAATCTTCCAACACAATAGCTTAGATCTGGTCTAGTAATAGCTAGATAGATGAGTGAACCAACTACCTTTCTATAGAGAGTAATGTCCTTGCAGGATCTCTCACTACCTCTTATAGTTAGCTATACATGAGACTCCATAGGTGTACCACAAGCTTTTACATCTACCATATGAAATACTTCTAGAATAGCATTAGCATACTTCTCTTGACAAATGAAAGTAATGACTTCTATTCCCAAAATATAATGCAAGTTACCAAGATCATGCACCTGAAATTCCTTCTTAAGAGCAATCTTGATATCCTCCACATCTTGATTGTTTCCACCACTTAAGATGATATCATCCACATGGATTAGCAAGATCGTAACAACGATTTCAGCAAACCTATAATAAAGTGAATGATCATACTCACTCATTACAAAGCCTTGAGAGAGTAAAAAAGTGTTGAGATTAGCATACCAACTCCTTGGTGCTTGCTTAAGACATACAAACTCTTTTGTAGTAGCTACACACACATGATTTGACTTTGTAGAAGAAATGTAGCTCTCGGGTTGCTCCATGTACACTTCCTCCTCAAGATCACCATTCAAAAAAGCTTTTGTAATGTCCAATTGCCATGGATCCCATGCATAAAGTGTATCAAGTAAGATGATGACTCGAATGCTTACCATCTTTGCCACGGGTGCAAAGGTCTCATCATAGTCAATCCCTTGTTCTTGAGCATATCCTTTTGCCACTAACCTTGTCTTGTACTTGTTGATAGATCCATCTTGGTTTGTCTTCACCTTGAAGATCCATTTGCATCCAATAGCTTTCTTGTCCTTAGGTAACTCCACCCAATCTCCATGTTCCATTCTTCATAAGAGCTTGATACTCAATATCCGTTGCTTGGAGGCACTCCTCTTCTTTCCTTGCTTCATCTACACTTGTAGATTCATCAAAAGAGGTTAGGAAAGCAACATAATTTCCAAAAACTACTACCAGCATCATTACCATCTAAAGTAGTATCCTTTACATCAACATCAAGAATGTTAGATCCATCCACATCACCATCAATAATGCTTGCAGACACTTTTGGAATGTCCCCTCATCAAAAATGACATCTTTACCAACAATCACTCTGTTAGTATAAGGAATGTAAACCTTGTAGGCTTTACTCACCTCACTATATCCAACACGAATTCCTTTCCTTGAAGATGGATCCTCCTTGGTCCTATCATCAAGAGTTATTTGACATAGCATGTTCATCCAAAAGTTTAGAAAGTTGACACTCGGCCTCCTCTTGAATAACATCTCAAAAGGTGTCCTTCCATCCACAATAGCACTCAACCACCTATTGCAAAAGAAATTTTCACACAACAAAGCTTGATCCCAAAATGGTTTATCAAGATTAGTACTTACCCTCGTGGCTTTAGCACTTTCACATAAATTCCTATTCTTCCTTTCAGCCACTCCATTTTATTGTGGAGTCCTTGGTGTTGTATACTCCCTCTTGATTCCATGCTCATCACAAAAGGCCTTGAACTTGGTAGATATGTACTCACCACCATTATCATTCCTTAAGCACTTGATCCTTGTGGAAAATTCTACAATAGAAGCACTTGAACTTTGATCTATCTTTCTTTTTGCCATTTGAAGAAGCATCCACTTGATCTTGCCATTTAGACCAGTTACTTTTGCTTTTGCCCTTGAATTTGCCTTTGATGAAGATAGCCTCCTCTCCAACTTGAGATGTTGATGAAGATCCACCTCTTGCTTGAAGCCTATATTCTTCATTGATCAAGATCTCTTGAAGATCAATTAAACTTGGAAAAGTCTTTTGAATAGCAATACTTTGGACAATGTTCGCATGAGCAAAGACAAAGAAAAAATTGTTCTACAAGTATTGTAAAAGAACAAACCATGAGATTCAATATTGTAGAATTTAGAAATTCAACAATAACAAAAAAAAGTAATCTGACCGGCAACAAGTTAATATTGTAGAAGATATTCAAGAAGTGGACAATATTGAGGAGGATCGTATGAAGACATTCAAGAATACCAATTTTGGTATCTTGATTTAGGTACAAGTCAGCACACAACCAATCATAAAGAATGGTTCCGACAATATAAGCCCTATAGTACAAAGAAGTTTATACATCTATATGACAATAGTGTATAGTACAATTTGTCTAAAAGTACTATTTGTTTCCAATTTCAAAATGGAAAAATGAGTTTTTTTCAAATGTTCTATATGTACCAAATTTGCAAAAGAAATAATCATTTAAGTATTTTGCACATGTCTAGTTAGAAATTAGTTCATGATCTAGACTATTTTAGCAACAAGAGTCATCTTGTTGGTGAAAGTTGTATTTTAGGGAAATATGATAGAACACCATTTAGATCAAATCAAGTTCATATTTCAAAAGATTTGCTAGACATTGTACATAATGATCCATGTGGATCTGTGGACAATGCTTCTTTAGGGGGAGCCAAATACTTTTTGACATCCATAAAAGAAATGCAATATACTTTCTAAGCAAAAATCAGAAGTCTGAACAAGTTGAGATTAAGACTAGCAGGAAGTTGAAGGCCATAAGGATAGATATTGGTGGTAAATACATCTTGACTAAATTCCTCAACTACTGCTAGATTCAAGGAATTTCAAGACAATTCACCACAAACTACTCGCCACAATCCAATTTAATAGCGGAAAGAAAGAATAGGACCTTGGTAGAAAGTGCCAAGAGTATGTTGGCACATGCATTGCTTCCCAAATCATTTTGGTCCAAAGTTGTAGCAATGATAGTCTAAATTCATAATCGATGTGACTACAAAGAGTCTCAACAACATAACTCTTTATGAGATTTGGACTAGTGTCAAAACTTTAATATTGAAGAAGTTCAGAGTTTTTGGTTGCATTAATACTCTCAAGAGATAAAATTCTAACTAGCAAGATCATAGAAAAACACAATAGAAATCATATCTGAATCTAAGTATATGCCTTTACCTTGCCTCATGCCCATGGCAATCAAGGTTCCCTTGCTTCTTGTCAAGCAAGTGTCATCGAAAAATTCATCTTCATGATGCTTATCAATCATTTTCCCTACACTAAGGTGATTCTTAATAAGAGTAAGAATGACAAAACATTCTCAAGCTTTGTATTCCTATTTGTAGTGAGTGAAATAGGAATAGTTCCAACCCCCTTGATGGCACTTTGGTCGTCATTTGTGGTGTAGATGACCTTCCTTTCATCATCATAAGTTATCAAGGAAGAAAAATATTCCCTATGAGTTGTCATATGGGAGCTTGCTCCACTATCAGTCCACCAAAAATCAATATGTTTGTCATGACATCAATAGGTAATCAAAATCATTTTGTTCATCTTTATCAAAAACAAGATTTCCTTGCTTAATTCCTTGCGCTCTTTTATTCTTACAACATTCATTTTGCTTGTGACCTTTTACTCCACAATAAAAGCAATTCAACTTAGACTAGGTGCAAGGTGAGATTTCTTTCTTTTTACCTACAAAAGAAGAAGTCTCACCTTGCACCTAGTCTATGATGCCTTTCTTGAATGCCTTACCTTTGTCTTTGCCCTTGTATTGGCATTTTGAGAAAAAAGCCTCGATCTCCTCCTCCTCGAGTAGAAGTGCCGACACTTCTTGCTTGAACATTTGCAAACTTTTTCTCCTCAGCTACCAAGTCTTTTTGTAAGTCCTCAAAACTTGGAAAGGCCCTTTGTATTGCAAAACTTTGTACAATGTTACCATGAGCTTCCAACAGACCATTAAGAATAACTTGAACAAATTCATTATCCTTATCGCCTATATCAATGCATGCTAAGTCACCTTTCAATGATTTGACTCCTAAGACAAAAGTATCGGCATTTTCTCATTCCTTTCGATTACTTTGAAAGATTTGTCTTCTAAGGGTCAACACCCTTGCAGTATACTTAAATAAAAATATAGCTTTTGAAGAGTCTCCCAAGCCTCACAACTTGCATATGTGCACCTGCCAACTTCTTTTAGACATATTCATCTTAACAACATGAAGAGCTTGTTTAGCCTCTTATCAAACCATACTTGATGCTGTGCCTGTTGTGGTATTTCCTCCAAGCCCGCAATTATCAAAATATTCATAATATCATCTATTTCTAGTGAAGACTCCATCCTTACATTCTAGATTGAGTAATTTCTTGAGTTAAGCCTATTGTGAAGATTTTGCAAAATCTAGCTTGATTAGTTTATAATTTCATGTACATATGTAAATCTCACATGTGTGGAGCATGTTCTCACGTGTGTAGGATGGGGATAATCATTTTAGTTCATTTATGTTGAGTTTGAATAGTCAATAGGCCTCAAACTTGAGATCTAGTGAGATAGTGACGTTTGTCACATGATGTTAGGATTGAAATGCATTTATTTGGCCCAATCGCATTTAGAGACATAGATCACAAGGCCAATAACTTTAAGAGGTGCATTACATGTGAACCAATCATTGTTTAGAGGTGCACATCATGAGGCCCAATCAAATTGTCAGGTGGAAATCATGAGGTCCAATCATGATGAGAAGTGCAAATCAAGGGGGTGAATCATGATGTAGAAAGGCAATAAATGGGGTCCAATCATTCTAGAGCATTTACTTCAGATAGATCTCGTGCTACTACTATATGGTACATCTTTCTTATTGTACATAAAAGTTTTTGTGAAGCAATGTATGTGTTACCCATTGTTTTTCCTCATATTCTCTCTCTACTTGAGGGCTCACTAACTTTCTCTTTCTACCTGAGAGTAGGCTATTTTTCTTTTCTAAAAACCTGTTGGGAACTTAGTTTTTTCATGTACTTTGATTGCTTCGAGTGCCAATTGAATGTGGATTCATTATGCATGAAATTGTGCTCTTCCCTCGGAATCAATCTAGGAAGATTTTAGGCTACAATCTATGTGATAGATATCACAATTTACCTTAGAAAATCATTGTGGGTGTTGGGCAGGTCTTCACATGTGTGAAACCTTCACACCTACCCCTTCCTTCCAACATGATTCCTCCATATGAGTAGACATGATGGATATGATTGCTCTCTAATCTGATATTGATGCATTCAATTAAATTGAACCAACAAAAAACTGTATGCAAAATGTTAGCAAAACTTGCTCATCCATGAAGAGGATCCTTTCTCATCCACAAGGGAGAGAGTACACCCACAAGGGGAGAACCCACAAGGAGATTATTCATCCAGTACTCATGGAGACTTTTTTTTATCCACTTAAGGAAAATGTTTCATCCACAAGGGGTGCTTAACTCATCCACAAGGCATATTGCCAACAAATTAGAATCAACACAAATAATTTTCAATATGCACAAGCACTTCAACTAGTTATGGCTATGTTTTGATAAATAATGAGAATGAGAACTAATATAAAGGTTTTAAGTTCCAAACATCAAAGACTAATTTGTCCTTCAAGTTACCAAACCACAATCAAAGTGTTAGTAGAGATATTAATCAAACACATCACAAAAATGATCAAGTTGATGACATTATCTGGTATCTTTGTTTTCAAGAAATTTGATTTGTACTTGTATTTGGCAAGATATTGTGGAGGTAGATGCATTTACGATAAGATAATGATCTACCAAATAAAGCCAAGGATCATGACAAAAATCTGTTCCTATGCCATTACTTGAAAAACTTTGTAAATGGTGAAATTTGAAGTCATCACGACAAATTTTATGTGAATGTTGGGTCTTCTAATGGGCATAAATATCAACATAATCATAAAAAATAATGTTTTCAAAGAGAGACATTGTCATAATAATCTTTGGCTATGTAGTTGAAATTTTTTCTAAAGGTCATCTTTTTAGTAGTTTTCTTTAGATACATAGACTTAAGCAAAATAAGATCTATTGAGTTTTATAGATCCACAAATTCTTTCATGACCATACTGCAGAGTTGGTCTTTGAAGGTGATGAGGAGAAATGATTTACTTTTTTTGTACTTGAGATATAACTTAATACATATACTACTAAGTTTGAAGGTCCTATAAAGAGGGAAATCACACAACCCTATTCACTTTCCCTCATGCTTTCGTGCTCTCTCTCTCTCTCCCTCCGTCTTGCTCTCATAGTGCTCTACCTTACTGGGATTGTGATCGAAGAGAATGCTCGTGATTGCTAGTGGAAAAGCATTGGTGGTGTAATACTACAAACAAAGGTGAGTTTGGTTCAAGTTATGATAACTCGTTGATAAGGAAAATTGTAAGTGAAACCTTATGATGAATGCTTGCGGTTTACCATGAATATTTTTTTGTAATAACAGACAATCAACTTGCATACTATCATTGGATACTCTCACGATCAAATGCTATTCCAAAGAGCAAAAGTGGGCAAATTTTTAGGTATGCTATCAACTCTTTTGGCTTGTAATAAGCGCTGGATAGCAAGCTTATTGTTCATGATTAGTAGCATACTTTATATGGAATGGATGGCCGCTGCCCATTGAGGCGGATTTGAGCGCTGGCCAGCGCTGAAAAATTACTCGTAAATGTGTTCATTTAGCGCAATTTATTGTAGCTTGTGGTATGAGCCATTTTTCATCAAGCTATGCTACTAATAATGTGATTGAGCGCTGTCCTTTCAACGGTTTCAAGGAGATATCATAAGCCATAGCATAAACATGGTTGTTTAGAATGCTCTCATAAAACTCGGTTGGCTGCAACCCTTCACGCAGTATTGCTTTTGCTAATGCTCTCTTGATGTGATAGTAACTATGAGGTTATCCACCTGTGATAACCTATGTGATAGTATCTGGGGTTGTTATTCATTCAAGGACAAAGCACATTCTAATTCATTTTCCATTGTTATTCATTCGCCACAACAACATAATCTAATTCATTTTTATTATGTCAAGGACTCTGTGGAGGATATTTTGTTTGTAGATTTGCTTATTTTCAAAACAAACGGCCAATGTTTTGACCAAGGCTTTACCTCCAGAGCAAATTTTGAAACATCGACTTGGTTTGGGTATTCACACATTCACAAATTATTCATGGAGTCATGTATACAGCTCAAAGGGGTAGCGCTCAGTGCTCGAGAAACCTCGAGTTATCTTCATAAAACTTGCATTTTATAAAGCTTCTCAATTTTTTGAAATCTTCTTACTCATAAAAAGGTTTATTTTTTTGTATACAAAACCGTCAAGTATTTTATCATACTAGTTTAAGAAAAAGTTGCCAGTTCCATTCCTATACTGTGCCTATGTTCCCCTACAAATGCATGATTCAAGCAACATGACATAGTGGCCACATAAGCATCCGTGTGATTTCAGTTGTTGTAACAAGAAGCCAATCACCTACTGTAACAAGAAGCTAATAGGCAAATTTATAGCTATTAGAAATACACAAACAAAAATAACTAGAATTGTGCACATTAAATAGCTTAAGATTTGCAAGTGCCACGTGCTGCACAGTAACTAGTACTCTTGTACACGTTTTTTTTTTTTTTGAAAAACATGTTTGCAAATTAGTTGTGCATTGTTAGTGTGGCAGCTTAGTGTATATTGTGTACGTTTTACTCTCCTTTAGTATGCATAAAATGCACCTCTCTCTCCATTTATCTATATATTTTTTGGATGACGTGAAAGAGAAGACAGTATTTCCTTGTCTGTTATTCGATCACACCCAATTCAAAGACATTCAACAAAAAGTATATTGCTTTGAAATACATAATGTTATGTATTTCGAAGCAATTTACGCTAAGATTCATGTCATTTGTCGAGTTTGTTTTATATGACCAACACCACAAAATAACGTGTTACATTTCATACACTGAGTTACCACATTGCTAGGAAGGAAGAGCGTAGCACCCGATAGATTTATGCCTTTAGAGACATCTATACTAAACTCGTGTTTACTCAAAGCTTAATCTAGATAAAAGTTGAAAATCTTTGGGCATAATGCTGACACGCTTTGCATGGATGGCAAGTAGGAAGGAATCGTCAAAAAATTGAGCTTGAAAATCTTCGTAGGCTTCTTGAAGGACCATAATAGTTGAAACTGTAAAACGATTGTACCTACCCAGATTCTCTCTGGTGATTTCACGTACCAAACGATAGAATGGAGCCTTTGGAATCATAAGCTCCGTTGACCATTGATACTTTTTTATCCAATGGCTTCTTCTCATCGATGTTCTCCTACCAGTACCGAGTGGCCTGAGGCTCAAAACTTCACTTTGAACTGGATTGGAATGCTGATTAGTCCTGGTTGTTTGCTTCACTCTAACCATAACAAGGATCTGACAAAGGCTCAAAAAGATGGTGATGAAGCTAAAAATTTTAAAGTGTATGAAATGGATATTGGACTTATGCGCAAATAGAAAATAGGTATCATATGTGCGTCTACAGGTGTGCACTAATCAGATTTGCGCAAACTATAAAAAGAAAGTGTCACAATTGGGTTCAATGAAATTTATATACAAAACATGTTATCCCACATGTGTGGAGTCAAACTTGAAATCCACGTATTGACTTTTTATTGGTAAAAGAGAATGCATGGACAAGTGGCATCATATTATTCCTTGACCTCTAGCACGTTAGTGACCATCATCATTAGGATTCTGACACATGTCAGGAACTGAGTTGTTATCTAATAGGCACATGCCATGTGTCCGAATATTGAATATGTGTGTACGCTTTTAATTCATGCCTCTCATTGTGCCAAAATGCACACTCAACCGATATGAGTATGTATTTATGTAAACCATTGTTCCGAAATATAGTTTAAAAAAATTATTGTTAAAAAAAAAACTATAAATATGAGACACCTTCCTCATTTTCACAACTCTAGTTTTGCCTTTTTATGTTCAAGAATTTTTCTGCATTAGTTGCTTTATGTGATTTAGTTGTTTTTCTTACCAATCTAGACCACCATTTTACTAGGTTTACAATTCCACACCATCATGGAGAACGCCAGGATTGAGGTTTCAAGACTTCTATGTGGTACAGAGTTTGAACATCAAATAGATAGGATCTTTCCCATCTTCTGTGCCATAGGCTAGTAATTGGAGCGGCCACTAGCCCATTTTCCAAAGAATCTGATGCTCATATTCTTGCATCAAAAATTTTAAAGCCTACTCTGTTGTCAAGTGAGATGAAGGCTATTATGTACCAAAAACTCAATGAATAAAAAATGTTTGCAATTGTATGTTTCAAAATTGTTGTTCTCCTTTTGCTCATTATATTTCAAAATTATAAATGCTAATATAAATCTAAACTTCTTGGATAATCACAAAAAGGGTATCATGGAGGAGAGCGAAAACTGACCATTTGACTTGGTCAGAAGCGCCATTTTTGTGCTCCTGCGTGATCACGGAGGAGAGCAAAAACTGACCATTCGACTTGGTCAGAAGCGCCATTCTTGCGCTCTTACGTCATCAAGCAGGAGTGCGAGAATGGCGCTTCTAACTAAGTCAAATGGTGATCACACAGGAGCGCAAAAATTGCATTTTTGACCAAGTCAAATGGTCAGTTTTTGCCCTCCTCCGTGATCACACAAGAGCGCGAAAATGACGCTTCTGACCAGGTCAAATAGTCAATTTTCTCGCTCCTCCATGATCAGATTATAGAATTTAACTTTATTTTGCATCACACAATTATAAAAATCTACAATATAAATGAAATGTGCATCAGATGAATATTGAAAATTGGCCCTTAGGGCTTCTATTATGTATGAACACTGTACATTTTGGCTCAGGGCCTTTTCCAATTTATTTTTTTCTAATTCTCATAGCCAACATTAAATCACGTGGCATGAGTATCACTCGCTTGGCATGTTGGACACACAGGTAGGCATCTTTGAAGATTGTTGTGAGGTGATTCTCAGTAGCCTCCTACAATGCAGATACAACCTCGCCAGTGATCTTGTAATTCAAGACTATATTGTCCATCATTTTTTTGATTATGTTCAGAAAAGGATCTCGAGGACGCAATAGTCTGGTGCTCTTTTGGTACTTTTTAATGTCCTCCATAAATTTGGGCTGGTTTTTTTTGCGTTGTTGTCTTGGTGGCGGCTGCATCCTATCCATCCCCTTTCCAGTCCAGGGTGGCTGTGAATGAGTAGGAGATCTAGCAGCTGGAGGAGATCCACCACCAAGAGATTCATCAGCAGATCCACTAGGCGATCCACCAAGCAATCCAAGAGATCCACCACCAACAAATCCAACAATAGTGGAACCGTCAAAATCAAAAAGTTCTTTGACATCCGGGGGCAATGTTCCTGCAGTCTGCACCTCGGATTCAATGAAATTATGGACTTCTTCTTCCATTGACGTGGGGATCCAAGGTTTAGTTGGAGGGCTCAACACGACACGGACTGCCATGCGGAGATTTCTCAAAATCTCATTTCACCTAATAGTCTTAAGCTGTTGCGCAGAAACCCTGATTCTCTAAGGCTCTCTTGTAGTTTGTGTTGTCCTTGCCATATGCTTATGTCTAGCCATAAACAGTTCAAAAATATGGGTGTCAGAAATTAAATCCACAACCGAAATAAAATCTACAAAATTATTGTATTCTCCACTTGTAAAAGTGAAAAATGAGTGGTAAAATTCTTTTATATATTTTTCTGCCCATGCATACCAAAGTTCAACTAGAACTTTTTGGCCCTATGTAGCTCACTTCAAGGTATTTGGACAATATCGCATAGGTGAGTATAGTGACGTGGAGAGATTACGAATTGCAAGTTCTGCGCACAAGTTCGATATTGTGTTTTCGGAATATTCTAAGAAATATTTTTTTTGAATGAATATTCCTTTTTTGCATAGCTGTAAAGTAAATCGAATATTCTAATATTCAACGATGCATTTATTTTGGTGACACGTGTTCAATTTCGAAAGTCTATAAATACCATTTCAACGCCAAAATAACATTTTTAGTAATTTTTTATTCCTTCTACCGTTTTTTAGGTCATACATATCGTTCTTTTGCGCATTTCCTTATAACCTTAATATTGTTATTGAAGACTGCGGACATATTCAATACATACAATTAATCTATAGTTATTTTTTTTTATTAATATTACTTTAACACAATGTCTTTAGGTTTATGTAGATCTGATCCAAAGATCGTGCTCTCTTCATTTCTCGACGATTTTGGTATTATCGAAGATAGGAATGTTTCATATCGTTGTTTCATCCTTTTCTTCATGTTTTTGCTGCAGCTCATCATAATAGACACGTGTTCTTTGAGCCTTGCAAGATATTCAAAAGTTTTGTTACATTGCCTTTGCAAATGTTTGAAAACATGGCTTTTTTGTATTACACTGACATTGTCAAGCATATTGATATTCATCTGAGAAATAGATTGGATCGATTATATACAAAATTTTATGAGAAATTTAAGTTTTCTGGTCACTGTCAAATTTGTCACAAGAAGTGTAGATTAGTTGAATATCAATCTGCATTTATATTATATTTGATTATTTTGATCCCAGATGAAGTGGATTTCTCAAGCTCCATGCAGATTTCACCTCCCTCCTCTTCACGAGATCAAAAGATCAAGGATATAGTCAAGTTTCTTGAAAAACCTGACATAAAATATGACAATATTAAAGAATTTAACCCAAGTGATAATCGATCTGCATTTGTAGGAGAGACCGAATGTGCTATGTATGAATCAAATGAAATTCCTTCTCGGTCCTTTTTTAATTGACCTAAATATTATATAGATAATGATAGTTATCTCACTGTACTTGACTTGTGCAATTTTTTTTATTATTGTGAAGATGAAGTATTATGTATTTTAGCCAAAACATTAGGTGAGTTTTCTAACATTCTTGATTTTGAGTATGATGACATTGTACCTCGAGTGGATGATCAGATCGATGATGATATGCTTTGTCCAGAGAAGAGTGTTTGCAACAATCTTTGTCGAAGACCCGTGAGCATCAAAAAAATATTCCCTCAGAGGATGAGTTCATTGCTTTCCAGACCAAACTTGGTTTTGGGCCTCAAAAAATATACCAAATAATGAGTTAAGCTCGCAAAAGGGTCACATAATAGACCACCCTAAATTGATTGAAGCAGATACTGTTGAATGTGTGAGTTCTTTTACTTTTTGTGCATGCAAGTTATTTTTGCATATTGTTTATATTCATCATAAGAACTAACATTTTAATTTTTCATATTTTCAGGAGGTCGTTCTTATTGACGAATTTTCCATTCGACGAGGTAGCTTTTGAACCTATTCTGGCAAATTTAACAAGGATAGTGGCCTTGGAAATTATCTCAATTTTTTCAAAAAACATGAAATTTGTGTGGCCCGTTTGAAGTTCAGTGCTCAAGGCGAAACAATTATCATGGCAGTAAAGGCATTGTCTCATTACGTAGGTGGTCATAAGTCCATTAAACCGCATAAAATAATTTTTGTTAAACACTCAATTGTACTCAAGATTTTAGGTTATGGACCCGAGAATACTATTCTCCGATCTGCTCTGTTTGCTTTGTATGCAACTTACATAGAATTATGTCAAGAAAAGAAAAATGCATAGATTTTGGATCCATTTGCAAGAAGAGAATTTCTCCATGACAACAAAATACAGCTGATATTAGAAGAATGAAATGAAGATGGCAAGGAGATATAGATATATTCAATCAGTTGGAAATGTAATTTTTTTTCAAAACAAATTACAAATATATAGTACAATGTTGTGTCTGTCAACCTACCTCCCTTGATGTATAAATTTACATGCCTTTCTGAACTTGATGTAATTTATAGATTTTGTTTGATGTCGTATTTGTGCTCGTCGATAGAACCATTGAAATGGCTGAAGAATATATCTGTGTCTACCATTGAGGCCACCATGCTGTGTGTTTTTATGAAATGTTGCTCTGGCTTGCCAATGAGATTTTTCCATCCCTTGTGAAGACCATATACTCAAACTTCCATGATTTTCTGCTAAGGATATGGAATGGTGTCTTAATGTGCTGCAAAATATCAGCAATTTCTATCAATAGGTAAACTTCAAAAAATAAAATAAAATGGTAGCTTGATATCTGTTTTTAAATGCCTACCATGTAACGTGTGATATGATCCTCTCCCCAAGCCACTTCAACTGCATCTACAAACTCAACACAACGTTTCTGGAGCAGTAGCAAGTCATTGTTTGAAAATATTTCCTTTCGTAATATTTTAACCATATCATCTAATTTTTTCCATACTTCAACTTTCATTACCCTTGTTACTCCATCATGAACAAAATCTTGAGTAGCAGCTACGATGTCTCTCCAAACTAAGTAACGCATCTTAGATGGCTTTCCTGAATGGTTTGATAAAAATCTTTGTGCCTTTACACCGCCAATGCTTGGCTTGCAAGGTAAATTTTTTTTTTTTTTTTCCGAAAGCTTAAAGTCCTTTTGTATTTTAACATGTCCTTTATGGAGACCTGCTTTAGACAGAACATCTTCTAATCTAGAAATAGCCTCCTTGGAAGATGATTCTGGCTTTGTGTTCCAAGCATATAATATGTGACAATACGCAAGCTTTTCGATTATTCTAACCTCAGCATGGAGAGTGTAAATATGTACGTTTTGTAGAGGAATTGGCAGAACAGGTTTCCAATTTGGATCCTCTTTGTCTCTTGTTATTCTTGTATTCTTGGTCATGTCATTTGATGATTTCATACAATATAAACATGGATTTTTGGAGGTTGGTCCATGGGAAACGTTGAACATACATTTTAAAGATTTCAAATCACCAGCCAAATGCCACTCTATCTTGAAGTCTCCTATTCCAGGTACATTGAAAAGTTCCCCATCCATATGCTCTTTGATGATTATGGGATATGTTGTTTTGCTAAACACCCATGACAGGATGTCATGATCTTCTTTTAAAACCTAAAAAATGGATAGACAAAAAACTAGTCAATTGATAACAATATCATATCCAAGTAACAAACAATATCAAAACTCATTAGATGTTAAATTATCATATCTCAAAGGCTGCCAACCAGCAGATGTCATTCTCGGACTGAACACTGAAGTTAAAATCTCCTTGAGCGTTATTCTTTTGAAGTGCTCCATTAAGAGTGTTATACTCACTCTCTCCATTTTTTGTCCTTTAATCAATTCTGATTCATCCAGCTTCAATACCAAGACTATCTTACTGTCTTTCTTTTTCGTGGAAATATCATAGAAATGTATAATAAATCTTAATAACATATTCATATCGACAAACAAGTTATTTGACTGATTGTAAGACATGGATTTTTTGTCCTTTGATTGATATACTTCCTTGATATGAAATGGAACACCTATACTCTTTTGAATTCCTCTATTCATTGAATCACGTTCTGATTTCATTTGAAATGGTCGTGGAATAGGAAATTTCTTAACGCTACCCGGCGTCAAAGCTTGCTTATTTGATAATCTTAAATATGGTGCCATAAGCATCTCTACTTATTCCAGCAAAATCACATGCTCCTAGAATTATAGTATTGTCGAGTTTTTTTTTTACTCCAATCATTAATGCACCAACAAATTTTATCTTAACACGATTGTTTCGATTATTAGTCATCAATGACTCAATTGATTTTGTTGTCAACACAGAGCCAAAAGACTTGCCTATAGTAGCATTGTCTTTCACATTTTGATTCCCAACCAATACAGATATGTAAAATAATAATAATAATAATAATAGAGGATTGATGTTGCAATTTACAATCATGCTAAAACAATATAAGATCTGAAATCTTGAAGTATAAAAAAGATTGCAAAGGCAAAAGTCAAAAACTTACTTGAATGCATAAATTCTCCTTTCCGATAGCCTCCTGTTGATGACAAATTCTGAATATTTGTGTTGATCACTCGCTTTTGTTTTTTTGTTCTTACCTTTTTACCTATCAAGTCAACATCTTTCAATAGTTGTGAGTATGCAGAACGACCATTATTCGATTCGATTTTTATTTGATCAATCTCTTTTCTTGTACTCACTATGATTTTTTGCAATAACTCACTATTATTTTGTGGATTTTCATTTTCTTTTTGGAGAACCTCATTCTCTAGCAATCTTATTCGTAAAATATTGTCTTTTTGAGCACAATATGAAGATATACGTCTAATTACATCTTCTAAACAATGTTAGTTACCATATTCTTCTAATCTTTTACAATAACCTAGCAAACCAATCTTTCCATGATAGACAAAATATATCAATTGAGTAGCAAAAGAAAATTTGGGATGCTGCATGGAATATGGATCTTTATTAAGAAGAAAAAGTAGATTGATCCAATATAAATTCAACAGAAAAATAAATAAATGAAACATACTCAGCGCCTTTATACATTTCACATACCAGATTATCATTTCATGTAGCACTTGAAGAATGAGATTGATCTTTGATTCAAATGTTGTCATGTCGCTCATTTTTTTATGTTTGAGTTTTGAGTTTTCTCAATCCGTGTATTTTGGTTGCCGCTCTTTTCTTTTCAAATCTTGCCATCTCTCTTTTTTCTCGAGAGTTGTAGGCATTTTATGTAGCATTCAAAGATGGTGACTGCTAATTGATGCAAATGTTATAATGATGTCCATCTATTTATCCTCTAGTTTGTTCCATCTATAGTGTAATATAGTTGGTGCTCTTCTTTTCAATTCTTTCCCCCACTCTCTCTTCTCCCAAGAGTTTATTTCTCCCGAGGCATGATTTTTCCTGAGAGAAACCTTAGTTAACCATGACTGCAACCATGACTATCACCAGAGCGGTTTTGTGTTCAAACTACTACGGTCAGACACTTATTATAATTTTTAATTTCAACAAATTCGTCCATTACATGGCATTTCTTATAGGGCCCTTTTTGTATTCAGGAACTCCTGTAATGGTAGATGTACCTCTGTTGTGTAATATAGACCAAATTCTGTTTTTCTATCTCTGTGGATTTGTATACCAAGGCAGAAATAAGCTTCACCTAGATCGGTCATGTCGAATTCAGAAAATAGCATTATCTTGGCTTCTTTTATCAAATCAGTATTGTTGCTGAAAAGTAATGTATCATCCACGTACAAAGTGATAATGATAAAAGACTGTTGCACTACTTTGAAGTAAACATTTGAATCTGAAGAGCTAGGTGTATAGCCGTGATCAATGAGGAAAGTATTGATCCTTTGAAACCATGCTCGAGCAGATTACTTCAAGCCATAAAGTGCCTTATGGAGTTTACACACATGATTGTGTTTACCCTCGATAATATAACCTTTGGGTTGCACCATGTAGATGCCTTCTTCGATACTCCATTGAGATATGCTGTCTGTACATCCATTTGATATATTTCCAAATATGCTGCAGTGGCAAACGATAGCAAGAGTCGAATAGAAGAATGCTTGACGACCAAACTAATAATGGATATCGCCCATGCTTAGTGAGTTTCAGTTCCGAAGGTGGCCGTTCCAAAATGAAGACCAACTGCTCCATAGAAGATCTCCTCTAAAATTGCCTTTTCCAACTTTTGCCTTCTTGCTTGCGTCTGGTGGGCGTTGTCGCAAATGAAACTAACCCAAGAAACAGGCTAGCCATCCATCCTTTACAAACATTGAGTCGTTTCGTTGCCGTTCACGTGCGAGTACTTGAACTGCAAATCTGCCCCATAGATTCTGTAGTCTTCTTTGTTTGATGGTATCAGCCTTCAAAAGAAAGGTTCCTTCTCGAGCCATCAGCTCCTTGTATCACAAGCAATCATGCAAACCAGGCAAAGCACGAGTACTAAGACTCACCACGAATACATACAAGTAAGACACTCAGGTAGGTTTACTAACAAGTAACAAAGACAATGTCCCCCTTTGAGATGGTCCTGCCAACGGACCTTTGCCTGGTCGCGCCCATACAAATCGATTACAGAATCAGCCCACATAGGACACCCCTCCAACTATCCGTGCTTTCACCATTAAGCAGCACATTGCCTCAGTCACGCCCCACCACTTTTTGGTCGATAGCCCTTATAGCTAAACGATCAGCAGGTATCCTTGAATATACCACCCCCGTGGACGCACCCGTGCTTTCACCGTTAGGTAGCACATTGTCTCAGTAACTCCCCCACCAAATCTAGTCGATAGCCCTTATAGCTAAACGATCGGCAGCATACCCCCCAAATCGTGGACGCACCCGTGATTTCACCGTTAGACAGCACATTGCCTCAGTAACGCCCCCACCAAATTTGGTCGATAGCCCTTATAGCTAAACGAACGGCAGCTATCCTTGAATATACCACCCCCGTGGACTCACCCGTGCTTTCACCGTTAGACAGCACATTACCTCAGTAACGCCCCCACCAAATCTAGTCCATAGCCTTATAGCTAAACGATCGGCAGCATACCACCCAAATCGTGGACGCACCCGTGCTTTCACCGTTAGGTAGCACATTGCCTCAGTAACGCCCCCACCAAATTTGGTCGATAGCCCTTATAGCTAAACAAACGGTGGCTATCGCGAATATGTCACCCCGCACCCCACAAGGCACAGACCATGCTTACACCAACCTAATGGTAGTCGACGTTGTATACATGAGAAAATCCTATGGCTACAAGTCGTGTCTTTCTTCTGTTGATGCTTCCATCTGCGTTGTACTTGACCTTGAAAATCCATTTGAAATCAACTACGTTTCTGCTGGCAGGTAATTCAACAATCGTCCACATCTGGTTTTTGATAAGAAATGAATATTCTTTATCCATAGCTTCTTTCCAGAGATCTGAATCAGGCTGTGAGTTGAGTGCCTCTTGGATAGACGTCAGTTCTTGAACAAGATAAGCTGCAGACTTGTCGATATATCGGTTAGGCGGTCTGTAGTCCTTGAAGATCTCTTGGGTAATACAAGAAGTTGATTATTTCCATCATACTGTAGTTGCTAATCTGCAACATCATCATCTTTTGATTTGTCATTGATTTGTTGTTCGTCAAGAGTAGAGGAGCTTGGACCTTCAATAGGAATAGTCGACTAAGGAGCTAGAAAGTTCAAAGCATCAGGAGAATCTGATAGGTTGGCCACATGGGGACTGCCCTTTTCTTTGAGGTCTTCAAACTAATCTTCGATGAAGATGACATCCCGGCTAGTGAATATCTTCGACTCGATGGGATCGAACTACTTGTAGGCTTGATATGAAGTAGTGCAGCTGATGAAAACACATTTGATACTCTGGAAGTCAAGCTTCTTCCTGTGATCACGAGGAATCTGCACAAAAGCAGTACATCCAAAAACTCGTAAGTTTGATAAAGAAGGTTTGGTACCTGTGCAAATTTCAATGGTGTTTTGTCTGAGAGGCCTTTGGTAGAACATCTGTTCTGAATATAGGTTGTTGTTTGAACAGCTTCATCCCAGAAGCACTTCAAAAGTGTCGCATGTGATAACATGCACTTTGCCGATTCAACTAAGGTTTTGTTCTTTCTCTCAGCAAGACCATTTGACTGAGACAAATAGGATGTAATATATTGTTGCTCAATGCCCTTATTAAGGCAATAGTCCTTGAATTCGTTGGAGATGTATTATCCCTTGTTATCTAACCTCAATGCTTTGATTCGTTTGCCAGTTTGATTCTCAGCAGGCTCTTCGAATTGTCTGAATTTGATGAAAGCCTTTGATTTCTATTTAATAAAATAAACAATTGATCTTCTAGAGAATTCGTATGCCTAGATCGTGTGAGGTGATTGCACATCGATCTGAGCTCTCTGGACTTTGCTAGAACCGATCAAAGATTTTCATCCATAGGAACTTGGCATCGGCTGGATTCTGGTCACAGTGGCGCCGGGGACAATGCTGGCGCCAGTGGTGCCGGAAGTAAAGCTTGTAAATGTAGCTTTACAACACTGATGCCATGCCCCGAGGTGATGATGCAGAACCTCTCCACTCAAAAGGGCTTCTAGCAGAGATGAAGGTGAGAGATGAAGGTGAGAGCACGAGAATTGTTAGTGTTGGACTGAGATGTATATTTGTGAGCCCCATGGTAATTCCCGAAAGATGAAAAACCATGTGGGAGCTAGTAACTTAGACTCTCTCAACTTAAGTTATATTTTTAATAAATAGGCCTCCTATTATCGTGTAAGAGGTGAAACCCAAATCTTTATAGAATGAGATTCACTCAGTTGTAAGCCAAAGTATTGTAAAATTGGATTCAACAGCTCATGGGTATACATAGTGGCCTCCTCCATGAGTTTCCAAACACTAGATATTGTACTGAAATGTTGTTGTATTGTTGATTGAAGATCTTCCTATTTGCATTTCCATCTATGCTCCATTTTCATGCATTAAATTCGAGTACTGAAGTATGAATGTATTTTGTTGTTGATTCTTGATTAAGATCAGGTAGATCTGCCTGCAGGGCCTTGTGGTAGATCAGTATCATTCCAATTTGGTGCTGCTTGGTGCTTGACTCCCTGAGGAGTTTTTGTTACAAGTGTTGAGGGACAATCGTAACAAGCACTTTGTAGGATTCACATCGTTTCTGTGTAGCTGTTGTGTTATTGATTTTGTTGATTTTATTATGAGCATGTTTCAATCTCATTCTCTGTACAGCTTAGATTAGAATAGTAATAATCTACAATTTGTAAGCATTAAAGAAAGAATCGAAACATATTGTAGAATGTAGGAACTCAAATCCTGATAGATCCAAATCGAAGTTGAGCATCCATTATCAGTAGGATCGAGATCAGGTCGTGGATGCACTAATTGACAGGCGGATACATCATCATTGCATTACCACTCTACTTCAAATCATAGAAGTTTAGAAGCAAGCAGACCTTGTCGGATAGCTGGCTGGAATCTGTTCAATTGTCAGAAAAAGAGCATGTGGAGACTGCATAGAGAATAATAGCAAACATTGGTGCGGATGCTCCTGATAATTTTCTTCCATCTTGATTAAGAATTTGTTTTCACCAATTTATCTTTCGATTCTAGGAGTTTCTGTTTGCCTGCATGTGTTCTTTGCATTCATTAAATTTCTACGAGTACGCATTGCCTCTGAAAACATCATTTGATCCATACCCAACCTCACACTGCCCCACAACTGTCCACCTATCTTGCATTTTTTTCAAGGGAGGAAGTGTTATGGCCATATTCGGTTAAGGACCTAGAATAATCCTAATATGGTAAATTGGCTCACGCCAAGATTTAATTCCATGTTGAGGCCTATTTGTGACTAATTACCTTGAGAGTACCCAGACACTCTAATTAAAACACATGGAGTATTGCATGTCTGTGTGACGGATATAGGCAAGAGGACTGCATGATGAGATGAGACCTATTTATAGTTGATCTGCATGGGTGTTGCATGATTTCATGCACAGGACTCTACTCTCTAAATAATGCTTCTTGGTTTCCAAGGGGAGGCTCGAACCTGGGACCAAAGAAACTTTGGATGCCAAGCCAACCAACTGAGCCAACCCCGTTGGGTACTCTCTAAATAATGAGGTAAGGATTCTCCCGTAGACATATTGGGTTTAGGTTACCAGTTTCTCTCTTCTCCTCTTGCTTCACATGGCATGGCTTGGGGGCTAGATCCAGGTTTGCTCCATAGTCTCTCCTATTGTGTTCTCCTATCCTCATCTTAGGGGCAATCCTATAGAGCCTTTATATTGATTTCAAAGTCCGGCTAAGATGCGGTCTTGGATAGGTGTGAACGATTTCAAAGTTGAAACGCTTGAATTACATTTCGGTTGGAGTGCTGTTTTTTTTCAAAGGAATTATGGAGTTGGATTCACAAATTCCGGATAAGTAGCATACTTTTCAAAATTATGGTAGAGTGCTCTTCTACAAGGTTCATTTTGATTGAATGATGCTAAGAATTTGTGTGAATTCACTTGTAAATTCCAGTTTCTTGAGGAAACTTTCAAAAGGATTTGCTATGTGAGTCCATAATGTTCCAAATTCTGACATCTTGTAACAATATACACTAGATATTCACAATCTCAACAAAAAATACACCCGAGGCTCATTTGAGACAAAAAAAAAAGAACAATCAAGTCAACACGCACGATAATAAAAAACGCCTTCGTGAGGCTAACTTCTATATTATTACTAATAGCAAAACTTGATACAAAGCATTACTTGCATTCGAAGTTTCATTACGGACATACTGTCTTCATATAAGTGCTTAGAACCCAACGGGGTTGGCTCAGTTGGTTGGCTTGGCATCCAAAGTTTCTTTGGTCCCAGGTTTGAGCCTCCCCTTGGAAACCAAGAAACATATAAGTGCTTAGAAAGCAAATCATGAAAATTGAGCTAGACGTATGTATGCAAGAAACCCTAGGAGTTTACTAGCCCTAATCAATGAGTTAAAGAGTTCGAAAATCTCATGAGCCCTATTATCTCGCATGTACTATATGCTGTTGCACTTTAGCCAGAGATTTCTACGGCCTTCACTTCGTGCTTAGGTTTCTCAATTTTAGGAACTGTGACGGTGAGGACGCCGTCCTCAACCTTGGCCTTCACTTCCTCCACTTTCGCATTCTCTGGTAACCGGAAGCGTCGCAAGAAACTGCCCTGCGTACGCTCCACCCGATGCCATTTGTCCGTCTTCTCCACTTCCTCTTTCTTGCGTTCTCCGCTTATCTGTAACGTGCGTCCATCCTCCACCTGGACCTTTACTTCTTCCTTTTTCAACCCTGAAATCCAAAACAAAGACACACTCAAAAGATTTAGAATATAGGTGAGATGAATCAGAGAAAACGAACAAGAAGAACTACTATAAGGAGATCAGCACGGGCATGAAGATTTTATGGCAACAAGCCAGGTTGAGGAAGATTATTCGAAATTGTGTGCACAAAGCCTTGAAATATATGCTAATATCAGGAATAATGTATCACCTGGTAGATCGGCTTTGAAAATATGAGCCTCCGGGGTTTCAACCCAATCAACTCGAGTACTAGCAATGGCGCTCACATCCTGGGCGAACTGTCGAGAATTAGGTGCATTGTCCCACAGAGGAAATCTGTCAAAAGGCTCAAAAAATCTATCTAAGGGATCAAAAATACTTTGATCTCCGCCAAAGGAGAATGGTGTCAAAGCCATATCCAGTTAAAAACGAAAAAACGAATCGAACTTCCTTCTCAGAAATGAATTGCTGTTTGCGGTTTCCAAGATTGTCCGTCGATGGCGAGAGTTGATCAATTAAGAATCCCCGATGTAGAGATTATATCGATTACTATGACCGCGTAGCTGTAGATAGCTGATAACGAACTCACTGATATGGTGCAAGCATTGGAAGTCGAATGAAGAAAACCCGAAAGGCGTCATGTGAAATATATAGAGAAAAATGTATGTTGGTAAGGAGCGGGAGGAGGAGAGTAGAAAGGGAGGTCGAAGAAAGGTCTGGAAAACTCTTGTACGTTCGTCTCTCTCTTTCTCTAACCTTCTAGAGCTTTATTCCAGGCTTTTATTTTCTTCCCTCCTCTCCCCTCTACATCAATACTAACATAAGTAATAGGCCTTTCTCTACCTTTTCAGAGTTTTCTTGCACCCTTAGGACCTCTTTGCATCATTCACGGCCGGGCACCTCATGTGGTGATATTTCACAAGCATGTCCCCCTTTCTCATTCATCCATAGCTTGCAGAACATCACTGAATCCCTAAGGAGCTACTAGAACTATGTGGTCGTCACCTTGCAAGGGGCCTTCTCCGATCTAAAGTGCTTATACAAAATTGTTATAAAATAATATATATTTTTTATTGTTTTTAATGAAGTGTAATAAATTCATGTTTATTATGGAACTCATAATAAATAATACATTACAATATGTAAGACATATTTGTTGTTGTTTTTTATTTATAGTAAATGCATCTTACACATCTAGTTCATTCAATGATGTCTATCTCTAAACAAACATAATTGTGCCATTTCATATAAAAACCCAACGGGGTTGGCTCAGTTGGTTGGCTTGGCATCCAAAGTTTATTTGGTCCCAGGTTCGAGCCTCCCCTTGGAAACCAAGAAGCATTTCATATAAAAGAAATTTTCTAGCAATGAGTTAGGTATAATGGAAAGCCATGGATTCCATGAATCCATGAACTCTTGGAGGTAAGAGTCCAAACTCTTAATCCCCATCTTGCAATTTATGAACTTCTAATGTGTAGTCAGACTCATCCACAACAGTGAATGATTTCATAAAAACTTCCATGAATCTATCCCATCTACAAGGGGAGGAGAAAGCCCTTTGTAGGCTAGCATGCAAGTGTTCCTCCCTCTACCTTGCAAAGCACAAATTTCAGTCTTTTTTTGTCCCCATCCTCCCTTCAACATACGGGATTCTTCGAGGGTTTAGGTTTTTTTGCCCTCCTCTTTTTTGGTAAGGCATCCCAAAGATGAAAATTGGAGTCCAAAACACAATATTCAGATTTTTGTTTTGGTATTTTCAAGTTTTTGTGTTTCAAATTTTCAACTTTACAAATAACAAAAGAAATGTAAGGGTGTTGACCATCAAACTTTAAAGGGCCCTCTATCTCTTGAGAATCCCCCAAAATGAGACTTGTGAGGCAATTTGTTTTTTGAAATTTTATATGCACAAGATTTACGAAATATTTTGATATTCAGATCAAGCTCTAGGCCATTTACAATCTAGTTCTTGGCCATTGCCTTATTTAGATGGGCTAATATCTTATTCATTGCTACATACTATTATTCTCAACAATATAAGTTGATGCAATATCAATTCTTTGTGGGGATTCTATGTCATCTTCAGATTCAATTACTATTGCATCTTTTAAACTTGTTGCATCAAATATTAATTTCACCTATTGGGCTTTTGAATAAAGTTTTTTTTGTCATTTGATTCAATTTTTTTTATGTCATGAGAATCTACTAGAGTGACAAATAATACTATTGGCATTTCAATATTAGCTTCTTCATGTAGTATACTCCATTTGCTCTTTGAAGCTTTAAGATTTCTTTCATAAGTCAATACAAATTCTTTTTCTCTTATGCTTACTATCATTGTACATCAAAGTTTAAGTTTCATCTGGTAGCTACCTTCATGATATGTGGTATGCAATTCTTTGTCAAGTAATAAGCTCTTTTTAAACTCATGGACATATAACACAATCTTATGACACTTGAAATTCTGATTCTATTGACATAACAAATGATGTTGATGTTTCCAATGCCTTTTGTGATCACTCCCAAGGACAGACTACATAGCAAGAATACATTATAACTTCAGCATAGGACAATCTAACCCAATAAATAGTCAATATAATCCACTCTCAAACTATAGGTATCACAATACCAACTATTGGTAGGCTCCTAGCTATGGCACTATCGCATCAGGGGCAGCAGTTCTCTGGGTCAGCAAGAAGCAGATCGTTGTAGCCCAGAAATTCTGCGAAGCAGAGTAAGTAGCAGCAGCGAAGATGGCCAACGAAATAATTTGGCTAAGGCAACTCCTGGATTAATTGGGCGAAACAAGGAATGAGTCACTGGTCGTGCAGATGGACAACACCTCTGCAATACACCTAACGAAAGATCCCATGTTCCATTCTAGAACGAAGCACATTGCGATCAAGTATCACCTGATCAGGGATCTAATTGAAAAGAAGATGATGCAGACCACCTTCATAGGAACGAAAGACATGGTTGCTGACATCTTCACAAAGGCCCTGGACAAAGGACTCTTTGAGAGGCAAAGGAGCAGTCTCGGGATCATAAAGCTATCATGCTTTGAGAGGGAGCTGAAGAAACAAAATGTTTCTAATTACAAAGGCTTGCTAGCTTTCAGCCCTTCACCTGACGAAGATGTTTGCGAACTCGAACATCTGGAGACATGAAACACGAAGAGTTTAGTGAAGGCGAAAGTCTATGTAGACGAAGATGAACGGTTCGCGAACACGAAAGATCCATGAACGAGATTCCTTCGCGGTCCAGTACGGAAGAAGGCAGACGAGGTAAATGAAACCCGTTCAGCGCTCACGCCCCAAGGAGTACCACCAAAGATCACGCAAGTACCCAGAAGTACAGTAATCTGATCTGATGGCATGATGTCAGCAGATACTCCGTAGGTTGTGGCTAATCTGCCACTCTTGTAATTCTCTGGTTAGTTGTAGATGTTTAAACACTCTAATCTCAGATCTACACATCGACCCACTCGGTGAGGTAATCGGTGGCCACGATTATATATCGGGCTTGGATACTTCTTGATGTAGGGTGAATTGGACCAATATAATCCAATCTCCACTTTTCAAATGGTGCTTGGGATAAGACCGAGTGAAGAAGGTCATAATTCAATCTCGTTGGTCTCCTTGCCCTTTGGCACACCTCGCATTTCCTTGGGTATTCCTCCGTATCCTTATGAATCGTTGGCCACCAGCATCCTAATTGCAGGATCTTGCATACAATAATGTCGGATGCAAAATGACCTCCACCCATGCCTTCATGTGAGAGCGAAATAATTTGGGTGGCAATCAGCTGATAAGGTCTAGCTTTCAAGATCAACTTTCGCTGTTCCACCTTTGGTAGTAATTTGTCTAGTTGGCCCCTCATTAGATATTCAACTATGTCGGCGGCCCATTTTGGTATTGTGTCAACATAAAATAAGGCAGCATCGGGTAGCTCATTATTAGGTTGGATTGCATTTTCCTTTTCTTTGATTCGCGACACATGATCTGCCATGTAGTGTTGCTTTCCCTTGTGAACCACTACCCGAAAATCAAACTCCAACAACAGAAGTAGCCATCGGGTGATTCTCCCTGTGTTGAAGGTTTTGTTAACAAGATAGAGCAAGGGTTGATGGTCCGTATAAAAGGAAAAGTGAGTGGCCATCAGGTAATGTTGAAACTTCTTAACCGCATGTATCATTGGCAGTGCCTCCCGCTTTGTAGTTGAATAATTCATTTCTGTATCACTGAGCTGTCGGCTTGCAAATCAAATCAAAAAATCCTTTTTGTGTTCTCCTGGCTAGGGTAAGACTGCTCCAACTGCACACTTTCATGCGTCCATATGCACATGAAACTCAATGGACCAATTGGGTGGGCATAAGATTGGTGCTGAGACCAATGCATCTTTAAGCTTTTGGAAAGCCTTTAGGGCTTTCTCATTCCAATGTAGATCCATTGTGAGTTTGTAATTGGTGGTGCTAACTCTACAAAATCTAGGATGAAAATCTTGTAATAGTTAGCGTGACCCATGAAGATCGTTCCTGGTGGTGATAGGCCAATAATGATCTTTATCTTTGATAGGTCTATGGCGATCCCATGTCTAGACACTATATGGCCAAGAATCAAACCACGTGTAACCCAAAATTGACGATTTTCAAGGTGTACAAGCCACAATATATTCATTTATGGCAGGATCCATATATGGTTCATTCGGCCCATACAATTGCTGCTGCTCAGGTTGAGGTTGTACTAGCATCTTTGGTTCTGCTATTGTCAAGTTTATGTGGGCCACTTCTTGATTAGCTGGCCTTGGTGGTGCTGGTAAGGCCATGGGTTGTTGATTATTTGGCACGCCATACCTCGGTGCTCAATTTGGTGCCCCTTGATGATATGGATAAAAAGTCTGATAAGGACTCCTCTTCTGTTGGACAATCCGGGGATTAAATGGACAGAAGGTCGTCTTGTGCGATGTTGCGTTGCACAGATGGCAAAATCTATGTATCAATCTCAAATTTTGCTTTAAGACGGGACACTTATTCGTTATATGATTTTGTGTGCATACTGAACACCATACATTTTCACGGCGGGGATACTATAGTTGGCTCTGTTCCGGTAGATTGGACGTTGTTGCTATAGCTCCTTGTAAGGCTTTCAATTTTTGATCGAACTGTGCCATAAGTTGCTCCATTTACTCTTTAGTTTTGTCATTTGATCCAGTAGCAATTATGTGAACAAAGTGAAAATGGTTGATGATGTTGACGCTATCGAGGGAGTAGGAGTATGGGTGGTTGGATATTCGTTGTCTGATCCCTCATCCTCTTCTCTGATGACATCCTCCATAGCTTCTTGCAAGGTAACGTATTGCTCCCGTCATTTCAATTCTTTTCTGATGTTACGTGGTAACCCTGCAAGGAACCACATGATCACCGCATGATCAAGAATTAGGGCTGCACTGCATTCGAATCGTAGATGTTTGACCCTGACTCTTTATCTTTTTCCCATCTTGACCTTGTTGAGCAGGAGAAATGGGTCTTCTAGGAACTTCCTTGGTTTAAAGCGGTGATGAGAGCCGCTTTAACCACTTCCAAGGTGGATTTTTTGACCTCTTAGATGTTGAAAAACCAATCTTGATCCACAACTATTAGTGACATGGGAAAAAACATCAACTTCTCTACAGGTGTCCAGTTGTCGTAGATCAGGAGGAAGCGGATGGGATCTGATGATCCGTCGTATTTTGGTATCTCCATCTCAGGTGCCCTCCGGACTGCTTGTAAGGGAGCGACATGTACTGGTTGACCCATTGGATCCATTGGCACTGGTTCCGGTTCTGTCTCTTATTGTGCAACTGTTATTCTGGGAAAGTGTGGTGCCTGATTCACTATCCTTCTTGCTAATGATCGTCCAGATCTCAAATTCATCTGATGGTAGAGTCCAAAGTAGTTGAACTTTGCTAGTACTATGGGATGCAATCTGAATCTTATGGATCTGATCAATCTGATAGGCCGACATTGAGGATTCAGGCCTCTTACGGTGGTTTTTCCTTGATAACTTTTTACTCCTTGCACTGATTGTCCTGAGATTTTAATAGTAGCTGGATTTGATGCAGATATTTCCATTGATCTAGTCTGCGAGGGTTGGTTGTGCGAGGGTTCTTTAGTTGTTTTGTAGTCAAAAAATCTTGATATCTATCTGATTACTGGGATCTAACCCATGCAATGATTACAAGAGCTTCATCTAAGATAGATCTGACCCTGAAAATCTCTGCAAGTATTAACTCTCGCATTAAGTGAAAATTTTATTGTCTACGAGGGCAGAACCACTATGTTGGATTGATCTTCACCAATAATCAGTACTAACTCTCGCAGGCTTCATCATTGATGAAAAATGATATTCTGGATCGATTGGAGTGGTTTGAGAGAGTTACTTTTGTAAGGATTTTCTGGATCTTCAAAATTTATGATTTTTCAACACTTAAATTCAATTTTCTGCTCACTGTTGGTAGTCCGCATCCCTCAACTCTGGCTATGGCTCCAACTAACGAGGGCTATGGCAAACTCCCAACTAGAACACGTTATGGCTCCGACTAGGCATTGTGGCTTTCCTAACCAATGGCTACGGCTTCCAACTAACCGAGAGGTTGAAGGATGAGACGATCTACAGTGAGTGGGTGAGTATTTCGGGCAAGATCCACTCTTCTCTAGCAACTAACTCAAATGACAGCCTAACCTAGTTCAATGATGGCTTAACCTGAAATCTCCTCATCTAAGGCTTACCCTACTAGAGAATGGAGGGCCTGGATTAACTTAACTTGTTGCAAGATCAATACCGTACAATACAATGTGAAGTAACACAGTACATGAAACCACACAAGGGAGAACACTCAGAGAGAAAGATAGGCATGTATTGCAAATGAGGTTCTTTTTCAAAATGGACTTTTCCACTCCTATATATACTTGGAGTGGTGGTCACTTACAAAAAGGCACTATGGAACAAATAGACCACATAGGCTTAACTTGGTACCATGGGACAAACCCCTAATGCACCATAAACAACTGAACTAGCTTAAGTTGAACTTATTCAGAGTTCCAATCTTCTAGACTTAGGCTTAGAACTAAACAACTTTAAGCCGTTACAACATGGCAGAAAGGCCTAAACTTGACTGATCTAGTTCTACGTTGAAGTCTATATCTATTTCAAGATGGATCAAATATTCATAGAATATCAGCCTACATTATCCCCTCCATCAAAAGATTGGTGGTCCCATGCCAATTGCCACTATCCATTGTCTTGTCTGGTCTTCCCGCAGCTCTGCATTGATGGCGACCCAGATTTTATGAACTTCTCTGCCAATCTGTTCCATTCTCTCGAATCGCCCAAAAAAGGTTGCGGCCGATAGTAATCAAGCATGTTTAGTAGAAATCCGTACACGTACCAAGATTCAACCATGTCAACGTGAAGTTCGTTGGTGATCACCGTCCGATAGTAAAGCCTTGCCACATTGATGTGATCCACGGGTATGCTTAGGGGCAAAATAGTTTTGATCCAAAATGGCATGGGATAGCTACAAAACTTTAGCTCTTCATCATTGATTGTGAGGAGAGCTACACATATTTATGGAGTTTGAGGTAGCTCAACGTAGAACCACATCCATTCATTACAAAATGACATCTAAAGTGACATCTAGAGTCTATGTGACATTTGTCACTTGCCATGCATGAAATTCTACCAGCTTTAACCAAAGATAATTTTGGAAGAGGATCACATCGTGAGAGAGAAGCTCATTGGAGGGCAAATCAATTTGGAGCACATCGACACATCATCTTGTATTGCTGATATGCTCACCAAACCTTTGAGCAAAAGTTCCTTCATCAAGCATAGAGCCAATCTTGGAGTTATACCAAGATCCATGTTCAAATCAATATAGATTATTTTTAGGAGTGTTAAAATTGGAAAAACAATCCATATTGATTTCTTGGCTTGCTACAAATGTTGTACCATGCAAGTATGTAGCTCATAAATGCAAAATGCCAAGTTTGGCCTACATAGAACTTGAGCTACATGGTTATGTAATATCTAGATTGATAAATACAACTTGCATATAGTTTGTAGAATTAGCAAAGTCATGCTTGTAGAAACTTGTGGCAATTCACATGCATTAATTGTAAGTGATCCATAGTGACATGCAAGACATGCACAAAGTATAATGGACACATGCATGATGATTTGTACTTTGTTAGTTAGATCTAGTACACTTGTAGCTAGTAACCTCTTGATCCAAAGCACTTCCTTTGTTATTGTAGTGAGTGCCTTGTACTCAGCTTCACATGATGAGTGATACAGTATCTTGCTTTTTGGAAAGCCAAGATATCAATTTTCCTCCAAGATATATGACATAAGCACTTGTATATTTTCAATCTGCTCTATCACTTGCAAAATCCGAGTCAGAATAACCAATAATAGAAAGATCTTCACTTTTATACAATAAACCAAAATCAAAAGTTGAAGATATATATCTAAGCATTCTCTTGGCCATTTTCCAATGATAGATAGTAGGATTTTGCATAGCCTGGCTCAACTTATGAACACTAAAGCTTATGCCAGGTCTAGTTATTTTGAGCCAAACTAAGGAGCCTATAAAACTTCTAAAAAGTGTGATGTCTATGAAGGATCTTTCATCACCTTTGTTAGAGTCCTTTACATTTTGCTCCATAGGTGTTTCTATACTCTTACAATTCAACATATTGAACTTCTTTAACATTGAAAGAGCATACTTAGATTGACATACAAAAGCTTTATCTTTAAGAAAGTCAATCTCTAATCCTAGAATATAGTGATTTTTTCCAAGATCTTGCATCTTGAACTCTTTTCCAAGTGCAATCTTGGTTTCCTCAACTAACTTGATACTACTTCCTTTCAAAATGATATCATCAACATAAATAAGAAGAATGACAATATCTTTATCAAAAAACTTGATATATAAGGAAGGATCATAGTTACTAAGATTAAATCCTAGTGACTCAAGAAAGGTGTTAAGTCAAGAATACCATGACCTTGGAGCTTGCTTCAATCCATATAAACTTTTGAAGAGCAAGCAAACTTTTTCTTTGTCATGGATGAATCCAATAGGCTGATCCATATAAATCTCTTCTTCTAGATACCCATTTAGAAATGCATTAGAGATATCTAGTTGAAGAACTTGCCAATTGAAAAAACAAGCAAGAGAGATTATGATTCTAATTGATACCATCTTTGCAACTGGAGCAAAGGTCTCGTCATAATCAAGTCCATAAACTTGAGCAAAACCTTTAGCACAAAGCCTAGCCTTGTACTTGTTGATTGTGCCATCTTGATTATACTTGACTCGAAAAACCCACTAGCAACCAATGGTGTGCTTGTTGGATGGAAGATCCACAAGCTCCCATGTCTTATTGGCCATCAAAGCATCATATTCCTCCTTCATGACAAGGTACCATTCCTTCGAGTTGAGTGCATCATATACATCCTTTGGCTCCTCACGAGAAATAAAATAAGCACAATTAGTGGAGTTGATTTCCACTTGCTTGCCTCTATCTTCATAGGTAAGCCTTCTAGGCTCGCATCTTTCTCTTTCAGATCTCCTTGGTGAAAAGATTCGAGGTGACTCCTCCTCAATTTTTGGCCCTATCTCTCCATGATAATCTTCAAGGGTGATGATTGGAGTATCTTTGTGAGAATCTTTGAACTCGGCCTCCTCAAGGATGTATTTTTGATCTTCATGGAATATAACATCTCTACTCTCAATTATAGTTGAGGTAGAGAGAACATAGATTCTATAAGCTTTCTTGTTGGATGCATATTCAACCATGATCCCTTTAATAGAATTAGGATCATCTCTTTTCCTCGTTTCCAAGGGCACATGAACAAAGCAAGTACAACCAAAAACTCTAAGGTGATCTACCTTAGGTTTCTTCTTAAACAAGACTTCAAAAGGTGATTTTTTAGCAAGTGCATTGTGAGGTAATCTATTGCACAAATAGTTTGCACAATCTATAGCTTCACCCCAATATTCAATAGGCAAAGAAGCTGCTACTCGAATTGCTTTAGCACATTCACATAAAGATCTGTTTTTCCTCTTAGCTTCTCCATTTTGAAATGGAAAATAAGCACAAGAAAACTCTCTCTTTATTCTTTCATCTTCATAGTATTCATGAAACTTGTTGGAGATGTATTCACCTCCTCCATCACATCTTAAAGCTTTAACTTTGAAAGAAAATTGTTTCTCAACATAAGCTTTGAAGATTAGGAAGTGATCAAAAACCATAGCCTTTGAAAAAAGTAGATACATCCAAGTATATCTAGTAAAGTCATCAATAAAGGTGACAAAACATATTGCACCACCAATACTTTTAGAAGAGGAGAAATGTACATCTGAGTGTATAAGCTCCAAAGGATGAGTAGTCTTATAAAAGACTTCTGATATGGCTTTCTGTGTGACTTTGCAATGGCACAAGCCTCACAAGGCTTGAAATCTATAGAAAGAGATTTTGGAAGACCACTATCCTTCACCTTCTGATTTATAGAAGACATAGATTTAAAGTTAGGATGTCCCAACCTTCTATGCCATAGCTCCTCCTTAGATAACAAAACAACTTCACAAAGGTTAGCATTCTCATAATAATTCAACTTAAAAATTCCACCACATCTAGTTCCATCAGCAAGGATCTCATCTTTTCTCTTGATAAAACAAGTATTGGAGTTGAACTTTACATCACAACCATTATCAAGCAACAAACCCACACTAATTAAGTTCTTTGTGAGTTTTGGAATGAAAAGAACATTAGAAAGTGCAAGAACTTTTGAAGAAGCAAGTTTCAATGGAATGTTGCCAATTCCTTCTATTGGGCACTCATGATCATTAGCAATATAAATAGATCTCTTGAGTCCTTTGTAAGGTAAGATTGAGTCAAATGACTCCTTTGAACAGCTCATATGTGAAGAAGCTCCACTATCTATGTACCAAGCTCCATCTTTCTCGAAAGGTGATGAAGAAAAATTGGACACCATGAGTGATCCTTCTACATCACTTGCCACAGAATCTTCTTCATCTCTTTGGAGAGATTAGCTTGCTTGAGTTGGTTTTTCTTCTTAAAGCAATTAGAGGCATAGTGCCCCTTCTTGCCACAGAAGAAACACTTCAGTTTCAGCTTCTTGGTCTTTGATTTAGAAGGATGAGATGTATCATCCTCTTCACCATCTTTGTCTCGATCTTTGACTTTGTTTTTGTTGGATGCTTGAGGGAACGGGTTCTTACTCCTTCCTTTATGCTTTTCTTTGACAAAGAGGGCTTTGTCACTTCTACCATGCTCGAGTTTGTTCATCCTGGAGAGTTTATAGCTTTGTCTAGATTCTTCAGAAATACAAATTCCTTGGAGAGTTTCTAGATTAGACAACTCCTCCTTAATAGCAAAAGACTGAACAAGATTATCATAGTCATCTCCCAAGCCATCGATTATGACTTGAACTAGCTCATCTTGGTTAATAGTAGCACCAACACAGGAAAGCTCTATATGTAAATCTTTAACTCTCATAAGATGCACTCTCTTCATTTCTTTAAAAACTTTGGAAAATCTGATTTCTAAGAGTGAGTAGTTTAGAAGTATTCTTTGTTTCATAGATGGTCTTTAGTGCATCCCAAGCTTCTTTGGCTGTAGTGCAAGATCCTATCTCTCTCAGAATTTCATTAGATCCACAATATAGATAATATGCTGCCTGATAGCTTATGCGAGTGGTCTCTTGTTTTTTTTTTTTTTTTTTTTTGAGAGAAAGATAAGTTCCTTGCAATCCATTGCAAGAATAAGTGATGCTAGCTCCAACCCGGAAGATAATTACTGTTTTGGGACATGATTGTCACTAATCATGCATGTTGTTACCTGAAACCTACACAATAGTGATAGAAGTGAGGTAGATTTGCGAGAATTTGGACCTAAACTATCCTAAGTATTGATTGTTAAACATGCAAGCAATTCAACGGAAAAGGGTGTAAAAAATGAATTAAAAAAAAATGAACATCATCACAAAATAACAAAAATTACAGACATGCATGCACACACACATAACACACAATCGATTAGTACATGTCTAAGGAATAGCAGGGCTCATGATATCGCCGTAATCTACTCCCGTTCACTACCGTGTCCAGCGGGATGCCTTCGAGGGTTTTAATTTTAGCGTAGCCCGAAGCAAAGATCTGATCAATGATATAGGGACCTTGGCCAGTAAACTTAAGTTTTCCCTTATGTAATTTCGTTTGATAGAGAAGGACTCTATCTCCTTCTTTAAATTCCTTCAACTTAATATGGCGGTCATGCCAATCTTGTTGACATCTTTTGTGCACTTGTTGTGCATGCACACTAATGACTCTTGTTTCGCAAAGCTTATGGAGGTGGAATAGCCTATGGGCAAGGATCTGACTTTCGTCTAGTTTCAAATCATAGGCTACCCGTAAGGATGGGACATAGAATTCTACAGGCATCACGGCCTCTTGTACATACGTGAGTTGGAATGGCGTCGTGCCAGTGGCCTTTTTGGGTGTTGTTCGATATGCCCATAAAGCGGCATGTAACTTGAACTCCCAATCCGACCGACTGGCTTCCACCGTCTTCGTGAGGATTTCTCATAGGACCTTATTCGTGGACTCAACCTAGTACAAAGGTCTAAAGGAGAGCTTTTTAGTTATATATGTATTAGTCATTACTTCTCTTAATTCCATAGATTTGCTCATCTTTGTAACAATAGATATGATTTTGTGAATAAATTAAGCCTGCTAACCATAGTGTTCTTGCATAAATGCCTCTTTTTTAGAAGATTGATGTGAAATGCTCATATTGTTGAAGAAAATCAAAAGTGCTAGAAAGGTGCTTGCGCCTGTACAAGAATGTTCATCAAAATTTGCTCGCCATGACGTGCTCATTGAGAAATGCTCAACAAAAAGTTGCACTTGTATGGGCTTAAGCAAGCTCCAAGGAGTTGGTTGCTAAGGTTAACACTTTTTTACTCTCTCAAAACTTCATTATTAGTGAGTATGATCATTCACTCTAGTTTAAATGGTAATGATGTTACTATGCTCTTAATCTATGTGGATGACATTATTTTTGTGAAGTTTTTAGCACGTGTGAACTTCACCACACACCCTACAGGATCTTACTGAGGTGTTGTGATTGCACAACATTGATCAAAGAACAGTATGCTTGAAAGTTCTAAGGCAAGAGCACAATGGCATACATCAGATGAAAAAATCTAACTCTTCACTATGAGAAATGAATGTCAGAAATAATTCTAAGTGTTCAGTATGGAAAAAAGAGGCTGCTCTTGGGTAGAGAGAGAAAATCAAGAATACAAACCTCAGGTAGAGAGAGAATGAGTCCAAAACACCAAAATCTCAATATTCACAATGTGGCAAAACATGCCCATCTTTTCCTACATGAGAGAGACTCAAATTCTGACAGTGGAGTTGCATCGAAACTCCACTTAACTGAACTAATTCACCTACCATAGATCCACATGTGTAATTGCATGCATGTATGTTGCATGTACTGCATGTCAACTCATAAAACTGCCTAGACATGTGTAGATCACTGAAATCTCATCTTCATAGACATATTTTTTAATAGAGGTCTGGTGAGAAGATCTGCAACACAATCTAAAGATGAAACATGCTCCAATGATGACTTTTTCTCTTACAAAATGATGAGCCACTTCAATATGCTTGCTCCTTGCATGAAAGACTGGATTATTTGCAAGAGCCTGAGCAGAAATGTTATCATTCTTGATAATTGGTAAATCTTCATGTGCATAACACTTTAGCTCCAAAAGTAGCCTTTTGATCCATAAAACCTCCTTTGTTGTGGTTGGAAGAGATTTGTAGTTAGCTTCACATGATGATAAGGAAATAGTTGCCTGCTTCTTTGATAGCCAAGAAACCAAATTTCCTCTAAGAAATATAAAGTAAGCACTTGTGGATTTCCTATCCAACCTGTCCCCTGAAAAATATGAATCTGAAAAAGCAATCAAAGTCAGATCTTCTCCTTCATAAAATAGTCCATAATCCAAGGTAGAAGATATATACCTCAAGACTTTTTTAGCCAACTTCCAATGATATAACTTTGGATCCTGCATGTGTTGACTTAGCTTATGAACACAAAAGCTTAGATCAGGCCTAGTCACTGTTAACCAAATAAGTGAGCCAATAAGACTCCTATAAAGAGTGATGTCCTCAAATGATTTTTCATCATCTTTAATAGGAACTTTTACAGTGTGCTCCATAGGTGTATCTATGCCTTTACAGTTTTCCATATGGAATTTTTTGAGCATGAAAAGTGCATATCTACTTTGGCCTATAAATGCATGACCTTTCCAAAAATCTATTTCAATGCCTAGAATATAGTGAAGAACTCCTAAACCCTGCATCTTAAACTCAGTACCAAGTGCATGCTTAGTTTCTTCAACTAACTTCTCATTGTTTCCACAAAGAATGATATCATCTACATAGATGAGAAGAATAATTACAAAGTTATCTACAGACTTATAATACAGAGAAGGGTCATATTCACTTAGACAAAATCCAAGTGATATGAGATAGGAATGGAGTCTTGCATACCAAGACCTTGGTGCCTGTTTCAGTCCATACAGACTTTTGAACAAAAGACAAACTTTTAACTCATCACCTCCCTTCACAAAACTTGGAGGCTGCTCCATATAAATCTCCTCCTCAAGGTAACCATTGAGAAATGCACAAGAAATATCAAGCTGGAACATACTCCATTTGTGAGTCAAGACCTTTGATCTGTGAGTAGCCTTTGGCACAAAGTCTTGCTTTATACTTATTGATTGATCCATCATGATTATACTTGATTCTGAATACCCACTTACATCCAATCACATGCATGTTGTTTGGTGGCTCCACAAGCTCCCATGTGTTATTTGATATCAAGGCTTCCAATTCTTGGGTAATTGTTTCAAACCACTCCTTGGATTGAAAAGCTTCTTGGACATCCTTAGGCTCTTCATCTGATATAAAAAGTGCATGATAGGAAGTTTCACCTTTCACTTGCCTTCCTTCTTCATCATATGTGAGCCTCCTTGGCTCAGATCTTGCTCGTGTAGACCTTCTTGGTGTGGTAGCTTGAATTTGCTCCTCCTCAAGCCTCGGCCTCACCTCTTCTTGAACAGCATCAAGATTGATGATTGTAGATCTTGCATGAGTCTCCTTGATCTGTGCATCATCCAAGTTAAACTTCTGATCTTCATGGAAGATCACATCTCTACTAACAACATTTTTGTCAGTAGAGGGCAAATAAATCTTTTATGTTTTTTCAGTGGATTCATATCCTACAAAAATTTCTTTTACTGCACTAGGATCTTTCTTCTTCCTAGTTTCTAGAGGCACATGCACAAAGCATACACAACCAAAAATCCTAAGATGATCTACCTTAGGCTTTTTCTTATACAACATCTCAAATGGTGTCTTTCCTCCTATTGCAAGATTTGGAAGCCTATTACAAAGATAGTTGCACATGCAACTGCCTCTCCCCAAAATTCTTTAGGCAGAGAAGCTTTTAGCCTAATGGCTTTTGCACATTCACACAAAGTTCTATTTTTTCTCTCAGCAACTCCATTTTGCTAAGGAGTATATGAACAAAAAAACTCTCTTTGAATACCCTCTCTCTCACAAAAGTCTTTAAACTTATTGGAAGTGTACTCTCCTCCACTATCACTTCTTAAAGACTTTAAGTTGAAAGGAAAGACAACATATAGATCCAAAAATATCTTGTATAATCATGTACAAAAGAGACAAAGCAGTTGGCTCCTCCTTTGCTCTTAGTTGATGAGAAATGAACATCAGAGTGTACAAGTTCAAATGGTTGCTTTGTCTTGATACTTGATCTAAGAAAAGGCCTTCTATGTGACTTTGTCAGCACACAAGCTTCACAAGATAGAAGCTCCTTTGACAGTGTCTTTGGTAGACCAACAACTTTTCCTTCTTTGACCATAGATTGCATGGCTTTGAAATTGGGATGATCCAATCTCTTGTGCCACAGATCTTCCTGTAGAACCTTGTGAAAAAAATTTCAGAATTCACACGTGTGGGGAATGTCCACAAGAGTGACCGATCTTAATTAAGCTTTGTGATTGGCACTATAACCTGATTCTAGATTGATCAACAAAATCTAGTTCATAAGAAATGGCTAATCCACAATCTAGCATGCTAATCAACAGAATATAATAGCAATGAATCAAAAAATGAATAAAAATACAAGATTTCAGTGTATGAGCATTAGCCTCAATACGAATTAGAGAGAGAACTAGAGAGATGACAAGCAATATTTGTTTAGATCCAAAATGGCATGAGATAGCTACAAAACTTTGGTTCTTCATCATTGATTGTGTGGAGAGCTACACATATTTATGGAGATTGAGGTAGCTCGAGGTAGAACCATATCTATCCATTCCAAAATTACATCTAAAGTGACATCTAGGTCTATGTGACATTTGTCACTTGTCATGCATGAAATTCTGCCAACTTTTCACAAGTGTACTAGTTCTGACTAGAAATGTCCAAATCATCATGCATGTGTCCATTAAACTTTGTGCATGCCTTGCATGTCACTATGGATCACTTACAATTAGAGCATGTGAGTTGCCACGAGTTTCTACAAGCATAATCATGCTAATTCTATGTCTACAAACTATATGCAAGTTGCATTTATCAAACTAGATAATACATAACCATGTAGCTCGAGTTCTATGTAGGCCAAACTTGGTGTTTTGCATTAATGAGCTATATACTTGCATGGTACAACATTTGTAGCAAGCCAAGAAATCAATCTGGATTGTTTTTCAGTTTTTACACTCCTCCTAAAAATGATCTATATTGATTTGAACATGGATCTTGGTATAACTCCAAGGTTGGCTCTATGCTTGTTGAAGGAATTTTTGCTCAAAGGTTTGATGAGCATATCTGCAATGCAAGATGATGTGTCGATGTGCTCCAATTTGATTTCACCTTCAATGAGCTTCTCTCTCACGAAGTGATGTGCAACTTCGATATGCTTGCTCCTTGCATGGAATATTGGGTTGTTGGCAAGGGCTTGAGCTGAGATGTTGTCACACATGATCATAGGTATATTTTCTCCCATAATTATCTTTAGCTCCACTAGTAACCTCTTGATCCAAAGCACTTCCTTTGTTGTTGTAGTGAGCGCCTTGTACTCAGCTTCACATGATGAGAGTGATACAGTATCTTGCTTTTTGGAAAGCCAAGATATCAAGTTTCCTCCAAGATATATGACATAAGCACTTGTAGATTTTCGATCTGCTCTATCACTTGCAAATATGATGAAGACTTCTTAGTTATTGGATTGAGATATGTTTGAGCTTGTTCCTATCAGACTTAGAGTTGCTGCTCTCTTCACTATAGGTATTTTCAAGGTTGAACTACCTTCCTATGTGAAACACTTGCAACTATATTTGAGATGAATCTCAAATATTCCACATGACAAGTTTTCTAGTTCAGACACAAAAAGAGGTTTGAGACACTTTGGCTGGTTTGAATTCTACTTTTGGCACGTGTGAAATGCTTCAAAAGAAAATACTATTGACACTCAGAAGGCTTTACATTTTCTTGTGTTGGATGCTCAAAACAATGGATTCAGAACAAAGTATAGTTGAATCAAATCAAAATGCTGTCACTCGGATTTTGGACCTATCCCTATCCTCTTTAAGAGCATATAACTCTTGCTAGACACATTAGATTGATTTGATTTCAATTTTTATGAAAAGTACAGATCAAATGCTTTCCATCAAGCTATAACATTGCTATATTTGGATCTATAAGTAAGGAGAACAAAGGGACTGAAAAACTCTGATTTTCACACGTGCGGAATTCCAGAATTCCATGTGAAAAATTGTCAACTAGTAGTATTTTCCTAACTTGAGATTTTGTAGGCCTATGGCCAAATAAAAGTTAGAGATAGGTTCATACATGTATGTAGAGGCCCAAAGTATGTGTACACTACTTTTGAGGTCACATTAATTAGAGGAGGTCGAGTGTGGAGCTCTTCTATTGGCTCATAATTTGGTGCATTCCTATTTGACCAAATTTCTAGGTATATGGGTGAATCCTATTGGACCCCAATTTTAGCCTATCATAAGACAAGTGGCCAAGAGGCACTATGGCTGCTATAAATAGCCATCTCCACGAGTATGTACACATCTCATTTTCATTCTATTGAATGAATGTTATGCTCTTTGAAGATCCATCTTCTTCTCTCTCACTTTTTTGTTCATATCTTGCATTCTAGCCACTAGAATTGTGATTTCTTTGTTGCTATGGCTTCACACGTGTGAAATGCAGGTTGTAGGCTCTGAAGTACGGACAGGGACAGCAAGTTTCTGTTTGTGGAAGCTTATGATCAGATTTTGATGTTTAGTTGATGTTTAGTATGCTTAACATCACAATTTCTATCATTTTTTCAATCTAGATGTGCATAACTTCCATGGCCAAGATCTTTATGAAACTTTAGCATCTTTTGGATCTGAGTTTTTCACATGGTATCAGAGCATTAGGCGGCCAAATGTGCAGGTTTTGCCAGATTTAGAAGAGATTTGTGGGCGAGTTTGCTTTTGTAGCATTCCAATCAAGTTTCTAGCTAAAAATCTTGTTGATTTATGTGTAGAAATTGGATCTTTGTGATCAAAACATCATTTGTATGCATTTCAATTGAAGTAGGGCGAATTCCCTCTGTACTTATCAGAATAAGGAGACAAAAATTGTTTTGGAAAGAGGGAGATGCAAGATCCAACAAGATCCTATTAGTTTTCCATTCTAGCATATAGTTTTTTTATTCAATTTCTTGCTTCTTCATGTCAAAAACTTCAAAATTGATGTAACCCTCTGATTTTCAGTTTGCTGAATGATTCAAGAGTGTATTTCAATCTTAGGAGTGAGGGAAAAGCAAGTATATTGAGGTTTGGTCTTGGTTTGATCAAGAAATCATAAAACTAGTGGCTAAAATTGAGGAAAAAGTGAGGAAAAGAGAGAAAAAGTAAGGTTTTAGGTTCCAAATCTTTGTGATTTCTTCTTGTGTTTCATTTGTTGATTCAAGAGAGTGCTTAGTGCATTGGAACAGGTCAAAGATCAGAGATCAATCATTGCAACATGGCTACAAATGGAGGCTACATGTTGGAAAGCAATGATAGGCTTACCTCCCTCAACTATTCTACTTGGAAAGTAAGGATGGAGTCTTTGCTTGAGATGAATGAGTTGATGGATATTGTTGTAGGTGTGGAGGAGAGACCTTTGGCACCTCAAGAACAATTGAGGTATGACAAGAGGGCAAAGAAAGCCCTTCACATGATCAAGATGAATGTGACAAATGAGCTTATCAAAGAGGTTGGTAAGTGCACATCATCTAGTGAAGCTTGGGAAGCCTTGAAGAAGGTTTATGAATCCAAGTCTACTTCTAGAGTGTTGACTTTAAGAAGGCAAATCTTTTCTTGTATGCAAAAGAAGAGTGAGAGTGGACATGCTTTTGTTTTGAGAGTTAAAGCATTGAATGATGAGTTAGCATGCATTAATGATGGCATAAATAATGAGGAGCTTGTTCAAGTGATTCTCAATGGCTTGTTGGATGATCATGCTAATCTTGTTCAAAGTTATGCTATCCAAAAATGTTTACCAAGTGTTGGAGACTTGCAAGAGGTCTTGTTGGCTGAAGAATTCAGGTTGCAAGCAAGAGTGGGAGCATCTTCTACATCTCAAGGAGGAGAAGAGGAGGCAATGTTCTCTAAAGGCAAGTTCAAGGGCAAAGGTAAAAGCAATTGGTCTAAAGGGCAAGACCAAGGTGAGCACTCTACTTTTGGCAAAAAGAAGGATAGATCTAAGCTAAAATGTTTCTATTGTGGAGTCAAAGGGCATTTTGCTAGTGATTGTTTTAAGAAAAAGAGGGATCAAGGGGAAAAGCAAACCAATCTAACTATTGATGAGGGTGGGGATGAGCTTCTTTCAAATGATGCTTTTGTTATGTCATCTTGCTTGTTGGCTAATCATGGAGACATTGATCCTTGGTGGATTGATAGTGGAGCCACTTCTCATATGACATATCATAAAGAGTATTTTTCATCTTTAATGGCATTTGATGGTGATAGGAAGGTAATCTATACCGCAAATGATGGTGAGTGTACAATCAAGGGGATTGGCACAATTCCTATTTCACTTTCTACAAATAGGAATATAGAATTGAAAGATGTTTTGCTCATTCCATCCATTACCAAGAACTTACTTAGTGTAAGCCAAATGCTTGACAAAGGATTCAAAGTTGAGTTTGATGGTGATGCTTGCTTGATCAAAAAGGGGTGTAGTATCATTGCAAAAGGGAAAAGGCAAGGGAAATTGTTCAAGCTTGATGCATGTGTTGTTGCTAACCAAGTTGGATGCATGGCAAATGAACAAATGTCAATTCAAGAGGTATGGCATAAAAGGATGGGACATCTCAACTACAAGGCCTTGGAGGTAATAGCCAAAAAGGAGGTAGTAAGGGGACTTCCCAAGTCTCTTACTTGCTTGAATCATGTTTGTGAAGAATGTGCTTTGTCTAAATCACATAGATTGCCATATACTAGATCTATATCTAGATCTAAGATGCCTTTTTCTCTCTTGCATTCGGATATTCATGGTGTTACTACAATTAGCAATGGAGGTGCTAAGATGTATGTAACTTTCATTGATGATTTTAGTAGATTTTGTTGGGTTTATCTACTAAAGAGCAAGGATGAGGTGTTTGATGTGTTTGTCAAGTTCAAAGTTGCTATTGAGACTCAATTTACAACCAAAATCAAATGCTTGAGGAGCGACAATGGTGGTGAATACATTTCTAACAAATTCAAAGCCTTTTGCGATGAGCATGGGATCAAGAGGGAGTACACATGTCCAAGAACACCACAACAAAATGGAGTGGCCGAGAGGAAGAATAGAACCTTGTGTGAGAGTGCAAAGGCAATGAGATTGAATGCTAATCTTCCTAAACCTTTTTGGAGTGATGCTTTGTTGTGTGCAAATTTCCTATGCAATAGATGGCCAAGTGTTGTATTGGAAGGAAAAACCCCTTTTGAAGCTTTGTTTGGTATGAAGCCTAATGTCAAGTTTCTAAGAACTTTTGGATGCATTTGCTACTTCAACATTACTCTTGATGATAGAACTAAGGAGGATCCATCTTCAAGAAAGGGCATTTTTGTTGGTTATAGTGAAGTAAGCAAAGCATATAGGATTTATGTTCCTTCAATCAAGAAAGTGTTCACAAGTAGGGATGTCATTTTTGATGAAAGTAACATTCCAAAAGTTGTTTCAAGTGATGATGGTGTTGTTGCAACTAATGTGCTTGATGACAATGGAGTTGATGACACATTGGATGTGGATGTTGAAGAAGCCTCTTCAAGTCAAATTCCAAGGAGAACTCCAAGGCATAAAGTGAAACCCTCAAGGCTCACTTATGATGGCAAAGGTAAGCAAGTGGTGGATGGATCCAACTATGCTTTCCTAACTTCTTTTGATGTACCTTCATGTGTAGATGAAGCAAGGCAAGAAGAGGAATGGATCCAAGCAATGGATCTTGAGTTTGAAGCACTTATGAAGAACAACACATGGAGATTGGTGGAGCTTCCAAAGGGCAAAAGTGCAATTGGATGCAAATGGATCTTCAAGGTAAAGACAAATCAAGATGGATCTATCAACAAGTTGAAGGCAAGGTTGGTGGCTAAAGGTTATGCTCAAGAGCATGGCATTGACTATGAGGAAACCTTTGCACCCGTGGCAAAGATGGTGAGCATAAGAGTAATCATTTCCCTTGCAACTCTTTATGGATGGGATCTTTGGCAATTAGACATTTCTAATGCTTTCTTGAATGGTGATCTTGAAGAGGAAGTCTACATGGAGCAACCCGAGAGCTATGTTTCTCATAGCAAGCCTAATCATGTGTGTTTTCTACAAAAAAGTTTGTATGGTCTTAAGCAAGCACCAAGGAGTTGGTATGCTAGGCTTAACTCTTTTCTACTTTCTCAAAACTTCACTATGAGTGAGTATGATCATTCACTTTACTTTAGAATTAGTGCTAATGATGTTACAATCCTTCTAATTTATGTGGATGACATTATTTTAAGTGGAGGGAACAAGGAAGATATAGAAGATATCAAGAAAGCACTAAAAAAGGAATTTGAAGTGCATGATCTTGGTCTTTTGAGCTATATCTTAGGAATAGAAGTAATTAGAACTTCTCAAATCACTTTTATTTCACAAGAGAAGTATGCTATTTCTATTCTCAATAGATTTCATATGGTAGATGCAAATCCTATTGATACACCTATGGAATCACATGTAAAGCTAACTATAAGAGGTAATGAAAGATCCTTCGAGGACATTACTCTCTATAGGAAGCTAATAGGTTCTCTTATATATCTAACCATCACAAGACCTGATTTATCTTATTGTGTTGGTAGATTAAGCCAATTCATGCAAGATCCTAGCATAGAACATTGGAAACTAGGAAAGAGGATCTTGAGATACATCTCGGGAACAAAAGATTTTGGCATTGTTTATAGAGGCTCATCACCTAACTTATTTGGTTTTTCAGATTCAGATTTTGCAGGAGACCTTATGGATAGAAAATCCATAAATGCACATGCTATTTTCATAGGTGATGGAGCTATCTCATGGATGTCGAAGAAACAAGCAACTATATCACTTTCTTCTAGTGAGGCCGAGTACAAAGCTTTGACATCATGCACAAAGGAGATGGTGTGGATCAAGAGGATGATTATGGAGCTTCATTTGCTGGATTTTTCAGAGAGTCCAATCATCTTTTGTGACAACCTTTCAGCCCAAAGTCTAGCAAGCAATCCGGTTTTCCATGCAAGGAGCAAACATATCGAGGTGGCTTACCATTTTGTGAGAGAACAAGTGTTGGCAAAAGAGATCAAGCTTGAACATGTCCCATCAAAGGAATGTGTGGCTGATATCTTTACCAAAGCATTGGGAAAGGACTTATTTTTCAAGCATAGAACAAGTCTTGGTGTACTTTCTAAATCTATGCTAAAACTAGTTGAAGAGGGAGTGTGAAAAATTGTCAACTAGTAGTATTTTCCTAACTTGAGATTTTGTAGGCCTATGGCCAAATAAAAGTTAGAGATAGGTTCATACATGTATGTAGAGGCCCAAAGTATGTGTACACTACTTTTGAGGTCACATTAATTAGAGGAGGTCGAGTGTGGAGCTCTTCTATTGGCTCATAATTTGGTGCATTCCTATTTGACCAAATTTCTAGGTATATGGGTGAATCCTATTGGACCCCAATTTTAGCCTATCATAAGACAAGTGGCCAAGAGGCACTATGGCTGCTATAAATAGCCATCTCCACGAGTATGTACACATCTCATTTTCATTCTATTGAATGAATGTTATGCTCTTTGAAGATCCATCTTCTTCTCTCTCACTTTTTTGTTCATATCTTGCATTCTAGCCACTAGAATTGTGATTTCTTTGTTGCTATGGCTTCACACGTGTGAAATGCAGGTTGTAGGCTCTGAAGTACGGACAGGGACAGCAAGTTTCTGTTTGTGGAAGCTTATGATCAGATTTTGATGTTTAGTTGATGTTTAGTATGCTTAACATCACAATTTCTATCATTTTTTCAATCTAGATGTGCATAACTTCCATGGCCAAGATCTTTATGAAACTTTAGCATCTTTTGGATCTGAGTTTTTCACATTCCATACTACCTCAATTCAGGTGAAATAATTCAGTTCAAGTCCGATTTGATCCAAATGCACTTCAGAGAAAGGTTAGAAAGAGCGTAAAACTGTTTTTCTGCTTGATTTAGCTCTCAGTTTCTTGTACAATCAGAGTTGTTAGCATGCAAAGTTTAATGTGACTTTGATACCATGACAAAATTTACAAAATTCACATGTGTGGGGAATGTTCACAAGAGTGACTGATCTTAATTAAGCTTTGTGATTGGCATTATAACCTGATTCTAGATTGATCAACAAAATCTAGTTCAGAAGAAATGGCTAATCCACAATCTAGCATGCTAATCAACAGAATATAATAGCAATGAATCAAAGAATGAATTCAGTGTATGAGCATTAGCTTCAATGTGAGTTAGAGACAGAGAGCTAGAGAGATAACAAGCAATATTTGTTTAGATCCAAAATGGCATGAGATAGCTACAAAACTTTAGTTCTTCATCATTGATTGTGTGGAGAGCTACACATATTTATGGAGATTGAGGTAGCTCGAGGTAGAACCATATCTATCCATTCCAAAATTACATCTAAAGTGACATCTAGAGTCTATGTGACATTTGTCACTTGTCATACATGAAATTCTACCAACTTTTTACAAGTGTACTAGTCTGACTAGAAATGTCCAAGTCATCATGCATGTGTCCATTAAACTTTGTGCATGCCTTGCATGTCACTATGGATCACTTACAATTAGAGCATGTGAGTTGCCACGAGTTTCTACAAGCATAATCATGCTAATTCTATGTCTACAAACTATATGCAAGTTGCATTTATCAAACTAGATAATACATAACCATGTAGCTCAAGTTCTATGTAGGCCAAACTTGGCATTTTGCATTAATGAGCTATATACTTGCATGGTACAAAATTTGTAGCAAGCCAAGAAATCAATATGGATTGTTTTTCAATTTTAACACCTTGGTCTCATAAGCAATATCTGAAATGTTAGCACTCTCCCTAGAATCTAGTTTGTACAAGTTACCAATTCTAGATCCTCTAGCAATAACTTTATTTTCTCTTGAGATTATACACTTGTCAACTTGAAACTTGACATCCAATCCAGTATAAAAAATTGTCCTACACTAATGAGATTCTGGGTCAATCTAGATACATACAGTACATCAAGTAAGCAAAAGGATTTTGATGATGATAAAAGAAGATATCCTACCAATCTCACCAATGTAGAAAAATCAACATCTACACACAAAATGAGATGCAAACTCTTATAGAACTTGATCAAACATGAATCAAATGATAAAGTACTATTGCTATCCATACAAAATGTATTTCAAACGTGTGGATCCAAAAATAACAAACATAGATCATTCTTCACATAGAATTGCATACAATCACAAGTATAGTGCGCCAATGGATAGTAGAACTACGTTGCTCAAAAAACTATTCTAGATAGTTTGTTCAGGATACTACCATTGTCAATGGTTATCCTTTGTATAAATGAAGCAATAATTGTGTGTGAAATCAGAGCATGCACATATGCATTCACATAGCAGAAAGAGAGAGAGAGATCACCATTGCTTTATTCGATAAACTTGTACACTACAATACGAGAGGAATTTAGTACGTGAGAGAGAGATAGAGGTTACACCTCTTCATAAAAGACCTCAGCCTATTTCACATTGGGATGGGCCCAAAATATATCAAACTTGACTTTAGGCACATTGGGCGTTTACCACATTTATCTATTACATTTCAAATATGTCTATAATGGCGTTGCCCATGAATAGTAATTCTAACACCCTCCCTCAATAACAGCTCTGTTAGAGGTGTTACTTCATGCTTAACCAAGTACATCACAATAAAAGTACATTATACTCCTAACTCTACAAATGTAGCATTTATGCTAGCAATTAGTGCCTCCAACCGGGTGAGTGGTTGTGTAGTATTGGGCTTCGATCCAATGGGGAGAGGGTAAACATGATGATAGAAGTGGTATTCTAGGTTTGCTAAGGTTGTCAATCTTAGTTTTGGATATGCTCGTGAAATAGTCTAGATTTGTGTGGCGTTCATCTTTGTTGCTTTTCTTCCATTTGGTCTTTTCTAGGGTTGGTTTATTCATGCTTATCTAGGCATTCTTGGTTCTAGATCTTCTTCTCTTGAGGTTGATCCTCTCAAGGGAGGTGAACGGTGAAAGAATTCCTACCTACAGATCTTAATGAAAGGGAGAAGAGAGAGAGAGAGAGAGAGAGAGAGAGAGAGAGAGAGAGAGAGAGAGAGAGAGAGAGAGAGAGAGAGAGACTCAAAAGTAAAACTGATAGAGTGTTATTAGGAAGATTAGGAGGAGAGCAATACAAAGAAAATGGTTCACTCTTATAGATTTGAGAGGTGAGCCCCCTTCACTCTGATTGGCTACTGAAGTTCCATTAGGATCATGATCTTGACCGTCAAGATCACTTTGTGTTTCTTGAGGAAAAGTTGTGTTTCCCAACTTAAGAACTTTACAAAAGCTAAGTTTAAAATACCTTATTGAATAATTGTGCTCCATGGCACTTATTAGCCTAAGGCCCAATGTTGGACTCCCACATGCAAGATGCCAATTAGTTGCCTATTTCTAATACTGCTGACTCTTTACTTCTATTGTGTAGTGTTTGGGCTTATTGCAGAAGTCTGTTGCCATATTCTAGAATATTCCATGTCATACTTAGAATCGGACAACACTGAGTTGTTAGCCAAACTTTGAACTGAGAGGTTCTCACAAAATATGATTGGATTCTTCTTAGAATCCAGTAAGTGAAGATCCAAGAGCATCCTTTTGATCCAAAGCATTTCTTTGGTGCATGTAGTCAATGCATTGTACTCGGCCTCAGTTTAAGATAATGAGATAGTTGGTTGCTTTGAAATCCATGAGATAGTTCCATCCCCTTTGAAAATAGCATATGCACTTATGAATTTCCTATCCATTTGATCACCTGCAAAGTCTGAATTTGAAAATCCATAAAGGTTAGGTGTAGATCCACCATACATGATGCCAAAATCTCTAGATTCTGAGATTTATCTCAATACTCCTTTTCCTATCTTCCAATGAGACTCACTAGGATCATGCATGAATTGACTTAATCTACCAAAACTATAGCTTAGATCTGGTCTTGTGATGGTTAGATATGTAAGAGATCCTATTAGCTTTCTATATAGAGTAATGTCCTTGAAGAATCTTTCATTAGCTAGCTTTACATTTGATTCCATAGGTGTAGAAACAAATTTGTATTCATCCATATGAAATCTTTTGAGAATAGAGTTAGCATATTTCTCTTGACTTATAAAAGTAGTTTAAGAAGTCCTACTTCTAAGAAATAGTGCAAATAACCAAGCTCATGAATCTCAAACTCATTCTTGAGAGCTATCTTGATATCATCTATATCTTGCTTATTACCACCACTTAAAATTGTGAAGATTATTAAAATATTATCTTCCTATCTTGAGTTTGGGGTCATGTCGATGATGATTTCCACAAAAAATCATTTTGTACATAAAAGGAGTGTGAATTGAGCACATATCCTTCTAGTGTAGCTTGGATTTGAGTTAGATAGGTTCAATTATGATGACATGCAGATGTTTAGATAGCATGCAAAGTCTTATTGTATGCATGCAAGCCACATGCAATCAGTGCATGCAACATGCAAAGTAGTTTCAGTGATCTACACATGTCTAGGCAGTTTTATTAGTTGACATGCAGTACATGCAACATACATGCATGCAGTTACACATGTGGATCCATGGTAGGTGAATTAGTTCAGTTAAGTGGACTTTCCATGCAACTCCACTGTAGGAATTCGAGTCTCTCTCATGTAGAAAAAGTTGGGCATGTTTTGCTACATTGTGAATATTGAGATTTTGGTGTTTTGGATCCATTCTCTCTCTACTTGAGGTTTGTATTCTTGATTTTCTCTCTCTACCCAAGAGCAGCCTCTTTTTCCCAAAAGTTAGATTTTTTCATCTGATGTATGCCATTGTGCTCTTGCCTTAGATCTTTCAAGCATACTATCCTTTGATCAATTTTGTGCAATCACAACACCTCAGTAAGATCCTGTAGGGTGTGTGTTGAAGTTCACACGTGCTAAAAACTTCACATGGTATCAGAGCTTCATGCTTTGAAGAGGTGAGGGTGTATACATCAGATCATCAGTGTTTTTGCTTGCAGGAACTCAGATTTGGGAGAGGGATTCAAACTCACTGAGAAACAAGCAATCTGAGGACCATAAGTGGATCAAATCAAGGCTGATCTGATCCAACGAAGCTCTGTACGGACAGAGAGCCCACATGTGTGAAATCAGCCCTCATTAATGAGTGCTACTTTTCAAGGAATGATCCAAATTTGATGTTCTATAGCTTGTTGGATAGGTATTTAAGAGTAGAATGTGTTGCTCTTGTTTCTAAATCAATCTAATTTATTTTTAGAAGATTTTTAGGCAATCAAAGAGTTTGAGAGGGTACTCAACTCGTGGGATATGCCAAAGTGAGCACACATCTGTCTTTTTCACCATTTTCATCAATTTTCACTGTCAATCATGTAGAATTGGACAGAAGTGAGTGTTTTGAGGTCTTAGACTTTTCATGTCACACATATTATTGTCTTTGAGTTGAAAGTAAGTTCCTAGAGAGTTTATCAGTACTTTGAAACTCGTGGGAGAGATAGACTTCTTGCTTGCATGTGCTTCTTCTTTTGTGACTGAAGCAAGATCCAAATTCAAGATAGATTGATTTTCTGTATTGAGAGTTTGTTCTCACATCTATTGCTAGATTTCATAGGGTGGATCAACATCTGTGTTATTCCTACCATATACAATTTACTCTAAACAATACCTCACAAGGTCTATTCCACTCGGGATCATGATATGGAATTTTAGATTTGTCAACTTGCTCTTCCTTTTGATATATTTTAAGTCATTTTATTTATACAAATTTCATATTCCTATATCATGTAAGTATATAAGTACTTAATATGGCTTTACATAATTAAATTTTATTCCTCTCATAAAATAAGAAATATGCCTACGATACTTTCTAGGCACACGTCTATTTGGGGGTCTTATAAATAGCAATACTATTTTAACGATCGACCTTATCAGTCTAACATAATCTATCATGTTCTAGTGCCTATTATAAAAGATAACGAGGATCTCCCTGCTTGGTCATAGGGATATGCATATCCGATATAACTCTACCATGGTTGTTTTCTAATAGATTAATTTGCATGGTCAATTTTTAGCAGTAGCTAACATCATATTGAAACATGAGGAATTGAATCGAGTTAGAAAGGGCAAGTAACCGTCAAGTTATGGACTGTTCAAGTTAGGCTAAGTCATAGCCCTTAGAAGTACAACATCAAGAGATCTTGGCACTTATAGACACGTTTGACGTGGCCAATATCAGGAGAGGCCTTTTTCTAACGTCGTAGATCTATTGTGAATCTATTGGCTTAGTTTTGGATGGAAACGACACTCCATAGGATCATTCAAACTCGTTAGACAGTCACTTATACGAAAAACTAGACAACATCTTGGCCTAAGGCTAGTATACTCCAATTTGATCACCAAGGCTCTATAAATTGAGCCATCTATTCTTTGGTCATCATTTAAGTTGATTAAATGATGGTTTTTGTTCGTCATTTTTTTCCTATTTTGGCAACATAAAAAGATGGTTTTTATTGGCCATTGTTTACGTTGACTTAAACGATAGTTTTTTGCTGTCATTTATTTTTTTGTTTCGACAAAATAAAAATGGCGGTTTTAATGGCAATCATTAAAGTCAACTAAATGACCGGTTTTGGCCGTCATTTATTTTTCGTTTTGGCAAAATAAACAGGACAGTTTTTAATGGCCGTCATTTATTCTCCATTTTGACAAATAAAAAAGACATTTTTAATTGGCCGTCAATTTAAGTCGACTTAAATGACGGTTTTTGGCCGTCCTTTATCCTTCATTTTGGCAAAATAAAAAAGACACTTTTTAATGGTTGTCATTTAAGTTGATTTAAATGACGGTTTTTGGCCATCATTTATTCTCTATTTTGGCAAAATAAAAAAAATAGTTTTTAATGGTCGTCATTTAAGTCAATTTAAATGATGGTTTTTGACCGTCATTTCAAATGGTTTAAATGACGGTTTTTAGGCGTCATTTTTTTTAGATTAAAAATAAATAAATGACAGCTTTTTGTTGGCCGTCATTAAAGATAACATAACTGACGATTTTTGGCCATCATTTCAACCATTGGTTTTCTTGACATGGATTAAATGACGACCCTCAAAACCGTCATTAAAAGTGACTTAACTAAATAATTGATGTAAATTGAAGATTTTGGAGGAAATGCAAAATATGAGATTGGATACCACCAAGGCTATAATGGTCTTGTTTAACAAGGTGTGCATCCTATACATCCAATAGTAATATTGTTGGTACACGATATTCATTTCTTTCTTTGTTTTTTTAATAACATACTAATATTCACAACTACACGTATAGACAATTGCCATGCATTTTGCTAGCACATAAGTAGGGCCTTTTTTTTGCCCATCAAGCCTCGCTTGACAATTATCATGGTAATTGCAAGGCTCTACAGGGTTTGATTTTGGGCAAAATGGTTTTAACGTGGCAATGTCACACAAAGTATTTCTAGGCAAAAAGAAAAAGCACCGGAAACAAAAATTAGATTCTCCTAGCTCATATATATGAGAGAGAGAGAGAGAGAGAGAGAGAGAGAGAGAGAGAGAGAGAGAGAGAGAGAGAGAGAGAGAGAGGATATGTTCAATCATATTTTAGTGATTTTCCTTATTAGTACTACAAATGTATACATATATGAAGTAATATATGGATTTTAACTTATTCAAGGTGGTTATTGTTGATAAAGGTTATTTGAAGTGGTAATATGTTTTCATCCACGTCATTATAATGGCGTTCTTGGCCACTATTGTGTGGTGAAGAGAGGCAATGCTAAGTAGGGAAACCTGTTTTGAGTTATAGTAAAAAAAAAAACTTTGCACAATTCAAAGCTTCTCGATTTTTTGAAAATTATTACTCATTAAAGGCGCATTTAAATAATCGTCAAAATATTTAGTGATATCATTTTTTTAAAAATATTGTGGGTTTTATCACACTTGTTTTTGTTACAGGTGTACGGGGTAGAAGATTTTGATTTACAAGACCAAGAAACTATTTTAATGTGATATTTTAATTTACGTACAATAGATGATTTGTACGGCAAATTTAAAGAGCATTATGATAGTTTAAAGGATTTAAGAAAAAATCTACGTGTGAAAAACCGTTCGTACACTTGCATGAGAGAAGAATTAGTAGATTGCCTTTTGTATGAAGGCAAAATAGTTGTTCATAAAAAACAAAAGAGATGTTTGGTATTGGAGGACATTGAAGTGCATGTGTAAGTATGTTGGTTTTTGCCTTTGGTATAAAGACAAAATAGTTGTTCGTAAAAACAAAAGAGATTTGGTATTGGAGGATATTGAAAGAATATGTAAGTATATTGATTTTTGGTTGTTATGATTCGAGTTACATGATTTCGTTCTTTGCCTAAAATCATCATGCAACGACTGTGTTTCGAAAGTGCAGTCTTTTGTAAGCAATCAACGCTTTCTCTGTTTTATCATCTTCAGATTGTGAAGCTCTTCATTTACTTTTCTAAGCCCAACGGGGTTGGCTCAGTTGGTTAGCTTGACATCCAAAGTTTCTTTGGTCTCAGGTTCAAGCCTCCCCTTGGAAACCAAGAAGCATTTACTTTTCTAGCCTACCTCTTTGGCATTTGCTGATTTGCAGCTCTGTGAGTTAATAATCTGCAACTGTTTCACTTCCTACACCATCATACTACCTTTTCTCACGGTTTCTTGTAATGGTTTATTGTAATGAGACAGGTGTTTGTTCTCAAATCCAATAGATGGGTGTTTGTTCTCAAATCCAGAAGACAGGTACGTTAACCAACTGGTAATTAGGCCGCGCTCAGTTTTCCATATATCTGATATAGCGCTTGTCATTTTTTCCGTACTCACATAACTTGCAATTGTTTGTTTCAGCAAGTTATCAGATTTTTTGTGAATGAGTGACATCATGATACGATATTTCAAAAAGAGCTGAAAATAATTATGTTGTTCAATTGAATTTATGAAAACCCTCTTCAAATACAAAAACAGTGACTGTACCAGCTCTCTTGGTTGAGAGTTTTCTCCGACGGTATCTGACTTTCCAGATTTTTGGTCATTCATATTTAAGTGGCTTGTTTCAGTAATCCATGCTTGTTGTTTGTTCTCTAATTCACCAAATTTATGCAACTTGTGCATCAGACATCTACATGAGATTTCGGGCTTGCAACTATAGTTATGTTATTGAGCTCATGTTAATACAACAGACGAAAAATTGGGTCAGCTAACCTGTAACTGGATCTAGATAGCAGAGACAAGTTCTAATTTCAAGAATGCAAGCTTTGACACCATGGCTTGCGGGATCTCTCTCATTGTATTCTCCAGTTTTTGCATCCTTGATTTTACCATGCAAATCTAACCTGCGACTGTAGGGCATCTTGCCGACGAATTACTTTTTCTCTACTTGCTTCAACTGTACAGGTGCTGATTCTGAATGTTAGTCAGAAAATAATTTTGAGAATGTGCTGATTCAATCCATTCTTGTTGTAGTAGTTGACATTTATTGGGCCTTAGAAACTAAATTCAATTATGATATGACATCATTATGAGCCAAATCCCATTTCTTTTTTCAGGATCTATCAAATTTCGTTTCTCCATCTGAGTCATAGCGATGATCTGCGTGATCAATTAAACGCTCATTCACAACTCTGTGAGTTGTTCGCAACTGTGCGACTTTCTACAACATCGTCATACCACTTTAGTTTTTTGTAACGGGATGAGCTTCTGTTGGCAAATCCAAGTGTACTCAGATTTTCAGATTTCTGTTGGATAATCAGGTGCTCAGTTTTCCAGTTATCTGATAACAACGTTTTTGTCGCTTTCTGTATGAACTTGATATTGTCTCTTTTTTTTTGGCCTGTCATTTTTCTTTGTTTAGAGGCACATATTTCCAAAATATTAGATTGCAGATTTAAGTATGGCCTCATAAAGTTCTTTAATAAGCTTGTCTGTTTTTAGCATTGAATGAACATCCGTTCATAATTTTTGATGACTATAAAGTTTCCCAGGATGATTATGGCCTTTGTGCGCAACTTTGTAGTATAGTGAAACAATGATTCTTCAATACCGAAATTTTTAGCTCCTTTGGGTTTTTTATTCACCAAAGTTTGTGCAATGGGTGAATTTTGAGGTTTGGGACGGTCTTGCATAGTTGCAGAAGTACTTGAACATTGACTGGATCTGTAAGCAGGATTTTTGATATTGATGTCATCAATCGCATATCCAACCTTCTTCATCATCAGAAGATTCTTATCACTAATTACTTCTCGCAGTATGTGATCAGCATTCCACCTACTTTATCTGTATTGAGAGCTATGTAGGTTTGATATATTGTTGATCAAACAGCTGCCTTTGCATGTAGTAACAATTTGAAATGATGAATCTTCTTTTAATCTAGATCTTTATATAACTTAAATTCTCAGTTCTGAGTTAATATTTTGCTGTTTATGGAAGACTATTTATGTCGTGATAGTATTTTGGATTGAGATTGTCTATAAAGCACAAAGCAATCATATGATGTATTTGTTTGACGTAAATTACGTTGTGCCAAGAACCTGTTTATGAGATTTTGAGATGGGCCAAAACCTGAAGTGATGGCCGACGACGGATTGGCTATGGAGCTCCCTCAGTCTTGGCAGGTTTCTTTGGCATATGCTTCCACGCTCGAAATCATAGCTATGAGAGGTATTTGAGGGGAGAGTTTGACTAGAGCTCTTTCTATACAAAAGGCAATCAATGCTATGAAGAAGTGGATTTTATGGAATGTAGTACATGTCTGCAACTGTGTTGTGAAAGCAGATGTTAACAGTTAACGGTGTATTCTTAGAAGCCATCATTTAAACACTCTTTCGCTGATCAGAGCAAACACACTTGCTGATTGAAGCTCCAACACCCCATCGCAACCACTAGTAGGGACGTTGCTTGTCTACACCTTGAAAAAGCCTTCATCGCTGCTGACAGAAACTTCCTCATCGCTTGACAGCCCTATCTATACCTGAGCAATAAGTGATTTCTAGAAGGACAAAACAAAGAAACGTTGCTCAACACTTCCTAAAAGACAAAATTGTTGTCATTGGCATTTCTTGGAAGGGTAACAGATTGGATTGGAAATAGCTGGAGTTAGTTGCCATACAAAACATCTTTGAAGATAATTTTCATCCGTGTGGAAGAAGAGAGATTCTTAATAAAAAAAGTTTTCTCACTTAAATTTTCAGGATCGTTATATATAAGAGAATTTTTACAGTAAAGTAATTTTTTGCTTACAGTGAGTGAATTTTTTTTACATCAGGTAATATTTTTTTACCGATGGTAGAAACATCTCTCATTGTTTTACCTGTGCTAAAACAATTTCTTAAGAGGAACCTTACAGAGTGTGAACTTGCTACAGCTGTCATATTCTTGCAATTAAGGTTACTTCAAAATACACTGCAAATTTTTTTGAGGTGCTTTACGCTGAGATGAAAAAACTGGAAAATGATGGATTTCGGCTGCCATTCGTACCACTGATGATAAGGTATTAGCTTGGTATTGTGCGAGTAGATAACAGAACACACGTTCACAAAACTAACAAGACACACTAGACATCTACAATCTCAGAGACGATACACCGTATCTGATACGATTCGCAAAAATCAAAGTCATCATGCGCACATTCATCATGACTGAAAACCTTTGGAAGGCTACGTAGTATATTACTAATAGCAAAACTTAATACAGAGTCTCTCTAAGTCGTGTCCGTCGGCATTCAAGTGCTTCATAATTATGGACACTGTACTCATTCTTATTGGTTGCAGGAACGCGACAAGCGGATCAAGGAAATTGAGCTATAGCCTATACGTATGTTGTTCGAGCATCTGATGTGCTCTATTATCTCGCATGTACCATGCCGTTGCAATTTAGCTGGAGATTTCGATGGGCTTCACTTCGTGCTTAGGTTTCTCGATTTTGGGAACAGTGACGGTGAGTACTCCATCCTCGACCTTCGCCTTCACTTCCTCCACTTTCGCATTTTCTGGTAAGCGGAAGCGTCGCAAAAAACTGCCCTGCGTTCGCTCCACCCGATGCCATTTGTCTGTCTTCTCCACCTCCTCTTTCTTGCGTTCTCCGCTTATTTGTAGCGTACGTCCATCTTCCACCTGAACCTTTACGTCTTCCTTTTTCAACCCTGAAATCCGATACAGCCACAAATTATCACGACACATTCAATAGATTCAGATAAATCGGACAAGACGAACAACAAAAACTACTAATCATGAAAATTCTCGGCAATAAGCCAGGTTGAGAAAGGTTATTCAACATTATGAGCACAAAGTCATGAGGTATATGCCGAGATCAGTAACAATGAAGTACCTGGTAGATCGGCTTTGAAAATGTGAGCCTCCGGAGTTTCAAGCCAGTCTACTCGAGTACAGGCAATGGCGCTCACATCCTGGGCAAACTGTCGAGAAGGTGCGTTGTCCAACAGAGGAAATCTGTCAAAAGGCTCCAAAAATCTATCCAAGGGATCAAAAATACTTTGATCTCGTCCAAAGAAGAATGGGGTCAAAGCCATATCCAGCCAAAAGAGGTAAAACAACTTCCTTCTCAGAAATAAATTGCTGTCTGCGATTGCTAAGATATTCTAGATGGTGAGAGTTGATGAATTGAGAATCCTGAATGTAGAGATTATATCAATTACTATGACCCCGTAGCTGTAGATACCTCGTCGAGAACTCACTGAAATATTGCAAGCTATGGAAGAACCGCGTAGCTGTAGATACCTCGTCGAGAACTCACTGAAATATTGCAAGCTACGGAAGAATGAGGACTATGAGAAATATATATGTAGAGAGACGATGTATTGTTGTAACGTGCGAGGGGATATATAGAATAGAAGCATGGATGAAGAAAGCACTAGAAAGGTAGAGAGAGAGAGAGAGAGAGAGAGAGACGAATGTAGAAGACTCCAGAAAAGTAGCCCCTTTTGGCAGTTGAGGTGAGGTCACAAGTAAAGGAACCTCACACTAATTTTTGGAATCTTCGGAGACAGCGGCTGGATCTTTACCTGTCAATATGGTTCCTCAAGAATCTTCTCATCCTTTGCGACTCCCGGATTTCAATCCTCTTGTTCGATGTGGAGAAAAGAGACCTGCTTCCCCCTCAGAGCATCCTTCTAGTGCTTCCCCTTCTTGCGCGCGTCCTGAAGCCCACCGTGATGTTGCAGATTCCTTGCTTGTCTCCTCTGGCCAGGTGGTGCCCTACTGTCCGCCCCATCATTGCCATCAGCTTTCTTCCTCTCTTTCTGTTTCTCAGCTTTCTCCTTCTTCCTCTTCTCACCCCCGTGTTCCATGTGCAGGCTGTGGTCGCCTTTATGTGCAAGGTGCCGGTCTTTCTCGCCATCATAATGCTTGCTCTGCTTTTCGTCAACAACTCGCATTAACCAATGTCGACCTTGCACCTCATCCTGCTCCCACTTCGCCACCCGACTCGGCTTGGACCTGGATTCGCTCCCTTGATATTTTGACCGCTTTTCACTTCGGTTTTCCTCGTCCTCGTCTTTATGCACACATTCCCTTTGCCTTGCGCTTAGATGTCCAGAGAGCTTTGTCCTTACCTTTGTCTCGTCTGGTTTCCAACCCTTCTGATATTGCAGCTTAGCATGCCTTTTTGCTTTTTCCTCTCTGGTATTTGCCTCTGCCTCCTCGGGGTGGTGATGCTGGTCATAGGGAAACTCGCAACAAGATTCGTCGCTTTATGTCAGGAGATTGGGAAAATCTACAAGAAGAGCATTTCCTTCGCTGTCATGCGCTTGCTGCTCAGTGGGTTTCGACTTCGGATGGTGTTTCTATACCCCCTGTTCATCGTCGGTTGCGTCGCTGTGTTTTACTTGGGCAAGTGGGTGAGTATTCTCGTGCAGCTCGTGCTCTAGCTCCAACAAGTCCAGCTACTCCTTCTGCTGCCACCCTTCAGGCTTTGGAGCTTCTTCACCCACCGGCAAATGACTCCCTTCCTTCTTTTGTTGAGGACTTTGAACCTGATTCTGATTTGCAGCTCTCAGAACCTCATTTTCTTAATGCTTTTCTGCGCAGCCCTCATTTGTCAATTGGGGGTCCTTCTGGTATGGTTTTCGAGCATCTTCGTGACTGTTTTTCTCTTGATGACTCTGCTAGCGGGTTTGGTTTGCTCTTTCAAGTTTGCTCTTCCGTAGCATGTGGCTGTATTCCTCTTTCTATTGCTCGTATTCTTGGTCTGCTCGTTTGATAGCCTTGGATAAGCCTGGCGGTGGAGTGCGTCCCATTGCTGTTGGAGAGGTTTTATACAGATTGGTTTCTAGGGCTCTTGGTTTTCAGCTTCGTGACAGTTTTCATGACCACCTATTTCCTCATCAGTTTGGTTGTGCTACTCCTGGCAGTTGCGAGACAATCATACATGCTTTGCGTGCTACCTTGGATCTTCATCTAGATTGGGTTGTCCTTCAAGTGGATGTTAAAAATGCTTTCAATTCTATTTCCCGAGGGGCCATTTTCGAAGAACTTCGTGCGGCTCACGGTCCTCTCGCTCAGCTCATCCCGTTTGTTCGCTATTTTTATTCCATGGATGCACCTCTATGTTTCAGTCATGCTTCTCGCTTACGTGATGTTTCAGTTATCTCGTCTACTGATGGTATCAGACAAGGTGATCCCTTGGGTGGTGTTCTTTTTGCTTTGGCGCACTTTCGGGCATTGCGTGCTTCTTCTACTACTTTTCCTTCTTGTTTATTTCCCTCTATTGTTGATGACACGCATATTGTGGGACCTACTAATGACGTCTTTCCGGCTTTCCTACATTTCTCTCAGCAACTTTCGGCTTTGGGCCTCACTGTCAATCCCTCTAAGTGCGTTGCTTGGTGTCCTCAGGGCCTCCTTCATGAGCTCCCTTTACCTACAGGCTTCAATACTCCGGTTGATGGGATTAGAGTGCTTGGTATTCCTATAGGTTTCTCGGATTTTGTGGCTTCCTCTTTGCGGGACACTTTGGACGCACATCTTTGTCACGCTGATCTGCTACCAAAGCTTGGCAATGCTCAAGTTGCTCTAGGGATTCTCACTCAATGCTTCGCTCAACGGCCAAGTTATATTCTACGGTGTGTTCCTCCCTCTCTTGATGTTTTGACTTTGCTACAGGATTTCGATAATACTTTATCAGATATTCTGGGTCGCTTGATGGGTTCAGAATCCTTTCGTATTCCCAATGGTCAGTTCGTTAAGCGGCAAGTCTCTCTTCCCGCTTCGTCCGGAGGTGTTGGTCTTTCTTGCACAGCTTCTATTGCTCCAGCTGCTTTTATGGGAAGCTGGGCCCTTGTTGCCTCTGCACTTATCTCTCGGTTTCAGCAGGACAACAAGCCCATTCTTCTCGATTCAGTAGCTCATGTGGAAACAAGCATCTTCCTTTCCAACAACATCTTCGTGCGGCCAAGGATCTCATTCCTCCACCTGTGCGAGCTTCTTTGCCTCCCTTTGAGTCTTTGCTTAGCCATCAGCGTGCTCATTTTCAGAAGTATCTTTTGGAGCGCTTCCCTTCTCATGCTTTCACTCAGCTTCTCATTGATTCACCTTCCGATGAGACTCGGGCTCGCCTTTTGTCTTGTGCAGGCCCGGGTGCTGGCGTTGGCTTGTTGCGCGCCCTGTTTATTCCACACTTGCGCCTTTCTTCAGAGTTGTTTCTCACCGCTCTTCAGATTAGATTGGGTAACCCTCATCCAGTGCTGGTAGGTTTGACAAAATGTTCATGTGGTCACCCTGTTGATCCTATTGGCACTCATCTCATGCGTTGCCCTTCTGGCGGAGAGCGTACTGCGACTCATGATTCTATTCGTGACGTATTGGCATCTATTGCTCATGAGTGCGGCTTTCATGTTGTTCGGGAGCAGACCCACATCTTGCCTGTGTCTGATTCACAGTCGCCTCGGCGTCGAGTTGATCTTCTTCTTTCGCGCGCGGGGATTTGCACGCTTGGGGATGTTGTTGTTGTTGATCCTTCGTGGCCTGACCTCCTTCGTCGTGCTTCAACTACTCAAGGTGCCACTGCTTCTCATGCAGCTCTAGATAAAGAGCGAGATTATTCACATCGCACTCCTGGAGAAGGCTTTATCCCTTTTGCTTTGGAAACATATGGGTGCCTGCATAAGAAATTCGATGATTTTCTATCCTCCTGTGCAGGTTTTGCAGCGAAACTCCAAGGTCGTGGTGCCTCATGTTTATCTATCATTACGGCTTATTATCGTCAACGAGTTTCGATGACTTTACAACACACTCAGGCACTTGCAATACTTCGACATGCCGTAGTTGTAGGAACGGTTGCTTCACAGCTTCCTGCACTACCTAAACTTCCAACTGTCTTAACTAGCGACTTACACCAAGCGGTAGGCTTTATGTAGATACTCTGCGAGATTGTTGCTTTGTTATACTTGTACAGTATCTCAATTCGCCTTATGGACTTTACGCCGTTTTACATGCATTCCTTTCTACTATGATGGGTTTTCCCATCTTTTATTAATAAAAACAAGAAGTTACTAATGGGGGCCCTACAAGAGACTTGATGGGAAAGATGGGCAAAGCATAGAAATGAAACTCATAATTACATTAATAGAGTAAAATCTACAAAAATTTCATTATTATATAATCTAAACAAAAGACATTTTTCTCACCTGTGAATCATCTTTGAAGAAGCTTTTTTTTTTAAGATCTATGATGGTCAATTTCTGATAAATCCTAATATTAACAAAAAAAAAAATACAAAAATTAGTAAAGATCAAATATCTCTAATTATTCTAATGTATGTGCAAATAGTCTTAAAACATTGACCATACCTTCATTATTTTGGCCACAACTCCCACCACATTTTTTTTACAATGTATATCATGCTGCTCCACAATTCCTTTCAGTTTTGTGCAAAACCTCACCATAGGCTATACCTAAGTAGCTCACCTATCTCCCAGAGACACTAATGATGATCTGCTTGTCCTACATCCCATGTAGGCTCAACTTCTCATGCTTGACATTGCCAACTCTGATCTGACCAGTACATAGGCCTCCCACCAAGGACCTTATCTCCACAATGTATCCATCATGTCAACCAAAGCAAAGCAAATGTACTCTAGATCCACTTTCGTGATGAACAACTCACCCACGATCCATCGCATATTAGGTAGGATAGCTCCAGAACCCTGTACCTTGTACCATCTGATCACCAAGTATCCATTACTCGTTGATAGCTCCCCAAGAATCTGTCCACCTGTAGTGCAACTAGACTCCAATTGGATTTAAACCAAAAGCTGCATCCTGCTTACCAAATAATGATGGATAGAAATAACATGTGATGCCGACCTGGAGATCACCGTGCATATATCCATGCAGCTCACCTGATCACTCACCAAAGTAACAGCTATCACTCCATGAGCAACCATCTCCATCCCTAGGTATACTCCATGCCACCTATCTCCAAGTAGGCTTGACCCATCCCTGGGTCACCACATGATGCACCAGCTGAAGAACATCATCCATACATCAAATGCAATATCATACATGAGCAACTATAGCATCTCCCTAAGTGCCACCCCAATGGACTCATCATCCACATACTATGCTCACCTGATGTCTCCGATCTTGGTCACCAGCCTGCGGACAAGTCGAACGCCAAAGCATCACTAGCTCCACCTGGCTCCTAGCATCTGCTCGCTCTCCCTGTCTACGTGCCACCTGAGACCATGCCAACGCAAGCCTATCCCTGAGTCACCGCTCATGGGATCCCGAGACCGCTGCCTCCCTGATCGTACTAAGGTATATGGCTCTGAGTGACTTCCTCTAGGCTTATCTCTTATCTCACCACCTGAGAATATGCACCATAGAGATTCCAACACCTGTGCCAAGCCTAGACTCCTGCAAATACAGCCAAATGCATGAAAGCTATAGACAGCTTATCCACGCCCATGATGATATATGCCTCCCCATCGATGCCAATGCTAATGACTGGCCCCCTGTTGTAATGCCAACATGTACTCCCAAATAAGCACACCATGAAGTCCTTGCCATCAGTGTCCCCTCAAGTAGATCGCTAACAAAACACTCACCATAGTGTTTGCCCTCCGATCACACCCCTCTATATCTCCATCAGCTCTCCAACCTAGAGTTGGCTCCCAAAGCTTCACGCTTTGCCCATTTGTATTTGCAGCCTTTTGATTCCATCATGAATCCCACCTGTAAGTCTTGTCCATGCCAATGACTCAAGTCCAATATAAAATAGCTGCCCCTTGATCATCCCATGTCATTCTGCAGTGCTATCCCTGCCAGGTATCCCAATGTCATCCCTGATCACAAAGATCTGAGCATCTACTATAGTGCCCCACCTGTATTCCCCCAAGCTAGCTCCAAGCTGCTCAAGTGAATGGTTCCAAACCATTCCCTGCGAATACATTGAGATGTGAACTCCAATGCCACCATCAAGTCCCTCACATGACGTGACATGCCAATATCCCTCCAAGTGAACCTGTGAGATCTTCCATGGCCCAAACCAAACGATCTGCACCCTGTCATCACTGGAATTTGCATCCTTGATGCAATACTGATATGGAAAATTGACTTGACTAATCCAAACTGGCAGTTGAAGTGTATCTCTTTGATGACAAACCTGATACAGTGCTCCACAGCTACTATGACTTGATCAAAAATGACTTACCGACTACAAAACCACAAAATCATCACACTCACCACTCACCAAGAGCATCCAAATTGTGATTATTGACCCATTCTTCATCCTTTGTGTGTCCCACACACAGCTCGTCCAATGCAAGTCCGCTATCTTGCCCACTGGTTTCCAATTGGCACTTTCATCACCTATGACCGCCGATATGTGTGTACCTCCAAGCTAGCCCATATTTCTCTCCAAATGAGAAATTTGCAAGCTATAGATGCGTTTGTCAATGCAACTATCACCTAACTCAACAATGCCACTGTCGATCATACTTGTGAGAGCGTTCGTCCAAAATGCCACTTGACGTTGTTGGTTCTAACCCCAAGAGTTGAACCTGATCACAAGAATTTTTCACCCGTAACTGGCATACCATGCCCACCTCTCACCTGTGATTGCTTGCCCTCTCAAAATTGTCGCCAATGATGAGTAGTCATGCCGTCAAACTGCACTTCCGTCGCCAATACTAGCTTTCTCCACACAATTTCTCTACCATTCGCCCCCATATTGCATTTACCGCTTCCAAACACCCTGTTACCCTATCAGGAGTTAGTAATAATGATTTCGAAGTGATAATGCCTCATTGTACCGTCCTATAGCAGGTTTCACTAGCCAAAACTTGTCCCAAATTTTGGCCCTATGGTAGCCAAATAGCAAACGTACATCACTAGGTCACTAGAGTTTTACAGATCCTGAAACAGGCTCCTGTAGAGAAAGCCTTTCATTTTTCTAGCCTGCAAACCCTAGCAGCTTTGAAGAGAAGGATATTATGAGCTTTACTCAGGCTTTCCCTGAGATTCCTCTTGCAGTTGCCTAGCCCACTGAGGTCGCCCTACCTCCAGTGATTTGATCCAATCTACAGTCCTCCAATTAATGCAGTATTGACTGCAAACAAGTCGATTTTCTCAAAAATCCATCAACACCCCACGAAACTGGAAATTTGCCAGATTTTTTCCGTTTTCAACCAAATTTGATCCTGTAAATTGCTATGGCTCTCCATCGCTGCTCTTTGTATACCCATGCAAGCCTCGTTGTGCCAAAGGGCTATCCACATAGCGAATTATGAAGCCACCACTGATGATTTCCCCAAAACCATCGAAACTGCAAGATTTTTCATGAATTCTCCCCGGAATCCACCTACGACGATCGTTCTGATATTCCCTGAAGCTCCGATCGAAGGAACTTTGTTGCCTCCTACCATCCGGACTGCCGATACCCCATATGGAGTCCTCTATCTTGAGACGCTCCGAGTGCTATTTTTCTTGGTGAAAGACACTATCTCATAGCTCCACTGGATCGTTCATACCTGCATCACCCTGACGCTCTGATACTAAGTTAAAATTCTGTTAGGATCTAGTGTAGTATGCAAATCACATCAATCAATCACCATAGACACTCCTCACAAGCTCTCAAAGATGGCACAACAAAAGCTAATAGATTACAAAGAGACACTGTACATATAGAAGATTCACAAATGAAAAGGCAGGTGTCCTAAAACTACCACCTGTCAAACTAAGGTTGGGCCCAATATGGCCAAATTCGACCGACAAACTTTGGACATCCCCCCAAGTATAGCAAATACTGCAAATAACTCTGTACAGGCTAATTCTTCCTATGTGTGGCTACTTGGCTAACCCAAGTAGCCGGCTACGGAATCAGTGATATCCTAACGGTTCACGTCCCGATCACAACCATATACAGCAAACCAAATAAATTGTACAGTAATTACATCATCACATTTAGAGCTTATGCTAATGAATTAGATCAAAACTGATTTCTAACTCATCATTGGTGGTTAGTGTTGACCTTCTGGATTTTTACAAATTAGGAAATAGGTCCTACAATCTAGGAGATTTGACATTGACTTGCATGAAATGTATATATATTGGATCTGAACTTTTTACATGATATTTCACACGTGATGTGTAGAACCACATCGATATCAAACCATTTACATTTACAAGGTAAAAATTGTAAAATCTAACAATATGGACCGATTCCATCAATAACAAGTTGAACTTGAACAATCTGTGTGTCTAAAAATTCATATTGGTCAAGTTTGATTGCTTCACGAATTATGTTAAATGATAAAGATCAAATCGCATGTTAGGCATCATATTTGAGAATTTTTGAGTGATAGGCATGAAATTTGAGCTATTAGAAGCCAAAATATATCTTGGTTTATTGACATCAAATTCGAGCTATCTTGAGTGATAGGAATAATTTCATCCACAAGAGATTGAATTTGAGCAATCTATATGTCCTAAAATTGAGATCGTTTCATGTGCCAAATCCCAAGCTAATAGCAATAACAATGATAGTAAAGCTAAAAGCAAGAAGAGAACAAGACAATCAAGATAGCACGTCCACAAAAAGCTACAGATGCAATAAACTTATCAAATCTAATGAAATTCACATAGAATCATCATAAATTTAGGATCTATGCTCTAATACCAAGATGTCATGCCAAATCCCAAGCAAATAGCAATTACAAAAGAAGTAAAGCTAGAAGCAAAAAGAGTACAAGACAATCATGATAACATATCCATAGAAAGCTAGAAACACAAGGATCTCCATAGAATCTCAATAGAAATGAAAGAAAGAGTACATAGCAATGGAAGAGCATGAATTCATGTAGATAAGGCACATGAGACGTTGTAGACAATGCTCTCACTTAACTAAACATAACTATCTTGAGGATAGTTAGCCCTTGTTAAGTGTTATTTACACTACATTGGGACCTTATTGACCTATTATCCTTATTAATTACTTTGGAGGGCCTAAAGAAAAAATCGCCTTGTTCTTAAGGCTAATAGCTCCTTTTGGGCCTACAAAGCTTACATTGGATATTATCTTGCATGTATAAGCATGGATGTACTAAAAGTACATGACAAATCGACGAGCTTGATTATTCTATGTCAAGTCATAGGGATCAAAATCAAGCTATCTTGTGTGTAGACATAAAATCGAATCTACTTAAATATCGTAAACATTAACTTATTCTAAGTTGATCAGTCAATTGGCAATCTCTAGCCATATATGAAGTGGTCATAAGCTCCTTGTGTATTAAATGAATTCTTCTTGTTAAAGAATTTACAAAACCATTATGTACCTTTATTAAAGCCACATGGAGATATGGCACCATGATTGTTATCCATTTCTTGAGTTGCTTTAGTATAACATACCTTGCTACACTACCCAATAGTAAAAAAAATATTTGTAATTTCTTGATGTTCTACTTTTTAATTGAGGGGTGAAATTGATGCATATGAAAATGATTTTACCTTTCACCTTAATGTTTGACAAAAAATAAAAGAACCAGGGATTTGTAACCTTTTGGATCAAGATTGGGGCTACAAATCTTTGGACACCTTGATTTGACTGTTTAGTTCTAGAATTTGTGAACATGCAGTCAATGAACATGTTAATTGCTATAGGGGGCTAACGAAATGAAAGTGTCAATGCCCATGTTATAAAGATGGTAAAAGAAAATACTGGCCTATCACCAATTAATGTTAACGAGGATAAGAAATATGAGTGTGAGGTTATAATATGTAAGAGAACTAATTTATAATTTAAAATGTATATTGGAAATAAAATGATTTCCTATATGAAATTTGAGACACATACATTTTGTAACTAGGAAAAAAAAAATTCTAATTTAGAAATGGTAGAAATGTATCTAGGAAAATAAGGTTTTCCCTAGATGCAATTGATGCACATGCATTTTTTAACTAGGAAAAGAGCTGTTTCCCTAGATGCAATTGATGCACATGCATTTTTTAACTAGAAAAAAGGCTTTCCTACTTAGAAGGGGTCCAAATGGACAAGTTTTAGTGATCATCCTGAATCAGATGGCCAGACTGAGAGAACTAATCAAACTATGGAGGATATGTTGAGAACATATGTGTCTACCAGGCAATCTCAGTGGGAAGATTACGTTCCTTTGATTGAGTTCTTTTACAATAGTAGAAAACATTCTACTATAGGTTATAGTCCATTATCTCGATGTACAATTTTCAATGGGTATATCTTAGAATACTAAAAGATTCTAAGACTATGCATATGCCAGATACTATGTGGACTATTTCAGATTATAAGAAGAATTGGTTCTTTAGCTTACGAACTAGATCTTCAGGATAAGAACACTGCTCACCCAGTGTTTCATGTAAGCCAGTTAAAAGTATGTTTACATGAAGGTGACGTAGTTGGTTCAGAGGAGGATCTTACCCATTTGAAAGACTTATCACTTAGTGTTCCTTTTGAACCTAAAAGAGTACTCAGAACTAGAGATAAACACTTAAGAAATTGTTCTAGCTCTGAGTGCTTGATTAGGTGGAAGGGACAAATTGAGGATGATGATTCATGGGAACGGGTCAAAAGCATGAAGGAAAACTTTCCTAGTTTCTGCTTCTGAGGACAAAAGTAGTTCAAGGGGGGAAGAATGCTATGTCAATGTCCAATATCAGGGATTCAGAATATGGATAGCTGGTCACTCTAGTGTATGTGGTTATTAGGTATGCCTCGTTATTCCGGACTTAGTCGGTAAAGTAATTAATAATCATATAACGGCCCAAACCTATATTTGGACATAGGAGCACTTGCATGGTGTTTGATTGCTATAATACAAGAATAGAGGTCAATAGCTTATTATAGGTTGCATGGGGATCCTAAGAGGAATATTCTCTCTTTTTGGAGAGAATATATACTATTGAAACTCGCCCATCTCCCTATTGGAATTTCAGATACACGAGGCAGGATCCTCTCCTCTCTTGTATTCATTCACCTTGGCTTTGGGGTGAAGTGGTGAGGGTATTGACTAGCCATTTCTTGTTCGTTGGGTGGTTTATGCTCCACATGTGTCCTTTTGGTTTGCATGTGACAGGATTAATGAAGATCTTCACTTGGTGATTGTTATACTAAAGATAGTATCCAAAGTGCTCAAGATAGAAATAACCACTATGCCGATCTTAAGAGATCTCCCAGAGATTTTGAAGTTGATGACTAGGTATATCTTAGGATTCCAAAAGATTCAAGACATTACATACAAGGAGGCATTACAAACTGTCAACCCATTTTTGTGGATCGTTTAGGATTGTACGTAGAATTGGTTCTTTGGCGTCTAAACTTGATCTTCAAGGAAAATCAGCTGCACACCCAGTATTTCATGTAAGTTGTTTGAAACTAAGTTTACATGAAGGTGATACAGTTGGATCTAATGAGGATTTATCCCATTTGTAAGATTTGTTGAAGTGTACCTTTGGAACATGAGAAAGTGCTCAGAACCAAAAATAAACAATTAAGAAATCATTCTATCTCTGAGTGCTTAATTTGGTGGAAAGGTCGTACTGAGGATGATGATTCGTGAGAGAGAGTTGATAGTATAAAGAAGAACTTTCTTAAGTTTAGCTTATGAGGAGAAGAGCAGTTCAAGGGGGGAAGAATGTCATGTCCATGACCAGTACATAGGATTCAATATACTCCTAGTCTTCGATACACAGTACTCCAGTGAAACAAGCTGTTAGTTATGCCACGTCATATTCGACGTGACTCAAAAATTAACTAATATCCTTGTGAGGCCCATAACACACTAAATGGAGTTAGTACAAGGTTTGAAACACTGTATGCATGTGTAGAGTTATCAATAGAGATAGTGTATGCATGTGTAGGGTTATCAATAGCAATTCTATGAATAGAGAATCCATGCATAGAGACTCTATTCTAGATGAGTCTATGTATAGGAGAGTTAGGACCTTGCATGACCATGTGCACAGGTGGTTCTAGGCTCTATATAAAGAGGCCAAACTCGCCCTACTACCTCACCTTTTGCTTGATTTATTGCCAGGCTCTCACTCTACTTTTATGCCTCCTATTCCCTGGCTTGGGGGTGAGGCTTCTAGAATTGATTAGTTGCTTCTACTTGGTTGGGTTTTTTCTCCATAGCGTGTTTTCCATTGTGTTTGTCTTGTAAATAGGATCTTGAGGAGCTTTCCCTTATATGATATCTACTAGTGTAATTCTCAGTCGCATTGCCTCCTTGGTAGCAATTTTGGCAGCTATGTATTATGATTCAGTTGATGATAATGCTACGGAGGTCTGTTTTCGACTGTTCCATGAGATTGGGCATTGATTGAATAAGAATAAAAATCTAGAAGCTGATTTTTTGGTGTCGATATCTCCTGCCCAATCTGCATCTGTATAACCTTTAAGAATGTTGGCATATCAGTTGCCTCCATAAAAGATGCACAGATGTTTTGTTGCTTGAACATATTTCATGACCTTCATAAGTGCTTTCCAATAGATTGGCCCTAGATTCGATAGGAATTGGCAAGTGAATTGATCATGTATGTAAAATCAAGTTGGGTGCAGAGCATTGCATACGTTAGTGAGTTGATAATAAAGTGAAATGGATATTGTTTCATCTCCTCGTTTTCTACCTCGCTTTGACGTAGGGACGATGATGAAGAATGATGATTGTCCAAAGACTGAGGAAGAGAGAGAACAGATGCAGCTCACACCTTACAAGAAACTGATAGGATCACTGATGTACCTTGCTGACAACACACGTCCTGATATTGCTTATGCAGTATTCAGGATGAGCCAATTCTGCACGAATTCAGACTCGACACATTGGAAGATTGCAAAATGAATTTTGCAATATCTTCAATTAACGAGGATTATGGCTTGTGTTATTGTCGTGGTGCAGGTTTCAAGATACTTTCCTATAGCGACGCTAGCTGGGCATCTCTAAAGGATGCACCATCACATCAAGAGCAGCAGTTCTCTGGGTCAGCAAGAAGCAGACCGTTGTAGCCCAGTCATTTTGCGAAGCAGAGTACGTAGCAGCAACAAAGATGGCCAACGAAATAATCTGGATAAGGCAGTTTCTGGACAAATTGGACGAAGCAAGGAATGAGCCCCTGGTCTTGCAGATGGACAACACCTCTGCAATACACCTGATGAAAGATCCTGTGCTCCATTCTAGAATGAAACACATTGTGATCAAGTACCACTTGATCAGGGATCTAATTGAAAAGAAGATGTTGTAGACCACCTTCATCGGAACGAAAGACATGGTTGCTGACATCTTCACTGAAGCCCTGGACAACCTGTGAATACATTTATGGACACTTCCACAAGAATTGTCCATTAAGACCTGGAATTGGTGCACCTTTAAATCTAATCATAGTACACCTTATAGCAGTTCTAGGAGGGATGCCACCAAAAAAGCAACACTTCCATTCTCCAGTGTTAGCAGTTACACAAACACAAAAGTAGAAGGAAGTGGCTCCCTCACCACACCTATTAGTATCTGATGATCAACCCTCAACTATGAGACCATGTCCAAACGTGAGGAAAGAGAGTAGACAACATCACAAGATACGTCATTGGATATAGAAGGTGCAAAAGGAGAAAAAAACACAAGCAAAAGATGCACCTACAGAACCTCCTGTTGATAAAGAACAAGTACCACAAGCAAACTCACCCTTACGAATTGATCAGAATGATCAGTTGCATCATCATGAACCACCTTTCCACATGGTGGAGCCCGAGGAACCGCACACTGAAGTGCTCACAAGTTTGCTAGAAAGCTGTGTTAGTTTATCTGGATTGCGCCACAAGCCAAGAGCCTCCTGGCCGAATGGGCCAAAGCTGAAGTGGAACCAGTAACACAGAGCCCATATATTGTGCGGGCTATGAAGAAACGAACAACGTCCTCTACATTGGAGCAATATGGAAAAGCGAAGAACACAATATCACCCTGCCAATCAAGCATAAGAGATTCGAGGATGAGCCAACAATAGTAGATGAAAGATTAGGTGTAAATTTGCTCTACACTTGCCATCAAACTAGTTGATCAATCCTATGTTAAACCACAAGATATAGTTGATGACATTCTTGTAAAAATAGTGGGAATTTAGTTTGTATCACTTTTGGAGTGATGGATATACCAGAATCCTCTTCTGCATACCGCGTTTTACTAGGAAGACCGTGGTTGAGGACTGCACAACCTTGATTGCCATGGGCATGAGGCAAGGTAAAGGCATATACTTAGATTCAGATATGATTTCTATTGTGTTTTTCTATGATCTTGCTAGTTAGAATTTTATCTCTTGAGCGTAGTAATGCAACCAAAAACTCTGAACTTCTTCAATATTAAAGTTTTGACACTAGTCCAAATCTCATAAAGAGTTATGTTGTTGAGACTCTTTGTAGTCACATCGATTATGAATTTAGACTATCATTGCTACAACTTTGGATAAAAATGATTTGGGAAGCAATGCATGTGCCAACATACTCTTGGCACTTTCTACCAAGGTCCTATTCTTTCTTTCCGCTATAAAATTGGATTGTGGCGAGTAGTTTGTGGTGAATTGTCTTGAAATTCCTTGAATCTAGCAGTAGTTGAGGAATTTAGTCAAGATGTATTTACCACCAATATCTATCCTTATGGCCTTCAACTTCTTGCTAGTCTTAATCTCAACTTGTTCAGACTTCTGATTTTTGCTTAGAAAGTATATTGCATTTCTTTTATGGATGTCAAAAAGTATTTGGCTCCCCCTAAAGAAGTATTGTCCACAGATCCACATGGATCATTATGTACAATGTCTAGCAAATCTTTTGAAATATGAACTTGATTTGATCTAAATGGTGTTCTATCATATTTCCCTAAAATACAACTTTCACCAACAAGATGACTCTTGTTGCTAAAATAGTCTAGATCATGAACTAATTTCTAACTAGACATGTGCAAAATACTTAAATGATTATTTCTTTTGCAAATTTGGTACATATAGAACATTTGAAAAAAACTGATTTTTCCATTTTGAAATTGGAAACAAATAGTACTTTTAGACAAATTGTATTATACACTATTGTCATATAGATGTATAAACTTCTTTGTACTATAGGGCTTATATTGTCGGAACCATTCTTTATGATTGGTTGTGTGCTGACTTGTACCTAAATCAAGATACCAAAATTGGTATTCTTGAATGTCTTCATACGATCCTCCTCAATATTGTCCACTTCTTGAATATCTTCTACAATATTAACTTGTTGCCGGTCAGATTACTTTTTTTTGTTATTGTTGAATTTCTAAATTCTACAATATTGAATCTCATGGTTTGTTCTTTTACAATACTTGTAGAACAATTTTTTCTTTGTCTTTGCTCATGCGAACATTGTTCAAAGTATTGCTATTCAAAAGACTTTTCCAAGTTTGATTGATCTTCAAGAGATCTTGATCAATGAAGAATTTAGGCTTCAAGCAAGAGGTGGATCTTCATCAACATCTCAAGTTGGAGAGGAGGCTATCTTCATCAAAGGCAAATTCAAGGGCAAAAGCAAAAGTAACTAGTCTAAATGGCAAGATCAAGTGGATGCTTCTTCAAATGGCAAAAAGAAAGATAGATCAAAGTTCAAGTGCTTCTATTGTAGAATTTTCCACAAGGATCAAGTGCTTAAGGAATGATAATGGTGGTGAGTACATATCTACCAAGTTCAAGGCCTTTTGTGATGAGCATGGAATCAAGAGGGAGTATACAACACCAAGGACTCCACAATAAAATGGAGTGCCTGAAAGGAAGAATAGGAATTTATGTGAAAGTGCTAAAGCCATGAGGGTAAGTACTAATCTTGATAAACCATTTTGGGATCAAGCTTTGTTGTGTGAAAATTTCTTTTGCAATAGGTGGTTGAGTGCTATTGTGGATGGAAGGACACCTTTTGAGATGTTATTCAAGAGGAGGCCGAGTGTCAACTTTCTAAGAACTTTTGGATGAACATGCTATGTCAAATAACTCTTGATGATAGGACCAAGGAGGATCCATCTTCAAGGAAAGGAATTTGTGTTGGATATAGTGAGGTGAGTAAAGCCTACAAGGTTTACATTCCTTATACTAACAGAGTGATTGTTGGTAAAGATGTCATTTTTGATGAGGGGACATTCCAAAAGTGTCTGCAAGCATTATTGATGGTGATGTGGATGGATCTAACATTCTTGATGTTGATGTAAAGGATACTACTTTAGATGGTAATGATGCTGGTAGTAGTTTTTGGAAATTATGTTGCTTTCCTAACCTCTTTTGATGAATCTACAAGTGTAGATGAAGCAAGGAAAGAAGAGGAGTGCCTCCAAGCAACGGATATTGAGTATCAAGCTCTTATGAAGAATGGAACATGGAGATTGGGTGGAGTTACCTAAGGACAAGAAAGCTATTGGATGCAAATGGATCTTCAAGGTGAAGACAAAACAATATGGATCTATCAACAAGTACAAGGCAAGGTTAGTGGCAAAAGGATATGCTCAAGAACAAGGGATTGACTATGATGAGACCTTTGCACCCATGGCAAAGATGGTAAGCATTCGAATCATCATCTTACTTGATACACTTTATGCATGAGATCCATGGCAATTGGACATTACAAAAGCTTTTTTGAATGGTGATCTTGAGGAGGAAGTGTACATGGAGCAACCCGAGAGCTACATTTCTTCTACAAAGCCAAATCATGTGTGTGTAGCTACTACAAAAGAGTTTGTATGGTCTTAAGCAAGCACCAAGGAGTTGGTATGCTAAGCTCAACACTTTTTTACTCTCTCAAGGCTTTGTAATGAGTGAGTATGATCATTCACTTTATTATAGGTTTGCTGGAATCGTTGTTACCATCTTGCTAATCCATGTGGATGATATCATCTTGAGTGGTGGAAACAATCAAGATGTGGAGGATATCAAGATTGCTCTTAAGAAGGAATTTCAGGTGCATGATCTTGGTAACTTGCATTATATTTTGGGAATAGAAGTCATTACTTTCATTTGTCAAGAGAAGTATGCTAATGCTATTCTAGAAATATTTCATATGGTAGATGCAAAATCTTGTGGTACACCTATGGAGTCTCATGTATAGCTAACTATAAGAGGTAGTGAGAGATCCTGCAAGGACATTACTTTCTATAGAAAGGTAGTTGGTTCACTCATCTATCTAGCTATTACTAGACCAGATCTAAGCTATTGTGTTGGAAGATTGAGTCAGTTCATGCTAAATTCACACGTGTGGGATGCCCTACGCATGTACTTTTGATCTCCTAAGCCCAATAATACCATAAAGATCAGACTAGCATTGGTTGTCAATAGGAAAGTTGATCATACAAGAAATATTATTGTGTTACAAGCAATATCTATCAACAAAACATAAGACTAAGCATAATAAATGCCTCAACTTAGCTAGAGAGAGAAAATAGAAAGTACAAAACTTGTGTAGAGAGAGAGGGCACAAAGAGCTTGTCTCCAAATTTGCATTACACACAAATTTCATCATTTTCTCAATGAGAGTACATCACATATATATATATATATCCATGGACTCCTTTTCTTCTTTGAGTTGAATTGGAGTCGTGAATCCACCTCTCAAGCTATCTAGACTTATTCAAGCCACCTCACTATGTCTAATTGTGCCACCTAGTCTTTTCATGCATTCAATGTGGCATGTAAAGTACAAATGGCAATTCCTATGGTAGGTCAAGTTTCTACTTCTACCTACCTTGAATATTTCATTCTAAGATGGGTCTTTACTAAGCCAAAAGAGCTTAATTCATCTTTGGCATTTTTAGGACCCCTACTCACAACATTAGATAGATTTTTCCAATATTTTGACACTCCTCCTAAAAATGTATCTAATGTGGATCAAGCATCGATCTTCAGATAAGACCAAGATTAGACCTATGCTTTGAGAAGGCACTTTTGCAAAGTGGCTTTGTGAGAAGATCAGCAATACACGAAGATGTGTCGACATGTTCTAAGTTGATTTCACCTCCAATGAGCTTTTCCCTTACAAAATGGTGTGCCACTTCTATATGCTTGTTTTTTGCATGAAAAATAGGATTGTTTGCAAGAGCTTGTGCCGATATGTTGTCACATTTGATCAAGGGAAGATCATCCTCTTTGATGCACTTTAGCTCCATGATTAACCTCTTGATCCAAAGCACCTCTTTAGTTGTTGTAGTGAGTGCTTTGTACTCGGCCTCACAAGATGATAGAGATATGGTATCTTGCTTCTTTGAAAGCCAAGACACAAGATTGCCTCCAAGAAAGATAGTATATGCATTAATGGACTTCTGATCCATTTTATCACTTGCAAAATTGGAATCTGAATAGCCAACAATGGGTAGATCTTCATTCTTGTACAATAAACCATAATCTTGAGTAGAAGATACATATCTTGGAACTCTCTTGGCCATCTTCCAATGTTGGATCTTGGGATCTTGCATAAACTGACTCAATTTGTGCACACAATAGCTCAAATCGGGTCTAGTGATGGTAAGCCAAATTAAAGAGCTTATAAGACTCCTATAAAGTGTGATGATTTCGAAGGATATTTCATCACCTTTAATAGGATCTTTTACATGTTGCTTGATGGGAGTATCTATGCCATTACAATTTTGCATATTGAATTTTCTCAATATAGAAAAGACATATCTAGATTGACAAATAAAAGCATACTCTTCATGAAAATCAATCTCAAGGCCTAAAATGTAATGGATCTCTCCTAGATCTTGCATTTTAAATTCTCTTCTGAACGCATCTTTAGTTTCTTGAACTAGCATCAAACAACTTCACATCTACATAGATTAGAAGAATGACAATATTACTACCTCAAACTTTAAGTACATAGAAGGATCTTAGTCACTAAGCACAAATCCTAATGAAAGTGGCAAGTTGTTGAGTCTTGAATACCATGATCTAGGTGCTTGCTTCAAGACATAAAGACTTCTAAATAGCAAACACACCTTAGATTTATCCTTGATAAATCCTTGAGGTTGTTCCATGTATATCTCCTCCTCAAGATAGCCATTCAAAAAAGCATTGGAGACATCAAGTTGAAACAGTTTTCACTTAAAAAATAAGGCAAGAGAGATTATGATTCTTATTGTCACCATATTTGCTACAGGAGCAAAGGTTTCTTCATAGTCAAGGCCATATATTTGTGCAAAGCCTTTAGCACATAATCTTGCCTTGTACTTGTTGATGGAGCCATCATGATTGTACTTGATCTTGAACACCCACTTGCATCCAATGATATGCATGTTAGGTGGTGGATCCACTAGCTCCCATGTGTGGTTGGTGATCAAGGCATCATATTCAATCTTCATGGCCTCATACCACTCGTTATTGATGGCTCCTTGGACATCTTTGGGCTCCTCATGAGAAACAAAATAAGCATAAGTGGAATCAAGATCCACTTGTTTTCCTTTGTCGTAATAAGTGAGCCCCTTAGGCTCGGATCTCTCCCTCATGGATCTTCTAGGAGTGAAAATCCGAGGACTTCCATCTTCAAATCTCGACTCCTCCATATGTTGATTGTCTTCAATAACAAAAGTTGATAGATTTTGAGGCTGCTTGATCTCGGCCCCTCCAAGATTGGACTTTCCTTCTTCATGAAAAACTACATCTCTACTATCAATTACTTTAGAAGTAGAGATTAGGCCAATAGTAACATTTGATGTGGCTTGAGATAGCTTAGGCTTTATACATGTGTCAAGATTAGGTTGGATATGTGACCCATCCTTATGTGTTGGCATGAGATCTAGTGATCAGTTAAAAGAAAAATTTTCACCAATTTGGTCCAATCAGGTTTGAGCACTCATAAGTCACTCAACCAATCATATTTAGAGGAGGAAAAAAAGGGGTCCAGTGAAACACAAGCACTCCCTACCTCGAGTTCCTATTAGATTTCTATGTTTTTGAAAGAGTTTGACCCAAACTTTGTTCATACTTCACCTTTGATTCAATGTTTGATCTAGTTTGAGAGAGATTGGGAGAGCTAGTGAGATTGATCTCACACCTAGGTGCAAGATCTCATCTTGGAGTTGGTTGCACACCTTTATTGGATCCATTATTCAAAGAGAAGCAACATTTTGTTTTCCATTACAAGAAACCTTTTCAACTTTTCATGGCATCCATGGGATCCTTTCTCTTTGAGCATAGTGAGAGATTATCTACCTCCAATAACTTTATTTGGAAGGTAAGGATGGAGTCGATTTTGATCCTCCAAGATGTAATGGATATTTTCCTTGTAATTGAGGAGTAGCTTCAAGTGATTCAAGAAGTCCAAAGGTACAAGAAAAGATCTAGAATGGCTCTTCACTATATCAAGATGAATGTCTCTAATAAAGTTTCGAGAGAAATTGGTGTGTGCACCTTAGTGAAGGAGGCTTGGGACACACTAAAAGCCATTTATGAGGCCAAGAATACCTCTAGACTCATTACTCTAAGGAATCAAATCTTTGAAAGTTGCCAAAGGAGTGATGAGAGTGCTTCCAATTATGTATTGAGAGTCAGAAATATTCATAGAGAGCTTGCATGCATTGGAGACCAAATCAATCAAAGTGAGCTAGTGCAAGTCATTCTCAATGGCTTGAGAGATGAGTTTGATAATCTTGTCCAATTCTATGTATTGCATATGTGACCAAGCTTTCCAAAGAAGAATTATGGCATAGAATATTGGGCCATCCCAACTTCAAATCTATGCATTCTATGGTCAAAGAAGTCAAAGATATTGGATTGCCAAAGACTCTATCCAAGGAGATCAAGCCATGTGAAGCATGTGTTATTGCCAAGTCACATAAGAAGCCATATCCAAAATCTTTTATCAAGACTTCACATTCTTTGGAGTTGTTGCACTCGCATGTGCATTTCTCATCAAGCAAAAGCAAGGGAGGAGCCACTTGTTTTATCACCCTTATTGATGACTAGACAAGATTTACATGGTTGTATCTTCTATCTTCAAAATTCATGGTGTTTGATTATTTTCTCAAGCTCAAAGTTTATGTTGAGAAGCAATTCTCTTTGAAGATCAAAGCTTTGAGATGTGACGGTGGATGGCTAGCAAGTGGATGTTGAATCCACCAATTATGCATTCTTTATCTCTCATGAAGAACCAAGAAGTGTCCAAGATGTCCTCCAATCAAAGGAGTGGAACAAAGATATGAAACAAGAGTATGAAGCTTTATTCATCAACAATCTTGGGAGCTAGTGGATCTACCATCCAACAAGCATATTATTGGATGCAAATGGATGTTTAGAATCAAGTACAACAATGATGGCACCATCAAAAAGCTCAAACTAGCAAGGCTATGTGCAAAAGGATTTGTTCAAATCCAAGGCCTTGACTATGAAGAAACATTTGCACCCATTGCAAAGATGGTGACTATAAGAATCATCATCTCTATTGCTTGCTACTTCGGGTGGAAGATTTTCCAATTGGATGTCTCTAATGCCTTTCTTAATGGTTACCTTGAGGAGGAGATATATATGGAGAAACCACAAGGCTTCATCAAGCATGGTGAGGAATCCAAAGTTTGCCTACTCCTCAAAAGTCTATATGTGCTTAAGCAAGCCCCAAGATCATGGTATGCAAGACTCAATTCATTTCTCAACTCACTTGGATTTATCCTAAGTGACTATGATCCTTCCATGTACTTGAAGATTCTTGATAATGACCTTGTCATTCTAATCATTTATGTAGATTATCATCCTGGAGTAATCAACTACTCAAGTTAATTGCCAATGATTCAGAAATCTCAAATGTCTAGGTGCAGATCTCAATTATACTAATATGACATCACATTTAGATCCTCATCCAAACCATTTATAAGTTAATCCATAAATCTCCAATCCAAATATTTGTTAACTCTACAATGAGGTATATATCTTCAACACATGATTATGGATTGATCTAAAAAAGTGAAGATCTATCTATACTTGGCTACTCGGACTCGAATATTGATAGTGACAAGATGAATCGAAAATCTACAAGTGCTTACACTATAATTTTTGGAGGAAATCTCATATCTTGGCTTTCCAAAAAGCAAGATACCATTTCTCTATCATCATGTGAGGTTGAGTATAAAGCACTTACAACAAAAACAACTAAAAGAGGTGCTATGGATCAAAAGATTATTATTGGAGCTCAAGTGCATCAAGGAGGAAGATCTACTTTTGATCAAGTGTGACAACATCTCGGCCCACCAAGCCCTTGCCAGCAATGCTATCTTTCATGCAAGGACTAAACATATTGAAGTTGCACATCATTTTGTAAGGGAGAATCTTATTGGAGAAGAGATCAACTTGTAGCATATTGAAACATCTTCATGCATTGCCGATCTTCTCACCAAGCCATTGATCAATAGTTCATTCATCAAGCTTAGATGATTCCAAGATCTATGATTAATTAGAATAGATAACATTTTAGGAGGAGTGTGAAAAATGAAAAACCTATCTACGTTCAGTTAGGGGATTTTTATAATTTTTCTCTCTCTTGCTTCGGATTCTTGTAGGGCAGGCTTCACTCTTCATCTCCAGCCAGTCATCGTGCTTCTTTTGGAGTGTGAACTAGCAGTTAGGGCTACTTGATCTTATGATCATTCTCCAGGATGCAACCATATACAAAGATAGATTTCAGATGGCATATGCAACGAAAGTCATCTTCTTTCTTTAGCGACAGTTTACCAGTATTCAGCGACAATTCCAAAGGCAGTTTGGGCAGCCCACGCATTTCCATCTCAAGCGGCAATTTGCAGACCCTTTGGAGACCTTCTACCACAATTCAAGTGGTTGTTTGTAGGTGTCATGGCTATTTGCAATGAGAAGCGACCTGCTTCATCACTGTGTTGGGCTGTTTTCAGACAGTTTTGAGCCAGTGGCCCTCATTCAGCTTTGACCTGGTTGTTTTTCCTTACTTGAGACATCAACCCTGCTTTCTAACTGTTGACCTTCAATCTTGTGATTTGTGTAGATCATAAGAGTTAGATTCATGATAAGCTACTGTCAAGATAACAGAAACATTGTGTGGCTTTCTTTTTTGCCGAAGTATTTGCTTTCTTGAGTTCACTCCCATTTGAATATGAAAACCATAATGAAGTATTCAGTATTTTTCTCCTAGGTGTTTGTTTTCTTTATACGGTTGTACTGGCAGCCCCTTCTGGAAACATTTGTTGATGACCAGTTTGCAATCACTTCTCCTCTCCACTCCATTCATTCTTAGTTATTTCTGGTTTTGCACTAATGATGACAGTATTAGCCTTTTTATTGCTCCCTAGTAGGAACGATACCCGTATCAATCATTTTGCTGTTGGTATGCCGCGACAACCGTAGAGGCCACAGAGGACCCCAGAGGAACCTCAGAGGATCGCAAAGGGACCGCAGAGGACCTCGGAAGTCAGAACCTCCCGCCGTGGCGGGAGGACCACAGAGGTCGCGGAGGACCGTAGAGGAACCTCAGAGGATTGCAAAGGGACCGCATTAGGGACCGCGGAAGTCAGAACCTCCCACCGTGGGGGGGAGGACCGCAGAGGTCATAGTGGACCACAAAGGAACCTTAGAGGATTGCAAAGGGACCACGTTAAGGACAGCAGAGGACCACGGAAGTCAGAACCTCCTGCCGTGGCGGGAGGACTGTAGAGGAGGTCGTAGAGGACCGTAGAGGAACCTCAGAGGATCGCAAAGGGACCGCATTAGAGACTGTTGAGGACTGCAGAGGAACCTCAGAGGATCGCAAAGAGACCGCAGAGGGACGCAGATGTCAGAACCTCCTATCGTGGCAGGAGGCCAACAGAGGTCGCAAAGGACTGCAGAGGTCGTTGATGACCGCAGAGTAACCGCATTAGGGACCGCATTAGAGACCGTAGAAGTCAGAACCTCCCGCCATGGTGGGAGGACCGCACAGGTCGCATTGGACCACAGAGGGACCGCATTATATATATATATATATATATATATATGTATATATATATATATATATGTAAGTGATATATTTGTATATACCACATATATATAATTGTATCGGTAACAAAAGATATATAATTGTATATGTAACAAAAGATATATAAAAATATCTTATATATATATATATATGTATATGCATATTGATGGGTATTACATTAATATATCTATATTTATATTTATATATAAAACTGACATACATATGTAAATTTCATTTTAAAGTTACACTACAATATTTGATAAATACATGCATCTTATAAAAATGTCCGTATGAATTGACTATTTCAATTACATTTCACATAAAAGTATATATGTAATCTAAAAGTAACTTACTTTAGTAATAGAGTATGAGCGAGCAAACTGAGCTTACTTCTCACTGACCATAGAGACCTGACTTTGAAACACTTGAATGTCTCTTGAAAGAACCTCTCGAGCTTCGTCCATGTCATCAATCCACGTCAAAATGTTTCTTTTCTGTTTTTTAAAGACACCTCAGCAATCCGTGTTTTCTCTGATATTGTTTAGGCCAGTTACTATCCCAAGTGTACTTTCCAAACATGCTTCGTTTTTAAAAGTCATATTTGCCATGTCACTGATCCAAACCTTATTATTATTTGAAACTGGATTTCTAACAACATATTCGTGGATTGATGGCCTGGCATGGTTCTATATACATTTACTCCACTTTGAGAGCAAAATAGAAGCGTCGCAGAACTATGGGTCATCGCAAGTTTGAACTGATGGTTTTGTAGGTTGCGGATTGCAGTGTTGTTGCGGATTGTGGTGGCACGGACCTGAAGGCTATGAAGACCCCAACAAGGCATATAGGATGTATGACACAGATGCACAAAAGATCGTGATTTTCAGAGATGCTACTTTTGATGAGATGGGTCAAAATGACCAGATAAAATTGACAATTGATCTCTTTGATGATAAAGCTAAAGTGCAAGTGAAGGAAGAAGATGGTGTCGATATAAAAGAGCCAATTGAAATAATGAGACTCCTAGGAGAGTGCCTAAGTGATACTTGTCAATAACAAGTGATGCTAATAAGGGAGATACTCCCAAATCAAGTGAGCAGGGAGACTTTAGAAGATCAAGTAGAAATCGAAAACCTCCTGCAAGATTAGAGATGAATCTAGTCCTGATGGGCTCTGTGCTCAAGGCTCAAGAACCAAACATTTTTTATGAAGCAAAGGAGCACAAGGAGTGGCATGCAGCTACGGAAACAGAAATGGAAGCCATGTCGAAAAAGAGGACATGGAATTTGGTTGAGCTACCTGATGGTAAAAAGCCTATCACTTGCAAATGGTCTTATAAGATCAAATATGGAGCAGATGGGCAACTCAACAAGTACAAATTATGATCGGTTGCGAGAGGATTTGAGCAACAAGAAGATATCGATTTTGAGGAAACCTTCGCACCCGTAGCTAAGATGGTGACTATACGTTCTATCATTGCTATTTCTGCTTTCTATGGTTGGAAGATCCAACAAATGGATGTTAAATCTGCTTTTCTTAATGGGGTGCAAAAATATGTTGAGTCAGGGAGAGAGCATCTTGTTTGTAAGCTCAACAAATCCATTTATGGATTGAAGCAAGCCCCACGGGCATGGTACTCTTGCATTGATGAACACTTCAAGCAAAGAGGAATGATAAAGAGTGATGCTGATCCTAATCTTTACATTCTAATGCAAGATTCAGATATAGTATTCACTGTCTTGTACGTGGATGATTTGATTATTACAAGAAGTAATGAGAAGTTAATCGATGAAATCAAATCAGATATTTCCAATGCTTTTGACATGACTGATCTAGGATTGATGCACTATTGTCTTGGCATTGAAGTATGGCAAAAGGAAGACATGGTCTTTCTTACACAAAGCAAATATACATGAGATTTGCTTTATAAGTTCAAATATGCATGAGTACACCTATGGATGTCAACATGAAGCTTACTGCATATGATGAATCTAAGAAAGTGGATGCTTATTTATATAGATAGTTGGTGGGTAGTTTGATTTATTTGACACACACACGACCTGATATTTCTTATGTTGTCGGTGTTGTTAGTCAATTTATGCAAGATCCTAGTCAAGCACATTGGAAGTCTACTAAACGTATTCTCACATACATTTGAGGGACATTGAATTTTGGTTTGAAGTATGATTAGCCTGAAGCGCCAGTGTTGGTAGGTTATACAGATGCCAATTGGGCAGGTAATATTGATGACAGAAGACCTACCAATGGTCATACATTCAGTTATGCTACAACTACAATTTCATGGAGCAGCAAAAAGCAACCTACAGTAATCTTATCATCGACGGAAGCTGAATATCGAGCACTCGACAATGCTACACAAGAAGCAGTATGGTTACGAAGATTGCTTGTGGATCTAGGTCAACCACAGGTGGATGCGACTACTATATCTTGCGATAATCAAAGTTGCATTCACCTTGCCAAAAATCCAGTGTTATGCACATTGAAATACACTACCATTTTGTTTGAGAGAAAATTCTTGATGGAGCCATTGATCTTGTTTTTTGTAAATCTGAAGATTAAATGGTAGATATTTTTACTAAGTCATTAGGTAGATGTAAATTTGAGAGGTTTTGTACTCTATTAGGAATAGAAGAATGTAATTTTATCATTGAGGGAGAGTGTTAGAAATCAATGATAAAATTCATTGTTATTGTTTACGATGTACATTAATGTTGATAGTTGTGACCAGTTGTCAGTAGCCGTAGGCTAGTCTGTTAGTCTACTCATAGGTTTTCACTCTCTATCAGAGTTCAAGGTTTATTTGTACATTTTACATTTTGTATGTGTTAGAGTGATAGAGTGATAGTTTGTGTTCTTCTTCCGTCTTCTTTTGGTGATTGCTTATGGTGAATGCTTGATGTTGCATATCTAATTATTGACATGAATCACTTTACATTCTAGATACGCATGGAAGATTTGGAAACCTTGAGGCCCTTACACTTCCAAGCTTGGATAGTGAAGAATGGATTACTCTTGACAACATTGTTTCAAATCATTTCGATGCAAGCTCTTTACTAATGTAAAGAATTCTATGAAAATAAGTATGGGGTCCAAAAATGTTCGATTAAGTTGGTTTATTTCTTTGAATGTATTTGTTGATTTTTTTTCGACTACAAATGTGCATAGAACACCGACATTATTTGTTTGTAAGGATTTGTCAGATGATATATTGTCAGAACTTATGGACCAAGGTTGGAACCATAAATCAAATTAAGATATAGATTGTCAAATAAAAAAAAAGACTCCATTTGCTTTTGATATTAAATTCAAAGACAAACATTGAGCCTTAATTTCAACTATCAAAGATGAAAAAAGAGTGGTACAACACGGATACCATTAGATCAAGACATGGAACAAGATGAACACATTGATAGAAAGTAGAGTGACATTACATACAATGATGAACTCATTGCTACTATTGCAGTTGAAGAAGACAGGAGCCTTCACTATATCTGAACAGAGCTTGTCTTATTACAATACGAGCTTCCAAAATACTTTAGGTTCATTGTCCATAAGAAACTGGTAAGTTATGTTTTATGCAGTCTTTAATCAAACATTTTTTCATTTGCAGATACGAAAAAGACAAGAACAATTTACAAAATGCAAAGATCTAGGTACGATGATCAAGGTGATAGAAGAGCCATAATATACAAAAGCAAGCACACGAGATCATGAAAATAAATGTAGTACAATGTTAAAGATTTTTATATTAATAAAAATGAGGCCCGAACGTTGGGCTTCTTTTACAAACTATGCTTCAGTTCACTATGGTCTTTAGATTTGACTATTTTTTTCTTGTGGCTATGTTGGCTTCCTCTGTTTCTTTGGTGTGTGCTCCATCAGCTTGATCTCTTCTTTAATAGTAGATATCTCATTATAAAATACAAAACCTTTGTGATTCATAATAGCGACATCAGGAGAAAGGGCTTCTAATTTTGACCTTGCTTCTAAATCAACCTTATCATTTCTAGGATCACATATAATCACCTTTGAAAGGATGAGGTTGATTAAATCTTGTTTGAACTTATACACTTCATTACATGCGTACACACCAAGCGAGAACTGCAAACAAACACAACATTAGGTTGAGAAATACAGTTGCATTCATAATGAAAAATATATAAAGTAAAAAACAAGAAGGATCATGATGCTTACTTGCTCAATATCAACCGTGTCTTGTTGAAAATTATACCACTCAAAAAATATCATTGCATTATAGAACTTAAACCACCTGCAACTAAATGCATCTTGTTGTTGGGGAGTTTGTGCATCGAAAACAAATATAAGGTCTATCGAAATAAAATTTTAAATACATTTTCATATAAGGTTTATCTAAATAAAATTTTGAATACATTCATCACTAACGATGATACCTTGATTGATATTATTCTTGGTCTGGCCACAGATGTGACTGAAGTTGGTAATACTTCAAGGATCATAAGAAGTTGTTTATCAAAACTTTTGAGACTATTTTCACAAGAATTCATTTTTAAACATACATGTTTCACCACCCCATCCACAATAGTGGCTGGCCATGGAGATCATATTTAAACTCCAATGTAGCCTACAAAACGAATATTTTTTTATTGATCACTAGCAGTACATCAAATAAGGCTCAGTATTATATTCACTTGGGTGCATAAGGAACCATGAATAGTTTTTTAGAGATTTTTTTTGTGATTTATGGTGAATTGTCTTAGAAAGCCAATTTGTGTTGCTTTTTTGAAGTTTTTTCTTGTGTAGCTCAAATCTTGTGTAGATCTGAATTTTTAGCAAGTGTATTTTTATATTAGGGATGAAATTAATGATGCATGCCAGATCTTCCAATTATTTATGATTCTAGGCTATGTTTTGGTCAAAATTGCTTGGTTTTTCATGCTTTTTGACACAAAATACATAGTAAGAACCAAAATCTAGCAAGATCAGATAATTAGATGCCTATAATTCTGTAAATTGGTTTGCATGTGCTAGAGAAAGAGTTTCATGTCATGCATTTCCACTTTATAGTGAAGAAAAAATTGAAAAGAGCTAAAAATCATGATTTTTGATTGTTTTTTCATAAAGTTGGATAGTAGGTGGTTGTAAACACCATGTAGAGCTTGTAAAGAGGTGAATCAAAGTCTTTTGAGGCTTTCCTTGAAGTTAGAGCCAAGAATTCCAAAAATTGAGCTTGTAGGAAGTAAAAAAAAAGTGCAAAAAATGACCATTTTTGGTGATTTTTGGGGATGGATCTCTCTAAATCCATGAGGAGATCATTCTGAATTTTTTTACAACATGATTAGCATTTCTTTTTACCTTCTTAGCAAGCTATCAGACTTGTAAATTGATGGCAGGTGGCTTATGCTTCATGTCCATCAAGTTTGAAGCTATTTTGAATTCTACAAGTCAAGAAATCTATGTTCTCAGTCCATACTGCTTCATAAGACCTATATGAATGCTTCATGGAAGTATAATTGACCGTTTAAGACTGTTTATAGCATCACTTTTGGGCTTGGTGAGGTGTTGCATAGTTTTTGATCAATTGGTCTAGAAAAAGTGCGCCCTACTGCAGATTTTTAGCTTCTATGATCTCACACGTGTGAGGCCTAGATGGCAAGCGGATGTGGCAAGTGTATTGATCACTAGGTCTCTCTTTGTTCTGAGCTTTACAACACCTAATTTGGTGTCCTGTAACCAAAGATATGGTCATCTGAAATTTTGCAATTTTGTGAGTAAAATTGATAAAATTTGAAATTGTTCTGATTGCATGCTAGCCAATTTCCTAATTTGTGGTACTTTGCTTGCATGTATTGATTGCATGCTAATTCTCAGAGTGATTCTGACATGCATGAGAGATTTACATTTGTTTTGAGTGGTTATACGCATGTGCTCAGTATAAGTGGCTAACAATTTCCGTAGAACTAAAATTTACGTAAAATTCTGTAAAGTCAAAAAAAGCAGTTAATGTTGCATGTCATGAATGTTTGATAGACATTAATTCAGTAAGATTAGGAATCAAATAGTGAATCATTTTTTTGATTTCGATTGTCTAAATACTGATAGTATTATTGACGAATTTTTAAGTTACGTAATTTTTTTAAAAAAAAATTAAAACAAATTCAGTCAGATTTTGGTCAACTGTACTTCACTAATAGTTTATCAAATATTAACTGGTTTTAGTAATTTCCACGAATAGATAAATCGAGATGTTCGAAGAAACTTCAAATCAAGCTGCAACTCTAGATGCACCATCGTATATGGTAATTTGCTAGCAGTTGAGTACGGCGCTCAATGATATAAATAATCAGAATTAGATGAGAGATCAGCAAATGAGAGTTTTTCTAAACCAGGTCAAATTGTTATCTTTGCTCAATTTTGGTTTTCAGCCGAAGAATTATTCAGGAGAGAAGAAAGAGAAGAAACCTGAAGTCGTCGAAGATTGGCTCGTTAAGTGCAGCGGTTACTTCAGTCTGCATGGAGTTCTAGATGACAAGAAAATTGAAAGGTTCATGTTGTTCTTATGTGGCAAAGCGTCATTGTGGTGGCGATATTTACCAGGGATAGTCAAGGCCATATATCTGTGCAAAGCCTTTAGCACACAATCTTGCCTTGTACTTGTTGATGGAGCCATCATGATTGTACTTGATCTTGAACACCCACTTGCATCCGATGATATGCATGTAAGGTGGTGGATCCACTAGCTCCCATGTGTGGTTGGTGATCAAGGCATCATATTCAATCTTCATGGTCTCATACCACTCCTTGGTATTGAGGGCTTCTTGAACATCTTTGGGCTCTTCATGAGAAACAAAATAAGCATAAGTGGAATCAAGATCCACTTGTTTTCCTTTGTCATCATAAGTGAGCCCCTTGGGCTCGGATCTCTCCCTCATGGATCTTCTAGGAGTAAAAATCCGAGGACTTCCATCTTCAAATCTTGACTCCTCCATATGTTGATTGTTTTCAATAAGAATAGGTGATAGATTTTGAGGTTGCTTGATCTTGGCCCCTCCAAGATTGGACTTTTCTTCTTCATGAAAAACTACATCTCTACTATCAATTACTTTAGAGGTAGAGAGCATGTAGATTCGATAGGCTTTCTTGTTGGATGAATATCCAACCATTACTCCTTTACTTGCACAAGGATCATCCTTCTTTCTCATTTCCAAGGGCATATGGACAAAGCATATGCATCCAAATACTCTAAGGTGTTCAACCTTAGGTTTCTTCAAATAGAGTGCTTCATATGCTGACTTTCCTCCAAGTGCAACATGAGGGAGTCTATTGCAAAGATAGTCTGAACAATTGATAGCCTCACACCAAAAGTCCTTTGGCAAAGATGCCTCAATTCTGATGGTTTTGGCACATTCACACAATGTTCTATTCTTTCTTCCAACCACCCCATTTTGAGATGGTGTATATGCACAAGAAAACTCCCTTTTAATGCCTTCAAGCTTACAATAATCATGAAATTTATTGGAAGTGTACTCACCACCTCCATCACTTCTAAGAATCTTGATTTTGTAAGAAAATTGCTTTTCAACTAGAGCTTTGAACTTTAGGAAATAGTTAAACACCATAGATTTTGAAGCTAGAAGATATACTTGCTTTTATTTGTCAATCTAGATATGTCTTTTCTATGTTGAGAAAATTCAATATGCAAAGTTGTAAAGGCATAGATACTCCCATGGAGCAACATGTAAAAGATCCTATTAAAGGTGATGAAAGATCCTTCGAGGACATCACACTTTATAGGAGTCTTATAGGCTCTTTAATTTGGCTTACTATCACTAGACCCAATTTGAGCTATTGTGTGCACAAATTGAGTCAATTTATGCAAGATCCCAAGATCCAACATTGGAAGATGGCCAAGAGATCTCTAAGATATGTATCTTCTATTCAAGATTATGGTTTATTGTACAAGAATGAAGATCTTACCATTGTTGGCTATTCAAATTTCGATTTTCAAGTGATAAAATGGATCGAAAGTCCATTAATGCATATACTATCTTTCTTGGAGGAAATCTTGTGTCTTGGCTTTCAAAGAAGCAGGATACCATATTTCTATCATCTTGTGAGGCCGAGTACAAAGCACTCACTACAACAACTAAAGAGGTTAATCATGGAGCTAAATTGCATCAAAGAGGATGATCTTCCCTTGATCAAATGTGACAACATATCGGCACAAGCTCTTGCAAACAATCCTATTTTTCATGCAAGAAGCAAGCATATAGAAGTGGCACATCATTTTGTAAGGGAAAAGCCCATTGGAGGTGAAATCAACTTAGAACATGTCGACACATCTTCGTGTATTGATGATCTTCTCACAAAGCCACTTTGCAAAAGTGCCTTCTCAAATCATAGGTCTAATCTTGGTCTTATCTCAAGATCAATGCTTGATCCACATTAGATACATTTTTAGGAGGAGTGTCAAAATATTGAAAAATCTATCTAATGTTGTGAGTATGGGTTCTAAAAATGCAAAAGATGAATTGAGCCCTTTTGGCTTAGTAAAGACCCATCTTAGAATAAAATATTCAAGGTAGGTAGAAGTAGAAACTCGAGCTACCATAGGAATTGCCATTTGTACTTTACATGCCACATTTAATGCATGAAAAGACTATGTGGCACAATTAGACATAGTGAGGTGGCTTGGATAAGTCTAGATAGCTTGAGAGGTGGATCCACAACTCCAATTCAACTCAAAGTAGGAGAAGAGTCCATGGATCTATATATAGGTGATGTACTCTCAATGAGAAGATTATGAAATTTGTGTGTTATCGAAATTTGGAGACAAGCTCTTTGTGCCCTCTCTCTCTCCACGAGTTTTGTACTTGCTATTTTCTCTCTCTAGCCAAGTAGAGGCATTTATGATGCTTTGTCTTATGTTTTGTTGACAGATCTTGCTTGTAACACAATAATATTGCTTGTATGATCAGCTTTCCTATTGACAACCAATGCTAGTCTAATTATTATGGTGTTATTGTGCTTAGGAGATCAAAAATACATGTGTAGGGCATCCCACACGTGTGAATTCAGCATGAAGCCATCCAAGAAACTATAGGCTTCCTTTCCTACTACTTTGTTTAGAACACTTTCTGTAAAGGGTAAAGGAAAATGATCCTTCTTGGTGACTGCATTGAACCCTTTCAGGTTCACACAGATTCACATTTTCTCATTCTTCTTGGGTACTATGACTATGGGCGACACCCATTCTGTGTGCTCAATTTCATAAATAAAATCAGCATCTAGCAATTTTTTGCAACTCTTGCTTGATCAACTCTATATAATTCGGGTTGCAGCGATAGTAACGACTTACCTTGGGGACTGCTCCATCCACCAAGGGTATGGTATGTTGGACTATGGTTGGTGGAATACCCTTCAAATCACTATAATTCCAAGCAAAACAATCCTTGTATTCCACCAATAATGAGCGCAGTCTTTTGAATTGAGTGGGTGTTAATTGCTCTCCCACATGCACGATTTTTTCTTCTTCACCTGGCTTGGCTAGATTCTAGGTTGTGTCTGCGCAGGTCCATCGAAGACTTGTTCCATTGGTCCCTGCTTTGATCAGATTCTCGTTGAGCTTGCAGCATCGTGATTACTACGTCATCTAAGGTATAATTCTTGAAGGTCTCTGGCATCTCATGAACTTAGCCCAACTCGATGGGATTCCTCCTTCAGCATATTGATTTTAGCCCAACTCGATGGGATTCATCCTTGTTTTCCTTCTTTGGTATTGGAGTGACATTTGCTTCGTGATTGCGAATATCAGCGTTCATCGCAGCTATAGCCTCCTCGGATAGATCACCTGGATCTGAATTATGTTGACAAGCATGCCCACCCATGCTGTCAACGGTTGTCAATGAGTTTGTCCATCTCATGATATTTGTTTCAGAATCGTAATGACCTCCCCTGGCTTTCCTTGGGCGATCGATTGTATGATCAGTGGTGGACGATCTGTCATCAACTTTTGGTGTAATAGGTTTCACCGCCCATGTGGTTGGATCGACCATTACAGCCTACTCTCTATTTTTAAAAGTGAGTTTTCCGGTTTCCCAGTTGTAAACCACCTTCTTGTCAAGCAAGTGTCATCAAAAAATTCAACTTCATGATGCTTATCAATCATTTTCCCTACACTAAGGTGATTCTTAATAAGAGTAAGAATGACAAAACATTCTCAAGCTTTGTATTCCTATTTGTAGTGAGTGAAATAGGAATAGTTCCAACCCCCTTGATGGCACTTTGGTCATCATTTGTGGTGTAGATGACCTTCATTTCATCATCATAAGTTATCAAGGAAGAAAAATATTCCCTATGAGTTGTCATATGGGAGCTTGCTCCACTATCAGTCCACCAAAAATCAATATGTTTGTCATGACATCAATAGGTAATCAAAATCATTCTGTTCATCTTTATCAAAAACAAGATTTCCTTGCTTAATTCCTTGCGCTCTTTTATTCTTACAACATTCATTTTGCTTGTGACCTTTTACTCCACAGTAAAAGCAATTCAACTTAGACTAGGTGCAAGGTGAGATTTCTTTCTTTTTACCTACAAAAGAAGAAGTCTCACCTTGCACCTAGTCTATGATGCCTTTCTTGAATGCCTTACCTTTGTCTTTGCCCTTGTATTGGCATTTTGAGAAAAAAGCCTCGATCTCCTCCTCCTCGAGTAGAAGTGCCGACACTTCTTGCTTGAACATTTGCAAACTTTTTCTCCTCAGCTACCAAGTCTTTTTGTAAGTCCTCAACACTTGGAAAGGCCCTTTGTATTGCAAAACTTTGTACAATGTTACCATGAGCTTCCAACAGACCATTAAGAATAACTTGAACAAATTCATTATCCTTATTGCCTATATCAATGCATGCTAAGTCACCTTTCAATGATTTGACTCCTAAGACAAAAGTATCGGCATTTTCTCATTCCTTTTGATTACTTTGAAAGATTTGTCTTCTAAGGGTCAACACCCTTGCAGTATACTTAAATAAAAATATAGCTTTTGAAGAGTCTCCCAAGCCTCACAACTTGCATATGTGCACCTGCCAACTTCTTTTAGACATATTCATCTTAACAACATGAAGAGCTTGTTTAGCCTCTTATCAAACCATACTTGATGCTGTACCTGTTGTGGTATTTCCTCCAAGCCCGCAACTATCAAAATATTCATAATATCATTTATTTCTAGTGAAGACTCCATCCTTACATTCTAGATTGAGTAAGTTCTTGAGTTAAGCCTATTGTGAAGATTTGCAAAATCTAGCTTGATTAGTTTATAATTTCATGTACATATGTAAATCTCACATGTGTGGAGCATGTTCTCACGTGTATAGGATGGGGATAATCATTTTAGTTCATTTATGTTGAGTTTGAATAGTCAATAGGCCTCAAACTTGAGATCTAGTGAGATAGTGACGTTTGTCACATGATGTTAGGATTGAAATGCATTTATTTGGCCCAATCGCATTTAGAGACATAGATCACAAGGCCAATAACTTTAAGAGGTGCATTACATGTGAACCAGTCATTGTTTAGAGGTGCACATCATGAGGCCCAATCAAATTGTCAGGTGGAAATCATGAGGTCCAATCATGATGAGAAGTGCAAATCAAGGGGGTGAATCATGATGTAGAAAGGCAATAAATGGGGTCCAATCATTCTAGAGCATTTACTTCAGATAGATCTCGTGCTACTACTATATGGTACATCTTTCTTATTGTACATAAAAGTTTTTGTGAAGCAATGTATGTGTTACCCATTGTTTTTCCTCATATTCTCTCTCTACTTGAGGGCTCACTAACTTTCTCTCTCTACCTGAGAGTAGGCTATTTTTCTTTTCTAAAAACCTTTTGGGAACTTAGTTTTTTCATGTACTTTGATTGCTTCGAGTGCCAATTGAATGTGGATTCATTATGCATGAAATTGTGCTCTTCCCTCAGAATCAATCTAGGAAGATTTTAGGCTACAATCTATGTGATAGATATCACAATTTACCTTAGAAAATCATTGTGGGTGTTGGGCAGGTCTTCACATGTGTGAAACCTTCACACCTACCCCTTCCTTCCAACATGATTCCTCCATATGAGTAGACATGATGGATATGATTGCTCTCTAATCTAATATTGATGCATTCAATTAAATTGAACCGACAAAAAACTGTATGCAAAATGTTAGCAAAACTTGCTCATCCATGAAGAGGATCCTTTCTCATCCACAAGGGAGAGAGTACACCCACAAGGGCAGAACCCACAAGGAGATTATTCATCCAGTACTCATGGAGACTTTTTTTATCCACTTAAGGAAAATGTTTCATCCACAAGGGGTGCTTAACTCATCCACAAGGCATATTGCCAACAAATTAGAATCAACACAAATAATTTTCAATATGCACAAGCACTTCAACTAGTTATGGCTATGTTTTGATAAATAATGAGAATGAGAACTAATATAAAGGTTTTAAGTTCCAAACATCAAAGACTAATTTGTCCTTCAAGTTACCAAACCACAATCAAAGTGTTAGTAGAGATATTAATCAAACACATCACAAAAATGATCAAGTTGATGACATTATCTGGTATCTTTGTTTTCAAGAAATTTGATTTGTACTTGTATTTGGCAAGATATTGTGGAGGTAGATGCATTTACGATATGATAATGATCTACCAAATAAAGCCAAGGATCATGACAAAAATCTGTTCCTATGCCATTACTTGAAAAACTTTGTAAATGGTGAAATTTGAAGTCATCACGACAAATTTTATGTGAATGTTGGGTCTTCTAATGGGCATAAATATCAACATAATCATAAAAAATAATGTTTTCAAAGAGAGACATTGTCATAATAATCTTTGGCTATGTAGTTGAAATTTTTTCTAAAGGTCATCTTTTTAGTAGTTTAGTTTTCTTTAGATACATAGACTTAAGCAAAATAAGATCTATTGAGTTTTATAGATCCACAAATTCTTTCATGACCATACTGCAGAGTTGGTCTTTGAAGGTGATGAGGAGAAATGATTTACTTTTTTTGTACTTGAGATATAACTTAATACATATACTACTAAGTTTGAAGGTCCTATAAAGAGGGAAATCACACAACCCTATTCACTTTCCCTCATGCTTTCGTGCTCTCTCTCTCTCTCCCTCCGTCTTGCTCTCATAGTGCTCTACCTTACTGGGATTGTGATCGAAGAGAATGCTCGTGATTGCTAGTGGAAAAGCATTGGTGGTGTAATACTACAAACAAAGGTGAGTTTGGTTCAAGTTATGATAACTCGTTGATAAGGAAAATTGTAAGTGAAACCTTATGATGAATGCTTGCGGTTTACCATGAATATTTTTTTGTAATAACAGACAATCAACTTGCATACTATCATTGGATACTCTCACGATCAAATGCTATTCCAAAGAGCAAAAGTGGGCAAATTTTTAGGTATGCTATCAACTCTTTTGGCTTGTAATAAGCGCTGGATAGCAAGCTTATTGTTCATGATTAGTAGCATACTTTATATGGAATGGATGGCCGCTGCCCATTGAGGCGGATTTGAGCGCTGGCCAGCGCTGAAAAATTACTCATAAATGTGTTCATTTAGCGCAATTTATTGTAGCTTGTGGTATGAGCCATTTTTCATCAAGCTATGCTACTAATAATGTGATTGAGCGCTGTCCTTTCAACGGTTTCAAGGAGATATCATAAGCCATAGCATAAACATGGTTGTTTAGAATGCTCTCATAAAACTCGGTTGGCTGCAACCCTTCACGCAGTATTGCTTTTGCTAATGCTCTCTTGATGTGATAGTAACTATGAGGTTATCCACCTGTGATAACCTATGTGATAGTATCTGGGGTTGTTATTCATTCAAGGACAAAGCACATTCTAATTCATTTTCCATTGTTATTCATTCGCCACAACAACATAATCTAATTCATTTTTATTATGTCAAGGACTCTGTGGAGGATATTTTGTTTGTAGATTTGCTTATTTTCAAAACAAACGGCCAATGTTTTGACCAAGGCTTTACCTCCAGAGCAAATTTTGAAACATCGACTTGGTTTGGGTATTCACACATTCACAAATTATTCATGGAGTCATGTATACAGCTCAAAGGGGTAGCGCTCAGTGCTCGAGAAACCTCGAGTTATCTTCATAAAACTTGCATTTTATAAAGCTTCTCAATTTTTTGAAATCTTCTTACTCATAAAAAGGTTTATTTTTTTGTATACAAAACCGTCAAGTATTTTATCATACTAGTTTAAGAAAAAGTTGCCAGTTCCATTCCTATACTGTGCCTATGTTCCCCTACAAATGCATGATTCAAGCAACATGACATAGTGGCCACATAAGCATCCGTGTGATTTCAGTTGTTGTAACAAGAAGCCAATCACCTACTGTAACAAGAAGCTAATAGGCAAATTTATAGCTATTAGAAATACACAAACAAAAATAACTAGAATTGTGCACATTAAATAGCTTAAGATTTGCAAGTGCCACGTGCTGCACAGTAACTAGTACTCTTGTACACGTTTTTTTTTTTTTTGAAAAACATGTTTGCAAATTAGTTGTGCATTGTTAGTGTGGCAGCTTAGTGTATATTGTGTACGTTTTACTCTCCTTTAGTATGCATAAAATGCACCTCTCTCTCCATTTATCTATATATTTTTTGGATGACGTGAAAGAGAAGACAGTATTTCCTTGTCTGTTATTCGATCACACCCAATTCAAAGACATTCAACAAAAAGTATATTGCTTTGAAATACATAATGTTATGTATTTCGAAGCAATTTACGCTAAGATTCATGTCATTTGTCGAGTTTGTTTTATATGACCAACACCACAAAATAACGTGTTACATTTCATACACTGAGTTACCACATTGCTAGGAAGGAAGAGCGTAGCACCCGATAGATTTATGCCTTTAGAGACATCTATACTAAACTCGTGTTTACTCAAAGCTTAATCTAGATAAAAGTTGAAAATCTTTGGGCATAATGCTGACACGCTTTGCATGGATGGCAAGTAGGAAGGAATCGTCAAAAAATTGAGCTTGAAAATCTTCGTAGGCTTCTTGAAGGACCATAATAGTTGAAACTGTAAAACGATTGTACCTACCCATATTCTCTCTGGTGATTTCACGTACCAAACGATAGAATGGAGCCTTTGGAATCATAAGCTCCGTTGACCATTGATACTTTTTTATCTCTCTCATCCAATGGCTTCTTCTCATCAATGTTCTCCTACCAGTACCGAGTGGCCTGAGGCTCAAAACTTCACCTTGAACTGGATTGGAATGCTGATTAGTCCTAGTTGTTTGCTTCGCTCTAACCATAACAAGGATCTGACAAAGGCTCAAAAAGATGGTGATGAAGCTAAAAATTTTAAAGTGTATGAAATGGATATTGCTTGCCACACCTCAAATGTCATAACCACTACGTGCAAAGACATCACAACATGACTAATGTGAGTGATCACATTATTTATAGATTGATAAAAACAAGTGATCATCATGCTCTCTTGTCATAGCTTTGACATCAAATTCCACCATGGTATTCTAAAACTTGTCCGAACACAATGCCAGTACTTAAAAAAATCCAACCTATAGAAATTTGACCAAATCACCATTCCTCCAAGTTTGATGTATATCGGCTAAACATTTCATGATCACATATTCTTGGGATCAAGATATTGCCAGCTTCTTAGATAATGAATTGGTAATGAAATGATCGAAAAATTGGTCTTTCATGAATATGACATCTCTGCCCGTGAATGTCTTATGAGTGATCAGGTTGTAGAGCTTGTATGTCTTGTGATCTGGGGAGACAATGAAAATCGATTTTCTACTATTGTCATCTAGATTCTTTTTTTCTTAGATCTTCAAGGATATGAGCATAGGCAATGCATTCAAATACTTGAATATGTTTGAGTGATGGCTTCGATCTAGTCCACACCTCATAGGGTGTCTTGTCATTCAGGGCCTTAGTGATGGATCGATTTTGCAGGTAGGTAGCTGTAGTGATAGCTTCTGTCCAAATATCTTTGGAAGATAAGCATGGGCCATCATGCTTTTGGCACTCTTAATAAGTGTCTGATTCTTCCGTTTTGCTATTCCATTGGACTGAGGGGAGTAGCTAGTGGTTTATTGTTGATGTATTCCAAAGGCCCTACAAAATTCCTTGAACTCGGTGGAGATGTATTCTCCCCCTCCATCAAAACGTATAGCTTTGATTGTTCTCTGAGTATGATTTTCTATAGATGCCTTGAACTGCTTAAAAAAATTGAAAGTGTCGGATTTATTCTTCAAAAAGTAAGTAGCAGTTCTCCTAGAAAAGTCAGCAACAGAAGTCAAAATGAAATGCTCCCCCTGTGGAAGAAGTCTACATTGGGCCACAAAGGTCACTATGTACAAGATCTAGCAAGCCTCTAGAAGTATGAACAGAATCTGAAGTAAATGGATTTCTAGCATGCTTGTTGATAATATAGCTTTCACATGGTGAATTGGATTTGCTAATAGAGAGAAGATCTTGCACTAAGTTCTAATTTGACATTTTTTTAATACTCTTGAAATTTGAATGGCTTAGTCTGAAATGCCACAACAAATGATTTGATTCAAAAGTAGAAATAAGAGCTTGACTTTTAGTAGAGTAGTAGTGACCTAATTTGTAAAGGTAGCCACATCTTCTACCATAAGCTAGGACTTTCCTAGACTTGTCAAGAATAGTATAGCCCTCTGTATCAAATTTGACCCTACGACCAGATTTAGTGATTCTGCTTATAGAAAGTAGATATTTGGTAAGGTTCGGGATGTATAAAACATTGGACAACAACTTAACAACACCTCTCTGAAATTCGACCTTGATTGTTCTTTCACCTTCAATGGAGTGAGTTGAGTTGTCTCGAAGTTGCACAACTCTAGAATGGGTGAAAGGCTTGTAGTTTTGGAACCAGTCCCGACGATGGGTCATGTGCTGAGTTACTCCAGAGTCCAGATACCAGAATTTGATATCCTGAAAATTTCCGAGCCTAGTCATAAAGGGAGCTTCATCTTCCTCCTTAGGCTGGATCGAGTGACTAGTTCAGGCATTTGCTTGTTGTTGGAACTGCTTCTTCTTTTCTTTGTTGTATTTGAGTGTTTTGTAGTCCTTGATGAGATGACCAGTCCTCTTACAGTATTTGCAGAAGTTTTGCATAGGTTGGGATGATGAAGAATTCGACCTTGGGCCAGCATTTGACCCTGAGCCAAAATTCGATCTTGACTCTATATTGCTCTTTTTTCTGAATAATCAGATTTTGTGAATTTCTTTGATATGAACCTCTGATTTTTTTTTATGTATAGAGCCTGAGGAGGAAGCATTTTTTTTTATCTCCTCTTGTACCAGCATCGAGATGACTTTAGACAAAGTTAGATGTTGTTGGGTCAGAATAGCCATGATCCATGTTTCATAGGCATGAAGGAGACTCGCACAAAGAGTCATCACTGCATTTGAATCTTCATTGTTCGATCATGTTGCAGTCATCTGCTCCATAAGGTTTTTGAATGTATTGAGATGGCTGAAAATAGTGTCTACATCAGACATCCTCAAGGTGAAGAATTTCTTTCTCAGATGGAGTTTAGAACTGACATCTCAGATGTCATAGAGAGTTGCTAAGATGTCCCAAGCATCGTTAGCGGTCTGTGCAGATCGGATATGGGAGTCATTGATGTTCAATGTGATTAAAAAAATGCCTTGTGTTGCCTCCATTTGGTGATGCTAGCTGCATTAGCCTTTGGCTTGATTTTAGTACCATCAACAATGTCTCAAAACTCCTTGGCTAAAAGAACAACTCCCATCTTGAACTTTTAGATATGGTAGTTCTCTCCATTGAGCTTGTCAATGGGAGAAGAGCTAGATGTAGAATCCATTCTAGTATAGTATCGATATTGTTGGTAGAAACAACAATAGAGGATTATTGTTGGCTGTGCACGTGTTGATATGAGGTCTTGGTAGAAACGAGACTGAATTTGCAATGAAAATTGTAGATTATTGAGCCACCCACTCTGATACCATGTCGGATATTAGAATCAAGATTAGCAGCGGAAGTGCAGGATGATAACCTGATCAGTGCGTTGACTCCAATGCAGGTCTTTCTTGATGATTGGAAGTTAGATAATTTGTGCATCAAAAATTGACATTAATGCACTTAATTAACTACACCCATCCTACAGTAGGTACCCATACCCATTATTTTTACAGTGAATGTATGTACAGGAGTAGGTGGACTGTCAACGTCGACATGGGTTGGATACCAATTTGATAGTACATGTGAAAAATACAGATCCTAAGTGGATCTAAACTCCAAGATCATTGGCTTGAATGCTTGCACTCCAAACTACATAAGCTAGGAATTGGCAACACATTCTATGCTACCTAGAATGCAAAGAACTTGATCAAAAAGCATTTATCACAAATGGAAACTTCCATAAACATCAAGTGCGGCCCAAAATAGCATTATACAGTCCATAATACATCAGCCTACCACTTTTGGAAAGCACCTAAGATCATACACAATAGCTTGAAGACAATACACACAACAATGCTCTCAATGGAGGAAGAAACAATGACAATGATCTATTGATCTCAATGAAGCATACAAAAGGTTTCTCCAACCTGTTCTCCACGACTTCCCTACTATTTATGGATGAGGAAGATGACTCTCTCTCCTCTCTCTAGAAGGTACTTGACCCTAGATATTCCCTATATAGGAAAAATAGCTAAAAATGGCTTATATGACCAAAATACATCAAAATGGTCTCATTTTGAAGGGTATGAAGTTTGACACTTCATCATACTGAAAAAATACAGTAAATAAAAACATTGTGGCCTGGTTCACACGTGCAAAACTCCAGAACCAAAACTATTTACAATTTTAGCCAATTTAGGCCTCAAACTAGCTAGGAAATGTTGACAATTTTCACAATTGTTTCAACCCACTCCTTGGATTGAAAAGCTTCTTGGACATCCTTAGGCTCTTCATCTGATATAAAAAGTGCATGATAGGAAGTTTCACCTTTCACTTGCCTTCCTTCTTCATCATATGTGAGCCTCCTTGGCTCAGATCTTGCTCGTGTAGACCTTATTGGTGTGGTAGCTTGAATTTGCTCCTCCTCAAGCCTCGGCCTCACCTCTTCTTGAACAGCATCAAGATTGATGATTGTAGATCTTGCATGAGTCTCCTTGATCTGTGCATCATCCAAGTTAAACTTATGATCTTCATGGAAGATCACATCTCTACTAACAACATTTTTGTCAGTAGAGGGCAAATAAATCTTTTATGTTTTTTCAGTGGATGCATATCCTACAAAAATTTCTTTTACTGCACTAGGATCTTCCTTCTTCCTAGTTTCTAGAGGCACATGCACAAAGCATACACAGCCAAAAATCCTAAGATGATCTACCTTAGGCTTTTTCTTATACAACATCTCAAATGGTGTCTTTCCTCCTATTGCAAGATTTGGAAGCCTATTACAAAGATAGTTGCACATGCAACTGCCTCTCCCCAAAATTCTTTAGGCAGAGAAGCTTCTAGCCTAATGGCTTTTGCACATTCACACAAAGTTCTATTTTTTCTCTCAGCAACTCCATTTTGCTAAGGAGTATATGAACAAAAAAACTCTCTTTGAATACCCTCTCTCTCACAAAAGTCTTTAAACTTATTGGAAGTGCACTCTCCTCCACTATCACTTCTTAAAGACTTTAAGTTGAAAGGAAAGACAACATATAGATCCAAAAATATCTTGTATAATCATCTACAAAAGAGACAAAGCAGTTGGCTCCTCCTTTGCTCTTAGTTGATGAGAAATGAACATCAGAGTGTACAAGTTCAAATGGTTGCTTTGTCTTGATACTTGATCTAAGAAAAGGCCTTCTATGTGACTTTGTCAGCACACAAGCTTCACAAGATAGAAGCTCCTTTGACAGTGTCTTTGGTAGACCAACAACTTTTCCTTCTTTGACCAAAGATTGCATGGCTTTGAAATTGGGATGATCCAATCTCTTGTGCCACAGATCTTCCTGTAGAACCTTGTGAAAAAATTTCCAGAATCCACACGTCTGGGGAATGTCCACAAGAGTGACTGATCTTAATTAAGCTTTGTGATTGGCACTATAACCTGATTCTAGATTGATCAACAAAATCTAGTTCAGAAGAAATGGCTAATCCACAATCTAGCATGCTAATCAACAGAATATAATAGCAATGAATCAAAAAATGAATAAAAATACAAGATTTCAGTGTATGAGCATTAGCCTCAATACGAATTAGAGAGAGAGAACTAGAGAGATAACAAGCAATATTTGTTTAGATCCAAAATGGCATGAGATAGCTACAAAACTTTGGTTCTTCATCATTGATTGTGTGGAGAGCTACACATATTTATGGAGATTGAGGTAGCTCGAGGTAGAACCATATCTATCCATTCCAAAATTACATCTAAAGTGACATCTAGGTCTATGTGACATTTGTCACTTGTCATGCATGAAATTCTACCAACTTGTCACAAGTGTACTAGTTATGACTAGAAATGTCCAAATCATCATGCATGTGTCCATTAAACTTTGTGCATGCCTTGCATGTCACTATGGATCACTTACAATTAGAGCATGTGAGTTGCCACGAGTTTCTACAAGCATAATCATGCTAATTCTATGTCTACAAACTATATGCAAGTTGCATTTATCAAACTAGATAATACATAACCATGTAGCTCAAGTTCTATGTAGGCCAAACTTGGCGTTTTGCATTAATGAGCTATATACTTGCATGGTACAACATTTGTAACAAGCCAAGAAATCAATCTGGATTGTTTTTCAATTTTTACACTCCTCCTAAAAATGATATATATTGATTTGAGCATGGATCTTGGTATAACTCCAAGGTTGGCTCTATGCTTGTTGAAGGAACTTTTGCTCAATGGTTTGGTGAGCATATTTGCAATGCAAGATGATGTGTCGATGTGCTCCAATTTGATTTCACCTTCAATAAGCTTCTCTCTCACGAAGTGATGTGCAACTTCGATATGCTTGCTCCTTGCATGGAATATTGGGTTGTTGGCAAGGGCTTGAGCTGAGATGTTGTCACACATGATCATAGGTATATTTTCTCCCATAATTATCTTTAGCTCCACTAGTAACCTCTTGATCCAAAGCACTTCCTTTGTTGTTGTAGTGAGCGCCTTGTACTCAGCTTCACATGATGAGAGTGATACAGTATCTTGCTTTTTGGAAAGCCAAGATATCAAGTTTCCTCCAAGATATATGACATAAGCACTTGTAGATTTTCGATCTGCTCTATCACTTGCAAAATCTGAGTCAGAATAACCAATAATAGAAAGATCTTCACTTTTATACAATAAACCAAAATCAAAAGTTGAAGATATATATCTAAGCACTCTCTTGGCCTTTTTCCAATGATAAACTGAAACTTATGAACACTAAAGCTTATGTCAGGTCTAGTTATTATGAGCCAAATCAAGGAGCCTATAAGACTTCTAAAAAGTGTGATGTCCTCGAAGGATCTTTCATCACCTTTGTTGGAGTCCTTTACATTTTGCTCCATAGGTGTTTCTATACTCTTACAATTCAACATATTGAACTTTTTTAACATTGAAAGAGCATACTTAGATTGACATACAAAAGCTTTATCTTTAAGAAAGTCAATCTCTAGTCCTAGAATATAGTGAATTTTTCCAAGAACTTGCATCTTGAACTCTTTTCCAAGTGCAATCTTGGTTTCCTCAACTAACTTGATACAACTTCCTGTCAGAATGATATCATCAACATAAATAAGAAGGATGACAATATCTTTATCAAAAAACTTGACATATAAGGAAGGATCATAGTTACTAAGATTAAATCCTAGTGACTCAAGAAAGGTGTTAACTCGAGAATACCATGACCTTGGAGCTTGCTTTAATCCATATAAACTTTTGAGAAACAAACAAACTTTTCCCTCATCATGGATGAACCCAATAGGTTGATCCATATAGATATCTTCTTCTAGATAGCCATTTAGAAATGCATTAGAAACATCTAGTTGGAGAATTTGCCAATTGAAAAAACAAGCAAGAGAAATTATGATTCTAATTGACACCATATTTGCAACTGGGGCGAAGGTCTCCTCATAATCAAGTCCATATACTTAAGCAAAGACTTTAGCACAAAGCCTAGCCTTGTACTTGTTGATTGTGCCATCTTGATTATACTTGACTCAAAAAACCCATTTGCAACCAATGGTATGATTGTTGGATGTAAGATCCACAAGCTCCCATGTATTATTGGCCATCAAAGCATCATATTCTTCCTTCATGGCAAGGTACCATTCCTTTGAGTTGATAGCATATACATCCTTCGGCTCCTCATGAGACATAAAATATGCACAATTAGTGGAGTTGATTTCCACTTGCTTTCCTCTATCTTCATAGGTAAGCCTTCTAGGTGCAGATCTTTCTCTTTGAGATCTCCTTGGTGAAAAATATTCGAGGTGACTCCTCCTCAAATCTCAGCCCCATCTCTCCATGATGATCTTCAAGGGTGATGATTGGAGTATCTTTGTGAGAATCTTTGATCTCGGCCTTCTCAAGAATGTATTTTTGATCTTCATGGAATATCACATCTCTACTCTCAATTGTAGTTGAGGTAGAGGGAACATAGATCCTATAAGCTTTCTTGTTGGATGCATATCCAACCATGATCCCTTTAACAGAATTAGAATCATGTCTTTTCCTTGTTTCCAAGGGCATATTAACAAAGCAAATACAACCAAAAACTCTAAGGTGATCTACCTTAGGTTTTTTCTGAAACAAGACTTCAAAAGGTGTTTTTCCAGCAAGAGCATTGTGAGGTAATCTATTGCACAAATAGTTTTCACAATTTATAGCTTCACCCCAATATTCAATAGGCAAAGAAGCTGCTAATCGAATTGCTTTAGCACATTCACATAAAGATCTGTTTTTCCTCTCAGCTTCTCCATTTTGGGATGGAGAATAGGCACAAGAAAATTCTCTCTTTATTCCTTCACCTTCACAATAATTATAAAACTTGTTGGAGATATATTCACCTCCTCTATCGCATCTTAAAGCTTTAACTTTGCAAAAAAACTATTTTTCTACATAAGCTTTGAAGATAAGGAAGTGGTAAAAAACTATAGCCTTTGAAGAAACTAGATACAACCAAGTGTATCTAGTAAAGTCATCAATAAAGGTGACAAAACATGTTGCACCACCAATACATTCAGAAGAGAAAAAATGTACATCTGAATGTATGAGTTCCAATGGATAAGTAGTCTTTATAAAAGACTTCTGATATGGCTTTCTGTGTGACTTTGCAATGGCACAAGTCTCACAAGGCTTGAGATCTTTAGAAAGAGATTTTGGAAGACCAATAGCCTTCTCCTTCTTAACCATAGAAGACATAGATGTAAAGTTAGGATGTCCCAACCTTCTATGCCACAGCTCCTCCTTAGATAACAAAGCAACTTCACAAAGGTTTGCATTCTCATAATTCAACTTAAAAATTCCACCACATCTAGTTCCATCAGCAAGGATCTCATCTTTTCTCTTGATAAAACAAGTATTGGAGTTGAACTTTACATCACAACCATTATCAAGCAACAAACCTACACTAATTAAGTTCTTTGTGAGTTTTGGAATGAAAAGAACATTAGAAACTGCAAGAACTTTTGAAGAAGCAAGTTTCAATGGAATGTTGCCAATTCCTTCTATTGGACACTCATGGTCATTAGCTGTGTAAATAGATCTCTTGAGTCCTTTGAAAGGTAAGATTGAGTCAAATGACTCCTTTGAACAACACATATGTGAAGAGGCTCCACTGTCTATGTACCAAGCTCCATCTTTCTTGAAAGGTGATGAAAAAAAATTGGACACCATAAGTGATCCTTCTCCATCACTTGCAACAGAATCTTCTTCAATCTCTTTGGAGAGATTAGCTTGCTTGAGTTGGTTTTTCTTCTTAAAGCAATTAGAGGCATAGTGCCCCTTTTTTTCACAGAAGAAGCACTTCACTTTCTTCTTCTTGGTTTTTGAGTTAGAGGGATGAGATGTTTCAGCCTCTTCACCATCTTGATCTCGATTTTTGGCTTTGTCTTTGTTGTATGCTTGAGAGAATTGTTTCTTACTCCTTCCTTTCTACTTGCCTTTGACAAAGAGGGCTTTGTCACTTCCACCATGTTCAAGTTTGTTCATCCAGGAGAGTTTATAGCTTTGTCTAGATTCTTCAGAAATAAGAATTCCTTGGAGAGTTTATGGATTAGGTAACTCCTCCTTAATAGCAAAAGACTGAACAAGATTATCATAGTCATCTCTCAAGCCATTCAGTATGACTTGAAGTAGCTCAACTTGGTTAATGGTAACACCAACACAAGAAATCTCTCTATGTAAATCTTTAACTCTCAAAACATAGTTAGATGCACTCTCTTCACTTCTTTGAAAACTTTGGAAAATCTGATTCCTAAGAGTGGGTATTCTAGAAGTATTCTTTGCTTCATAGATGGTCTTTAGTGCATCCCAAGCTTCTTTGGCTGTAGTGCAAGATCCTATCTCTCTCAAAATTTCATTAGATACATTCATTTTAATGAAATGTAGAGTCATTCTAGCTCTCTTCTTATATTTAGGAATTTCAACCTATGCTTGAGGCTCCTCCTCAACACCAAGCACAATATCCATAACATCCTGGAGAATCAAAATAGACTCCATTCTTAACTTCCAAATTGAGTAATTAGAAGTGTTTAGTCTTTCACTAGCTTCTAGAAGATATCCTCCCTGAGATGCCATTATGATGAAGACTTCTTAGTTATTGGATTGAGATATGTTTGAGCTTGTTCCTATCAAACTTAGGGTTGCTGCTCTCTTCACTATAGGTATTTTCAAGGTTGAACTACCTTCCTATGTGAAACACTTGCAACTATATTTGAGATGAATCTCAAATATTCCACATGACAAGTTTTCTAGTTCAGACACAAAAAGAGGTTTGAGACACTTTGGCTGGTTTGAATTCTACTTTTGGCACGTGTGAAATGCTTCAAAAGAAAATACTATTGACACTCAGAAGGCTTTACATTTTCTTGTGTTGGATGCTCAAAACAATGGATTCAGAACAAAGTATAATTGAATCAAATCAAAATGCTGTCACTCAGATTTTGGACCTATCCCTATCCTCTTTAAGAGCATATAACTCTTGCTAGACACATCAAATTGATTTGATTTCAATTTCTATGAAAAGTACAGATCAAATGCTTTCCATCAAGCTATAACATTGCTATATTTGGATCTATAAGTAAGGAGGAGAACAAAGGGACTAAAAAACTCTAATTTTCACACGTGCGGAATTCCAGAATTCCATACTACCTCAATTCAGGTGAAATAATTCAGTTCAAGTCCGATTTGATCCAAATACACTTCAGAGAAAGGTTAGAAAGAGTGTAAAACTATTCTGCTTGATTTAGCTCTCAGTTTCTTGTACAATCGGAGTTGTTAGCATGCAAAGTTTAATGTGGCTTTGATACCATGACAAAATTTCCAAAATTCACATGTGTGGGGAATGTTCACAAGAGTGACTGATCTTAATTAAGCTTTGTGATTGGCACTATAACCTGATTCTAGATTGATCAACAAAATCTAGTTCAGAAGAAATGGCTAATCCACAATCTAGCATGCTAATCAACAGAATATAATAGCAATGAATCAAAGAATGAATTCAGTGTATGAGCATTAGCCTCAATGTGAGTTAGAGACAGAGAGCTAGAGAGATAACAAGCAATATTTGTTTAGATCCAAAATGGCATGAGATAGCTACAAAACTTTGGTTCTTCATCATTGATTGTGTGGAGAGCTACACATATTTATGGAGATTGAGGTAGCTCGAGGTAGAACCATATCTATCCATTCCAAAATTACATCTAGAGTCTATGTGACATTTGTCACTTGTCATACATGAAATTCTACCAACTTTTTACAAGTGTATTAGTCTGACTAGAAATGTCCAAATCATCATGCATGTGTCCATTAAACTTTGTGCACGCCTTGCATGTCACTATGGATCACTTACAATTAGAGCATGTGAGTTGCCACGAGTTTCTACAAGCATAATCATGCTAATTCTATGTCTACAAACTATATGCAAGTTGCATTTATCAAACTAGATAATACATAACCATGTAGCTCAAGTTCTATGTAGGCCAAACTTGGCATTTTGCATTAATGAGCTATATACTTGCATGGTACAACATTTGTAGCAAGCCAAGAAATCAATATGGATTGTTTTTCAGTTTTAACACCTTGGTCTCATAAGCAATATCTGAAATGTTAGCACTCTCCCTAGAATCTAGTTTGTACAAGTTACCAATTCTAGATCCTCTAGCAATAACTTTATTTTCTCTTGAGATTATACACTTGTCAACTTGAAACTTGACATCCAATCCAGTATAAAAAATTGTCCTACACTAATGAGATTCTGGGTCAATCTAGGTACATACAGTACATCAAGTAAGCAAAAGGATTTTGATGATGATGAAAGAAGATATCCTACCAATTTCACCATTGTAGAAAAATCAACATCTACACACAAAATGAGATGCAAAATCTTATAGAACTTGATCAAACATGAATCAAATGATAAAGTACTATTGCTATCCATACAAAATGTATTTCAAACGTGTGGATTCAAAAATAACAAACATAGATCATTCTTCACATAGAATTGCATACAATCACAAGTATAGTGCACCAATGGATAGTAGAACTACGTTGCTCAAAAAACTATCCTAGATAGTTTGTTCAGGAGAGAGAGAGAGATCACCATTGCTTTATTCGATAAACTTGTACACTACAATACGAGAGGAATTTAGTACGTGAGAGAGAGATAGAGGTTACACCTCTTCATAAAAGACCTCAGCCTATTTCACATTGGGATGGGCCCAAAATATGTCAAACTTGACTTTAGGCACATTGGGCATTTACCACATTTATCTATTACATTTCAAATATGTCTATAAATAACAAAGTGGCGTTGCCCATGAATAGTAATTCTAACACCCTCCCTCAATAACAGCTCTGTTAGAGGTGTTACTTCATGCTTAACCAAGTACATCACAATAAAAGTACATTATACTCCTAACTCTACAAATGTAGCATTTATGCTAGCAATTAGTGCCTCCAACCGGGTGAGTGGTTGTGTAGTATTGGGCTTTGATCCAATGGGGAGAGGGTAAACATGATGATAGAAGTGGTATTCTAGGTTTGCTAAGGTTGTCAATCTTAGTTTTGGATATGCTCGTGAAATAGTCTAGATTTGTGTGGCGTTCATCTTTGTTGCTTTTCTTCCATTTGGTCTTTTCTAGGGTTGGTTTATTCATGCTTATCTAGGCATTCTTGGCTCTAGATCTTCTTCTCTTGAGGTTGATCCTCTCAAGGGAAGTGAATGGTGAATGAATTCCTACCTACAGATCTTAATGATCACTTCATGGTTTTCTTAATGAAAGGGAGAAGAGAGAGAGAGAGAGAGAGAGAGAGAGAGAGAGAGAGAGAGAGAGAGAGAGAGAGAGACTCAAAAGTAAAACTGATAGAGTGTTATTAGGAAGATTAGGAGGAGAGCAATACAAAGAAAATGGTTCACTCTTATAGATTTGAGAGGTGAGCCCCCTTCACTCTGATTGGCTACTGAAGTTCCATTAGGATCATGATCTTGACCGTCAAGATCACTTTGTGTTTCTTGAGGAAAAGTTGTGTTTCCCAACTTAAGAACTTTACAAAAGCTAAGTTTAAAATACCTTATTGAATAATTGTGCTCCATGGCACTTATTAGCCTAAGGCCCAATGTTGGACTCCCACATGCAAGATGCCAATTAGTTGCCTATTTCTAATACTGCTGACTCTCTACTTCTATTGTGTAGTGTTTGGGCTTATTGCAGAAGTCTGTTGCCATATTCTAGAATATTCCATGTCATACTTAGAATCGGACAACACTGAGTTGTTAGCCAAACTTTGAACTGAGAGGTTCTCACAAAATATGATTGGATTCTTCTTAGAATCCAGTAAGTGAAGATCCAAGAGCATCCTTTTGATCCAAAGCATTTCTTTGGTGCATGTAGTCAATGCATTGTACTCGGCCTCAGTTTAAGATAATGAGATAGTTGGTTGCTTTGAAATCCATGAGATAGTTCCATCCCCTATGAAAATAGCATATGCACTTATGAATTTCCTATCCATTTGATCACCTGCAAAGTCTGAATTTGAAAATCCATAAAGGTTAGGTGTAGATCCACCATACATGATGCCAAAATCTCTAGTTTTTGAGATATATCTCAATACTCCTTTTCCTATCTTCCAATGAGACTCACTAGGATCATGCATGAATTGACTTAATCTACCAAAACTATAGCTTAGATCTGGTCTTGTGATGGTTAGATATATAAGAGATCCTATTAGCTTTCTATATAGAGTAATGTCCTTGAAGAATCTTTCATTAGCTAGCTTTACATTTGATTCCATAGGTGTAGAAACAAATTTGCATTCATCCATATGAAATCTTTTGAGAATAGAGTTAGCATATTTCTCTTGACTTATAAAAGTAGTTTAAGAAGTCCTACTTCTAAGAAATAGTGCAAATAACCAAGCTCATGAATCTCAAACTCATTCTTGAGAGCTATCTTGATATCATCTATATCTTGCTTATTACCACCACTTAAAATTGTGAAGATTATTAAAATATTATCTTCCTATCTTGAGTTTGGGGTCATGTCGATGATGATTTCCACAAAAATTCATGTTGTACATAAAAGGAGTGTGAATTGAGCACATATCCTTCTAGTGTAGCTCGGATTTGAGTTAGATAGGTTCAATTATGATGACATGCAGATGTTTAGATAGCATGCAAAGTCTTATTGTATGCATGCAAGCCACATGCAATCAGTGCATGCAACATGCAAAGTAGTTTCAGTGATCTACACATGTCTAGGCAGTTTTATTAGTTGACATGCAGTACATGCAACATACATGCATGCAGTTACACATGTGGATCTATGGTAGGTGAATTAGTTCAGTTAAGTGGACTTTCCATGCAACTCCACTGTAGGAATTCGAGTCTCTCTCATGTAGGAAAAGTTGGGCATGTTTTGCTACATTGTGAATATTGAGATTTTGGTGTTTTGGATCCATTCTCTCTCTACTTGAGGTTTGTATTCTTGATTTTCTCTCTCTACCCAAGAGCAGCCTCTTTTTCCCAAAAGTTAGATTTTTTCATCTGATGTATGCCATTGTGCTCTTGCCTTAGATCTTTCAAGCATACTATCCTTTGATCAATTTTGTGCAATCACAACACCTCAGTAAGATCCTATAGGGTGTGTGGTGAAGTTCACCCGTGCTAAAAACTTCACATGGTATCAGAGCTTCATGCTTTGAAGAGGTGAGGGTGTATACATCAGATCATCAGTGTTTTTGCTTGCAGGAACTCAGATTTGGGTGAGGGATTCAAACTCACTAAGAAATAAGCAATCTGAGGACCATAAGTGTATCAAATCAAGGCTGATCTGATCCAACAAAGCTCTGTACGGACAGAGAGCCCACACGTGTGAAATCAGCCCTCATTAATGAGTGCTACTTCTCAAGGAATGATCCAAATTTGATGTTCTATAGCTTGTTGGATAGGTATTTAAGAGTAGAATGTGTTGCTCTTGTTTCTAAATCAATCTAATTTGTTTTTAGAAGATTTTTAGGCAATCAAAGAGTTTGAGAGGGTACTCAACTCGTGGGATATGCCAAAGTGAGCACACATATGTCTTTTTCACCATTTTCATCAATTTTCTCTGTCAATCATGTAGAATTGGACAGAAGTGAGTGTTTTGAGGTCTTAGACTTTTCATTTCACACATATTATTGTTGTTGAGCTGAAAGTAAGTTCCTAGAGAGTTTATCAGTACTTTGAAACTCGTGGGAGAGATAGACTTCTTGCTTGCATGTGCTTCTTCTTTTGTGACTGAAGCAAGATCCAAATTCAAGATAGATTGATTTTCTGTATTGAGAGTTTGTTCTCACATCTATTGCTAGATTTCATAGGGTGGATCAAAATCTGTGTTAGATCCTAGATTGATATACCAAGCAACATCCTTTGAACTCCATTTTTTTATCATTACTAGAATTTCTCACCAAGAAGATGTATTCATTTGGTTCACATTTCTTAGAGCACGGTGAGAGATTAACATCTTCCAATTATGCAATGTGGAAGATCAGAATGGAATCATTGTTGATTCTACGGGATGTAATGGATATTGTGAGTGGAGCTGAAGAAGAACCTGCTGCACCTAATGAAGCTGCAGAATTCCACAAAAGAACTAGAATTGCCCTTCATTTTATAAAAATGAATGTTATTAATGAAGTGTTAAGAGAGATCAGTACATGCACCACTGACAAGGAAGTGTTCAAAATAGAAGGTTTTGTCCAAGTGTCAGTTTTGCATGATGAATCATAATGTGACAAAGCACCTTCACACATGTGGGATCAAAGGGATGATCAGTACCACGAGCTCTCACTTATTGTATATATAGAGCCACATTTGGCCATAATCAGTGTGAGACACCAATCTTGGTTTTGGAAGCAGTTTTGAGTGATTCTCTCCATTTGTCTACATTTGTTTTGATTGTTTTGAGTTTCTATCAATGTGTACTTGATTTTCAAGTTGGAGTCCGTACTCAGACAATGTTTCACACGTGTAAAACCAGAAAGTACACCTACCTTCAATTAATGATTGTTCTTGTTAGGATTTTGTGTCTAGAATTGATCTAATTGATCTTAATCTCAAGTAGATTGATAGATCAAGTAATATAACAACCAATCCCTCTTGAGGATCAGATTAGGATCCACTCTTGGTTATTTTTGTACTTTTTGTACACAAGCAAGAGGTGGATCTTCATCAACATCTCAAGTTGGAGAGGAGACTATGTTCATCAAAGGAAAATTCAAGGGCAAAAGCAAAAGTAAGTGGTCTAAGGACAAGATCAAGGAGAACCTTCTTCAAATGGCAAAAAGAAAGATAGATCAAAACTCAAGTGCTTCTATTGTGTCATCAAAGGACACTTTGCAAGTGAGTGCTACAAGAAAAAGAGAGATCGATATCAAGGAGACAACCAAGGTAATCTTACCCTTGATGAGGATGATTTGGAAGCTCAAAATGCAAATGATGATGCTTTTGTGATGTCTTCATGTTTGCTCTCTAATGATGGAGATCTAGATCAATGGTGGATTGATAGTGGAGCAAGTTCACACATGACTTTTTACAAATAGTACTTCACTTCTTTGTTGGCATATGGAGATGACAAGAGGGTGATCTACATGGCCAATGATGGTGAGTGGGATTGGCAGAATTCCAATTTCTCTCTCTAAAAATAGATATGTTCATTTGGAAGATGTTTTGTTCATTTCATCTATCACCAAGAATTTACTTAGTGTGAGTCAATTGCTAAGTAAAGGCCTCAAAGTTAAGTTTGATGGAGATGCTTGCATGATCAAAAAGAAGGATATCTTGATTGAAAAAGTTAAAAGACAAGGGAAGTTGTTCAAATTAGATGCTTGTGTTATTGCTAACCAAGTTGGATGTGTTGCAAGAGAGCAGATACCTATTCAAGAGGTTTGGCATAAAAAGGATGGGGCACCTCAATGTCAAGTCATTGATGATAATGGCTAGAAAGAAAGTTGTGATAGGTCTTCCAAGTTCCTTAACTAGCATGAATCATGTTTGTGAGTCTTGTGTTTTGTCTAAGTCACATGGACTACCTTACACTAGATCTACATCTAGACCTAGAAAGGCTTTTCAGGTTGTACATTCATATATTCATGGAATTACTACAATTAGAAATAGTGGAGCTAGGATGTATGTACCTTTCATTGATGATTTTAGTAGATTTTGTTGGATCTATCTACCAAAGAGCAAAGATGAAGTGTATGATGCTTTTGTGAAGTTCAAGAATGCAAGGGAGAACCAATTTTCTACAAGGATCACCCACAACAAAATAGAGTGGCCGAGAGGATGAATAGGACTTTATGTGAGAGTGCCAAAGCCATGAGGTTTAGTGCTAACCTTGATAAGCCATTCTAGGATCAAGCTTTGTTGTGTGCTAATTTCTTGTGCAATATGTGGCCAAGTGCTTTTTGGATGGAAGGACATCTTTTGAGATGTTATTCAAGAGGAGGTCGAGTGTCAACTTTCTTAGAGCTTTTGGATGCACCACATGCTATATCATCCAATGAAAAAAAAACACTCCCTACCTCGAGTTCCTAATAGAGAGCATGCTAAGTTCATTTGTATTTGAGTTTTTTGGAGTTAATGAGATTTTCTACATTTTGAGTCAAATTGGTTTTCTCTCTCTACCCGAGAATTGATTGCTGGTTTCTCTCTATACTATTGGCTGATTCTGATGAATCCCCAAGATGCTCGGTTAGAGCTACCCAAGAGCACCTCTCACCTTAGACCAAGGAGTTCTCCAAGAAGATGAGACGAACGCAAGACTGAGAACCGAGTATGAGAGCCGAGGAATACTAGTTAGTAATGATAAGCAAGAACTGTGTAAGCCTCATGGTGAATCCCGGAAGATGGAATGACCATGTAGGAACTAGTATTTCTAGGCAAAGTAATAAATGCAAGTAGACCTCTCTAAAAGAAAGTAGAGTGAGCCACCTTTTGATGGTGACCCCTAGTGGAGAGCATTATTCCACTTGTAATTTGTGTAATGTGGAAATGCCACTAGGATGCCACCTAAGGAGCTTCCTTAGGAGATTCCTACCATATACAATTTACTCTAAACAATACCTCACAAGGTCTATTCCACTCGGGATCATGATATGGAATTTTAGATTTGTCAACTTGCTCTTCCTTTTGATATATTTTAAGTCATTTTCTTAATACAAATTTCATATTCCTATATCATGTAAGTATATAAGTACTTAATATGGCTTTACATAATTAAATTTTATTCCTCTCATAAAATAAGAAATATGCCTTCGATACTTTCTAGGCACACGTCTATATGGGGGTCTTATAAATAGCAATGCTATTTTAACGATCGGCCTTATCAGTCTAACATAATCTATCATGTACTAGTGCCTATTATAAAAGACAACGAGGATCTCCCTGCTTGGTCATAGGGATAGGCATATCCGATATAACTCTACCATGGTTGTTTTCTAATAGATTAATTTGCATGGTCAATTTTTAGCAGTAGCTAACATCATATTGAAACATGAGGAACTGAATCGAGTTAGAAAGGGCAAGTAACCGTCAAGTTATGGACTGTTCAAGTTAGGCTAAGTCATAGCCCTTAGAAGTACAACATCAAGAGATCTTGGCACTTATAGACACGTTTGACGTGGCCAATATCAGGAGAGGCCTTTTTCTAACGTCATAGATCTATTGTGAATCTATTGGCTTAGTTTTGGATGGAAACGACACTCCATAGGACCATTCAAACTCGTTAGACAGTCACTTATACGAAAAACTAGACCACATCTTGGCCTAAGGCTAGTATATTCCAATTTGATCACCAAGGCTCTATAAATTGAGCCATCTATTCTTTGGTCATCATTTAAGTTGATTAAATGATGGTTTTTGTTCGTCATTTTTTTCCCATTTTGGCAACATAAAAAGATGGTTTTTATTGGCCATTGTTTACGTTGACTTAAACGACAGTTTTTTACTGTCATTTATTTTTTTGTTTCGACAAAATAAAAATGGCGGTTTTAATGGCAATCATTAAAGTCAACTAAATGACCGGTTTTGGCCGTCATTTATTTTTTGTTTTGGCAAAATAAAAAGGACAGTTTTTAATGGCCGTCATTTAAGTTGATTTAAATGACGATTTGTGGCCATCATTTATTCTCCATTTTGACAAATAAAAAAGACATTTTTAATTGGCCGTCAATTTAAGTCGACTTAAATGACGGTTTTTGGCCGTCCTTTATCCTTCATTTTGGCAAAATAAAAAAGACAGTTTTTAATGGTTGTCATTTAAGTTGATTTAAATGACGGTTTTTGGCCGTCATTTATTCTCTATTTTGGCAAAATAAAAAAAATAGTTTTTAATGGTCGTCATTTAAGTCAATTTAAATGATGGTTTTTGACCGTCATTTCAAATGGTTTAAATGACGGTTTTTAGGCGTCATTTTTTTTAGATTAAAAATAAATAAATGACATCTTTTTGTTGGCCGTCATTAAAGATAACATAACTGACGATTTTTGGCCATCATTTCAACCATTGGTTTTCTTGACATGGATTAAATGACGACCCTCAAAACCGTCATTAAAAGTGACTTAACTAAATAATTGATGTAAAGTGAAGATTTTGGAGGAAATGCAAAATATGAGATTGGATACCACCAAGGCTATAGTGGTCTTGTTTAACAAGGTGTACATCCTATACATCCAATAGTAATATTGTTGGTACACGATATTCATTTCTTTCTTTGTTTTTTTAATAACATACTAATGTTCACAACTACACGTATAGACAATTGCCATGCATTTTGCTAGCACATAAGTAGGGCCTTTTTTTTGCCCATCAAGCCTCGCTTGACAATTATCATGGTAATTGCAAGGCTCGACAGGGTTTGATTTTGGGCAAAATGGTTTTAACGTGGCAATGTCACACAAAGTATTTCTAGGCAAAAAGAAAAAGCACCGGAAACAAAAATTAGATTCTCCTAGCTCATATATATGAGAGAGAGAGAGAGAGAGAGAGAGAGAGAGAGAGAGAGAGAGAGAGAGAGAGAGAGAGAGAGAGAGAGGATATGTTCAATCATATTTTAGTGATTTTCCTTATTAGTAATACAAATGTATACATATATGAAGTAATATATGGATTTTAACTTATTCGAGGTGGTTATTGTTGATAAAGGTTATTTGAAGTGGTAATATGTTTTCATCCACGTCATTATAATGGCGTTCTTGGCCACTATTGTGTGGTGAAGAGAGGCAATGCTAAGTAGGGAAACCTGTTTTGAGTTATACTAAAAAAAAAAACTTTGCACAAATCAAAGCTTCTCGATTTTTTGAAAATTATTACTCATTAAAGGCGCATTTAAATAATCGTCAAAATATTTAGTGATATCATTTTTTTAAAAATATTGTGGGTTTCATTTCTATGCTTTGCCCATCTTTCCCATCAAGTCTCTTGTAGGGCCCCCATTACTAACTTCTTGTTTTTATTAATAAAAGATGGGAAAACCCATCATAGTAGAAAGGAATGCATGTAAAACGGCGTAAAGGCCATAAGGCGAATTGAGATACTGTACAAGTATAACAAAGCAACAATCTCGCAGAGTATCTACATAAAGCCTACCGCTTGGTGTAAGTCGCTAGTTAAGACAGTTGGAAGTTTAGGTAGTGCAGGAAGCTGTGAAGCAGCCGTTCCTGCAACTACGGCACGTCGAAGTATTGCAAGTGCCTGAGTGCGTTGTAAAGTCATCGAAACTCGTTGACGATAATAAGCCGTAATGATAGATAAAGGTGAGGCACCACGACCTTGGAGTTTTGCTGCAAAACCTGCACAGGAGGATAGAAAATCATCGAATTTCTTATGCAGACACCCATATGTTTCCAAAGCAAAAGGATAAAGCCTTCTCCAGGAGTGCGATGTGAATAATCTCGCTCTTTATCTAGAGCTGCATGAGAAGCAGTGGCACCCTGAGTAGTTGAAGCACGACGAAGGAGGTCAGGCCACGAAGGATCAGCAACAACAACATCCCCAAGCGTGCAAATCCCCGCGCACGAAAGAAGAAGATCAACTTGACGCCGAGGCGACTGTGAATCAGACACAAGCAAGATGTGGGTCTGCTCCCGAACAACATGAAAGCCGCACTCATGAGCAATAGATGCCAATACGTCACGAATAGAATCATGAGTCGCAGTACGCTCTCCGTTAGAAGGGCAACGCATGAGATGAGTGCCAATAGGATCAACAGGGTGACCACATGAACATTTTGTCAAACCTACCAGCACTGGATGAGGGTTACCCAATCTAATCCGAAGAGCGGTGAGAAACAACTCTGAAGAAAGGCGCAAGTGTGGAATAAACAGGGCACGCAACAAGCCAACGCCAGCACCCGGGCCTGCACAAGACAAAAGGCGAGCCCGAGTCTCATCGGAAGGTGAATCAATGAGAAGCTGAGTGAAAGCATGAGAAGGGAAGTGCTCCAAAAGATACTTCTGAAAATGAGCACGCTGATGGCTAAGCAAAGACTCAAAGGGAGGCAAAGAAGCTCGCACAGGTGGAGGAATGAGATCCTTGGCCGCACGAAGATGTTGTTGGAAAGGAAGAATGCTTGTTTCCACATGAGCTACTGAATCGAGAAGAATGGGCTTGTTGTCCTGCTGAAACCGAGAGATAAGTGCAGAGGCAACAAGGGCCCAGCTTCCCATAAAAGCAGCTGGAGCAATAGAAGTTGTGCAAGAAAGACCAACACCTCCGGACGTAGCGGGAAGAGAGACTTGACGCTTAACGAACTGACCATTGGGAATACGAAAGGATTCTGAACCCATCAAGCGACCCAGAATATATGATAAAGTATTATCGAAATCCTGTAGCAAAGCCAAAACATCAAGAGAGGGAGGAACACACCGTAGAATATAACTTGGTCGTTGAGCGAAGCATTGAGTGAGAATCCCTAGAGCAACTTGAGCATTGCCAAGCTTTGGTAGTAGATCAGCGTGACAAAGATGTGCGTCCAAAGTGTCCCGCAAAGAGGAAGCCACAAAATCCGAGAAACCTATAGGAATACCAAGCACTCTAATCCCATCAACCGGAGTATTGAAATCTGTAGGTAAAGGGAGCTCAGGAAGGAGGCCCTGAGGACACCAAGCAACGCACTTAGAGGGATTGACAGTGAGGCCCAAAGCCGAAAGTTGCTGAGAGAAATGTAGGAAAGCCGGAAAGACGTCATTAGCAGGTCCCACAATATGCGTGCCATCAACAATATAGGGAAACAAACAAGAAGGAAAAGTAGTAGAAGAAGCACGCAATGCCCGAAAGTGCGCCAAAGCAAAAAGAACACCACCCAAGGGATCACCTTGTCTGATACCATCAGTAGACGAGATAACTGAAACATCACGTAAGCGAGAAGCATGACTGAAACATAGAGGCGCATCCATGGAATAAAAATAGCGAACAAACGGGATGAGCTGAGCGAGAGGACCGTGAGCCGCACGAAGTTCTTCGAAAATGGCCCCTCGGGAAACAGAATTGAAAGCATTTTTAACATCCACTTGAAGGACAACCCAATCTGGATGAAGATCCAAGGTAGCACGCAAAGCATGTATGATTGTCTCGCAACTGCCAGGAGTAGCACAACCAAACTGATGAGGAAATAGGTGGTCATGAAAACTGTCACGAAGCTGAAAACCAAGAGCCCTAGAAACCAATCTGTATAAAACCTCTCCAACAGCAATGGGACGCACTCCACCGCCAGGCTTATCCAAGGCTATCAAACGAGCAGACCAAGAATACGAGCAATAGAAAGAGGAATACAGCCACATGCTACGGAAGAGCAAACTTGAAAGAGCAAACCAAACCCGCTAGCAGAGTCATCAAGAGAAAAACAGTCACGAAGATGCTCGAAAACCATACCAGAAGGACCCCCAATTGACAAATGAGGGCTGCGCAGAAAAGCATTAAGAAAATGAGGTTCTGAGAGCTGCAAATCAGAATCAGGTTCAAAGTCCTCAACAAAAGAAGGAAGGGAGTCATTTGCCGGTGGGTGAAGAAGCTCCAAAGCCTGAAGGGTGGCAGCAAAAGGAGTAGCTAGACTTGTAGGAGCTAGAGCACGAGCTGCACGAGAATACTCACCCACTTGCCCAAGTAAAACACAGCGACGCAACCGACGATGAACAGGGGGTATAGAAACACCATCCGAAGTCGAAACCCACTGAGCAGCAAGCGCATGACAGCGAAGGAAATGCTCTTCTTGTAGATTTTCCCAATCTCCTGACATAAAGCGACGAATCTTGTTGCGAGTTTCCCTATGACCAGCATCACCACCCCGAGGAGGCAGAGGCAAATACCAGAGAGGAAAAAGCAAAAAGGCATGCGAAGCTGCAATATCAGAAGGGTTGGAAGCCAGACGAGACAAAGGTAAGGACAAAGCTCTCTGGACATCTAAGCGCAAGGCAAAGGGAATGTGTGCATAAAGACGAGGACGAGGAAAACCGAAGTGAAAAGCGGTCAAAATATCAAGAGAGCGAATCCAGGTCCAAGCCGAGTCGGGTGGCGAAGTGGGAGCAGGATGAGGTGCAAGGTCGACATTGGTTAATGCGAGTTGTTGACGAAAAGCAGAGCAAGCATTATGATGGCGAGAAAGACCGGCACCTTGCACATAAAGGCGACCACAGCCTGCACATGGAACACGGGGGTGAGAAGAGGAAGAAGGAGAAAGCTGAGAAACAGAAAGAGAGGAAGAAAGCTGATGGCAAAGATGGGGCGGACAGTAGGGCACCACCTGGCCAGAGGAGACAAGCAAGGAATCTGCAACATCACGGTGGGCTTCACGACGCGCACAAGAAGGGGAAGCACTAGAAGGATGCTCTGAGGGGGAAGCAGGTCTCTTTTCTCCACGTCGAACAAGAGGATTGAAATCCGGAAGTCGCAAAGGATGAGAAGATTCTTGAGGAACCATATTGACAGGTAAAGATCCAGCCGCTGCCTCCGAAGATTCCAAAAATTAGTGTGAGGTTCCTTTACTTGTGACCTCACCTCAACTGCCAAAAGGGGCTACTTTTCTTGAGTCTTCTACATTCCTCTCTCTCTCTCTCTCTCTCTCTCTACCTTTCTAGTGCTTTCTTCATCCATGCTTCTATTCTATATATCCCCTCGCACGTTACAACAATACATCGTCTCTCTACATATATATTTCTCATAGTCCTCATTCTTCCGTAGCTTGCAATATTTCAGTGAGTTCTCGACGAGGTATCTACAGCTACGCGGTTCTTCCATAGCTTGCAATATTTCAGTGAGTTCTCGACGAGGTATCTACAGCTACGCGGTCATAGTAATTGATATAATCTCTACATTCAGGATTCTCAATTCATCAACTCTCGCCATCTAGAATATCTTAGCAATCGCAGACAGCAATTTATTTCTGAGAAGGAAGTTGTTTTACCTCTTTTGGCTGGATATGGCTTTGACCCCATTCTTCTTTGGACGAGATCAAAGTATTTTTGATCCCTTGGATAGATTTTTGGAGCCTTTTGACAGATTTCCTCTGTTGGACAACGCACCTTCTCGACAGTTTGCCCAGGATGTGAGCGCCATTGCCTGTACTCGAGTAGACTGGCTTGAAACTCCGGAGGCTCACATTTTCAAAGCCGATCTACCAGGTACTTCATTGTTACTGATCTCGGCATATACCTCATGACTTTGTGCTCATAATGTTGAATAACCTTTCTCAACCTGGCTTATTGCCGAGAATTTTCATGATTAGTAGTTTTTGTTGTTCGTCTTGTCCGATTTATCTGAATCTATTGAATGTGTCGTGATAATTTGTGGCTGTATCGGATTTCAGGGTTGAAAAAGGAAGACGTAAAGGTTCAGGTGGAAGATGGACGTACGCTACAAATAAGCGGAGAACGCAAGAAAGAGGAGGTGGAGAAGACAGACAAATGGCATCGGGTGGAGCGAACGCAGGGCAGTTTTTTGCGACGCTTCCGCTTACCAGAAAATGCGAAAGTGGAGGAAGTGAAGGCGAAGGTCGAGGATGGAGTACTCACCGTCACTGTTCCCAAAATCGAGAAACCTAAGCACGAAGTGAAGCCCATCGAAATCTCCAGCTAAATTGCAACGGCATGGTACATGCGAGATAATAGAGCACATCAGATGCTCGAACAACATACGTATAGGCTATAGCTCAATTTCCTTGATCCGCTTGTCGCGTTCCTGCAACCAATAAGAATGAGTACAGTGTCCATAATTATGAAGCACTTGAATGCCGACGGACACGACTTAGAGAGACTCTGTATTAAGTTTTGCTATTAGTAATATACTACGTAGCCTTCCAAAGGTTTTCAGTCATGATGAATGTGCGCAAGTTTTTATCCATTTGACTGTGTCTGATGACATTTAAATCATGATAGCAGGTACCTTCCCTTACATCCATCCCTTTATTTTCAAAGTGAATCTCAAGATGCGAAACTATTGCAGGCTTGTGAGAGGATGGGATTTGAAACAGGCTTCAGTCGCTATAATTATTTCTGCTTGTAGAATACATGACCTCAGATGACAATTCACCTATAATGATGACTTTGATTTTTGCGAATCGTATCAGATACGGTGTATCGTCTCTGAGATTGTAGATGTCTAGTGTGTCTTGTTAGTTTTGTGAACGTGTGTTCTGTTATCTACTCGCACAATACCAAGCTAATACCTTATCATCAGTGGTACGAATGGCAGCCGAAATCCATCATTTTCCAGTTTTTTCATCTCAGCGTAAAGCACCTCAAAAAATTTTGCAGTGTATTTTGAAGTAACCTTAATTGCAATTGCAAGAATATGACAGCTGTAGCAAGTTCACACTCTGTAAGGTTCCTCTTAAGAAATTGTTTTAGCACAGGTAAAACAATGAGAGATGTTTCTACCATCAGTAAAAAAATATTACCTGATGTAAAAAAAATTCACTCACTGTAAGCAAAAAATTACTTTACTGTAAAAATTCTCTTATATATAACGATCCTGAAAATTTAAGTGAGAAAACTTTTTTTATTAAGAATCTCTCTTCTTCCACACGGATGAAAATTATCTTCAAAGATGTTTTGTATGGCAACTAACTCCAGCTATTTCCAATCCAATCTGTTACCCTTCCAAGAAATGCCAATGACAACAATTTTGTCTTTTAGGAAGTGTTGAGCAACGTTTCTTTGTTTTGTCCTTCTAGAAATCACTTATTGCTCAGGTATAGATAGGGCTGTCAAGCGATGAGGAAGTTTCTGTCAGCAGCGATGAAGGCTTTTTCAAGGTGTAGACAAGCAACGTCCCTACTAGTGGTTGCGATGGGGTGTTGGAGCTTCAATCAGCAAGTGTGTTTGCTCTGATCAGCGAAAGAGTGTTTAAATGATGGCTTCTAAGAATACACCGTTAACTGTTAACATCTGCTTTCACAACACAGTTGCAGACATGTACTACATTCCATAAAATCCACTTCTTCATAGCATTGATTGCCTTTTGTATAGAAAGAGCTCTAGTCAAACTCTCCCCTCAAATACCTCTCATAGCTATGATTTCGAGCGTGGAAGCATATGCCAAAGAAACCTGCCAAGACTGAGGGAGCTCCATAGCCAATCCGTCGTCGGCCATCACTTCAGGTTTTGGCCCATCTCAAAATCTCATAAACAGGTTCTTGGCACAACGTAATTTACGTCAAACAAATACATCATATGATTGCTTTGTGCTTTATAGACAATCTCAATCCAAAATACTATCACGACATAAATAGTCTTCCATAAACAGCAAAATATTAACTCAGAACTGAGAATTTAAGTTATATAAAGATCTAGATTAGAAGAAGATTCATCAATTCAAATTGCTACTACATGCAAAGGCAGCTGTTTGATCAACAATATATCAAACCTACATAGCTCTCAATACAGATAAAGTAGGTGGAATGCTGATCACATACTGCGAGAAGTAATTATTGATAAGAATCTTCTGATGATGAAGAAGGTTGGATATGCGATTGATGACATCAATATCAAAAATCCTGCTTACAGATCAGTCAATGTTCAAGTACTTCTGCAACTATGCAAGACCATCCCAAACCTCAAAATTCACCCATTGCACAAACTTTGGTGAATAAAAAACCCAAAGGAGCTAAAAATTTCTGTATTGAAGAATCATTGTTTCACTATACTACAAAGTTGCGCACAAAGGCCATAATCATCCTGAGAAAATTTATAGTCATCAAAAATCATGAACGGATGTTCATTCAATGCTAAAAACAGACAAGCTTATTAAAGAACTTTATGAGGCCATACTTAAATATGCAATCTAATATTTTGGAAATACGTGCCTCTAAACAAAGAAAAATGACAGGCCAAAAAAAAAGAGACAATATCAAGTTCATACAGAAAGCGACAAAAATGTTGTTATCAGATAACTGGAAAACTGAGCACCTGATTATCCAACAGAAATCTGAAAATTTGAGTACACTTGGATTTGCCAACAGAAGCTCGTCCCGTTACAAAAAACTAAAGTGGTATGACGATGTTGTAGAAAGTCGCACAGTTGCGAACAACTCACAGAGTTGTGAATGAGCGTTTAATTGATCACGCAGATCATCGCTATGACTCAGATGGAGAAACGAAATTTGATAGATCCTGAAAAAAGAAATGGGAGTTGGCTCATAATGATGTCATATCATAATTGAATTTAGTTTCTAAGGCCAATAAATGTCAGCTACTACAACAAGAATGGATTTGAATCAGCACATTCTCAAAATTATTTTCTGACTAACATTCAGAATCAGCACTTGTACAGTTGAAGCAAGTAGAGAAAAAGTAATTCGTCGGCAAGATGCCCTACAGTCGCAGGTTAGATTTGCATGGTAAAATCAAGGATGCAAAAACTGGAGAATACAATGAGAGAGATCCCGCAAGCCATGGTGTCAAAGCTTGCATTCTTGAAATTAGAACTTGTCTCTGCTATCTAGATTCAGTTACAGGTTAGCTGACCCAATTTTTCGTCTGTTGTATTAACATGAGCTCAATAACATAACTATAGTTGCAAGCCCGAAATCTCATGTAGATGTCTGATGCACAAGTTGCATAAATTTGGTGAATTAGAGAACAAACAACAAGCATGGATTACTGAAACAAGCCACTTAAATATGAATGACCAAAAATCTGGAAAGTCAGATACCGTCGGAGAAAACTCTCAACCAAGAGAGCTGGTACAGTCACTGTTTTTGTATTTGAAGAGGGTTTTCATAAATTCAATTGAACAACATAATTATTTTCAGCTCTTTTTGAAATATCGTATAATGATGTCACTCATTCACAAAAAATCTGATAACTTGCTGAAACAAACAATTGCAAGTTATGTGAGTACGGAAAAAAATGACAAGCACTATATCAGATATATGGAAAACTGAGCGCGGCCTAATTACCAGTTGGTTAACGTACCTGTCTACTGGATTTGAGAACAAACACCCATCTATTGGCTTTGAGAACAAACACCTGTCTCATTACAATAAACCATTACAAGAAACCGTGAGAAAAGGTAGTGTGATGGTGTAGGAAGTGAAACAGTTGCAGATTATTAACTCACAGAGCTGCAAATCAGCAAATGCCAAAGAGGTAGGCTAGAAAAGTAAATGAAGAGCTTCACAATCTGAAGATGATAAAACAGAGAAAGCGCTGATTGCTTACAAAGACCGAAACCACAGTCGTTGCATGATGATTTTAGGCAAAGAACGAAATCATGTAACTCGAATCATAACAACCAAAAATCAATATACTTACATATTCTTTCAATATCCTCCAATACCAAATCTCTTTTGTTTTTACGAACAGCTATTTTGTCTTTATACCAAAGGCAAAAACCAACATACTTACACATGCACTTCAATGTCCTCCAATACCAAACATCTCTTTTGTTTTTTATGAACAACTGTTTTGCCTTCATACAAAAGGCAATCTACTAATTCTTCTATCATGCAAGTGTACGAACGATTTTTCACACGTAGATTTTTTCTTAAATCCTTTAAACTATCATAATGCTCTTTAAATTTGCCGTACAAATCATCTATTGTACGTAAATTAAAATATCACATTAAAATAGTTTTTTGGTCTTGTAAATCAAAATCTTCTACCCCGTACACCTGTAACAAAAACAAGTGTGATAAATTAGACTTCATAATTACATTAATAGAATAAAATCTACAAAAATTTCATTATTATATAATCTAAACAAAAGACATTTTTCTCACCTGTGAATCATCTTTGAAGAAGCTTTTTTTTTTAGATCTATGATGGTCAATTTCTGATAAATCCTAATATTAACAAAAAAAAAAATACAAAAATTAGTAAAGATCAAATATCTCTAATTATTCTAATGTATGCGCAAATAGTCTTAAAACATTGACCATACCTTCATTTTTTTGGCCACAACTCCCACCACATTTTTTTTACAATGTATATCAAGCTGCTCCACAATTCCTTTCAGTTTTGTGCAAAACCTCACCATAGGCTATACCTAAGTAGCTCACCTATCTCCCAGAGACACTAATGATGATCTGCTTGTCCTACATCCCATGTAGGCTCAACTTCTCATGCTTGACATTGCCAACTCTGATTTGACCAGTACATAGGCCTCCCACCAAGGACCTTATCTCCACAATGTATCCATCATGTCAACCAAAGCAAAGCAAATGTACTCTAGATCCACTGTCGTGATGAACAACTCACCCACGATCCATCGCATATCAGGTTAGATAGCTCCAGAACCCTGTACCCTGTACCATCTGATCACCAAGTATCCATTACCCGTTGATAGCTCCCAAGAATCTGTCCACCTGTAGTGCAACTAGACTCCAATTGGATTTAAACCAAAAGCTACATCCTGCTTACCAAATAATGATGGATAGAAATAACATGTGATGCCGACCTGGAGATCACCGTGCATATATCCATGCAGCTCACCCTGATCACTCACCAAAGTAACAGCTATCACTCCATGAGCAACCATCTCCATCCCTGCTGGCTCACAACCATGGGCATGCTGGATCCACATCACCCTGTAATGCACTCCATGCCCTCAAGATATGTACCACCCTAGGTATAATCCATGCCACCTATCTCCAAGTGGGATTGGCCCATCCTTGGGTCACCACATGATGCACCAGTTGAAGAACATCATCCATACATCAAATGCAATATCATACCTGAGCAACTATAGCATCTCCCTAAGTGCCACCCCAATGGACTCATCATCCACATACTATGCTCACCTGATGTCTCCGATCTTGGTCACCAGCCTGCTAGACAAGTCGAACGCCAAAGCATCACTAGCTCCACCTGGCTCCTAGCATCTGCTCACTCTCCCTGTCTACGTGCCACCTGAGACCATGCCAACGCAAGCCTATCCCTGAGTCACCGCTCATGGGATCCCGAGACCGCTGCCTCCCTGATCGTACTAAGGTATATGGCTCTGAGTGACTTCCTCTAGGCTTATCTCTTATCTCACCACCTGAGAATCTACACCATAGAGATTCCAACACCTGTGCCAAGCCTAGACTCCTGCAAATACAGCCAAATGCATGAAAGCTATAGACAGCTTATCCACGCCCATGATGATATATGCCTCCCCATCGATGCCAATGCTAATGACTGGCCCCCTGTTGTAATGCCAACCTGTACTCCCAAATAAGCACACCATGAAGTCCTCGCCATCAGTGTCCCCTCAAGTAGATCGCTAACAAAACACTCACCATAGTGTTTGCCCTCCGATCACACCCCTCTATATCTCCATCAGCTCTCCAACCTAGAGTTGGCTCCCAAAGCTTCACGCTTTGCCCATTTGTGTTTGCAGCCTTTTGATTCCATCATGAATCCCACCTGTAAGTCTTGTCCATGCCAATGACTCAAGTCCAATATAAAATAGCTGCCCCTTGATCATCCCATGTCATCCTGCAGTGCTATCCCTGCCATGTATCCCAATGTCATCCCTGATCACAAAGATCTGAGCATCTACTGTAGTGCCCCACCTGTATTCCCCCAAGCTAGCTCCAAGCTGCTCAAGTGAATGGTTCCAAACCATTCCCTGCGAATACATTGAGATGTGAACTCCAATGCCACCATCAAGTCCCTCACATAACGTGACATGCCAATATCCCTCCAAGTGAACCTGTGAGATCTTCCATGGCCCAAACCAAACAATCTGCACCCTATCATCACTGGAATTTGCATCCTTGATGCAATACTGATATGGAAAATTGACTTGACTAATCCAAACTGGCAGTTGAAGTGTATCTCTTTGATGACAAACCTGATACACTGCTCCACAGCTACTATGACTTGATCAAAAATGACTTACCGACTACAAAACCGCAAAATCATCACACTCACCACTCACCAAGAGCATCCAAATTGTGATTATTGACCCATTCTTCATCCTTTGTGTGTCCCACACACAGCTCGTCCAATGCAAGTTCGCTATCTTGCCCAATGGTTTCCAATTGGCACTTTCATCACCTATGACCGCCGATATGTGTGTACCTCCAATCTAGCCCATATTTCTCTCCAAATGAGAAATTTGCAAGCTATAGATGCATTTGTCA